>CP098317.1:1223764-2447528 GCA_030389615.1 Epichloe typhina subsp. poae | reverse complement strand
TGGCAGGTGAGATTGCTCCTGGGAGCGTCCAGGAAAATTTTACCGAAACGGAACACGACGAGTCAACGGAGGCAACCGGACGATTTCGGCGTTCAGCAGCACACCAGGAAATCAGCGACTGGCGGGAGGATCAATCACGGCATGGCGACAGCGATGTGGAGAGTGAAGCTGAGTTCGGAGATGATGAAGATGATAAGGATGCCCATGTGCCGGCTGAAGAGTTGGAGGACGAAGATGACTTTGTTGATGGAGAGGCAATGGTCGTAGATGACCTATCTGAACAGCCTCAAAGTCTAGTCGTGAAGCTTTCAGTTACGCCACCAAAGCTGAGAGGAGCGTTGACTCTTATCGAGCAGACACCAAACATGCTTCCCAGACCAGACGCAGGAGATTGGAAAATCGACACTAGCGTATCAGATTCAAAGACGATTAAGATGCAAGACGCATCAGTCCCTGAAGCCCAGCCAAATTCGACAGAGCTGGCAAGAAAACAACAGACTCCACCACTAATGGCCAACAGGCCCCAAACCGAAACACAGATTAGCGTCAACAATATTCCTGAGAAGAGGAATCACGTCAACGCCCCAGAATTACCTGTCGCCGCCCCGACATCCCTGGCTTTTCGCGGAAGCCCAGAGAAGTCGCATGCTCAGCTAGTCTCATCCTCGGGAGGCGTGAACGGCACTCAGTAGGGAATGATATCGGCGTTGGTTGCATCTGGGTATGTCGGCGTTGGAGTTGCCATGAATCATCCATAATCACAACATGCACTATTCAGAGATCATTTTCTCTTGTCCCAGTAGAGTAAGATCTGGAAGAGGATGATGTCTACGAGAATGCGTGGTGAAGTGGCTGTTAAACTTTGACCGGCAGGGGGTATCATGCTAAATTAAAAATAGAGATTTCAAGGTGGCTGACATGGGATTGTTTTCCTCCCACAAAGCAATGTATACATTGTGATTACTGTAAACATGAAATCGGGTGGACAGTGGCCGGCGTGTATGCATGGAGCGAAGCCAGCATATATACGAGTTTGGGTTCGTACTCATTAGATTTACATCTTTCGCTTCGGTAATGTCCAGTTATTGACGCCGTACCACCATCTCCTTACGCGCGAGCCTGCCGTGTTACCATGCAGCTTTGCACTGCGATTCCAATTCTGCCAGCCGCATAATAGCAAGTTGTAAATCACACCCTGTGCTAGAGGCATTATAACCTGTGTAGGTGTCAGTTGCCGACGTAAATCATTTCGTCTACTACAGAGCATTGGCACAATTTCTTACCTGATCTCTGGCTGTGATGAGCATGATCTTCCACCACGTATCTGCGTTAGCAATGCTCCGCAAGTAGCTTTGCTCGAAACGCAGATCTGGTAAAGGCGGCAGGTTGTGAGATTTTTGAGCTGGTCTTAGGACGCTGTAGGGAATATCGTCATCATCGTGGTCAATGTCGTTTGGTACATCGTCGTCGCTTAGACGGGGGCTGTGAATGGTATATTGATCTTTCTTATCGGCGGCCGTGGACGGTGCAGCGTCGAAATCGATATCGGGGTAGGATCGGACGTGGCCGGCCTGGATGGTCTCGGCGATCTCTGTGGCCACTGATTCCATGTCCATGTTGGGCGAGAAAATACTGCGTTCTCGAAAGTTTCAATGAGGCAGGGAGATACATACATATTATCCTCTTGACATGGGAGCTTGATTACGTTGACCACGAGGTTGCGATTCTGCCGGGCGGTGAGACCCGCCGGGCATCCAGGGCGAAGTTGTGTCAGAGGTCCACATTTACGCTGGGGCAGCGGATGCGTTTGACCCAATTGTGCCGCAACAGCGCCAGGCACTGGTGGTGTTTCGAGTACCTAACACTGAATGGAGTTGGTGTGCACCTGCCAGCACAATAATAAATAAATACATAAAATCCTGGCTCCGACATCTTACTCCTGGCCCATCATATCCAGCAGCACATCCGCGCTTCGCACTCGTTTCCTTCTCGCTCATCTGTTCTTCGACTCGACCAGAAGGGAGATTCCTGCTCCGCGGGACCAAGCCAAACATTTTGTCCGCCATCGTTTGAACAAAAGCCGCCATCATGTCTGAAGCGCAAGCGAACGAGGCCGAGAGAAACGTAAGTTGGCAACACCCACGCACCGCACCCGCACCCGCACCCGCACCGCACCGCACCGCACACACGAGAAAATTGTGCTCTGCGCCAGCCAGCCCCTCCCTCTTGGGCTGCCCCCTTTGACCTGCCCCTCCTCTCTTCTGTCGGCGGGCCGAGCGATGCGGGCGACGACGCAACACATGACGCCCAACCGACGACAGCCAGAGCGCCCATGACGACTCCGGGGACATCAAGCAGAACGTGCAGCAACTTCACAACACAGGTTGCCGAGTACTCAAGCTGACATATTCGCCCCTAGATTGAGATCTGGAAAATCAAGAAGCTTATTAAGCGACTTGAAGCTGCCAGAGGCAATGGAACCTCTATGATTTCTCTCATCATTCGTAAGTGCCGCGTTCACGCACACCGCTGCCCTACCATCGACTTTTGCTGACAAGAGCGACCTTGCAGCTCCGAAGGATCAGGTCTCCCGTGCAGCCAAAATGCTGGCTGAAGAATACGTGGGTTTCGATGCTCCAAGTACGTGGGTTGGCTTTCTCTTGCTGACATGACCCGTGGTCTTCGTAGGGTACTGCATCCAACATCAAGTCGCGTGTCAACCGACAATCCGTCTTGTCCGCCATTACATCGACCCAGAATCGATTGAAGCTGTATACAAAGGTTCCCCCCAATGGTCTGGTCATCTACTGTGGTGAAATTTTGACCTCGGAAGGAAAGGAGCGAAAGGTTAATATTGATTTTGAGCCCTTCAAGCCCATCAATACCTCGCTGTATCTTTGCGACAACAAGTTTCACACTGAAGCCCTGGCTGAGCTGCTGGAGTCTGACCAAAAGTTTGGTTTCATCATCATGGATGGTAATGGTGCCCTTTTCGGCACCCTCAGCGGCAACACCCGTGATATCGTCCACAAGTTCTCCGTCGATCTTCCCAAGAAGCACGGACGTGGTGGTCAGTCCGCCTTGCGTTTCGCTCGTCTTCGCGAGGAAAAGCGCCACAACTATGTTCGAAAGGTTGCCGAGTTGGCCGTCCAGAACTTCATCAGCAACGACAAGGTGAACGTGGCCGGTATTGTTCTTGCTGGTTCTGCCGACTTCAAGAACGACCTTAACGCGTCCGATATGTTCGACAACCGTCTCCAGACGAAAGTCATCAAGGTTGTCGACGTATCATATGGCGGTGAAAACGGTTTCAACCAGGCTATTGAGCTGTCGTCTGAAACTCTTGGAAATGTCAAGTTTATTCAGGAGAAGAAGCTCATCGGCAAGTATTTCGAGGAAATCAGTCAGGACACCGGCAAGGTGTGCTATGGTATTGAGGACACTTTGAAGGCCCTGGAGCTCGGAGCTGTCGAGACTCTCATCGTATTCGAGAACCTCGAGATCACTCGTTGGGTCTTGAAGGACAGCAATGGCGACGAGTCTATCCTGCATTTCTCCAAGCAACAGGAACAGGCCAACAGAGACAAGTTTTTGGATTCATCTACTGGTCAGGAGAAGGATATTGTATCTCAAGAGTCCTTCTTGGAATGGATTGCTGAGCATTACAAGGACTTTGGCGCTGCGCTCGAGTTCGTGTCTGATCGCTCGACCGAGGGCAACCAGTTCGTCAAAGGTTTCGGCGGCATCGGTGGAATCCTTCGCTACAAGGTCAACTTTGAGCAGCTGGCTGATCTCAGTGACGATGATGAATACTATGACGATTGACCTGTGGATCCCCTCGTCTCAAACGAGGGCTCTGCTCAAGTTCAACCGTCTGCACAAAACGAGGATGACACGCGCCAGGATGACGACGCGCCGAGGTCGACCAATGCCGCGCCGCTGTCATTTGCGCAGAAGCGCTTGATGCGTAATGCCGAGTCTGGTTTTGCGACCCAAGGCCACCAGCACCAGGCATCGCGACCAAGTCCACTTCGTTCAATGATGACGGCTACTTGAGCTCATTGATTGGCAGATATTAGAGGTAAGACGCGATTCATCCCTTCCCGGTACCAACCCTTCGGTTCTCACGCGGAAGGATAGGTGCACCGCACGATCTGAAGGCAAATCTCGCGAGATGGGGTGTTGAATAAACGGCAAAGTCTTTTTGCAAAAGTTTGGAGGTGGTCATACCAGCGACTGGCAACTCGTCCTGGTCATGAGCGTGGACTAGTGGACACAAGCCGTCCTATGTATTCTTTTTACATGCTTCTGCTTCTGCTTTTAATCCGGGCTCCTAAATGATAGACTGTGACCTGGAGAACAGCTGCCAAGAGGAATAGTTTCAAGGATAGCAAAATGATCATTGTTCATTTCTTTGGCGAATATTAAAATTCCATTCTTCCCCATTCATATATTCGCTTCTGATAACCGACAACTTACGTGACTCGATACAGACTGCGCAAAATTGGACCTCGTGTTGTGCCTCGTGTTGTGCTTGCGTTTGGGGTTTGCCGGGGGGTTTGTTCTGCATGTTACTTGGCACACCTGCTGTGGGGCGTCTCTGACTCTCGCGACCTCCGACTTAGCTGGCTGATTTGCACAAGTTTTTTCCTCTATTACAGAAAGGTTTTCACGTGCCGGCCATATATCTCACGGGCGTAAATGTGCCCCAGAGCACATATATACGTGCTACTGGAGAACCTGTTCGCACCAGGTTGTCCGTCATGGCTTCGGCTGCGCCTGTCCGGACGACGGGACCTCCCAGGCAAAATGACCGCGGCGTCCCCGTTGGCCTCAACGAAGCAGCGCTCGACTCGCCGACTTTTCGTGCTACAGTTGCTCACTTCACCGACCAAATAGAAGCGGTGGAGAAATGGCTCAATGGGTATGTGAGCTCGACCTCCAGATTTGCCCACGAGATCCAGGGGCTCGAAGACACCATCAACAGCTATCTCAGCAAAACGATGCCATCAGCCGCCGACGGTATCATCGAAAATGACTACACTTTTCTCGCCTTGAAACGAGTTGGCGATGGACAACGTGAATGTTGGATGCACCTACTGGGCAGTGTCAAGAGAATGGACACTGCCGTCATCGAACCTATACGGAGCTTTCTGAGCGGAGACATGCGCACCTTTAAAGAAATTAGGAGGAATCTGGAGCAGACACAGCGCGCGTATGACTCGACTCTCGCACGATATGTTGGCCAATCGAAGACAAAGGAGCCCTCAGCTCTCCGCGAGGACGCATTCTCTGTTTATGAGAACCGCAAAGCTTACCTCCAAGCTTCGATGGATTATTGCCAGCTTGCACCGCAACTACGATGTGCGACTGACAAGCTTCTTGTCAAGGTCTGCTCCGAAATTTGGAAGGATCTGTTGCAGTCAAGAGATGCTGTGTCCAGTGCGACAAGGTGGACTCGAGAAATGGACCGTGTCCGTGGATGGGCCAAGGAATTGGAAACATCAGAGGGTATCTTCAGGAGTGAGCTTCAGTCGGCGAGGAGACAACTGGGAAAGAAAACTCTTGAAAGCTTCAAACCATCTCGTGAGCTCGAAGACTACAGTGCATCTACAGTTCCTTTCTTAGGGTCTCGTGGGCCTCTCAGCCTTAGGCCCAAAGATGAGAATGCTGTGATATCGGAGAAGCAGGGGTGGCTGTTCTTGAGAACCATTTCCGGCAAGCCAGTGAGGTACCACTGGACGCGAAGATGGTATTTTTGCCATGATGGTGTTTTTGGCTGGCTCGTTCCGGGTCCTCAGGGCGTCCTCCAGGGAGACGAGATTGGCGTCCTGCTTTGCAACGCGAAGCCCGCCGTAGGCGAGGAGCGGCGCTTCTGCTTCGAGATCAAAACGAAGAACCAGACCATGATGCTGCAGGCTGAAAATCAGAGGCAACTGATTGAGTGGCTTGAAGTGTTTGAGGTGACCAAGAAAAAGGCCTTTGAAGCCAGCATGGGCCACAACAACAACTCTGTCGCTGGTGGCAACGATCCGGCCTTCTCAATACATCCACCAAGCGCGCCGGAGTTCTCAGCCAAATCTGCCGATAATCCAGCCGCGGCGACTTCCACCACCGCCGAGGACGTCGGCCCGGGGTTTGAGCGAGGCACGACGCTCTATGCGCCTGGGCAAGACGCGGCGAGGCACGCTGTGGACGTTAACAACGGGGGGATCGCAGGACGTCGGTCTTTTAGCGCGCTGGGCAAGGATCTTGCTCGTGATGACGACGAGAGTAGGAGGGAGCATGCAGCAAGAATCATCCAAAAGCTGGACCTTCACAGAAAGACCGCCTTGACTGCCAGTGTGCTTGACCCCGGCCCCAGCCCCAGCCCCGGCCCAGCCAATCCAGCCATGCCGAGTCGCGGCATCGCTGGCTTGATATCAGCAAGTCATAATCTACTCCCCACCGGAACACTGATGCCAGTTGCCACTCCTAAGCAATTTGCGGGTCTTCTCCCGTCTCTGGACACTCCGCGAACCTCTCTTGCTCCCTCGACGTTGGCCAGGCCTCCTGCGACTACTGGCTTGAGCCGCTCTGCCGTCCTCCTGATGGCTGAAAAGCGCTCACTTTTTGGAATCAAAAAGTTGCCAACATCGATCATCGCAAATTACTGGGGTAGCAATGTCTGGGCCATGATTAATCCTCCAGAACAACCCGTGCTGCCGAGACACGACGAAGACGACCCGATCGGAGTTGTCGTACCGCAAGGGTCACAAACAAGCCTCACTGGGACCGGGTCTGATGACCGAATCGACCACACTCTCCCCCTCGGTTATCCCCCAGAGCTGAGAGCCCAGAATGCCCAATTCCGACTCCTTTTCCCGGATGCCTTGGCCGGCGAGAACCCGGTGCTCGTGTTCCGTGCGGCGTGGTCCAGCTCCGGAGCACGAGACTCACCTAGCGATGCACTGGCTGGAGACGGCAGGATCTATCTCACACCGGACAACATGTACTTTTACAGCCAATATATGGGTTTGGTGACTGCGTACAGTATAAGCCTGGACATCATCACTGAAGTCACTTCTGCGGGTGGCAGAGAATGTGATTGTATTTTCCTGCACCTTGGTCAAGATATGAATGATACTGGATACACACGGATCACTGTCAAGGTGTTCCTGGACGATCTCCAACTTCTTCACACACGCTTGAATCTCCTCATCGACAATTTGCAAGCCGAAGAGCCGATGGAGGCGCAGGATATCATTGCGGCGTTGATCAATGTGGAAAAAGAAGAGTTTGAACGACCGAGCGCTGGTGCTGAAAGTTGGGAAGAGGTGTCCGCAAATACACCAGTCGATGATGGCACAGCATCTGGCAGACCGGTAGGACGCAGTCAGCATGACTTTGGCCTGCATCTTCCGTCTTCCAGGCCACCCCAGCGGATACCAGGGAAACTGCACCTCCCATCTCATCCCGTCATCTACGAGCCGGAGAGCATGACACAAATGGCCGCCGAGCGACACTTTGAAATCAGTGCCAAGGCTTGTTTTCACGTCCTTTTCGGCGATAAGAGTTTTGTGTTCCCCAAGCTGTATTTCGAACACCGGGCGCAGCAGATTGCCCAAGGCCCGTGGGTGCTCGTTGACCAAGGACAAATGCGTCGCGACTTTCACTTCAAGGTGGACTATGTAGACATGCTGGGTCGCAAAAAGTCTGCCAATGTGAAGGATTACCAGACGATCGACGTGTACAGCGATCACATCACCTATGTGGTAACACACACCAAAACGGCATGGCACCTGCCCCATTCACAGAGCTTTAAGTTGGTAACAAAGGTTGCTATCACGCATGTGGCCAAGTCCAAGTGCAAGCTCGCCGCATACGTCAAGATCGATTGGTCAAAGACGCCAGCCCTATCGAAAAATCTGGTTGAACGGCAGGCGCTTCATGATGCCGTCACGGATGCGGAGGAGATGGCAGAGCTGGCGACTGACCAAGTGCGCAAGCTGGGCCCGCGCAGTCGCACAAACAGGGCCATTCAGATCTACGGTCATATTGGCCAGCAGACACAAGTCGTGATCTTTTCCCCGGCAGCCGCCGAATCGAGCAAGAAGCAGGCCATCAAGCCGCGAACCCTAACTGCTATGCTGTTCGAAACAGTCATGTCCTTTGGCGAAAGCGCAGTGTCGTCGCTCATCATGTGGGCGTTTGCCGGCCTGAAGAAGCTTTTCGGAATCATCACTGCTCACCGCGTCATTGTCCTGCTCCTCGTAGCGAGTGCATTGACGAATCTCTTGCTGACGTCGACCGAGTCCTCGACCTGGTGGAGGGAACGTAGAGCAGCCAAGTTTATGAGACGAGTTGGGGTGACGCCGAATCCTATGATGAGCAAAGCCATTTACCTTGCGGACCTGGACGAGGCCACCGGTGCCAACGGTCACAATCTCAGTTTTCCGACGGACAGCAGATGCTTCAGCACATACAGGAGCCTGCTCAACATGACGGAAATGGACATAGCATGGGAAGAGGCTGGAACGACACCTTCGTCGCAATCGAGCCGTGCCATAGCACGAAGACTCCGTCGCACGAGACAGCGGCTGGGGTCTTACAGACACGATTTGATGGTGGCAATGCGGGTGGTCAACAGCATCGAGAGAGAGATGTTGCAATCGGAATGGGAGAATTGGTTGATCAACGAAAAGTCACTGTGCGATGAACTTCAGACGGTGCTGCAAGATGGCAAAGGCGACAAAATGTCAAAGGACAGATTGTCAGCACGGAACGTTCTTGAGTCTCTGTCGGGCAACAGGAGGAAAGCGTTGGAGGAATGGCGAGACGGCTACTGCGGAAGCTGTAGGCGGGACTTTGAGGCTGTGATCAAGGAAAGAACCGTGGCGGGAGTATAGAATTTTGGGATTGAGAGGAAATGTTTGTCCATTGCATTGCCATGGCATTGACAACCATGAATGAGCATGGTTTTATTTCCCTTGATGTTGTTTCTGAGGCACGGAGGCTGAGCTTCCCCACGGCAGCTTATTTTTGTTCCTATTATAATCCAACAAAGCAGATATTCTGAACGGGGTGTCTTGAAAGTATCCCATGTTATCTCACAAACTCTGTATATCCGGAGAAGCGGGTATTTCTGTCCATGACGCAAGTGCAGCGGGTGTGTGCGTGTATTGCAAACTCGATCGCAGAAACACACCAGATCAAATGCATTCTATTTACAGCAGGCAGCACTGCACTACCAAGCTCAAGCTCGAGTTCCGCAGATTCCATTCCATGTCTTGTAGTGGTCCATCCAACGGTGGGAGCTTGGACAGAAGATTCCGTAGAGAACATGGTGAGACACGGACCTGGAGGGAGTGTGATAATGCGTCGCTACTCAATGGCGTTTATGAGGGGGTGTCCCAACATTCCTGTGGCCTTTGGCTCAGCCTCGATGATTGGAAGAATGGTAGGCATCTCCGAGCTATGGCGGCGATGAAGGGGGGGGGAGGATTACATATAAGATGGTTGTTGCAGAGCAAGTGTATCAAGTTTCCGCCTCGTCTACATGTCCTTTTTTTTCACTTTCACATCTGCCGCACGAAATCGCGTACTTTTTTTTTTTTTTACCCTTTCCTGGAAGTAGACAATGAAGACGACTACAGTTTCGGCGCTCGTACTCTTCTGCCTGACGGGCCATGGCCTCACAGCGCCCACGGCATTCTCTGGGCCACCAGACGTGGTCCGCCGGAGTGCGTCGTGGGTTGTTGAAGGGCGGCACGCATCGAGCTTGGATCAAGCGCAGATTGAGCAGATTGGCGATGATATCAGTGAGTCTTGTTCTCTTTTTCTTTTCTCCGTCTCTCTTGTCTGTTCGTGTACTGTGCATGTGCAAGCAAATTCGGCTGACATGGTGACTTTCCGTGGGTAGAATCGAACCTCAGTAGCACCATCCAGCTGATGACCTTGGTCAGCCAGGAGGAGCCGGTTGTGAACCCGCCGTTTATGCAGACGATATCTGTGCTGAAGGGGATCATGCAGTCTGTTGGAGGGGCGATGGCGTCGCTGGCGAGGATGAAAGGGATGAAGGGCTGATTCGTGTTGTCGTTGTGTCGTCGTGTCGTTGTCGTGTTATGTAATCAATCTTAAAACTCCCGTAGCATAATGACAGAGCGGGGGCCGTCGGCGTCCGTCCGTTTGGTTGTGCGAATTGTTGGAATCCCGCCGCAAGCGTTCAACCGCATGCAGGCATCTTGGACACTAGGACCCACCTGTCTAGTTACTTTTCCGGACCTTTAGTAAATGCATAGTATATTTTATATAGGTAGATTACATACCCTATAGTACAGGTACTTAGTTATTTAAACTATAATCCACACCCTCTTATAAGGTTAGGTAACTTAATTCATGCCCTTATTTCTAACCCTAGCTACTTAGTCTAATATAGTAGTAATTACTTAGTATTTATAATACTAAGACCTTTCTTTCTAATTAATACCTTTATTAAGTTAATTCTAATTAATTAATTATAAAATTTAGTATATCCTAGTAAGAGAATAGGGTTTAATTATATATAATTATTAATATTATAATTAGGTAACCCCTAGTAGTAAGGAAGATTTACGTAAGTTAAAGTTTAATAAATTATAATAATATAGGATATTATTAAGATATCTAAGGAAACTAATAATATAAAGGGCTATAAGCTAGCTATTAAGCTATAGGAACCCTATTATTAGGACCTATAGTTTAAGATAATAAAGGTAAGAGCTATTAAAGATAGGATATAAATCTTTATTAATCCTAATTTAATAATAATACTTAATTACCTACTAAAGCTACTAATTTTAATAGGAAAAGGGACTCTAGTAGTAAGAAAAGTAGTAATTACTACTTTAATTACTTTACTAGATAATTAGACTAAAGGGCCTTAAATATACTTAAGAATATTAATATCTAGAGTTATAAGTAATTAATAGTAGCCTTAAGGAAGCTCTCTAGTAAGCATTACCTATATCTATAGCTTAGCTAAAGAGGGATACTTTAAATATTCTTAATAACTAGATAATACTAAAGATAGCACTTAGTATATAGTTCTTAATAGATAATATTAAGTATTTAATAGCTAGTATTAGAGTCTATTAAAGACTATAAGAGAATACTTAGAAATAAGTATAAGTAAATAATCCTATAGTATATCTTGCTTTATAAGAAGCTTAGAGAGCTTATAAGGAATATAATACTCTTAAATAGAATAATTAGGTATTACGCTAAAGTTAATTTTAATAAGACTATTAAGCAAAATCTATTAAAGGTTAATATTAATAAGTAGCTTACTAACGCCTTAATTAGCTATAAGTAATGCTTCTAAGTAAATTACTTAATTATAAAAGGTAACTTACTAATTAAGATAATTAATAATACTATTAGTGCTTATTTCCCTTTAATTTCTGTATAAATTAATTTACTAATTTTTACTACTAAGATTAAGGGAAGAACCCTTAATTTTTACGCTATAATTACAAGGATTAGGTATCTAATTAAAGCCTAAGGAAGGTCTTAAAGTAAAGCTAGAGAGTTATTTAAAATAAAGCTAACTCTTAATAGATAGACTAAAGAAGATCTTAAGAAGGGTAAAAAGAAGCTACTTTATATTTATTATAATAAGTATAAGGTTAAGAAGTTAAAGGACTCTTAGAAGACTTATTAAATGCTTTACTTACTAAAGAATTAGAATATTAAGGAAGATTAATTAAAGAAGGTAAAAGAAGTAATAAATTAATAACCTAATAATATTAAAAAGGCTTATAATATATAGCTTAAAGAATATAATATAAAGGAAAGTAAGCTAAATAAAGATACTATATTTACTATTATAGAACTATCTTTAGAGGCTTTTTATGCCTAGGGGTAATTATAAGTAATACTTAATAGTAGTACTTTAATATATATCTTTAATAATAAACACTAGTTTATTAACCTAGATTATAGTAACTAACTAAGTATTTAAGCTAGGTATAGAGTTACTAAAGCTTATAGCATTAGTATAGCCTAGATTAAATTAATAAATAGCTAGACCCTTATATTATTAAAGGCATAGTATTAACTAACTTTCTTTATAAATCTTATATTACTTTAGCTACTTATAAAGAAAGGTATAAGGTAAGATAATCTTATAGGAATTATTATAGACTTAGTGAGAGGTAATTATAAGATCTTTTAGACTATAACTATTAGTATATAACTATATATTAAAGGGGATAGCCCTAATAAGGCTTTTGTTACTAGAAGGGATTCTTATAACCTAAAACCCCTAATAGCTATAAAGGCAGACCTTTAGCATATAAGAATAGTATATCTAGGTGAGAATATAATAGATTAAGTGCTTTAAAAGGTTAATATATTATTAAAAGAGCATAGTAAGGGTAAATATAAGATTTGCTATATAGCTAAGGCCTAGAGGTAAATATTATGGGTTCTATAGATAGATTTACTGCCTTTAGGACCTCTTTAAGTTATAATATATAACCTCTTTGCTTAATTATAGGGCTATAATAAGGATTATTATATTACTCTCTTTACTTGTAGAGTAATAGGCCTCCGCTATATCTTTATAATTTTATTAAAGACTAATATTATAGCTTATTTTAATTAATTAGAAGCGTGTTATATAAGGACCTTTGGAATTTATATTATAGTTATAATTATAGATAAGGAGACTGCCTTCTAGACTAGAAAGTAAGAGGTAGAGATTGCTAATAGAGGTATTATTATTAGAAAGTCTAGTCTAGCTTATCTATATTAAAATAGGTATGCTAAGTAGTTTAGGGGGGTAATAATAAGAGTTATAATAACTCTAATAACTTAAGTAAGCTTTCTAGAGAATCTTTAGCCTATAGCTATAGAAGTAGCTATTTATATCCTTAATTATATGCCTTAAAAGTCTTTAGATTAGCTTTTACTATATTAAGCCTTAAATAAATAGCTATAAGAAAATAAGCTTTAATAGAACTATTTACTAAAGAAGCTAGAAGCTTTATTAAATTATCTTTAAGCTTTTAGTTATAAAGCTTTTATAATAATATATAATAGGCTTAGGAAGATAGGTCTAAAGCTATCACAAAGAGCTTACATTAGTTATTTAGCTAGTTATATCTCTTCTACCTAATATCTAATTTAGGTACTAATAATACAAAGGAATTGCTAGTTCTTATTAAGCTACATTACCTTTAATAAATTAATTTTCTATGCTTAAGAAAAGGACCTTTTAATTAAGGAAAAAAAGCCTAAAAAACGCCTCCTTTAAGAGCTTATAGAAGACTTTAAGGTTAATAATATAAATATAGGACTTCCTTAGGCACTAGACTCCCTTCCTCTAATTTAATAATAAGAAAATCAATATAATTATAATTAACTAGATAATAAAGAAAAGGAAAAAGGATTATAGGAATTAATTCTCCTAACTCCTTTAACTTTACCTAGCTAATAACTAGATTTTCTAGATTATATACTACTAAATATTAATAATCTACTAAATCTACCTAAAATAGATTATAAAGATAAAGATCTAGATATTACTAATATTAATAAAGATAACCTCCTTAAAGCCTTTGCTACTACCTTTACCCTAGGAGCTAAGAGCAAGGAAAAGCCTTATATATTAAGACTTCCTTTACCTCTTACTTATTATAATTATCTAGCTAGGTACCCTAAAGAAAAGGTATTTATTAAAGTAAGAGATAAAGAGTATAATAAAGTTATTAATAATAAGGTTATTATTAAAGTTAGTAAATTAGAAGTTCTTTTATATATTAAGGTCTTAGGGCTTACTTAGGTATTTACTTATAAGCTAGATTAATTAGGCTACCTTATAAGACATAAAGCTTAATTATATATGCTTAGGAATTAATAAGTAAAAGGGAACCTCTTTATAAGAGCTACTATATTAGTAAGTATTATATTTAGGCTTCTTATAGTAATTCTATACTACTTTAACCTTAAAGCTTATTAATATAACTTTATTATAGCTTTCCTAAACTTAATACTAGATAAGGAGGTATATTATAAGATACCACTAGGTTATAAGGATAAATAAGCTTACTTAAAGCTCTTACATGCTATTTATAAGTTATATAAAGCTTCTTTTCTTTAGATAAAGGAATTAATTAAATAGTTAGTAAGTAAAGGATTTATGTAGATTTTTAAAGATATTTATATGTTTATTAAGGATAGATTAATTATCTTCTTTTATATTAATAACCTTATAGCCTTATTTATAAAGGGAAAGTTAGCACTTTATAATAAATTTAGAGAGAGACTCTTTAAGAAATATAATATTAAGGACCTTAGTAAATTATAATAGTTCTTAGGAGTTAAAATTATTAGAGATTACAAAAACTAATAATTATAGCTTAATTAGAAGTTCTATTAGAATAAAGCTATAATTAAATTTAATATAAAAGTCCTAAATTAGAAGCTAATAGCACTAATAACTAGTGTTTTACTTAATCTTTATAAAGGTAAAGTTAATCTAAAGGATTTAAAGAGATATTAATCTCTAGTTAGCACTTTACTATATCCTATAATTATTATATAGCTAGATATTTCCTTTATAGTATTATAACTATTATAGTACCTATAGTATCTAGGGCTATAGTATATTAAAGCTATAGAAAGGGCTCTAAAGTATAGCTATATATAGGTAAACCTCTTAATTAAATTTAATAGTAATAACCCTAAACTTAAAGCTTATAGTAATGCTTTATTTACTAATAATTTAGTTACTAGAAGAAGCTTATAGGGCTATATTATAAAGCTCTTTAGAGGTCTTATACTCTTTAAGGTAGGAAGATAAGAGACTATAATAACCTCTTTTATAGAAGTAAAGCTTCTAGCGCTATTACATTATAGTAAAGAGCTAATTACCTTTAAATAATTATATTAGGAAGTTAGATTATATCTTAGAGATAATACCCTTAAGATTAAATATAATAATATATAGATAATTTGTTTTCTTAAGGAAGAATTTATTAAACTTATAACCTAATTACACTATATTAATATTTATTATTACTAGCTTTATTAAGAGGTTACAAAAGGAACCTTTAATATAACTTAGAAAGCTACTAAAGAAATAATTATAAATAGCCTTATAAAGCTACTAACTAGAAAAGTATTTATAGACTTTAGATAGGCTTTAGGACTTATATAGTTACTAGATTAAATATTTAGTACTAACCTAAAAGAGTAGGAATTACTTAAAGACCTTGCTATAATTAATAATTATTAGATTATAGTAAAGATTAATTTAATTAAATTATTATAGAATACCTTAATTATAGGCCTCCTAGGGGGATATATTAGAATCCTACTATAAGCATTTAACTATATATAGGTATCTTAAACACTAGGACCTACCTGTCTAGTTACTTTTCCAGACCTTTAGTAGATGTATAGTATATTTTATATAGGTAGATTACACACCCTATAGTATAGGTACTTAGT
Organism: Epichloe typhina subsp. poae; assembly: GCA_030389615.1. Classification (NCBI taxonomy): domain Eukaryota; kingdom Fungi; phylum Ascomycota; class Sordariomycetes; order Hypocreales; family Clavicipitaceae; genus Epichloe; species Epichloe typhina. The sequence goes on along the minus strand of CP098317.1, from coordinate 2,432,054 downwards.
TATTTAAACCGTAGTCCGCACCCTCTTACAGGGTCGGGTAACTCAATCCATGCCCTCATTTCTGACCCCAGCTGCTCGGTCCAACACGAATGCAGTCGAATGCAGTGACGTCAGGGATCAAATCTGCCCGCCTATTACCGGCGTTTCCATCAATGCCTCATCCCCTCCATCTCCTCCGTCTCCTCCATCTCCTCCATCCCCCCCATCGTCGTGCAGCCCCGACTCCTTGGCCTTGGATTCCTCCCGTGTCTCATCTCATCTCTCGAGGCATGCTTCGCCAAACACCGCTGCACTAAGCGCCATGGCAAGCCATCATGAGCCGCTCAAGGCCCTCGCGCCTATCGATTGGAACGACGTTCCACAAGACGCCCTCACGACCTTTATCAACGACATCTTCAGCCAGGCCCAGATCGCTCTTGACTCGGTCCCCTCTGCCGCGACCGCCGCGACCGCCGCGAAGCCCGATGCTGCCGGTCGAGCTCGAGCAAAGACCGACTCGGCTGTCGTCTACAATGACATGCGCACTTCCTCGCCACCGCAGAACCCACCCGCCACCGCCGACTTGTCTGCGCAGCTGCGAAAGGAATGGAAGGAGGTCAAGACCAACCCCAGGGACAATCCCCTCGGCATCAATGTGTACAAGTTGGCCGGGAAGGATGGCAAGGGCGCATGGTTTGCGAGACGGAGCGTCCACAAGGGACTCTCTTTTGAGCAGTGGAAAACGGGGCTGCAGCGAGAATTCGCCGAATCCATCAAGATTCAAGGCTCGCCTGGAAGTGGAAACATCCGAGGAATTGGCGCCGACAGGAATGTCGAGCATCACCAGGTCGAGGATGCTGGTCACCTGGATGGTAGGTCGTGTGCTTTGCATGTCTCTTGTCTCACACGTACGTTTGTCTTGGATGACGCCCTGGCTAACCAAATCGTCGGGAATGACTTAGTCTTTCAACTTTCGGCTCAGTTCCCCGGACCTACGGCGCCTCGAGACTTTGTCACCCTGCTACTCACGTCTGATTTCTCGCATCGGAAACTCGACGAACAATCACACCCCTTGCGGCAGTACATGATCGTTTCCAAGCCATGCGTTCATCCAGAATGCCCTCCGCGCCAAGGCATCATCCGCGGTCAGTATGAGTCGGTGGAGGTTGTTCGAGAAATCCCCGTCGAAACCGATGTCGTCCCCAGCAAGCGATCAATGTCATCAGCGGACCTGATGACGGGCGGGAACCGCAAGTCTGGCACCATCAACCGAGCTGGGGACGATGTCGAAGGACCCCGAACCATAGAATGGCTCATGATTACCAGGAGTGACCCCGGTGGCAGTGTGCCCCGGTTCCTCATTGAAAAAGGAACACCCCCAGGAATTATCGGCGATGCAGGCAAGTTCCTGGACTGGGTCACAGCGACAACTTCCAAAGATGGCACCGTCCGGCCAAGGGCCGAAACGACCAAGGTCAATGGCAACAGTATCGACGAGAGTCGCGATACCACAGATCCCGCCGCGGCTCAGAGAAATAGTCCAGCATCAGACACCACACAGAACAAAGACACGCATCGACCCAGCCAGGGCCACGACGCCGGCCACGACGCCGGCCACAGCGATCGGGCACCAAGCAGCACGGGACTTTACGGCATCATCAACGGAGCCTTTAGCGTAGCAGGTGCGGTAGCCAGCGGGCTTCGGTCACAACTCAGTAACCCGTTGAGCTTCAACAACGGCAGCCAAGACAGCCTGGCTGACAGCCAACCCATCCCGGAAGAGCACGAGGACAAAGACGCGGAAAGCGACGCATCCTCCACCCGCAGCTTCGCGTCAGCCCTCGAAAAGTCTGTCACGGGCGAGAAAGCCGCCGCCGGCAGCACCCAGTCTGACGAATCAAGATCGCAACGTCTCCAACCTCTGGAGAAGGATCTGCAGAAACTCCTGGAACGTCGCCAAAAGCTCGATCGAGACCACAACCAGTTTCAGGAGCGCATGCAGTCCAAGCGCCAGGGCGAGAAGGAGAAGGACGCCACATCGCTCGCCAAGCTTCGCGAAAAGCACGACAAGGAAGTAGCCAAGCAAGAGGCCAGGTACAAGCGGGAAATGCGCAAGCTCGAGGAGAAGCGTGAGCAGGAGGAGCGCAAAGCCGAAGCTCGTAGGATTAAGGCCGCCGAGAGACAGGAAAAGTCCAGTCTGACTCTTGAGCTGGAGAGAGTGAGGGCCGACAAGGACGTCGCTCTCAAGAAGATTGAGCTGCTCCACACCCAAGTTGGTGAGTTGCAAGCACAGAATACCATGCTGGTGGCGAGACTCGGTCGGCTGGGTGCTCTGAACAGAGAAGACTCGTCGTCTTCCAGGGAGAATTCCATCAGATCCCAAGTCGTGAGCACTTCTTGGATCAGAGACAGGCAGAATGGATCGGGGGCGGGGGAAACAAAGTGACAAGAGACAATTACATGTATGTACTTTTAGATGCACGCAATGACATAAACGACGGCATGACATGGCCCTGGCAGGCGGTGCAGGGACAAAAAAAAAAGCATCAGGATATGCGCTTGTTTCTTTTCTTTGAATACGTAAATAGCAACAGAAGTTCTATTCATGCAGACGATACAGTCATCCACGCCGCGCAGAATCTCACCTTTGTCTATCCAGATCAGATGACCCTGTTTATGCCGTCTACACGAAACCGAATCACACGTCTGTCCATGCCTCGGTGAGGAGCCCGGAGACTTGTGCATGGTGTGATTTCAGCGCATCTTTCGCCACTCCCACAGCCTGTTCCAGCCCCGAAGACGTCGTCTTTGCACTCAGCGCCACGGAGACTCGCACCAAGCGAGTACACATCGCAAACACAGCAGGGTCGGATGCCCAACCCAGTGGTCCATCCTTGGTCCCCACAAGCGTCCCGAGGTGAGCAAGGCCGCCTTGGACCCAGTCCACGAGCTTCGTCATCAGCTCTTCATCCTCACCAGTGGCATCCAACTCGAGGCGCTGGAATACCTCGACCCAGCGCCTCGTCTCGCGCACCTCGTCTACAAACAAGTTCTGTTCTTCCACTACAAAGAGCGAGTCGTCGAACCGCATGGCTCTGGCGAGCTCCAGCTCGGCCGGTTCCCAGGCATCGTCGTCCCTCACAGCTGCTGTGCGCGTACCGCAGTGGCCTACCAGACGGTCTGCCACGGCACTCTTGAAGAAAGGAGAACTGCCAAAGTGGTCGACGAGGAAATCAAGAAGACGGTCGGCTGCTTCGAGGGGCACGAGAGCATGGCCGATGAGGTTTTTGGCCGCCCCGGCAGCGACGTCACGTACTTCGTCGTCGTCGTCGTTGAGGGAGTCGTAGAGGGCGAGGAGGGCCGTGAGATGGGATCGTGTCAGGGGGGGTGAGTGGGCGGCGAAGAAGGACCGGAGGGAGGATGCGGCAGCGAAGCGGGTGTCAAAGGTCTGCATCTCAGAGCATTAGTTGAGCCGTGTTTCTTTCTTTTTCTTCCCCCCCCCCGAGGGCCAAGAACAGTTGGGCGGAAAGCGAGCATACCTTGTCATCGAGAGCCGCGTCCGCCATGATGACGCCCCATGCATGGAGATCAATAGAGGTAGGGCATCCACTTAGTGCCGCGGCAATGCAGCCGCTTACTCTGATGACTGCATGGGAAAGCGACGGGTTCATCGTGCGAGATGGGAGACGTGTCCAGAGCGAAATGAGGGCTTGTTGGGGGATCCTGTCGAAGCTTCTTCGAGCAAGTAGCTCGTCAATGACACCGGTGATGTTTTCGATTGCCAACACTTGGGCTGCAGAGTAGTTTATGCCCAGACAGGTATCAATGTAGAGGATGCATAGGGACGAAAGCGTATCCGGGGAGCAGCATTCCGGACAATAGACTTTTGCAGCGGTTTCCAGCGCGGCTGCGAGTCCATCTTGGCCGATGTCTGGACTGCCGAGGAGAGAGCGTAGTTGGACAGTGGGATCGCTGCCCTTCGATAGAGAGTATACATCGTGAATGGCTTTTTGGATCTTTAGAAGCGCGGATCCGATGTGGTCTGGCGTATGGATGGTAAAATGCGAGAGAGGGAGCTTATTTGTCGATTCGACGGCCCATATTATGTTAATGACATCGAGATATGCGGCGACAATGTCTGGGCAGTTGGGGAATACGCTGTCCACCTTTATCTGGGACAAGAAAGACTGTAGTTCGGCAAGATCGCCTAGTTAAAAGTCAGACTTTGGGCTAGGATCAATGAACATAAAAGCACATGCATGGGTGCGTAGGGAAGGGCTTACCAATGAACTGTTCGTGTGCAACCTCATTGAGCCGCTCGATTACAAACTTCAGTGTCAACAAGACACCATGTATACGGTTTTGCTTGTTCTTTGATTGGTCATTCATAGCAGTATTGATAATCTCCTTGATGGCCCCCAGCCATCTTTCATGCAGGAGACAGGAGCAAAGTGTTCGGGCTGCCATGTCACGAACGTGCCAGACCGGACTTGACAAGTACGCCGCCACATCAACTTGAATTTCGTCTCGAAGCAAATCCGGAGGACCGGCACGGCGGATGATATCCAAGGCAGGAAACACAGACTCGGCGGCGGCTGAGCCTGCGTTGGATGTAGCAGATTGGTTGAGGATTTTATGTCCGGACTGGAGCAGATTCTTGAGCACGGCGGGGAGATTGGGGTAGCGGTGGTAGTGAATACGGTTAGCTTTACCGTCCCACCCAGCTTCGATCATGGCTTTGCTCTCGTGTGTGCCAAAGAGATTATCAATGAGACTCCGCAAGAAGATCAGCCCGCAGTTTCGAATAGCCCACACCTCGGATCGAAGTCCACTGGCCGCGAGTCCTAGACACTGAGGTAGATACGACTCGGATTTGTTTCCCAGAGATGTAAGCAGCGAGTTCTTGAAGATGTCCTTGAGGCAATTGTATGCATGCACCTGGGGGAGATTCGACCCGTCGGTCTCCGAGACTCTTGCCTCCTTGGCTGCCATGGTCATGAGGGTGTCCATGACTTGGCCAAAGGTTGGATGGGCGGCATTGGCGGCGAGGATTCCCGTAATCATTGACGGGATGCCCGCGGATCGTCGAGTCGTTGACGCCTGGGAGTAGATGGCCTCCATGGTACCCTCGTACCAAACATCCAGTAGGGGCACCCCCTCTCCGAATCGCAAGTGCTTTGTTTGCTGACAGCAAGTAGCAAAAGTAGTCGATACCGTAGTGAAGGCACCTCTATGGCGTAAACTGGCTAGCTGGGTGAAGGTTAGGTTGCCGATTCTCTCGAACACTTCTTTCGAGGGTACAATGAGCCCTTCTTTACTCTCGTTCCTCATAGTGAGGATGATGGTTCGCACCAAGTTGCTGCAAAGGATTAGCGCCCGTACCCAGAGTCAAGTCTGTAAAAAGTGAATAGAGACAAAGCGTAGAAAAGACATGAGAGAAGCGTACCTTGACTCGTGGACAGCACGGAAACTATAACTTAGAAGATCCTTTGTATCGAGCCTGTCCACCTCTTCCAACTCCTGTGGCAAGTGTCCCTCGGGAGAATCATCGCACAAAATGTCTCGCACTGCCCTCCACGCTCGCTCGCAACTCGAAACAATGTTCAGCTGTAGTTCCCTGGCCTCATCCAGTTCCGAGGGTGACAGCTTGATCTCCGACACGACCTGCCAGGTGTGGCAAAGAGAAGCAAAGTCTCCGTGTAGAGGAGAGTCAACCACCGCTTGACCGAGGTCTATCTCCGCCTTGGATATTTTGCGACTGAGATCTTCGGCCATCTTGGACAGCATTTGAAGCCTTTCCTCTCCTGATTCGAGGAACCTGTACAGTAGCTGTGATGCTTTGGAAGCACCATCAGAGTGATCAGCGCGTGCTGTTCGACGAGCAAGCTCGTTCGCACGCTGCGACAGGCCCTTGACCTCGTTGACAGGAATGCCGATCATTTCCGATCCTGTCAAGGTTAACCGACGATATCTTCCATCTGCGTAGCATTTTGCCAACCCAGTTGCAGAGAGATCCCTGACATCTTCGAAAGGGTCCATGACGAGATCGAACAATGCACGAGCCCACTTGCTGTCGAACCTATCGAAGAAAAGCTCCTGGTCATCAGCGGTTTCCCAAGTTTTGGAGTCGGCTCCTTCCATGCGAACTATATACATTAGTGCTTTCAAGCCCGCGATATGTCGCTGATACGAAGCCGTTGGAATCAGCTCGTTGCATAAGAAGGCAATGTACCAATGTAAGAACTCGACATGGTATTCCAAGCAATCGGTCAATTGGACCTCAGGCAGAAGAATCAAGTTCGATCGATACAAGATCGGTTGTGAGATGACCTTGTTTGCCTCTTGTGTTTTGCCGCGTGCACGGGGTATACTACGCTTCAACACGTGAATAGCTCCTCGAACTCTCTTGAACATGTCTCTTGCCTTTGCTGAAACATCGACCCTGAACTTGGCATCTGGGTCTGCAAAAAAGGTGCTCAAATGCTTCTTGAGCAGGCCAAACGCGGTGGGCGAGTATGGTCGAGTGGTAGACGGAGATGTTACGAGCAGTGACAGTGCTAACGATCGCACTTCATGGGAGGGATGTGACAGGACGCTCTCGAGCACATTTTCGTGAAGGGTTATGGAAGAAGAATCACTTGCGTCACTGCTGCTACCGCCAAATGCTAAAAAAAAGGGGGTCACAAGTTGTTAGTCCAACCCCTAAGCAAACGAAGTCTCCTAGTCGTCTCTCACCTGGCTCTTCGACCAAACCAACCCTCTTGCCAGTTTCGAGCGCTGCCAACTTTAACAAGGCAGGAATATTCATGCTCATGTTACTCGAGCCAGATGCCGTTTCGTCTTGATTCATTCGAACCAGAAACTTCAAGGCCTCAGATCTATCAGCTTTGAACAGGGGCAAGAAGATGTAGTTCTTGATAGATTCGAGAAGGGCAGGCTCCTCAGCCAGGAAATCAAGAAGCCATTGGTGCCACACTTCAATATTAGGGACCGAATCTTCTCGTTGCTCTTGTCTCCAGCTTCTATAAACAGTGACAACCAGTCGTCCAGCGGTAGGACAGACAAAGTGTAGTTTCATCCAGTGGAAAAGATCTGACGTGAAATTCCGCCATATCTCATCGTTATCCTGACTGCCGAGATCTGCCCGAAATTGCGTGTAAATCGACTTTGTATCATTCAAAGTGATGACGCCCTTGGTGAGAAAATGATCCAAGGTCTTGATAGCAGACTTTGCGACGGGCTTAGTTGAGCGACCGATTACTATCGACACCAAGGTTTCAAGGATGCTTTTCTTGGTTGTTGAAGTCTCCTCGTGGCTTGGATTCTTCAAAATAGACTGAGCAACAAGGTCTAACACCAATTTCATCGAGCGATGATTGTCTGATTCATTCCACTCGATGTAAAAATTGAACAACTTGGACGTCACGTGCCGTGAGAAAGCCCACCGTCTCAAGTCATCCGAATTGGATTTAGAGGCCTGGTCTACAAGTCCACAGAGTCTTATACACGCTTGACCAGATACTGACTTCGGCTGAGACGCATCTTTCAGAAGTTGCTCAAACAGGGTATTGGCAGAGCTTGAGTTTGTCGTTAGCAACGCTTCTGCTATGAGTCCGGCAAGTTTGCTCACCCTTTCCCCACTTCTGCGTCTTGTTGCTCAAGCCGTTTAATGAGCTCAGTCGGATTGGCTAATAAGTCAGTAACCTCTGCGGGAGGCTCAGCTGTCATCGTTTCTGACCGAGGCCCTGGAGGGGATGATCTTGACTCTTGAGAGTAGAGAGGGGCGAAAATAAGGACTAGACAGTGTACGACATGACAAACATTTTATAATCTCCAGTCAGCCTCGTCATCTAGTATTTCGATTAGGGGTATGCCTCTACATTCATATTTTCAATAAGCCTGGAACCTTTCCTGCGGACATATACATCCTAAAGAGAGACTTTCCAGATCCGACTCATGGAGCGGCACGTGATGTCCCACGTGAGGAAAATTTGCCCTGCGCCCACACACCCCACCACCGCTTGTGGTTTTCACGAAAATCCCCAAACCCACTTTGAATTACGAAAACCCTCTCACCAACAAGCCTCGTCCTGATCACCATTAGATAACGTGGATCTATTGGGAGACTGTCAAAATGTCGAAGATCACAGTCGGTTAGTAACATGCTGCTATAGCCACGATCGAGCGAATTTGCAACGATCTTGACGCTGACCAAATATTCTTTTTGCAGCCAATGTCCGGACGCAAGTCAGTGAGCTCTTGGAGTACTCCAACGAGACCAAGAAGCGCAACTTTCTCGAGACCGTCGAGCTTCAGATCGGCCTGAAGAACTATGACCCTCAGCGTGATAAGCGTTTCTCCGGCACAATCAAGCTGCCCTCCATCCCTCGCCCCAACATGGCCATCTGCATCTTGGGTGACCAGCACGATTTGGACCGTGCCAAGCACGGTGGTGTAGACGCCATGTCTGCCGATGACTTGAAGAAGCTCAACAAGAACAAGAAGCTTATCAAGAAGCTGGCTCGCAAGTACGACGCTTTCGTCGCTTCCGAAGCTCTCATCAAGTTGATTCCTCGTCTATTGGGCCCTGGTCTGTCCAAGGGTAAGTCATCTTGTCGCAGTCGTTGTCTGTTTCAAAGAAGGAGAATTCCACTAACTCACAACAGCCGGCAAGTTCCCCACTCCCGTCTCCCACGCCGATGACCTGACTGGCAAGATCAACGAGGTCAAGTCCACCATCAAGTTCCAGTTGAAGAAGGTTCTCTGCATGGGAGTCGCTGTCGGAAACGTCGGCATGGAGCAGGAGCAGCTGATTGGCAACATCATGTTGGCCATCAACTACCTTGTCTCCCTGTTGAAGAAGGGCTGGCAGAACGTCGGCAGCTTGACCATCAAGGCCTCCATGTCCCCTCCCAAGCGTCTGTATTGAGGGATGTTTGGTCTAGTATGGTCAGCTGCTTTGTGGGTTTGGGTCACTGGTCTAGATACACTAGCAATTCCTAGAATCGACTAGGACTTTGAAAACAACTCAGCTTGCTTGCAAGGCTTGCTGGAGATCGAATGCTGTGCAGATTGTAGAGATGATGAAGGCATGTTCTTCAGCATCATTTTCCGATGCAACCTTTTGCCGTCATTTATTCGGAACGCGTAGCGCAGAGCGCTGAACGGCGTCGCCGCATGGACCATGTGCATTTTTACATCTTGTATTCAGTGTTCCATGGGTTTCAAGTTTTCCCCCTTCCCACCAGCCACGTAGCTCAACTGGGACAACTCTTGGTTACACGCCACGCGACCAAACCCCGTCGGCCGACCACTCTAGTCAGTGTTTTCCATATACCATCGTCACCAAAATCAAGGTCATCCAGGTTCAAGTGCTTTGTATAACGCCAAACTTCCCGGAACCGCAGTCCTTGCAACCCCTTGTTTGGTAGGTACGGATCCAACCACGTCGCCGATGCAGGTGCAATCAGGTAAGTCCCATTTTTTGCTTTCAAATATTCTTGATTCCGTCGATCGGCTGGCGTATCGCATGTGGCAAGTTCAGTGAGCTGTTCGATCAAAGCGGTGCCTTTTAAGCCCATCACGTCTTTGGTCTGCAAAACCTCGTTCTTGCCATTGAGAAGCCAAATGGGAGGCGTGTAAGTTTTCCACCAAATAGCGTGAGTTGCATCTGGCTGTTTACTCATGAAGACTTGCCCCGGAACGACACCGCCCTGGTGGTATATGCCCATGAGCACACCGAAAAAGAGGTTGAAGAGAATCCACAGCCCAGCCCAAACTCGCAAAACAGTCTTGTTCTTGGGCAATTCTACCGACGAGAGGATCAGAGGCACTGTCGGCAAAAGAAAACGGGCTTCTTGGTGTGGGAATATCGACAGAACAAAAAGGCCCGATATTGCGGAGAATAGCCTCAAAGATAGGTGCGGCTTCGGGACAAGTAGCAAAGTCGCAGGCCCAAGCAGCTGCGGAAGGTTTGCTGCTAGATGCTGATACCACGGATGAATGCCATGTTGGGCGAGGTTTGCGGTATTCGAGTTATACCGGAAGAAGTTAAGCGGAGTGACAGTAGGTCTCCATATTAAGTCGGCCCATGTAATGGGCTCTGATGAGTAGAAGGCAGTATCGAGCGCAATAGCTATTATAGTTGTAAATACAGCAGCCGAAGCCAGGGCCGCCAAGGACAAAGGTCTGTTACAAAAGTTAGCAAATCGTTCCACCGACCATGTCAATACATGTGACTAGTCTAAAACGTACTTGCGCATGAAATGAGGTAATAAGCGAAGCCCAGGAATCAACAAGAAGGCCGGAAAAGTAATCCGGTTGAACACGCCGAAAACTGCGACAATACCGAGCACTGTTGACGACAGGAGCGATGATTGTTGCTGTAGGGGGGAGGGGGAAGAGTTAGCTATGAATCCCTATCGAAACGAAAGAGGACTGCAAGATCGCGTACCCGTGGGTCGACTATGCGTTGGATCAAAACCAAACTCCAAGCTACAACCAGTGTCTCGACCGAATTGGAGAAAGTATGTGTCTGATACGTCCAAGTGACATAGGATGAAGCAACCAAAAGGACTGCAACACGGCGGTGCCGAGGAGAAGTTATCAACTCGTGAAGAGCCCAATCCTCCAGAACAAAACTGATCAAGAACATGAGCACACGTAGCGCCCAGAACACGGCGATGGGCGGAATTTCGCCGTCTTGACCATTACCGGTCCACAGCCATCGAAGAAGCAGCATGGGCAGCCCATAGACGGGCCATAGTGGAAAGACGCTCCGAATCGGATGCTCGCTCGTGAATTCCCAGGTTCTTCGAACGGGATAACTGAAAATCTGGCCTGTGGTAGAAACATGACGTATCCGTTAGCGAGCGCATTCTTCTCATGGGATGCTCAGCAGATCCGCGCCAGACGCGTGACCAGAACGAAGGGTCGAGTCGATCCACCAATGAAGGTGGCATGTCGAATGAGACCAATACTGAGCGCACGAGCTGGCACTAGAAGGGACAAAGAGAAGGACACATGAGAAAACAAGTCGCATTATAACAAGGCGTACCGGCTATAACTTCGGGGCCTTGGAAGTTCTCATCGGGATGCAGGTAGCTGGGCGAGAGGGCGAACCACAGCCGTATAAGAACAAGAAGCAGGTAAGTGCGCCGCCACATTGTTCAGCAACGGACTCTCAAGGCCGTCGGTGGCATAGCAATTGCAGTATTGATGCGTGATGGAAGAGAAACAATAGACATGAGAGACGAGAGTGTGGGCAAAGCGAATGTGGGTGCGGACGCTTCCAGAGCGGCGGCGCGCAAAAAGCAAGGTGGGTGGTGATGTGGTGATGTGGTGATGTGGCCCTCACCGAGATGCTCCTATGTAGGTTTCAAGAAGGGCAAAAGGATCCTGTAGATTAAAAGTAAACGGGTAGCGTGGGGCGTATGTTGAAGATGCAGGAAATGCAACGAAGAATGCAGGCAGAGTCAGAGTCCAGCGGATCAGAACGTTGGCAGATGAATCAACAAATTAATCGTCCGCGTACGGAGAGCCGCTAAGAAAATTGTCGACAAGGGGGGCAACCATCCATCAGCGTCGTAAAATTGAAAGGGGCGGATGACCTCATTGCACCCGACATAGTAATCCCGTGCCACTCAGCTCCGTACTGAGGACTGGCTGTTGTTCCACCTTGGTTGCTTTTCTGCAATCCTTGGTTCTGCAGAACAAGACAACCAACGCTGATGCAAGATCCCGAAGCTCGATCATTTCTGGCCTCAACCCTAATGATCCAGGACCGCCGCTGGCTTACAGGTGGAGGGGCAAGCTCACAGGGGCTTAGTGGCAAATAATCCGAGGCTCCAGGCCCGAGACAATCATTTCTTCCGCCGCCTTGGGTGTCCACAGATCAACACTGCATACATGTATTGATGAATCGGCAATCTCACGAACCCGACTCCGGGGGCCCCAGGGGTCTTCCTCGAGTCCTAGATGGGAACCTGGACAACCCAATGTGATCCAAGAGCTCCAAAGTCGGGGATTCAATGGCAAGGAATCCAATGCAAGATGACCTGGAAGCTGTTGTCATGGGGATTGAAGTCTCTGGCTTATTAGCATCGTACTCGTGGCGCCGCAGGAATGTGTTGGGGAAATTCATGTCTTCAAGAAATATTGCTGTCAGGACAGGGGCCACAAAATTATCCATTGTGGTCATGACGGCGTGAGACGAATTTCCTGTGATAAAACGCCGTCAGACGCGCCATGTTCTGCATTGTCGGTTTGTCCCTCTGCCTCGCGAGGCTGACGAGAGCGTCTCTGCCATGGGGCTCTAGCATCACAAACCCATATATTAAAAGCTCATATTCCGTGTCCTTCGATCCGTCTGCCGTTCTCGCCATTCTATGGACCTCGCGTGCCTGGGTGAGCGCCCGGTGATTGCATGCCCAGCCATATCACAAGCGTTTCGATGGCAAAATATGATGCAGATTGGCGCTGTGACAGTGCCTATTACCTGCTTCTAGAGGACCACGATACTTGCCAAGGGTTGCGAGACGAGACTAAGACGGTTTGGCGTGGTCGTATTAGTTGGAGTACGGACTACATGCATGTAGCTGGATATGCACCTATTATGTACAGTGGATGATTGCCGCGGTGCGCCCACCACTGCGCCCACCACTGCACCCACCACTGCACGCAGCTGCCCCGGCTGCCTGCTACCAGTGACTTGGACTTGGCACCTTCCGCCTCTGCCCATTACTCGAACATTGGATCCCGTTACAGGCACAAATACTAAGAGTAATTACTGCAAAATATTCTGGTCTGCTCTGTTCCGATCACGGTAAGTCTCTTCATCTCTTCACATTATTCCTCTCCCGACTTTCTTTCCTGTCCCTCAGCACAACCTGCAGCCAATAAGTGACACAGAACCCACTCGAAGCCAGGCGACTCCAACCAACTTTGAAGGACCCCGACCCCCGACCCCGCCTCTGGCAGACCTGACATTTGAACGCTCTCTGCCTGCGAACTTTCCTGGCTTTGTTAAACCTAATTTCGTCACCTTCAGTACAAAATCCAATCACCTCAGACCACCACCCGACCTGCGACTCTACAAATTTGCTGTCCTCCATCACGCGAAACCCCACACGCAGTACAACAAATCCAAGCTGTATTTTGCGCACAATGGCCGAAACAAGCATGGCCCAGAAGGTGTGGCTGGCATCCAACGACAGCGCCATCATCGAAGTCGGTAAGTCGACTCTGGCCTTACCCACGTGCGCCAGTCCATAGGATGGAACCTAACCGAACCATATAGATCGCGTTGTCGTTGAGCGCTCCATGCTCATCAAGAACATGCTTGACGATATCGGTGATGACATGATCAATCAGAGCAACCCCATCCCCATCCCCAATGTATGCCTCGCTGCCCCTCCCCAACATGTCGAACAGAGCTGAAGCAATAGCAGGTGAACGAGGCTGTTCTCCGCAAGGTCATTGAGTGGTGCGAGCATCACCGAAACGACCCCCCTCAGGCACAGGATGATGAGTCTGATGGCCGCCGCCGAACCACCGACATTGAAGAATGGGACCAGAAGTTTATGCAAGTCGACCAAGAGATGCTCTTTGAAATCATTCTCGTATGTCATTTCCCTCTCGCAAAGGAGTCACCCTGAGTCCCGTATCGCAGACTGACCATCCACACTCATGTAGGCATCCAACTACCTCGACATCAAGCCCCTACTTGATGTTGGCTGCAAGACGGTGGCCAACATGATCAAGGGCAAGTCACCCGAAGAAATCCGCAAGACTTTCAACATCATCAACGACTTCACTCCTGAAGAGGAGGAGCAGATACGTCGTGAGAACGAATGGGCCGAGGATCGATGAGCCTCTTTCGATCATGTTGGAGCTCTTGAGTCCATAACTTCCAGCTCATAAACGTAGCTGGATTTGCGGTTTTTGATAGCTCATTGTGCACACGTGCAATTCAGGCGTTTGTGGGATTGATTTGAGAGAATTGATGCATTTCATCATTCCATCTCAGGTTTGAAAGACCTGTTCTCGGTCTGGAAGCAATGGAATGATGAACTAAAGCCTTCCGTCTCTAGAATTTTGTGATGCTCAGCCTGCTTGTGAAGGTTTTTAACCATCTATGAAGATTTGCCAGATGAGGGCCAAAGACGGCGTCGCCATAGTCTTCTCGAACAATTGGAAAAGTGAAGTCGCCGACTACACTGTGACAACCAGAGCACATTTGTCAAGCCCGGACGTCTCAACACCAACGCCAAATGTCCCATCTACGAGCAGAACAAGACGGTTAAAACACAAAAGAAGCGGGTGGTTCACGACGATTCCTTCTCCCAGATACAGCTGGAGGGAACCCGGGCAATGAGACACTGTTGTAAAAATTTCATTCAAGGTAGTAGTGATGCCCTCTATATTTGGGACATGGTTTTTCTTTCATTTCCTTCCCTAGAACCGACCGTAACATGCCGTCATGGCAAGAAATCGGCATGACCAGGTCATGAGGCCCTGCCGTTAGTCCGAGACGTTAAATTTTCCCTCTTTCCACGAGCGCTCCGAGCAGCGCACATCCTTCCCAAAGAGTTTTGCAAAAGTTCATCAATCCATCGCTGATGTCACGACTATCGAGTAGAGGACAAGTTTGTCGACAGCAGCCTGATGATGTATAGAGCTGGAGGATCGGAAAGCGAGTTGTCTAGATGCCGAGGCGGGTCTTTCTCCAGTGTCTTCTCTTAGAGTTGTAGCTGCGTCATGGTTAGCAGAGGAAACGTGCGTGCGAACGATGTCCAACGCCTGTGCGAAAATCCTGCAGTTTGTCGCCTGGGATTATATCGTCGCGTGCTCTTCACCAATCCCCCGATCCGGCGAGATAAAATATTCAAAGGACTTCGCGGCAGCCAAGGGAGGAAGGGACAGATGTGCATACCGGATGTTGTTGTTGGTTCGGAGTCTGATCCATTGAGGCACAGGGCGGTTCTGCTTCTGCGCCTTGGCAAGCTTCTGCTTGGTACGGAAAGACTTGTGGCTCTGTAGAACGGTCAGTCCATGATGGTTCTCACGTGGCTGGTCGGGTCGGAGGATTGGGAAAGGGAATTTGTGCCGCCCACGACGACGGGTGAAAATGCCTGAAACGGAAAGCAGAGCGTCGGAATATCGCGACGTGGTCATTATCCCCACGGCATGAGCGGCATATATTGAACGGGGGCATGAGGGCGGCGTACCGGCATCTTGGTTGACTTTGCGTGTCGAGTCGTCTGGTGAATGGTGAGAATTCGTGGAGTTTGAGATTGAGAGGATTTTTGACCCGCACAAAGGGCGTAAAACCCTAGTGAGAGGGGTGGTGAGGCTGATGTTGTGTGCGCGCGGTTCACCTGTGGCTGGTGCATGTGGCGGCACCCCTTTTACGTATGCCTAAGGCTGCAAGGAGTAATGTGTACGGAGTACGGAGTACATACTGACCGACTTGACTAATACTCCGTACAGGCGGCTGATCTATTATGTCATCATGCCTGTCGGCTTATTACAACCAACCGGGCCTGCGTGCAGCCAGCCAGTTCGAGCCAGCTCGACCTCTGCTGACCCGCCCTCGGGAGGCGCTCTGCAAGAGGTCCCAGAATAGGGGACGGGGAACGCTTCGCAATTTTTGACCATTTGTCCATGTAGTTAGCAGCTTTCTCTTTGACGCCCGATCATCGCGCACCCGAACATTGTCACAGGCATACGCATAGGCAGCCCTTTCCAGTCTTCTCATTTAATTTTTTTTCCCTCTCGTTCTCTCTTCGTCATCTCACGTTTCCTGGCGCGTACCGCTTCCGACAGTCTCAGTTCGTCCGACCAGGTGGCCCGGCCCACGCGTTGTAGATCCTGAAGCAAGGCCATCGCTGATCGCTGATCCTCGGCGCTGAGCCTTTGGTATTCGCATCTTTGCGTCCAGCCTCATTTCTCTCCGCATACGTCACGTTCCCCGAATTAAACAACTCGTCATCATGGGCGCTGGCATGTCATGGTTTTCAAACCTTCTGTGGGCGAAGAAGGAGATCAGAATATTGATCCTGGGTCTTGTGCGTCGGCGTGTATTGCGCGTTCGCCTGCCATTAGGATCCGTTTGTTGCTAATGCGAGCGGATAGGATAATGCTGGCAAGACAACCCTGCTCTACAGGTTGAAAGTGAGCGCTATACAGAAATGCGCGACCGTCATGAAGACTCGCAGCTGAAGCTGACCATTGCCGCACCTCTCAGATTGGCGAAGTCGTCACCACGATACCAACCATTGGATTCAACGTCGAGTCGGTCACGTACAAAAACCTGAACTTTAACGTCTGGGTACGTACTTTACCATTCCCATTCGCGCGGAGCATGACGGGGGAAGGGGGGGGGGGGAAACCGTCTGACAGAACTTAGGACTTGGGTGGCCAGACGAGCATCCGGCCATACTGGCGATGTTACTACGCCAACACGGCAGCCGTCATATTCGTCGTCGACTCTACCGACATTGAACGATTACAGACCGCCGCCGAGGAGCTGGCAGCTATGCTGAACGAGGACGAGCTCAAGGACGCGGCCTTGTTAGTCTTTGCCAACAAGCAGGATCAGCCCGGCGCAAAGGGAGCCGGCGAGATCTCGGAAGCTCTGCGGTTGGGAGAACTGCGCGATCGAAACTGGAGCATCATGGCGTGCTCTGCCGTCGACGGCAGTGGTATCAACGAGGGCATGGACTGGTTGGTGGTAAGTTGAGAGCGTCCAGTATACCACCCCGTTCCATCGCGGCATGTATCCCACAGCCGTGTCACGAATCAAATTGACCAACATGTCTCCGTCTCACAGCAAACCGTCAATCAGGAGTAGAGCATTCAAGCTTCCTTCTCTCGTCTCTCTCTTTTTTTTTTTTTAAACCCCAAACCCTCGCTTTTAGCCAATGTTTAATACGTAACAATACAACGACGTGACGATGAAGGGCAAGCTCACGAAGTTGGTAGCATGATAGTAGACAATGGCAAGTTGGAGAAGAAGTGGAAGAAAGAGGGGTGCTCCAAGTTCCTTCCGAGGCGAACAGTAAGGAAAGGAGGTCTCGGTGATTTCAGCAACATCAGTAGGGCCCAACAGCACGGCATTGTACTACCAGCAGAATCCATCCGGCTCTTGGACAAGGCATGATTTTTTTTTTTTTTTCAATGGCGGTGAATAATTTGCAACAACGGAGAAAACTTTGCGCTCAACACATGTATATACGAGCAAGTGAGGTGTAACCCCGCAACAAGAGTTTGTATCTACATAATGCGACTCGTGTCCGGAGCAGCCGCCGTGACACAGCGTTGGCCACCTGATTCCTGAAAATGAACATGGGCTGTAATACAGACACGCAAAGACATTAAAGGGCTTTCTCATGTGCGTCCGAGGACATCTGAGCCAGTTTGCTTTATTCTGATTTGATAAAACTTTCAATTCACACTTCGCTTTACTTGACGTTACAAGAATGCACACGTTCTCTTTGCACACTCATCATGATTCCATAGAAGACGGCTTCTTAGTTGGATTAACTATAATACTTGACGACTACAGAACAAGTCGAGCAGGAGTCGACCCCCTTTGCAGCAGCGGTGCGTTTGTCCCCCTTGGTATATAGAAAACCGGACAGCGTGCCATGCGTATACGAACAAGACCAGGAGAAAAGGGGGGCGAGTGAAGCCGTGTCCCCTGGTACGCTTGCACCTATCCGGTGCGCAATTTCCAGCATCTCAGAGTGCCAACAAGCCTGCGCTGCAGTCCAGGGACTGAGACGGTGCCGGGTGTGCTGTTCCACAGCAGCCGGGGTACGTCAGCCCGCTTGTAGCGTTGAAAGAAAGAAAGAACTACTCCTCGACTACCCTGCCAACCAACATGTCCCGAGACTAGACCCAGCCTAATACATCGTTGTAAGTGGCAGGTGTAATGTAGGTGTGAGTTTGTTCGTAGTGAGATGAACTACCTGGGTGGCCCGTCATTACCTGAGCCGCATCCCACGCATCAAGCCGAGACAGACTCCATGGAAGATGTCTTGTATTCGTCCTACAAGAATCGAGCCTCTCTGTGAAATATGTGCAAGTGAGGGGAACAGAGTGCGTGAGATTTGGCCCAAGCTCGAGGCAAAACAGCAGCGACATGAGGACACCAGGCCAAATGCCGTTCTGCGCAGCAGAGGGTGGCATTGGCCCGGTCCAGCTCCGTGATGAATACCTTGTAAGCTACCTTCGCTCTTCCCAATGACAAGGAATTCCAACCCCGCCTCGCGCGGAGGCATGGATCGCCTTGTGTATTTGTGTGTGTGTGTGTGCTCTGTATTGGTCCCATTGACAACCAGTGTCAGGCCAACCAAGGAGAGGTTTATCCCTGATAAATTCTCTCTGGCTAGCCACATGGCGAAATGAATTCGTTTCGAGACACAAAAAGCCATGAGGAAGAGATGATTCGCGTCTAGAAGCCAGTCATAGACGTAAATAAGATCTCGTTCGTTCGTTCAAATTGACAAAGTGAGCAGATTCAGTGGCTTGGAGGGAAAAGATCCGTCATTCAGCATCAAGCTGAGTACTATCGTTCCTTTTTCGTCAAACCAAAAGAGTCGACTTCGTGCTCCAAATATCTGTCGTCAAATATGCATGGCTCGTAGTCATAATTCATTTCGTCAAGCAAGGAGTAAAATACGGAAACAAAAATTGTCCAGGAAGAAGTCGAGAGGGAGTGTGAGTTGTGCCGGTTCACAAGGTTATCATCCGTCGGAGATCTTTGTACAGGCCGCATAAAAACTATAGGCAAAAGGTTAAGTTGAAAAAGAAGATGAAGAATCGAAATGTCGGGGAATCAAGTTCCAGTAAAGGAACCCATCTCGGTCCGTGCCGAGTCATGTGCATTGCTGCAAATTCCTCTTAACCTTTAACCAAAAGGCGCCCAAAACAAAGATGAAAGAAGTTTGGAAAAAAAAAAAAAAAAGTAGTTTCCAGGTGGGGAAAAAGAGTCGCGAACCGCCTTGTTTGCTGGTAGAGGTCTCTGCCCGATTCGTCTAATTCAGTCCCCCGTGCGTTCGACGCAGACTTGGCGAGTTTTGCAGGACCAGCCGCGAAGCAACATGGCTGTCAGGCCTTGATGAATTGCCCTGAGCGCAGCATGGTGGGCACGATTTGCGAATCGGACGAAAACGACCCTGAGCCCGCGCCGTGACTGAGCTCGAGGAATCCAAGTGGACCTCGAAAGGACCAAATAGAGACAGTAGTCGGAAAATAGATTGACAAGCTCAAAAAGAGAGCAGAAAAAAAAAGACAAAGACGGAGAAAGAGAAAAACAAATATTCGCTGCGCTTTCCAGAAGAGTGTTATTTGTTGAACTTGCTCGAAACTCCTTTCCCAATGCAATAAATGGTAAACGCCAATGCGGAAAATGTCTCTATATCGCTGTTGTATCAAGACTGTATGTGTGCAGAATGACTATTACTTCCCCAATCCCGAGAAATGACGTATCGCAGAAGGGCATCAAGACGACGATGGCGATGACGATGTCGCAGCCGTCGTCGTCATAGTATTGGAACCGTCCGCTGTCGTCGCTTGTGGTTGTCACATGATGGTCGCATACTCCTGGAAGCGATCCCAGCCGAATCCTCCCATACCAACGCTGACACCACATTGCGATGGAAGCGTGCTGGGCAGAGGCAGAGCTGCAGGCATTGGGGCTGCCATGGGCGGTGAGCCGAAGTAGAGGGCAGCTGTGACGTTGGGCATGGTGTAGGCGGGAGTAGGGGGAGGCATTTGCACCTCGCTCATACTCATCGTGGCCCAGACTGGCGTATTGATGGACTCGGCAGATGTTGATGTCACACCCGGACTTGGTGGCAAGACTCGCCAGGCGTCGACGGCAGACATGGAGCTGGGCATGGTGGCGCGGGACCACATGTTGTTGGCGGGAGAGCTTGCAAGCAGCGGAGGCTGGCGCACAACATCCATGACGCGAGGCGGAGGGAGTAGCAGGGGCTTCATGAGGCCCATTAGACTAGTCTTGACCTCGTCACTCTTGCCGGTCAAGAGCTCGCCAGCACCCTCCTCCTCCAGGCCTTCCAGAGCAGTGACGTGTGTGCGAAAGACGAATTTGTTGATGGCCTGGATAAAGTCCTCGTGAAGCTTCCTGCATTGCTGATCCTTTTCCGACCACTCATATGTATTTGCCTTGGCGTCGACACAGTGGATCTTGTCGTGATACTCGACCAGGGCATCGATGGTATCAGCTGTGAGCTTGTAAGCGACTTCGTTGCGGAGGACCATGTCGACGTGAACAATGTAAGCTTCGACGTGAACAAGCTGATAGCTGAAGAGCTCCTCGAGCGGTTCGGTGGGCATGTCAGCCTCGGGAAGTTTGGGCAGCATCAGCGAAGCCAGAGTCCAAATGGCATTTGGTGACGACAGAATTTCGGTGAGACATCTCTGGTGTTGAGGGACGCTGTTGAGCGGGCGCTTCACTCTGTTGACTCGCTTCAAGGTCTGTGTAAGCCAAGGCTCGACCCTGGATCCCAATACAACATTGACTGAAGATGCTCTCGGGGCGAATGCGGCGGCGGAAGCCGGGAGAAGTTGGACAGGCATTGGCGATTGCGAAGCCTGTCGAAGAAGGCCTTTTCGACACAAGTCGTGCGAGGTGGAATGTGGGGGGGCGGGGGGACTGGCCGAGGCGGAGGAAAGAAGAAGAAGAAGAAAGAAGAGAAAGAAGAAGAGAGGAGGAGAAAAGAAGAGAAAAGAAAAGAAAAGAAAAGAAAAGCGAGGCGACGAGCCGAGCAGGGAGAACCGGGAGTAGGTTGTTTGTTGTTGGGTTTGAGGAGCAATCAATCGCCTGCTGGACGGCCGTGACCAAAAAGAAGTGAGGGACCGCAACAACACCAAGGGGTGGCGGCAATGGGGAGATATAGTTCGGGCCCCGTCACAAGTTACAACCAGCGTCTGGTGAGCAACTGCCGCTGCCGCAAATAGACGGGTCTGGTGCGTCTGGTGCGTCTGGTGGTGGTAGGCCTCACGCTCTCACGCTACGGATTAGTCCCGTTGCCAACGCTGCACGACGCGAGCACCAGCCACACCCCTCGACTTGCCACTAGTGATGCAGCAGCATGCAGCGAAATGCAGCAGCATGCAGCAGCCGCCGCTGGCTGGGCCTGCCATCTTCTCTCCTCTGGCATCTTCAACGGCAATTTGGGCCACTGCAACCCACCCGGATCCCCACCATCGTGCAGTTCGCCGACACCAAAGCAGCGCGCCCCATCATGGCTGTGCTGCGACCTGCGACCTGCGCGACCTGCGACCTGCATATATATAATATATAGTCCGTACGGAGTAGTCCGCATGTGGTCCGAAGTCCGTGCAAAGTTGCCGCCGTAGCTGAAAGCTGCCCATGCATGATATTATGTGCATACATATTACATATATGCTTTGTGGCCGTGGAGTATCCGGCCGAGGCAAAAACATGTGGCTGAAGAATGAAGAATCAGTGAATTAGCGGAAGAGCAATCTCCAGGGTCACGACTCACCCCGTTGGTACATACACCAGAGACGAAGCAGTCTAGTTCGGCGCTTCATGGAACAGGGGCTGGCCTTGATATTACAAGTCCATCTCGCACACACACTGCATCATCGGCTGGGCAGCTGCCAGCAAGAAAAGACAATGCGGACTTATTCCTGGCAGCCCTGAGGCTTCCCAAGGCCTCCCAAGAATTCCCAAAGCTTCCCCCTTCTGTTCTTTTCCATTTCACCATTAATGGATTACGCGGCACCGGCCGACTTATTCAGACATTTTGCCTACAACATGTAACAAGCCCCGAGCTGAGCGGGGAGCCATTCTCCGTTTCTGCAGTGCAGCGTCTGCTCAAGCCTTCTGGTTGGTTATACGAAGTACTTCCTCATCCGCATGTCGGCCAATCAAGGCAGCATGTCGGACTTTGCTGGATTTTCGAAGTTTCCGCTGTGGTCCAGGTAAAAAGGGGGGATGAGCATTGAGCAACAAGGTCCAGTCTCCAGCAGAGCCAGGCAAATAAAGAACAATGTGCATATGTATCGTACATCGTACGACCCCATGTTCTGGAGCAACGGCATCTCGCAGCCTTGCAGATAGATGGCCATGGTGGACATGGCCAGCTTCTGCGACGAGAACAGGAACTTCTGTCTGGCGTTTGGCCCAAGCAAGTCATTGTCTTGTCAATATCGACATTCATCAACATGATGACCGACAAGTCTTACATAGGTGCCCGGTGCCCGCCGAGCTTCGATGCAACATGATCGTCCGTGCCCCCCCTATTATGACCCTTTTTCCTCGTCTTGTCTCGCTTGTCCCGGCTGATGCACGTCCGAGAGACATCTGCAAGCCAGATACGGAGCCATGTTGTTGGCCAGACACATGTCGGTCGATGTGGCAAAAAGTCGTCGTCCACGATGACATCCGGATTGTTCTTGTTCTTGTTCTTGTTCTTGTTCGTAGACGCGATCCATCGAGGTGGGCAATTGGCAAGACCACGTCATGACTGCAGGCTCCTTCCCTCCCTCAACCCATGGACAGCTGAACAAGACAAGAACCCCCGCCGCTGACAAAACTTGCTTGTGACGGACATACCCGGCCGCGGGGGCTCGGCTCGTGGCTGTGCACTTGTGGCGCCCCCGCAACGTTACTCGAATTAAATACGAAAATCTGTGCAATCTGGCGGGGGCCCACAGGCCACACACTCTCTGGCTGGCGGCTGGCTGGCAAGGTGAAACCCAAGTCACGCGGCCGGCTTGTCGACCCGTGTGACACGACGTCCCCGTGGCCCAAGGCAAGGCGGCGCACACCTTCACCGCAAATTCCCAAGAGCACGGGCCCAACACCACCCACGTCACGTGTTCTTCTTTTCTTCTTCCTCCTTCTCCCGTGTCTGTCATGTACGGAAACTCGCAATGACCTTGTGCTGAAGACGCGATAACTTGCATCACTTTCAACAACATTGTTGCCGTTGGCTTCATTCTGTTCTAGAATACTGTACACCGGCAGCTCGCTGCTTTTCGCTCAATACAACTCGACCACAACCACGACACACCAAGACGACAAACGCCATGTCAACGCTCAATTCAGCTCTGTAGCAACACCCCTGGATATCCAGTCGGCCAGTGCCATGGTCGTCACCATGGGGTTCACACCACTGGCGCTGGGAAAGACACTCGCGTCGGCGACGTACAGGTTCTTGGTGCCCCAGACCTTGCCTCGTATGTCGACGACGCCAGAGTCCTCGTTGGCGCTCATGCGACATGAGCCCATCTGATGGGCCGACATGCACATGGCAGTTGGTGCTTTGTTGTCCACCTCACGGAGCTTCTTGATCCAGGCGGCAAGGTCGGGGTCAGTGAACTCGGGATCCTTGCCAGCCTCGTGCTCGACCTGTCTCTTGCCGCCGTCCTTGGGGATGAAGGGAGGCAGATGAGGCAGGTGAGCGCGGATCTCCGTCGCCCGCGCGACGTAGGCGATCTTGGCCAGGGCGATGAGTCCCTCGAGCATGTGCTCCCGGTCAAAGTCGGACGTGTTGTAGTCGATGCGAGGGGTGCCCTTTCGCGGGTCCGGGTATACTCGTCCCGTGTCGCGATCGCGCGTCAGAGATATCCAACTGCCCAGGTGCCGGTACTTGAGTCCCAATACCCTTGCGTCTATGCCGTCTCGCCAAATTTGTGTGGCATATGTTGTGTATGGCTAAAAAAAGTATATATGATGAGATTGGGTCACAGTTTGTGTATCAGGCCAAAAAAAAACAAAAAAAAAAATTTGGGTTGCACACTTACAACATTGCATGTTGGCTCCAGCTTGACACCATGGCCTCGGCCGTCCAGATTCTCGAACTCGTTGACGTAGGATGTGATTATGCCGCCCTCCCATGAAGTCATGTCCGTGGTTCCGAAAACAGCGGACAGTAAGTTGGTAGGATGCAAGTGAAGATGTCTCCCGACATTGCGGTTCTGAAACACCATCATCATGATGTCGTCTGATCAGCCAATATCTTCATACGTACAGTACACAACACACATCTACATGTATGTATACATGCATTATGGGGGGAGGCAGGCTTTCATCGTTTTCGTTCCTGTTAGCAACTCACCTTGACACCACTCTTGGCCAAAATGACGGGGCTCCATATCGAACCGGCCGAGATGATGACCTTGCTCGCCCTGATGAAGACGCGTCGCTGGAGTCGAGTCGATTCCGGCTTGTGTACACCGCCCTCTTCGTCCCTGGCCGTCCACAACCCCTCGACTCCGATGGCGGTGACGCCGTCGTCGGCAAAAACAACCTTTTCCACGGTGAAACCCTCCATGAACTCGGCACCAGCCTCACCAGCAGCAGGGAGCCAAGACGTGGCAGGGCCCTTCTTCTCGGCCGAGTTGCAGCCCAAATGGCATCTGCCACAGTAATGCTCCTTGCTCACCGTGTTCTGCTCGACAACGCCACCCTTCCAGCCCAGCATCTTGGCTCCGTCCAGCAGGGCCTGGTTGCGCGCGTTTTGGCGAATGGCGTCCTTGCTGGCTCCGATGAAGTCCCATACACGATCCATGCTGTCGTCAAAGTCGCTTGACGTGAACAAGGGCAAGCCCTCGGAAGCCCACTCCTCGCGGACGAAATCCTGCAGCCGAAGGCACACGCTCCAGTTCACGGTGCCGCCGCCTCCCCAGGAGCCGCCGCACAAGATGCCCGTGCTTGCAGAGTCGCTGAGGTAGACACCGCCGGCGTCGTACAGGTAATGAGAGGCGGATTCCTGTGTCATGGGCAGCTGCGATGGCGGGAAGTAGTAGCCCTTGTCAACGACGAGAACCCGAAGACCAGCCTCGGCAATGTTCTTGGCAGCAACACCACCACCACACCCGGAGCCTACTATGACGACATCGGTGGAAATCTCGTGAGTACCCGAGCCGGCAGGAGCCTGGACGAATTCATAGGCATAGCCCTCGGTGTTCTTCCAATCATGAGGAACGTCGGTGTACCCTGAAATCTCCTGGAAAAACCTGCCATGTAGCGAGTTTGCCTTCTGGGCTATCAGGGCCACCGACTTTGCGAGAGTTCGCAACGGGATGATGCGAGAGGAGGCCCATGACTGCAGGATGGCGTGTCGGACATGTGTGGGTTGGTGAGCCACGGGGGTCCAGTATCCGGTCAAGAGTAAACTGCCCGCGTGCGTGCTGTGAGAAGGAATCAGCAAATTTGCATCTTGCTCCAGATGCAGCCAGTCTCCCCGCAACTTACCCGAGCAGATTCATTACCCTGACGAGCTGTCCCCGCTGAGGAACAATAGCAAGAGATCGCAGACAGTCCTCCCTGAATTTGGCATCCTCGGAGGGCCGAAACTCGAGGTACTCCTTGATTATTTCTCTGGAAGGACGGTTGGAAAGGGCCGAGGCGCAGTCGTCCACGAGCTTTTCGAACTGGGTATCAGAAAGAACGATGCTGCCGTTCTTGTCCTCGACGGAAGACGACGTGGTCGAGGCGATGGAGGGCAGGACAGCGTCAGTGAGAGCAAACACAGTATCCCACTCGGCCTCCGTCATGAAATCCCTGGCCGGGGCTTCTGGCAACGGGATGGGCTTTGGCCCCAGAGTGCTGGTCACATCCATTGACATAGATGGCGATGGCGTCTCCCCGATCTGGTCGAGTTTCCCTTCCACTGGCGTTGCACCGCCTCTGGTAATTAACGAGGCAAGTCTGTAAGGGAGCAGAGACAGGTTAAAATTGCCCGGGGACAAGAAAAGAGGAGCCGGCGGGACTAATAAATACACATCAAGATGCGTCGCATCGCCTCTACTAGTTCTCTACTAGTTCTCAGTTCCAAGCACTCCGGCCGGGGCGACGCGGGGCAGAGCTAGGATGCATCTGTAGCATCCGTCGTCAAGACTGGGTCGACACGAGACCACACGAGACCACACGAGACCCCGAACCCACGTTTGCCTCGGCACCCACCCTGGCACGGTTGTTCCGGCTTGCCGTCTCAGCCTGCCGCCAACACTTCCCCGCTCCACACACACACACGCACACACACGCACTCTCTCTCTCTCTCTCGACCAAAACACACACACCTTCCAAGATGTCATCGGTTCGGGATGGTCACTTTACCTCATTGTCATATTTGTATTCTCATCCCCTCTCCCTTTCTTCCTGAAACTCTTTTGCCCCATCTCATGCCGTCGAGATCCAAACAAGAAAACCCGCCCTACTGTTTGTCCGTCCTATGCTCTCTCGCTCCAGAACCCCAGCCCATCGACTAGACCAAACGCATGTAAGCAGTTTTGGTTTCGAACAAAACACATCAACGCCACAAGAATGTTCTACGCCCCCTCCCCGGGCTCTGTTATTGTACACTACAATGACATTTCAGAGTTCCCTGAACTGGTGGCCAGGCCGCCTCGTTTGCATATAAGATGGCGACTAATTGTACAAACATGCCAAAAGAATAAAAAGTGAATTCGAAAGAAGAGAGAAAGGGGGGAGAAAAAAAACTGAGAGGGAGAGGGAGAAGGGGGAGGGAGGAGAGGAAAGGAGAGCAGAGGGAAGCGACATCGTCCCCAAGGTAACCCACATCGTCATCAAGGTAAGAAGAAAACAACATGTACAAAGAGCTCAAAAGATACGGGCAGGATGCCTCTACCGAGTCCATCATCCTGTCATGGGTTGCTGCATCTTATCCATGAGCCCTTCACAGTCGTGTGTAGGCCGTGTCTTTCCTTCGAGTCCGACATCAAAAGTGTACATGGGCATCATGAAACATACGCATACTGTCCAAACATGGACAGAGTTGACTTGTCCCAGCCAAGACCGGCCTGTATGGCCCCGTTGGGTTCATTGTCATGGTCATCTCAGCTGCAACTTTTGCGCACCATACACCATAACCCACGGCGTGGGGCAAACGCTGTGCTTCTGCTGCTGCGTGTGCACTCATTGTCGCAAGAACCTTTGCCGAGCCCTCTGGCATCGGTCTTCTGCTGGAGGAGAATTGTGGTAGTAAGCTCACAATACCGTGTGCGTCATCATCATCATCATCATCTTCTTCTTCTTCTTCTTCTTCTTCATCATGTTGTGGTGTCTGGAGTGTGATGCGGTGGGCTAGACACCTTGTGTCTCCTGAAAAAAGGAAAGTCTTTCATCCTAAACCGACTCGATTTTTTCGTCAGTGATTTTCCCTCTGCCTTGCCAATGCTGCCCCCGTGGCTCAGGTCGTCGTCCACAGCTCCGCCATCGTGTAAAACGGTCCCGGGAGAGTCTTGGCTCGAGTTGCTTGGGCAAGACGCATTCATCCCGGGAACGCTCATGGTCCGCTCCATCGATTCGTTGCTGACGATGCTGGTGCCTTGTGTGCTCGAGGAGAGAGCCATCTTCCCTGTCGTGGCAGTCGTGGCTTGGGATTGCCAGTCTCCTGCGAACGCCCCCCATGCACTTCCTTCGGTGGTCTCGCTGCAGCGCTGCCTTCCGAAACGTGTCGACGCTTTACTCTCGCAAGTGCTGTCGCCTCGCGGCCTGCAGTTGAAAGGGTCGCTGTCGGCCAGCTCTCGCACTGCATCAAACGATGAGACTGTTCCGTTCTCAAACTTCTTATGCTGCGCTTCCTCGTCCCGCTGAACCGCATGCCTGATATCTGCGGGCTCGTCGGGTGC
Organism: Epichloe typhina subsp. poae; assembly: GCA_030389615.1. Taxonomy (NCBI): domain Eukaryota; kingdom Fungi; phylum Ascomycota; class Sordariomycetes; order Hypocreales; family Clavicipitaceae; genus Epichloe; species Epichloe typhina. The sequence goes on along the minus strand of CP098317.1, from coordinate 2,404,415 downwards.
TGGTGGAGCTTGTTGTTCGTCACGGATCAACACGTCGGCAGCTACTTGCGGAGCTTGTCCTCTTTCTTCCACGACTCCTTCGCTACCGACCTCTGCCCGATTGGCCTCGTTGGTGGTCGGCTGATTCTTTGCCGAGTCCTTCTCCGCTGCGTAGCTTCGTGTTCGGGGTGAAAAGGTGCCCTCACGAGTTCCTCGTCCAACACCCAGCTCCTCGGGTGACTGCTTTGCTTTTTCCTCCCGTACCTTCTGCTCGAAGAGGTCCCTATTGACCTCGAGCTCGTCCACGGTGTATCGCATGGCGGGCATGATATCGGCGACACCTTGGAACAAGGGAATGGCGAACATGTTCATGAAACCGAGCTGAGCGTTGGACAAGGATAGAATATCCTTTTTAGGGTGAGCAAGCAAGGACGATTTGATGTCTAGCTCTTCTTCCATGGAGGCCTGTCGGGAGAACTCCTCAGATAGGTTATGCATCCACTTCAATGCTGTGTCATGATGCCGGGCCTGGCGTCAAATGGTTGGTCAGTACGACGACCCCGGAACAGACTTTGGGTCCGCCGCGCTTGAAGCTGCTCTGTCTGGAAAAAAAAATTTGGAAGGCAGGGATGACCTACCACATTGCTAATATCTGCACATTTTATAAGCAAGGAGCATGCTAAAGCTTTATGCTCCTCAAGCTGTCGGCCGTTCCAGCCATCGGTACTGTTGCTGTCCTGCAGCCGTTCCTGAGCATCACCAAGCTTCTTCATGTAGTCAAAATGTAAGCCCATGTCCGTAGCCAGGATGGAGCTAATCATCAGACTCCGCATTTTGCGGTCCTCAAAAGCAGAGGGCCAATGCCGACGAAGGATCTGTGAATAGGCAGCACAGTGGAACGATTCCAGCACGGAGCGATCGTTGTATAGTTGCGCGAGGGGAGCGTTCAAAGTGGCCAGAAATCCATTGTTGACTCCTGGATGGCCTACATCGTGACCAATGGCGGTGATGAGTAGTGTGAGAGCTTCAAAAGGACTCAGCAATGCCGCAATTGGCGACTTGGCGGGTATCACGTCACTCCCTTGCCCGGTTGGGTAGGGTGGGACGGCGCCAATATGGACAAGAAAATTGAATGTGGCCTGCAGCACATCCACCACGTGGCGGAAGTTGTGATATGGAACAAAACTGTTGTAGGCGGCGCGGCACGCGACCAGGTAGCCTATGAGCTGGTCTGTTGATGGAGCGTTAGCGAAATGATCAATCAATTCATGGCACCATGGTGATGAGATATTGCCAGCCTACCCGTAGGAATGCGCCAAGGTTCCAGTTCGGGTACTGCCAAAGCGTGTTTGAACATGACTAGAGCGGCGACCAATAATTCATCGTCAGAGAAGGAGTGGGCACAAAAGTGCCATCGCCCTACAGCTTTGGCAATTTCAGCTTGACGCTGAGAAGAAACAGCAATATGTGCTCCCGTGATCTGTCCTTCGTTGCTGTCGAGGCGACAGATGCCGTTCATGAGCCCGGAGACCATGGCTTCTCGCAAATAAGCAAAGGGTTTCTGCTCGCTGATACCGACCCAGGATCGTTTTCTGCCCTTGTTGACCTCCAGTATCGCTTGCTGTTCTTTGATGGCATCTCTATGTGCTTTATAGGCACATATCTCGAGAGTCGTGACGCATTTTGAGCTCAGTGGGCTGATGCGTACATCGACGGCACCAATATCTAAACATGTTCTTATCAGCCGACGACTGGCTGCTAGAAACGCCTTCGCTGTCGATGGAGTCGTCTCCAAGGCGCCGTCCGTCATTTGACGACCAGCTTCGGACACATTTGGTTCTATATGACTGATGACTGGTACAGGAACGACGAGCTTCGATAAGCCGCGAAGATGTGCTTCGGTGATGATCTTTTGCAGAAGACTCAAGCCGTACAGCTTCTCACTGGGGGTGTGGATCTCGAAAGACTGCGCGGCCGGGGCAGGTGGTGTGGGGGACGAGGGTCTTGATCGACCTTGTTGATCCCGCAGCTGATCATCGAATGGAGTATCCAGTAGTATCAGAGTAGGTGTGAGATCGGACATGTACGCATCTTGAAGCTGAAAAAGAGTCGATAGACATGCAGCACCTGTGTTGCAGATATGAACTGCGTGAACCGGGTTAGTCTCATGGGATTTTAGTGAACGAATTATGCGAAGGAAAATCATCATCATCATTCTTCCGCCGCCGAGAAATTTGCTGGTGACGTCGATAAAATGAATGCATTGGAGAAGATAAGGAGGCATCGAAACATGCCAAATACGAAACATACCGTCACCAAAGGTGTCTAGTAATGATTTGACCAGGTTTCTGTCATGTTCGCGTTTCCGTTCTGATTGGCCGAATTCGTGAATTACGCCCGTGGAGTCGGGTACAGCGCGTATCAGTGTATCCTCATCAACTAGCCGATTGACATAGATGACGTTGCATGAAAGTCGGTCCATTGTGGTAACGGGAGGCTGCCAGTCTCGCGACTGGAGCACGTTGACCACCCTGCAGGGTTTCGTCAAGCGACACACCGGGTCGTGGAAAGGCGCCGATCAACGGGGGAGGCTCGAGTGACTGCTGTGCAGGCCGGCACTTGGCGATCGAAAAGCTCCAAACAGGAGTCGAGGCCGAGGTGCCTTTCTGGAGCGACGCTCGTCAGGCGGGCGGGCGATGGCAGAAGTCAATTGAGAATTGAGAATTGAGAAACAAATTTGAGGACTGAATGAGTGGTCATTCGATACTCGGGCTCCGGATCCAGATGCCGCAGTAGATGTCGCGCGAGCCTTCAAGTTTCCAACGCCATTGATGTAGAAATCGAATCGAATACGCACCAGACAAATTGTCGCTATCAGAGGTCTCGGAATTGCAGAGGGGACGGGGTAGACAAATTTGCGCCTCGTTGCGGGTTGACTCCTCGTGCGGCAAGGCGAGAGGTTTGAATGGCTGAATGATGATGGCGATGAAACGCGTAAAGCGAGAAAAAAAGGCTAAAGGGAATGAAGGTATCGACAGTGAAGGAAAATAAGGAAGAAGGCGTCAGGCAAGAGTTGCACGGTGGGGAAGGATGATGTTGTGAGGATCTAGAAGGACAAGTCGAAGAAATACGGGCGCCAATGTCGCACGCACCGGTTGAATGGGCGAGGGCAACTGTTTCTTTCGGGGGGAGGGGAGGGGGAGTTCCAGAAGATGACGGGACAATGCACCACTGCACTACTGCACTGCTGCACCGCACTACCGCGCTGCAAGGACGAGGAACAAGGAACCGCGCAACAAGCAATAACGGGGTCCCGACGACTGGGTCTGTCTGGTCTGTCTGGTCTGGCGGCAGTGGCGGGTGACAACAAGAGCGCAGACGGAGCCACGCTGGTGTTTTTGCTTGGTTTCCGTCATGGCCCGATTCTTAAATGCTCCGAAACGCAGCCTGTTCGAATGGACTGGCGTTTCTTTCTAGAAGGGAGGGAAGAAGTCCAACCAAACAGCGTCAGTTCCAGAGGCGGGACATGAAAACGGTGCCTCCTCTGCAGCCCACCCGTCGACTTGGGCTGGGCTGGGTGACTGGACAGGGCAGGACGAAAGATGAGATGGGACTACGGGCTACGAATGTACGCAATGCGATGCGATGCGATGTGATGCGATGCGGTGCGATGTGATGCGATGCGATGCCATGCGATGCGATGCGATGGGCATGCAGAACAAGGCAAGAGAGGGGCGACGATGCAGCCGCCAGTCAGAACGGAATACGAGTCCGCGTCCACTCCGTGCGGGAAGGAGTCTGGGAGGAAGCAAGCCCAGGCCAAATCCGGGGCGGCACTTGCCAATCAATCAGTACATACGGATTCGATAGACACGTACTGTACATTACCCGTGGGGTGGCGTTGGATTAGGAAGGAGGCGTCCTGCAGGGACGAGCGTTGGTTAATTATCATGGCTGTCGTGGCTATCGTGGCTGTCGTGGCTGTCTAGCTAAAAATGGGGCGCGGATAACAGGCAACCCTCTTCTAGTTATTTAGCAACCCCGTCTGTGGCTGGTAGGCCTGTTGCCCCGTTACCGGCCAACCACGTGATTTTGCGGGCGGCCACGTACTAGTCAAACGTAGCACCTAGCGTATATAATATCGTAAAATCGTAAATTAAAGCTAAATTAAAGCTATCTTCTATAGCTAAAAACATATAATACCTTATTATTATAAAGTCTCTTTTTAACTATATTTTTCCTACTAAAGAGGCCGCCCTAGAGGCTACTAGAGCTACTAGTAAAGAGCTTGGCTTTATTCTTATAATTCACTACTAAAAGCTAAGTACTAGGAATTATAACTAAATTATCCTTTAATATTATAAAGGTTAAAACTATATATTATAGTATTAGGATATTTATCTAAAGAAAGCTTAGAAGAACTTAAGCTTATAGATAATAGGCTACTTATATAAGCTTATAATTACTATTACTCCTAATAAGGATTATATTATTAAGAGGTAGCTTTAATAAGACTATAATTATAAGCTTACTAATAGCTAGTATCTAAGTTAGTTCTAATATAAAGTTATTTAAAAATATTATTGTGAGGCCCCACTCACAACACCCGTGCGCTAGCGCACCACTAGGCAGGCACGCCACGCCCTAGGGCTAGGTTCACGTAACACTAGCAAGCTACTAGCTATAAGCTAGCAACTTATACGTATAATATACTTAGACCTAGCAAGCTTTAGTCAATATACGAGTGCGCCTATACCTCTTGCCTAGCTATCTCTTTGTTCTCATAATTATAAAAAGATTATTAACTTTTTAAATAATAGTTAAATTCCCTTAATAATACTAGCTTTATTATAATAAAGCTAGTTAATTAAAGTTAAAGGCCTTATAAGGTAAGATATTAAGAATATAATTTAATACTATTAATTAGATAAACTTAATAGCTAATTTAAGATTAAGTAGTTATATAACTAGCTTTAAGATAATAATACCTTTATTTTTAGGGACTAATATAGCTTTAATAAGTATATTAAGAAGCTCTTTATTATACCTATCTCTAGGCTTTAACTATTAAAGGAAAACCCTAATTACTTCTTCCTTAATTATATATATAAAATAAACTACTTTAACCTCCTATTATTTAATACTTATAGTATTACCTTAATAAAGAAAACTTTCTAATTTATAGCTTACTTTATAAGTAGTAAGACTAAAGCTAATTTTAAGTAGGTAATTAATACTATTATAAGTATTCTAGTAGAGAGGTTAATTATAAGCCCTTAAATTATAGTTATAAACTATAATAAGGGATTAATTAAAGTAATTAAAAGGAACCTTATATTTAATAAAACCCCTTATATTTTATACTATTAGTATATTAATATAAATATACTTACTAAATATAAGCATTACTTCCCTAGGGCTACCTATAACTAAGAAAAATACTATATAAAAAGGGTATCTTAATTTACTAAATTCCTTAATACTTAGAATAGTCTTTTTCTAAGTATATTAGAGTCTAACTTTAAAAGAGACCTAGTAAGCTTCTAGTAGCCTAGTAAGTTCCTAGATTAAGCTATTAAATATATACTATAAACCTAGATTAATCTATATAAAAAAGCTTATCTTATACTATATTAATTAATATTACTACTTTAGTTATTATATTACCTCTATTATTAAATTATTAAATTTAGTAATAAAATAAGCCCTTTAGAGTAGTATAGGTGTTACGATATAAAATGTAAGATATAATGAGTGTGAAGGTTCTTGTTGATTCAACTAGCTAGAGGCTGAAGCTATTGTCTAATATAGGGGTTCTAGGTCACGTGCTAGGCCACATCCTCGGCACGGCAGGCCACATCCGAAGTGGCAGGCCACTTGTCAATTCTAGCACGTAACAAATGCGGGCACCACGGATAAAAGAGATAGCTGTCCCAGCTATCTAAGATCTAACGAATTTGCAACAAGCTAGGAAGCAGGCTCTTGCAAGGGAATTCGGTCAGATAGATCGTCAGGTCCGGCGGTCATGAAATCGGTTATCAAATTGATCATCAAATCGGTCATCGAATTGGTCATCAAATTGGTCAGGTTGATAACTTGACCTACGGGATCTGTAACTATAGCGGTTGGGTTGATTGTCAAATTGTACATCTGATTCGAAGTGTAAATCAACAGGGCGCTCCAAATCATAGTCAATTTGATCATCGGATTGATCGAATTGATCCGGTTGATCGGATTGATCAGGTTGACGGTTAGGCTGACGATTAGGTTGATAATCCGAGTCGCTATTAGATTGATAATCGTACAGATAGTCGTATTAATCGGGCTGATAGATCTGATGGTTGATAGCTTGGCTAGTTAACGAGCTTTGCAGAGGTCTAGGCAACGAGCTTTGCAAAGGGTCAGGAATTCGGTTAGGCTGTTGAAATGGCTGACGAATTTGCTGCAACGGGCCAGGCAACGAGCTTTGCAGAGGTCTAGGCAACGAGCTTTGCAAAGGGTCAGGAATTCGGTCAGGCTGTTGAATTGGCTGACGAATTGGCTGACGAATTTGCTGACAGGCTAGCTGCCTTCGAAGGTCATTGCGTTCTTCGAAGACTTCCTTAACAAGGTCTTCAAGCTGTTGAAAATCATCCTCTTCTATCGCTAGCTTCCGTTGAAGGTCCTGTATCTGTTGCTGCTGCCACTGAATTTGCTGCTGCAATTGCTGTTGTAATTGCTGCTGTTGCCGTAGATAACGGGTCCTTAGGTCCTGAAGGTCCCGCTGATGTTGTTCCTGCTACCACTGAAATTGCTGAACTAGCTGCTGTTGAATCTGTTGATATTGCTGACTAGCTGGGCATAGGTCCTTGAGATGCTGAAAGACCTGATTTCTTAAAGGGAAGGTCTTCCTGCAGATACCACAGGTTCGGCGTTGATGATCTTGCTTATAAAGTCGCTGTAATCGCTGTTGCTCACACTGATCTAGCTGATGTAAGGGGAGCATTATAGCGGCTTTATTAGATCGATTGACGGATTTGTCAGATTTGACGGTCGGGTCGAAGGTCGAAGGTCTTCAAATTGAAGGTCGAAGATCGAAGGTCACAGGTCTTCGGATTGATCGAATTAAATCGAAGATCAAAGAATCAAAGGTTGAGGGTCTTCGAATTGATCGAAATCGCACGATCAATTGATTCAAAGGTCGAAGGTCTTTAAATCGAAGAATTGAAGGTCGAAGAATCGAAGGTCGAAGAATCGAAGGTCGAAGGATCGAAGGTCTTCAAATCAACGGATTGAAGGGTCTTCGAATCAACGGATTGAAGGGTCTTCGAATCAACGGATTGAAGGGTCTTCGAATCAACGGATTGAAGGGTCTTCGAATCAACGGATTGAAGGGTCTTCGAATCAACGGATTGAAGGGTCTTCGAATCAACGGATTGAAGGGTCTTCGAATCAACGGATTGAAGGGTCTTCAAATCAACGGATTAAAGGGTCTTCAAAGAGATCGAAGAATCTGACAATGGGCGCGATGCCTAAGGGAGCTATTAGGCCTATCAAAAGGGATAGCTTTGATTTGGTCAGATTGACGGTCGAATTGAAGGTCAACGAATCTGACGATAGGCGCGATGCCTAGAGGGACTATCAGGCCTAGTAAAAGGGATAGATTTGACAGGCTTGGTGGTTGGTTGACGAATAGTCGGTTTGGTGGCTTTTATTAAGCAGTAAAAGCGCTAGGTACGCAAAATCGAAGAGCAATTGCTACCACTTGTTACGATATAAAATGTAAGATATAATGAGTGTGAAGGTTCTTGTTGATTCAACTAGCTAGAGGCTGAAGCTATCGTCTAATATAGGGGTTCTAGGTCACGTGCTAGGCCACATCCTCGGCACGGCAGGCCACATCCGAAGTGGCAGGCCACTTGTCAATTCTAGCACGTAACAATAGGGGATTTAAGCTATGTTTTTTAGTGCTTATAAAACTATTAGACTAATTAGGTTACTTAAGCTTAATAAGCTATAACTTATTAATTCTATAAGCTACTAAATCTATTATAGTAGTTATACTATAGCTTAATTTATAAGAAAATTTCCTATATTATATTATAGCTTATAATTAATAAAGAAAAGATTCTAGGCCTAAAGCTAATAAAAAGCTAGAACTTATAGAGAAAAAGCTTATAAAAATACCTTACTTACCTTATAAGCTTATTATAGTATATAGTATGCTTTACTAGTATTATCTTTAGTATTGTATAAAGAAAGGGTAGCTTATTAAACTTAGTAATATTAATAAGTATTAGCACTAATATTATAATATTATGCTATTAAATATATACTCTTAGGTAAGACTATTTAAACTACTAATAATAAAGATAAAAGGTAAGCTAAAGGGAGCCCTTAGGTTAGAAAAAAGAAGGAATTTTATTATAGGTATAAATTATAAGCCCTCTAAATTTAAGTATACCTAGGTAAAAGAAGATAATAATACCTATACTATATAAAATACCCTTTAACTACTACTCTTAATAGCTTTTACTATAATTTATATATTATATATAGCTTTAAAAGAGGTTATTAAAGTCTTTAATAATAACCTATATAAGCTAGGCACTAAGTATCCCTAAGTATATACCTAGATAGCTATAAGACTTAAAGATACTCCCTTAGATAATAATATTAATAATAATAAAGGTATTAAGGGATAGGAGGTAAAGATAATATTATAGAATACCTTAGGGGAGTTATTAATATTATAGAAGTACTAGTATTATATTAATTAAAATTATAGGTAAGTATAAGAGGCTAGGTTAATAATATAGAATAGTCTAAATACTTAGTATAGACTTACTATGTAATTTACTATGAATAGCTAGTATTAGGCGTCTTCGCCACCTACTAGCTATAGCAGGGTTGCTAAATAACTAGAAGAGGGTTGCTTTTTATCCACGCCCTAAAAATGTAATACGGACTACGGACTACGGTCCGTACGGAGTAGTCAATCCCATCACACTAACACGCCACCACGCGCCACCACGCCTTCACCCTTGCCTCGTTCTGCTGCTTCCATATTCCTGCCTAGCCGTCATGCGGGGTTACAGTAAATCTCGGCTATAACAAAGTTAATCTAATATCTAGGGTAAAGCCTTATAACCTAAATTAAGTAAGTAATAAAAAAACACTATATATATAATATATATACCTTTTATATATAAAGTTTTATAGTATATTAGTATAAGAATATATTGTTAGAACAAAGGTAATATTAATTACGCGCGCAGCAGCCGCAATTACCTAGCAAAAGCTTAGGCCACACGCAAGCCTCGCACGTAACTTATAACCTAGCCTCGTGATTAGCTAGGAATTATAGGGCTATAAACGCGTAACCCCTTTTGCCTTTATCATTATAGCTTCTAGTTTTTAACTTCATTTTTTATATATATAATATAGCCTAGAATAAATAATTAATAATAATACTATTCTTTAGGCTTATAACCTTATTATATTAAATTTAATACCTTGTAATACTAACACTAATTAGTAGTTACCTTTATAAATAACTACATAGTCTTTAAACACTATAGATTAGTAAGGTTATATTAGAAAAGGTAGCTTGCCTAACGATAACTTACCTTATAAAATAGGAGGGCTATGTTTAAAGGAAAGTTATGCTAATAAAGAGGTATAGATATAGCTCTCTTCTACTTTAGTATTAATATCTAATCTATATAGACTTTAAAATAATAAAGAAAGGTTTAATGCTAGTAGCTAAGCTATCCCCTTATTCTTTTTATTATATATTTTATTATATATTTAAAGTTAACTGCCTTACCTTATAATTCTTTATATTAGTAATATAATTTTTATAATTTACTTCTATACCCTCCTACCCCTTTATACTAGAAGAGTTATTTCCTTATATTATTACTTACTTAGTTAAGATATTAAATATAGCTAGCTTATTAAGGGTTACTAGTTAATTTAAAGTCCTAAGTAAAAGTAATAAATATAATAATACTATAGAAGGTATTAGAACTAGAGATAATAAATAATACCCTAATAAAGGCAAAACCCTAGATTATGTTACTTATTATACTACCTAATTCCCTTATATCTCTCTAAAGCTATACCTATATATTATAGAAGACTTACTTTAATAAATAGGAAATTCTAAGTATAAAAAGATAACTATACCTAAGGAGATTATGCTTTATATCCTTATTAAGGCTAAATAATATAAAAAGTAAGGACTATTTAGGAGAATACTTTTCTTTAAATTTAGTAATAACTTCTATAGATAAATAAGGCATAAGTTTATAAAAAGAAAAACCTTTACTAGAATATTATCTAAGACTACCTCCTTTATAATAGGGTTTATATAACTATTAGAAAAGGTATAAAAATAGCTAATAACCTTAAAGAGGTAGTAACTTAGGAAAAATTCTAATTCTAGACTCTTAAAGAGATTAAGAAAGCTAGGAAAAAGTATATAAACTTCTAGAAAAACCTAGAGAATAAAAACTTCCTTTATAATCTTTTAAATAATAAAGATATTAGAATCTAATACCTTACCTCTTTACTATACCTATTAGTCTAATTACTATTAAAGGGATTAATAAACTAATCCCCTCTTTAAAGATTAGCTACTCTAGAAGTAAGGGCACTAAAGAATACTATTTATAAGCACTTATAGGTAATTCCCTTACTTATACCTTTACCTAAGGTTATATAGTAAGAGAAACCTAACTACCTTATAAAAGACACCCCTAATTATAATAATTATTAGTAAAATTAAACCTTACTACTTAGGGCTAGTAATACGCCCTTTAGTATAGCCTAAAGGACTATATTTCCTACTCCTTAATATAAGAAAAAGAAAGGTTAGAAGGAATTATAACCCTTAAAACTACTACCTTTAAAGCTACTCTCTTAATAAATACTAACTATCCTAGTGCCTTTATAAATATAAAAAGGTACTTAAAGAACCTTTAAATACTTAAAGACTCTTTTTAAAGTAAATTATTAATCTTTTAAAAGTATACTTAAAGAAATAACTATATAGTATTAATAACTATAATATACTTAAGTTAAAGCTTTAAATATTTTATAGGAAATATAAAATACTTAATATTTAACTAGAATAAGCTAGATATACTTTTAAGGTTATACTTAAAGATAAAGCTTTATAATACTATATAAACTACCTCTTAAAGCCTAGTTAACTATAAGACCTCCTTATACTTATTAAGTATATAAAAACTAGTTTAAAATAAAAAATATATAGTAAAAATATCTCCTAAAGTAAAATAATACTACCTTATAAGGGATAATAAGTAATAGCCTAAGTAAGTCTATAGTTAATTACTTTAATAAACTTATAAAAAGCTTACTATCTTATAATATATAAACCCTAAGATAAGTTAAAGTAAGAAAGCACTTTAGAATTAAATTATAAAAGCCTATAGTAATATCTCTAAATATAAAGAAGCTATTATAAATTTACTAAAAGGTCTTTAAGAGTTTTATAAATATATAAGGATAATAATTTAACTTATTAAGGAAAAGAAAAAAAGCTAATAATAATTCCTAACTAATACTATAACCCTAGAGTAGTTTTAAACTAACTAAAAATATAATAGGAAAGGAAAAGAGGCTTAATACTTATCTACAAGGTTTTAAAGCAAAAGAGAGACCCCTTATATAAGGAAATACTATATATATAGTAAGGAAAAATACTAGTTATTAAAGCACTTAGAAGAGAACTATAAGAAAGCATTTTAATATTATAAGAATTACTATCTTATAAATCTTACTAATAACTTATATAATTTATTCCTTATATAGTATAAAGGTAAATAAAAGCTATAATCTCTTACTAATAATAAGATTACTAAGTATATAAAAAGTATTAGATTTAAGGATAGCCTTAATAATATAAATAAGCTAGTACCTATAAGCTTCTTTAATTATAGTATATAGCTTAATAGTAAAAAAATAGTTTAAATCCTTATAAACTAAGTAGCTTTTTATAGCTTAAGTAAGGAGGACTTTTTCTAGTAAAAGCTATTTAATAATACTCTAGTAATATTTATACTAGGAGATTACTACTTATATATAATATTCTAAGGGATTATGCCTAATATAAGTACTATAAAGTTCTCTATAATAAGGCACCCTTAATTCCTTACTTTATAACATATAATACTAAAGATATAGCTTAATAGATTTAAGGTAAGGAAGGCTATTATTAGATTTAGTATAGGAGAGCTAATTTCTATGCTTAAAGTAATTAATATACTTACCCCTTTTAAGGATATTCTCTTTTAGGTTATTCTTATAAATACTCCTTTCCTTTTATCCCTTAATAATATAGATTAATTATAAATTAACTTTAATATCTCTAAGAATATACTATAATAAGGAGATATTAAAGTCCTTATAATTTATAAATAAGGGCATACCTAGATACTTCTTATATAAAAGGAAGAAGCAGTTGCCTAAAGCTACCTTATAGAAGGTAAGCTATAATAATTATATTATTGCTTTAGATACTTATTAATTAAATGCTTATATAAGGTTCTTTATAAATTAGGGCATAAAGTTAATATTAAAGCTATTAAGAAGCTAATAAGAGTATATTACTAATACTAGATATATATAAATAGCCCTAATTACTTTAAATTTACCCTAAAAGATAAGTATACCTTTAACTTTAAGGTTATAGTAAATATCTTTTACCTTAATAGTAATTACCTTATACTCTATACTATAGATATAGCTATAGTGTTTAATATAGTAAAATTTATAAAGAATATCTTTATAAAGACTACCTAGGAAGCCCTCTAAATATACTAGATTAATATGTATTAAGGCCCTCTAGATTTAATTATTATAAACACTAGTATAAACTTCTATAGTAATAAATTTAGATAATTTATAGCTTTAATATTAATTTTAATTAAAGAGATCCCTATTAAAGCACACTATAGCATTAGGAAGGTTAAGAGATATTATAAGCTACTTTATAGGGCTTATAATATTATTAGATATAAATGCCTTATAATACCTAAACCTATTACTTTATAAATAGTAGTAAAGGCCCTAAATAATACTATAGGCCTAAATAGCCTTATTTTAATAATCCTTATCTTTAGTGCTTACTTATATATAATAAGCAAATCCTTACTATTACTAGATATTATATAGTATATAATTATAGTATAGAAAGCTACTAAAGAAATTAAGAGGCTTTATACTATCTAGAAGGTTAATAAAGCCCTTACTATACATAATAGCCTAGATATATTAAAGACCCTTAGCTTACTACTTAGATTAAAGGTCTAAGTTTAGTAAGAAAGCAAGGGATAAAGAGGCCTATATAAGCTATTAGCTATAGATAAAGAGAGCTATATACTTAACCTCCCTAGAGGCCTAAAGATCTTTAGATTAATCTTTATTAAGCCTTATTATAATAATCCTAATAAGGAGCTATAGGTAAACTAATAGCTAATAAAGCCTAATAAAAAGAAAGAAAAGAAAAAGTAAGAGGCCTAAGATAAGAACTTAGCGCTAGTAATACCTTTAAAGCATAGGTATAGAAAACCCTAAAAAAAACCCCTAGTAATACCCTAAGAGACTAATATTTTCCTATTAATAAAGGAAGTTAATAACCTTACCCTAGTAATTAAGCTATATAAGGAAGGGATTATTAAGACCCTAGGAGAACTATTTAAGAAGTTAATAAAGGTAAAGATTAAAACCCTAATTAAGTAAGGAGTGTTTAAATTTATTATATTTAATAAAAAAGAATATAGTAAGCTTTAAATCTTTAAATCTTATATTATTAATAAAATTAAGGGTAAGATAATAAAACCCTATAAAAATCATGCCTTATAATCTAAGGATATAAGGATAAAGGGAAATAAACTATTTTTATATAGGCCTTAACAATTTAATAAGCAAGTTAATGTCTTATTCTTATAATAGCCCTATTAGTAAGGCTAAGGAAATTCCTTATATAGCTATAGGATATTTATTAAGCGTATATATAAGCACGTATATTCCTAGAGTAGCTAATCCTAGCGCGCTTACTAATTTAAATATAGCACCTTTACCTGCCTAGAATAATTCTAAAGGTTATTAAACCTCTTTATAGTATTATAGAAGCTAGAACACACTAGTAGGTTATATATTATAAGTATTATAAAGAGAATCTCTAGATAGAAACCTCTATATATAATTTATACTTACTTATAATTATAAAGGAAAGCCCTAACTTTACTTATATTAGAATATAAACTAATAATACTATTAGCCTCTTAGATAAGAAGTTCTCTAAGAAGGAGGAGGCCTAGATAGTTACCACTAGCTTTAATATAAAGCTAAAGTAATTCCTAACTAAGGATAATCCCCTTATATTTAATAAAGGCATTATTACACTAGAGAATAATACTATTAAGATTTAGTAAAAGGGATAGAGTAATAAGCTAGATTTAGTTCCTATAACTAATTTAAAGCATAAATATATTAAGCAAAGAGCATAAGGTACTTATATTGCCTTAATATATTATGAGAACAAAGGGATAGCTAGGCAAGAGGTATAGGGGCACTCGTATATTAACTAAAGCTTACTAGGTCTAAGTGTGTTATACGTGCGAGTTGCTAGCTTATAGCTAGTAGCTCGCTAGTGTTACGTAGACCTAGCCCTAGGGTGTGGTGTGCCTGCCTAGTATGCGCTAGCGCATAGGTGTTATAAGTAAGGCCTTATAATTACCCCCTTACTTTTAGCTAGGCTTCTAAATAGCTTTTAGTAAGTAATATCTAGCTATTTGCTAAGTAGTAGTAATATTAAAATAATAATAAATAATACTTAGTACTTAAGTATAAGTTTACCTATAACTTCTTATTATATTACTAACTTTTCCTTTCCTTATCTATAGTAAACTTTTCCTAGATACTATTATATTATTAGTTACTATAATTTTACCTCTAATACTCCTTATATTTTCACTATAGAATTAGATAAGAAGAGCGTTATTACTATCCCTAATATCTATTTAAAGGGATGTAGCTGTATATATTATCTGCGTATAGGTTACGCAGACTTTAAGAAGAATCCTCTAGCTAAGCCTAACATCCCTTAAATTAACTATTAATTCGCTAGCGTGTAAAGCGTTATTATTAAAGGGAAGAATTTAAAATATTATGTCTAATATATTAAACGTGGTAATACTTATAAGATAGTAAGTACGTTGCTTTCTTTGCATTTTCAGTCCCTAATTACCTGTGTCTCCCTAGGTAATACTAACTATATAAGGGGATTTCCTTAATCTTCTTACTATCCTTAATTAGGTAAAAACTTTAATAGATACCCTAAGTAATTAGGTCCCTAATAATCCTAATAATCATATGTTTTTAAAAGTAACTTACTACTATTTTAGTATCTATTATCTAAACCTTATTTTAGGGTTTAATTATGCTAATATAGCTTATTATGTTTCCTTTAGTTTAACTAGGGTTACTAAGGTCTATTAGGTATATCTTGCTATATATTCTCTAGACCTTTGCTTACTCTCTAGGTAGGCTACTTTAGCTATATATAATTAGTATATTATTTTATGCTAGTAACTTTTAGTTACTATATTTCCTACCCCTATCCCTAGGATAGTAAGTTATTACTTCTCCTTTGCTATATATTTACTAACTTTTTATAGCTAAATTACGCTATATATTATAATTCCTAGAAGGTAAAAATAACTTTATAGCTATGCTATTATAACCTAGGATTTATGCCTTAGGGGGTAGTAAAATACTAGTTTTTCTAGGTAATAGAGTTAGTGGTTTAGGAGAATAAGAGTAAGGGCACTAAGTACCTTCTTTATAATAGTGTTATTTTAATATATAAGGGGGTAACTATAGAAGGGTTTCCCTTAAAACTCCCCTTCTTATAGGGATCTTTTCTTTTATTATTTAGTAAATAGTTTAATAAGGTTTTTAATTAGAGTGTAATAGTAGCTAATAAGGCTAGGCCTTTTTTGTAATTACCTTATCCCTTATTACCTATAACTTACTTATGTCTTACTATGCTTTCTCCTTATTTTAATTTAATAAAAAGCCTAAATTACATATTAAGTGCCTTCTATATTTTCTACTACTACTTATTAATTATATTTACTTAGCTAACCCTTTTACTTTACTAGGTATTTATTACCTTTATAAGTCTTTCTATAATCCTTAACTTCTTTAACTTTAAATTTATTATTTTTATCTTTAAGGTCTAGTATTAGTATTTCTTTATTTATAGTGTCTTCCTAGTAATTCTATAGCTTTAATAAGCTAATATAGAATATGTTATATAGTTAACTATACTTATTAAGTAATGCTAGTTAGTACGCTTATTTGCCTATAGTATTAAGTATTTAAAATAGCCTAATAAATCTTAGGTTTAGCTTTTATTTTATATCCTTAAGTCTAATATTCTTTACTAATAGTAGTACTAAGTCTTCTCTTTTTAAGGTTAATAGCTAGTGTTATTAGTTATAGTACTTTACCTATACTTTAGTAGCTCTTACCTAGTTATATACTAGTTTCTCCCTAACCTTATATAACTTCTAGATATATATATAAGCTTCTAGGACTTTCTCTTCCTTACTCTTATTCTTAAGAGCTAGATAAAACTTAGGTAAATAGCCTATAAGAGTATAGTTAGGGAGTAACCTATTATCTTATTAATAGTATTATTATATATAAATTAAGCTATTAGAAGTAGCTTTAGCTATAGCTATTAGTTTTTTTAATAAAGTATTATAAGTAATGTTTAAGTACTTAGTTTATTCTTTCTATTTACTTATTAGTTTAGGGGTAAAATACTATTAAAAGCCTTTGCTTTATGTATAATAAGTAATATATATCTAACTAGAATTAGCTTGTAAATACTAATTCTTTATTAGATATAATGCCCTCTAGTAGCCTAAATTAAAGCTTAATTTCCTTATAGAATAACTTTACTAATTTAGCTATATTAATTATAGTCTTTATAGCAAGAAAGATAGAGTACTTAGTAAATTAGTCTATAATTACTAGGATTATATTAGTTTCTTAGTTACCTAGCTGTACTAGTAGTAATCCTATAATAAAATCTATTAAGATCTTTGCCTATAGTTACCTTAGTATTAGTAGTAATTTAAGGCTTCTATATAGGTAGTGCCTTTTAGCTATTATATGCTAGTATACTCTATAGCTAGATATATAGTCTAAAATAGCTTTACTTATTACTAGCTACTAATAGTAACGTTTTAGTAGCTTAAGAGTGCGTTTAGTCCTAAAGTAACCCGCTAGTAAATTGTTATAGTATAGCTATAAAAGCTCCTATTATAAGATAGGCTCCTACGAAATAACTACCTAGTCTTTATATATTAGAAGACCCCTTATGCTATATAACTATAGACTAGCTTTTCCCCTCCCTTTTACTTAGGAGTTAACCTTACCTCTGTGTTTTTGTAGATTTAGATCTTAGTCTTATACCTTCTATAGTAGTTACGCTAATAGTTTATTTACTATAGATTAGTAGGGATTTAGTAATATAATAGCCCCCTAAATCTCTTATATTATGCTAATGTCTTAGATATATACTACCTTCTCCTTAAAATCACCCTTATTTAGCTAACCTATTACTAGATTTATAGTAGCTAACTAGCCTTTTACCTAGGCTACTATTAACTTAGTAGGCTCTAAGACTAGTATTATACTATAACTTCTTTAATATATTAGTACTTCTTTTTTACTATATAGGTAATTACTATTTTCCTTTAAAGCTTTAGTAAGAGTGCCCTATTTAATATAGGTTTGCCCTTATAATTAAACCTTCTTAATAGTATGTCTATAAGGTTACTTTTCCCTAGTTTATGCTTAATTATAAAATAGAAAAAATAAAGGAATATACACTATTATGCTTACTTTTTATTTAGCTTCTACTACCTTATAAAGGTCTATAGGTTATAATAGTCTAATAAGACCTCTATAGGTATCTCTATATCTTTAATATAGTATTACTAGTATTTAAATAACTTTACTATAGTAAGTAACTCTTAGTTAGCTATGCTATAGTTATATTTAGTATTTATAAACTTCCTTAACTAAAAGGCCACTAGATACTAATAGCCCTTATTATCCTACTAAGATAGGATTCCTACTATTATAAAAATTAAGGTATTTATCTTAATATATACTGCTTAACTTAGGTTATAATATTAGAGTAAAGGCGCTTACTAAAAGGCGTCTTTTAGCTAGTTAAATACTAGCTATTCCTTTTCCCTAAATATAAACCTCCTAGTCTAAATACTATTTTAACTACCCTTTATTAACATATAAAGAGGTGCTATAATCCTAGAGTATTTGTAAATAAACTATTAGTAAAAGTTATAATATCTAAGAAATAATTATATATCCTTAAAACTTATTAGCTCCTTCTATTCTCTAATTATATTAACCTAGTAAGTATCTATTAATATCTTATTAATAAAGAGAATAAACCCTAGGAATTCTACTAATTCCTTATAAAAAAGCACTTAGAGGGTTTTATATATAACTTTGCTAATCTTATATATTCTAAGACTTACTTAATATATTTAGTGTGCTTCTCCTTTATCTTAGAGAAGATTAAGATATTATCTAAATATACTATATAAATAGTATTAACTAGCCTATAAAGTGCCTTATAGATATAGCTTTAAAAAGTAGCTAGGGTATTAGTTAACCTAAAAGGTATTATAAGGTACTTATAGTGCCTATAATATATATAAAAAGCTATCTTCTACTTATTACTCTCTTTAATATAGATTTAGTAGTATATATCCTTAATATTAATCTTTAAAAAGAAATAGGCCTCTTAGCACTAATTAAGAATCTCTAAAATTAGGGGGAGAGCGTAATAATTCTTCTGTATTACCTTATTAAGTCCTTAATAGTTTACGCATAGTTAAAGCGTCCTGTCCTTCTTTAGTATAAATAGGATAGGCATACTTACTAGGCTCTTTAAGGGTCTTATCTAGCCTTTCCTTAGGTTATTATTAATATATTCCTAGAGCTCTTTAAGTTTACTTTAGGAAAGTAAGTAAATTAGTCTATATAGGGGTGTGGCTCCTAGTATAAGATTAATTACGTAGTTAGTTAACTTCTTAAATAGGAGACTCCTTACCTTATCTAATATAAATATATCTTTAAACTTATATAGCTTCTTAGGGATATCTTTAATAGTTCTATATACTTTTGCCTCTTTTTTATCTTTAAGAGGGACAAACTTATCTTCTATCACGCCTATAATAGTATATATAATTATCTTATTACATATTATCTTTATAAACTTACAGGGAGTTAGTAGCAAAAAGGCTACCTTTCTTTTCTTAAACTACTATTCTTATAAGTATAAGTAAAGGTGTATGTGTTTTTTTATAAGTGTATATATCCTAATTAATATAAGGCTTCCCTTTACTCTTAGGTCCTTATTAATAGTTATATATAGTAGTTTAAGGTCCTTCTTTTTACCCCTTAAGTCTTAGATTATAATAGGTACCTTATAGATACTATATTAGGGAACTATAAGAGACCCTATTACCTTTAGGATAGGTGCTATAGCCTTAGCCTAATTAAGCTTATAGGTCTATGTAAACTAGGCGCTAATAATATTAATCTTAGCGTAACTATTAAGATTTACTGCTATTTTAATGTCTTCTTGCTTATAAATAGTAACTAGTATGTAAAATTAGTGTCCTACTAGTACCCTAGTGTCTAAGGTAAAGGTAAGGGTATTTACTTTTACCTCTAGGAGTTTCCCTAACCTTCTTGCTAGTCTTTTCTTAGCTTATTATAATTATAAAAAAGATGCTCTGTGCTACTATAATTATAGCACTGTTTTCTTTCTTATAGCCTATTATTATTTAGGTAGGTAACTAGGGTCTTTTCTTTATCCTTATTCTTATCTTTTTAGTCCTTATTTAGCTAATAGCCTTGTGAAAAGTTATGTCTTTAATATTAAGGGGCCTTATATAAGCCCTTCTTTTCTAAATTACTTAGCTTTTACTTATTCTTTAATATTACCTCCTAGAACTATTAGCTAAGTTATATAACCTCTTCTTAT
The DNA here is from genome assembly GCA_030389615.1 of Epichloe typhina subsp. poae. Classification (NCBI taxonomy): domain Eukaryota; kingdom Fungi; phylum Ascomycota; class Sordariomycetes; order Hypocreales; family Clavicipitaceae; genus Epichloe; species Epichloe typhina. Next base: position 2,384,326 of record CP098317.1, on the reverse strand, counting down.
ATTAACCTAGTAATATTTGCGTGTAAGTTAATATAGTCTTATAAGTTAGGAAGTAATTTCATAAAGAATATAAGAGTATAAGTCTTTTCTAGGGCTTATTCTAGGTATTTCTCTAGTAAATCTAAGTAAATACTAAACTTAACAAGACTCTAGCTCTCTTTTTGCTTTATGTTTTCTAGTTACGTAGCTATTTATATATTATAGCTTATAGAGTCCTTAAGTAGCATAAGAGTCTAGTCCTAGAACTTATCCTAGTTATCCTTAGGGTAATCCTAACTATTAGCTAGTTATTCTTTAATATATTAGTCCTATCTAGCCTAATAGTTTATATATATATAATTAAGTGTGAAGAGGATCTTTTAGTTATCTTAGTAATATTTCTTCTTTACCCCCTTAAAGGTATAGTTAAGGTTATTAAGCTATATCTTATACTTCTATAGGTTTATAAGGTATTAGAGTTTTATAATATTTTAGACCTTAATTTCTTAGTTACTAAGGCTTAAGGAGGAACTAGCCCTTTAGCCCCTTTTTACTAGTCTTTCTCCTTTATAAGATTATATTAAGTTAGTAAGCTCTTATTCTTACTTCTATAGTTTCTTAAGTTACTTAAGCTAAGTAATTTGCTCTCTAACTATTACCTTTTTTACCTTTATAGTAAAGGGTATAGCTTTAGATAAGGTTATAAAATATAGTATATCCCTAGATATAGTATTACTATTATTTAGCTAATCCTAAGTAATATATAGTATTATTTTAGTAAATTAGGTTATTCTCTCTCTTATATTACTCTTAGGTAGCTAGTAAGAGAAGCTTTAAAATTATAAGAATAAAGGGATAGCTAGGTAAGAGGTATAGGGGCACTTATATATTAACTAAAGCTTACTAGGTCTAAGTATATTATATATATAAGTTACTAGCTTATAGCTAGCGGCTTGCTAGTATTACGTGGACCTAGCCCTAGGGCGTGGTGTGCCCGCCTAGTGTGCGCTGGCGCACAGGTGTTGTGAGTGGGGCCTCACATATATTAACTAGAAGCTTATTTTAATTTATTTATTATAGCATAACACTAAGAGCTAACCCCGGAGAATATAAAGGCCCTTAATTATTACCTAAAGTAGCAGATGGACTACCTAAATAAAGGCCTAATATTTATCCTAATAGACCTTAAGAAGGTAAAGCTCTTTACCTTTATAAATAAATCCTTTACTAATAACAAGGACCTATCCTTATAACTAGGATATATAATAATTCTAGCTAATAAAGACTATACTAATAGCAAATTTATAATTAAAGGTAATATTATACACTTTAGCTTAATAAAGAGTAAGAGAGTTATATAAAGTATGCTTACCTTAGAAGTCTATAGCATAGTAGCTAGTGTTAATATAGCCTATACACTAGTAATAACTTTAAACCTAGTTACTAACTAACTAAAGCTTCTAATAATCCTAATTATTACATATATAGACTTATACTCTTTATATAAATACCTTATTAAGCTTAGTATAATAAAGGAGAAACGCTTAATAATTAATATTATAGCCCTTTAGTAATTATATAAACACTAAGAGCTTTACAAAATCTAATAAATTAACAAAGAAAATAACCTAGCTAATGCCTTAATAAAGGCACTACCTAATAAGGCTCTTAAGAGCTTTGTTTTTATAAACTAAATAACTATTTAGATAAAGGGATAGGTTATTTTTACGTAAAATATATATAGTAAGAGAGATAATTCTCTAGGAGGGTAATTACACTTACACTAGCTATTAGACCTCTCCTAGTGGATTATAGAGATTAATAGTAGTGTGTAGGAGAAGGAAAACATTATTTACACGCTATAGTATATATAATAGTGTTATTTTAAGGAAGGAAGGGATTTAGAAAAGACTTACTTATCCTTATAAAAGCTTATAGGTTAAGTAAGATTATTTTTTCCCTTTTATTAGCTATAATATACCCTAATAGGCTATAAGGTTCCTTTCTTATTTTCCTTATTAATTAAGTTATTAATCTATTATTCCTTTTTTATTTCTATGATTAATATTACGTATTAATAATTATATTAAAAGAGAGAGGTTTTAGTATTAGAACAAAGGTAATATTAATCACGTAAGTAGTAGCTATAATTACCTAGCAAAAGCTTAGGCTACGCGTAAGCCTCGCACGTAACCTATAACCTAGCCTTGTAATTAGCTAGGAATTATAGGGCTATAAATGCGTAACCCCTTTTACCTTTAGCATTATAGCTTCTAGTTTCTGACTTCTCTTTTCTACACTAACACACACAGAACGTAGCCTAGAATAGATAATCAATAATAATACTATTCTTCAGGCTTATGACCTTATTACATTGAATTCAATACCCTGTGATACCAACAGTTATATATAAAAACTTTATATATTTTCTTAGTATAATATATATAAAAAGAATAAAAAATAGTAATATTTATAAAGTATTTATATATAACTAATTATATTATTTAAACTAAGCTATATAACTAAATTAAGCTATTAAAATAATTTTAACTTATTTTTAAAATAAAATAATAAAATATACTTTCATTTTATATACTATAATTACTTTTATTACTATAATAACTTTAATAAGCTTTATTATAATTATTTTAACTTATTTTTAAATAAAATACTAGGACTTACTTTTAAATAATATACTATAATTATTATAATTAGTATTATTATAATATTAAAAAATATAAAAGAGAAAGGGATTTTATTTTATTAATATTTTAAAAAACCTTAAAATACTAAATAATTAAAAAGTTTAGCTTTTTCTATAGTAATTTACTTATAAATACTTATACTTATATTTAATTAATTTATTACTTATTTATTTTTAATTAAACTTTAATACTAATAATATTTTAAGTTATATAAGTAATATACTTATAAGCTATTATAAGCTATTATAAGCTAAGATAAGCTAAGATAAGAAAATATTTTTACTAATACTACATTTAAAGTATTTATAAAGTATTTATATATATTGTTAAGTTTAGTTTAACTAAGGTATATAGCTTTAAGATATTTTTAAAAATTTAAATTTTTTTTAAAAATTTAGTATAAGATTTTAAAAATTATATTAAGCTTTAAAAATACATAGAATATTAGTAAAATTTATTAATAAGTAACTAACCTTCTTATAATATATATAAATATCTTCTCTATATATAAAAAAAGAATAAAAAGGATTTGCCTTTATTTAAACTTATTATACTAGATTTAAGTGTTTTTAAAGGCTTAAAAGTATAGCTTTATATACCTAAGTAAAGCCCTTTTTTCTAACAGGAATCCAAAAATGCACATTCCCTTAGTGTGGTTAAGTGGGTTAAATTTATGAAATAAATTTAATTTAATTTAAATTAGAGTTAAGGTATAAAAGGCCTAAGGTTTAACTCCTAGCACCTTATAACCTTAATAATTAGATAAAAAATGCGGATATCCTCCCCTCTTTTTAATTATATATAAATAAATCTAAGTATATTATAAATTACTTATAAGAGATTTAAAATATATTAGGGCTTACTTTAACTTATAAAATAGAATTATAATTATATAATTACTAATTTACTATACTATAATTACTTTTACTTATTTTACTATTATTAAAGTTCTTTAGTAATATTATAATAGAATCTTACTATAGAATTTAACTAGGTTAAACTTTTTTTTATAGTTACTATATTATAGGTTACTTTTACTCGTATTAGTATTATTTAGCCTAATTTAACAGCCTAATTTAACTTTTATTACTATTATTAGAGTTCTAAAGTTTTAAGTAATTAAAACCTCTTACTTTAAATATTATATAATAAATCCTTTTCTTTATAAATAAGCTTACTTTCCCTTCCCTTTTTCTTTATACTTTAGATCCTTATATCTTTTCTAATACTACACTTTAAGATATAAACTTTATACTATTATAAAGCTTAAAATCTACTCTTTTTTATTAAACTATTTACAAATCTTTAAAGTCTATTAGCCTTACTATAATGGCTGAATTATCTACCTCTTCTGTTTTTACCCCTTCTAATATTATTTCTTAAACCCTATCTAATAGCTCTTTTAATAAGAGTAATATTAATAGGAAATTTAAGAATGATATTAAAAATTAACTAAGCTATAGTTTTAAAACTAAAGCTTATATTATTAATTATAACTTATTTAATTATTATCTATTAGATATTAATTATAATAAGGAAAGATTAGTAATATGTTATTATACATAAGATAATTACTCTTTTAGCTTTTCTTGTAAAGCTAAGCGTTTTTAATTATCTAATAGTACTAGCTATTATAAAATAAGGCATTTTACTATTACTATATCTAAAAAGAAGAAAGTACTAAGATTACTAGTAAGTTATTATCTTATTTTTATTAATTAAGCTATATAAAAATTACTAATATTATCTAATCTAGTACCTCTTATAACATAACCTTCGCTATCTTTATAATTAAGTATTTCTACTTTTTTACGAAAAAACGACCTAGGCCTCCCTTAAGTGAATTTTCACTAGATACTGTTATTAATCTAGCTATAAAATTTATGCTAGAGAATAACTTATCTTTTCTACTATAACTAGTAATTCTTTTAAGGAATTACTAGGTTACTTTAAGTAAGTATTTATTCTTATTAATTCTTCCCTTATTATCTAACTAATAATTATAGTCTAAATACAATATCTTGTTTAAATTATCGGAATATTTCTATAAATATTCATAATTTATATAATAAGTCCTTTTAAGAGCTTATAATTAAGCTTAGAAAACACTTATTGAATTTTGGCTATATATCTTTATAACTAGATATATGGATATCTTTTAATTCAAAGTCCTATTTAGGGATTATTGCAAATTGGATAACTTTAGATTTTAAACTGGAATATAAGCTTATTGGTATGTATTTGAATTAATATTATTACTAAGGTTTTATAGTACTAATAATATTAACTAGGATTTGAAAATTTAAAAAGCACACATACTGGAATATATATTAATGATATATTTACCTAATTTATGACTTTATATAATATATAGTTACTATCTATTATAAGGTAAGTTATATAAATCTATTTAAAATATACTAATTACTAATAATTTATATATTCTAGTCTTATAAGCAGAGCATTGCAATACAATACAATACATTTGATGTATTGTGTATTGTATTGTATTGTATTGTATTGTCAATACAATACAATACAATACATTACATAATACAATACATCTAAAATTTTACAATACAATACAATACATGTATTATTTGTATTGTTTTGTATTTTTTTCTTTTTTTTAGTTCTAAGTTAAATTCCTTAATTATAAGGTATATATAGTTAATATAATAGCTTATAATAGCTTATAATAGCTTATAATAGCTTATAATAGCTTATAATAGCTTATATGTATATTACTTATATTACTTATATAACTTAAAATATTATTAGTGTTAAAGTTTAATTAAAAATAAATAAGTAATAAATTTATAAAATATAAATATAAGTATTTATAAGTAAATTACTATAGAAAAAGCTAGACTTTTTAATTATTTAGTATTTAAAGGTTTTTTAAAATATTAATAAAATAAAATTCCTTTCTCTTTTATGTTTTTTAATATTATACTAATAAAAAGTAAGTCCTAATATTACTATAAGACTTACTTTAATATATTTTACTTTTTTAAGCTAAAATTATATAACTAAGTAAAAAGATTATACTAGGTTTATAGTATAACTAATAAGACCCACTTATAGACCCACTTTTATATATTTATTTCTTCTAAGCTAGAATTATAAAACTACATAAAGAGATAATATTAGGTTTATAGTAAAATTAATAGGACTTACTTTTAGACCCACTTATGTATAAACTATATAAAACTCTCTTTTAAGCTAGAATTACATAACTAAGTAAAAAGATCATACTAGGTTATAGTATAACTAATAAGACCCACTTATAGACCCACTTTTAAAAACGCTATATAACTAAGTAAGTAAGCTAAAAGTAGTATAAATAATTAAACTTACTTCTAAAGCTTATTTATTTATCTATTTAATATTTAAAAAATATAGTATATATATTATAATTATTCTTTATATTATATTTTAACCTTTCTTTATAAGCTTTTCCTAGGTTTTTTCTTTTCTCTTAATTTAAAAAAGGTTAAAAGCTAATATATTTTATTATAATTATAATAAAATAGTTTAATATTAAAAGAAGCTTTTATTAAATAAATTTAAATTTTCTCTTTATAATAAATTCCTTATATATATAAATATATTTTTATAAGAGTTTTAATCTTATTTATTTAGAATTATAAATTATTTCTTTAGGGTAAATATTGTATTTAAAGCAAAAAAACTATATTAAAACGCATAGTAAATCTTAAAAAAAAGCTAGAAAGATAAAATAAGCTTTAAAATATAAAGAATAAATATTACTATAAGTTAAGCCTAGATAATACTATTTATAGCTACCCTATATATATATATAGCGTAATAGTCTAAATTAGCTAAAACTTTATAATTTAATAACTAAATACCTAAATAGTATAGAAATTTAAGGGTATCTTACTTAGATTATATTAAAAATCTACTATATAATAAGTATATATACTACCTTACTTTTTAATAATACATTGTATTGTATTGTAATGTATTTTTATATAATAAATAATTATAATAAATTATAGAAAATAGATATAAGAATAAAAAGACCCTTAATTTTCTAAGAAAAAATCATTCTATAAAATAGATATAAAAGAATATTACTAAGATATTATGTATCTAAAATAAGCTTACTTTTCTAAATAAGCTAAAACTTTATGGATTTTTAAATAAATAACTAAATTATATATAAAAATAAGGATACTATAATTAGATTACATAAAAATCTTATATATAATAAATTTATATAATACCCCACTTTTATTTTTCCCTAACAATACATTGTATTGTATGTATTGTATTGTATTGTATTGTATTTTTAATACAATACAATACACAATACAATACATAGGGCAATACAATACAATACAATACATCGAAGGGCCAAAAATACAATACAATACAATACAACAATGCTCTGCTTATAAGAGATAATGGTACTAATAATAATACCTTTATAAGTGCTTTTTAAGTACTAATTATAATGGTATTAATATTAATAAACCTACAGATATCCGATGTATAGCATATGTTTTAAACATTGTTGCTAAGGATATAATTACTAGCTTTATAAAAGCTATAATAAGTGCAGAAGATATTAAAAAATATAAGAATAGTGAAATTTTATTCTATTTAACAGAACAATTTTCATCTTTAATAAAAAGCTAAAGAGATCAATTTATAGGCCTTATCTAAGGTAAGTTATTTTATCTTATTTTAAGTCTATTACTAATTAAAACTATAGGTATTATAGGAAAAGTTAAAAAGCTAGCTATCTTAATTAAGAATAACCTAAATATATATAAAGATTAGCTTATTGCTTTAAAAGAGGCTAAGCATAAAGGAAAACTAGCAATAAATTATAATATAACAAAAATACCACTAGGTAAGTTACTAATAGTTTAATAGTAATAACTATATACTATTAGGTATTATTAATTAAATATTAACTAATTATTATCTATAGCCAATGATACTAGATGAAATTCAACCTATTTAATGATTAATACTACGCTTTTATTAAAAGAAGCTATATTAATTTTTAACGAAAAAACAAATATATCTGCTTTTAAAGATGCCTGCCTAATAAATCAAGAATAGGTAGATTTAGGTACTTTAAGTGAGATTTTAGAGGTTTTCTATTATCCAACTATAGTATTATAAGGTTAAAACTATAATACATTAAGCCTTGTGCCTTTATTTATAGTTAAGATATATACATATCTTACTACTTTATTAAAGGATCAAAAAGCTTATTCAAAAGTAAGTTATTAACTTAATTTTACTATATTAAACGCTAATTATTATAGGATTAATTAAGTTATAATTCACTTGCAAATGTATTTATTATTGCAATAAATATAGGCTTAAAAAAGTTAAACAATTATTTCCCTTGAGATATAAATGAAAGCTTTGACTTTTATAAGCCTTATTTATTAGCCTTTTTACTAGATCCTCGATTAAATTTATTAGCATTACGAAATTAGTTAAATTTAACTAAAGCTATAATTAAAAAACTTTTAAATATATTAAAAGTTAAATATAAGAAGTATATATAACCCTAATCCCTAACCCTTAATATTAAAGTAATCCCTCTATAACTTATAACTTATAACTTATACTAATATTAGAAACTAGATATAAAATCTTATATAAGGCTCAAAATGAATCTTATGATAATTCTAGCTCTAATAATGAAAATAATGAAGCTTCTACTTTAATTATTGATTTATCTAGAGTTAAAAGATATCCTAGCCCATTTAGTAATCCTAGGCCTAAGAAACCTACTTTAGCCCTTTACCAAGGTTTATTTCCAAAGGAAAGAAATAAATCTATTAAAAAGGCTAGAAAAAATGAAATTTCTAGTTATATTAAGCTAGAATAACTACATAATAAGGTATACTATTATATACTAATATTTACTTACTTTATATATACTAATTACTATTTAGGATAATATATTTGATTAGTAAGCTAAAAACCAACAAGCCTTTCCAATTTTATCTATTTTAGCTTGAAAATACCTTGCAATTCCAGCTATATCTGCTGCTATTGAAGGACAATTTAATTAAGGTGGAAATATTCTTACAAAAAGAAAAACATCACTAACACATTCAACCTTTAAGGAATTAATATTATTAAAGAGTTAGGAAAAAGAAGAAGAAAAACCATTAATTAAGCAATATCCTTCCTTTTTTGAATATAATACATTAGATTCTGAAGAATCTAATGATTCAGATAATTCTAATGATTTAGAAGATTCTAATAACTTAGAAGATTCTAATAACTTAGAAGATTCTAATATCTCTGAATTTGAATCTTAGGTAAAAGGAAGAGGAAAAGAAAAAGGAAAAGCTAAGGCTATAACTATTAGTAGTTAATCTAGTAATAGTAGTAATCTTGAAGATTCTAACTAAATAGCTAGTTTTTTAGGTAATACTAATATATTACTCTTATTACTTTTATTACTCTTATTACTTTTATTACTCTTATTACTTTTATTACTTTTATTACTTTTATTACTTTTATTATAATATTAAAAAATATAAAAGAGAAAAGTATTTTATTTTATTAATACTTTAAAAAACCTTAAAATACTAAATAATTAAAAAGTCTAGCTTTTCCTATAGTAATTTACTTATAAATACTTATACTTATATTTAATTTATTTATTACTTATTTATTTTTAATTAAACTTTAACACTAATAATATTTTAACTTATATAAGTAATATACTTATAAGCTAAGATAAGCTAAGATAAGCTAAGATAAGCTAAGATAAGCTAAGATAAGCTAAGATAAGCTAAGATAAGCTAAGATAAGCTAAGATAAGCTAAGATAAGCTAAGATAAGCTAAGATAAGCTAAGATAAGCTATTATAAGCTATTGTAAGCTATTATAAGCTATTGTAAGCTATTGTAAGCTATTATAAGCTATTATAAGCTATTGTAAGCTATTATAAGCTATTATAAGCTATTGTAAGCTATTATAAGCTATTATAAGCTATTGTAAGCTATTATAAGCTATTATAAGTTACTATAAGCTATTATAAGCTAAGATAAATATTTTTACTAACATTACAAATGTAGTATTTGTAGTTAGTGTAGTTTATGAAAATAAATTTGTAGTGTAGTGTAATATAGTTTTTTTCCCCTTGTAGTTAGTGTAGTTTGTAGTGTAGTGTAGTTTATAGTGTAGTTACTACACTACACTACAAAAACTACACTACAATACACATTGTAGTGCAATGCTCTGCTAGTAAGAGAAGCTTTAGAATTATAAGAATAAAGGGATAGCTAGGTAAGAGGTATAAGGGTACTTATATATTAACTAAAGCTTACTAGGTCTAAGTGTGTTATATATGTAAGTTACTAGCTTATAGCTAGTAGCTTGCTAGTGTTATGTAGACCTAGCCCTAGGGCGTAGTGTGCCTGCCTAGTGGTGCGCTAGCGCACGGGTGTTATGAGTAGGGCCTCACATATTACTACTTATTATATATTATATATATAAGGAATTTTTATACTACTAGTATTACTAGCTATAAGTTAGTAAGGTATATACTAAAAGTTAAAGATACTATACTTATATTAAAAATTTTAAAGCTATTTACTTCTTAGGAGATTTTTAAGGAAATATCTAAGGGGTTTTCTTAGTTATTAAAGAATTTAATAAAATAAAAGTATTATATTACTTAGATATAATTTACTATTAGTAAGTTAGTAGTAATATACTATAAGAATATAAGTATAAAAGGTAAAGTAACTAATATTCTAGTATTTAAAAAGAATTAAGTATTTAAGTAAGATTAAATATAAATAATAAATAATACTATAAGATATTAGTAATTACTATAATAATAGCTATAAAGCTACTAGGTTATAAGTAAGGGTAACTTATAATATTAAAGGAAAATATAAAGAAAAAGAATATATAAAAGTAAGGAAAAGTAAGCCTTTTTTATATTAACCTTAGACCCCTAAGTAATCTATATATTATATATAGCTAATCTAGAAATTATAATATTTATAATTATAATTATTACTAGTAAATATATATACTAGCCCCCTCCTAAGTACGAGGTAAAACTGCTTAGCTTACTACACCCTAACACCCCATTCCTTTAACTTCTTTTTATCTGCCTTATAAAGCTTATTATTAGGCTTACCCTTATTTTTTAGTATCTTTTCCCTTATATTATAAATACTATTAATTATCTTAAGGTTAGATTTATCTTCCCTTTCCTTCCCTTTACTTTTCTTCTCTTTTACTATATTATTTAATATTTTAAATAGTGTAGTGTCTTTTTTATTACCTTTAGCTATACTATTATCTAATTAGTTAGTCTTTAATTAGTTGATTAGTAGCCTATGACTTACCTAGTGATTAAATTAGATTAGCTGTAATTAAGAATAAGTTATAGTTTTTTTTTTTAGGGTTTAAGTTTGCCTTAGAGCTTTAAAGAATAAGTTATAAGATAGAAGAGATATAAAGAGATAAAACAAACATAGTTATAAAAGAAAGGAAATTACATTAATTTATACTATAAGTAAAACTTAAATAGATTTAAGTTTAACTATAGTTATGAATTATAACTATATCTTACGTAATTATAGCTATAAAGTTTGTTATAAACTTTATATTAACCTTTTAGCCCCTAAATTTATAGCTTAAAGCTTATTCCTTTATTTATATTTTACCTAACACTATAGTAATTATTAAATTTGGTTATTAATTATTACACTAGCTAGGTATTACTAGTAATTTTTTTGTTCCTTAAAATTAGATGCATTAGCCACAGCCAATGATCCCAAAAAAATTAAAAATCAATATATATACTAGCTATAAACTCCTAGTAAAAATAATATAATATCCCTAATATTAAATAAAAGCTTATTTATTTTAAATAATATATAGTACCTTATTTATTTAACCTAATTATAAAATCTAATATAAGTAGTTTACTTATTTAGTATTAATAACCTATTAGGTAAAGATATATATATTAGAAATAATAAAGTAATAAGTATATAGCTATTTAAAGTTAAAGAGTAAGAAAGAGATTACTTAAAACCTTATAACTTTTATTTTATTATCCTAGGTAAATATTGATTTTTAATTTTTTTTGGGGTCATTGACTATGGCCAATGCATCTAATTTTTAAGGAACAAAAAAAATTACTAGTAATACCTAGCTAGTGTAATAATTAACAACTAAATTTAATAATTACTATAGTATTAGGTAAAACATAAATAAGTGAATAAGCTTTAAGCTATAAATTTAGGGGCTAAAAGGTTAATATTAAGTTTGCGACAAACTTTGTGGCTGTGATTACGTAAGAGTTATAATTCGTAACCGCAGTTAAACTTAAATCCATTCGAGTTTTACTTATAGCATAAATTAACGTGATTTCCCCTTCCTCTGCGACTGTGTTTGTTCTATCTCTTTACATATATCTCTTTTATCTTATAACTTATCCTTTAAAGCTCTAAGGCAAACTTAAACCCTAAAAAAAACATAACTTATCCTTAATTACAGCTAATCCAATTCGAAACTAATAGACGCACTGCATCTATTATAATTAACAGGTATGTTAAGGGCTACTAATTAACTAATTAATAACTAACTAATTAATTAATAGTATAGCTAAGGGTAACTAAAAGCCAGGGGCTATAACTACTAGGCTACAAAACCTAATAGCTATCTAAAAATCCAAGGAAATTCTAAAAAAGGAAATTCAAAAGATAGAAGAAAATATTAAGGAATTTAGGAAAAGTAAGAAGAAGAAGGGAAATAAAAAGCTAGAGAAGAAGGCTAGATATTTGGAAAAGGTGTTGAAAAATAGAGATCTATAATGATTTAAGCAGTTTTACCTCGTGCCCGGGAGGGATCCTAGGTAAATATAATACTTATATACTTATAAAATAACTAATAATATTAAATACTATTATAAGCTATAAATAGTATACTTATATTAGCTAAGTAACTTCTTTTTAATTAAGGATAATTATATATTAAGGGGGTAGTATATTAAAAGTATAAAGGCTAGGGAGCTAGGGATAAAGTAATTATATAATAAAACCCTTAAATAAGCCTTAGGTTATATAAATAACTAAGTAGCTACTAGATAACTAAATATATATAGTAAGGTATTTAGATAAGAACTACTTATAAGGTATATAAGAGATAAGAGTTTAAGACCTTTATATACTTACCCCTAAGTAGTAGCTCTCTAGCTATAACTAAGAACCTTAGCCTTCACTCTGTTTATATCTCCCTAATCCAGTTATGACAGTATATATAAAGAGAAAATTTACTATAATATAAGTATCTTAAGTAATATAGTTAAGAGTAGTATTTATATATAATTTTCCTTATATTCCCTATATTACTAATTATAGAACTCTACCTAAATCTTAGTCTTAGCTTTAAAAAATTAGCTATTATAACTTTTTTTCTTATTAGTGGTTTTTTTTTTCCTTAAGCAATTTTTTTAGGTACACAGACTATCTAACGCAGCTGCGGGCACAGCTGTTAGTAGTGAACGTCATAGCTGCCCATAGTGGGGCTTGTAACGAGTGTAAAATCGTTCAGGGGTTAGACTATACTTGCTTGGCACAGGTTTACATGCACATAAACAAGGATCAGACGGGATCCCTGGTCGCAGGTAACATTCTATGTAGGCGCGGGGAACCAGGGACACATGTTCCGCCTCCTGGATTGGATTTCTTCCAGAACAAATCATCGAACGACTTGTGCATGTGTGGCGCGTGCGTTGGCGCGTGCTTGTGCGTCCAAATTTCAAGTGGTTGCGACCTAGCAACACTAGAACTGCTGACATGCACGCATCCCATGGCCAACCCAAACAGGGAAAAAAATTTATATATAAAAAAATAGGGGGGCAATGTTCAGTCGGTCAATCTTGTTCTGCACATGGCATCAGATGCATTCTGCTTCGCTCATGTCTCGACATTTCTATATCCACGTGGGATTTGCGCCTCCACGAATGGTGCTCATGTACGGATTACACTGCGTGTCTCGCTCTTATGACCCGTGTCTGAACCGAGGCAGGCGGACATGATCTCGGGAGTTTCTCCTCCGCTTTGTTTGCCGTTTCGGGCGGAGGAGCTGGGAAGGGGGGAAGCCGGAGCGTTTCTCTTGCATTCTCTTTCCTCTTCGCAAATCGGCCGATTTGAATTGGACACGGGGCGGGGCGGCCCCTCCCCCAGAACGCCAGTTCTCTATGCATGCATCTATCATCTCCCTTGCAACGCCCCTTGGTGAATGTACGTACATCTTGTCTTCCCATAACGTCGACCAACACGGGGGGAATCAGAATTTCCCCTGCATCGACCTCTCGTTGCACACAAAACAAAGACGATCCGCGTCTTTACATGCCTCTTTTAACCGCCCTTTCACATCAACCATATGTCGAGGACAGCGCTCAGTCGCTTCGTGCCGTCTTGTCTCCCTCGAGGTAAATCTCGGTTACTGGGTCTGAGGGGTCATCTTTCGTTCCGTCTCCCAGCTCGGAAAGCACGCCCTGGTTGTCCCACGATGTGCTGCCCTCAAATGGGCCTGCTGATGCCATGTCCGTGTCTTGCTCCGACAGAGCTCGACCTCGATCGTCTCCTGACGAATCAAATTGTGCATCATCGCTACCGCAATCTGCTTCGCCAGAGCCAGAGCCAGACCCAGGCCTGGGGTCGTCCTCCAGATTGGTGAAGCTCCAGGCCTGAGTCATGTCCAACGGCTTGGATCCCGCCGTCTGATAATTGCCATCGTCCTCAATGCTACGACGGATGGTACTGCTGTTGTATGCGGAAAGTCCGTCATCTTCCTCCCCATCCTCATCTTCACCGCTCAGCCGTCGTAATGATGTCACAGTCGTCCTGGTCGAACGCTGCTGCGCGGCATTCTCATCGCCAGACTCGTTTGCCTCGTTGTCCGAGTGCTCAGCGTCAAACTTTTCAAACATTTCCTTGTATCTCGGACCACCGAGAGGCCCACTGCTCCTGCGACGGTAAAAGAGCAAATATGCGGCACTAGTAATGACTGACGTAGGGTCTGATACTACGTGCACTGAGGAGTCTGAAGATCAAAAATCAGAAGGCTTCTCAACGATGAATGTGCAAGTTATCAAGTAAACAAACGTACCATTGTAGTTGTACCATCGCCCATCAACAAAATTTCTGGCGTATGCTGTGTAATGTCCGCCTCCTAGACCACCGTAATGATCATCCACGGCAATCAAGTCGTAGATCTCGGCCTTGCCGTCCTCCTTCTGAATGACTCTTGAAGTAAGATCGAGGCCTTCAATAGGGAAGTCAACAAGAACATCCAGCTTGTCGCGACGCCATCCAGAGCTGCTGAAGCGTTTGAGATGAACCACCAAAATGTCCGGGGTCTTCCACAGGTCAAATATTTTGCTGGCTCTTCTATGCTCTTTGCATCGAGGACAATACCACATGTCTTGTTCGGAGAGGATCTCTGCACGCTCAAACTCGTCGAGACATTCCTCAAGTGTGATGCCACGAGTGCGCCGTGTAACTCGTCGACGTTGGACAGTCTTCAACGCAGGATCGTGCAGGGTTTCCAGGTCCACAAACGTCCGGCCTCCCTGTGCTGCATCAGGTTGCTTGGTGCTGTTTCCAAACACCGTGTCCCATGCTTCTTCGCTCCAGTCAACGACAATGCCCTCAAATAGCCGGATCAATGGTCCCCCGTCAGCGATGGCGGGCGGCATGGGCTGGGGAGCTGCCGCAACTGCTCTCTGCGCGAGTTTGCTTGTTCGGGATTGTTTCTCACGTCGCTGGGCCGCCTTCTTCACATGTGGTCTGTGACCTTTGGCCTTTTTGCGGCCGCCAGCACCGAACTTGGTGGCATTTTTACCGGGTCGACCGTGAAACTTGGCGCATCGTAAGCAATCTGGTATTTGCAGCAAAGTGGGAAAGGGGGATGCCAAAAGGGGAGGAAAGATGAGCAGGAGAACAAGGGCAATTCATACCTTGACGACAGGCTGCGGGTCCTCTTCGCTGGACTCCTCCATCATTCTTGTATGTGACAACTCTGTTGCAGCAGCTTGCCCCTCCTCTGCCTCTGCCTCATCGCCGCTCTCTTCGTTCCCGGAGCCCGTACCGTTGGAGCCTTCTGGGCTCCCCTCATCACCATCCTTGACGCTAGGCTCGGGAATGCGGTCAGCGAGCTTGGGCAGGGTTCTTGTATTATCGACACCCGACCATCCGGTGGGCACAGGACCGTCGGAATCGTTTTTGAAGTAGCACAGCTCAAAGAGGTTCTGCAACTCCGGATTCAGGAACACGTTGGGGTTGGTCCACTTTGGTGCCTCCTTGTTGAAGTGCTTGAGAATCTTAACCACATGGGGGGAAGGGCTGGCGTCATGTTCGGCCGCTTCTTTCATGGTGATATCAATCATGTCATCCTCGCCTTCGACGGACTGGGCAGCAATCTTACTGTCACCCGAAGAATCGGCGTCTGACGCACTAGCGACAACCATGTCTCCATCGATGCCATCAGAGGCGTCCGATTCCTGCACATCCTTGAACTTGGACCACGTGGAAAATGTAGCAACCTTTTGCAGGATTTTGCGCTGTATAGCCTCATAATTGGAAGCCTCCTCTCTCGTCAAGGTGATGAAATGTGGCGGAGATACGCCTTCAGCTCCGCGACCCACGACTTGCGGTCTTCGATGCAGAACTGGCACCACCATGTTGTCATATTCTCCTTCATCCCATTCAGCCGACTCTGGCGGAGTGTCAATATCCAACATGGATCGAAATTTCCTTTGGCGTCTCTTGCTGGGCCAGTTTGTGGGAACTGTTTCCAACTCGTGGATCGTCGGTGTATCGGAGTTCTGGATCTCTTCCGAGACATCTTGATTGTTGTCATAGATTTTGAAGAATTTATCCTTGAACTCTTCTGCACCCATAAGTCGCTCAACAGGCACACCAGTTTTATCAGAAACGAACTGCTTGAGCGACTCGATTGAGCTGTGCTTTGATAGCTCCACCTCGATCTTGACGGGAACGTCATTGAGAGGGAAAAACTTGACGGATCTCGACCACATGTTTTCCAGCGGCAGTGGGAGGGTCAGGTTGTTGAAGGGATCAAAAGTGATACTGATCTTGCCACACTCGGGGCACTTCAATGTGGACTTGTAAAGACCAGTGAAGAGGTCCGCAATGACTGAATCGTCTCTGCGACAGGTAATGTCCCATACCTCGTCAGCCATCTCTTTGATGGCCGCCGGATTATTGATCATGTCGTCAGTAGAATCAGGCTTTTCAATGTATGGCTTCTTCTTGACCCTGCTTAAATCCTCCTGGAGAGCGTCCAGTAGGAACCCCAAGAACTCCTGAGAGTCTTGCTGGCTCCAACCTGAAAAGGTAGGCCGACAGCGGCCAACAGTCGCCTTGAAGTCTCGAGGGCTGACGGAGCCGCGGCTTTCTTCGTAAATCTCGCGCAGAAGACCACCATAGGCACTCGCTACCCTGCCCTCGAATCCGAGCACATTTGTCTTGTTAATCTCCTTGATATATGACTCGGTCAGGAAGTACTTGGTGAGTTCTTCAACACTCCGAACACATTGAAGCGCAGAGTTCATATAGCATGTATTGCCAAGATTGTGAAGTCCGACAGCGCCGGTACTCTTGCCGTGGCGCTTCTTCTGCACCCGGCCACGTGTCACGGGACCATCAGGTGTTGGACTACTTCGATTGCTGCTGGTCTTGGAAGACATTGCGCTGACGGCAAGACGAGGCGGCCCAGCCTTCTCGGTTTTGAGGCGGCCCGTATAGTTGCTGACGAAGGCATTCCCAATTACCTCGTCCAACACCAAGGTCTGATCAGTCGTCAAATCATAATGTCGCAGAGTGGACTGGCCATTGAATTTTTCATTCGCAGTGCAGTCGATTAGCGGCACAGAGGCTTTTGAATCGCGAACCTGCGAGAAGGAGGCAATATCGACCAACAAAGTCGGCCAGATGGGCCGGCTCGCTGCTTCGCCTTGTGCTCGCCCTGGAGAGTCCGGGGGCGTGAGAGCAGACGAAGAGTCGGGTTCTTGATTTGTCACCTGTACTGTAGCTGGGACGGTAAAAAGGCGCACCTTGCGTTCCAGGTTTATTCCAGCAAGCGACTTGATTTCCCTCAAAAAAGTTTGGGCATGTGCAGTCGAGCTTCTAACCAGGACCAAAGGGGGTGGGTTCTTAGCCTTGAGGGACTGTTCAATGGGTATGGTGCTGACATCTGACCAAAGTCGGTGAACATGGAAGATTGGCGGGTGAAATTCGTAAAGAACATTGGCGGGTGCCTGTTTGCTATCGGCCGTGTTGACGGCTTGGCGGGCAATGGGTTCCTGACCCTCTTTGATGCCGTACCAGTCCATGACTAGCTTCCATGCATCTTCGGGAAATAGTTCAAACGACTCCAGCCCAGTCCCGGGGACAAGGCGTACGAAATGCTTGCCGCTCGAGTCTTGTATTACCTCTTGCACAATGTCTGAATTGTCGACTGGGCCCAACGGACGAGAGCCCTCCGAGTCTGTTGTCTCAGATTTGGACCCAGTTTGCAGAGCAAGAGCCTTATCAACCCAGGTCCTTGACACCAGGTAGGCCACGCTGCCTTCCTCCACCGGTGCATCAGCGAACGCTTTGAGCAACCTTTTGATCATCTTTACTTGTTCCAACAACGGAGGAGGTGCTACATTGCTACTGTCAGTCACTCGCTCACGTATTCTTGGTGCGGTTCCTCACTCTGAACCCATCGGTAGAATCATCTTACGTTGAGACGATGGCGCTTCCTGCCCATTCAGATCGGGAGCATCGAGACTCATGGCCCTAGGAAGCTGGCTTGACGAAACATCCGTCTCTTGACCGCTGTGGGAGCTATCCGTCTCCACTGCACTGCCATTCTTGCTGGGAGCTCCGCCAGAGTCCATACTCGAAGCTGTTCTTTTCAGTGGCGAGGAGGACCGATGGGGCAGTTCAGCATCGCCGTTCATAATGGCCCTTCTTGAGACAGAAAAGGGTGACTGGCTTCTGCCTGCGAACCTAGCAGAGCCAGTCTCGTCTCCTCCTTGATCACTATCGAGAGACAGCTCAGCGTAAGCCGAGGCGCAGGGTGAAGAGGCAACAGATGACGCGTAGTCGGAGGAGACGAGGACGGCGGCGTGGGTTTGCAAGCGCGGGGGCAGGCTCGAAGCGGGCAGCGAATCCGGGCGTAAGTAACGAGGGGCAGAGGCGTCGTGAACGAGTCCAGAATCGAAGGATTCGGCGGCGGCGAAGGAGAGAAGAGGATCGTCGTCGGGCTCGCACGAGGGCAGAACGGAGTTGGGAGAGGGTGAGCTGGTGGATTTCAAATCTTCCTTGGTCGAGGGTGACGGACAGGCAAGCTTTCTCTTCTTTGAGGAAGACGTCTTGACAGTGAGCTGCGCGGGCAGCTCGGAAGCAAAGGCTGATGGATGATGCCGGCGGAGGAAGACGTCAAGTGTCGTAGGTGAAGACGCGATGGAGAAGCCTCAAGCATCAGTGAACAGCCTGGGGCGAATTTTGGCGGTGTTCGTGGGCAAAGGGGAGCAGGAACTGTAAGAACAGGAGGAATTGCAGATTGGATCAGACCAACGGCGTGCCACCCAACAAGGACAAGAAAGAGGGCGGGTGCAACGTAATGAATGGTGCGGGTCCGTAGGCGCCCCACAGGGGTGACAGGGCTGGACTCGTCTGGCAGAAGGGAGAAGAGAAGGGGGGGGCCGACAACTTGAAAATGGATTTTTAAATTGAAGCAACCCCCCTCCTACGCCAGCCCAAGTTGGTGAGAGTCGCCTTGTGGGCCGCCCTGGTCCTTTGACTCTCTGTATCTAGATGTGCCTGCGTCGCAAACATGACGTGACATGAGAACGCAGTTGACGTCTCATTATCTCATTGCTCACGCAGCCTGTTGTCTCCTGAACGGTTTTCCCCACTGCACGGTAGCGGGACCTCATTGGTTGGCTGGCCCTGACACTCTCCGGTGTTTCGTTTTTCTAAAAGTCAAGTCTTGAACTCAAGTCGGCTCGTGCGGATTCATCACAGCTAGGTGAACGAGTAACAACAATGCATTCAGTGCTCTATACGTGTTCCAAAGCCCTGTTGGACTGGACCATGACGCTTTTCTATTCAACTAGCACTGCACTCACTATACGCCAGCTACTTCATCATGCAAAATGCACGACTCATTGCCGAGTCCAACAAACTGTAAGTCTAGCATTCACCATGCTTATCCAGTATGGTTGGCAGAGCCTTCTGCAAACAAACCTCCTGCTTCTTGTTGCCGTCGCCGGTGCTGTCTGTCCATACGCAGCTCTTCTCCCACAAGCACTCTCGTCCTGTACACGTCGACATTGAGCAAATCGCACCCACGGCACATCGTATATATTCATTGGATTTTTTTTTCATCCCCTGTTCGTCTGTCCCAGATGTTCTTTGCTTTGTTTGAGAATCGTCTTCTTTGACATTTGTTTCCCCCTTTGTTGTATGTTGTGTTGAAGCCGCCTTCACAATTTGGCATCTGATTCTTCGAACTCGCTAATCTCCTTGACGGGCCGAGCACCAGAACTGGCCAGGAGACCGGCCTTGTATTGGCGCACGTCTGTAATCTCTTGGGCTGTGTCAACAGCAGAAACGCCACTGGTCGATCCATCGGCCACCTCACTGTGCGCAGCCTGGCTTAGCCCGATTTTCTTGATGTCCTCGAGAACTTCCTTTAACTTATCAGAGGCAAGAGGGTTCTCGCTCTCCAAGTAGGCCCGAAGGAGGTCAATGCTCTGTCGTTTCTCTTGCGGTACATCCTTCAACCCATGCTCTTCCAAGATGTTGATGATTTTGGTGTCGAGCTCGCCTGCGCCACGGGCCTTGAGGTGAACCGAGATTCGCGCGCGAGTGGGCGAGGAGGGGCTGAAGTAGGTGTCGAAAAACTCCTTCATCTCTGCCTTGGTGAGGTTCTTGACGTGGGCTGCGTCTTGTTGGGCTGTTGTCCGATAGTTAGTCGAAGGTCAAGGGACTTGGAGGTCCTTCTATAAACACCCATGTGCAGGTGCGGTGAAAATCAGAAGAGAGGGGAGGAACTTGACTAACCTTGTTCAAAGTCATAAAACTCGGTGGAAATTTGAGCCCAGTGAAGTGAGGATTCCTGGTCAAGATTTCGCAGCTTCTCCAGTCGTTTGATGATGAGACTTCGCTTATGGCCTTCGAATTCGGATTCACTCATCTTGTCCAGCATATTGCCAAATTGTGTCAAAAAAGCCTCGATGCGTCCATCGAGGTACTCGGGCGACTTTTCGCTCTGAACCAGGAACAGAAGGCCGCAGGTGGTCGCAAAGTTGCGCAAGCCTGAGAATACAATGTATCCAAGTTGTTCCTTTGTTCTAAGCTGATCGAAAGCAGGTTCGTGAATCATCTGGTCGACGAGAAGAGTTTTGGCTCGAACCTGACGATCACCTCGATCGCCGACGTAGAACCAAGATTCAATGCAGTGGTTGACATTGGCGGGATCTCTGAGGTCTTTCTTGTATACAAAATTGGAGCCACGGGGAAGTATGAGAGATCGAATGATGGGCCACTGAGACCGAGGCAAAATGCGGGGCTTCAACGTGGACTCGACCATGTCTGTTACCTTTAGGGCATCGCCCCTATACATGTTACCATGTGCATACACCTCAATGTACAGCTGCGCCAGCATCTGCTTGTGGAATAGGCCAACAGCTTCTGCGGTAATGTTCTGGAGCTCTGCTGCCATCTCTTCCACAACATAGACTCGCTCTGAGTTGAGCCACGACAAGTAGTCGCCGACTTGCTGGTATGATGACTGGAGCTGCCAGTTGTCGTAGCCCCGTGTGAGCCGTTCCTTGACGATATCGAATCGATCGTTCTTGATACTGAGGTCTCGGATAGTGACAGTGACTTGCTCTAGCAAGACGGGCAGTTTGTCATTGTATCCAGAGATGTCTAGGAATAAGCCTCGCGAATCCAGGGTCACCGTGTATTGGAGACCCGCGAGCTCCGCATCATAAGAATACTCCTCAAGCGCGTCTCGGACGAGCTCGGTGAAGAGCCTCGCCTTGACGCTGTTCTCGGCGGAAGCAAAGATGATGGGATTCTTCAAGCTGACAATGACATTGGCTTTGGGGACCCAGAAGGTGTCGTCCTTTTTCCACCAAGTGCGAGCACCGTCATCGTTGCGCAAGACACGCGGGGCCAGAGCAGGCTGCGCAACCTCCTTCTTCTCGACCTCAAGCTTATTAGGGATGAAGTTGTTCTTGTGAGGCAGATGGAGGTCTGGGAGCCGATCGGCCTTGGACATTCGAATGGCTGCTTTCAGCTCCGTCATGAGCTCCTCGGGGATCCTCTGGAATCGGTACTCAGTCCCGTACCACTTCTCCTTCTTATCCCAATTGCCTGGGAAGCTACGGGAGACAATAGTCATCTTGAGATTTTCTGGTCGCACCTTGTCCAAAGCCCTGGCAATGGCCGAGGCGTCAAACGTCCGCAGCCGGCTATGCCCGCTGAGCAGCCACTCGCGGGGTAGGGGCTTCTGCATCACGGAGCTGGTTCGGCTGGTGAAACGACTTGCTGGGGTTTTTTGTCGGAACTTGAAGTCCACGTCAGCCATGCCCTTTTGCTCCTCGAATATCCATTCTTGTGGGGGAGACTCTCGCAGCATGGCGACGTATTGAAAAAAGATTTTGGCAATTTCTGGATAATGTTTCAGACCCTGCGATTGAGGTTAGCAGTTGCCCAAGGTCTTGTTGGAGGCGAGGCAGAACACAAACCTCCTCAGTCAACCTGACTTGAACGTCAAAGATGCCAGGCGTTCCAGGGCAGACGGGATATGCGCCGGCGGAAAGGCTATTAGCCCAACCCATGCTCTTCACATATGACATGATACTTCCGGGCCCTTCATGGCCGATCAGATGGCTAATATATCTGCTCGGCTGGGATTCGTAAAGCGCCTCCTCATCGATGAAGGGAAAGATGAGGTTCAGCTCTCTCGAGTCCATGACAGGTTTGGCGAAGCACTGTGTGCCGAGGTCGGCCTCACGGAATGGCTCCTCATCCGTCCATCTGTTTGGCGGCAGATTCTTGTTTTCAATACCCGAGAACAGCTCGACAACCCACTTTTGTAATACATCCAAGGACTCGCGGCCGAGGACAACCAGCTTCATCCGGTTGGCGGAGTAGTGCTTGTCATGAAACTCGATAAACTTTTCGCGAACGTTGATGCCTTGCGATTCCGGCAATGTCTTGAGGACCTCCAAATTGCCCGTGGAAAAGTGACAGTACGGGTGCTTGGGGTTGGACAGAGACTTCTCCAGCTGGTGCAGGCGCCATGTGTCGTTCTGCAGATTCTTCTTATTCTCCGAGTCCACGGCGCGAAGCTCTCGGTCCAACGTGCTCGGGAGGAACAACGGCTCAATAAAAAACTGTGCGAAGCGGTCCAGGGCGCCACGGAGCGGTGAGGGATTAGCATCTGAAGGGTTTTCGTCATTGGCAGGTTTAGCCGCGACTTCAAAGTAGTAATTAGTAGAGGTAGAGGCGGTGTACGCATTGGAGCTACCAGAGTTGGCCGACAAGTATTGGCTGTACTCATTCTCAACAGGAAACTTCTTGGTGCCCATGAAAAGAAGCTGTATTCATCAAGATGGCACATCAGTCAATGGGTACATACGATAGGGTGGGCATGAGGACCCGGATGGGTTCATCAACTTACATGCTCCACGGCATGGGCCATGCCTGGCATTCCATCTTCGTCGCTGAAGTTTCCGACATTGACATCAAGGGCGGCACTGGCCTTGTCGGTCTCGGGATCGTGGACCAGCAAGGCCTCCAAATCGTTCTCAAGACGGACAACGCGGTAGTCACGGTCATCGAGGGACGGTTTCTCGAGGGAATTGGTCAAGAGCACGACCGGCGCATGACGGCCGGTCTCCATGCCCGAGAGCTGCGCGGGAGGCATAGTATGGTTGTGACGAGTCCCAGGCCACAGAAGACGGGATGCAGGACGGGATGCAGGACGGGGTGCAGGACGCAGAGGAGGGATTGAAGAAAGCGTCCTGGCCGGCAATGGGAAGGAATGCGAATTTCGCAACTCGGTGCCGGAGGACAGCCGGTCCGTCAAGTTGTTGGTGGGGTCAAAGTGGTGGCTGCGCGCGTGCGGGCGTCACCAGTGGTCGATGGGTCTGTGCGATGGTGTGCGTCCGTAGGTGTAGCAGTAGTAAAGGTAAGTACATGTAATGGCATGCCACTAGTGAACGAGATGCCCCCCATCGGCTGAGGACGATGCAGAGAGGCGATCTGGGTTTGGCGGAGGAGGTGGTGCCGGCAGTTTGGTAACGCGAAGGAGGGGGCGAGGGAGGAAGTGGGAAACTATGATTAGGCAGAAGCTTGGTGCTGGCTGGCTGATATCAGTGCTATCATGTATACGTCCGTAAAAGCTGGCAAAACCGCCGGTTGGAAGAGGTGCAGTTGGCAAGGGACCCAAGGGACCCAAGGGACCCGTTGTCTCTGGGCCGACCGCCAATGTCTGAATGGACGGGGATCGTTGCCGTTGGTTGCCTTTGCCTTTGATTTTTTGTCTTTGTTCTTGTCCTTGTCCTTGTCCTTGTCGTTGCCGCTGTCGTTGCCGTTGTCTTTGTCGTCGTGGCCGAGGCCGTAGCCGCTGTGGGAGGCGTGAGAAGAAGAACAACGACGATGTGTTACATGGAGCGCGGGTTGTAATGCCGGCCGGCAAGACTGATAGGTCTGACAGTGCGATGAACAAGTGCAATCAGGCTCTGACTCACACACCGACTCGGAACTGGGCGTCGACAAGTGGCAGGCAGAACGGACGTGCTGCCAGGTGCGGTGAGTGAGGAGCAGCAGCAGCTAAGGAGATGCAGACAGACAGACAGACAGCTCTTGTTGAGACGGCTCGTTCAGTGCTCCCGGCACAGAGCAGAACAGTGATTGTGTCCCTTGTTCTTGATCAACAAGGCCAACGAAGGAGAGCGATTAGAGATTAGAGATGGCCAGGTTACCCTTGTCCCAAACCGGTGTTGTACGGATCCGTGCATGTAATGTTCTGCAGTTCCCAGAAACAGAAATGGCCAGAAGTGGCCAGAAGTGGCCAGAAGTGGGATGGGTAGATATGTAGATGGAGTGGATGGGGCAGATTGATACGATTGATACGTCAAGCCCTGGTACCTGGAGAAGGAAGGAAGCATCACAGCCAGGGGGTCGCCATTGGATTGGCTGGCTGGCTGCAAGTTGCAACGTCGCACAATACGAATCAATCACCAGTGCAACATGTGCATGTCTTCTTTTTGCGAAGTTCTCGTCATGGCTTCTGGCCTTGGTGCTGACAAGTTGATCCTTGCCTCCCCCGGACCCTGACCCAACTACGCGCGTACTACTCTGTGCTTTGTGCGCTGTACTACGGAATACCAAACTACGGAGTACGACATATCGAGCACGCACTGGGCCACATGTTCCGCCCGTCCGGAACAAGGAGGGTGCGGCCTTGCAGATGCGGCTGAGCGCCGTCACGCACGGAATTTATGTACTTGTACCATCACATGTACCATCATCGCCAACTTGACTGAATGCATGTGTGCATACGATGCACGGCGCGTGCACACCACAAGCTCGCAAACAACCCTGTTCGCGCTACCGGTACGTCACCCGCGCCATCAAGTGCCATGAGAACGACATATAACATATCATCCGTGGGGACATCCATCAATCATTACCGGGCAAACGCGGCATATTGTTGAATCCCTGCCGTCTCGCCTCGGGAGTTCTTCCTACTTCAACCGGCAATCCCTTGCTTCATCTGGGCTGTGTCTCTACATGCGTCGATGAAGTCGCAGTCGGGCTTTGAAACTGTTTGCCCGGCCTTATCGAGTATCACGAATGCAACACCTCCATGCAGATGGTGTGCATATTTCTGAAGCTCCAAATGGTCACATGTGTACCAAGCCATCGACTGGCTCAACAGCGTAGCTGGGCTTGAGGAGTCCTCGACGGTGAGCATGATGGACTGAGTTTCATCAAACTTTACTTAGAAGTATTCTATACTTATCCAAGGACAAAGTCACTTTGAAGTGATGGTTCTGGGAGAAATTCTCTGAAATGATCTGGGCGTACATGCAATCCAATCACTGGTTTCCTCACTCGAGTGCGAGTGTAAGTAAGCTGGGAAACTCAGTGTCAATACTTTTGCACGCATTTTGAACACAAAAGCGTCGGAAGACTCGTCAAAAAGGTGATGAGATAGCGCTGAAAGTTGCCCTCACGGGCTATTCTCGATATTTTTATGCCGTCATCGGCCGCACCCGCGTCTCTTGTTTGTCATTGTCACACCGGAACCTCGTTCGTGGTTGGGTTGGGCCAAAGATTCAGTCCTTTGTTTGCTCGACTACGCGAACCTTGAAACAAGGCCATCGTGCTCAAGGATGACTCTGCGAGGCTGCAGACCCTTGTAGGCTTGCAAATAGCCAATGAAGAATTTACTTTGTGGTTTGGTCTCGGAAAACGAAAGAGTTCTCGCATCGTGTGGTCCATTATCGAAAGTTATGGGCACCAAAGGCTCAGCTAACTAGGCTTGTTTATTCGCGTGATCGATCGATCCTATTGCTGGTCTCCATGTGGTTGTGACGGAGCCAAGCAGCCCCCCCCAAAAATGGTCGTCTATTGTCTGCGTTGCTTTAGGTTTAGCCACTTCTTTGATGGTGAGAGTGGTTCATGCAAATTCTACACCCGCTTACCATGAGCAGGCTTGCTGGTCGCAGTCGATTGTATTTGCGGTATACATCTCTCTGGGTATTGGTTTTGAAGCTTGCCAATGAACAGTGAAGAGGCCGCAGAATCATCGCCAAAGAGCATCAAATCGAGGCTTGTGCATGACTTACAATGCTGCTCGGCATGTCGTTTAAAAAGCAAACGTCATGTAGTTCAATAATTGCCCTGACCCTAAACCCGCCAAGACGACTGCATCGATCCGAGGCCGTCTGGAACCTGTCGCAGCTTCCCGGTCCGGTCAAAGGTTGAAGAAAGATAGTTTCTTTCAAGTCATCGCTTTGTGCTTGAGTCATAATTATGCGGAAGACACATGAAAAATATGGAGAAGTCAATGCGACTCCATGGCTCTTTCAGAAATCTCATAGCCGAATCCAGAATATTATGCTACGACTCCGCAACTTCAGCAGCAACACAGCCTGACACAAACTAACACTTGCTGGTGCTACTTATTCTTCGGCAGGCGTGATATTATCAAGTAAACATTGCAAGTCGAACATCAAGTTTCGGCTCATGACCTGTTTCGGGCGTTCTTCTTCGAGCAGTCCGATGCTTTGTGGCCCGTTTGTTGGCAGTTGTAACACTTCATTGCGGTCGTATTAGGCGAACTCTGGGTTCCGAATTGCCCGTCACCGGCTGAAGAAATCGAAGTGAGATTGTTCAGGCGGACCTCCTTCTTCTTACGCTTGTCTCGGAATTCTTTGGCCCGAATCGATTCCTTGTCACTTCTTGACCGAGATTGTGAGCGCGATCGATCAAAGTTGTTTGATGTATTCGAGTTAGCATCGGAAGGTCTATCCTTGCGCTTGCGATTTGTGTTACTACCGTCGTCTGCAGAGCTGGGACTCGACTCGTCGGTTGAATCAAAAGTTTCTTGTCGCTTTGTCTTGTCAACACTGTTAGTACGTAGCCCTAAAATTGTCTTGTTATGATATGGAAGTGACAGCTTACACCTCCATTCTGCTCCAAGGGTTTGGTAGATGTCCGTCCTTCAGCAGAGCTGTTCTCGTTGTTGTCGTCAGAGTCAACATCGCCGTACCCTACATAGACAATATTCAACGGGCGCAACTGCTTCTGACTTTGGGGCTTGTCAAGTCTCGTTTTCAGAACCCAGTGGCTATCCGCGGCAGAGTGTTTTTCCAAAGCGGCTTGACGAGTGGCTTCCTGATCGTCGAGTGCTGCTTGAATCAAAGCTTGGTCGATGTTGGGATCGATGCGACCTGGCGCCGGCGACTGTTCAAGTTTTCTTTTTTTCACTGATGGTGCATCTGAATCCATTGATCCAGCAGATGACGTTGATGCTGCCGCGCGCTGCATAAACTTCATCGTCAGAAGCCTTGACGAAACTCCTTTGGGTGTTTCTGGTGCCATGGTGATATAGAGTTGGGGTTGTTGGCCGAGGCAGTATTCGCGTATGGCGCCAAGTTTTAGGAAGAAGAAGTCACTCAAACACACATTCACTATGAATTCGGCAAAGCTTGTCGACGCTCGCAGTCAAAGCCTTGTACTTGGTGATGATGCAACATTTAAGTAGTGGGTCGTGTCCAGCACTTTTTCTTTCTTCGCTTGGAAAGCTTTCGGAAGCCGATTATTCCGGCTGTCACACTCCTCAAGCGGTATCTCCTCCAATCTCACGCTGAGGGATCCAAGTGGGCAGCGAATTCCAAGCCGACGACAACGATCGAGATAATCAACAACCTGTAAAACATGGCGTCCTCTCAATTGAGATCCTTTGGCACTTTGGCGTGCCACATGCGTGTCTCCCGACGCGCATTCACAACCACCGCTCGCCAATTCGAGGCTGCCGTGCCAGCCAGGTCCCGAACCGAAACCACTCCTGCCTTGAGCGAGGATGCGCAGACCAAGCCGATCAATCAAGCGCCCAATCGGGCTGACATTTGGTCCCGAAGCCAGAAGCCTAGATCAAAAGCTATGACTGGTCCTCGATTTGAGCAGACTGATTTCGATCTCCAGGTGAATGACTACGAGCCAAAAGACTCTTGAACCAACGACGCTGACCGTAGGCTAGCCCCAACCATTATCCGCAATCGAAATGCTTCACAAAGAGCCTGTTCGATGGACACATGATCGTGTCGTGGCTTGCGACGGAGGCGGCGGTCCCGCCGGTCACCCACGAATCTTCATCAACACTGATAAGCCTGAAATCGCATCGTGCAATTACTGCGGACTTCCATATGTATGCCTCCAAATTTCCTTTACTGGAATGATTTCTTCCGATGAAGGACTAACGAAGAAACAGGCCAACGAGCACCACCGGAAGCACCTCGAATCTCTCCCCCAGACATCGTATCCCCTATCATGATTGCACACACTTGGTAGTTGAAGACGAACCGGAAGACGTGGTTCAAACAGACAATGCGAGATTATAGAAGGATCACACATCGATTAGAGGGCTATTGGGTCATTTGTCTTCCTCGCATTCATGGAACTATGTAAATTTGTTTTTCTTTTGTCGAGTAGCTGCTCGGTTGAACTGACTGCGTCAGGCACCAGGGTCAAATCATGCGCCCCGAATCACAACGAGTGCCCGTTTCTTTCATGCTCAATGTACCAGCAACACCTCTGAGTGAACGTCTTATCTGCTTTTTTCCTACATTTGTGTCATAAGTGTTTATAGAGAAGTGTTTCCGCATACGTGGTTCATGCTTCTTTGAACCCGGAGCTCAAGACAGACCTCTCCTGAACCGACTCGATCAATATTCACCGAAGTTGGCTCATCAGAATTCGACGACATTTCAGAAATGGCAAAAGGAGCACTCACATTTCCCTATCTGGAGTAACGATCCTGAACAAACGATTATTCAGAGTGACATGTGCCGACGTGTTGCAATACATAAGCACAGCAACATCTCCAGCCACCATGTCTGTCCACCAGGTATTAGGTAGGACCCAACCTTTTTGCTCTTCCAAGCCCCACCTGATCGTCGTACATCCTATCCCACCACCCAAAGCTGGAAACAACAAGAATGCCTCACCACTCTTCTTCTCAGCGCCTGTCCCCCAACACAACTATAGCCCTCGTCTTTCTCCTCTTCATCGCCTTCTTTCCAGGTCTCTTCCATAGCATCTGGACTCTACCTTTTAACATATTCCCCCTGTTTCGCACGTCCTCTGAAGGGTATACGGGCACCGGCACAATGACGTGGTTCCAGAAACAATTTACCCTGCCCGCCAAGTCTCGCGGCTCCTTCCTCATCACTGATCAGGTCGTTGGCGCTCTACCTGAGATTCGAAATTACAAGGTTGGATTATTGAATTTGTTCATGCAACATACGAGTTGTGCCCTGAGTTTGAATGAGAACTGTAGGTCATGGTTTCGAGTTGTTGGCTTTTTTATATGTCGTTCATCTGTTCCTTCCCCCCTCTCTCTCTCGTTGCACGTTTCAGTTCCACGCCCCATTGGAAAGACTTCAAACTAAAATATGCGCTCAGGGGATGAGGATGTTCGGGCGGATATGAGTGATGCGCTGGACCGAATTGCCCCCGCAGAAGGCCCCAAAGGCGAGGCTCTATACCGACATGAGTAAGACTCGTCTAATCCCTTCTTTTCTGAAGATTTGCTAAAAGAAAATCGCATGCAGTGCCGAAGGCCCAGATGACATGCCTGTGAGTGGAAGCCTGCCGTTGTGGGATACAAAGTGAGTTTCATGGGCTGACCTTAATCTACAGGCTCACATCAAATCGGCTCTGGTCGGAGCCAGTGTGACCATACCAATTAAAGATGGAAAGCTTGTGCGTAAAACCCACTGTCAAAGACGCTGAAAATCGTTAGGGACTGACATACCTTCAGGCTACAGGAACTTGGCAAGGCATTTGGTATCTTGAGTTCCGTGCCAGCAAACACCAACGCCATATCATGGCTACCATTCAAGGAGAAAAGGCATGAGAGTATCTTGTGAGAATTTAATCAATAACTGGTGCCCAAACAGAAGCAGCGTACGGCAAAACATTTGAGCTCCTGAGTCTATTATACATGTCTGTCCACCATGTGCGCCTAACGCCGTCGCGTTGCTTTGTTCTTTTTTTTTTTTTTTCCATCCCAAGTCAGCCTGCCTAGTAGCTATAGTGTCCCGTTCTCCTCCTTCATATCCGTATCGTCCCCGGCTAGAACCTTGGTCTTGGGCACGTAGCCATCTGGTGGACCAACACCCGGTGTCATAGCAACTACGTTGCCGTCCTCATTCACAAACTCAAAGTTGTAGCGACTCAAAAGATACGGAATGGCTGAAAGTTGTGGTCCGTAGCGAGCTGTGTTGTCGTAGAGTTCGAAGAGCGGAACGGCGAGCAGTTTCATGTTCTTCGGGACACTCAGCACCTCTGCAAGGCGAAACACGTTAGTAAATGACGAGGCAAGTTGTCAACGGAAGTAATTTCCGACTTACTCGTTTTGGGTAAATGAATAAAGTATAGCTTCTTGCACTCCTTGGGCCTTGTGACATGTGCTGGAATAAAAGGATACATGAAGGTCTCAAAGTTGGGCCTCCACCACTGAGCAAGACACTCGCCGATTTCCCAATCTCCAGCTTCCTCCCCCTCGCCGATGCGACCCACGGGGGCAAGTCTCTCATCGAGTCTGAGCTTGAACCCTTCCTCTTCGTCGTCCTCAGGCCGAAGATAGTCGCCAGGCAGCTTGAAAAATGCATTTGCGATTTGAAGCATCAGAATGTGCGGGTGGTTGTGTTCATGACAAACGAGGATGCCCTCACACGTGCGCCGCATGCCATGTTCGGAGAAATGCTCCTCAAGACGTTTCAGACGGGCGATGACAGAAGGGTCTTCTTCTGGCTGCGTCTCCTTGACGCCAAAAGTATAGTTCGAGAGGGGATAGAGAGTGACCTTGCCGGGTTGCTTGGAATTGAAACCCTGAGGGACGGTGGGCGGCTGCGCAGATTGTAGCGCCGATGGCGGTATCGTGGACATTTCAGATGTGATGTATACTCTCTAGATACCTGAAAGTGACTCCGACGTGGGCTGGTAGTAGATAAGCCTGCTTAGCAAATGATGGACGGGCAGCCTTTGTCGGAGAGCCGTGTGTTGTTTCGCGCCAAGCTCGAGCATGTCTGGTACATAGCTCTCGTGAATCGTGGCAGGTGGTGCTTCTGTCAGGAAGGCGGTGTGGATCCTCCTGGGGATTACCCAAGCTGTTACTCCGTATTATAATAAATTTCAATACTAACCCCCAACCTAATAACAGAATTCTTTCTTGTGTAATAGTCATGGGCCTGGGATGACTAATCTATGAACCTGCAACTTCTTATCGCCAACTTTTGCTCTCGCCTCGCAGCACCCCGCAGCCTCAAAGCTTGTTCCCCCACGCTAGGTCACATCCCGTGTCACACCGGGAAGTACTGCAATTCTTCTTAAGCAATTGCTACCCACCGGCAGCCAGTGGATGTTGTTATAATCCGTAGAGCCATTGCATCTTATCATGCCCTCTCTTAACAGGCTGCAGGTAGTATCACAGCTTTATCTGTTCTTTTCCGGACAAGGCCGCATTTTATGCATTCTGTGCATGATGGTATGGGATTCTATTCCTGCTGTATAGGATAGGCTCCGTATTTACTGTAGTCAGTTGCACGTGGTCCATTGCATTGCATTGCATTGCATCGGTGCATCTCGAGCGGCTGGGGCAGTGCAGGCATCACGTGGACCGTTTCTGACTGTTTCTGAGGGCGAGAGCTCATTTGCGTGGCGATGGAGCACGATTCGCTTGCTCACCTAGGGTAGCCTGTAGGTATGTGATTGTATGTGATGGACTTTTTCTCAACGAAACAGGGCTGCTGAGGCACTGAGGCGGCAAGTGCCTGGCGTGGAGGTGGGTGAGGCTGGAAGTTGTGAGGAAGCTGCAAGGCAACGTGAGCTGCTTTTGGGGTTGCCATCTGTGCAAAAGACGGTAACCGGTGAGCGGCGAAGGATGCCGTGGCACTGAATCATCCCTGCATGTACTCCCAGTGCCCTCCATGTATGTAATGATTATTATTATTAGTAAACCAAACCAACCGTTGGCAGACTCATCCACCACTGCCAGGACCAGACACGATGGAGTCAAGTGCCCGTCAGCCCGTGTGCAGAATGCCACCCACCAGTACCAGGCCTGGATAAGGCTGACCTCCTGTCGAGCAGACCAGCTAAAAAATGGATGACTGTCACGCCTCTCGGGGCATCATCCGAGCATCTGCAGTTGCGGCGGAAGCATCTGGTCTACGGATCCGTGCTCCGTGCTCCGTACTCCATGTTCAGAATCAACCCTCCCATGCCTCCCTCCCATGCCTCCCATGCCTCCCATGCCTCCCATCCCTCTCTCATCCCTCCCACCACAACAGGCTCAAGCGGAGAGCAGCAGCAGCAGCCCACCAAACTCCAGGCAGCCAAGGTACCCCGCCACCACCTTCCGTCTCCGGAAATCGCTGATCCTTCCACGTCGCCCATGCGAACAGCTTTGGTTCGTTCCAATCCCATGAGTCTCCGCGCTGCCAACGTTTCGCCATTTCACGAACCATCCTTTTGGCCGCCTCATCTGCCTGGTGTTGAAACATCTGCCGGTGCAGTGTCTTGAACGACAAACTGCCGCCTGCTTTGCTGCGCAGTCAGCGGCTGCTGCATGCAGACAGACACCGTCACCATTATGTGCACCGAACACACCAATCGCGGTGCGCATCCTGAACCGCATGCCGACCAAGACTCGGCCCAGTCTCCAGAACAAGACCTCTCCGTCTCATCTGCTTTAACCGTCAGCATCAAATCTGCCGACGATGCCACATCCTCGATATCCTCAGACAAGAGCGACTCAAAACCCCCTAGAAGTGCCATGCGGCGAACATCTAGCATCTCCAAGATCCCACAAAGCCCGAGGCGGGTCCGATTTGATTTCATGGGCGAGGAAGTGCTTCCAACCTCATCTCCCCAGCAGTCTGCCTTCATAGCCGCCCGTATCTCATCACCAGAACCTGCAACTAATGAGGCGGATTGTGCTTCGAATCTCGCGACCGATCCAGGGGAGGATGAGGAAGAAGAGGCACCTCCACGCAAAGTATCATCATCCGATGCCCTACGTGCTCTCTCAAGGGCTCCTTTAGATGAAGATGGGACTGTCTGGACTGTCGTGAACTCCGACTCGGAAGAATCTGCGACAGACGGGTCCCAATTCGCGCAAAGTCGCCAATCAGAGAATACTGATGCCTTGCCAAAATCAAGCGCTGCGGCCACCTCACCTGGAATAGAACCGAAATCAAACACGCTCAAAACTAAAATACGCTTCAAGAGTGCTGTATCCAATACCGTGGCGCAAAACGTGAATAATCTAGAGGATGACTCGACCGACGATGAGGACATTCTTTCCATGGCCAAGCATAAAGCCCCGCCATCACCTGCATACCGAGGGCCAGCGGTGCTATCCTCTTTACTTTCCGATAAGAAAGTTGTGCCATCTCAGTATAGTAGCCACGATGCAGAGCCTTCAAATTCTGAAAGAGCAGATATGACAGAATCTCGCGATGAGGTCACTTCACAGACATTTCGAACAGCGAATGAGAGAGACGATGACATGTTCCTTTTCGAAGAAGACTACCTCGAATTGCCAAAGCGAGGCTTCGAGAAAGAACCTGTAGGACCGGAACAGGAACAGGAACCGGAACCGGAACCGGAACCGGAACAGCCAGAGGAGGAATACTCAGATCATGAGATCTCAACAGCCCCTGTGCGGCCAGCTAGCCTCTACGCAACATCCCCGGCTGTTGCGATTCCCAGGAAAATGGGGCATGACGACGAAGGGCTTTCGACTCCGTCAAGGCCTAAATTTCAGGCCGGTACTGTCGGTTCTTACAAAGGCCGGCTGCTCATAATGCCCGTGATGCGAAACCCTGATATTCTGGAGGAGATCCACTCCTTAGAACCCGTTAATCCCGTCGTGGGGAGCGTACATGATCGCAGTCCAGCCGACGACTTCAAGTCCATTACTGCGCAGGAATCCATTGAGCAAAGACTAGCTGCTAGTGCTCCTAGGAGCTTCAGCGAGCGCCTTATGATAGAAGATATGATGGAAGCAGCGAAAGCAAGTACGAGAACGTCGGGAGTTCGGCAATTGTGAGCTAACCAATTTGTGTACGAATTAGTGTCTTGTCTCTCTTGACCACTTCTTCTCTTTTTTTTTTTTTTTTCTTCATTCTTCTCTTTGATTATTCACGGGATTTGGTCTTGCGGTTTACAGCGCTTTGTCGAGAACAAGGAATAATTCAGGGGCACACGAGGGAACCCAGCGGCATTCTTGAGGCGTTAGAATTTGTTTACTAGGACGGAGTCTACACATAATATCGGAAAGGGCAACCATTGGCCAATTCGTCTAGGCCCAGGGATTGTTGATGTGTTGGCAGGAAATCTAGAGCGGCCGGGTCTGGTTGGTACTTGATGGTTCATGAGGCAACGATTCGAAAATCGAGCGGCAGTCCCCCCCCAACACAAAAAGGCCAAAAAAATTCAGCAGTGATAGATGCAGGTAGCCGATTGCTACAAAAGTTAAAACTAGGCTCATCAACATGACTATCTCTCGATTTTGCGACTTGTAGTTGGAGCGGTCCCATCATTCATGGACAGCAACAAGTACTCAGTATATCGCTGTAACGAGGTTATCGACCAAGTGACAGCTTAGTGGGCTGGTTACGTGATCCGTACATCGCATGCAACCTGCAACCTCAGCAGATCCCTGGACCTCGCCACCAGATCAATTGCAAGATTGCCACGGCACAGGGTATATATCCTCTCTCTCAACCGCTTTCCAATCAAAACCGGCCGCAATGGGTGGTCTCAACTTGGAGATTTTCAAGGTACGATTCCGGCTACGCGATTCGTTGACAGCGAGTTCCTTTGGTTCCTTTCTTTCCATCTGACCCGAAAAATCGGTACGACAAAACAGTTTGGCATGTATGTCATGTTTCCCATCGGGACCATGTACTATTTCGGCACAAATCTCGACAACCGATTCTCAGTACAGGGGTTTTGGCCCAAGCCCGAAGAATGCAACAAGTTGCCTCGCGACAGAGAGGAGGTCAAGGCCGAGTACGAGCGGATTGTGGCGCGACAGAGGTCTCGTCAATCGTAGCTGCCTCTGGGGCGCTGGCTCGATGATAAGAGTAGGGGTTGACAGATTCGGCGAGGAAATGGCGATGAGCTTAAAGAATGCCAAATTTCTCTGCTCATCTTCTTGTCCGCAACGGCTCTGATGTGCTTTTGTCTCGACAAACAAGCAGGCCCCTTTGCTGCCCCGGCCCCCGGGGGACAACATATGCTTTAATGGATGGGAGGAAGCTCCAGCAGATCCGGGTACGTGAACACGCAGTAACGGGTTTTTGAATGCGCAGCAGTAACTAGGTCTAAAACGGATAGAGGTTCCTCTATATGAGTCTGAATGTTTTCCTTATCTCCTTGGTGGCCCGTAAGGCCCCGAATGCGCATGTAGCTGTGTACTCGACTGAATCAAAGGCACAGAGAGAGGACTATGAGTCGAGACGGACTCTGGCTATTATCTGTTTTTAGACACTCATGTAAATTTTGAGTAGGCGTTAGTCTGACAGTCGGCCTCATTTGAGCTGGCAGAGACTAAGACTTGTCACAATAGTATAGTTCATGTTGGAGTTGTTTCGTCGGCAGCACAAGAGTCCTCGGAGGTTCAGCTGTTCAGCTCATGTGTCTTGGTAGGCTTCTGCTACCCCAAGGTCTCATTCACTGATGGCATAGCTTTAGCTTAGTGGGCTTTCCTATACCTTACTTCTTTTTCTAAAGCCAAGGACATCAACAATAAAAGTCACTTTGTCAACAGAGACACGACGTCGCCATGGCCATTCTCTTGCGCCAGCATAAGCGGAGTCGCTCCGTCTTTGTCCTTGATGCCAGTACCTGGAGCAGGTTTCTGCGGAAGCAAGGCTATAACCGCTTCAGGGTGCCCATTCATACAAGCCAGGTGCAAAGGCGTCCGCATGTTTTGATCTGTCTCATTAATGTCGACGCCCCAGCGCAAGAGCCTCTCAAGAATGTCGATGTGTCCATTCATCGCGGCATGATGTATAGCGCCATCTCCTTCTTGGTCTAGCTTCGCACCGTCGGCCCCGTGGCTAAGCAATGCTTCGAGGATGTCAAGAGTTCCGTTACCAGCAGCGTGCCATAAACATGGATTGCCATCCATGTCGGCACCTTTGTCCAAGAGATGCTGGGTAAGTTCTAGATTCCCATTGCCAGCTGTTATGCTTAGAGGCGTATCGTCCCAGGCTATACAGTCTAGATCAGCACCGTTTTCGAGCAGAACATCAATAACTTCCTTGCTGCCAGCATCGGCGGCGAGATGGAGAGCCGTGTAGCCTTCATTATCTCCAGCTGAGACGTCCGCTCCATGTTGGAGAAGAAGCTTGGTGACTTTTAGATGGCCTTCGGTAGCAGCGTTGTGTAGAGCACTGCGGCCGTCCTCGTCCACGTCTGATGGATCCGCTGAGTAGGATAAGAGAATGGTAGCTGCCTCGCAGTCGTTTTTACTGGCGGCAACGCACAACAATGGGCCATGAGGACTCATTTGCCGGGCATTTCCACCACTTTTCAGGAGTCTCTTCATCACTCTGTGCTGGCCTTCTATGACGGTATGAGCCAAGG
Source organism: Epichloe typhina subsp. poae (assembly GCA_030389615.1). Classification (NCBI taxonomy): domain Eukaryota; kingdom Fungi; phylum Ascomycota; class Sordariomycetes; order Hypocreales; family Clavicipitaceae; genus Epichloe; species Epichloe typhina. The sequence continues at coordinate 2,347,167 of CP098317.1, read as the reverse complement.
CGTTCCATCCATCGGGGCCCTCAGCTGTCACATCAGCTTTTGATTTCAGTAACGCCTCGATCAATACTTCTCTTCCTGTGTCATAAGCGACATGTACAGGTTGGTGTCCCTCGTCGTCCACCACGGTCAAATCAGCACCGGAATTTACAAGGAGTTTCACCACCTCCACCTTATTCTCCATGAGTGCGTCGTGTAAAGCTGTTGTCCCCTTCCAGCCGCGCATATCCATGTCGGCGCCATTTTTGATGAGTACGTCCACAACGCTTGTATGCCCTCGGCAGGCGGCGGCCGATAGGGGCACCTCTGGTGTTCCTGGGTTTCCGAGTTTCGGGCTGACACCATAGTCAAATAGTAACTGAACAAGATCCGCTTTGCCTTCAGAAACTGCGTTCTGGAGAAGGCCAAGCCCAGTAGCAGACCCAGGGCCAGCGGCTGATCCAATTCCCTGCTTGGCCAACAGCTCCACGGTTTCCACGTTTCCATGGTAATGTATCGCCAGCTGAAAAGCGGTGAAATTACGGGAATCCACGATTGCTGGGTCGGCGCCATGGTCAAGAAGCAACCTGATCATGTCTGGGTTGTCGTGGACAGCAGCCATCTGGAGTGCCGTTCGGTTATCCTCTCCACTAAATAGCTGGGATATGTCGGCACCATTTTGCAGCAATATCAAGGCTATGTCAACTGCATTAGACTCCGCTGCAGCGATCAAAGGAGATTGTCCTCGACTGCAGGTCTGGTTTGGATTCGCGCCTGCTCTGAGCAGCAATTGAACGGTTTCTGCATCATTGCCTTGTAACGCTGCATACACCAAGGCGGGATAACCTGTTTCGTTTAATTCGGACACATCGAAATCATAAGAAGCCAAGAGTGACTCTATCAGACGCGCACGACCGAGTTGAGCTGCCTTGTGCAATACTGGCGGCCTAAAACATTCGGCGCCAAATCCGGCACGGGCAGCAACTTCGACTGTAGCTGGAGAATTTTCATGCACGGCCCAGAGAAGTACACTCCTGCCGCCGCCAGGGTCTGTCTGAGACTTTTTGTAGAGGATGGGGTTTATATGATCGTAAAACAGACAACAAGCCCTAGCGAGACGATTCAGATCAGACGTGGAGGAGACGAATTTGCTGATTTCGACTACAAGTTCAATCGGGAGAGTTACCGCCATTTCTCAGGCAGCAGGGTTCGCGACGCAAAATGGACGAATTCTTCAAGTTAGAACAGAATGGAGAGGGAAAAGTATGCGACAACAGTGGACAGCGACTGTGGAACCAAAGGATGTATTGATGATCACTGTGGAAGAAGATGTCTGAGACCTCGAGACTAAGGAGGCCTTCCTATGCCTGAGATGTGAGGAAGACGATAAGGAGACAAACGAAGATGGCGAGGTATGTGTCGGCGGAGAGGATGTGACTGCTGACTCGGGAGACCCGTGTGAGTTTACCTGCGAGTTGGGCTTTTGCCCGTCGAGCCTCTGCGAATGCATCAGCTGGGGTCAGCCACAGCCACGACCGAAAGAAGATCCTACCAGCGACGCAGTTGCCAATGATGTCTTCAATGTGGAGTTGAACCGCCTGTGCAAGTTCTCATGCAAGCACGGGTTTTGCCCAGGGAATGTGTGCCAGGCGACGCCCCCAGATTGGTCAATAGAGGAGTCACCACCCCCGGATGACTATCACTTCGATTATGACAACGCGCTATGGCAAAACAAAGCCCATTGTATAATTTACAAAGATCCCGATGCTATGGACGAGGCCAGGACTCAGTGCAAGAGATATTGTCAGCCGAAACTCGATGAGGCGGCCCAAGAAGACAGGATTAGTAATTACGGCTGTGTTGGCTGGTTTCCACTGCAAAAAGAGATTCCATGGCAGAAAACTCCAGGATACCAGTACGAAGTAGCACCTGGACAATGCAATTGCGACAATATGCTGGTCAATGAGCTTGCAGAGTTTGTCATGGACGCAATGCCTATCATTGCTCAGGTAAGAAAACGCAGTAGAATGATGGATATTCTTGAACCCTAGCAGGCTGACATATGAGCTAGGTTGGTTGCTATATTCTCATGTCGTCCGTCAAGCTAGTGCTCGATGTTGGTCTGCAGTTTGTTCCGGGCATGGGAAGAGTGCTCGATGCTGGAATGGGTATGTATGACTCGTTTTGTTCCCTGCGTATATGATGCACTGTCCGATATCTGCCATCTGTCTCTTACTGCCCTTTCTCCAATTTTTGGTCTCCTCTATAAAGAGCGAACGGCTAACATGCAGTCCAGACATGGCCACCACGGCTGCTCGAATGGCATCGTATGTTTACCCAAAGGGTGAGAAGCCAGAAGATGCGTTCGCATGGTGGCTTAGTCCCTGTGGAGGGACCGATCTTGTACCGGATGATGTTAGGAGAGTTTTTGATATATTAAGCAATGTTGGCAATATTGGCAGCTTCAAGCCTCCAAAGAATGTCAAAAAGGCAAGCGGCAAGAAAGGTGATGATGGCAATCCCAGATCACCTTCAAGGCCTCGACCGACTACAGGAGGTAGCGGTAAAGGAAGCAAAGGCGGCAACGGAGGTGGCGTTGGCAGAAAGAAGAAGCAATGCCAAATCCCGTCTGGCAGGGTGAAACAGCGCCTGGGAGGTGGTCACACCCTTCGGCTCCTTAACTGTGATAAGGGAGGCAACACAAAGACGCAGGAAATGGTCGTCACGTCAGCCACGTATGCGGCCACGGCGACGAAGAAGGTCTTTGGTGCTCATTGCGAGGCGAAGTGGAACCAAGCTTGCCATCATTACAGCTCGGTCATGCGCGAGAACTCGCGTTGGAAGACGTTGGCCTGTCCCCAGGAGGCAGCAACAGTAAAGTTCAGGGTCAATGCTAAAGCTACTGGAAGGTGGCTAAGCGAGCACAGCGGCAAGGGGTGGAAAAAAGAATCTGAAAAGGACCGGGCCTTGTTGAGGTGGAGAATGGCTAAGGTAATCATTAGTAGTATTATTATAGGGAACATAGTAGCTAGATGACTAAATAATATAACCTATATTATCCCTATTATTTTTAGTATTACTTTATAGTAATAAAACTAGGACCTTTAATTATTCTTTTACTTAATTAAATTATTACTATAATAGAATATTTTAATATTAGAGATTCTCTAATAAAGTACTTCTATAGTATTACTAGGCTAAATAAATAATAAATAATACTTAGACTAAAAGGAAAGGGGATTATAAAACTTTTATAAAGTATAACTATAGTTAGAAATAAAGGGAACTTAAATTAAAATATAACTATAGTTAGAAATAAAGAAAGATAATAATAGGAGTATAGCTATAGTTATTACTATAATTAGGAAGATTCTCTAGCTATAGTTAGAAAATATTACTATTTAGTAAGATAAGAATATTAAGGATTATAAGACTTAATAAGATAGGTATAGAACTATAAGGCTATGTAAAACTTATAAAGAATTATTTAATAAGATCCTAGAATACCTAGAATAGGATAATAGGAAGTAAATTATATTAGAGATAGTAATAAATAATAATTATAATAGGAAGTTAACTTATAATAATAAAGTAAAGAATTTATAGTATAGGAAATAAATAGGTTAGAAGCTTAAACTATAATAAAGCTATAAAGAAAGAAATAAAAAAGAATTAATAAAAATACTATAGCACTAACCTAGTATAATACTAGCACTTAAGATTATAGATAGTTATAGTTTTGTGTGGTTAGGAATTAACTAAGGTTAGATACTAATAAATAAAGCATTAGAACTTATTAACTTAAGGAGCCTTATAAGCTATACTTAAACTAAGGAATCTAACTATAGGAAGTGTTATTTTTACACTTAGTAAATTAGGTATAGTAATATTCTATTTAAACTAGAGGTAAATAATACTAGATATTAGGTAAAACCTTAAGAAATTTTTAGACCTTAGAATTTAACCTAAATAATAGAACTTTAGCATAGAAGTAAATATTTCTATACTTAGTAGTATAAAGAATTTGTACTTTATTAGTAAAGGTAAGTATTTCTAAGTAAATATAATATAATAAGAACCTTAAACTTAATAATTAAAGAAGCCCTAGAAAAAAGCTATTAATTAAAGAAACTACTTATAAAATTTACTACTAAACTAGCTAGGAGTAATATACTAATATAGAAGTATATAAAGAAGTAATAATATTTACTTAGTATTATAGTATAAGACACTTAGATAGGTATACTAGATAGAATGTAGACTAGGAGTTAAACTTTATACCTTAGGGAACTAACTAAGGTGCCTTTTAACTTTAAAAACCTAAGTTTTTAAGATAATTATATTACTATAATTAAAGGTATAGAGTATAGACTACTATCCTACTTATAACCTACTTTTAGGTTTACTTATTTACTAATCTAATCTCCTAGTTAGATAGTACTATACAAAAAGCTTATAGTATATTATACTTATATTAGGAATTCGCTTAAGTTAGGGAGGAAGGAGTTATTAGGAAAGAAAGGAATGTTTTTTTTATCTTAGGGCGGAGGGAGAATAATCTTGTTTTCTCTTAGGTGCTCTTTAACCTAGACAGACATAGTTAATGTTTTAGAGTTCTATGCTTACCCCCTAATTTTTGCTTTAAAAAACTTTATTATAATAAGGTTTAAAGAGTCTAAAAGTCCTAAAAGTCTAAAACCTTAACACCTAATTCCTAATACCTAATATTATATCCTATTTGTTTTTATTTAGGAAACTAGATATATTATTAATATAACTATAGTTTATTAGTTAATCTAAACTAGTAATTTACTTAACTTAGAGAATATTAAGGGATCCTAAAGAAATACTAAATTACTAATACCTTAAAATAAGACTATCTAACCTAATTACTTTATACTAGAACCTTTTTCTATAGAGTTAGACACTAAAACTTAGGAAAAGTTAGTCCTAAGCTTAGAATTAAAATAAGGTAATAGATTATTATCTAAGTTTATTCTAAGCCCTAAGTATTCTCTAGAATAATTACCCTAGCTAAATAAAATTATAATACTTATTCCCTCTCTATCCTTATAATTATATAATATTACTAATCCTAATAAGACTAAATAAGTAAACACTATAAGTAGTTCTTTCTTCCTAATAAACCCTATAGTAAGGGGAGGAATTACCTTTTCTAGCTTACTAAGGGATAGACTAGCTAAGGAATATATAAAATATTATAAAATAATAGCTATAATAGCCTAAGCCCTAAAAGAATATATTAATACCTTTATATATTTTACCTTTATCTAAGGTTTATATAGGAAAGTAGTAGTATAGTATAAGGACTTAGAGTATAAAGACTAAATATAGAAGAAAATAGCTAAGAAGTTCCTAGAAAAGTTTAAGAAGCTAGATTCTTTTATTAAGATTTTTATATAAAGAGAGGTATATAGTTTTATATAGAAACTAAGAGAGACGCTAAATACTTATATCTAATAAGCTAAGTATCTAGCTTCTAAGATAAAATCTAGTATATAATAAGTTTTATTTATAAACTTTATTACCTATCTAGTAGATAAAGAAGTAAATACCTAACTATAAGAAAGGGTATTAGATTATTTATTTATATTAAATAAATAGATAAATAGTATAGCTTTAAAAGACTTAATAATATCTAACCTAAAGCTATTTCTATATAACTACTATTTATTTACCTCTAAAAAGATATTATAACTATCTAATAAAGAAACTTTAATAGTAAGTATAGCTTCCCTTTAGAGATAGATAAAGGAATAGTTAAAAAGAGAAAAATAAGCCTCTAAATAAATAGTAAAACTAGTAAAATAACTTAAAGTATTTAGAGCTTAGGCTACTAGTAATATAAATTAGACTATAGGCTAGTATAACTAATTAAGATATAATATAAATAAATAAACCTAAGCCTTTGTAAGACTAGTAGGAAATATAACTAGTATATTTTCTTAAAGAGATTCCTAAAGAGCAGAGCATTGCACTACAATGTGTATTGTAGTGTAGTTTTTGTAGTGTAGTGTAGTAACTACACTACAAACTACACTACACTACAAACTACACTAACTATAAGGGGAAAAAAACTACATTACATTACACTATAAATTTATTTTCATAAACTACACTAACTACAAATACTACATTTGTAGTGTTAGTAAAAATATTTATCTTAGCTTATAATAGCTTATAGTAACTTATAGTAGCTTATAATAGCTTATAATAGCTTATAATAGCTTATAGTAGCTTATAATAGCTTATAATAGCTTATAGTAGCTTATAATAGCTTATAATAGCTTATAATAGCTTATAGTAGCTTATAATAGCTTATAATAGCTTACAATAGCTTATAATAGCTTATAATAGCTTATAATAGCTTATAATAGCTTATAATAGCTTACAATAGCTTATAATAGCTTATAATAGCTTATAATAGCTTACAATAGCTTATAATAGCTTACAATAGCTTATAATAGCTTACAATAGCTTATAATAGCTTACAATAGCTTATAATAGCTTATCTTAGCTTATCTTAGCTTATAAGTATATTACTTATATAAGTTAAAATATTATTAGTGTTAAAGTTTAATTAAAAATAAATAAGTAATAAATAAATTAAATATAAGTATAAGTATTTATAAGTAAATTACTATAGAAAAAGCTAGACTTTTTAATTATTTAGTATTTTAAGGTTTTTTAAAGTATTAATAAAATAAAATACTTTTCTCTTTTATATTTTTTTATATTATAATTGTTAGTTACACCAAGGTGCCTGCGCAGGTAGGATAATTCCGTAATATTGAAGTCGATGATAGATAGATAGCTAGCTAGGAAAGAGAGAGAAGAGAGGGAAGGTCTAGATAATAGAAAAGTGGGTGAAACCTGTAAGTAGGGCGGAAGAGGGGGTGGCGAATTGATGTAGCCAATTATATCGCGTGCATCGCGCTAGACCCACTATTAGTCTGGTCTTTAGCTATGATTAAGCTAATAAAGATCCGAAGGATCTAACACTAGTAGTCTCTCTTTTTATCCGTGGCTAAAGAAGCCTAAAAACATAATAAAAATCGAATTAAAGGAAAGTGTATATAAGTAAATCCCTTAATAGGAATCCGCTGCTCTAATTAGCTATTACGGCATTAGTTAATTAAATTAATCCGTTAGTCCTTATTAAGGCTCCTGTCCCCTAATATTATAAGTCTCTTTACCTATCCTTTAACATGAATTATTAATTTATTTGAATTAATTAGAGAGGAAAGAGATAAATTTAGCAATACCTTTGTTATCGCATTCGCCAGATTGTCGTTTCTATTAATTCACCTTACCTTGTAGATCTTATGCCTTTTGTATAATTAACGAAGAGCTATAATATTAATTATTAGTCTCTTCTCTTTTATTATTCCTAGCTTTATAAGGTATTTATATAACAAAAAGGAGTTAGTATAAAGAATCATAGGAATTTAAGGTATCTTTAATTAGTCTATGATCTAATAGAGAGTCATGGAAATTACGTAGGCAATATTTACGCCTTAAACTATGCTATATAATTTAGAGGCAAGCGTGCTATGTGTAACTTGCTTGCTCTTTATTAAGCTATACGTAATAATATTGCCTTTTATAATAAAGGTATTGTTATCTTGTATTATCTTGTTACTAATTATAATAATGTATCTAATCTGTAAGCTTAAATCCTTATTATTAGCAAGTAATTTATTTACAAACACGAAGAGCTTTGCTTCCTTAAGGGTTAAAGGTATATATTATAGTCCTTACTACTAATTCTTAATTTACTATTTAAGGTATTTATTAAGGTATATAATATTATTAGTAAAGGGTTCTTAGTATTAAGCTATAATTAATAGATTATAGAAAGCTTCTAGTTAGCACATAGTTATAATGTAGCTTCCTTAGGCTTGTTGTTTCACGTAATCTTGCTTTACTATTAGAGATTAAGAATTAACTTCCTTAATCTTCTAACTTTAGCCCTTTTAGGTTAAAATTAATAAGTTATTAGCATTCTAAGTTAAGATATAGCTATTAAAAATAAGGGGATTCCTAGTGGTTAATTACTACTTTTCCTTAGTAATGAACTTAGCCCTCTAGAGCTCTTTCTCTTCTTTTCGGAAGAAGTTATTATTACTTAGGCCTAATGTATTATTAGTTTATATTCTTATAATACTAAAGAGGTTCTTATTATTTAGCACTATAATTAATAAGTAGGGATTATAAGTTAAAGTTATTATATTAAGGTTATCTCTGTAATAATAGAAGTATATTACCTACTAGTAGGTTCTAGCCTTTACAATCCTATAAAGAGGTTTAATTAATTTAATTATAGTTTCTTCTAGAAAGAGGTATGTAATTTATTTTAGCAATCTTATAATAATTAGTCTTATTAGCATTATGTGCGATTAAGTGTATGCTTATGTAATATTACGAATCTAAAGGTAAATGCCTCTTCTTCTTAATAATAAAGCAATAGCTATAATAAGTCGTTAGCTTACTTGTTATATTATTAGTAATTATATTAAGATAAATTCCTTTCCCTTATTATTATAGCCTTACATAATAAGGCAAGATTTCTCGTATAGTAAGGCTATTCCCTTGCCTTTAATCTCTCTAACTATACGAGAATCGAAGATTCTGTGGCCTCTATGCCTTACTAGGTTATATTTAATGAATTTAAAGACATTACAAGCTTATAGGGTATTAATCTTAGCTTAATTAGACTACTTAAAGGGTTTTCCTAGGGTTATAATCTTCCCTTCTTAGTAAAGTTAAAGAGTAAGGTTCTAATTAGCTTTTTCTTTTACTATAAGGAACGCTATACTTAGCATCCCTTTAGCTATAACCTCTTAAATAAAGGCCTTATCTTAGTCTTTATTAATAAGTATATAAAGTTTAATTAGGCTAATATCCTTTTTAGGATTATAAGTTCTACCTCTCCTTACTTTTATTTCTTTAGGGTAAGGTAATAAGTCTTTAACTTACTAGCTTCCCCTTAGGGTTACCTAAGTATTATAGGCCTCTTTTATTAGCTTCTCTATACCTATAAATTAGACTATAAGGGCTTTTCTTAGCCTTCCTTACTTTCTCTTTAGTAATACTTATAGTTCTTCTTCTTTTTCTATTACTAATTCTTTTTAGTAGTAGTAAGTAATAGTATTATTATAGCCTTCTCTATATCTTAAGGCTTTATCTCCTACTACTCTAGCCTCTTTATAATATATAAGTCTTTATAGTAAGGCTTTACTACTATAGAGTGGAATTTCACTAGGCTATAAGGCATATTAACTATATAGGTCTTCCTATTAGTAATAATTAGCTTATAAGGGCTATACTAGCTACCCTTCTCTCTTTACATGCGTACATTAGCCTATAGAGGTAGCTAATATATAGGTGCTATATTAGGACTATTCTAGGCTCTAAGGGCATTATAGACTTACTATAAAGCTATATAGTAGCGGACCTTATTAGTAGCCTTCTAAATTACTTTAGCGCATTAAATAATAAAGATACTAGGTAGTAACTTATTTATTATCCGCGGGTAGGCTTTAAAGACTAGTAAGGTTAGTATAATTCCTTTAGGGCTTATAGAATTATTAATAGCCTTAATAGCTATTTAGAGGCGCTATTCTAGCGTTAGTTCCACGCTAATTAAGTTAGTAATAATATTATAAGCCTAGCATAAGGGTCTGTAATATCTTTTAACCTTTCTAATGCTATTATAAGCTTTAATTAGTATCTTATTAGTCTTAATTAATATTAATCAAGTGTAATATTTAAATTTAGCAGAAGCGAAGTTATTACTAGTATTATAAACTATCCATTCTGGAGGTCCTAGATAGGTATTAATCTAGCACTCTTAGATAATATCCTAGATGTCTTAAGCTTTCTGCTTTTTTAGATTAAGGAATTAGGCTACTTAGAACAAAGTTACTAAATTAACGATATAAAGCACTAGTTAACTGTTAATTTATATAATATTAATAATAATCTTATAGTTAAATTTATAGTTATCTTTAATTATAAATTTAAATTAACTAGGGGCCTTGCTATATATCTAGTAATAGTAGTAAACTTTAGTTAACTTCTTAATTACCTAGTGTTTAACTTTATAACTAGCTCATTAAAGGACCTTTATAAGTTATTAAATAGAAGGGTAACTAAGCTAATAATGTAATTAATAAATATCTCCCTCTAAGAGATAAAAGGCAACTATTTCTTTTGCCTCTAGTAACTACTAAGAATAACCCTATTATTATACTATAGGCATAGTCTTATTACCTTAAATAAGTATATTTACAAGGTTATTAATCTTAACCTATATCTTATCTATATTAGTAATTAAGAAAAGAAAGGGAGTAGCTATGTTAAGGACGTAGAATTTAAGCTCTCTAAGTTCTATAAGTATATAAATAATGCCTTTTATAATTACTAATCTAGCACTAAATGTGATAATTTAAGGTTTATAAGGGATTACCTTTAATAAAGGTATTAATCTTAGTAGAGCTTTTACCTATGCCTCTCTTACACTTAATTTTCCTATAGCGCTAGTATTAGGTATAATACCTCTAAAGACTTCTTTAGAATAGTGTTCTTTAGAGACATAGCAAAATAAGCCTTTATTACACTCTTATAGCTTATAAAGCTCTTGCTTAAGGAATACGTGTTAAAAGGCTTAATTATTTAGGGTTATAAGGATATTAATATTAGTAGTGTTATAGTTAGTTTATTATCTAAAGTAAAAGAATTATATAATGCTTAGATATGCTATTAATAGTAGCTTCTTTACCTTATTATTATTATTATCTTAGGCCTTTATGTAAGCTATAAGATGTAGTTCCTAATTCTAACTAAAGTTATTATTAGGTTTATTATTATCTTGCCCTTTATAGGAGGTAAGGAATACCTAAAATCCCTTCTCTATAGGGGTTATGTAATATGTTTTACTAGCTTACTAGCGGTCCTTCTCTTTCTAATATTCTTTAGTAAAGTAGTTAGAGAACTAGCAGCTACTTTTACTACATATAAAGTAGTGCTTAGGGCTTAGCCTAGGACTTTTTCTATAATAGCCTCCTTTATTACGGGATTATTATCTATACTAATAATTAGTAAATATAGCCTTAGAAGGGTCTTCTTATTAGTACTAAAGGTACTAAGAGGTCTTCTTATTTAATTTTATAATAGTAATTACTTTATAAAGGTCTTTAGTAAGACTTTTAAAGCTTAGGGAGTGTATGTATTTAACTATCTAATATTTAGGTACACTAGCTATAGTATTTAATACCTACTTATAAAGCTTAGTATTTACTATGTTAGAAGGGTATAGCCCTTTGTGGATTTTCTTAAGGTTTAATAATGTAATCTTAAGGCACTTAAGTTTGCTTTTATTAGGGTTTTTATTAATTATATTCTTTAATATTATGCTACTTTACTTATAATAATAGAATTATTAGTTGCTTTTTATTTTAAAGTATTAATAAATATAAGTAATTATCTCTTTATAGGAGTAGTTATTCCTAAAGAGGTAATTAAGGTAATACTATTTAGTATTACCTATTAATATAATAGGAAAGGCCTTCTAATAATGCATTTAAGGGAGGTTAATCCTATTACACTTATTCTTAAAGAGCGTAATCTTTAGTATTAGGAAGTTATATAGCTTCCTGCTATAGTAGTTACTATCCTTATATATCTTCGTAAGCTCTGAGATTTTCTTTGTAATCTAATCTTTAGAGGGGAATTACTATAAAGGCATAATTTGTTATAAATAACAGTCCATAGGTTATTATAAATAATAGTTATTAGGATAAAGCAATTAATTTAATTAGGATTGTTATAAGGGCTCTTAGGGAGGTTTAGGGAGGAATTATTAGGGCTAAGGAAGGTGGATTTCTAGGGTAGGTAATTAGGTTTAGGGCTAAGGCTCTAGGGGTTTAGAAGATTATGATTTTTCCTATGACTAAAAAGGCATTAAGGTTTAGTAAAGTACCTCTTTAAGAGATACTAGGATTAAATATCCTAGGCCTTATTTAATAAGAACGCTATAATCTTGTAAGGAATTACGTAGCTTTCTAATAATATCCTTATTTACTCTTTTAAAGGTATCTTTAGACTAGCCTTTAAAGTCTTCTTAGAATAACTCCTAGAGGTTATTATCTCTCTAGCCTTAATGCTTGCTAAGGTTAATAAACCTTATAATCTAGTTGTTAAGTTTAGGTTATGTAGTAGTCTCTAGGTCTAGTTTAATAGGCTTTTTCTAGTTTTTTATAAGGTTATTTATAAGCTATTATAGACATGCTAGTAGTTCACTCTCTTATAGTCTTTTAAGAGGAATTATTTAAGCCTTGCTATTACTAGTAGTAGCCCTTCCTCTTGTGGAAGGTCTAGATTCTAATTCTACTATCTTATAATATCTAGGCTATAAAAGAAAGTCTAAGGTGTTATTCTTTTACTACTAATTAAGCTTATATATTTACCTATTACTAGGGTTTTCTTTTACACTTCAGGAGCGTTATTACTCTAATAAAGTTAGGAAATCATAAAAACACAGAAAATCATAAAGAGGGGAAAAATAGTAGAAAAAGTAGCAAAAGTAGCAACAAGAATAAATCAAATTAGGGTTTAATAAAGCAATAGAAGTGCTAAAAGTAACTAGAAAAGCACTAGCAAAAATAACATAGAAGTAATAGAATTATTACTTCCTATTTTATATAAAAAGAGGGAAGGAAATAATCTCTCTTGCTAATAAGCATAAGGCAAATAATACTAAGAGTAAAGGGGGTAAGAAATAAGTAGTAAATGCTTATAAAGAGGGATTAAAGGTTTGTTAGAAAAAGGTAATATATTAAGAGAAGTTATGTATAATTTAGCTAGCTTAGCTAAGGTTATTTAACATTAGGTTTAAAATAAATGCCTTGTAGTAATAGATTTAGTTAGTTAGTTAGTTTTCTTATAATAAATAATAAAATCAATAATTAATAATAATATCCTAGATAAATATAATAAAGTTATATCCTATAAGCCTAAGGGTTAATAAATTAATTCCTTAGAAGCCTAATAAGCCTATAACTAGGATTCTAGTCTTTTCCTTTAGTATACTTATGTAGTTATGCCTCTTTACTATAATAACTATTAATCTAGTGTTATAAGGGGTAGTGGCTATAGTATCTATAGAAATATCTCTTCTTATAATACCTAACTTATTTGTGGTTATAAAGTTAACTACTAATTAGTATTAGTTACACTAAGGTGCCTACGTAAGTAAGATAATTCTATAATATTAAAGTTAATAATAAATAGATAGCTAGCTAGGAAAGAGAGAGAAGAGAGGGAAGGTCTAGATAATAGAAAAGTAGGTAAAACCTGTAAGTAAGGCAGAAGAGGGGGTAGCGAATTAATGTAGCTAATCACATTGCGTGCATTGCGCTAGACCTACTATTAGTCTGGTCTTTGGCCACGATTAAGCCGATGAAGATCCGAAGGATCCAACAATAATAATACTAATTATAATAATTATAGTATATTATTTAAAAGTAAGTCCTAGTATTTTATTTAAAAATAAGTTAAAATAATTATAATAAAGCTTATTAAAGTTATTATAGTAATAAAAGTAATTATAGTATATAAAATAAAAGTATATTTTATTATTTTATTTTAAAAATAAGTTAAAATTATTTTAATAGCTAAATTTAGTTATATAGCTTAGTTTAAATAATATAATTAGTTATATATAAATACTTTATAAATATTACTATTTTTTATTCTTTTTATATATATTATACTAAGAAAATATATAAAGTTCTTATATATAACTTCTTAAAGCTTTATAATTATTAAGCAAAAAGTAATATTTAAATAGTAAATAAATAGTTTAAGCTTTTTTAAGTTTTTATCTTATAATAATAATATATAAGTACTAAGTATATATATTATTAACTTCTAGTTATTAATTTTAAATTCCTAATTAATTTAACTATATTAGTTTAAAGTATTATTTTAATTTAAAGTTATAAAAGTAATTATAAAAATAGAAAATAATTTTAGTAATAGTAAATAAAATTATAGTAAGGTTTTTCTTAAAGTTATATTAGTAAAGAAAAGTATTAAGAATAATAGCCTTATAAAAAACTTATAATAGTACTTATAACCCTAGTTATAATAAAATCTATAAAAGGTTATAATCTTATAACTTAAATAACTAATTTAATAAAATAGCTAATAATATAAGTATAAAATTCATAGCTTTCTTCTAATTAGTATATTAATACTACTATATAAAAAGACCCACTTTTTATTTACCTAATACTACATTTGTAGTTTTTGTAGTGTAATGTAGTTAGTGTAGTTAGTAACTACACTAACTACAAGAAAAAAAAAACTACACTACACTAAATACTAGCTAAAAAAACTACACTACAACTACAAAATTTTCCTAAAAACTACACTAACTACACTACAAACAATGCTCTGCTAAAGAGATACCTAGAGAGACCCTAATTTCTTCTAGTGCTTCTTATATAAAGAATAGGGATATATAGGATATAGTTATGTATAGAAGAATAGATGCTTAATAGAAGACTTTAAAAGGCACTAAGATTAATAAAACTGTAATAGTTATTAAATAAAAAAGGATTATAAGAGAGAACTAGATAATAGGAACTAGATAAACTTTATTAGTACTATAGAAATAAGTTAACTAATCCCCCTTAAGGCTATATTACTAATACTAAGATTTAATTACCTATAGTATTATCCTTAAACTATTAACCCCTAAGTTATATCTAGGAAGAAAATAAAATAAATTATACTAATATTATTACTATAGTAAAGGGAAAAGAAAAGGTAAATAAGCTAGTATTTACTAGAGAACTAGCTAAGAGAATTATTAAATTATTTACTAAACCTAAGAATACTTTAGGAGATTTGCTAATAGAATAAATTAAAGAAATCCTTAACTTAGATAAAACTCTATAGGATAGTAGGAATCTTAGTTTAAGTATATATTTACTACTCTAGGAAATAAGCTCTAAGGAATTCTAAAGATTACTTCCTATATTACGTTTACACCTAGATAAAAGTATAGTAAATCCCTAGGAACTTACTATACCTATAGTAATAACTTAACTAAGAGAGGTAAAAATAAATAATATTACCTTAAACCCTTAACCTTACTAAAGATTAGCCTTAGAGAATATTTAAGCTATAGAGAAATATAAAGTTTTACTATTTAACCTAGGAAAATAACTAAGTAAAACTATAGTATTTATTAGTATTTTATAACTTCTCTAGATAGCCCTAATTATTTACTAATAACTAAGTTACTTAATATAATACTAATAAAAGTTAAAGGGTAATAAAGCTAAAGTAATTATCTCTTATCTCCTAGAGCTATATAAGGGAATAATAGGTTTAGAAATAGTAGCTTATAGATCCTTAGGGTTAATAAACACTGTAATTACATAGAATAATGTTACTTAGCTAGATAGTAAAGTACTAATAACCCTAAGATATATTATAATATATATTAAAGGTATTTAGTGTAACTTAGCCTTACTTAATAGTAGCTTAAGTGTAAAACTAGTAAATATAAATTACCTAAAGAGGCATAGAATCCCTTTAGTCTAACTTCGCGAAATAAGGTTTATTAAGATAGCAAATAATATATATTAACTAATCTCTTACTATACTTACCTCTAGATTATAGCTAGGGGAATCTTAGCTCTAGCTAAATACTATATAATACTAGCTTAATAAGATTAGGATATATTATTAGGAAAGGTTTATGTTAGTTACACCAAGGTGCCTGCGCAGGTAGGATAATTCCGTAATATTAAAGTCAATAATAGATAGATAGATAGCTAGGAAAGAGAGAGAAGAAAGGGAAGGTTTAGATAATAGAAAAGTAAGTAAAACCTGTAAGTAAGGTGGAAGAGAGGGTGGCAAATTAATGTAGCTAATCACATTACATACATTACGCTAGACCTACTATTAGTCTAGTCTTTAGCTATAATTAAGCTAATAAAGATCTAAAGGATTTAACACTAGTAGTCTCTCTTTTTATTTGTAGCTAAAGGAGCCTAAAAACGTAATAAAAATTAAATTAAAGGAAAGTGTATATAAGTGAATCCCTTAATAGAAATCCGCTACTCTAATTAGCTATTATGGCATTAGTTAATTAGATTAATCTATTAGTCCTTATTAAGGCTCCTATCCCTTAATATTACAAGTCTCTTTACCTATCCTTTAATATAAATTATTAATTCATTTAAATTAATTAGAGAGAAAAGGGATAAATTTAGCAATGCCTTTATTATTATATTTGCCGGATTATTATTTCTGTTAATCCACCTTACCTTATAAATCTTATGCCTTTTATATAATTAATAAAGGGCTATAATATTAATTATTAGTCTTTTCTCTTTTGTTATTCCTAGCTTTATAAGGCATTTATATAATAAAAAGAAGTTAGTATAAAGAATCATAGGAATTTAAGGTATCTTTAATTAGTTTGTAATCTAATAGAGAGTTGTGAAAATTGCGTAGGTAATATCTACGCCTTAAACTATGCTATATAATTTAGAGGTAAGCGCGCTATATATAACTCGCTTGCTCTTTGTTAAGCTATACGTAATAATATTACCTTTTATAATAAAGGTATTATTATCTTATATTATCTTATTACTAATTATAATAATGTATCTAATCTATAAGCTTAAATCCTTATTATTAGCAAGTAATCTATTTATAAACATGAAGAGCTTTGCTTCCTTAAGGGTTAAAGGTATATATTATAGTCCTTATTACTAATTCTTAATTTGCTATTTAAGGTATTTATTAAGGCATGTAATATTATTAGCAGAGGGTTCTTAGTGTTAAGCTGTAATTAATAAATTATAAGAAGCTTCTAGTTAACATATAGTTATAATATAGCTTCCTTAGGCTTATTATTTCACGTAATCTTGCTTCGCTATTAGAGATTAAGGATTAACTTTCTTAATCTTCTAACTTTAGCCCTTTTAGGTTAAAATTAATAAGTTATTAGTATTCTAGGTTAAGATATAGCTATTAAAAATAAGGGGATTCCTAGTAGTTAATCGCTGCTTTTCCTTAGTAGTAAACTTAGCTCTCTAGAGCTCTTTCTTTTCTTTTTAGAAAAGTTATTATTACTTAGGCCTAATATATTATTAGTTTATATTCCTATAATACTAAAGAGGTTTTTATTATTTAGTACTATAATTAATAAGTAAGGATTATAGGTTAAAGTTATTATATTAAGGTTATCTTTATAATAATAGAAGTATATCGCTTACTAGTAGGTTCTAGCCTTTGCAATCCTATAAAGAGGTTTAATTAATTTAATTATAGTTCCTTCTAGAAAGAGGTGTGTAATTTGTTTTAGTAATCTTATAATAATTAGTCTTGTTAGTATTATATGTAATTAAGTGTATGCTTATATAATATTACAAATCTAAAGGTAAATGCCTCTTCTTCTTAATAATAGAGCGATAGCTATAATAAGTCGTTAGCTTACTTATTATATTATTAGTAATTATATTAAGATAAATTCCTTTCCTTTATTATTATAGCCTTGCATAACGAAGCGAGATTTCTTATATAGTAAGGCTATTCCCTTGCCTTTAATCTCTCTAACTATATAAGAATTAAAGATTCTATAGCCTTTATGCTTTGCTAGGTTATATTTAATAAATTTAAAGATATTATAAGCTTATAAGGCATTAATCTTAGCTTAATTAGACTACTTAAAGGGTTTTCCTAGGGTTATAATCTTCCCTTCTTAGTAAAGTTAAAGAGTAAGGTTCTAATTAGCTTTTTCTTTTACTATAAGAAATGCTATACTTAGTATCCCTTTAGCTATAACCTCTTAAATAAAGGCCTTATCTTAGTCTTTATTAATAAGTATATAGAGTTTAATTAGGCTAATATCCTTTTAGGATTATAAGTTTTACCTCTCCTTACTTTTATTTCTTTAAGGTAAGGTAATAAGTCTTTAACTTACTAGCTTCCCTTAGGGTTACCTAGGTATTATAAGCCTTTTCTATTAGCTTCTCTATACTTATAAATTAGACTATAAAGGCTTTTCTTAGCCTTCCTTACTTTCTTTTAGTAATACCTATAGTTTTTTTTTTTCTATTACTAATTCTTTTTAGTAGTAGTAGTTAGTAGTATTATTATAGCCTTCTCTATATCTTAAGGCTTTATCTCCTACTACTCTAGCCTCTTTATAATATATAAGTCTTTATAGTAAGGCTTTACTACTATAAAGTAAAATTTTACTAAGCTATAAGGCATATTAACTATATAAGTCTCCTTATTAGTAGTAATTAGCTTATAAGGGCTATACTAGCTGCCCTTCTCTCTTTATATATATATATTAGCTTATAAAGGTAGCTAATATATAGGCGCTATATTAGGACTATTCTAGGCTTTAAGGGTATTATAGACTTGCTATAAAGCTATATAGTAGTAGACCTTATTAGTAGCTTTTTAAATTACTTTAGTATATTAAATAATAAAGATACTAGGTAGTAACTTATCTATTATTTATAGGTAAGCTCTAAAGACTAGTAAGGTTAGTATAATTCCTTTAGGGCCTATAGAATTATTAATAGCCTTAATAGCTATTTAGAGGCGCTATTCTAGCGTTAGTTCCACGCTAATTAAGTTAGTAATAATATTATAAGCCTAGCGTAAAGGTCTATAATATTTTTTAACCTTTCTAATGCTATTATAAGCTTTAATTAGTATCTTATTAGTCTTAATTAATATTAATTAAGTATAATATTTAAATTTAGTAGAAGCAAAGTTATTACTAGCATTATAAACTATCTATTCCGGAGGTCCTAGATAGGTATTAATCTAGCACTCTTAGATAGCATCCTAAATATCTTAAGCCTTCTGCTTTTTTAGATTAAGAAATTAGGCTACTTAGAATAAAGTTACTAAATTAATAATATAAAGCACTAGTTAACTATTAATTTGTATAATATTAATAATAATCTTATAGTTAAATTCGTAGTTATCTTTAATTATAAATTTAAATTAACTAAGGGCCTTACTATATATCTAGTAATAGTAGCAGATTTTAGTTAATTTCTTAATTACCTAGCGTTTAACTTTATAACTAGCTTATTAAAGGACCTTTGTAAGTTATTAAACGGAAGGGTAACTAAGCTAATAATATAATTAACGAATATCTCCCTCTAAGAGATAGAAGGCAACCATTTCCTTTGCCTCTAGTAACCACTAAGGATAACCCTATTATTATACTATAAGTATAGTCTTATTACCTTAAATAAGTATATTTATAAGGTTATTAATCTTAACCTATATCTTATTTATATTAGTAATTAAGAAAAGGAAGGGAGTAGCTATATTAAGAATATAAAATTTAAGCTTTCTAAGTTCTATAAGTATATAAATAATACCTTTTATAACTACTAATCTAGCACTAAATATAATAATTTAAGGTTTATAAGGGATTACCTTTAATAAAGGTATTAATCTTAGTAAAGCTTTTACTTATACCTCTCTTATACTTAATTTTCCTATAGCGCTAGTATTAGGTATAATACCTCTAAAGACTTCTTTAGAATAGTGTTCTTTAGAGATATAGTAAAATAAACCTTTATTACACTCTTATAGTTTATAAAGCTTTTGCTTAAGGAATATATATTAAAAGGCTTAATTATTTAGGGTTATAAGGATATTAATATTAGTAGTATTATAGTTAGTTTATTATCTAGAGCAGAAGAATTACATAAAACTTAGATATACTATTAATAATAGCTTCTTTACCTTATTATTATTATTATCTTAGGCCTTTGTGTAAGCTATAAGATATAGTTCTTAATTCTAACTAGAGTTATTATTAGGTTTATTATTATCTTACCCTTTATAGGAGGTAAGGAATACCTAAAATCTCTTCTTTATAGGGATTATATAATATATTTTACTAGCTTACTAGTAATCCTTTTCTTTCTAATATTCTTTAGTAAAGTAATTAGAGAACTAGTAGCTACTCTTACTATATATAAAGTAGTGCTTAAAGCTTAGCCTAGGGCTTTTTTATAATAGCTTCCCTTACTATAGGATTATTATCTATACTAATAATTAGTAAACATAGCCTCTAGAGAGTTTTCTTATTAGTACTAAAGGTATTAAGAGGTTTTCTTATTTAATTCTATAATAGTAATTACCTTATAAAGGTCTTTAGCAAGACTTTTAAAGCCTAGGGAGTGTATATATTTAACTATCTAATATTTAGGTATACTAGCTATAGCATTTAATGCTTACTTATAGAGCTTAGTATTTACTATATTAGAAGGGTATAGCCTTTTGTAAATCTTCTTAAGGTTTAATAATATAATCTTAAGGCACTTAAGCTTACCTTTATTAAAGTTCTTATTAATTATATTCTTTAATATTATACTACTTCACTTATAATAATAGAATTATTAGTTACTTTCTATTTTAAAGTATTAATAAATATAAGTAATTATCTCTTTATAAGAGTAGTTATTCCTAAAGAGGTAATTAAGGTAATACTATTTAGTATTACCTATTAATATAATAGGAAAAGCCTTCTAATAATATATTTAAGGGAGGTTAATCCTATTATACTTATTCTTAAAGAGCGTAATCTTTAGCGTTAGGAAGTTATATAGTTTCTTACTATAGTAGTTACTATTCTTATATATCTTTATAAGCTCTAAGATTTTCTTTATAATCTAATCTTTAGAGGGAATTATTATAAAGGCATAATTTATTATAAATAATAGTCTATAGGTTATTATAAATAATAATTATTAGGATAAAGTAATTAATTTAATTAGGATTATTATAAGGGCTTTTAGGGAGGTTTAGGGAATTATTAGGGTTAAGGAAGGTAGATTTCTAGGGTAGGTAATTAGGTTTAGGGCTAAGGCTCTAGAGGTTTAGAAGATTATAATTTTTCCTATAACTAAAGAGATATTAAGGTTTAGTAAAGTACCTCTTTAAGGGATGCTAGGATTAAATATCCTAGGCCTTATTTAATAAGAATACTATAATCTTATAAGGAATTACATAGCTCTCTAATAATATCCTTATTTACTCTTTTAAAGGTATCTTTAGACTAGCCTTTAAAGTCTTCTTAGAATAACTCCTAGAGGTTATTATCTCTCTAGCCTTAATACTTACTAAGGTTAATAAACCTTATAATCTAGTTATTAAGTTTAGGTTATATAGTAGTCTTTAGGTCTAGTTTAATAGGCTCTTTCTAGTCTTTTATAAGGTTATTTATAAGCTATTATAAATATACTAGTAGTTTACTCTCTTATAGTCTTTTAAGAGGAATTATTTAAGCCTTACTATTACTAGTAGTAGCCCTTTCTCTTATAAAAGGTCTAGATTCTAATTCTACTATCTTATAATATCTAGGCTATAAAAGAAAATCTAAGATATTATTCTTTTACTACTAATTAAGCTTATATGTTTACCTATTACTAGGGTCTTCTTTTACACTTTAGGAGCATTATTACTTTAATAAAGCTAGAAAATCATAAAAACATAGAAAATCATAAAGATAGGAAAAATAGTAAAAAAGTAGTAAAAGTAGTAATAAGAATAAATTAAATTAGGGTTAAGTAAAGTAATAGAAGTACTAAAAGTAACTAGAAAAGCACTAGTAAAAATAATAAGGAAGTAATAGAATTACTACTTCCTATTTTATATAAAAAGAGGGAAGGAGATAATCTCTCTTACTAATAAGCATAGGGTAAATAACACTAAGAGTAAAGGGGTAAGAAATAAGTAGTAAATGCTTATAAAGGGGGATTAAAGGTTTATTAAAAGAAGGTAATATATTAAGAGAAGTTATAGGTAATTTAGCTAGCTTAGCTAAGGTTATTTAATATTAGGTTTAAAATAAATACCTTATAGCAATAGATTTAGTTAGTTAGTTAGTTTTCTTATAATAAATAATAAAATTAATAATTAATAATAATATCCTAGATAAATATAACAAAGTTATATCTTATAAGCCTAAGGGTTAATAAATTAATTCCTTAGAAGCCTAATAAGCCTATAACTAGAATTCTAGTCTCTTCCTTTAGCATACTTATATAGTTATACCTCTTTACTATAATAACTATTAATCTAGTGTAATAAGGGGTAGTGGCTATAGTGTTTATAGAAATGTCTTTTCTTATAATACCTAACTTATTTATAGTTATAAAGTTAACTACTAATTAGTATTAGTTATACTAAGGTGCTTATATAAGTAGGATAATTCCATAATATTAAAGTTAATAATAGATAGATAAATAACTAGGAAAGAGAGAGAAAAGAGGGAAAGTCTAAATAATAGAAAAGTAAGTAAAACCTATAAGTAAAGCAGAAAAGGGGGTAGTAAATTAATGTAGCTAATCACGTTACGTGCATTGCGCCGGACCTACTATTAGTCCGGTCTTTAGCCACGATTGAGCCGATGAAGATCCGAAGGATCCAACAGTTTAGTTATAAAGAATAAATGCTATTAAACATTATAGGCTAGAGAAAATTATAATTATAAGTACTAAGGGTAAAATATAAACACTCCTAATATACTTATACCTAGACTTATGCTAATAATCTAATTTATATGCCTAGCTTTTATAAAGGATAGGACTAAATAAAATTATAGAGTTTATAGAGAATAACTAAGAAATCTTAGAGAAGGTTAAGAAAATCCTAAGGGGATTAAATAGTAAGGTATTTAATAAAGTAAAAACTAGGGATTAGAAAACTAAGAATTATAAATAATAAAGATACTAGTAGTTATTTATGTGTTTATAATTTACTATTACTAGATAAGATTAGAATAATAAGTTTTAAAGAAATACTAGTAAAGAATACTTAGGAAATTAAATATAGATAAAAGGTATATTAGGAGAATAGGAAAACTAAGGGAAGTATTAATAGGAAGGATAATATTACTATAAATAAAATTAGAAGTAAGATAGATAGTTTATATAGTTTTAGCTTAGATAACATAGCGAAAATAACTAATAAATAAGTTCTTACCTATAAACTAAAATTAAAGTTTACTACTATAGTTATTTAGAACCCACTGTAAAACGTTATTATAGATAGATTAATTCTTATGTTAAACCCTAAGATAGAAATTAAATTATTTACCTCTTACTACTCTAGCCTTAATTAACTAAAACCTATATTAATATACTAGATAATTATATAAAGTTAGACTAACTACTATAAGACTTTATAGGAAAAGAAATTAGGAGTAAGTATAAACTATAGTTTTATTAAATAAAACCTAGTAAGAGCATAAGTTAATAAGAACTATTATAAAGAATTAGGATTATTATAGGAAGACTTAATAAAAGATAATCCTAAAGAATTAGAAAAGGAAGAAGTAAATAAAGAAAAATATAAGGAATTTATAAGGCCTAACCTAGCTAAAGAATAGGAATTAAATAGGTATAATAAACTTAATCTATTTAAAATACTAAAAGACTCCTATAGTATTAGGAAAGGATAGGAGGAACTTATAGAAAATACCTCTAGATATAAGAAAGTCCTAATTTATATAGGAAAGTTAAAAATTAAGGGTACTCTCTTATAAAGTAAGAATTACTACCTAAATAATAAAAATTAAATCTTAGTCTAAGAAATAAAACTTAGGATATATAATATATAGGACTTAGGCACTCTAAGGGAGTAAGAACTAGAAGTAAATACACTAAGATGTAATAGTAACCTAATTTATATAGGAAAATCGGAAATTAAGGCTTACCCCTTAGAAATAAAAAACACTATATAAATACTAATAATCTAGGTTTACCTAGAGAAACTAGGGATAAGTAATAGTATTTATAATACTTAGATGTAAATAAAGACTAGTATTTAAAGATAAACACACTTAGATATAACTAAGGACTAATTTATATAGGAAATAAAGAAATTAAGGCTTTCTCCTTAAAAATTAGAAACTACTATATAAATAACTAAATTAAAGATTTAGTTAATAAAATTAAGGATAGTAATAACTATAGTGTAGACTTAGTGTTATAGTTAAATTATATAAGTTATATACTAGTTTGTAACCTAGATAAGGAGATAGTAACCTAGGATAGTATAGGATAGCTTAAATTAAATATTTATATAGGAAATCTAGAAATTAAGGGCTACCCCTTAAGATATTAAAATCTATATATAAATTAACTATTATCTAACTCCTTACCTAAAACTATAGTTTTATAGTTTAATTAGTCTAATATTACCCTTAGAGACTATATAAGGACTACTAAATAATAGATAATAATTATAAGGTTATACTATACTTATAGAGAATATTTTATTAAGAGACTTAAGGATATTTATATAACTAACTTACTATAATATTATATCCCTTTAATTCTAAATGCCTAACTAGGGAAAAGAAAGTAGTATTAGTATTTAAAACTATATTATAAGTTTATAAAGAAAGTGTTTCTAGCTATAAAGAAAGTAAGTATTATTTATTAAGAACTATTAGAATAGGTAATACTAATAATTTTCGCTTCTAAAACTCTAAAGGTATTTTAAGTATATAATTACTATAATATAAATAGTAAGACTATTAAGTTAGCTTACTTATACTATAATATAGAAGTAAACTTAGATTTAGTTTATTATAGAAGATTAATAATATTCTCCTAAGTAAATATATTAAATAGGTTTTAGGTAATTAGTATTTACTTACTAGATAAATATAAGATAGCCTTTTTAAGACCTTATAGAATATATTATTATAATAATATAGCCTAGGGCTTAATAGGTTTACTAGTAAGTTACACTAGATTTAAAGATATAATATTTAGTTACTTATTCTTTAAAGATAAAATAGAAAGTAAATTAATATTAAAATATATAAAGGATATATAGATATTATTCTCTATCTATATAAATAACTATTATTTAGGTTCTAAAATATAGGAAGATTATTTTAACTTTCTATAAAAATAATACTTCCTAAGAGTTATATAGGCTTTAATTAGGCTAAGTAAACATAAGATAACCCTTTTTATATCTAGTGTAAACTATATTAGATACTTATTAGAAAATAGGAAAATTAAACTAGTAAGGAAATATTATAAAAGATTTACTAACCTAGAGAAATATTTTAAATAAAGACCCCTAAAAACTTAGAATAAAATCTTAGTCTTAATATATTTAATACTATTCCTATAGAAGTTTATTCTAGGGAGATTAGACTTAGTGCTAATAATTAAGAAAGTCTTTTTCTAAGATATTTAGAAGGTTACTAAGTTAAGGAAGCTATTAGTCTAGAGGGTAAAAGTTCTAAAAAAGAACCCTAAATAAATATAAGAAGCTTAAGATACCTTATTATAAATCTATTATAGTAATTAGGTAAATACTACTTTTAGGGCCTAGCTAGGGATATAGTTTTATTTAATAATAGACACTTTAGATATAGGTACTAGAGGAGTTTTATTTTAGCTAGAAAACACTAATCCTAGTATAAACATAATAGAATTAAACTTCTCTAAGGTATAAATTATTATATAAATATCTTATAAATTAGGGGATGCTAAAAAGTAATATATAATACCTAAGAAAGAAATATTAGCTATTATAATTAGACTAAAGGAGATATAATAGCTAGTAAATAAGTTACCTTATCCTTTAAAGGTATATATAGATTATAAAGGAATTATTAATTCTATAGTAAATCTCTCTAAGGTTTATAGGAAAGTTACTTAGTAAGTAAATATTCTCTAAGAATTAGACATAAAGTATATATACTAACCTAATATAATAAAGATTATAAAGATTATAAATAGAATATTATAACTACTAGAAGAACTTAGGTCTAATCTATATAAAGTAAAGAGAAGAATAGGTATTAATATAATACTAGCTATAAAAAAGTAACTAGTAATAATTTTAATAAGAAGTAAAATAATTATACTAGAAGGTAAAAGATTAGATAATAAAACCTTAGAGATAGTAAGAACTAAGCTTTAGGAATAGCTAAACTCTAAATAGTATAAGGAAATTTTAACTTTAATTATTTATAGTTACTAGATAATCCTAGCTAAATATTAGAAACTAGTTTAGTATTAAGCGCTAAAATATTAAATCTTAGAATAAAAACTTTACTACTTAGAATTAGATAAATTACTATTAGAATATATACTTTCTAAAGATATTTTAATTAAACTCTAATAAGCTTATAATACTATAGGTTATTTTAGACTAACTATTATAATATAAAAACTTTATAAGTAATATTTCTAGCTAGATAAAGTAAGAGATATAGAATCTTACTACTAATCCTATTTAGTTTACTAGTAAATAGGAATAAGACTACCTTAATTTGCTTTAAAAACTATAATAGTATTAGAACCCTAGGCTTTAGTTATAATAAATTACCTAGGGCCTATTACTCCTAAGGCTTAAAATAAAGACTTATATATATTAATTATAGTAAACTATATAATAAGGTTTATACTAGGATAGTCCTATAATAAAGCTACTAGGGATTTAGTTACTTAAATATAGGATAAATACTAGAGCTTTATTTTTAGTTAGCTAAAAGAATTTACTATAATAATAAATCCTACTTTAAGAACCTAACTTTTAAATTAATAATAAGGAAATATAGTATAATAATTACCTTTAGACTTATCTTATATCTTACTTCTATAGGACTTACTAAATAAAATATTTACCTAGTAAAATAATAATTAATAAAGTAAGTAGTAAAAAAGATAAAGTATTACTTAATTTATAAAATTAGGCTATTCTAAGTATTATAGTTATTTTAAATAATTAGTTTATATTAAGCACTAGGATAATACTAGCTATATTAATATTAGGATTTAATCTATTTATAAAGTATATAGGAGTTAATAATAACCTAGAGAAGATTAGGGACTTATTAAAACTAAAGAATAACTCTAAACTAATCTAAGAAATAAACTTATAGTATTTTAATCTAAGGGAGAAGAGAAAAGAATTAGTTTAAACTTAAAAAACTAATAATAAAAATAACTTCTTAAAATCCTTATATTAGTTTAAAGTTAGTAATCTTATATAAGAGAAAATAAATAAGGAAAATAAGTTAAAGGGGAAATTTTATAAGACCTAGGAAAAGCTTTTAATAGTAAAGAAAAAGCTATTATTAGTATCCTATAAAATTAAACTATTAGAAGGTAAATAAGGTTAGAAAATCTATATTAATAATCTAAAGATATATATTTTATACTAGGAAAGATTATAATTACCTAGGTTAAATACTTAGAATATAGCTAATTAGAATCTAAAGAAAAAGATATAAAATTATTAGGAGATAAAGAATAATAATTAAAAGAAGGAATAACTTTAGAGAATTACTAATAATAATTACTAGCTTATAGTATTATAGTTAACACTATCTTAGACCTTACTAGCTTATTAAGGTAGAGAATAGCTAAGGTAATTATTAGTAGTATTATTATAGGGAACACAGTAGCTAGATAACTAAACAATACAACCTACATTATCCCCATCATTTTTGGTATTGCTTCAGCCTGGAAAGGGCCATGCGATATGGACGAATATCCTCCAGCAAATCTACTGGGGCTGAAGGACCCCGCCAGGACCAATGCGGGAGTAGATAAAACAGGTCAAAGGGTACGCTTGCTGCCTCACTCTGAGAACAGGGGCGCGGGTTCTATGTGGAAAGGCACCAACGGATCCTGAACCAGTACTGCAGGACCAAGCGTGATAAAAGGGGGGGCCATGGGATCATGAGATGTGAATCCATAGTGAATAAATGCTCCCCATCCCTCCAACCTAGCGTGTTGAAACTCTGGACTCTACGACGACTGAACGAAGATGCCGTTTCTGAGAATACAATGACGGGGAATTGATAACCATTGTCAAGTTATTTACACATCTTTTGCCCTTCACCGCCGTAGTCTCTGCCTCACAAAACGCATCGCAGAAACCTCGCACGCGATTGAATACTGTTCGTCCTTTTCATTCACTGTTGGTGGAGCATCAGGGTGGCGAGGCAATCGAACACGTGCGATGATAAGACTATCGTCCTCGGCGACCAACTCAAAACAGATCCAATACTGCCCTGCGGAAAAGGGCTCGCTCATGCTGATTTTCTGGCCTTTGATAAGCTCAGCATGGCGTAGAAGCACTGTTTTGTCGAGTTTGGCAATCAGGTCCTCGAGTCTTTTCTTCATGCCGTTATAGTCCCAACCCTCAAATGACGTCCATCTTTTGCTTGGCGTAAATTTCGACATGTCGAGTCTGTTGGATCCGCAGTGCTGTGACGTTCAGTTTAGCGTGCTATGATAACGTGAAGCATTGATGAGACGGAGAAACTGAGAAGCTGTACGCTCTCGATGAAATCACATTACTGTCTCCTTCACCGCATGCGTTTAACCGCAAGCAGGCAGCTTGGACACCAGGACCCACCAACCTAGTCACTTTCTAGCACTTCAGTACTAGTTACATTGTCTATTTCAATATGGCTAGACCACACACGCTATGGTACAGGTACTTAGCTATTTAAGCGAGCGTCTGCACCCTCTTACAGGGTCGGGCAACTCAATCCATGCTATTAGTCGTCCAACAGCCCAACTTGCCCTCCCCACACACACAACACGGCCTAACAACGCGATAATAAGCCCACTGACAGTCATTTACCCATCAGCTTCTGGAACAGCATTAATAAAGCGATTTGGCATTGAGTCAAACCCGGAAATCAACTCATTGCCTTGCTGTGCATGCGGGGGCGTTTGGCGGTGCCGCTTTTCTTGTCACCCCCTCGGCTAACCCGCCTTGCCAGCATGGTTTACATCATGGAGATCTATGCCGACGGTGGCTGCAGAGGCAACGGACAACCGGGAGCAATAGGTGCCGCTGCCGCTGCTTTCAAAAAAAGAAATGGAAGGTATTACGATGCATGGACAAGATCGTTACCCCGATATCCCCCTCCCACAAACCAGCGGGCCGAAGTCACAGCCATCATCCTGGCCCTGGAGCAAGCCCTGGAAAAGTTTGAAGGGCTAGACACAAATCCATATTTAAATGTCAGCATCTATTCGGATTCCAGATATGCGATTAACTGTATGACGACTTGGATTTACAAGTGGGCCAAAAATGGGTGGTTCAATGCTGCAGGCAACGAGGTCGCGAACCGAGATCTTATCGAGGAGGCTTCCGATCTTGATGATAGATTGAGAGAGTTGGGAGACGTGGATTATATCTGGATTCCGAGGGAGGACAATCAGTATGCTGATAGATTATGCAATGAGGACATGGACGACCAATGAGTCTTTATCAATTAATCAGACTAAGCTGCAGTAGCAGAAGCAGACTGACATAATTTAGTGAGAATGGGCTGGTCTCCAACCAGCAAGACCGCCAAGATTCAAGCTGAAGAAGAGGAATGAAAGTACATGATGATTTCTATTAATACTTACATTGATCCTATTGTCGTCATTCTTTCATCCGCTTCACCATCATCCTCAACGTTAAGCTTTCCAAACCAGTCCCAGAGAACCTCACACGCCTCGAACTAGACTTGCGGATCTCGCCGAAACTGTAACGGTCCAAGCGAGTGTATTGACAACCGGCTTTTCATGCCCCGAGGCAAAAAAAATCTTTCCGCAAGGCAATTAGGGAAATCTTATGGATTAACGTACTGACAGCCTTCGACTGAACTGGGCAAGAGTAAGGACAAGGCCTTCTTTAAGGTTCTTAACAGTGTCTTTCGGAAGTGGATCCTTCTTATCGAAGGCATAGTGCCTCCGCTCCGCATTGCTCCATGTCGAGATGTCCAAGCCATCGCCTCCAATGGCACGCCTATGCGTCCCACGAAAGGCATACACAGCTGGGACACACTTGAGCCGGTAGTTCGAAAAGGTCCTCGCCCAACCCCATGGATCTTTGGCGTTCATCTTTGGCATTGCGAGATGGACGTCCTTGGAGATGTCCTCCACACCGGGCACGGTGATACCACGCCGACAGGCATACGACTGCAAATAGAGATCCAAGTTGCCCGCTCGTAACTTGAACATCTTTGGATTCAAAAGGTAAGTGTCCCCCAGCAGGCCTTGCTCCTGCATCGATTTCGCCGTCTCCTGGTATAGTGCCATCACCTAGCCCAAATTCTTAGTGTCCGTATCGTCCGCAAGCTAGGCCTTGCCGTCCAGGAGCCCAGGACCGCCAGCGCTGCGAGCACCATCCGAGTTATCTGCGCCGCCGTCTTCTCGATCATCTCTCCGTCGTCGGCCATATACATTGCATGACCCTCACCCACTAGCATAAATAGCGCCATGCCCTCAACCACTGCCCAGGCCTCACGCCACTGCTGTGCTTTGTACGCCTCATCAAAGTCTAGCAGCATATTCTGCACGACCTCGAGCGCTCCATAGGCCATGTGATCATTGAATGTGTACAAAGCAAATGCCTTGGGGCTGCGAAGGTTCATCATGTCCCCAGCCATGCGATATCTCGCCAGGCCAGCCCTGGTCATGGTATATGGGTGGGAGGGCGAGAAGAGTTATTGGCCAATAGAAACAACGCTATTTGCGGTACTTCCTAGCTCGTACTAATGTATAAGGTAATATAAGTACTGATAAACATCTAAGCTACAAAAAGTAACACGGCACATTTATCGCACATCTTACAACCTCACCGCATTAGCTGTACCACTAAAGGTCACTTAAGGTCAACCCTTTTTGCCGGCTGGGAAAAGTGGGTCGGTACGCAAGTGTAGCCTTACGTATGGGCCCTTAGCATCAAAGAGATTCGGAGGAGAAATGGCTTAGGTAATCAGAGTTGTATGTATGGGCATAAAAGAGATAGGCTAGCTATTGTGTAAAATATGTACTTCGTAGTAGCTAGGCCTGAAACGGAAGAGGTACCTCTATGTGTACCCACCATTTTTTCTATAATCAGGTACATTGTAGCACCCTTACACAAGCCAAGCCTGAGCTTCATCACGCCCCTTACATTGACGAACGACAGCTCAACTTGGGAGCTGCTTGCTCTGCTTGCCATTCGACACAAGAAAAATACACCGAAGTGGACGGCTCTGCCATCTCTTCAATGTCGACCGATCCGGAACCCGAAGCTCCAAGTGAGCAGTCTCCCACCACCCAAGCTCCCACTCAAGCCGTTGCCCAAGCTACAGCCGAAACCTCAACAGCGACCACTTCGACCGTTACAACCCCCGAGCTCGATCTTTCCAAGCTGCAAGCCTTGCTTACTGAACAGCAAGAACTCTTCCTTCTCTCGTTCGTATCAGATTTGAAAAGACATGTTCTGGGACTTGGCGCCGACGATTGTTCGGCGCAGCAGTTTTACTTGAAGAAACAAATCTTCCAGATCATCAACCTCGCAAGTCCTGCGCCATCACGAGTAGTACGGAACAATCTTGGCGAGTGCTTGGCCCATATATTTGGCAATGGAGACCGGAAGCTTTTGTTCGAGACCATCAGCGACTTGATCGCAATCATATCAGGAAGTAAACCGAGGTCAGATGGTGAGACTCGTTCCAAGCATGCTGCAGTCTCTTGTCTAGGGGATGTATTTGCTGCAGCTGGCGATAGTGCCATCGGCCTGCATCAACTAGCATGTATGTCCTTGCTCAAGTTGCTCAAGTCCGCTTCCAACAATGCTGGTCTGCGTGCCGCTGTGCTAGCGGCCATGGCCAAGATGGTGACAAAAGTGGAAATGAGCATGGACGAAGGCATATGTCGAGATATTTGGAAGCAGGGGCGGAATCATGCCGCGTCCGATAAGGGATCTTTGGTGGTGATATCGGCATGTCGATGTCTGAAGGCTCTTTTGAGAAGAACCTTGTACTTTCGGAACTCTGCTGATCTTGATAAACTGGAGTCTGCCATTCTCAGAGCAGTCGACTCGAATTCTGCCCTCGTCCGGCATGCTGCAGCGGACTGCTTTGCGGAGGCGTTGGCTCAAGGATATTCCCCCAGTGGAGGTAATGAATCCTTCAAGGGCAAGAAGACAAAACCCAAGTCGAAGAGGACCTCGACACACCCTGCAATTTCGAACATCAACGAAGATGATGACGAACTACCCCCACAGTCTGCTGGTCCAGCGCCGAGCGGAAAGCGGACACAAGGCCTTGCACTATCTCTCACAGAAATGCTCAAGATACTGTCAAATCAGTACGTCAAGCCAAGCACGACCAACAGAATGCGTGCTGCACTCGGTGTCTGTTATGGGAAACTGTTCCGTCGCCTGGGAGAGCGCACAGTGCAAGCCAAGTATTTGCAAATTGTTGAAATCTTATCCGTGGACATCCTTGAGCATCCAATTATTGTCAACACCCGCTATCGACTGTTGGCGAGCAGACGAATCGTCGACACAGTTCTCCATGATATTATTGACCGCGAGATACTGGGGGAATCCGGTCAAATATCAGCTGCTGAATCTTTGGTCAACAATGTCCTCAAAAACTACCCTCAAGCTCTTGCTGAGCGTTCCGAACCTTCTAAGCAGACCTTGATCGTTGCTCTACGAGCTGTCGCTTCTCTCACCGCGTCTCTTGGGTCTGCGTCAAACAGGTTTGCGGAGACTTGCCGCGACGCGTTGCTGCAGGTCCTTCAACATCCGAGCTACTCAGTACAAGTTTTCGCCTCTTTCTGCATGAAGACATTTGTACTAGCCTGCCCACAGCAACTTCTTCCATGTCTGTCCGTTTGCATGAACAGCCTCACCCGGGAGCTCTCACTGCTCAGCGGTGGCCGCAATTCCCCACGGCGTTGTCTTGGGTTTGCTCATGGGCTTGCAGCCACCCTGAGTACCAGCCCTGCTCGACCCCTCTACGGTTCCGTTGATATAAATAGTCGCGTTCTTACAATGGCCACCAATTTGTTGAAATCAAGCAGTCAAGCCGAACTACGAATCTCCAGCACTCAGATCCAGGTGGCCTGGATCCTCATTGGGGGTCTCATGTCCCTCGGTCCCAATTTTGTCAAAATTCACCTTTCTCAACTCTTGCTGCTCTGGAAGAACGCCCTACCCAAGCCTCTCGCGAAGGACTATACGTCAGCTAAAACTCTGCTCGAGGCCTCATTTCTAACTCATGTGCGCGAATGTGCTCTTGGATCCATCATGTCGTTCTTAGAGTTTAACAGTCGTCTTTTAACGGCCGATGTGTCCAAACGAATTGCCGCCATGCTTCAGAGTACAACAGCCTTCTTAAAGACGCTGCCTTCCAAGAAGACTACAGAAGATATATCCCAGAGACTGACACCCGCTGTTCAGCTTCATGATCTCGACATGATGGTTCAGCGCCGCGTACTTCAGTGTTACATCAAGTTGGTCAACTTGAGTCCTGCTGGCGGAAGCGATGCACTTTTGCAGTCCAATCTGTTGACATTGGCCATTTCGGTTTTTGCAAACCCGGAAAATTACACCCCGAGCTCGCTGAATGCATCGATCGCCAACGCCGCCGGTACTTTCGACTCAATCTGGGAGGTCGGAGACAACACCGGCTTCGGCATCACTGGCCTCGTGTCTGGATTTAATGTGAAGAGGCTTCCTGGTCAGCATGACTCATCCAACGACGGCGATATCGAAGTTCTTAGTCCCGAGGACCGTATCGATAACCTCCTCAAGTCACCTTTGTGTGGTAGTCTCGAGCATGATGCATCTGTGCTGTACATAGGCCGGGTTGATGATCTCTCCGTTTTCCCCGACCCACCTGCTACAGAGGTCATCAACAATGCAATTCAATTGTTCGCCTTTGCGTTTCCACTCACACCGGCCAAGGTCCAAGAGAGCGTTCTAGAACAAATCAAGACTTTTGCTTCTGCCAGTCTTTTACAAAGAGACGCTGGACGCAGGGCTGCCATCAACGTCAATGTGGCACTTGCCATCCTCTCGAGCATGAAAGTCGCTGTCAAAGAAACCCGCTCGCAATCAGGCAGTGTCGCAAATCTCGCTGTCGAGCATCTACTACAGGACATCGTACGAGATTTCGTTTTGGACCAGGATCAATACGTGCGAAGCTTGGGATATGCATCGGTCGCAAGGCTTTGCAACATATACGGCAATGCTTTCACCAACCAAGAGATCAAGTACCTTGTCGATACTATTGTGGGCAACAGGGAGCCTAGCGCTAGAGCAGGATGCGCCATGGCCTTGGGTGCTATTCAAACCAAAGTCGGTGGTATGGCAGCTGGGTATCATCTGAAGACTATTCTGGGCGTACTCATGTCTCTTTGCAACGACCCTCATCCTGTTGTTCACTACTGGGCCCTGGAAGCTCTTTCACTAGCCTCTGACGCCGCCGGGCTCAGCTTTGCTAGTTATGTTCCCAGCACGTTGGGAATGCTGGCTCAGTTATACGTATCCGAGACTCATCATGCTGAAATTCCATCTGCCATCTCGATGAATCTTGAACTGGAACTCCCGACAGCGGCCGCCATAGCGAAATGCGTTGATTCGTTGATAAATGTGCTAGGGCCTGATCTGCAAGTTGCTAATAAATCGAGAGATCTCATCTTCACGCTTGTGAACCACTTCCAGGATGAGGATGATGTTTTGGTCGAGAAGGCGGCGTTGGCTTGCCTTGAGCACCTATCACTCTATGCGCCTGGACAGATGCAGTTTGGTGAATATGTCCAACTTCTTCAAAAATATCTCAAATCCGACAATCCGACATTGAGAGATGCAGCGGTGGATGGCTTGCATAATATAATGAAACGAGAGCCAAAGGATGTGCTGCGAGAAGCTAAAGATGGGTTTGAAGAGCAACTTTGGTTGGTCCTTGATACCGTTCCTGACCATGAAGGCATCAGAAACATTGTGCGAAACTGGATGTATCAGTCCTGTCTCACTGAAACTACAGAATGGCTGCAGCGATTCCAGGCGATTTTGAAAATGACACGAGCAAAACCCGAGGCGCAAGATGATGGTCGACAGACTGGTGGAGTTCCAGATTTGCAAGACGAAGAAGTGGCGGGCTTCGCCGCTGCGACCGCCGGTACTAATGAGAGCAAAGATAACCCTGCGCCGTCTGAAGCAGAACCACTGAGGTGGCAGGTAAGAACGTTCGCCTTCAGTTGCATCAACGACGTCTTTGCAGTGATTGCCAAGGATGTCGCTGCCAACGGCGAGTCTGCAGCGCAGACGGCTTTACAAAACAAGGTTGCTGATGTGGTACGCATGGCTTTCTCAGCCTCCACGTCCAACGTCTTGGAACTGCGTATTTGGGGGCTGAAGATAATAGGCGCAGTTTTGAAGATGTTTGGCAAAACGCCCGACCCCGACTTTGAAGAGGCTATGCTCTTGGAGCAATACCAGGCACAGATCAGTTCGGCGCTGACTCCAGCATTTGCCGCTGAATCATCGCCAGAGTTGGCGTCCGAGGCCGTCAATGTGTGTGCAAGCTTCATATCAATAGGAATTGTGACAGATGTGGACAGAATGGGCCGTATTCTGAAGACTCTCGTCAC
Source organism: Epichloe typhina subsp. poae (assembly GCA_030389615.1). Classification (NCBI taxonomy): domain Eukaryota; kingdom Fungi; phylum Ascomycota; class Sordariomycetes; order Hypocreales; family Clavicipitaceae; genus Epichloe; species Epichloe typhina. The sequence goes on along the minus strand of CP098317.1, from coordinate 2,311,678 downwards.
GGCATTGGAAAACTTCTCCACGGACAATGAAAACGCAGGGATTGGAGAGCTGAAGGGGTTGAGTAGCAACGCGCAAGTGATGGTCAAGATATCTGTGTTCTCCGCTTGGGCAGAACTCCAGGTGGCAAGTACTGAGCAACAATACCTGATGGAGGTTCTCAAACCACATATTGGAACCCTCACACCCCTCTGGCTGGAGTCTCTCCGGGAATTCGCCCGTCTTCGATTTGAACCCGATATTTCCATGACCCTGGGTCCTCCGTCACTTGCAGGCAGTCTTGACACAATCTATGCAGCCTTGAATCGGGAAACGTTGCTCCGTTTTTACCAAGACTCGTGGCTAAAGCTGGTCGACGCAATCGCCAGCCTTATCGAGCAGGATAGCGAATTCGTGTTTGAAGCTTTAGACGGGAAGGAAGCTCACGAAGGGGCGCCGAACGGCAAGTCTGAGAGTTCTGCAATCAACTACCGAGATGAGCCCGTGGCCTTCTTTTTCGTGCTCTTCGGCCTGGCCTTTGAGGCTCTTGCCATTCGACCAGGTCAAACCGATTCTCTGGCGACAAGAGAGCAGGCGCTCGACATTCTCCAGGCTCTCAAAAAGATACTTCACCCAAGTGTCTCGGGCCACGCCATTTACAGACCCGATGTTTTTGCCGAAACCATGGACTTGCTTGATCGTCTAGTGTTGACGGATGGGCTAGATATTCAAAGTGTCATTGTTGACATTGCCCGCGGGCTCTGCGTGACTCACCCTTCCGCCAGACGGCAATCCGAAGACCAAGGAGATTTATCCGAAGACATCGAACAACTTTTTGAGCTGACACGCATCATTGTGCTCGTCCTATCCGGCCTTCTCCCAAACATCTCAGAGGGCAATCAGCCAATTCGACATCAAATGAATGAAGAAGCCATCATGCTCATTCGAAATTCTTTGGATGCTCTCGTCGATGCTGCAGAAGTGTTCCCGTCCATTATCAAGACCGACTTACATGCATGTATCATACATATCTTTGCCACCATCCTTTCCACCCCTTCTTGTCAGGAGCTGGTGGTTCCTCAGTCGCTGGTCATTCTGAAGCGTTTTGTTGCCAGCATGCCAATGGCATCATCTGGTAACGGCATAGACGATGGTCTGCCTCACCAGGCTCAGATCCAAGGCTGCCTTCGTCGTTTTCTTTCCATCTACTTGCATGCGCAAAAACGAGAAGACGCGAAGTCCTTGACTCGTGTGAAGAATTGTCTGCTGGCAACAACAATCTTGTTCACTAGTGGCAGGAATCAGCTGCCTGCCAGTCACCCATTAGTTACTCGATACCTTCAGGAAATCCTAGACTGCCTCACTGATCGGATGGTAAGAGAGCCCGCCCTCACCCCCACTCCACTCCACGATGCCTCGGCAAATATACTCTGCATGCATAAATCACCGAACTGACCAATCGTCTCTCTTTCAAATTTATAGACTGCCAAGATCGCTGCCAATTGTGTACGATCTCTCCTGCTCCAATCATCTCCTACATCTTCAGACCAAAGCATTGCTCGCTATCTCTATCCCCGACTGATAGCCTTTGTCACGAACGTAGAACCTGAAGATCCTGAACGAGCTCGTTTTCTAGTGGCCCACACTCTCTGTCTACATGTCGGAACCATGCCCAAGAGTCGTGTGCCCGCTGCTATGGCCCTTGTCATACCAACCCTGATGACACGCGCCGCGGGAGAAGGCGAGGAGCTCTATCAAGAGACGAGCACAAGATTGCTCGAGCTGGCATGCACCGATCAAGAAGCCTTCAGAGCAACAGTGGGGGCTTTGAATAGCGGTCAAAGAACCTTTTTGGAAGAGGTCATTCGCTCGGGACAACAAGCAGGCAACAACGGGGACGACTCATCCGCCAGTAATCTCGGTCAGCCTAGCATCACCCTCAAGATGGAGTTTGGCGGCTCGTAGCACAGCGTCGGGGCCGGGGCAGGATAGGTGAACGCCCCCGGGGGACTGCAGGACGCACCTGACCGGCCAGCAAAAGTCGGAGAGAGGCCTGCCTTTTTTAAATGGGAAAAGACGGGCGGGAAATTTCCGGGTGCATCCTCAAGATGGCAGGATGGCGGACAAAACATAAACACCGCTGCGGGACGGCACGAGCGGGTAGCACACCAAAAAAAATATCAGTCTTGTTCGACCCGTGGGTGTGGCACATATCCCAGGTAGCATCTGTAAAGCAGGGTAGAGTGGCGGTGGGCGGGTTGATGATGATGCAATGATGATGAATAGAATGATGGAAGCATAGTGTCATGTTTCCGCTTCAAGTACTAAAATGTGGTTACCAAATTGGAAGAATGCTTTCAAGAGCACAATTGATCGGTTATCAGTCACTACTGTCCATGCACTCTTCAAATTGTATGTAGTGCTGTTCGTTCTCAACTCGGTCATCATTTTTCGTGGGTAAATGGCCCCTGTTTGAGGCTAAACAAAGTAAAAATTGTCCCTTCTTTTTTTCACCACCACCACCACCATCATGCTCATTGACGTGGTATCTAGATACTGTAGGCTCTTTATTGCTTGCTGGGGAGGTGTTTACGAGTAGGGAGATTTATTCATCTTGCGAGTGGACGATCCGTGCGCTATGACGGGACCGGCGACGTTGCTCGAATCTTGGGATCTCTGTTCCTCGTTCTGATGAGTGTACGAGGCAGGCGGTGAGTGGGAGTCTCTGTGGTTCGTTTTGGGGACCTTTAATTTCTCTCCTCTTCGGGGAGATTTTCCCTGCTCGACAGCGGTAGCGTGTCTGGTGGACTTCCCTTGCTCGGAACGGTGGCGTCGCGAGAATGGTACGTCCTTTGGGGGTTTAGTTCGCTCGGCGTCCGCGCTTCTTTCTGCTGTTAATCTTGTTGATATGACCCGTCCTTGGAACAGCTTTTGGTCCAGAATTCGAACTGTGGCTTCTGCGGCGGTCGAGTTGGCGAGGGTGACGAGAGCGTGGCCGCGTATACGACCCTTGGGCTCCACTAGGGGAATGTCCATGCCCGTAATGGCGGACGAATATTCGCCTATCTGATGGCGGATCCAGTTGGAGACGTCACTTGGTCGTGCTTTGTGCTGAATAGATGTGATGACTACTTTGCATGCCTCCTCGGGAGTGTACGCCAGACCCTGGTGGGAGGATGCTGGCTCGGGCGCAGCACGAATACGCCGCGGCGTGCAAGGGGCGCTTCGGTAGGGGATGGATGGATGCGGTTGATGTGAGGGGACATATTGGGGATCGACAGCGGGTTGCGATGCTCCATACGGCGAGCTGCTGCTGAAATGGGATGCTGGCATCAGGCCTGGTGCATCTGGAGGAAGTTGCTCGTAGTAGCCAAAGGCTGGAGCATAAGTTAGAGCTTGATTTCGTGCAGCTGCCAGCGTATTGTAGGCCTCTGGTACTGTTGTGTAAGGATCCAGAACCGTGATTCCGCCATAGGCAATGCTTGTTGCGACTGCGGCTGGACCTACTGGACAGCTGATTGAGGTAGGGAGGCGTCCAAACTCGCGATCTGGGCTCAGCTGTTGGAGTCCACGTTCTTGTTAGTTGCAAGTCTCTCTAAACACCGTCCAGGAGTGGCAATCAAACCATGAGAAATTAACCGAGACAAAGGCGAAACATGTAAAAAGCTTATAAGGCGGATCATACGGGACTGGTGAGTGAGACAGCTTCTTGCATGCAACTCCTCGAAGGTGGCAGGATGGCTTCGGAGTTGTGTGCTTGGGTGGCGGCCAGCTCCCGTTGGACAGATGTACTGAATTGTGCCACTCTTGAGTCGACAGGTTCTTTGATCTTGATGGAATCGGTTCTATTCTTGTCAGACGCAATGATGGCTCGATTTCTGAAGTACTCTTTTTTGAGACGGGCTGTTTTTGGCGAAGGGAAAACAAAATGTCTTGGTCAGTGTTACATGCGAGGATGAAATGGGCCAGAGGCTGGGACCCAAAATGCAGCCTTGAAAGCCACAGGCAAGACAGTATCTACAGATTAGTAGACATGAGACACTGAAGAGACTTACTCCATGCTTTGTTGAAGTTTTCTTCTCCACGAAGACGAATCCAACCCGAGGTACTCGACTGGAATAGTTCCACGTGGTCCACGTCGCAATCAACACGGAGCCAGTCCTTGAAGTCCTGCCACGATGTGCCAAAGGGCAGCTGTCAAAAGTTCCAAAATTTGTTAGGTCGCCCAGTCTTTGGTTCAGAGATGCAATAGAGGAAGAAAGTGTGGTTATTTAGAAAGGAAGAAGAGGGGGGGGGAAAAAAACAGAAAAAGAGAAAGAATCGGCCGACAGTTGGCTACGAACATTGCATATGGGCATGTAATAAACACCAGTCTTCTCTCCCGGCTCTACGTCTGCCATGATGACCTTCTTCTCCGAGCCTCCCTGACGGGACATGTTGCCCCAGCGCTGATGTCGATCTCGTACCAATGAATGAGTGCAAAGAAACTAAATTCAACTGGGAAACGACGATCTTTGAACCTCGGTGGAGGGAGAGAGGAAACGGTTTTGGATCGAGCAGCGAGGGTCCCTCTGGAAGAACAGCTCCTCTAACAACGAAGGCGGACGCTGTGTGACGAGACGAGACGAGGCATTCGTTATGAAGCTTCTGTTCAATGTAGTAGTAATGATTGATATTGTCGTGAAGTCAAAAGAGGGAAGAAACTGGAAGTAGGGCACGGTAAGTTTGTGATGAGAAAAGGTCCAAAGGTGGCACGAGAAGAGAAGTGCCGAAGCGAACAGGGCTCCATGGGAAAAGCAATTACTTGGTGGCAAGGATGGCAGCGCGCGTTCCCTAATCCCCGAGCCACCACATCAACGATGCCAAAGGCCAGCTCTGTGTTTGAAAAGTCGGTTCCTGTTCTCCTGTTTCTGCTTGATCGAGGACAGAGTCGGCGTAAAGACGAAAGGGGCTTGAATTCGGATAAGCATCATGCTTGTCGTGATGGCTCAATTGATATGGTCATGACAGGGATATGCCATGCCATGCTGCTGCTGACCAAAGCAGCAGAAGGCATATCCGCATCGTTACTCGGAGACGAAGGCAAGACTGGATGGTAGATGCTCACATCATACATGCACCCTTCCGCCACATCTCCAACACCCAGGCACCTGGCTCGCTTGGAACCAAAGCCAAAGCTCAGTTGCCTGCCTGCATGCAGGCGCAAGCACGCACACAAACGGTTTGACGACAGGGGAAGATGAAAAGAAACATGTGCAGAAATTGGTCCGACCTTTCAACGATTTGTTGGCGAGCTGAGAGTGCCCGGATATTTACGGACAGTGTGACATGGCCGGTGTATGGCTGGTCCATGCTTGCTTTCCTCGCCTGCCATCAATGACATCTCTTTCTATATTTCCCGAATTTTGCCCTCTCTGGTTTGGTTGCTGCTGCTGCGGGTCCCCTCCATCTCGCTCCTCCTTACGGATTACTCTTGTCCTGTACGGATATGGAGTATACTCTCGACTCACTCGCCTTGCTAGAAGCTCTGGGTCTTCCAAAGGGTGGCCCAGCCATGTGCCGCGACCTGTCACTTTCGATGCTGAAGCTTGGGGACAAACACCGCGGGCGGGTCGGCCGCCGAAAAAGATCGGTGAAAATAAACGGCAGGGTTCAGTGCAGACCGGACAAGACAGACAAAGACAGACAAGACAGTCAGTCAGTCAGTCAGTCAGTCAGTCAGTCAAGTCAGCAGCTCTATCGTCTCCTTGGCCCTTCCCGTGGCCCTGGCCAGGAACAGCCGGTCTTCTTCTGTCGACTTGGCTGTACCTTGCTGGTAAAGTGGCATCGTCGCAAGCGTGAGGAAAGAGGAATCAACGCTTAGCTTGTGTTATACGTAAGTCGAAGGAAGCATCCACACAGACGCCTTGCGCAGTTTGTCTAGCATGCGACGCCACGCTTGCATGGAGTTGCAGGGGACCAGGGGTTCCCCACCAACTAATATGACGGATCCCAGTAAGTCGATCATTTGCTGTTGCTTGTCTCATCTCTAACCAACTCGTTCTTTTGGGGTTATGTGGGTGAATGTGCATATGCGTAAGCTCCATTGTAGTATAAGCGACCTTGCGACCCGGTTCCCATCTTCATCAATTCCATTGGCCGCTGTTTCAGTCTCAAGCGTACTTGAACGAAAACGTATCGTCAAGCTTTGATACGTCGTCTTGCGCAATGACTATTGGCCTTGCCGAGGCGATAACCTCGGCCCCGTCCCGTCCCAGAGACGAATCATGCCCTTCAACCTCTCCTACTGCAGCCTCCCATGGACTAGCCTCGTGTTCCATATCCGCGAGAGACAACAGCACGTAGTGCCGTGTATCAGACACCAGTAATCCTGGGGACTCGGACTCGGACTCACGGTTCAGCCAGCTGACTTGCACTTTCGATGTCGCACTCTCTTTGGGCAAGTACTGCTCGACGTTCAACCATGTCGGCCCCTGTGATAAGGGGTCCCAGACGTACGACACACTCTGTTTCCCATCTTCTTGACACAATATCAGGAGCACTTCTCTTGAGGTTGGATGCCAGACGCAAGTGACTGCAGAATGGAACATGAGAGCTGCACGCAGTTCTCCCGCTGCCAGGTCCCAGATCCATATTGTGGAGGGGGAGTCATCCAATCTCGTAGCAAGAAGTGTCGAGGATGCATCGAATGATATCAAAGAACAACCCGAACGAACGTCACCGGCCGTCGTTGTGCTGTCTACTACAGCCTGTGGTGAGATAGCCTTATCTGCTCTCAAGAAAACACGGGTATTTTCCCCATGATCCCCAGTGCTCAACTGTTCTTGCCATGCCTAAATGTGAAAGCCGCGTTAGCTACTAGGAGGCTTTTAGAAAAGATGAACTTCAGGCTCTTTGTTTTGCATGAAAGCACGGTACCTGAAGTGTCTCGCTTGGTGTGATGACGCAGGGATGCCACAGCTTCATTATTGTACGCCATATCTTTGTTTGTAGGACTATAACCCCCCGGCTGTGGTCTCCAACTGCACACAGCTCCGAAGTTCCGCTCAGCTGGCAAGTCTTGATCCCTAGTTGCATATCTGACTCGTGCTCATTTTTAGGATCCAGTGTCAACCTGGACGCGTCTAGAGTTCGATAATGCTGTCCACCTGAGCTGTATATGAACAGCTTCCTGCCTTGTGCAGGAGATTCCCATAGTATAATCCATTGACCATCGGGAGTCCATTGAACCCCTTGAGCATCTAAAGTCTCAGGTTGCCAAGATTTTGTGATCTGCCGTGTTGAAGGATGGTGTATGCTAATCATGTCCTTGCCTCCCACCCTTGTCAGCACTGCAAGATGTCCCGTCGCAGGGCGGACTGAGAAGCCACGAGACGCTGATGACGGTTGGAAAAATTTGGGGTTGCTGATCTCGACTGCTCTAGAAGAGGCAAGATCGAAGATACAAAGCTTCAAGCCGAATGGAGCACATGTCAACACCTCCATGTCGGTGGCCCCGAATTGAATCAGGGGCAGTCTACCCCCAACAGGTGCGGAAGGATTACGGATGACGGCATGGAAGGACGAGTCGCAAGCGGATGACACTTGGATCTGATCGGTTGCAGAGAAGAGGATTCTGGTCGAAGATGGTGACCAGATGAGAGCGCCGATGGGCCCGGTCAGCTCCGGAGCCAGTTTCACGACATGGACGGTCTGCAAGGTTTTGGTTGACCGAATGAGAATACCGGAGGGAGAGCTAAGTACTGCCACGAGGAGGCCATCTGGACTAGGCTTGCAATGCGAGGAGGCTTCATGGGACCTGGTTAGTTATTGACAATATGGATCCCAGCCTCGACACGTTTGCCTTACATTTGAAGAGCCGGGAGTGATGCACCAGAGCCGGTACGGTATCCCGCATGTTTGCCTATGACTGCCCGTTGCAACTGCAGCTCACACTGCAGCTTGTGGGGGCTATATTTGCCTCTGAGACTCGTAGAATCAGCAAAGGCTTGTCTGCGTATTCTGTAGAGGATGGTCGATCAGGAGAATGCGAGGTTTCCGGATCTTTGTCTTATGCCTAGGGGTTGAGGCGCTTGTCCGATAGCCCGATTGGAGTGCCGGCATGCACACCGGCGGCATATGCATAAGTGGTATGCAAGCAAGCAGAAAACGGCTGGCGTTTGAACATGCGAGAAGTCAGGCAAGCATCGTTTGGGAAGAGGCCCCCGTTGCTAAGTGTTTGGTCAAATCGTAACGACGGATTCGCGCGTAGTAGGCGGACACATCTGGTTGCTCAGGTGGTGTTTACTTGATTTCTCAGTTGGGATTAGCGTCATTGGCCACCTGCTATCGCTTATCGCCACTCTCCGGGCAACGGTAACATTTTGATGCGACGACGACCAATTACATACAACAACGAGGACTCTCAGCATCTACGCCCTGTCTGCCTGTCTTGTCCTCCATCAACTCAACGTCGTATCTATTGTACTGATTTACATGCGTTTTTGGCCATCAGCATGGAAAAGGCGGCCAATTTCTGAGCCTAATCCTCCCAACGAACGCCCGAGTGTTGCGTCGCTCTCAGTCTCACATCATCCCAAGCTGCCGTCCATGTTCTCCGCCAGGAGCGTCGTGAGGGGATCCTCGATGCACGCCACGGCGAGCCAAATACTTACCGCTGTGCCACGTGCATGGCGCTGTAGTGCAACATCTCCCCGTTTCATGTGTTCCAGTTTAACTCGGAGACGGCTCGGAACCTCAGCTTTCGCCCATGAAAAACTCCAAAAACTCCCCGAGGTGGCAACTGCTCTGGAAACTTCCTCCTCGCTTCCCCGCCGAGATCGGATTCGCAACGCAAAACCGTTTTCGGAATTCTTGACCGACACCTTTCATCGCCAGCATGATTACTTGCGCATATCGATCACAGAGCGATGCAATTTGCGTTGCGTCTATTGCATGCCGGAGGAAGGGGTTCCATTGTCACCGAATCGAGAGCTGCTCACCACTCCCGAAATTATCATGCTGTCATCCACCTTTGTTTCCCAAGGAGTCAGCAAAATCCGGCTCACGGGTGGCGAGCCCACCGTTCGACGGGATATTTTGCCGTTGACGCAACAGATTGGGGCACTGCGGACACACGGACTGAAAGAGCTCTGCATCACCACAAACGGCATATCTCTACATAGAAAATTGGACAGCATGGTCCAGGCTGGGCTCACAGGTGTCAACTTGAGTCTGGATACGTTGGACCCTTGGCAATTCCAAATCATGACTCGTCGGAAAGGCTTTGATGCTGTACAAAAGAGTATCGAAAGGATTTTGGAGATGAACAGGCTCGGCGCGGGCATCCAGCTCAAAATCAACTGCGTTGTGATGCGGGGAGTGAATGATGGCGAAGTACTTCCGTTTGTCGAAATGACCCGCGAGAATGATCTGGAGGTACGATTCATCGAATACATGCCGTTTGACGGGAACAAGTGGAACAAGAACAAAATGCTCGGTTACTCGGAGATGCTGGACATGATTCGAGAGGCGTATCCAGGACTTCAGAAAGTTATAGACCATGAAAACGACACAAGCAAAGCATGGCACATTTCCGGCTTTGTTGGCCGGATTGGATTTATTACAAGCATGACGCACAACTTTTGCGGAACTTGCAATCGGTTGCGCATCACCAGTGACGGCAACCTGAAAGTGTGTCTGTTCGGCAACGCAGAAGTTTCTCTACGAGATATATTGCGTCAATCCAACAATGGAGATCCCATTGACGAGCAGGCATACGAGGCAATGAAGCAGATCGAAATGGACCGAAGGCAAGGCAGGGTGTCTCATGATCAAAGACTCGGCCTGGCACCTAATGAAGCTGAATTGTTGGACATCATTGGCATGGCGGTCCAAAACAAGAAAGCGAAGCATGCTGGCATCGGCGAGCTGGAGCACATGAAGAACAGGCCGATGATCTTGATAGGTGGGTGAAATGGATCTCTTCTCCCTCCCTTCCTTGGGCTGCATACATACCACAGAGCGCAAATGGATGCGTTGTCTTGCATTCGATATGTTTTGTTCAACCATAAGCAGGCCTTGTCTAGGGGCAAACGTGGCACATATATGCATCGATTCGACATGACAAGCCGTTTTGCATCATCTCGGAGCTCAACAGCTGGAGCTGTGAGGACATTGCTGAGTGATGAACAATGTAGACTCAGTTGCAGCATCACTGAATGCAGCATCACTTGATGATCAAATGCCCGCCAACACTCGCTGCCTCATTGGCAACATTGGAGCATTCGGTCCATACCACAATAGGCCTCTCGGCAGATGGTCTATGCACACCAGGCCATTCTCAACATCACGGGCCTCATCGGGTAAGGACGGGGACAGTCATGATGAAGGAGAGGCCATCCATCTCACGCACGTATCCGATTCTGGGTCGGCACACATGGTCTCCATCGGCCAGAAAGCAGTGACATCCCGTACGGCCACAGCAGCGTGCAGGGTACGATTCTCCAACAAGACAGCCCTTTGGCTGATCCAAGAAAACCGGATGAAGAAGGGCGATGTATTGGGCGTAGCCCGAGTAGCAGGTATCATGGCGGCCAAGCGAACGCCAGACCTTATACCGTTGTGCCATCCGATCGCCATATCACACGTGACGATCGACCTCGACCCCAGCGAGGAGGGTGATGGCATCGAGATCCGGGCGACGGTGTCGTGCGAGGGTAAAACCGGAGTTGAGATGGAGGCCATGACAGCCGCATCGACAGCAGCGCTAACAGTGTACGATATGTGCAAGGCGGTAGACAAGGGGATGGTGATTGACGGCATACGGGTCGTGTTCAAGGACGGCGGCAAGAATGGACGATGGGAGATGGACTAGTGAGATGAGAAGTGAAGACGGAAGCGGATGATGGACCCCGCATCGCGAGCTTTCTTGCCCCTCCCTCTCGAACATGTACATGTTCAGGCTATGAGTATCACGACTGGCGGTGGAAACAAGAGAGTGTGGGCTCGCAGCTAGGCCAGTAGGTAGACGGTACGGAGTACATTGTGTGTACGGAGTACATTTGACGTCAAAAACGCAAGAGGATGTGCAGCAGAAAGATATTCGAAGAACATTAAACGTCATCACGCGCAGCAACAGCAGGGGCCCGCGCCGCAGCAACGCAAATGGTATTTTCTTCGTCTCCCCCCGATTCATGTTCATTCTTCGCGACAACAGCGCCAATCGGACCCGGAGAAGCCTTCCCAGCCACCGGACAGTCGGTGTGGTGGATAGGAGACAGCCCGAGTCAGTTGCGCTGGGGTGAGTCGTGGGAGTTGTGGGCAGCTTGTACTCGGTATTACTGAACCATCCAGTCTTTTTTAGGGGTCCAGATCCCGCAGGCGAGGACGCTGGGACCCCCAGTAGATGCAGGGATTCGCTGGCCAATCATATGTCTGCGATAAGGAGAAGGCACTGAGTACTCCGTACGTCCGTATGTACATGGATAATTTCCGCCATCACAATCACAAGCTATTATGTACATACAAGGGCTCCTCGCCTATTCCCCGTTTCGGGCTCTGACAACCCACAGCGCACCGAGTTGTCAATGTCTTGCTCTTCGTAATACAGATAGATTCGCGGCAAGCGGGTGGTCCGATGAACTAGACCGACCCCTTGGCTTGGCTTGTCTGGGTCCACTCTGCATGCTCCACCTTGGGAGCATCTCGTCGGTGGACCAAGTCCGGTGGTGTGTCCAGCTCGTCTCATTGACAAAAGTGTTTGTTGGAGAAATGTCCGTGTCCGCATTCCCGAGCACAAGCATCTTTCTTATGGTGTAGAGAATGCACAGAGTAAAGCAGCACAACTTGTCGGTCTTTAGATAGGGAAGAATGAATCGCGATTTTTCTTGCATTTTTTTTTAAAAGAAACACGGGCACGAACACGAACAGTATTGGCCCTCGGATGAAATGTGTCTTTGCAGCATGTCTAAAGTGATGGCTAACCTCCGAGCCCATGCTTGCTTGGTTTGGTGGAGGTGGAGGTGAAGATGAGATGGAGATGGAGATGGAGCTTGTCGCCATGCCAAGTACGAGAGGGGAAAACGTGGCTTGCTGCCACTGAAGCCACCCGGCCCGGTGCCCACTGCCCACTGCCCCGCCATTGGGGCCACTGGGGCCATTGGGGCCATTGGGGGGGCGCCCATTGGGACTGTCAACCAACCCATTGTGTCTCTGCACTTATTGAGTTTTTGATCGAAATTGGACTGCAGTTGGCTTCGGGTTTTGGGTCATCGTTGTCACGTCTTGCATGTTGATCTTTTCCATTTCGAGTCATCGGTCATCGCAAATGACGCTTCCCTGATGCCGATGCCGATGCCAAGTGAGCGAGTGTGCTGAAAGCAGCTTGAAAAAGAAGGGTTTTTTAGGAAACGAACCTTTTAATTAACTGTCTGTAGCTAGGTTTATTAAAGAATAAAGGGTAATGCCTCTCTAATAAAAAAAAAAATTTTTATAAGGCTTTTTAAGCTAGAGGGGGGGAAGGTATAAGGCACTAACCTACTCTCTAACTTATTTACTAGTATAAGATAGTTACCCTAACTATAAGTAAAGGAAAATAAAAACAACAAGTAAATATTCTTAGAAGTAATTTTTTAATCCATTACTTCTTAACCCTAATAGCTAAACTTATTAACACCTTAATCTCTTTAAGGGTTATTAAGTCTTTATATTCTATAGTAAATTCTATAAGTAGTCCCTTATAAACACCTATAAGTTCTGTAAATAAATAGTTATATCTCACTACCTTCTTTAGTTTCCTTAAATTATCTTATAGTTTCTTTATTATAGTATCCCGCTTAAAATATTATAAGGACCAGAGCCCCCTATTAAGCTTAAATGTAAGATTAGCAACTTTTTTAATAAAATTAGAATTCTCTAATTAATAATATTCTAGGATATTAGTCTATAGAGTTAATTAACTAGTAGCCCCCCTATTATGTTTAAGAGTAAGTGGCCTAAAGTATCCTTTAAAAATAGATAAGTCTCCCTCTTTCCTATCTAGCATAAGAGCAAGGATATTACTAGCTTTCTTTAGCTTAGCAGGGGTTAACCCTCTAGCTTTAATCTTATTAATGCTATTATTATAGATATTAATTAATTTTCTTAATTCTACTAAAGTAGTGCATAATAATTAGTATATAAATAAGATTACTACAAGCATATTAATAGCTTGCATTTTACCCTTATTACCCTTTTATTAGTTTTTAAGAAGCTAAGACTTTAGGCTCTTTATTAGTAAGGACTATAAGTCTAGTAATACTATTAGATAACCTAGGAAGGGTCTCTCTAAGAGAAGCTTAAGTTAGTCTTTAAATACTTTAATTTTAGGTAATAGAATAGAAGATAGGGGTAATAGAGAATTAGCTTAGGCTTTAGCCCTTAGCCTAAATATAGTTACTATTTTACTATACTCCTTTGCACTTATAGCCCTTACCTTAAATAACTTAGGTATACCTCTTAGTAGAAGTTTACGCCTATTAAATATAAATAAGTTAGGAGTTATAGTAATTCCATAATTAATAGCTAGCTTAGTTAGGTCCTATAGCTCTTAGACTAAAAGTCATCTTGCGGCTAGTCCTAGCATTTTACCTAGAGGGGTCTCTGTTAATTTAGCTTTATCTTAATTACCTTAAAATATATAATATATTAGAGGGGAGTTTAGGTTTAGTATAATAGGCTCTAATCTAACTTTATAAATATTACTAAACATAAACATATCTTTAAGTTAATAAGGATAGTCACTAGTAATTATCCTTTTAACCTAAATAAATATAGTTATAATAGTTAATATCCTATCCTTAAAATTTATTCTAGGCCTTATACTAAACACTAGTAGTAGTTAGGGGTTTGTTAGCAGGGGTTATAGTCTTAGAGACCTAGTATCTATTGTAAGTCTCTTACGCTTGTTCCTAGAGATGTTATTATTATTATTAGTAGTTAGATTCTTATTCCTATTATTCTCTTTATTTCCCTTGTAATTATTATTTCCTTTATTACTACTATCTTTCCTATTCCTATAATCCTTCTCTCTATTACTAGCTCCTCCTGCCCTATAGCTTCTACCCCTAGTGTTACTAGTGTTATTAGCATTATTAGCTCTATTATCTCTAGGGTCTTGCTTATTTCTATAAGTATATTCTTTTCCTTTATTACTTCTATTAGTTAGTGTCTTAGGTAGTAGGTTAGAAGGGTTATTACTTAGTTCTTTATTATTCTTAGTTATAATTATAATCTTCCTAGACTTACTAGATCTATTAGGCATTTCTATTATAATAGGCTAATTTACCTTCTATAGTTAATATAAGGCATTCCTACTTTTTAATCCTATCTAGATTATATCTATATACTTAGAGGTGTATAAGAGATTTACTCCTAACTTATAGACTATAGTACTAGTTAAATAGTATTATTATAGAAAGTTCTTTAGGATTACTATATTCTAAATCTTTATCCTAGTTAGGGATAGTAGTAATCTAAATAGATAGAATAACCCTAAGGCCTAGAGGCCTTATACTATTAAAGATAGCTACTCCTAAGTTAACTTATAGACACTAGGCGCTTTATATATTATATTATGGATTTTATCCTATAAGTAGAAAAGAATTATAAATATTTAATATAAAGGGGGTAAGCCTTTTATCCTTATTATTATTAGGCTTAGTTCCTATTAGACCTTATTATCCTTAAGGGTGTCTCTTACTCTTATAGTTCTTCTTACTACTACTTAAGCCCTTACTACTATTAGTAGTATATTATAAAAAGGGTATAAAAACTTTAAAAGTTAGAGGTTATAGTAAAGTCTTAACTAATATAAAAAGTAAAGATAAAATTCTTTAACTCCTATTAGTATTATATCTAGAATTACCTTTCTATTTACTCTCCTAGGCGTCTTTTAGAATACCTCTATCCTACTAGTTAGGGAGCTTATTAGATTATTCTAGATAATAAAAGCTATTAAGAGTCCTATTATATAGAATATATTATAACAGTATACCTCTATAAACTTTACTATTATCCTTATAATAAAGTCTAGAAACTTAAGTAAGGCTATAAGAGGAAGTATACTTAAGAAGATTCCTAGGGTATTATTATAGCAAATAGCAGGCTAGTTTAAATAGGCAATCCTAGCTAGCCTAGGATTAGTCCCTAATAAGTTAGCTAGCTTAGTAGTAGTCTAGTTCTTGTAAGCAAACAATAGTGTAATTATTTTTCCTACTGCTAATTATTTGTAAATTTACTTACACCACTCTAATAGGGCTTTAATTATTAAGGTCCCTTTCTCTATTAGGGATTTCTATTTAAACCCTAACCTCTTTAGCTCCTTTATTATTTAGGTTTTTAATAGCTAGCTAGCTATAAACTATACTAGGCCTTTAATAGCTTTTATATTCCTACTAATAAGCATATCCTAATATAGAATTATTAGACTAGGAGAAATATAATAGCTTATAACTAGGTTATAGTAAGTTCTAACTATAAAGTTATTTATCTTATTAAATTTAGTTTTCTAATTCTAATTAGAAATTTATATAGCTATAGGGTATAAGCTATCAGTATAATAACTAATAAACACTTACTTTAGACCTTTAACTATAGCCTCTTTCCCTTCTCTAAGGGTTCTTACTAGTAGTAAACTTTTTATAACTAGATTTATTACTATTAATATTATTAGGAGGTTATATAAGCTTAGGGATTAGTTTACTAGTAGTAAATAACACTACTTCCCTTACTAAAGACTAGTAGTAGAAAATAGGTTATTCCCTCCTATATAGCTTACTATTTTTACTAAGACCTTACCCTTATATTTAATTACTAAATAGTTCTCTTTTAGTCTAAGGGATACTTCTCTAATATTATAAGAGATTTATGCTTATAGTCTAGCCTTCTAACTAAGATAGCTAGAGGTTTAGTAAGAAGGCTACTTAATAAACCCTAAATTTTTAAAGTTAGGCTATCTCTTTATTACTACTTCCTTAGGGTTAGCACTTCTCCTAGCTAGTGTTATTACCTCCTACTTTATAAACTCTAGCCTTTTTACTAATAGCTTAGCAGGATTTATAACCTCTATAACTATTATAAGCAAAGAGGCTTTTACTTAGTAGCTTAAGCTAAATAATATATAAAACTTAGGTAGTTAATAATCTAGATAGTTAAGCAAATAGTATAATAAATTCTAGGTAAAGATACGTTATTATAAGCTTAGTGGTTATTAATTACTATCCTTAATTACTATCCTTAATATCTCTAATTTATAGTATAAATTCTAAGGGGAAGGGGACTAAATAAAATAAAGGGGAAGAAGTAAGGAATAGTAAAATTAGAGAGAAAGAGGAGAATATAGCAATTTAATTTACCTCTTAGCTAGAATTTACCTTTAACTTACTTTCTCCTACCTATTAATACCTAACACCCCGCTAATCCCTCTTAGCTTCTCTTTTTCTCTTTTTCCTTTTTTTTTTTTTTTTTCTTAACACTATAATTCTAGCCTTGCTAATTATGCTATATTACCTCTCTAAACCTCTTTATTACTCTTATTATTATAATCTTATCCTCCCTATTAGCAGTTAATCCTATAATATCTTTAAATACCTAGTTTAAGGAACAAAAGCTTTTAATATATCCTTATAAAAGCCTAAGCTAGGATCCCCCTTATATAAGACCTATCTAAATTAATAAGTTAGTATAAAGCTTGTCTAGCCTAATCTTTAACTTAAAATAGCCCTTACTATTATAGCTATAGCTTTAGAGGCTTGCCCTCGCAAGCTACTATTACTATTTTACTTATTTTAAAAGGTTTTACTCTTTATTACTTATAATAAGCTCTCTAAGTAATAGCCTTAGACTCCCTATCTATTAATACTACCTCTTAATGTTTTTTAACACTACCTACCTAATACACTACTATATCTCCCTAGATAGAATCCTCTAATAGCTAGTTTAGACACTCTTAAAATTCAGGAGACTATCTAGTTATTATTAATAGGGTTAGGAGGGCTATTAGTTCTTATTTTATATATTAAGTTAACTTATATAAAATCTCTATAGGGAATAACCTATAGAATTAATATACTAGTAATTTAGTGCTTCTAATACCTTTAGAAGCTAAAGGTCCTAAGTTTTTACGTTAGTTATTATCTTATTTAGCACTCCTTATAGAACTTAATTTATAATTTCTACTAGTCTAATACTCTTATAAGACTATCTTAGGGTATTTATTAGGTTTACCCCCTTCTTTTTTAGAAATCTTAATAGCTTTGCTAACCTAAATGCTAGTCCTAGATTAGTGTAAAACCCTTCTAGAGCAAGCAATAACCCTATTATCCACGCTTTTAAATAGTTTATAACTTCTATAGCACCTATTAACTAATAGGGGAATAACTATATAAACTAAGAGAAATAATCTACTATAACTAGGATATGCTTAAATTTCCACTTTAATTCTAGGAAAGGCCTAATATAGTCTATCCCTATAACTTAAAAAGGTTTGTTTACTAGTATAGGTTAATTTAGTGCCTTTCTTTTTTAAGAGGTATACTAAGCATATAGCAAGTACCCTAAAATATACCTTATAATATTAGCTCCTATCCTAGGCTAAAACACTACCTAGGTTAGCTTTTATTAAGTTAAGTCTGCCCTAAAGTAGCTAGATTTATTATAAGCGCTTTAAAGAGCGCTAGCTACCTCCCCTTATACTAGGTAATGTTAGCAGCTATATTACTCTCTATACTAGAGGATCCTATTCTCTAGTTTATATTATTACACTTTTGCTATTATTCTTTGAATTAAATAATAATTATAACTCCCCTCTTTGTATTATCTAGTAGTTAGGAATTTTATTATTTTAGTATACTAAGGTTTATCTAAATACTTCTTTTATAAAACTTTAGCTTCTAGTAATACTTCTAGCTATCTTACACTTTAGCTTAACCCCTTAGAGAATTTAAGTTTCTTTTTATTCTTAGCGGCTTTTAGGGACTTTAGCATCTCTTTATACCCTCTAGCTTTATCTTTCTAGACTTATTAATTTTGGCTTATATCCCGCGACCTAAATTCTATTAGGTTATCTACGTAATTTTCCAAAGGAAAAATAGTATAAGATAACCTATTTACTATAGCGTTTCGCTTCCCTAAAATAAAGTAAATCTTTACATTTAATAATCTTAATTCTATAACTCACCTAGCATAGATACCCTTATGCCTAGTAGCAGTTATAAATATAGTAAGTGGTTTATAATTAGTGAAAATAGTTAACTTTAGCTTTAACTTAAAGAAGTGCTTATGCTTATGGTAGAACTTAATAATAGCGTATAGTTCTTGTTTATAAGTTCTATAATTCCTCTAAGTCTTAGTAAATAGGAATAAGTTATATAGAATAAAATAAGGTACTTTATCCTAGACTTATAGCACCATATACCCTCCTCTAAATCTACTAGTATTAGAGTATATCTAAGTAGGTAAGTTAAATACATACCTATGTATGCTAAGAATAGTAGTGGCCTTGTCCCTTAATATAGTAAAGGATAGAGCCTCTAAGTCTCCCTACTGCTAGCTAATATCCCTAGTTAGTTAGTTAAGGGGCTAGGCGATTTTAGTATAATTCTTAATCTATCTCCTATAGGGTCTAACGGATCCTAAGAAAGATTAAATATTGAATTGGTTTATAGGGGTTAGCTACTCCCTTAGCTTTGCTACTTAATTAGGTTTAATATATATTTTCCCCTTAATCTTATGAACTTAACTAACTATAATAATAGTTTTTATACTAAGGGATACCTTCTTAAAACTTAGCTTTAGGAGTGTCTATAGCAACCTAGGTAATAAATAATCTTTAATAAAAGACTACTACTTTTTAAATGAGGTATGTTTATAGAAAATATTATCTATGTACATAGTTAGTGCGTTTAGATTACCTAGCATTTGGGGTGAAGTTAATGAGGGTTCTAGGTAAGGTAATAGGATAGGTCTAAGAGCTATTTTTATTACTTTGGTTATAGTATACCCTATGAACTAGGACTCTTAGGGCATGCGAGATAGTTATAGCTAACTAAATCCAGGGACATTAAATGCAAATATATGTCTTAACTCCTTAGCTATAGGTATTAACTAGTATATATATTTAAGATTAAACATACTGTATAACCTAACCTAAGGGTCTGAGAGTTAATTATAAACCTTAGCTAATAAAGGTATCTAACTTCTAGGCATATTCTCTTTAACGTAAGAATAGTTAATAGTAAGTTATTGCTTAGCCTAAGGGTTAGACTTATCTTTTAGTACTAATACTAGCTTTACATACTAGTCTAATATCTTTCTATTTGTAGCTATAGTGTACTTATATATTCTAGACTAGATCCCTTTAGTTACTAGCTAATTTAACTAGTACTTCTAAGGCTCTAATTACCTTCTCTTTAGGGATTATGCCTATAGTTTTATATTTTCTTTTAGTTAAGGTACATATATATAAAGGTCTATAGTAAGGATATTAGCAATAAATAAAGTATTTAAGTCTCTATAGGTATAAAATATTTAAGTAATTTCCTTTACTATTAATGTTAGAACTAGTGGCCCTAGGGTCACGCTATAACCTTTAAACTAGGTTAATACTATCTTAATTAGGGTTTCCTAGTTAATTTCTCTTCTCTACACTCTTTAATAAGTTAGAAATAGGAATAATAAGGCTTCTTTTATAACTAGCCTAGGCTAATTATCCTTGTTCTATTAGGATGTTTTTTTATTATTATTAGTCCTCTACCTTATAGAGTACTTTTCTTCTTTAAGTAAGTTTATATTAGATAAGTATACGTAAAGACTAAGTTAGTTTGCAAGCTAATATTCTTTCTATACTAAAATAGGGTAGGTAATTTAAGAAGCATAGCCTAAGAACTATACTATAGGTTTTACCTAAAAGTAAACAAATAGAAGTTCTTAGAGTTATCCTTCTAGAGTATTACCCTAAGCTATTAGATTTAGTTTTTTAATATAACTAGGTCGCAGTGAATTACTTAGTTTTCTAAATTATCTAAATTATTCTTATTATCTAAACTAGATAATATATTATCTAAGGACATATTTACATTATCCTATTTAATATACTTTTCTAGGATTGCAGGCTTAGCTAGGTAAAGCATAACTTTCTATTAGGTTAATAAGGCTACTAAGGGTCCTTTAATAAATATAACTTTATCTCTACGCTCTTTAACCCTAATTATTAATTCCGAATTTCTAATGTTAAACTTAGCTCCTACATTATAAAGCTAGGGTAAACCTAGAATTAAAATAGTTTAATTCTTAGGCTAGTGATTAGGTGTGATAATAGCTTACATAGATTAAGTAACCTTATAGTAAGTTACTTTTATTAATATAAAGTAAGTAACTATATTCTCCCGCCTATTAGTATTAATTATTTACAGTCCTTAGAAGCCTACGGACCCTAAATTATAAACTAGTATATTCTCTTATAGTATAAATGCCTAAGATATAATATTAATTTTAGCTCCTTAGTTTGCTATAGCTTGCCTAGGCTTAAGGTTAAATGCCTATTCTTTTCAAAACCTTATTTAAGCTTAAATAGTAATCCTAAACAGCTTAGCACCTAACTAGTGCTCGCGAAGTAGCTTAGTATTATGATTATCTAATACTAAAATTTTCTTATTGCTACCTAAAGTAGCCTAGACAGAGCTTATATTAAGCAAAAAAGCTACCTTCTTCTTTAGTTACCTCCTTAGAGTAGTTACTTATAAAGATAGCTTTTAAAATTATTTAGATATCTTAGGACTAATTTACCATAGGTGTTATGGACTCGAGCTATAAGCTCGGGTCAAGTCCGGCTCCGGAAAGTATGCGTACTTTGTGCGGCTAGGTTAGGGCTCTACATAGACCATGCACAAACCGCGTATAAAAGACTATATATCTGGATACTATATAACTACTAGTATAATTTCTTTCTTCTTCTATAAGAATAATATTCTTATTCTAAACGCTTATATATAGTAGCTATAAGGCTAGTTTATAATATATATTATTCTTTACTATAGAAATAACCTATCTAGTAAATACGCTATTACTACTAGATACAATAGACACTAATAAGCTAGCACTCCTATAATAATAGGTAAAATAGCAAGCAAAACAAATCTAGTACTTAGCTAATACATAAAGTGTAATACCTATACTAATCTAAATTAAGCAAAAACCCTTACTTATAGGCCCTCTCTTTAATAGTAATAAGGTCTTATTTATAGCTTAGAAAGGCCTTATAACTTATAAGCTCCTAGTAAATAAGGAGTTTATTAGTAGTAATTAGGATTAGTAGTGCTTTATTTACTAAAACCTATTACCTAAGGTCTAGGTATAGGTTACACCTTTCTTTAAGAAAGGCTACCTAGAGGACTTCTATTTATCTAGACTTCTTAACTACCTAAGGGAGATATTTAATAACCCTTACCACTAGGAAATAGCTATTATAAAACTTAACTAGTTAATATAATAATAAAATAAGAGATTTAGTAACTTTTATATTTACTTTAAATAGAAGTTAGCCTTAGCTAGGGGGCTTAGGTAAGCAGACTTAGTAAAGTTATCTAAGTTACGCATAGCGCTTAATAAGTAAATAAGGGACTATAGCGTTAGATAAGATATACCCTAGGCTAATTACGTAGTAGTAATAGCTTACTATTAAAGTATTATACTAGATATTAAATCCTACTAACTAGAGGAAAAACATTACATATAGAAGCAAGGTAATCTAGCGCCTAACCTAATTAAGGCTAAGGTATAGGATAAGGACACGCTAATAATAGATATTTACTCTATAAGTATAATAAGGACTTAGTAAGGTTCTAGAAAGTCTATAGAACACTAAAAGTTAGGTAATAAGAAAGGTAGTAAGCACACTAAGTAAGTTACTTAGGACATACTTAACACATACTATAATAAGGGCTAGTATTTATAATATAGCTTCTCTAAGTATTTTACTATAGTATACTTATTATATCCTACTACCTACTTATAAAAGAAGTTCTCTATAAACACTTATAATATAAAGAAAGTACTTACTATTAGCTTAGATATTAAGTCTATAAGTTAGTTAGAAAAAGAGTAACCTTATTATTAAGTTATTTAACTAGGGATAAAGGAAAGAAGTATAGAGAGGCTTTATAGTATATAGCTATTACTAATAAGGACTATAAAGAGATTTAAAGTAATATAGACTTAATTCCTTTCTTAGTCTTTACTTTAATTAATAAGACTACCTTTACAAATACTTAAGTTAATATAAGTTATAACTACTATACTACTATAAGTAAATACCTTATCTAAAAGCTTAGGTTAGAATACCTCCCTTTTCTAACTAAAAGGTTAGTTTACATAGCTATTAGTGTAAAGTAAAGGGGAAAAGAGAGTTAGGAGAAATGTTTATATATTTTATATATTATTTGTTTTTAGTTAGATTTAGATAGATAGGAAATGCTAATTGTGGTATATGTGATCCTAGGACTAATAAGATAACTAATCCTAGGTACACTATAGATAGAATAGAACAAAATTAGCCTAGATATAGCAAGACAGTAGGTATGTGTGGGATTAGCTAATAGGCTACTTATACAGGCTATGGATAATAAAAAGGTTAACTAACCTATAGTATTTATTCTAGGTTTGATATTTACAAGAATAATATAATAGGCAAAGAGATAGAGGGAAAATATTTAGCTTTGCGCTATAAGCCTACGGGAAATTACATTTATCTTGTAAATTAATATAACCCTAAAGCCTATAGAGAAGGAGCTTCTAGTTTCCTTACTAGAGGCATTATAGGACTTTAGGGACTTATTTCTAGAAAGTAAGGCAAGCGCCTTACTACTACACTAAGAAAAGTTAGACTATTATATTTACCTAAAATATAATACTAATAGAAACAAACCTAACTTACTATAGGCGCCTTTATATAATATACCTTAGGAGTATTTACTAGAAATCTAGAAATAAGTAATAAACTTAATAAATAGGGGTTAGATTTAAGTAAGCTTCTTATTAGTAATAGCCCTAGTATTACTAGTAAAAAAGCCTAGTAAGGGTTAGAGGTTTTATGTAAACTATTACGCGCTTAATAAGATTATAGAATAGGACTATTACCTACTACTACTAGTAAAGGAAATATTATATTCTTTAGCTAAGGCAAAGTGGTTTATAAAGCTAGATATATAATTAGCGTTTTACTATATATATATTACTAAGGGTAAGGAACACTAGACTACGTTTTAGACAAGATTTAGCTTATTTAAATAGCTAGTATGCCCCTTTAAGTTAGCAGGCGCACTAGTGACTTTCTAGAGGTATATTAATAGTGTGTTAAGTAGTATCCTTAGTAATTATATTACTACGTATCTTAATAATATGCTTATATACTTAGGCAGATTATAGAAGGATTATATAGAGAAAGTCCGTAGCGTACTATCTAGACTACAATAAGCTAGTCTAAACCTAGATATTAAAAAGTATATCTTTGTAACTAAGGAGGTTAAGTACCTTAGGTTTATTATCTAGGTAAGGAAAGCTATTTATCTAAATAGGGAGAAAATTATAGTAATTTAGGATTAGGAGGCACTAACTAGGGTCTAGGGCGTCCGTAGCTTTCTTAGTTTCGCTAACTTCTATTATAATTTTATACTAAATTTCTTAGATATAGCAAGCCCCCTTATTAACTTAATAAAGAAGGGAGCTTTATTTTACTAGTTAAAGAAGTATAATAAGGCTTTTAAGGCATTAAAATTAGCTTTTATATTATACCTAATCCTAGCTTAGTAGGATTCTAAAAGGGATACTTTAGTAAAGGCAAATTACTTAGGAATAGCTCTAGGGGGTGTCTTTCTTAGTTTAGTAATAATAGTATTTTATATCTAGTAGCTTACTATTTAGCTTAATTATAGGCTACTTAGCGAAATTATATAATCTATAATAAGAAGCTACTAGTAATTATCTCCTATCTTAAGGTATAGTTAGTAAAGCTATAAAGTATAAGTAAACTATTTATAATACTAATAGACTATAAGAACCTTAAGTACTTTATAGCGCTAAGGGAGATATTAGAATATTAGGCATAGTAGGCAAAGACTCTAGCACTATTTAATTTCTATTTATATTATAAACTAGGCACTTAAGCGAAATAACTAAATATATTATTATAGCGCTATCCTAATAGGCTAGAAATAGAAAGGGTAAAGGCACTAATTATTTAGTTAGTAATAAGCCTTATAAAATTCTTCTTTAAGGGAGAATAGCTATATATATGCCTTAAGCTTATTATAGTAATAAATAGGGGTAGCCCTAATAATAACCTATTTATAATAAGGACTTTGCTTACTAGTATGTTTATATTTGCAAATAAGCACCTTTAGTCTTTATAGGATTAGTTTTTAGCTTAGGATAAAGCTTATAGGTTATAGGTTAATATAGTAGTAGTAGGGGCTAGGAAGTTCCTAGACATTACTAATACTAGAGAATAAATTATAAACTATTAGATTAGTGTAAAAGAGGCGCTATAGTTTTAAGGATAAATATAAGTTCCTAAGTAAGAGCTACTAACTATAACATTAATATAGTATATCTATAACTTACTTTTATTAGGCTACCTAGGCTAGAATATAACCTTTAAGGCGCTTTAAAGGGACTTCTATTAGGATAGTATATTATAGGATATAGCCTAATTTATATGGAACTATTACTATTATAAAGGGTAAAAAAGCTAGTAACTATAACAAGGCTTACTAAAGCTAATTCCACTACCTAATAGGTACTAGTTGTAAATATCTATTAACTTTATAATAGACCTACTAGTAAAAACATAGGATTAGCTATAGTTTCTTATAGTTATTACTAATTATCTATTAAAGTACGTTTAGTTAGAGGTAATAATATTAATAGAAGCTAGGGCTTATGTAAAATAATTTAAGCATTACTAGTGGTGGTTTTATAGGTTCCTTACATAGATTATTATAGACTATAGGTTAGATTAGCTTAGTAATTTCTAGACTAAGCTTTATAGTAGAGTTAGCATATAATAATTACTTTCTATTATATATTACCCTTAGATAGATAGTAGTATAGAAAAGGCTAACTAGGAAGTATAGGCTATACTACACGTAATACTATCTTTCTCCTAGTTTAAATAGCTAGATTACTTACTAGCTTACTAATTAGCGTTAAATAATAAGGATTTGTTAGTAACTAGGATAAGCATAAATATAGCACTCTATAGGTTTAATATAGCTATAATTTAGAATCTATCCCTTATAGGGTAGTTTACTATATTAGTAAAGGGAAGGGCTTAAGCCTTTCTATAATATTTAAAGGATAGCATAGATTTAATATAAGCTATAATAGCCTTTATCTAGTAATAATAGCAGGAGAATATAAATAGTAATTATAGGCTAGTAAAATAATTCTAGGTTAGGGACTATATATAGCTTAGTCTTTATAATATTAAGATAAACTATCCTTATAAGAAGCTAGATTAGGTTATAGCTAAGTATAAGGTACTTAAGGTTCCTATGCCTTTAATAGTTAAATTAGATATTCTAAGGGGACTATATCCTATCTTTTATATTAATCTAGTCTAGTATGTAGTAAATAACCTATTACTAAGTTAAAGACTAGCTAATAAACATCCACTACTAGAACTTATTATAATAAATGCTAATAATAATCTTATAGAGTATTAGGTAAAGGAAATCCTTATAGCTAAAAACACACTAGGTAAGGGTTTAAATTAGAATATCTTAGTTAAATAAAAAGGCTATATATAGCTAACTTAGGAGCTATTAGAAAGTATAATATATATAAAGGTACTTAACTAATTTAAATTATAATAAGGAGATATATAGATAAATAATAGCCCTAAAAAGTATATTTTAATTTAGCTATAAAAAATTAAGGCGCCTAGTTTACATCTAGTGCGCACATACTCTAGCGCTAAGCTTTTACTATAGTAAAGAGTAATTAAGATAAGGGGGGGGTATTCTTAGACTCCTAATAGGGTTAGCATGCCTTAGTAATAGTATAGGTAAGCTTTATAATAGTTTTAGCTATTTATTAGACCTAGGTATTACTAGCCTCCTAGGTAAAGATAGACTAGGTTAGGTTATTATTTATAGTCCTTATACTATAGAAAAATTTAGTAGCTAGGTTATTATAGCTATATTAAGTAAGTATTATCTAAGTAAGTATAAGCTACTATGCTTTAAAGGTACCTTAGGTATAAGCTATACTTATAGGGGAGGAAGCTAGGGGTTAGGCCTTAGCTAGGTTAATTTAAGTAATAGCTAATATACTATTAAAATACTTATAATAATAAATAAAAAATTTTATAAGGGTAATATATTACCCCTTACTATTAGTAAACTATAGTATAGCTAAAGCCTTAATAGCTTTACCTATAGCTAAAAGAGTCTTAAGATATTTAAAGGCATAATAAAGTTTTAAATTAGTGCTATATAAGTATATCTCCTAAATATATATATAATATATAGTATAGTATAAGGCATAGGCCTAGTTTAGCCCTAGGGTATAAATATATTTACCCTTATTCTAGAGATTATTTATATAAGGACTATATAGGAAATTATACTTCTTACTATTAGAAAGGGCCTTATTACTAAAGTCTCCTTTTAAAATATACTTACTAAGGTAAGTACCTTTAAGTAAGGTAAAAGAGGGCAAAGAAAAGGGAAAGAGTATACTAGAAGTAAGTTAGTTAGTAAAAGTAATAATACTACTTATAATAAAGAGTAAACTAGATATAGAAAGAGAGCTTTATAATTATAGAAAAATTAATAAATAAAGATAGGAAGGGTATAAGAAGAAAAATTTATAATAATATAAAGGGAGAAAAGTATAAATATAAAAAAAGGGGGATAGGATATTTATATTTTAGAATAAATTAGTTAAGCTTTAATTAAGGTATAGGTTTTTATATTTATAAATAATAGCTAGGAGTAAGTAAAGGTAATATATTATATAATAAGGGGTTAAATAGTTACTAATAAGGGGTTATTTAAAGTAAAGCTTAAATTTAGTAAATAATAGATAGGATATAAGATTAAGGTAAAGATAAGAGGCTAGATAAGATAAGGAGATAGCTAGTAGTAAGGGGCTATAAAATAAGTAGCTAGTATTTTTAAGGGTAAAGCTAAAGTAAGGTAAGGTAGTCCTATACTAAAAATTTTTTAGACTTATATAGTAAAGACATAACCTTACTAGGTAACCTACTAGCCTTACTAAGCTACCTATATATTTTTAAAAGGGGCTATATAATAAAGGTTTGCATTTAATATATACTTACTTTTTAGTAAGAGGAGAAAAGGGGGGTAAGTAAGGGGGTATATTATAGACTTAAGCTATAAGCTTAGGTTAAGTCTAGCTCTAGAAAGTATATATACTTTATGTAGCTAGGTTAGGGCTTTACATAAACTATATATAAACTATGTATAAGGGACTATATATCTAGATGCTATGTAACTACTAGTGTAATTCCTTTCTTCTTCTATAAGAATAATATTCTTATTCTAAACGCTTATACGCAGTAGCCATAAGGCCAGTTCATAACAATAGGTCTATAAGTAATATTAGGACTAAAATTCAACTAGCTAGAGCTTTCTAGTTAATAGGACTAAGGCCCTTATAACCCTAAATCTTACTTAATACCTTAGCGTTTCTCTTTACTACTTTCTCTCTTACTAATAGCATAGCTTTAGGCTCTAGGATTAGGGTCTTATCCTTAAGAATATTACTAAGTGCTATTCCCTTTTACTTCTTTAAAGGTAATGTTACCTCTAAGATTAGTATTATAACCTAAAGAGCACCCTAGGCAATAGACTCTAGAGTTTCTATATTTACCTTCTAAAGACTCTTTAAAAATAGTTTAAGGGGGCTATCCTTATTAGTAATATTTTCTACTTATACTTTTAAGTTAGCTTATTAGGCTTCTAGCTTCTTTATATTAACTATAGTAACTAACTAAGGAAGGATAGTTAATAATACCTCTTTAAGTTAAATAAGTTAGTAATTACCTACTAGTGTAGTTATATCTAATATAGTCTTAGGTTTAATTAGTATATAATAGGCTTTAACTATAGTTCTAATAGGAACTTCTTTAATAATTTAAGGTGCCTTTACTTTATTACGCTCTTCCTTACTTAGATAAATTTAAGCTAACTAAGTATAAACTTATCTAGGAACCTAAGAGTTATTATTCCTAGGGAGAAGGGTTATTAACTTTAGCTATATAGACTCCTATCTTTATAATATATTACTTCTAGTTATAGTATAGTTAGTAGTATAATATCTAGTAATACTACACTTAAAGTAAGTACCTCTATAAGGTAAAGGGTTAGTACTATTAATATACTAATTCTAAGACTCTGCTATAAGCCTTAGCTCCTATATATATCCCCTTAGGCTAGTATTTAGCATACTCTAGGGTGTAGCCTATAGTAGTTAAGATAGTATAATAGCACTACTTTAGGCTAGGGGTGCTAATAGTATAAAGTTTACCCTATAACCCCCTTACCTAGGTAAATTAGTATTCTAATAATTACTAGAGGTCTTATTATTAATATTACTATTATATCTAGATTATATCTAGGGCTACTACTAGGGATAATTACCTAGGGCATAATTCTAGTTAGCTAAGGGTATAGGCTAATACCTATTAAGTTACTATAGGTTAGGGATTCTATAAACTCTCCTAAGTCTAAGGTATAATATTATTAGTTAAAGCTAAGTAATTAGAGTATTAATAGGGGTAAACTCCTTTCTTTAGCTACCTAACACTTCTATAAATCCTAGTAAAAGCTTATAGGCTTATAATAAAACTTTATCTATAGAGTATTTACTCTAATGCTTAATAAACTCCTCTATTAATATAATCTTTATATTATATATAGTTAATTTTATAAGATTTGCTTTAGCCTTTAATATAGTAGCTACTTACTTAATATATTCCCTTGCTTCCCTAAGGCTATTAGTAGCTAGGATATTCTAACTAATAGCTTCCTATATTAATAGTTTATTATATAACCCCTAAATAAACCTCTGAATAAAATTATAAAAAGTATAACTCTTAATTAGGGTAAGTAAGTAGTCTAGGATAATTAGCTTATCTCTTCCTCTTATATAATAGAGAATATTTAAAACTTAAGAGTAATATATTACTAGGGCTTTACCCTTACTTTAGTAAAGTTTTATATTTATCCTTATCTTAACTTCCTTATTAACTATATTTAAAGAGTATTACTTTTATAAAGATTACTATAGCGTAGTTAAATTACCTTTTATAGCTATATTACTCTTAGCCTTTAAGACTACTAGTCTTAGTTATTTAGAGCTATTAATAAAGGTAGTAGCCCTATTACTTAGTGCTATATTAATAGCTTAGATAAATATGTTTAGGTTAATATCCTTACCCTTATTAATAGTCTTAAATAACTATTATAAGTAGCTTAGCTACTAACCTATAGATATTAACCTATTAAATATCCTAATATCTTAAGATAAGGGTAGTTTATAATTTATTATTAGCTAGAACCCCCTAGGTACACTAGGCTTTAATAAGGATATAAGTTTCTTAAAAAATTAGGTAAGTTAGGATACTATATTATCTTTTATCTTACTATAAGGCAGGTGGCCTTTCTTTACTAGAATGCTTTATAGTAATAATAATCTAGTAAAACTTAATTTAAGGGAATATACCCCTGCTATCTAGGGGTTTCACTAGAACTCTCCCTAGTCTAAGCACTCTAGGATAATAGCTAAATATAAGGCTAATGCTTTAGATAAAGATAGGGATTAAGGGTAGGGGATGATAATAAGTTAGTGCTACCCTAGTATAATAACGATAATAAACTTCTTGATTCTAGGAATGCTTTAAGAAGCTTAGCCTTTATTATATCTCCTAGCGTGGTTACTAAAAAGAAGGGTTTTTTAGGAAACAAACCTTTTAATTAACTGTTTGTAGCTAGGTTTATTAAAGGATAAAGAGCAACACCTCTCTAATAAAAAAAAATTTTTTATAAGGCTTTTTAAGCTAAAAAGGGGGAAGGTATAAGGCACTAACCTACCCTCTAACTTATTTACTAGCATAAGATAGTCACCCTAACTATAAGTAAAGGAAAATAAAAACAATAAGTAAATGTTCTCAGGAGTAATTTTTTAATCCATCACTCCTCGACCCTAATAGCCAAACTGCTTGCTCGAGTGCACCCGAGACTTGGTTTTGTTGGAACTTGGAAGGACCCTCCCTCCTCCCTCTTCCCTCCTCCACTCCTTCCACCTTCCACTAGCCAGGGGTCCCCTGCTCGCCTGCCTTGACTGCCTTGAATGCCTTGACTCGCCGCATGGCTCCTTCTAAACCACCCGCCTCCCGCCACTTGCTCGGTTAGGCGCATCCGACTCCTCCCCTCCTCCTCTCTCTCTCGCTCTTTCGCTCTTTCGCTCTCTCGCTCTCTCACTCTCTCACTCTCTCGGCTAAAAGAAGCCGCCGCTCCCTCTTCGCCGCTTCTTTCGATTTCACTGTCACGATCCTCGAGAGCAGTCTCGTCGACCCAGCCAGCAATAACGCGTCACCGACCTATCGATCACCGACCGACGACAGGACCGACCCCAAGACCGACCCCAAGACCGACCCCAAGACCCTGTGACGAATCTGTCTCACCAGTGTCCCCTTTTCTTTTTGCCCTTCCCGACGACCCGCTGCCGCCGCCGACTCACGGCAGGCACCCTGTCTACATACACGACATCACGACACACGACACCAACAAGTTTGCTCTCCGAGAGTTCACGACAAATTCTCAAATCCCGAGTTCCATTCCATCATGGCAGCCGAGCTCATCATGCCCACGCCGCCGGCCGACCAGCAGCAATCGCGACACTTCTTGCCCAACACGCACACGCACACACATGCATACGCACACGCACATGCGCATGCACAAACCCGCCCTCACCACACTCGATCTCAGTCCTACCAGGTTCCCCCGGGACTTCAAATATCGCCTCTTGACACGTCGGGTATGCCGCACAACCACGTCTACTCTACACCTCCGTCTCCCAAGGCCCAGCACAAGCAGTATGGCGGCCGTCCCATGTACATGCCCGCCGTACTTCGGCGATGCGATGAGTTTCCAGCACGCAAGGTCACCAGGTGCAGAACCGCGGGCTCTACCTCCTCCACCGACTCAGACTCCACCTTGACACGAGCCAACCATGCTCTAATGAGTATACCCGGCCTGTCCGTGCTTGGTCAGCGTCTTGCGCGCCGTTCCACTGGCGAGTGTAACAGGACTCTGGACGGCGAATGGAAGCTGGATGCCTTCCCACAAGTGAATGGCGTGCCCACGCGCAAGCACTGGAAGGTGAGCTCGAATATATGGACCATGCCAATAACCAAACCTGTCAATCGTTACGTCAAATCGTTACTAACCTTGACCTCTTTCTTAGCCCGATTCAGAGTCTTCTGTCTGCGATGACCCGACTTGCAAGCGCACATTCAACTATTTCACCCGGCGACATCACTGCCGCAAATGTGGCAACATCTTCTGTGACTGGCACTCCAGAACAGCCCTTCCCCTCGACCACAACGCCAACTTCAACCCGCGCGCAGGCCCATCACGCACCTGCAATCACTGCTTCGACGAAGTCAAAGCCCTTCACAGCAGAAACAACAGCCAGAGCTCCAGCTCAACATCCTCTGATGCTACGCCTCCGACCCCCATGAACGCCCCACCAGCCCCTGGGGTGACGCCCCCTCATAAGCCTGAAGTCGCCGCAAGTGTTCCGCGCGACTGGAACTGGAGCACATTCTAAATATCTCAAGGGGCCAGGCGTCTGCTTGGTGCTCATGTTTGCAATTCGTCCTCTTGTAAAGATGGTGTCCTCCTACGAAAGAAGATGCACAGCTACGACCTGTTTGAGACTCTCAAGACATTGCAGGCGCATATTCCTGTCCAGAACACATCCACTTGAAAGTTTCCTCCTTTAATAAACGCACGACTTTCGGCTTACCACAGTTTTTTTTGGGGGGCGGGGGTTTTATTTCCATCTTCACGTTATTCTTGTCTTTAAGCGAGGCGTCATGGGAGGTGCAGGTAGGCGTTGGTTTCTAGGCAATCCACAGGTGCGTCGTCACCAGATAGTGGAGGCTTTTCTGTCTCTTTTTCTCCTTTTTTTTTCCATCAGAGGATCTTGACATATTGTTCACTCAGAATTTGGATATCTAGTCATGTTTCCACGTCAGGTCGCATACATCTGATATGCGATTGGTGATATCCGCTGTCTTTTTTTGTTTATGGTAATACCCCGGAACCGAGGGACTCCCGAGAGTAGGCAAACTAGAGTAAAGTCAATAATTCAATCTTTCCGAAGCACATTTCACCGCCGTCCATGAGAAGCGATGAACTACTCCGTAGTCTTGCCGCAATTTGCTTCAACGTAGACTCGGAACAGCGCACAGGCACTCTGCAAGTAATGTCGACAAGAATCCGTGGTCTCGATGGAAATCATGTCTCGCAGTATACAATGGCTCGCTTTTCAAATCAATCACGCTCTTATTGTCTCGCGTTGTGTGCCGACCGGACTGGGCACGACATGGTCTCGTGACGGCGAATCATGACACGTACCCATACATACGCTTGACCCTGAATTTGACAAATCAAAAAATGCATGTTTTGAAATACAGGACAGAACACAACTGTCTTGTACAATGTAAAATTACGACTCTGGGCGTGAAAAATTTCTTGCCAATTCAAAACAGGTTCAAGACCATTGCTGCTGCCGGACTCCCGCATGTACCTTTTGCTTCTTGAGATGCAAGTAATAATAATGAAAACTCCCAACGTTATGCTTCTTTCTCTAATCACTCCATGACCGCCTCCCCCTTCTACCATGGTCCCAGGAGTGAAAAAGAAGAGTGAATACAATTCGTAGCTGATCATGAAACCCTCTTCTTCTCCATGCTCCTTTTGCAAGCCATAGTCAACCACCAACTTCCCTCTAGACATGGACTACAAGCGCTGACAGCCACAAAGAGTAGTAAATTGGTACAATGCTGCAAAGTGCGAAGATGAATGTTCGATGAGTTCCTCGTGTGATAATGGGTGAGCGCAACCATGGCCCTTCACCGCGATTTGAAACAAATGAGGTATTTCGACACGGCTTACTCAAAGGATATGGGCTGGTCAAGTCCCCTCGTGTATGGCTATGGTATCCCCAAGATTTGACTTGGGCTTTTGAAACATCTCTGCCAAGAAGACATGGCAGATCGAGAAAAGGAGAGGGGGGGCGTGATAGACACGTGATGGGGAAAGATAAAGTCCCTCTATTGCTTCACCCCCCCTCTAGCAACCTCTATCCTCTCGTTTATGCTTTTCGCTTGGGGTGTCCATTGGCCTTCTTGGGTGGGACGATCTCATCCACCTCCTCAATGACCTCAAAATGACCAGTGGCATGTCCGTTGACCATGTTCTCGCCTCCATAGACTTCCTTCTCGAGACCACGAGCAGCATCCCAGCCGGCTTTCTCGGCCAGTGCCACGTTGCTAAGGCGGCGATCGGGCTTGCCGGCAACCTTGTTGTTGGCGGAGCTGCGCTTGACATAGCTGGCGATGAAGAAGCTGACAAATAGATAGGTCAGAGGAGCCAAGTACAAGACGTTCAACCAGATGGCAAACGTCTCATTAGCTGTGGCAATGCACGGCTGCGCAACATATGAAGTCTCGGCGACAAGGGCGGACTTCTTGACTGGGCCCGAGGCGACCGACTCCAGGGCGGCAGAGCCGAAGATGAACTTCTTAAGCGAGTCCAGGGCACCAGCGGACGAGGGCATTGCGGCATCGAATGCGGCGGCAGGTAGATGGCCGGATTGGGTTGTGACCTTGGTCACCGTGATTGGAGCCAAGTAGGTGACGAACGAGTGCAGAATGGTGTACGATGCACCAACAATGAACTGGGTAATTTGCATGGTGGTGAGACTTCGCTTGACAACTACAGGAACCCTGATCGAGAAGGCCGTCAGAGTGTAGTAGGTGTACATGAGAGCATGGATGAAAGAATTGACCAGAGTGAAGACCCAAATAGGAGCCGACATGTAGCGCATGCCAGCCCACATGCACAGCATGGCGCCAGCGTGATGATAGGTCTGCAAAGTCGAACTGAACTTGCCC
Source organism: Epichloe typhina subsp. poae (assembly GCA_030389615.1). NCBI lineage: Eukaryota > Fungi > Ascomycota > Sordariomycetes > Hypocreales > Clavicipitaceae > Epichloe > Epichloe typhina. Next base: position 2,277,476 of record CP098317.1, on the reverse strand, counting down.
TTGGCGAGAATGATGAACGTGTCCAAGACCTCGTAGAATTTGCTCAGGTAGAATATCCAGCCGTAGTAGTTGAGGCCCTCGTTCCAGATGCGTCCCATTTGAGTGTTGCTTGGTTGGCCGCCCTCAAGGCTGCCGAGAAGAGTTGTTGGATTTGCGCTGTCCCAGCGTCCAGACGTTTCGTTGAAGTAAAGGGAGCTGCCCAAACCAGGAGGGCCATGGATCCGGCACAAGCTATCTGCAGAGGCGGCAATACCAGCAGGTCCAAAGGGGCTTGCGATACTGCGTCGCATGGTGCCCAACATGCCCCAAAAAGTCCATGCTGAGTAGACAGCAAGGAACACATTATGCAAAACAACAAAGGCGAAAAAAGGCTTGGTTTTGCTTATAGCCCACGGCCTCTTGTTTCTGGAAGCATTGAACTTGTTGAGAGCCTTGGCCGTTACGGCATACAGAGCGGCAATTGTGAGAGGCACCCTGGGATCAAGAGCGGCCTGGTAGATGGAGTCTGGAATATTGAATGGTCGCATGATGGAAATGGATTCTGCGGCCGGGGACAAAGGTTTTGGCTCGTCTGTCGGGGGGAATCTGAATAGACTGGCGTTTGGCACGGATGCCATCAAATAACCTTGGAAGGCAGACATTGTGAAGAGGAGAAATGCTTGTACTTCAAGACAGTTCTCTGCGAATGCTAGGTGCCGAGAGGTGAACAACTTCGGGCTTGTTTCGACCCGTCGTAAAGCAGATGGGTTTCTATTCCTCTGCCGCTCGTGCACAGACGATCACGCACCTAATGTCGCAACGTAAACAGAAGCCTCGAGAGGCCGGCTAGATAAAGGTTAATGACGCCGTGTGTGTAGTCCAAATCGTCTCGACAGTTGATTACGAGGAGTGTAAGATAGAGAGCAATGGCAATGGATTGAAGAACCACAATTGGCAAACGATGTAATCGAAAAGGAGGAATGCCGGTCCGGTCCTTTGGAGTAGAAATGTTCAAAAAGCGTTGGAGATGAGTCCTGAGGAGAAGAGGCGAGAGGAGAGGGGAGATTTATTCTGCTGGGTTCGCATCTGGATGTCTTGGGGTCTTGGGGTTCTTGGGGTCTTTGGGGGGGGCAGCAAAGTAATCCGCAAGGGGCGTGCATCTATCCGCACATCCACCCATGCACAATGCACAATGCACATGCACTTTGGGCTCTGGGGGGAAACTGGAGAGGCAACTGCGACCCTGTTGGGCTGGTGCTGCGACGATGGGCAGCGCACAATTGTACGGATTACGGCCTGGCCTCTCTCCCAGATCCATCGCTGCAATCGCTCTTTCGTCTGGCATATGTCGTCCTGAGAACGAGGCAATAGGCACGACTCGGTCTCCCCTCGCGGATTCGCCCGGCCACTGGACCCTTATCAGCAGCATTCAATGACTACGACAGTTCCCGAGCTACCTTGATGCAGCCGCGGTGGGCGTGTCTCTATCAGAACCCAGATCTCTGGACAAGAAGAAGCCAACCAAGATGCCAGCCAGGAAAAGGTTGTTGAGATGCGCAATGCCCCACGCCGTTGTTGCTCCCGGCCTTCTTGTCCCTCGGCATCCAAGATTACTCGGAAACCGCGGAGACTGACGGAACACATGAAAAAAAGTGTGTGAAGGCGATAATGCTCCGGCGTCCACAATCGAGCCAATCTGGTTGCATCGATGCGCTTCAAGATTTAAAAAAAAAAACGCTATGATGTCATCAACCTCTGTGCGGCTTGGATTACTCGAAAGGGCAAATAAATGCACATGAAGAAAAAGTGTTGTGCATGTATAATGTTTAAAAAAAAAAAAAACCGGCGGCCTCCTTGACATTGCGCAGTTCTCTCTTGTTCAACCAAGGTGTACATTAGCTTGTCTCCGGGTATCTATCGCAAGCTGGTTGGCCAAGTTTGCCACATTGGAATACTTACATTGTACATACATGTATTGCGAAGGAGGTTCCTCAATCCGTTTCGTCTCCACTCATGCTGGCACTAGAGCAGGGATCATGCATGCCTCTTTCTTCATTTTCGTCTTTTTTGTTGGGGAAACATGACGAAGCCCGGTGAGGGAACGCGTGGCCACGGGACGCATTCTCAAAAACTTCATTCGGCCGAGAATCAATGGCAGAGCTTGATGTTGGCGTGTCGTGCATAGCATAGCATGCGCTTGCCAATTTGGGGGATAGTCGTTTTGCCAGTGCTTGTTTGAAATGAAATACATGTAAAGAACAATCTTTTAAAACAAACGAGAAACCCCACGCGCCCGTGTTCTCAGGTCCCCGCACCTGGCCGAGGCTAGGCTCTTCTTGGTACCAACGACAATGATTGAAATTGACAAGGGATCCTGGTCCTCTTCGGTCGTCGCGCCTCAACAAATTCGGCTCCAGGCTCCGCAATCGATGTCTAGCTCGTGAAAGTCGTGTTCCTTCTAGAAGCTCAATGCCTTTTGTCCTAGAGTAACTTATCTTGCTGTTCCGTTTTTCATTGCACATTTTTTTGTTTCTAACTTTTCCAAATACAATGCACAGCGCATCTCATGCCCGAGCGATTTACACCTCCGGGGTTATAAACTAGCATCGCGAACACGAATTTTTCCTCAATCATGTCCTGCACCTTGGCATCATGTTTGGGCGTCTGTCTAGATAATCCATGGAATGCCATAGGCTGTAGCAGCTGACGACAAGCAACATGGTTATTGGCCTTGTTTTAGCTGCTGCAAATCACGTAGGAACTGGCTGTCACTGGCGCCCGAGTCTGCCGCATGATACTCGATATAGCAGAAAAGCAAAAGTCTTATCAATGCATCCAATTATACAATCACCGCTCTGGCTAGTAGTAACACGCAGTTTGGAAGACATGCAGCATAAAGCTGGGTCATCATAAGTCTATCATCTATTGCGTATATGCCTCTCTCTCGTCATCTCTTGGCCAATCTGTTCCTGCCAAAGTGGACCCTTAATCTAAGCCTTCAAGTTGCCAGACAACCAGCGGTTCAGAAAATCGAGCGAAGGCTCGGGCTGGTCAAAGGGCGTCATGTGTCCGGCCTTGAAGATCTGGAGGAAGGACAAGTTGCCGTGAGACTTCAACTTGCCGTAGTCCTTGCCATCCTTGCTGGAGGCAACCTTGATTCCCTTGCTCTCAGCTTTCTTAAAGCCCTCGTGGCCGGACCACTCGAGCTGGTTGGTCCAAGCCCGGTTACCGAGCCAGTTGCAGATGAAGTCAGCATCGCCAGCATAGATGAGGACAGGGATCTTGTCGAGAATCTGGGGAACCAATCTGAAGTAAGGCTTCATCCAATCACCCTGGAACAAGAAGTTGCGGTTAATGTCAAAGTTGCAGCTGTCGTACTTGTCAACCTCGGCGCCGAGAGCCTCCATGACTTCGGGCTTGTTCAACCACTGAGAAATGTACTCGAGTTCGTCATAGCAAAGGCTGCTGCCCTTGCAGTCACGGCGAACATCGTAAGGGTTGCGGCCGCTGCGCTGGTAAGGACCAATCATGGCATTATTGCAGTAGATACTGGCGGGTACGCAGGTCCAGACACTCTCGGAATCATAGCAAGATTTGATCAACGACTGGCAGCGGGGGAGGGCGTTGTCCAGGCCTTGGCAGGCGCTCTCGTCCAAGACAGCAGGGTAGCCACCATCACCGCAAGCCATTGGGCGGTAGTACTCGTACTGAGTGTAACCATCGGTCAATCCGTTTCCAATCAGAACACTCTTGAGGTTAATGTTGCGATCCTTGTGCGATAGGATCTCAGAGGTGAAGACGGGGATATAGTGGCCACCGTAGGACTCGCCAGCAATGTGGAAGTCTTGCTTGGCATATTCGGGGAACTGATGGAAGAAGAGAGTGAGGAGAGCGTAGACGTCCTTGCCAGCAGCAACGGTGTTGCTGACAGAGCCACTTCCGTAAGAGTAGCCAACATTGACGGGCTGATCGAGAAAAATAACGGAAGCATTGGCATTCCATGAGTATGGGTTGTGGACCACCTCAACTTTCTTGTTGATGGAAGCAGGGCCGAGCTCCATGAAGAGACCGGTAAGCGATGAGCAACCCGGGCCACCGTTAAGCCAGAGGACCACGGGGTCATTCTTGGGGTCGTTGCGTGACTCAAAGAACCCTAGATATTAGAATTAGCCATTATGCTCGTTAGACTGTAATCTTTCATCCATGTCCACTACTGATCGATCATTGCAGCTATCCATCATGCAATTCTGATTTCGCACTCACAGTAGAACAAATGCTTGTCCTTCTTATTGTCATCCAGGTAACCGCTGTACTGCTTGACCTTGTCGACACCCAGCTTGGCGGGATCGACCTTCTTAGCACGGAGGTTGTAGTTGTCAAGCTTGCCACCGACCTTGCGGTGGGACTCGCCCTTCTCATTCTCGACCCAGATGGACTGTACATCAGCGCCTTTTACGACGTGGTCCCATTTATTGTTGGGAATGCGCGAGTGCTTCTTGGGTTTTGCGTTGATGACATGCTTCTTGAACGCATCGACAGCATCAGGTGCAAGCATAGTTACTTCGTCCCAAATGCCCTTGGCCTCGGCCGAGGCTTCACCATATGCCTCCTTCAGGGGCTTGGTCCAGGTGTCAAAGTCGACATTGCCAATCTTGTTGAGGTCGATGCCGAAGGGCAGCTTCGAAGGTTTGTTGAGAACCTTTTGTTCCTGGAGGCCGACCGCGGAGGAGGCGGCGCTGAGCACGAGGGCAGAGGTGGACAGCCGCATGGTTAGACGGGCTGATGCTGGAGGAAACGGCAGCAAGAGACGAGACTTGATTAGGTTGTGAAGGGGAGTCTTGTTGGATTTCTTTTGAGGATGGGCAAAGAAAGATGGGGAGGGTACGAGGATGAAGCAGGATGAAGAGAGTGTGTGGGGGAGAGAGCTAGACAACGAGCGAGGAGAAGCTCCGAGGGCGAGCCAAAGTGGATGACGAGGCAGCCGCAAACGACGTAATTAGGCCTGCAGGAACGTGAGACCCATGGGGTATACTGGGAATGGGGCGCTACTGGTTAACCAGCAGCACCACCAGCAGGAGTGCCACGGGACATCCTTTTACACTAACAGCTGTCCTGGTGGTTCACTGCGGCCTCCTGTTATCCGCAGCCACAATCGGTCGCGGTGGATTTCCGAGTCACCCATTCGGCGTTTTGGGAAGGTCAGCCGGCACACGTAACATGGCAGTCAGATGGTATTCTTACATACATACGGAGTAGTGCTCGAAACTCATACAGTAGCGGCGTCTATCAGTCCAGCTCCATCCGCGTGCACTAGCTTCTTCTCCGTCGCTCGAACGCCCTGCCCTGCCGCCTAAAGGTCCTAATCCCTGGTTGGTTGTTTTTGCTATAGCATCCCTAACAGCTCCACTCACTACGGCCAGTGAGAGCTGATAGTGGCCGCCCCCGCGTTTGGGGCTTGTAGTCGTCGTAAAATCATTCCGGAGTTAGACTGTGAATACCCCAGGCCAAGGCTCACTCAATCATGCGCGACAATCGCCAGTAGGCTGAACGCCGTGCAAGGCCGCAAAGGGGTCGTCGCATGCGTCTTTGGCTCGCTTGTACTCGACGGTGCCCTGGAGCCTATGTGACAGGTCCTTGGAGTACATGACATCAATGAATTCGAAGATGAGATCGAGCCCGGAGGTCACCTGATATGTCGAGTCAGCTCTGCTCTGCTCCGCGGAACGCAACGCAACGCACGTGCCCCGTCGAAACAAGAAAGAAAAGAGAGAGAGAAACAAAAGAACATACACCTGACGATGTCCAAACATTACCATCCACCGTCCACCTCGCCGGCGATACCCACTTCACCTTGTTTCCCATCGGAACGATTTCCTTCCAAGCAGCCTTGTTGGTCGTCGCCCGCTTGCCATCCAAGACGCCTGCCCTGGCAGCAATGCCTGATCCGGTGCACACCGTCAGCAAGTACTTGACGGTCGGGTACGTCTTGCGCACGAAATCCACCGCGGCCTGGGAGATGCTGGCGTTTCTCACGCCCGGTCCACCCGGGACGAGCAACACATCGATATCCCTCGGCGGCTTGTCAAAAGTATGCGTGGGGTTGATGGAGGCCTCGAAGTGCGAGCCCATCTTGTTGGCGGCCTGCGAGACGGGGCGCATCCTCACGGGATCCATGGTCTCGGCAACGAAGCTGAGATTGAGTTGTTTGCTCATGGACGCGTAGGAGAGCACGTCGATTGGCCCAAAGACATCCATGGTATCGAAACTGTTGAATAATGTCACGGCCCAGTTCTTGGGATATGTCGTGTTGTTTTCTTCGCCTCCTCCTCCTCCTCCTCCTCTGCCCACGACGATTGCTGAGGCGATGCCCACATTGGCCAGCCAGCTGACCACATGAATCATAGTAAACTTCATTGTACCCGAATTTTTCCAAAACTGACCAGCAGATTACAAGTGGACGCGATGAAGAAAGAAATCTGCTCAAGGAAACCCTCTTTTTTTTTTTTTTTTTTGTGAAAGCCAAACGAACCAGATTAAGCAAATATAAAAAGAGGCAGAAAATGAAACAAAAGTTGAGTCAAGAAATAAGTAAAAATAAAGTCCATCCATCCTCTTCGCGCAACGCCGCATGGTTTGCCCAGCCCTCTTTATACCAGTCGACTCGCCCGTTTGCCGCCGTAACCGACTGTGCACAAACGTGCAACAGTGCCCTTTCACCTTTCTATTGTTCATCTCTGCCTGATTCGTTGTAGCATTCTTTGTCCCAGCCAAACAGCTGCGAGTGCCAACGTGCATCTAACGGCCGCCATTCAAAAAGAGGTGGCTCAGGGTTCAGAAAACTGGTTTTTTTTTTTTTTTGCAGTCCACCTTCTGCAACCGGATCTGAGTTGGTTTCGTGTGACTTGCAAGAGACCATCGGCTTGTGCACCCACTCATTGGTTGTCATGTCACGATGCATCAAACACTTGTTCCCTTGGACATGGGGCGGGGTCATTGTCGCGAGAAAAAGCATTTCTCATTGTCTACCGAAGTGGGGTGAAGGAGCTTTTTATTATTATTTTTATTTATGCTTCGTCCTCACCCGCAGCTTCTGCCGCTTCCTTTTCCTTAGCCTTTGCAGCCTTCTTGGCAGCCGTCTGCTGCTCCTTGAGGAGTTTCTTCATTTGGTTCTTACTCATCTCACCTGATGTTCCTGCAGCATCCGCAGATGCGACGCCGTCGGCTGGTTTGGTCACTGGAACGACGAGGTCTGCTCTCGGAACGTTGGGGTTTCCTTTCCACTCCAGGGGACGGACAGACATGAACTCGTCCACCACGGCGTCTGTGACCTTGGAGCGTCGTTCTTGGAAAGCGCCGACGTATTTTTGGAGACAGTCGATGCAAATTGCTTTCAACTGTAGTTGATGGTTAGCAAATCTGGGCTTGCAGTGAGCTCATCTATACCAGAATCATGTCCTTACCTCGCCTGTGAGCAGCCTGCCGCTAGTGTAGTCGTCCTTGATCTTCTTAAGCTCCTAGAGGTTTACTCGGTTAGTTTGTCCAAAATAGACTCCCCCCCCCCTTTGCCGATATCCACTCACTTCATCATCCTCCATGAAGAAGGTGAGGTATTGATAAGCGACATCCACGTCGGCGTTGCCGCCCTTCTCGCGATGCTCCTCTAGAGTCTCACGTCCACCAGAGAATGCGTATCTATTGACCTTTGTCTTGATCTGTTTCGCAGAGTCGCTCAAAAAAATGGCAGAGTTATCGTCACTGGCCGACATTTTTGATCCGGGACCTTGCAAGGCATCGAGAAATCGCATGTGAATCAGAGCCGGCTTGGCAAACTTCAGGCCCGAGGCACAATCTCTCGTCAAGCGGAAGTAAGGGTCTTGGTCAATGGCGCAGGGAATCAAGCACGGAATGCTGGCCGTTTTCTTGTCGTCCTCGCCAAAGATGTGGGGGAACGAAGAGGCAAACGACGTTGCGCCTTGGATGCTGGCAAAATGAATCTTGCCAATATTTGAACTGTCCAGGATTTAGGTACTGTCACAACTCGACTTCTTATAGGGGCGTACCAAAGGAGCAGATGATATTACCTTCCGTCAAATCCAAAAATTGCCTTGGCGGTATTGTACGTCACTCTCTTCGCAAAGCGAACAATGTTCTTGTAAAAGGCGCCGCCGACGTAAGCAAAGTCTGAAAAGATGAACGTCTTCTTGGGATCAAAACCAGCGGCGATGATATCCATGGCGTTGGTTCGGCTGTACCCCATGACCTCCTCTACAGTCCGCTTCTCGGAGAATAGATACTTTTCGTCTAGGAAGAAAAAAAAACACCGTCAATCGTACTGTCCCGTTTTGTGAGCTCGGGCACAGTCCATCTCACCATCAGTCAACATGACAATCAAGGGGACGTCCAGAGTCTCCTGCAGCCACCTAAATCGTACAAGTCAGTGCTATCTATGTCTGGTTGTGTCTCCGGGTTTTGTCTCCCCTCTTACTTCACAAAGTCAAACACTTGGGTATGACCGATATGCATACTGTCACTGCTCGGTCCACGACCAGTGTAGAGGAAGAAGGGCTCGTTCTAAAACTATCCTCTTAGTAACCCTTGGCACAAGCAGCACCATTGCAGGTGCAAAGGCAAAGGGCCCAAACCTTCTCGTAACGGTCAAGAATCATATCCAGGTCGCGGTGACTGAAAAAGATGCCGCGGCGCATGAATCGATGAGGTTTAGTACCAGTGACCTTTTCCCAGCGTTGTAACAGCGCCTCGTTGATGGAGCTGGTACCGAACTCATCGATGAGCTTACGGTAGTCGATGGCCTTGACCTTGCCATCCTCCCCAACCTCGCCTGATACCGACCAGGGGTTGATATCCTGCTTCGAGGACGCCGCATCCCGGGCAGTTGCGTCAGCGGCGGCGGCGGCCGTTTGGTCAGGAACAGACGACATTGTGTTTTGGGCAGAACTTGATGATCACTGCAGGATTCCAGGACGGGGTCGCGACGGGTGGCTTTGAGGGGAGTTGCGGTCGGAACGCTCCCAACTCGTACGAAACTCGAGGGGGTCTACCGTGGATCGGACAGGCACTTCTGCTGTGACTCAACCCCGTCGAAGTTGACCCTTTTGGCGTAGTAGGGTTCCTAGTAATCCGTAGAGAAGAAAGAGGTCCAGAGGAGGAAGGCGGGGCAGCCAAAGAATTTCGCTGCTGGCATGCGCATGGCGGGGTTTCAAAAAAGATTCACCTCAGGTACAACAGCAGTGCCAGTGCCAGTGCCGCCTTTTGCCATTCATTCTTCGCTCGTATTTAAGCTAGACTCTTTTCTCTTTCTCGCATCCTTGATACCGGAGACGGATATCTTCTGACGAAACCAAAGCCAGCGGTTCCTGCCTGCTTTCTTCTTTCGAGCCCATTTTTTTCCTATTCTTGCTTTACTTGCTATTCCAAGCCAGCACTCATACATCATCAGCCCGCCATGCCTCAGATCCAACAGCCCTCCAACCAAATCAAGCTGACAAACGTGTCGCTTGTGCGCCTGAAGAAGGGCAAAAAACGATTCGAAATCGCTTGCTACAAGAACAAGGTCATGGAATGGCGGTCTGGAATAGAGACCGACCTGGACAACGTCCTCCAGATCCCAAACGTCTTCCTGAACGTCTCCAAGGGACAGACGGCGCCGCGGGAGGACCTTGAAAAGGCCTTTGGCAAGGGCAAGTCCACCGACGATATCGTCTTGGAGATTCTCAAGAAGGGAGAGCTGCAGGTCGGCGAGAAGGAACGAGCGGCACAATCGGAACGCGTGCACAACGAGGTCATCGGCATAGTGGCAAGCAAGCTGGTGGACCCGAGGACAAAGCGGGTATACACCATTGGCATGATCGAGAAGGCGCTCGAAATGTTGAGCTCCCATGCTCATAACAATTCCGCAGAGAAAAGTGGTGGTGCAGGGAGCGGTGCGGGCACGCCGGCCACGGGCGACGATGGCGAAGCCAAGCCCATCAGGATCAAGGAACACAACTGGACTGGCGTCGTCACGACGAAAAGTGCCAAGAGTCAGGCGTTGGAGGCCATGAAGGCTCTTATTGCGCATCAGCCTATCCCCGTCGCTAGAGCAAGAATGAGGTTACGGGTCTCATGTCCTACCAATGTGTTGAAGCAAGCTTTCAAGGCAGCTGGGAACAAGGGAGCGGCCAAGGAGGACCATGGTGGAGAACAAAGGGCACCCGGGACCGTCAAGGACAAGATCTTGGGATACGTCGAGCAAGAAGAAACTCAAGATGTCGTCGGCTCGGAATGGGAAGTCGTTGGATTCGTAGAGCCTGGTGCGTTCAAGGCCTTGTCGGATTTTATTGGGAACGAGACCAAGGGTCAGGGAAGGGTGGAGGTGCTGGACATGGCAGTTACTCACGAGGATTGAATGAATGCAATAGCAAGGATTTACAGACATGCCAAAATTAGAAGCTGATATCCATCCCTCTGTTTATACTGCAGTTTCGGCTGTTTTGCACCTCCACTGCCATCACATCAGATTCGACAGCAAGTTGGCGGTCAAGCAAGACAAAGTGGTTTGAACACTGCGGACAGCAATAGTCACAGCAAGCGTACATTAATTATGTTCATGGCCTTCGCCAATGTCGCTTCTCCAGGCTCCACCACTACGAAGACGCGGCAGAGAAAGTAGACCAAGGACGGTTTTGTTTGAATGCTTCTTCATTCGTCACTCCGGATCTAGAGTACAGCTAGGCCTAGCTGCATGTCCCTCGAGACAAAAACCCCCGTTCAAGTTTTTATTTTTGAGAAAATGTGCGCACAAAGATGGAATAAACCCGATCCGACACGCCTTCCCCAACCCTCCTCCCTATATGCCATTTGCAGTAGTAATCATCAGCTTGTTTAACCACCCTTCTTCTTGGAGACACCGACAGTTCGGCCACGGCGACCAGTGGTCTTGGTGTGCTGACCGCGGACACGGAGACCCCAGTAGTGACGGAGACCACGGTGAGCGCGGATCTTCTTCAAGCGCTCCAAGTCATCACGGAGCTTGGAGTCGACACCATTGGCCAAGACCTGGGAGTCCTTGCCGTCGACGATATCGCGCTGTCTGTTGAGGAACCAGGTGGGGATCTTGTACTGAGTAGGGTTCTGGATGATGGTGACGATTCGCTCAAGCTCTTCCGATGTAAGCTCACCGGCGCTGCGAAAGAGAAATGCATTAGTTTTTTTTTTTTTTTTTTTTTGCCGATTCCGCCATGGTGTTCTCAGGAGAACTTCCGATGCTCTGCCATTTCATAGTTCATGCTTTTGCGAGAGACAGGGGGGGTGGCCATTTTCGTACCGCTTGTTCAGGTCGACATCAGCCTTCTTGCAGACCAAGTTGGAGTATCGGCGACCGACACCCTTGATCTTAGTCAAGGCGTACATGACCTTTTGCTTGCCGTCAACATTGGTGTTCAGAAGACGCAAGATCTATTGCCTTGATGTTAGCCCCAAAACTCCGCTGAAAACCATGATTGCAAGGGGAAATAGTGTTCGATTCGCCGGCGACTTGTCGAGATTTCACAGCCAAGCTGGCCGGAACGGTTGTGTAAATCGAGAGCGTCGCCGATCGATAGCAAGGCAGGCGTTACTTACGAACTGGAAGTTCGTCTTCTCTCCCGAAACGAGCGACATGATGGGCAACTGTACCGGTCGTTGCCGTGTGCTCGAATATGGGTCGATGGATTCGGGTTGAAGTGAAGATGGCGGAGGTTTGGTCTACGCTCGCTTAACGTGGTGGAAATTTCGACCCTGTGGGCTGTGGGTGGGGGGGGCACGAGTAGGGCAAACTGCTGGTGCGCACACCAAATTATTGATGGTCACGTGAGCCAGCCAACGACTTCTAATTATCAGGCTTGAACGTTTTTCCGAAAAGCCCCGTAACCCACTCGGTGCTCACGTCAAATCTTCAATCTTGCTCCAGTCCAGGCTTTGGAACAGTATCTCCGAGGTACTCCGTACAGAATGAGCAACTCGTATTCGCGTATACACCCGATCACATTGAACCCAGAGCGCAAGTGGCTGCATACTCTGGGTTTTGAATAATTCTCGGGAATTTGGACCAGGCCCAGCCATGAAACTCACATTTGGCACGTTTGGTCCGTACGTGGAAGGTTCTTTGTTAATCACGAAGTTTGTTCTGCATAGTCGTCTTCTGCCATTGCTCGATCAGTCGTCTTCAAAACTGATCTTGAGCCGGATGCCCACACTTTGGTGTGGAAGTGCAAGACAAGATAAAACTCCCGACAACGCTTTTTGAGTACGAAACCTTTAGTGACTTCACCAAGTGGAGGCTTTCGTAATTTATCAGTTGTCACATCATTCATCAATTCCCAATATTTGCTCTTTGCGTGAGCAGTCAATATGACAACACGCCCAGGGGCTGCCCTGCTTAGCTACGAAAGAAAAAGGTTTTATCATTTACCGTTGAAACTGTCTCAACTCCATCCCAAGACACAGTAAAGCCTCTTTCATCTTCCCCGAACACTGATAAACATGCGTGACCCTTTCTACTATGTTGACCCTATATCAGAGGCTATTGCCTGTCAGCGTCCAAAACACCCAAGTTGGCGGTTCAAGCAATACTCACGTCCGGTGGTAAGGTAAGTTTACGCGTCAGCATTTCCCATAGACACGCCCTGTCCATTTCCACGCTATGCGAATTGCTCTTCGGCTGGATATGAAAGACGTGGACGTCTTGAAGACCGCGAATTTCTAATAGCTCGTCCATACCCAAAACGTCTGACAAGCGTACATTCCGATAGGCAATCGGGAAATACGTTCTCATTATTTCTGCCCGCTCGTTCAGATGCATCAACGTTGATTTGGATAGATTGATTGACAGAGACTCAAGTTTCGGGCACTTGGGTATCGCTTTGAATGCTTCGGCCGACTGGGGGCCGCACCAGTGAACTACAATGTGGCGGACGTGATGTCTGAGGTGCGGGTTGTCATTGAGATGCACAAGCAACTCGCAAGCGCACCTAAATCGGAACTTCTTCTTCCGGAAGAATATTCGATAGAACTCCTCGCCCAGTGCCTGGCCTAGCAAATTCGGCAGCGTCTTCATCTGTGATGTTTGGAAGACGTGATCTCTATCGTACTTGGGACATCTGCAAGCAGCTGTCTTGATCGCTGGTACCACGGTCTGCGTACGAAAGGTGTTGTCGATCATCAAGTCCAGTGTCCGTTCTCTAATCTCGATTGGCAGCTTCATGAAGGGAAACCCTTCCTCTGTGGGTGTTTGCCTATCTGTGCTTGTCTGTAAGCGAGTGCCAAAGCTTGCTGCGATGGCTAGGGGGTTCTTGCCTGCAATGTCCAGGATTTCTGTACACATTTCTATGATGTCAACGCATGTTTTGACCTCTGAAGGGTCTTTCTTGAGGATGTTTGCGCATTTTGTAATCGTGTTTGCAACCGCCGCTCTACGTCGAGGGCTCAAACGAACCAGTCTTCCCAGCTCTGAAACATCCACGCTGCCAGAGTGGTAACTGTCCAGACCTTGGAGCAAAATTTGTATGTTTCTGGAGAGTCCGTACCGCGTTGGTATGGCCTTTGATTTCAAGACGAAGAACGACTTGCTGGTAGACATTGTTGGTGATTTTAAGAGTGCCGACTGTTTGGAAGGGCTTCCCGAATCGTGTCTTTGCAAGAAGCATAGAGCTTCGTCGAGCAAGAGACGGCCTGCTTGATTGACATTGTTACCGTCCACGTGGATGGATCCATGTGTTGACACCTGCTCTTTCGAAATGGTAGGAGCAGTGAATGGTGCCAGCCGCTACAGGTGGCAGGGCTCGAGTTGGCACCCGTGAATTGTAAGCCACGCCCGTCGCTCCTGCTTCCTCTGTGAAGAATTGACAATCTGACATCTGACCGACGTTGCCGACGTCGCCAGGTTTTTTTCAGCACATGCACGCTCACTCACACATACCTACCTACCTATCTAGGCATTCTCGCTCACTGCTCGTCATCAGTCGGCCACTCTATGTCTGTCACAGACACACAGAACGAGCAAGGAATTCTCGCGATTACATGGTCAATAATGATGTTATCTAATCGTCTATGCAGTATTGGTGAACTCTCGCGAGTGCGCGAAACGCAGAAAGCAGTGACAAGATTGTAGTTGAACCCCAATTGACGCCAAGGCAAGTCATCCATCCACGACTGCCAGTCCCGTGATCCGTGAATGCTGATGCCCGACGGGTGTTGATTCCGAATGCCCTAATTTTATATATATCCATGGTCCTGATTGCATCATGATAGATCGTGAATTAAAGTGAATGCATGAAGAAGTCGAGTTGGATGGATGTTGAGCAGAAGCCTCTGATCCGTACTACCATCCATGGTCCGCGAAGACCGTGCTCGGTTTCTTTACTACATGCCAGACAAAAGAGAAGAGAAGCAGAAAAAAAAAAAAGGCCGAAGAAGGTCGTGCGCGTCCAAGGAAAGCAACAAACGTGCGTTGTGTCTTGGCAGCTTCTCCGGTGTGCCACTGTAGGGTAACCTTGGGGGCGCTGATGACCCGCAGTTGATCACGTCAAACCAGCTGGTTGGATGGCTGGAGGCTGCATTGGTGGGTGGGTTGGTGGGTGGGTGGCCGGCTCGGGTGGGTGGAAGTGAGAGCCGGCTCAGTGGCTTTTCGTTGCGGACGCGGCGCGCCTGCGTACATGTGGTGCCTGTCTCAGGCTGTCTTGTCTGTCAGACATGTCACCTGTGGCGTGGCTGCTGCTGCTGCTGCTGCTGCTGCTCAGTCTCGGTCCGAGTCGAGGTTCGGCGAGTCCGTCAGCGAAGTGCTAAAGCCGGCTCTGTCGGCCCTGTCCATCTCCAGGCTGGGCGCCCGCGTGCAACACGGGCTTACGCCGACGAAGCTGAGGGATTCGACCTGGTCTGGGTCGCTGGCCCCGAAGGTCATGGTGAAATGGCTGAGCATCTCTTGGTGCTTGAGGTTTTGCAGAGTGAGCGGTCGTTGGCTGGGATGGACCTTCTTGCTGTTCCTGTTCTTCTTGGATTCCCCTTCCGACCCGTTCTTTGAACGACGGCCCCAGGTAAATGTTCTCGCGAGTCTGCCGCTGCTCGCCGTCGACTTGTGTAATGAAGACGTCTCGCTTGTGGTGGTTGTGGTGGTTGTGGTGGCCGTGGTGGTGTTGCTCCCCGTCTGAGAGATGGTGTCTGAGCTATCAGACTTGCGCAGCGCGCGTCGGAACCGGTCTCGAATAGTCATTGTGGGCGGTAGTGAAGGTTGCTGTGTACAATGTATACGCGGCCAAGACGGGATGGGGGAAAGTTGGCCGTTTGTTTCGTTGTTTCGTTGTTTCGTTGTTTCGTTGTTTCGTTGTTTCGTTGTCGTCGGTGTTGTCGTCGGTGTTGTCGTCGGTGTTGTTGTCGATGTTGTCTCGCGTTGAGATATGGCGCACTTTGGGGGTGGGTGGGCAGGTCTACGACATTTTAAAGGGAATCTAAAATGTGTATCTACATAGGAAATCTGCAAGCCTGCTTTTGGCAAAGCCGGGAAACACGACGCCGGCTTGGGGGGCGCCCGCAGGAAACCCTCGTCGCAAATGCACGACAAGGGCGTGTTAAGCCGTAATACGGAGTGGTGGCGTTGCGTCTTTTCGGCCCATTCTCATCCTGGTCGCGGAGAAGGATGTGGGGTGCGGAGGCAGCAGTGGAGGCAGCAGTGGAGGCAGCAGTGGAGGCAGCAGTGGAGGCAGCAGTGGAGGCAGCAGTGGAGGCAGCAGTGGAGGCAGCAGGGGCTTTTTTCGCTTTTTCGCTTTTTCGCTCGACAAAAGCTTGGAGTGCATGCTGGGGACGTCTGGGCAGGCATCTGGGCGTCTGGGCATCTGGGCATCTGTGGGGCAAGTGGATCATCTCTGGACGCTGACAGCCAACAAAAAGGCCGAGTCGAGTCGACGGGGAACATGGCCGTTTGCAGTGGAGCAGCCCGGCGCTTTTGCACGTTCCAGGTCTGGTCTGGACTCTACTTTTAGCTTATCAGGGCGGCTTAGGGTTACGACCAAGCCTGCATTGTGTACACACGTGTACACACATGGACACACATACACGTGGGATGTGGGTGTAGATGCATGTACTCCGTCGGCCAGCGGCAAACGGAAAGAACAAAAGGACCGTCCATGCACGCACCCAGCATTGCAAATGCGCGCGAAATGCGCGCGAAATCGGGCGCTAGTACGGACGTGGAGGTCCAGAGAGCTTCGACTTTTACTTTGAAGGCTCACAAAAAACTCGTCAGCAAGCGCAGCACTCGTACGCCTTTGAGTCGATGAGGTCAAGTCTCACGCTAGTTCTGTGTAAAAATTCAGCCACTGGGTTGAAAATTCCACCGCCATGTTCTGATGATCAGCCAAGGCAAGGCAAGGCAGAGGGGAAAATAGTTTCACCGCATCTGTTTAATTATTTTTCCTGGTCCTGCATTGAGCCGAGTCAATCGGGAGGGACGGAGGGACGGAGTGTCGGAGTGTCGGAGTGTCGGACGCCGCCCCCAGACGCCGCGCGCAGGTGATGGATGCGGATGCGGATGCGGATGCGGATGCGGATGCCGATGATGATGATGATGCACCCCCCCCCAGACAGACCAGACAGACCGCTCGGGACGGCACAAGTCGGCCCAGTCAACACTAACGGTGTGCGGATTAGTGTTGCTCGACTCGCTGACAGGGACAGTCTGACACCCACAACGTAGCAGCTGGGAAAGGAAAAGGACTCGTGGCTGCGTCTCGACGTCATCAGGTCCAATTCGTTCATGCGGAGAAACCCGGGCTTTTCTTCCGCACGGGACTTGTCGTTGGCAGTTGACTTTTGATCTTTCACTGACGCAGGCACGTATTCCCGTACACGACGTGTTCAATCCATTGCCGCATTGCCGTTGCCGCATTGCCGCATTGCCGCATTGCCGTCATGACGGTCGTGGGCATGGGCATGGGCATGGGCATGGGCATGGCTATGGCTGGTCATGCCAGGTTCGCGGCCTTGTCGGTAATTATTACATAATGTAGTACAATATACATGTACATGTACATAGGGTGGCCTCCCATTGTGCAGGACATGTACGCCATCCCATTGGCCCGAATCAGCTTCGCCGGTCCGCTTCGACTTCGTGGCCTCGTGCCACAATGAGCTGCGAGTTCCTCAACAGAAACAGAAAGTTGACTTGCGCTCAGCGCTGAGCCGTCTGTCGACTCGGACCTCTCTGGCTAGCATCGTGGCTAGCAATCAACCCGCGACCCCGACCAGCTTCTCAAATCTCGGAGCTCAGAGCCGCACGTGCACGGCCGATCATCAGCACCGACGCGGCCCGCCGAAAACGTCGTCAGCACGACCGACGGATGGCTCGTCCACCGGCGAGAGTCTACGCCCAAGATTCACCACCCAGCATGGCAAACCAAATCCGTACAGATGGGCTCGCGGCCGAGGCGGATGAAGACTCACACCTGCTTAGTGGTGATGAACCAAGCAACAGCACAGAGTTCGCCGGCAGAAACCACCCGGGGCGGCCAGAGCATGTCGACCCAAGTCAGGAAACCAAGGGTCTTTGGCACATGGTCATGCTCACCATTGGCCTTGCCGGGCTGCAGATCGCCTGGTCCGTCGAGCTGTCCAACGGGTCGCCGTACCTGCTGTCTCTCGGCCTGAGCAAGTCACTCATGGCCCTGGTCTGGATAGCCGGCCCCTTGACCGGCACTCTAGTCGTGCCGTATGTCGGCGTCGTAAGCGACAACTGTCGCTCCAGCTGGGGCAAGCGCCGCCCCTTCATGGTCGGCGGCGCCGCGGCCACAGTCACCGGCCTCCTGTTCCTGGGCTGGACCAGAGAAATCGTGGGCGGAGTCCTGGCCATCTTCGGGGCCGACCCTGAATCCAGAGGGGTCAGGACTGCCATTATCGTGGCTGCCGTCGTTGGCATATACGTCCTCGACATTGCCATCAACACCGTCCAAGCAGCTGTCCGCGCCTTCATCGTGGACTGCGCGCCCGCGCACCAGCAAGAGGAGGCCAATTCCATGGCGAGCCGTGTCACTGGCTTTGGAAACATCCTGGGATATCTCGCCGGCTACATCAATCTCCCCACATACCTGTGGTTCCTGGGAGACAACCAGTTCAAGATTCTGTGCGCCCTTGCAAGCATCGGCCTCACAGTGACCGTCGCCCTGAGCGCAGCCTTGATACGGGAGAGAAACCCTCTGCTGGATGGGTCCCCCGTCAAGAAGACGCCGAGCATCTTCTCCTTCTTCTTCCGCATCTTCAGATCGATCAAGCGATTGCCCCCTCAGACCATGCGAGTATGCCAGGTACAGTTTTGCGCCTGGGTCGGCTTCTTCCCCCTCTTGTTCTACACATCCTCGTACATTGGAGAGATTTACGTCCAGCCGTACCTGGAAAAGAAGCCCGACATGACGCCCGAAGAGCTCGGCGCCTTGTACGAGAAGGCCACCCGCATCGGCACATTTGCCCTCCTGGTCAATGCCATCGTCAGCCTCTTGACAAATGTCTTTCTGCCATTCTTCATTGCCCCCACGTTCGATGGCCGACCAGCCTCTGTTAATGAAGACGGCGGCGGCGGCGGCGGCGCGGCGTCCGGCCCGAAGTCCACCGGGCTTGCCCGGAAGAACTCATACCTGCATCGTCTGAGGATACCGGGCTTCACACTGAGAAGAGCATGGCTCGGGTCCTTGCTCTTGTTTGCCGGATCCATGTTCTGCACAGTGCTCGTGCGGTCCGTAGCCGCCGCGACCGTCTTGATAGGACTCGCCGGCGTGACCTGGGCCATGACACTCTGGGCCCCATGGGCCGTCATCAGTGCGGAAATCAGTCGACGCGATGTCGTTGCTCGGGCAAAGAGATTGCAGGACATGGCGGCGCCGCCAGCAGACAATGACCCACAGGCGTCCTCATCAAGCGGCCACTCTCGGGACTCAGGCGTCGAGACAAGTCAAGCCGAGGAAACTGACCAAGCCGGTGTCATTCTGGGTATTCACAACATGGCCATCGCAGTTCCCCAGATGGTTGCTACCTTGGGGTCGAGTTTGGTCTTCAGGCTGGTCCAGAAACCACGAGGCACGCCCGGCGATCATAGCTTCGCCATCGTCATGGCTCTCGGCGGCGTATTCGTCTTGGCATCGTGCATTTTCGCCTTCAAAATCAAGGATGACGGCCATGTCGCCGAGGAGCAAGGGCATATTCAAGAGCAGGGGCGCGCACTGCTCTCTGGTCGTGACTGAAGCGGCCATGGACTTGATCATATATGACAGCAACGCGATTCTTTTTTTTTTTTTTTTTCCATACGTGATTGGACTACTATACACATGAGAGAGTCTGGGGAACGGCGCATCATAGGACTGGCATCTGCGATGTAGTTAGTTGTGACTCAGGGAATGCTGGTAATACATTCTACTCCTCACGCGTTGAACAAAAAACCAACAAAAACCACCCAAAGCTAAAGCAATGAGTGAAGCAATTTCTTTCCAAAGAGGACCACCAATCCCGCCTCGGTCACCAAACTCCGTTTCCCACGAGACCCCGTCCCGTCACCTCACAGCCCGAACGAGTCCAGAAAACCAAAACCCCTCACTTCCCATCGTGGCACGGCCCGAGCGGAACCCTCGTCTCTGCCGGGATAACCCCCTTTGACCAATCATATGCCGTCACGCCACCCCAGAAGTAGCACCACTTGGACCCGTGCTCGTCGCAATATGTATAATCGCACGAGGGCGGTTCGGCCTCAGCCGCGGTCAAGACGGGAGCGGTGCTCGTCGTCGGGGGAAGCTCCCGCGTGGGCGCCCGACAGCCGTTGTTCACCATTGCTGCGAGGACGGTTGGCACAGACAGGATGATGGCCTTGAGAGACGCCATTCTTGGGACTTTTGCACTGGAGTATTGATGATGGGGTTATTGATATGAAGATTATATCATCTGAAGTAGGGAGGTGCCGAAAGAGCAATGTGGGTAATGAGCAGAAAATGAGTCTTCCACATGGGGTGTGAAATGAAGCGGAAGTAAAAAGGGACGGAAATCTCCCTCTTGCCGTATCTGCCATCCATTACCTCCTGAACAAGCAAGAGCAGCCTGTTATCCCAACACATGACAACACCAATTTGGAGCATCGCGTTATTCATCACGCAGCTAGGCCCAACGGCCGAAAAAAAAAAACACAGCAACAAATCCAGAAAGAAGAAAAGAAAAAAACACGCACCACAAGCCCCCCATCACTCAAATGGCCTTCAGCCCAGCCTTAACCCACAGCGTAAAGCACAAGCCCATGCTCAACATCCAGAAGCCACTCCTCACACCAGACAGCCTGCGGTTGGCCCCGAGCTCAACGTAGGAAAACACGTAGGCCAGCCGAGAAGCAAGGTACCCCAGGGTGAGCGCGTTGACAGTGCTCGCGCCCAGACCAGCCTGGTTCGCGGCAATAACACCAGCCGCGTAGATGCCGATGGATTCGAAGCCGTTCTCCGAGGCGTTCTGTGCGCGGAGGAGGCGCTGTCGACGCTGTGGAGTTGTTAGAAAAACCGCGAATTGCCGAATGCGGGAAAGTCCCCCGACATTTTTCCCTTGTCTGGAAGTAAAGGGGCGAAACGAACGTACGGGCTTGTCCATGTCGGCCTTGGCCATGGCATCTTTCCACCCCCGCGGGTTGGCGTTGTCGTAGACCTCGCCGGATGTCATGACGGCGTAGACGTGCGGCAAGAGACATGATGTGAGGAACACGACGGGGACCTTGTTGGGGGTGCAATTGACGTGTAAGCTGGTCATTCTTCGGAGCAGACTGTGTTTGTTTTCCCTCGGACAAGGTATCGAAACAAATTTTTTTCCCTTTGCTGGGCTGGAAAGGGAATGGCACGTACTGTCAGGTAGCCAAGGTTGTTGGTCAAGCCGAGACCAACAAAGGCGCTCATGATGGGCAATTCAATCTGTGGATTGGATCGACTACGTTAAGCGGTTCGTCCGTCCGTCAAATTATAAATGAAAGAGCTTGATGGGCACAAGAGCTCAAACGTGGTGAAAAATCGGTTCAGGAGTGGGAAATAAAAATAAGGGATAAATAGACCTGCTCGGGGAGGGGCAGGAGAGAGAGGGAGAGCAAGGCCAGTCAGTCAGTGACGTCAGTGACGTAACACGGGGTGAGTCAATTACGATGTCTGCCTTGAGCTAGCTCTGTGGAACTAGATGGATCGAATGACATTACATCGGCTGGTGCTGGACCGCGAAGCTAGGGTTCGATATAACTGCATGGATTGAGTTGTGGACGGCTACTTAGATAGCCATGTACCTGTACCACACCCATACAAAACGTACTATGCATCTACTGAGGTACTGGAAAGAGACTAGGCGGTTGAGCGCAGAGACTATCGTGTAATAAGGGAGGGTGCTTTGACTGTGGCCCTGACAGCTGGCCCATGGGCGCAGACTCGAGTGATGAATCAAGCCAAGCAAGTGCTTGCCCGACCGCTACTCAAGCGCTCGAGGGCATCATTCTCCTCGAGGACACATACACAGAAAACATCAGGCACGATTTGTTTGATGGTACTGCTTCATTGAATAAGTTGCTGGCTTGGTGTGCATGTCTGTGCAGAAAAGCACAAGTCGATATATATGTACAACGAAAGTCTTAGCGACGCCGGAGAGGGCAGTTCAGTTATAAATCATAGAAAATCTATCTTCAGAAATGGCATGCAATGTGAGAGCAGCGCCAAGTCCCATGTACCACGCACAGCCCAATTCATTTCATCAGAGCTCCGTGTCATAACCCGCAAGCAGTTTCGTCATGCTGGGGATTGGGTGAGAGGGGGGACAATAGAAAAAAACTTCTTCGTTTGGGAACCTGCCCATAGGTACGTGCTTCCATGTTCTAGCACTTGCAGCAGCTGCCTATTCTTCTTCTTCTTCTTCTTCTTCCAAAAGAGACACTCCTTGTAGCTGTCGCGCTTGAGTCTATGCATTGGAATTTTTGGCAATCATCTCGCTGCGTTTTCGGGCACCCCAGCCCAAGCCGTTCCAGGCTTGACCACTCCAAGACTTTTCCGTTTTGGATGCGGCCTGGTTTTGAGCAGGTGGCGGGGGAGGTGGTGGCTGGGCCAGGGCTTGAACACCGTTCTCGGGCTGAGGCTTGCCGTTCCAGGCTTGACCGTTCCATGACTGCTGCTGAGAAAGCTGAGAAGGTTGCGGCTTGGGAGCTATTACCTGAGTGGTAGGTTGAGCCTGAGGAGCGGATTGGACCTGTGTTGTATGCTGGGGCTGGGGCTGGGACTGGTATGTCGGTTGAGGTGGGTTGTTGGTTGGCTTGTTGGGTGGCGAGCTTGTCCAGACGCGGGTGGCAGATGGAAGGGGCTTCGTCGGCTGGTCTCCGCTGCCAGTGCCTTGTTGGTAGACTTTGATAGAGTTGAGGACCCAGAAAGCCTCTTCAAAGGCTGCAGGGTTGCCGGATACATAATCTTTGCACGTGGAAGCCAAGGCGGAGCACTCAAGGTTTGAAGCCCAGACGTCGGGGGAGCCAGCCCAGGCACCGCAAAAGGTGGTATCAAAGACAATCTGGTTCTTGGAGAAGTGCTGGTCGATGTTGCACGAATCTCCGCCGACAAATCGAGCGAGAGGCGTTCCCCAGTTGCTCGGGTCTGGGTTCTCTGCCTGGATGTCTTGGGGGATCCTGGAGCGAGGAAAGAACCAGACGGCAATGTGATCCGAGGTCCACTCCGTGGCATATACGCCGCCACCAATGGCGTTGAAGCCATCGCCATAGTTTTGATTGTCATCCGTGTGTTGGCCACAGCCAGCGGAAGTACCGTAGGCACCACAGTCTGAAGAAGCGAACTTGGTAGAGGCGAGAGCACCCTGGTTCGAGACATGGCAGCCAGGTTTGGTGTGGAGAGTAATCGAGTTCTTCGTTTGCGTGTTGACACCTTCGATAATGTCAATCTCACCGGATCCTGGCCAGTCGGGGCCGAACATCCAGAAAGCTGGCCACGTCCCGCATATGCTGCCGGGCATGTGGGCAATATCGGCGGTGAACAAGCCGCCTGTAAAGGCTTTTTGCGAAGTGACACGAACCGACTTGCGCCCATTGGCAGGATTCATGGTCTTATAATCGACGCCCATGAAAATGCCACCCTTGGCGTAGCCAGCCAGGCCTTCCCGGTTGGCAGTTTCGCCGTCGACATAGTCGACGAATCCCTGAGTAGGATCCGCCTCTGTGAAGAAGTCAAAGCTGTTGAAGAAGTTGGTGGTGTCGTATGTCGTCTCGAGCTGATATCCGGCCGCCTGGGCGACTCCTGCAGCAAGAAACATAGTGCCACTGAAGGCCATCAAGTGGTTGGGGAAGCGCATCTTGATGGTTTGCGGAAAGAGCTCGAAGCAGGTGTGAAGGTGTGCTTCGCTATCGTTTCGCTTCTCGTTCTTTGCGTACAATGTCGCTGAGTGACCGGCACGACAGCGTCAAAAGCAAGAAAAGGAGGAAAAATTCAAAATAAAAAAAGGGGACAGGAGAGGGCAAAATTGCCGAGCTTTCCAGAGAACCGCACCGAAGGTCCAAGTGACAATGAGTGCGTGGAGTCCCTGTCGCGTTCGGGAATGCTGTATCAAATGGAACTTGGCGCCCTTTTCTGCAGTGCGCGTTCCACGGGACAAGAAAAGAGGGTGGCAGCTCGTCCTGGGAGGGAGAGCAAGCTATGACAAATGGATAGTCAAGCAAAGTCGAATAATGCACAGTCCTCGATGCGTGAGAAAAAGTAGGTAACAGGGACTGGATGAACCACGGGTTCAGTGAATGGAGAGTGAAAGGTGAAGAATGCAAAGGAATGATATTCTTCAATATATAAACAGAAGGAGAGGCAGCAGCCCACGGTGAATTCAGGGCCCGAAGGAGTGACTCGGTTGTTTCTCAGTCTCAGCTCACTTTGCAAGCGGAAAGAGGAGGGAAAGCGAATCAAAGATGACGTTGCTCTCTACGCAAAAGAGAGGGTTGGGAATACCGGAAGAGGAAGTCGAGAAGGAAGCTGTGAAGCTGTGGAGCTGTGAAGCTGTGGGAACAAGTTTGTTCAGACCAGCTGCCGGAAGGATTGAACGGCAGAGGAACAAAAGAACAAAACGCGCCGGATCCGTCAACGGAACCGTCGAAGCTGCTGCGGCAGTGCCTGCACGGCGGAAGAGAAGAGAGTGCGGGAGAGTGGTGGAAAGGGCGGCGGGAAGGCAAGGCAAGACATGCTCGACCTCGGACGGGAATGCAGATATCTAAATACCTACATACGGTCGGTCCCAGCCAGAGCAAGCACTTCTTGCTTTCCATCTTGGTCCATCTTGGTCCATCTTAGTCCATCTTGGTGGACTGTGCGTTTTGTTTTGGACGCCAGCGAACGGGGATTTTCTTCTTCCTCCCGACTTTCTCTTCCATTGGCTGAGCGTTTCCCCCTTGAAACCAGAGCCTATGTAGCTGCCAACTGCCAAGCTGCCAAGACAAGTAGGGCTCAGGGGCTGCCAGCTGCCAGGCACCAGATCAACATTCCGGCGCGTGGCCATCCATCCACTGCGCCGCCGTGGGAGTGGCTGTCCACGAATCTGAGACTGTGTGGTCAGTGTGGTTGTCGTTGTCGTCAAGCCGCGGCCAATCACAGCCTGTGGCCGAGAGCGGCAAGAAGCTGCAGGGGCAGGACGGGGCAGGAGCTAGCCAGCTAGTGCCAGCTAGCGTGCTTTAGCGTGCTTATTAGTTTCTGTCCGTGCTACCTGCGTGCCTGACAAAGGCGCTCTCGAAAGGCGCACAGGCGCTAGGGTGGGGGAACAAGGGGGACAATAACTCCGCCAACAGCCAACAATAGACCAGACTCGCGGATGACTTGGGAGCATCCCATAGGTTGAGCACGCACCACGCCGTCGCCCACTCGGACATTTGGCACTGACATCCCCCGCTCGGGGCTGCGTTTAATGCACGCAAAGTGAGCCATCAGTGGTGATGGCAACGCAATGTTCTTCACCTTGGGCATCGAGCACAAGGTTCGTAATGCGGGCATCGTTTCGAATGATAACTTTGGCTGAAGAAACGTATTCCTTTCCAACTTGACTGAAATCCCCGGACACCCTACCCTGACACCCTACCCTGGCACCCTACCCTGTTCACCGCGACCAACTTGCCTTCTCATATAATTCATCTGGCTCCTCTCATCACTTGAAATACTATGCAGAATTACTACCATCGCCCACGACCGCTCGCCGCACGCACCACGGCATGGAATCATTGCAGATGATGCCGTCAGTATATTTGTGCGGCTGAGCGTTGTTCCCAGCCTCGTCGGATCCAACATGATGACATTCTCATGTCCAACAAGGCTGGTGGGCTGGATGTTCTGATGCAAAGGAGTAACAATAATTATATGCTGCATCGAAGATTCAAAGTGTCCTCGATTACATACATCGACACGAACACAGTTGAATTATACATGTACAAGAGATGAAACAGTGAATCTGAAAAAAAAAAAAAGAAAGACAACCGAAAAGCAACGCATTGGGACACGAAGGGTGGGCAAGACAGACAATCGACCGACATGCATATTCCGCAACAGATGGCTAGACTCTCGCGCAAGCGCCAAACGTTTTTTTAAAAAAAATATTGCGGCTGCAGGCCCCATTCCCCTTCATCTTTATTATCCCTCTGAACTCTCGTTTCTCACAATGTGTCTTGTCTTCATGCGCCTGTTCAAGCCGCATCATGTCCGGAAAATGCGCCGCTTGAATTCGCTGGGATCTGCAGGACGAGCGTACGTACTAGAACTTTGCACATGTGCTGTCCGCAAATGATCCAAGTCGGTAGGTGTATCGATCTCTTCTTCTTTTATTGATCAAGATGCAGCAGACGCACGCCGTCTTTGCCCTTGCCCTCGGAGTCCCATCTTGGTCCGGTCATCCAGTCATGCATGCATTCAACAAACGCCCACTTTTCTGAGGCAAAAAAGACCAAAATTTTCCCGAACCGTCCAGCCATGCAGAGCACGGGTATTGACTTGTACCAGTTGAAAATGAATGCGAACAAAACGCAGTGCGCCGTGGGCCAGAAGCTGTTGGCCGGCCTAATGTGAATGGCCAGTTATGCGATGAACCACCTCGATAACGGAATAACGCCAGATACCTCCACGCGAGAAGCGATTGGAATATACACATTTCTACCATGAGGAAAAAAAAAAAAAAAAAAAAAAAAAAGGTCGTGGGGGGTGAGGAAGAGCAATCAATCATTATAGCTTGACCCACTTGCCGGTGAGCTTCCACCAGATGACGGCCACAAGGTCCTCCTTGAAGCGCTCCCAGGGATTCCTGTTCAGCCAGTAACTAAATTGTCGGTAGTGGTACATCTCACCCCAGCAGTCTCGTCCCCATTCACACCCAGCCATGTTCACGACAAAGTCGCGATCCTCTTGGCTATAGTGGAAGCGAGTGTTGTTTTTGCCTGAGCCGTCGCCACAGGCAGCGGGTGGGAAACTGTTGATCTTGCGTTGGGGGAGGAAAGCGGTATGTTCTCGGACCCATGCATGGTTCTCGTAGAGTGCCTCCAGAGCATCTTGCTCCTTGTGCTCCCAAGCCATGTGCTTTTGCTCGTAGGCGACTGGGTCCCACCAAATATCCAGGAGGCGTTCCGTCCAGGCACTGCGACGGACGAAGAAAGATCCCAAGTTGAATCCAGAGCAGTCCTGCGTCAACATCAGATTGACCGAATTGATGTTGCCATCTCCAACAGCGCTCGTTGCGGATTTGTCGAGATACGGGTACGTGAGCGGGTGGGAAATGTTGAGCGGGTTCCATTCATTGATATCGCGATACACAATTTTGTCCAGGTTGTTGAAGAGATGATCCTGGAGGGAATACGAAGGTTCCATGACGATTGTGTTCAAATCAAGCCACCAGAACCTGTTTAGGTGAAAGAAGAAAAGCAATCAACACGTCAGCTGCTCATTCATCTCGAAGCCATGTACGACTGACGGCCTCGGAACGACTTACCACTCTGCGTTTGGATACTTGCGCATAGCGCTGCGCACGTAGTCAACCTTTTCCCAGCTTTCTCGCCATTCGTGCGCATACTTCTTTCTAGTCTTCATGTCGACGATTTCGAGGTCGTAGCCCCATGTTGAGACGTATTTTCGCTTGTTTCGCACGCTGTCGCGCTCGATGGCCCATTCTCGAGCCCCTTTCCACTCCATGACACCTCCACCGACGTTGGCAGCTAATATGATGACATATTTTGAACCACCACCCCCCCAACTCGCTCTTCTATACCGGTAAATCAGGGCTAAGCGCGAATGTGTTAAAAAAAAACCAAATGTTCCAGAGATAGACATGTACATCCTTGATCCCACAGAGTGCCAGGGAAAGGGGACTTACGAGAGTGGTAAAATATATATAGGCAGAGCAATATAATGAGACATAGCACAAGTCGAATCTTTAGCTTTCGGCCCATGCGACCGAAAACGGATCGTATCCTTCTGACAAGAGAAATGTTCTGTCCAGGCCAGCGTCCGCGGCCAGGTGTCTCCTTGTCCCCGAAGCGGGGATTATTAGTGTTGGAGTTGAATCGAGGCAGATAACTTGACAAGCGTCGTACATGGCGGGAAAAAAAGCCTTGGTTATATGTCGAAAAGGACGGGTGACGATTGGGGCCTACATGACGCATCTTGGCAGATTCCCAAGATACCGTGTTGGAGGAGGGAGCGTTGGCAGGACTTGACCGACCGCTGCTGATGTTCAAACCAGGGCTAGACCAGCCACCGCCGGGGACAGGCGAAGGACTACGCGATAAGGACATTGTGGTCGCGGGTGTGCCTAAGAAGCAGAAGTCGCAGTGTTAGTTTGTCTGACCATCTGTCAAGTCAAAGTCTGCGCAACAATATGGGTCACGACATGTTGCCCGGTGTCGCACAAGTGTTTGGCAGCATGACTGGACAAAGTGGGCAGGCAAGACGAGAGACGTACCGAGGACTGGCGAAAGCGGAGCCCTGTTGGCTTGTTTGGGCTGTATTTCAAGAAAGTTGCCGGATCGCTGCTCACTTGAAGTCTGGGTCCCGACCGAGGATCGTCGTCGGTGATGCGAAACCACAAGCCGGCCGTTCACAGAGCTCGAGGAGCCGGCTGTCAAATTTGAGGACGCCAGCTTGAATGTCGAGGAGCAGGAGCTGAGTGTAGATTGGTGGCGTGGGCCGATCCGCGAGAGGTGGCTGCTGGGATCAGTGCAGCTGAGGCTCGACGCGAAAACCCTCTATGGATGGCGACGAAGACAAAGGAGGTCTGGTGTACGGACGCTGTATCGAGTGAGCGCGCGGTAGGCCAAGCAGATGCAACGCAACACTATTTCGTTGCCGCAGCTGCTAGACTCGCAGGCAGGGTCCTCTTGTCCTCTTGTCTTGATGTCTTGATGTCTTGATGTCTTGATGTCTTGAAGTCAAGGGGTTGGACGTTTTTGGAAGCGAGAAGAGGCAAGGGAAAAAAAAAACGGTGGAGCACCGGCTGCGACTTGGCACGCGAAGTGGCTATCTCGGACAGTGGCTCCTTGTGGAACAGAGAGCAGCAGGACGCGCGCAGCAGGACACGCGCAGCAGAATCCGTGTCCAAAGCACCTGGCGCAGTCGTGCGCTGTGGAAATGAAAAAAAAAGGCCTTTTTTTCCGTTCATTTCATCCCCTGAGAGAGATAGTCGGAGCCGTCGGGGACAACAGAGGTCATTACTATGGGTAATATGGACTTGAACGCAGATTGTCTGCATGCAAGCAGTCGTATTACCATCGAGCCATCTGGACAACGTTACCCCCTCCCCCCCCAGGCGACGTTGCTATCTTCTCGGACATGACCCAAAAGAGAACGGAGTACTCCGTAATACGATACGACGTGCGTATGTACATGTATGTACGTACGGATTGCGGACGGACTAACGCGGGTTGCTGGGCTGACGTCGATATCAGGGATGGACAATCACATTCAAACTGAGACTGAGACTTCTGTGTCTCGCCCTCCTCTCCTCCTCCTCCTCCTCTCCTCCTCTTCTCCTCACATGGCGATGCGAGGAGTACGCATTGACTGGCACCTCATAATACCAAGCAAGTATGTATTGCTGTCATGCGCCCATGCCGAGAAAGGATTAGCAGCGTCCGAAGACACTGCAGAATAGAATACGGGGCCCGCAGATTGCAGTGGAATCTCTCGAGAAGAACATGACGCCGATCAAGTGACTGTATAAGGTGGCGGCGGGTGGCGCGCAGCCATGCCTCTCGCGTTTTGCTGTGTTGTGATTTCTGAGGATTCTTTGCAGTTCTGCATCGCCTAATAACTCATGCCACGATTATCCCCTGCTGTACATGTAATAACCCGTATCGACTTAGGGAGGACGTACGGAGTACTCCGTGCGAATTTGTCGTCAGCACAAGTAGATGGGTCTGGTACTCCGTAATTAATTAATTCCATCCGCCGTGGCCGCTTCCGGCGTTTCCAATGGTCCCAGTCTCCCCGCCAAGCCTCCAGGGCAATTTCCCGATAAGAAATAAAAAAGTATTACGACGAAATCGCTAGCCTTATCCCCAGCGTAAGGGGAAAAGGTCAGCGAAAGCTGGCAACAACCACATACGGATGGACGGATGGACACACACCGCAAGGCACAGCCGGTGCCGCCACGAAATCGAGGCAACGGGGGTTTTTCTCCTAATTTAAGGGTTTTCCCTGTTGACGAACCACTAGGAGTACTAGTAAATAGCTTTTTAGAGAGCCATCTAGCGTGTCGAAATAAATGAATAAATATTCGTATGCGAAAAAAACCCGTCAGCGTGCATTGGATGAAAGTCGACAACTCTGTTAATTCGTCGATCGAAGGCTGGACGATCACTCGTGTCACGTGCGCAAGTTGAGGGCATGAGGCAGGCGCAGTTCGCGACGTTCCACCAATCAAGGACCCTGCCTCTATGGCGCGTAGTGACAACCAATGAAGCCCGAGCATCGGTCTCTCTAAGCGCTTTCATCTGACCAGCATCTCAACTTGGACCATCCAAGGCCTATGGTTGCACTTAGACGCCGACGGCAAATGCAGGAACAGACGCGCCTCACTGGTTGGCCTTTATGTAGAAGATGGCCATGGAGCTGGGAATTCATTGCCATGTGTTACGGCAACAGTGTTCCTGTTTGCCCTTGTCGGCCTGTTGCGGCTGCAGGTCTGCTATTGTCCGTCTTGCGTGCGTGATTGTTCGCCCATCTTCAATTGCCATTCTCACCAGCCCTTCCTTCTCCTTCTATTCATCTTCCAACGCTTTCGCTTTCTCACACCGAGTATTGTTTCGTCCTTGTTTGAGCCATCGGCTTCTTGTCTTTCATTGCCGCACCTTGTCTCTCATACGCATTTTTTATTCTATTTTATTTCATAATTTTCTTTGCCCTTCGACCTGTACGCTAGTTGCGATAACATCAGATGACTTAAGGCGTCAAAGACGAGTCATACTTGCGACTTGGCAAACCACATGACGCCTTGAACATGACGGCATCAACCATGGACAAGAAGAATTACTTTGCCGTGACGAATAACAATAGGAAGAACGTGGACGACTGGGAGGAATGGGAGGATGACGAGGCCATCACCCCCATCGAGGCCAGCGAACAGGTTGGTTTGTGCCAGCCGCCTACCTCGTCGCTACACCGCAACACAAAGACGACGAACACGAGAGGGTCGAGACTCTCAACTGCCAAGATTCGACGACTCAAATCCCGACAGAGGCAGAAAGCCCAGAATGCAAAGGCAGGAATCCGACTCATCACGGACGTGTCCGCATTCCGACGAAACAATCACGTTGCAAATCACGCGCAAAGTCCCAGGGCTAGAGCAGGCAAGTTTGTCGATGCCGCAGCCTTGAGAGCGTTGGAGGGTGAACCCAATTCTGCCTCCGTGGGCAATTGGAATTGGCTGAAGAAGAATATTGGCAAGAGTCCAGCCTCAGCCTCGCCCACGCCCACCCGAAGGGATTGCTCAAAGGACCAAGAGCTATCGCCAGAAGACAGACCCATTGTCATTGGCATATCTTTAACCTCTTCAGAGGTGGGTGGCCAGGAAATCAGCCCAGAGACTGCACTAGTTGGCAACCAGTTCCCTCGTCCAGAAGCATCTGATGGGCAAATGCAGACAGTAGAAACCCCCGGAAACAGTGCCGAGTCAAATGTCCAGAAGTCTGCATGGTCTCCCGACACCCCAAATACATCGCTTTCATTCAGTCCCAATCGAGGAGCATCTAGTATGTGCTCAAAGGCACTCATGCCCCGACAGTTCTCCAAAGAGCAAACGCCGCCTCCGGTCCCGGCCTTGCCCTCTGACTATAAAAAAACGACAACGCCACACCAGAGAATCTTGAGCCTCGAGCTGGGAGAAAGTCCACGATATGAATCTGAAAGCGGCACACCGTGCACTCTTTTTGAGGAGGATGGCGTCTCCAGTCCTCAGAGACGACGTATCAAGGCGAAAGGACTCGGCCTGAGTCCTGACAGTGCGGGTTCCAGATCTCATGGCTGGTGGGATCATGTTGTCACGCCTTTTGTCGATAAAACAATGTCATTCTCGAGCCGTGATCAGAGGCCCGACTCCCCCAAGGAACAGGGGGGAAATGAAATTTTGATATGTCAGGACAACAAGTCCATGCCAGCACAATCCCCCAAAGCTCCTGCAGTTGCCGTTCAAGCTCCAATTGTTCGAGCTCCAACGCCGCGACGGAGCCCGTCGCCTCGTTCTGATGCCAAACAACAACATCGTCATGAACAAGAAAGAATCCAGACACGTCCAATCAAAGAACTCGTGCCCGTTGCCGGACCTAGCTCAGCAGCAACACCACGTATAGTCGTCACCCGTGGCTCCGTCAGCACAGCAGATTGCCCTCCACCACCACCGTACTCACCACCCAAAAAACAACAAGACGGGAAACTGATCCGGTACCGAGCTGTGTTTCCGCCTGGCCACCCTTTGCACTCGCAGTTCCCGCCTTCTCCGAGACCGGCTTCCCCAGGCCTGGCTGCAACTATGAGTTCGCGAGGAGGAGCTCCCTGTGCAATCGACCACATCCCGGCCCTTCCACGAACACAAACACGTCGAATGAACAGCGAGCCGATCCCAGTGCGTCCGAAAGGAAACTTTGTTCCCCAGGAGCATGTGCGCTCAGCTGCCGGCACAAGGCACAGGGTCGAGCGTCAGCGACGTCGACACGAGAAGGAGGACATTTTTGCGCGGAGAGCGGGTGGTTTCTGGAGGGGTCGCGGATGTATACCGTCCAAGGGCTGCTTTGGGCGTACGGGGAGGGAGGGCCGTCAAAGAAGACGACTTTGGATGGCCATCTGGGGAGGGATATTGGCCCTGCTGCTACTTGTCATATTGTCGGCGGTGCTGCTCACACGACACCATGGCACAGCCGAAGCCGAAGCACCCTCCATCTGGGTCAATTTGACGGATTTTCCCCCGATGCCCACGGGAGTTCTGACAGTAGTAGGACCAGACAATACTGCCGCAAAATCAGGATGTACGGAACCGTCTAGTCTTTGGAGCTGTTCTCTCCCCAAGGATCAACAGTCGTCTGTTGTTCCGTACAAGCCCAACCAACCCACGCTGATTATGCAGATTCAATGGGACAACGGCACCCGCAGAACTTGGAATGTTCCTGATATAGATCCGCCGACAACAAGAGTGGTGGTGCGCCGAGCATACGGAGCTGCGTCTTTTACCAAGGCCGTCCTGAAACGGGCACAGTCGACAGTCACGCAGTTCGCACCGAATCCCGTACCACCAAAGTTCAAGGAGATGTGGTTCTTGGGCGAGACTACGGATAACATCAAGTCTGACCAAAAGGGTGGTGAGCCGGCACCATTTTACATCAGCCTTCTCAACTCTGCAAATGAAACAGTAGTGCCTGCCCCCCCGCGACTCACCCGCAGAGAAAGCAGCTCAGACATCGGCAACGACACATTTAAGACTCTCATTCCGCCTCCAGATGTGGAGGCCGATGGGACGTCGGTACCCGCAGTGATGATGCCCAACCCTGTGCAGCAGCCTGTCCGGCTTTTCGACCGAGGCCTGCCTACGGAGCACTACGGCTTCTACACGTATTTCAAAAGAACAATCTTTCTCAAATCAGTCACTATCCAGAACCAGACGGAAGACACGATCCCACTGGATGAAGACGGCGGGTGTCGCAAGACAGAAGCCTCCCATCTAGTCACTTGGGGTGAGACGCGACTTCACGTCCAGATCTGGACGAGGTTGCTGGAGAGGAATACCTCGTCTCTTCTCAGACCAGATGGGAGCAAGGGAATCGGGGGCACGGGACGGCTCATTCGCCCTGGCACGATGCCATACCCTGTGACAATCACGCAGGATACGCACGGGGGGGATCCCGCCAAGAAGCTGGTTTGGGCCCGACCCGTCAACGAACGTTTGCAGGTACAAAAGGACGAGGCGCAAGCGCTGGTCAACGACATGGGCATCGGGGGTACGTGGGTTAACCGCAGGAACAGTGGCGACGCCGAGTTTGGAGGGTTTGATGGTGGGAATGGAGGCTGCAAGTGTGAGTGGGTGAACTGGGTATGATTGTCTATTTCCTTTGCAGGAGATGAATCGATTTATTCTTCTTGGAAATTGATGTAGGTATAACTCGGTGCAGATTATTGGAATAAAAAAAACGATTTGCCATGAAGATGATGTTTCAAGTGTTTCTGCGGGCCGGCCGTCGGCGCCAGACCCGAAGGGGAAATTCGCCGTGTGGATCCAAATCGTCCAATCACTTCCTTCTTCCGACATGACCAAACATCATCATCATCATCATCATCATCACGAAACCATCACGCGACCATCACGCGACCATCACGCGACCATCTCATGCTCCGCCCACGATGCGTCATCGTCCGACGCAAGCTTGCACCCCCTCATAGCCACGCTGTAGCCAATCGAAGGAACCTCGTCACTCTCGCCATCGAGTCCTCATGCGACGACACGGCCGTCGCGGTCCTCTCGCACACGCGCCAACGCACCGAGCTTCTGTTCAACGAGCGAATCTCGTCTGACAACCGGGCCTTCAAGGGCGTCCACCCCGTCGTCGCCGTTCAGGGCCACAATGCCTCTCTCGCGCCTCTTGTGCAAAGGGCCCTCCAGGCCCTTTCGTCGAAACGACGACCAGATTTCGTCTCCGTCACAAGGGGGCCGGGCATCGTGGCCAACCTGGCCGTTGGACTGAACATGGCCAAGGGCCTCTCGGTGGCATGGGGCGTGCCCCTCGTTGGGGTGCATCACATGCAGGCGCATGCCTTGACGCCGCGACTCGTAGGGGCGCTGCACCCAACGAGCAGCAGCAGCAGCAGCAGCAGCACCTCGGACGACGACGACGACGACAACAACAACAATCCCAATACGGATACGAGTCCGGAGAAACCTCAAAGGAACCCAAGAGACCCGGACCCCTCGTTCCCGTTCCTTACCCTGCTCGTCTCGGGCGGACACACGCAGCTCGTCCACTCGGCCGGCCTGACGGAGCACCACATGGTGGCCAACACGGGCGACATCGCCATCGGGAACCTCCTCGACCAGACGGCGCGCGTCATCCTGCCACCCGACGTGCTCGCCTCCAGCCCGGACGTCATGTACGGGCGGCTCCTCGAGCAGTTCGCCTTCGACACCCCCGACCAGCACCGGGCCTTCTTCCAGCCCGCCCTGAACCGTCAGGACGAGATGACGCCGGTGCAGACGCCGTACCCCTGGACGGTGCCCCTGCCCTTGCGCAACACGCGCCGCCTCGCCTTCTCCTTCTCCTCGATGCACACGCACGTCCACCGAATCGCGCGGGACAATCCCGCCATGGACCTCCCCGAGCGGCGGTGCCTCGCCCGCCACACCCTGCGCGCGGCCTTCCAGCACCTCGCCTCGCGGCTGGTGCTCGCCCTGCAGGACGCTGCCGGGCTGCGAGGCCCTGCGGCAGGCACCCTCGTCGTCTCGGGCGGCGTCGCCTCCAACAGGTTCCTGATGCATGTGCTGCGCGAGACGCTCTCGGCCCGAGGCTTCCCTGGCGTGCGCATCGTGGCGCCGCCCGTCGAGCTGTGCACCGACAACGCCGCCATGATTGCGTGGGCGGCCATGGAAATGTTCCAGTCGGGCTGGTCTTCTGAGCTGGGCATTCTGCCCGTGGGCAAATGGCCCATGAGCGTCGAGGGGAGGGACGCCATTCTGGCCATGGACGGGTGGACTAGGAACTAAGAGCATGTAGTGTGTATTGACTGTATCATGTATATCTGGTCGGCCACTCTGCAGTCTTTGTCGTGCCACATGACGACTGCTTCTCCTTCTTCTCCACTCGATTCCTTGCAACGACAACTTGGATGGGCCATCTGGGGCCATCAAGCTGTGCTTTCTTTTGGACCCGCATCACGCATCTGTTGAATGCAATGGCCGTGATTGTGTGCACAGTATATGTTGGCACATGTGGTCAGAGGAAAACAGGCAACAGATGGCTTCTTGCTTACTGCATGCGATAACGCAATGGAATCCATTCAGGCAGACACTTCGGGTTACCAAGTGACAACATGGTTTCCTTTATTGTTGTACAAGCTTATTTTATACACGTTAAAGTAGTCTAGGCTTCGCCCACCATTTTCAGTCCAGCTCGCTCGTAACATTGGTAAACTCCCCCTTCTCCAACTTGGTTTTCCAGAAGACGGGGTTCGTGTCCGTGAAGCCGTGCTTCACCCACCCTTCCTCCTTGACATGGTACAGATTGATGAAGCCGCCAGAGTAGGCATCCCTGTGCGTCGCAGCCAGGATGCTTCGTCTGCCGAGCTCCAGCGCATCCTCGACGCTCAACTCGTACTTGTACTCGGCGTCCAGGACACCATACGCAAATGTCTGACCCGACCCCACGCAAAACAGGTTGCCCGCCAGTCTGGTCCCGTCACTGTCGACATAGTACAGCGCAGGGCCCTCCTCCTTGGTCACGCCCGCGCACATGGTTCCCATGCTGAGCCCCATGCCCTTGTAGCTGTAGACCAGGTTGGCGAGGATCTTGCTCGCGGCGGCGACGCTGATGCGGCGCTTGTGTCGGAGCTCGTGCAGCCGGCACTGCATGCCAAGCCAGGCCAGCCAGTACTGGCAGTCGGCCGCGCCGCCGGCCATGGTGCCCAGAAGCACGCTGTTGATCTCAATCACCTTCTTGACCGTCTGCGAGGCAATCCAGTTGCCGGCCGTGGCACGAGAGTCGGTCGCAACGATGATGCCGCCCTGGAAACGAAATGCCAGCGTTGTGGTGCCGTGCGCAATCTTGATCGGGCAGTCGGGGTTGGCTCGGTCGTCCGTGGCAGCCCGAAGCCAAGATGACGGCTGTGCGAGTTGGAGAAAAAAGTCAGTAATCCAAGGACTAATTTGGCGTCCACGGAACTGCAAACTCACCTGAGAGACAGGTGGCATGGCAAACTTGGTAGTCAGAGATGCCGTGGCCATGAGCTCCTGTGCCTCATTTTCAAACGGCTCGTTCTGCTGAAACGCCGGCCGGGTGTATCTGGCTACGAGGGTATCCATCTTTGGCGATAGACCAGAACTGTATGTAATCAGAGTTGGGAAATACGGTTTCTTGATGCCTCCTGATGTGCCTTTGCCTAGTCACGAGGTTCTAGACAGAGCACAGAAGAGTAGAAAAAGACGGTCGGCTGATCGAGAATATCGTGAGTGTGATGGCACTGAACGAGGAGTTGATGATACAGGTCGGGTGGTGATGGAAACGTGCCTTGTAAAGTTGCCTGCGAGGAACGGTTGACGTTGTCAGGTCAGGCAGCTTCGGTATCGCGCGTCACCAGCTCTCTCGGCGCCAAAGCTTCCTGGAGGCCCCTCCACCGCTGGCCAATGCTGGCCAATGCAGAGTCTAGACTCAGCTGTAGGTACCTGCATGGCCCTCTTAGTCATCCTCTCAAACATTATTGCTGCCTTGGTGCCTGACCAAGACCCATCCATGACCACAAAGTCGCCTTTTTGCTTGCCAAAAATGCTAATCATGTTACGAGCATGATACTACTGAATGAATTTCATAATGATAAAAAAAGACTATTCAAAAAGGATATCAAATCCGATAAGACTTTCCCTGTCTTCCCTCCCTTCCATAGTACGACCAGGGAAGATCCCGCCCTCCCCTTTCGCCTCTTCATGCGGCACCATGAGACTCAATGGCCTCCAAAGGTAGAGAATTGACAATAAAAAAAAAAAAAAAAAATCGGCAACAAGAAGAATAGAAGGACATAGAAAACGAGGGGAAAAAGAAGGCGACCTGCAACACACAAGATATATAAAAGAATAATCCAAAATCAATGCCCGCACTACACAATTAATGATACCAGTCGTAAGAATAAACTTCATATGACCATGCTGTCCAGCATAGCCTATACATATTCTAGAAGTTGTGAAATCGCGGCAGAAGCTCTCATAAAGACACCCAGAAAACAGCGGCCCCAATCTAAGGGTTGGGCGTTGACTCCCGGCTCACTCGAGGCTCTCGTTTGCTCAAGAAGCTTCGTCTCAGGTGCGACTTGGGCGTATCTGGTGCGTCTGACTCGGCAGGTTGGAAAGTGCTCCTCACTGTGACTGTGCCGTCTCCAATGCTAAGTTCCTTTGCGCCACCGGTTCCGGCATCATCCACAAAGTAAATGTGTTCCCCAAGCTCATCACTGCTTCCGATGAAGTGGTCGCCCTTTGCTTCAATCTTGAATTGGGCGTCCGGGCTGCATGAGACCTTGAAGGTTTCCTCAAATGTCCATTGCCCACTCGATGACTTGAAGTGCTTGGTCTTGCCAATCACCTTCTCCTTTGGCGATAATTGAGACACCACGATGAATAGATCTGTAGAGGACGGGAACCCGGAGGCACCAACCACCGTCACGGTAGCAGTACCTTTTGGTCCGCCGCTGCCGGGAGCAGTGCTATGGATCGAAGAAGCGGCGATACTTCTTGTGCGGGCGTGGCCGAGGAATGCATGTTGTGAGCTGGATGCGCTCTGAGAGACTTCTGGTGACTCAGAGAGACCAGTAGCTTTTCTGAGACCAAGTTCCGGAGTAACGCCATCACTGGACGTGGTCACCAAGGTTGGAACATCAGGATATTCAGGTAGAGTGCCATTCTCCTTTTCCTTCTTGCTGCCCAAAATGCCTCGCTTCAAGAAAGACGCGCCTTTGCCGACGCCATGTCCCACGGCGCCGGCGACAGCCACACCACCCTTGATGGGAGCACCGGCAACGCCAGTAACGATTCTAGTGGGCGCCCCTAGGCCAGAGAATGTGGAGGTGCCATGAATGCTTCTGGTGACATAATCGGGACGAAAGAGGAGGCGCAGACGGATGATACCAGACTTGCCATCCAGCATGTAACGAGACTCGCTGGCCTTGAACGGCTCAAGAGCATCCAAGTTGATGCAAGCCGCACCCAGGAAATCTGGCTTGTCAGCAAAATCGTAATCATACACATTCACGTTGAATTTGGCAGCCGTCCGTGAGGGTACGGCAACCTCGAAGAATTCGTTCCACGTTGGATTGAGTGTCTTTTTGATGACCTTGGTCTTGTACACTTCTTGACCGTTGAGCTCGAATTTGCAGTAAGGGTCGCTCTTTCCATTTCGATCGGCTGATGGTAGCTCGATACCGTCCAAGACATCCACGCGAAGCTTTCCCATGTTGTTGATACTCTCACTGGGGTCCAGCTGCATTTTGATAGGGATGTACTTGAGGCTGACCTTGACCCAGCCACCTTTGCCTTCGTCGGTTCTCAGCTTGAGCGTAGTGGGGTTGTTCTGCAAAAAGTCCCGACGCATTAGGTACCATCATCATCATCATCATCAACCCTATCCCCGTGACTCGACTCAAGTTTCTCAAGGTCTCACTTACCAAACATTGCTTTAGTGTTTCCATGGTATTTCCAGTAAGTTGCGCCAGCGTCTGGTCCTTGTCGTCACCTTTCTTTCGAGCCTTTAGTGTGATTCGAGAAAAGTCGAGCTCACGAATGACGCAATCACCAATCTCATCAAACTTGTGACTCCTGTTCGGAGCCGTGGAGGAAATGTAGGAAGCATATGCCATATCGTCTACGAAGATTTCAAGTCGGCTGTGGCTCTCCGGCAGCTCGGCTTCCAAGAGTCGGAAAATGAGGAGACCACTCTCGTGCTTGAGAAGCTCCTCGGGACTGAGTCGAATTTTCGGTGGTCCCTTGTTTTCGAGCGATGGGCGGCCTGTGCTCTCATCGAACTCGCTCTTCTCTCCATTGACTTTGCTTTTTCCAAGGCTCGGCTGCGGCTTGTCCAGGCTAGCCCTGAACTTGCCAGCCTCAGGTGCTCGATCCACGGGGGTTCGCGGTGTTCCTTCGGCCTTCTCAGTCTTCTCAGCTTTTGCCGCCTCTTCTTCTTCCTCTTCAGGATCGGCCACATTGAGGCAAGGGTAAAATGCAGCGGTATAAACAAGAGTTCCCTTGACAATGCCTTTGCCATGCAGTCGCAAACCGTCTGACCGAACAGTCTTCTTTTCATGCACCAGATATTCGCCGCTCTCGCTTTGACGAACGTAATCACCCGCAAAGAGCTCCACCAAACCAAGACTGCGGTCTTTGCCCATCTTCTCAGCATCCATGACTTCGAGCGTGAGTCGGTCGCGTGGGGAGTGGATGGGGACATAGAGAACCTCGTCCCACTCGGGGTTCAAGTCATTCTTGAATGTAACAGTTCGCGCCTTGTCAATTCCGGAGAGCAGAACACGTACATAGGGATCAGACTTGCCAAAAGACTCAAAGTTGCGCAAATCGATGGCTTTTTGGAAGTGAAGCCGCATCACGCCAATGGGAATGGAGTAACCTCCCGTGCCGCCAACGCCAGAAATGGCAACAGGCCGCCACTGGGCCATCATTTTCACGCGACCAGTGTGAGCACCGGCGAGTTGATACCATTCCTTTCCTTGTGCCATGCAGTCCAGCATCTCGTCGAGCTTGATTTGGTACTTGCCTAGGTCGGGATCACTAATCAGACCTCGATCATCCTTGATTGTGACACCCAGCTTGGCCTTCCGTCTATCCGTTATGAGGATTTCTTTGGAGCCGTTGTCCCAGATTGGATTGTTGGTGCGCTTAAGATTCTTGGTCTGATGAACCTTTTTGCCGTTGAGGAACATGATTGCATAGGGATTGAGAAGACCGACCAAACTTTTGGTGCCGTCCAGATCTTTGGCCTGCTCGACTGTAAATCGAAGAATACCCTGGTTGGAGTCTGGTGGGGGTTCGACTTTTCCGTCAGGCAGTGTCTGGCCCTCGAGCACCGGGAAAAATCGCAAATCGCAGGATACAACACCGCGGGCCTTGCCATCTCCAATCACGTCCAGACGCTGATTTTCAAGAACGTGGAGTTCCTCGAGTTCTTCCAAGCGGAAAGTGGCCACACCCAGTTCCTTGGACTTTCGAAATTCGTTCTTGTCGAAGACCTGAATATCGAGCGTGTCACTGAAAGACGTGACGATGAGATAGTGAGTCTCATTCCATCTTGGGTTGGCATTGTCATCGATAGTCTTGGTTCGGGCAAGCTCTTGTCGGCGGCTGAAGCTGATGCAAGCATAGGGATCGACCGTTCCTGCAAAGTTGTCGGAATTCTTCAGACCCTGTGCACCGTGCAAAGTAAGTGCCAAGACGCCAACTGCCTGGTCGACGGGCGTGCCAGCAAGCATCTTGGCGATTTCGATCGGGAAGACGTTTGGTGAATACATCATGGGCGCTAGATTTCCGTGAATTTGCTCCAGGATGAACCTCTCGAGACCAGGGATGAAATTGATATCGAAGCCGAAGCTGTCACCCCCCAGGGGCTTGCAAACATAGTCGATGGTGGGTCGTTCAAGGAAGCACATTTCAATCTTTTCAACGTGAGGAAACGGGATCTGTAGCTTAATCTTCAGTCTCATGATGCCGGAAAAGGACATGTCCTCCACAATGACGTCGAGGCCCTTGCTAATCATTGCCTTTCCGATGCGGATCTCGAGCACGACTTTGGGGTTGATCTTGCTCTTAACTTGCCGCGACGTCATATCGGCCGTATCATTGGGAGTGAAGCTGAATTTCCAGTCCATGACAACGATGTCGTCTTCCGTCTTGGGATAGGTCTTGACATGCTCCATACGGGGGGGCTTGGAGCCGAGGGTGAACGTTTTGAGCTTTAGACTATCAAGGAAAGCAGGAGTTGCCGAGCTGAGGACCTGATCGACAGAGTTGATAATGGTCTGCGCAAGGACGGGTTGGTAAATGGGCCAGAATTTGACCATGAAGGAGTTGATCCATTCCAGCGATTCGTTGTCGTTCTCAAGCCTCTTCATAGCAAGCTCTCGAGTAATGTCATCGCGGAAGTTGCGTCGCACGCGACGCAGAGAGGTTCGATAGTATGTCGCACAAACAGCCATAATGATCATGACCCAAGCCAAGCCTCCGCCAAAGACAGCGACAAGCCACGATGAGATACAAGCAAAAATGATTAAAGCGGTGTTGTGGTACCAGTCTGTTGATGGGATGGCAACGCATTAGCAAGCGACTTTGATGTTGGGCGGGGCCTAGGGAAGGCTCCGGATTTGTCTTGCGTTGCTACAACCCACCTCCGTAGAGACTGTGAGGCAATCGACCCTCGAGCCAAGTCGCATGATCGAGGAGGCTTTCTGCTTCAGTTGCATCGCCTCCCCAGCCGAACTTGGGGGCCCAACCAGTACGCGAGTATGGAGCTTCAGCAGCACCAGGATCCATGCCGGTGAGGTCTTTGCCGCCATCGGCAGTTTTGGCGACATCGAGGACACCAGCTTTACTAGGCTCGGGAAGCTCTTCGTCAGGCCCGGTGCCGTCGTCGACATCGGTGATGATGGCAGCACCCTTTTCGCGCCTGCTGCTCCTTTGAAGTTCGGGTGGTATTGCCTGTCAGTGGCGAGACGACGAAACGCCTCGTTAGTTGCCGTTTGTTTGAAGAGACGTGATGATGCTGGTAACAGATGGCGGCTGTCGTTCAATTCGAGCACGTCCAACCAAGGTAGTTCAAGGGACTTACAGCTTGAGCTTGAGCACGTTTTTCTTGCGCAGAGGCATCGGGGTCGAAAGTGAAAGCAGGGATACCAGCGTTTTTGGACTGCTCAACCATTTCTCGCTGAGCGTCATCAGCAGTGACGGAGCTCTGAGGGTTTCGGGCGGCCTCAATGGCGCCCTGCTGCTTGAGCTCCTGGGCTACTGACGCAGACATGTCGCCGGCTACAGGCGCAGAGCCAGAATAATTCGGAAAGCAATTATCGATACCAGGTTCTCCGGAATCAACTGGAGGTAGCTCGTCGGGAAGAAGTTCATTCAGAGGTGGCGCGTTGGGCACTAAGAGCTGTCGAAGAAAGGCACAGAAAGCGGATTGAAGTGATGACGTGGGGCGACCGTCTCTGCGGGCTGTTGAGCTTGCTTGATCTGCAGCAGACCTCTGAGTTGAACTGGGTCTTTGGAACGCCGAGCTAGCGGTGACTGCAACGACAGCAAAAGCAAACGGGTGGAAGAAGTGGGCAGGGGAAATGAATGTTTTGGGCGGGAAACAAAGAAGAAAGGCCTGGCCAGGCCTACTGGGCTGGGCTGTGTCTGATGCGTGTCTGGTGTGTGATGATGTGTGATGATGGTGTCTTGTCTGCCAGAGCTGGAGCATTCACAGAAGCGCATGTGGGGGGCAAACGACAATGCCAGTTTGTGGCTGGGCCAGCCACCACGGCACCTGCCAGTTATGTAAGCCTGATTCAGCCTGATACTCCGTACTGTGACAGGGGTCAGCAAGATCACGCATCAGGCAAGCCAATGAATCAGAATTGAGAGCGGCGGAGTACAAGCAAAAGAGGCAGGCGGCCGCTGTTGGATATGGAGTATTGAATAAATTATCCAAGTCCAAGCCGACCAGACGACTTCAGCAAATCACCAGAGCCGGAGTTGTTGTTGCACCGAGGTGAGTGCAGGGCAGGGCAGGGCAGGGCGGGGCACAAAAAGCGAAAAGTGGCTGCATAAAAATTGACTGAATTGACTGCCATCTGCCGCCCCACCCCGAGCCCTGCTGAACAATCAGACCCCATCGATCCGACAAAAAACCATGCTCCACAACGGCTCAGCCGGGTTGGCCCAAGTGCCCGCAGCCAGCTTTCATTAGCCCCCAGCCCCGCTGGCAGATTGAGTTTCTCAGTGGGGCTCAGTGGGGCCTCCTCATCTGTTTGGACACCCTCAGACAACGACACAAATCAGTTTAGGAAATGGCGCGCATGTTCACGATAAGAAGACCAACGCCTCAAAATCTAATAGATCAAATCAATCCTTCTGTCTCGGCTCCACTCCATGATATGTATGCTCAAAAAAAAAAAAAGAAGCCACCCAAAACGGCCAATGCGAGACGAGAGCTATTTTCCCCGCCAGATATTTGTGTTGTAAGCAAGAAAAAAAACCTCGAGGAGCTCAAAATCATGACTTCGGTTGCCATTCCCATCGCTGACATAACTATTCAGAATGCTTCGCAGACAAAATAAACCGAGGAGAGTATGTTCTCGCGCAGGGGACAAAGCGTTGAAATTAAACGAAATTCGGAGTGGTCATGTCCCTCGCAAACCATTATCAAAACCCGAAGCCGTCATGC
The DNA here is from genome assembly GCA_030389615.1 of Epichloe typhina subsp. poae. Classification (NCBI taxonomy): domain Eukaryota; kingdom Fungi; phylum Ascomycota; class Sordariomycetes; order Hypocreales; family Clavicipitaceae; genus Epichloe; species Epichloe typhina. The sequence goes on along the minus strand of CP098317.1, from coordinate 2,233,825 downwards.
TGGTGTACCGGACATCGACCTGGATGATTGACAAACCAAGCAGAGATGCAAGACTTGTGAAAGCGGCACAGGCATTCCAGCCTTGCCATTGGAATCCCTACTGTGAATTCCTCCAAGCAAATCGTACATTCTGCATCGTCGACGCAGTCCTTCTCCGTAGCCGAGTACACGTACATGCCCGAGCGTCTTGGTGCCACCGGCGCAGATTCTTCTCCTCGCGGTCGGCGAGGGCTGCCGTATGTGCTGTGCACCTGGATACACGTGTTGATGTGAGCTTCCCGAAGGAACTCGGAATTGGGCAGAGACCTGACTGGTAGCTCGCGGTGGCATACAGGACATTCGTCCTCTTCGGCGATTGGGGGCGGCGGTGGCAGAGCTTGTTGTCGAGAAGACGAAGCAGTGCTCGCATGGCCAAACGAACTGTGTCTGTGTCTGGGAGACGTTACATTTCCGACTTCCTGGAATCGGCGAAGTAACCGTTGAATAGTCTCTCGCTCATCTGTGTCAGGAGCACTCATGTGATGTGCAGAGGTAGTGACAGAAGATGAATTTGGGGCAGCCGTATTCTATGAGGAACTGTTAATGAATAATCACTCATGGGCAGTATTTTTCCGATAGACCGGATCCCTACCATGGTGATGCTCCTTGCTCTTGAATAGTGTCGCAAAGGGTCAGCATTGTCTGCTGGTGTGAACAAGGCTCCGAATCTGTTCGATGGGTGCGCTACGCCTTGCGAGCCTGCCAGACTGCTGCGAGATCTGCTATGCGAAGACGGTGAGTTTGGTCCAATGGATGGCGAAGGGCTCTGGGGTGGCGCCGTGTTGGGGTCGGGAACACATGGGTTACAGAGTCGAACGCGCTCGCCCCCGGATAAAGCACTTGATTCAAAGTAGCCGGAGCCCAACCCATCTACCAGAAAGCTCGGCGGCATCGGAATATCGGAGCCTGGCGGTCGCACGATGTACTGATGGGGGATGATGATTCTATGAGGAGAACAGGTAGCGCACACCACTCGACCACATTTCCTTCACACACATGGTGTTCGTTAACCTTGAAAATTCCTCTCTGCGGGTAGCCGTTGAGAAGCTGTGATATATCACATACCTGCAGTGGTGTTTTCGAACAAAGAAACTGAACTGCGTGCGGCAGATGGGACAATATGTGATTTCCGCATCTGGTTGCCACCTTGGAAGCGCAAATTCAGGCATAGTTGTCACTTCACCCCTCGGACGAACGCCACGAACGTCCTGCAACCCTCGTCTTGAAGCCTCGCCTTGCCCCTCATCAACCGTAGACTGGGGATAATTGTTGTTTGGGGCATATAATTGCAAACCTGGTCCAAACAATTCGCTTTGTCGGTCGTTCTCACTGCGTGCACGAGAATAGGCAGCCCGGTACCGCTCTTGGGCGCTTGGCCAATGAGCAGGGGGATTTGATATGCCTTGAACTTGGACTCGTGTCGCTTCTGACTGGGAAACGACCTGTGGGACATGTGCAACCGGAGGAGCAGGCGTTGGAGTAGTGGGATGTGAGGTGGAAAGCTCGGTGTTATTGTTTCTGTCGCTGGGAACACAATCATCGGTTTCTAATTCCGTTGATGTGTGATGGTCCTGAGGCGAGGCCAAGCCCGGTGATGCCATTTCCGGTATCACTCTGCTTTCCTCGCCGCCGGTCGAGGGTCCTGATGAGCCAACGGAGTCACTCGTCTCTTGCTCTAGATGATGAGATTCTGTCGCGTCCGTTCGGCTCGTCTCCGAATCCGCGTGGACGGGACTCTGGGTCGTACTAGAAGTTGCGTATGTTGGACTCTCTGCAGCGTTGCCTCCATCTCTTGGGCCATCATGATGGACGGAGCCCGACCCGCCTTGAGGACTCGACATGCTTGAACATCAGGGCCGGTCGCGCGAGCATACGAACGTCGGTAGCAGAAAGGGCAACAAGGAGGAATTTAAGAAGATGCGGTATCAAGATGAATCATATGTCGTCGCCACGTAAAATTTCGGTTTGAGTTTGAGGCTGCGGGCATGCAAGGTCTGAGTTTCAGTCAGCCGGGCCTTTGATGGAGTCTGCCCCGTGCCATGTCGTGCCATGTCAGTGTGGAGTATAGAGTTAATTACCGTGGGCTCTCTGCTCGAGGCGGCTGTCAGACTTGTATAGATTGATGCAGGATGTCAGGGCATCGTGAGGAACAAGGCAAACGGGCGGGCAGGCAGCGACTCTGCAGGATATGTAGTCGATAGTCGTCTTAACTTGAGGCTTATCGCCAACTGAGGGGAGGATCGCCCTGTACTTATCAACTGTGGTACACCCACTGCACTGTGGCTAAGCCCCTAGTGGATCTGCCTCAGGGCGCCTCGTTGGTCAGAACGTGAACCAAGTGAGTGACTGGAGTGGCTGATCATTAGTAAACTTTAAATTGATTTTCATATTTTTAGTCCATATCAATGAGTGTGTATCTACGGAGTACATGTCCTAGTCCCCACAATATGAGTACTAAGGAAAGCGACGTCCATTGAAATTGGGGGTGCCTCGCCTCGCGTCCAACCCACTTACTTGTAGCTGCCGAGGTTCACGAAGCTTCAGATCCTCCGTCTTCTGTCCGCTCATAATTGATTCAATCGTGCAAGACCCCTCAAACCCTCTCAAACCCCCCAGTGGGCAACCACGAGCAATGGACAAACTACCCTGGCCGACCCTCCCGCACGCAGCCCTCCTCGCCACCACGACGGCCATGGCCACGACGTCTCTCATCGTGCTCGCCAGGATCGCCCTCTGGCCCCGCAAGCAGGCAGTGTTGAAGAGTCCGCTCCGGACCGTCATGCCGCGCCTGTCGAGCGAGGAGCTGGCCGGGCTGGCCTACGTGCCGGATTCATTTCCCGGGGCGAGAGACGTCGACACGCCGGTATGGGGAACCGAGGCCAAAAACAAGCTGTCGACTAACTAATAATCAAACTAACAAGCCACACAACGCAGTACGGCACCATCCGCGCCTACGAGTTCGGACCCCAGCGAGGGCAGAAAGTCCTGCTCGTTCACGGCATAAGCACAAGCTGCATCTCGCTTTCGCGCATGGCCCACGCGCTGGTCGACCGGGGATGCAGAGTCATGCTGTTTGTACGTTCTCCCCCCGCCCCCCACCAACGTCCTCGGGCATTTTTGACTTGCGTTGTGGGATCTGATTCCGTACTGCATAGGATCTCTTCGGGCGCGGCTTCTCGGACGGCGTGGGCGATCTCCCACACGACGCTCGGCTGTACACGTCGCAGATGCTCGCGGTGCTCGCCTCGTCGCCGCTGTGCTGGACCGGCACCGGGGCCTTCCGCCTGGTGGGATACTCGCTGGGCGGCGGCATCGCCGTGCCCTTCGCAAACGCCTTCCCGCACATGGTGTCGTCGCTCGTGCTGCTCGCGCCGGCGGGCCTCATTGACGCGTCGTCCTTTGGGCCGGTGACGCGCTTCGTCTTCTCGAGCGGGCTCGTGCCGGAGCGCGTCTTGGCCGTGCTGACGGGCCGGCGGCTGCAGAGGCCGATTGCGTCGTCGTCGTCCTCGTCGTCGACGAGGGCGGCGGCTGTCATGGCGGTTGCCGAGGCCGAGGACTTGCATCATGGGGACGAGGCGACGACGACGCCGCTGGAGACGAGAGTGCGTGATTACGTGCGCTGGATGGTGCTGAACCACGAGGGCTTCGTGCCGGCCTTCATCTCGTGCATACGGCATGCGCCGCTGATGGGGCAGCACGAGCAGTGGAGGGGGTTGGCGAGGAGGAGGCCTGGCACCACGGCCGTCATCTTTGCCGAGACGGATGAGTTGATTCACGAGAGCGAGTATAGGGAGCATGGGCTGCCGCTGGCCGGGGGGGAGGGCCACGTGTCGTGGAGGGTCGTCCCAGGGAGTCATGATTTTGTCATGACGCATCCTGGGCGCATCATGGACGAGTTGGATGACTTTTGGGGCGTCAAGTCGTGAAATGGCATCCCGTGTCATGAGGAGGACTGGATACTGGGTGTGTGTGTGTATTCAGGCGATATGAGCACGACTTTGGCGCCTTCTTTGTACATTTCCTTCATATACTGGATTATGCAGTCGTGGTGTTCGAGCAAGTGAGTTGGTCGTGTGATTGATTACATGGTGCTGCTAGAATAGCAGGGAGCGCGGTGGTGTGATGATTGCTATTAGAATCCGTACATAATGATGAGAGGGGTAATGCGGCTCTGGTTTGAACAATGGTACTTTTATCGTACAGAGCCGCCACACATCTTGCTCCCCCAACCTGTTCCTACCGGTCCAGAGCCTGACTTTGACACTAAAGAGCGAAGAGTTAGCAAAGCAACACCAAGATGGGCTCACATCTCCGAAGAGACGTGAAGAGAAAAAAAAGTGATGCTTACCATCTGCCAGTAAGCACCCTTCCGCTTCAACAATTCCCCGTGGTTCCCTCACTCCAAGAGCTTGCCGCCCTCGCCTAGCACGAAAATCACGTCCGCGTTCTGAACAGTCGCCAACCTATGAGCCACAACGATCATGGTTCTGCCCTGTCCGGCGCGTTCAAACGCCGCTTGGACGAGTTTCTCGCTCTCCGAGTCAAGAGAGCTGGTTGCTTCGTCGAGGAGCAGGATGTCTGGGCTGCGAATGAGCGCACGAGCTATGGCCACGCGCTGCTTCTGGCCGCCGGACAGAGTCACGCCCTTTGATCCAATGTTTGTGTTGTATCCCTCGGAGAGGGACACGATGAAGTCGTGGATGGAGGCATCTCGGCAAGCTTGGTGAAGATGGGCTTCGTTGACGGCCGTAGCGTCCACACCGAGCAGGATGTTTTCTCGGAGAGTCCCTGTGCGTCCTTGTTAGCGAGATGCCAAAGTTGGTAAGTGAGAGCAGAGTTTACCTTGGAAAAGGGTGGCTTCTTGGGCTACGAGAGAGACATGTCGTCTGTACGCGTAGACGTTCATGTCTGTGATGTCTTCATCGTTGCACAGAAACTCGACCCTTTTCGACGTCGTAAAATCTGCAGGAAATCCCGAGTACGAGTTAGTAAATGCAGAGGTCACTCTCGAAAAGAGTGTCTGTTGACGAACCTCTCCAGCAGCGATATGATGCTTGTTTTTCCGCAGCCAGATGCCCCGACCAGGGCTGCGAATTGGTCTTTCTGGATGGTCAGGCTGACCCCCTGAAAAACAGGCGTCTCTCGCGTAGGATATCGGAAGTGGATGTTGTCCAGCTCAATCTTCATGCCGCCCTTTGTATCTGCAATGCCTTTGGTATCCGAATGCTCGTCACGCAAACGCGATTCCCGCGTGTTCAAGATTCGGCTATACGCAGCCATGTCCTGTGCTGCGTTTGGTCCGAAACTGAGTCCCTTGCCGACAGATTCGCCCGCTTGGCTAATGCACATGAAGCACACGAAAAAACTCATGATTCCGTACTCGCCGCTCAGTAGCAGCCGTCCACCATAGTGGAAGACCAACGCTTGACAAGCCGTGGTGGCGCTGTCCGAGAATCCGAATAGCAAGCTGACCCATCGAGCTTTTCTGAAAGCCGTCACAACATGGCCCTTGCAGAGCTCCTCAAATCGGTTGCAAACAGGTTCCTCCAGAGTAAGCGATGCGACCGTTCGGAATGCACCTATTGACTCGGAAGCGAACTTTAAGCTTTCCGCGAAGACCTCGTCGTTCATCTTGTCGAATTGGATCTCATACTTGAAGCGCCAGTAGGACGAGCCGATCAGGATCGGCCGGCAACACCACACAGCTTGCTACCAGCGCCAGTTCCCAGCCAAATGGAAAGGCAATGGCAATGGCGCCAAAGAGACTGAAGATGGCGACATAGACACTGGCCATGTTCGCGCCCATGAGTTCTTCAAGTTGTTTAGGGTCGCCAGACGCTCGAGAAGTCATTGTTCCCTGTGAGTGGTCTTCGTCATCGAAAAAGGATGTTTTCTGAAAGACGATGGCCTCGAGATATATCTGCTCATACTTGTTTCGAATAATGGAGGCCAACCGAGTCGAGAAGAAAAGCAGCCGAAATAGGAAACGCCCACGCCGATGGCGAGAATCAACCACATGAGAGACCAGAAGTTGCCCTCGGACATGAGCTTGTCGCGGTCATTCTGATACTGGAATATGACAACGACATTGGCAAACAGATACGCTTGGAGAGGGATTGCAGAACCGGCACATGCTGCAAAGAACAAAGTGAGTGCCATGAGATACCAATGGCCTTTTGATTCATAAAAGAGGCGGCCAAAACTCTTGATCAAGTATTGATGCTTCTCTTTCTTGTCTCCAACAGCAGCACCATGTTCAGACTTGGTCTTGCTCTTTTCGCGCTCCAACGTGCCAACGTCGCCATCTTGCTTGTCAAGTGCAGCAGCGCCTGCCCCGTCACTTTCAGTCCCAAGTGACGAGGCTTGTGCATTAACAAGACCTGCATATATGCCCTTTCCATGATAAAGTCGTCATGGGTGCCAGTCTCCACAATCCGGCCTTTCTTTAGGACAATGATTCGATGCGCCTTCTTGATGGTCGACAGTCGATGCGCAATGGTGATTGTCGTTCGGTTTTGAGTAGCCCGATCAAGAGCAGCTTGGACGATCCTCTCCCCGCGAACATCAATGGCGCTCTTAGCTTCGTCGAGAATAAGAATCTTCCTTCTGACAATAGAACGGGCAATAGCAATTCTTTGACGCTGGCCCCCTGATAATTTAGCACCTCTGTCGCCTACAATTGTGTCGTAGCCCTACATCATTGCTAGCGCCTCCTGGAACGTGGACACGACAAAGCAGTCCCTTCTTCTTCTTCTTCTTCTTCTTCTTCTCGGTGTCCTTTGCAACCACATATTGCTCCCTGAGACCATACCATCGCTCAATGAGGCCTACGATTGCACATTTTCCCGAACCGGATGGTCCGACAATGGCAGTGATCTTGCCAGCCTTGATGCGCAAGTCCAGTTCATCAAGAATCTTGACATGTCATGTGGACGGCTAGGATACGCAAAGGTAACATTTTCCAGCACAATATCTTGGGTAGCAGTGACCTCTGGATCTTTCAGGTGACCTTTATTCGGCGTAGGTGCATCAATTACGATGAAGAACTGGCAAGCGGCGACGGTCGCTTTACTGATTGCCAATAATGGGGTCGATGTCCGTTCGAGGGAGAAGACTACCATCAAGACAGATAACAAGACACTGCGAGAGTCAGCATTCTTCCGCCGTCATGCAGCACATCAAGCTAACATGACAATGGTGCCAAGATCTCCTGCTGATCGGTCAACATATGACTTGATACCGTACCAAAAACATAGACCGAACGCTGCGAAGGCACCAAAGAACTGTACCGTTGTCAGCACATTGTATTTGAAACAGACACGAACTGGTGGCGACTCGTACAATTAACCCGAACTGCAGGGCGATTAGGGGGGGCATGAACTGAGCATGGCGCTTCGCCTCTTCTACATAAATAGCATACTTCTTAGCTATGCGGGCTTCGGCGCCGCATGCCATAATCATGCGTATACTTGACATGGCTTCGCTTGCCACAGCCGACGCTTTTCCTTCGGACTTTTGAACCAAAGAAATATCAGTCTGCCATACATTCATGAGCTGGATAAGGCCAAAGATCAAGTTTACCTTGGTTACTCGAGTACTACCCTTGACAATAAACGGTCAGACCAATGAAGAGAATTGACGAGGCTGTCACCAACGTCAACGACCAGTTGTAAGTAAAAGCAATGATGACTGCCGCTATGATCGTTGACGTAAACTCGACAAAGACGCCCAGTTTCTCCGAGATTCCCAATTGAAGGGTGTTGCTCGTGCTCGTAATTGTTGTCGTGGCGTACCCGGGGGCCATGGAATCCAAGACATGGATGCTCTGCGCAAATAGAGCTTGCAAGTAGTGAAGTCGAATAGCAGAAGTTAACCTAATGCCCATCATTCGGAAACACAGCTGTCACGATCACGTCAGCCCCGAACTTGTTGTGCATTGCTATTCATTTTCTCTCTGCTTAACCGACCTTGTTAACTTAGTTCAGCCCTACGCGACCAATAAAGAGCGCAAACATATACAAGCTGCAGTGGCCTTGAATTAGATTCGCATTTGAAAAAAGGAATATAATCTTGTCAATCTGGCGTTTTCTTACGCTAGTTGATCCAATTTTTTTGGAATTTGGCCTTGTTGATGCCGGTTCCTCTTACTGTAAAGTTGGAAAAACTGCTAAAGTTGCCAACGAATTTGCCTATACATATGTGTCAGCCTAGCCACTTGCCGAGGCTGTCTTTCTGTATCCCGGATGCGAATGATTGTATGCCTCTTTGTTAATCAACCCAGATGCACAAGAAGGCTCTCACCGAAAACAAATTCATCAACGGCAGGGTGATTCCAGCGTCAATAGACGCCAGCGATCCGGCGGCGTAGGCAAGAAAATCCCATTTCGAGGCGTATTTGAAGACTCTCTGCAATGACAGACGTGTCAACCGATTGGGCCACGGCTATAACCTTCCAAAGTCTAAATGAATGCAACCTGCCAAGTAGTCATCGAACGTGGCCGTTCGTTCTGGACGAGGCTTTGTTCCCTGCACATCGCCGTCGTCGCTGTCGTTGGCGGTCAAATCTTGTTTCTCGCCATCCGTTACAGTTGGAGACGATGAGGCCCCGGGCTTTCCAGCGTCAAAGCTCTTCTTTCCGGGGACATCGGTGGTCATGCTCACAATGCCCTCACTGTTGCATCCCAGCTGTTCTTGGGTCGAGTGAGAGCAGGATCAATGTCGACGCGCGAGGGATAGTTATAGGACAAGGCAAGGAGTGGCATGGAATCGCCATGTTGGATGGGGTCAGAGCCAACTGCGGTTGCCTGGGGTCGTTCGGAGCCATAGCAGATGTAGGCGGTAAGCATCTCGGACAAGTTCTTGGCGTGTTGTAGTGTTGGCTCCAGATGTTGCCCTGACAGCATTCTAGTTGGTCGGACTGCATTACGTACGCACAGCTGACGTGAGATGAACGAAATACGGAAGGAAGCCTGGAGGCCATTTGCATGTTCCTTGGTTTCGCCAAACAGCCAAGATGGCTACCCTAGGGGAACATCTCGAAATATGATATCCTTGGCTTTGCTAGACCCCCCCCCCCCAAAAAAAAACTTGTGGTTAGATCGCCTAGGGCGCAATGTTCGCCTGAGCGTTGTAATAACAGGCCTCGGAGATACTACACGTGTGACATGGTAGAAAAGTGACCACTCAACCACCATCCAGAGACACAATGGACAAGGCCATGAGATCCTCAAAAACTTTGAACCGCAGACCCAGTAATACGCGCAATCGCCTTGAACTGGTGTGCTGTTTTCGGACCGCATCTCAGCTATTCCGGGACGTCATGTCTGTGAATTGCTTCTTCGGCTTCTCCCTTCAGTACGCTAGCGCAGTGCGAGATCGGAATTTGAAAGAAGATCGATCACGTCTTGTCCCGTACTTTACGCATCGAGAAAAGTGAATTGTGATATCAAATGCCATGATAGCACAAGTCTGGGGCCTGAACTCTTCGGCGATTTCGCCCCGATGCAGTTCCAAGGGTAGTTCTCAGCTCAGGATGGCACAGCCTGAGACCCTACATGATCGACCCGGGAGCATGGTCGACCTAACTATCCTCTAGTCAGACTGCATGGGCGCATTCGAGTCTGGGCCCGGAAGAAATTTATGCTTGTTTTCGCCTTTGTGAGAGATCATGACCGATTGAGAGCGTTTCGGAACTAGGCGTGACGAGGCTGATCGCGGGCTAGATGCCAGATGGTCAGGGACCCTGGCTACTCTTAATTCTTAGTTTCTACATAGGACCTGAAGCAGTACCAAAATTGATGGGGATAATGTAGGTTGTATTGTTTAGTTATCTAGCTACTGTGTTCCCTATAATAATACTACTAATGATTACCTTAGCTATTCTCTACCTTAATAGGCTAGCGGGGTCTAAGATAGTGTTAACTATAACACTATAAGCTAGTAATTATTATTAGTAATTCTCTAAGTTATTCCTTCTCTTAATTATTATTCTTTATCTCCTAATAATTTTATATCTCTTTCTCTAGATTTTAATTAGCTATATCCTAAGTATTTAACCTAGGTAATTATAATCTTTCCTAGTATAGGATATATATCTTTAGATTATTAATATAGATTTTCTAACCTTATTTACCTTCTAATAGTTTAATTTTATAAGATACTAATAATAGTTTTTTCTTTACTATTAAAAACTTTCTTTAGGTCTTATAAAATTTCCCTTTAACTTATTCTTCTTATTTATTTTCTCCTATATAAGATTACTAACTTTAAACTAATATAAGGATTTTAAGGAGTTATTTTTATTATTAGTCTTTTAAGTCTAAACTAATTCTTTTCTCTTTTCCCTTAGATTAAAATACTATAAGTTTATTTCTTAGATTAGTTTAGAGTTATTCTCTAGTTCTAATAAGTTCCTAATCTCCTCTAGGTTATTATTAACTCCTATATACTTTATAAATAAATTAAATCCTAATATTAATATAGCTAGTGTTATCCTAGTGCTTAATATAAACTAATTATTTAAAATAACTATAATACTTAGAATAGCCTAATTCTATAAATTAAGTAATACTTTATCCCTTTTTACTACTTACTTTATTAATTATTATTTTACTAGGTAAATATTTTATTTAGTAAGTCCTATAGAAGTAAAATATAAGATAAGTCTAAAGGTAATTATTATACTATATTTTCCTACTATTAATTTAAAAGTTAGGTTCTTAAAGTAAGATTTATTATTATAGTAAATTCTTTTAGCTAACTAAAAATAAAGCTTTAGTGTTTATTTTATATCTAAGTAACTAAATCCCTAGTAGCTTTATTATAGGACTATCCTAGTGTAAACCTTATTATATAGTTTACTATAATTAATATATATAAGTCTTTATTTTAAGCCTTAGAAGTAATAGGCCTTAGGTAATCTATTATAACTAAAGCCTAGGGTTTTAATACTATTATAGTTTTTAGAGTGGATTAAGGTAGTCTTATTCCTATTTACTAGTAAACTAGATAGGATTAGCAGTAAGATTTTATATCTCTTACTTTATCTAGCTAGAAATATTACTTATAAAGTTTTTATATTATAATAGTTAGTCTAAAATAACCTATAGTATTATAGGCTTATTAGAGTTTAATTAGAATATCTTTAAAGAGTATGTATTCTAATAGTAATTTATTTAGTTCTAAGTAGTAAAGTTTTTATTCTAAGATTTAATATTTTAGCGCTTAATACTAAACTAGTTTCTAATATTTAGCTAGAATTATTTAGTAACTATAAATAATTAAAGTTAAAATTTCCCTATACTATTTAAAGTTTAGCTATTCCTAAAGCTTAGTTCTTACTATCTCTAAGGTTTTATTATCTAATCTTTTGCCTTCTAGTATAATTATTTTATTTCTTATTAAAATTATTACTAGTTACTCTTTTATAGCTAGTATTATATTAATACTTATTCTTCTCTTTACTTTATATAGATTAAACCTAAGTTCTTCTAGTAGTTATAATATCCTATCTATAATCTTTATAATCTTTATTATATTAGATTAGTGTATATACTCTATATCTAATTCTTAGAGAATATTTACTTACTAAGTAACTTTCCTATAAACCTTAGAGAGATTTACTATAGAATTAATAATTCCTTTATAATCTATATATATCTTTAAAGAATAAGGTAATTTATCTACTAGCTACTACATCTCCTTTAGTCTAACTATAATAGCTAATATTTCTTTCTTAAGTATTATGTATTACTTTTTAGCGTCCCTTAATCTATAAGATATTTATATAATAATTTATACCTTAGAGAAGTTTAATTCTATTATGTTTATACTAGGCTTAGTATTTTCTAGCTAAAAAAAAATTCTCTAGTACTTATATTTAAAGTATTAGTTACTAAATAAAACTATATTCCTAGCTAGGCCCTAAAAGTAGTATTTACCTAAATACTATAATAGATTTATAATAAGGTATCTTAAGCTTCTTATATTTATTTAGGGTTTTCTTTTAGAACTTCTACCCTCTAGACTAATAGCTTCCCTAACTTAGTAACCTTCTAAATATCTTAGAAAAAGACTTTCTTAATTATTAGTACTAGGTCTAATCTTCTTAGAATAAACTTCTATAGGAATAGTATTAGATATATTAAAACTAAGATTTTATTCTAAGTTTTTAGGGGTCTTTATTTAAAATATTTCTCTAGGTTAGTAAATCTTTTATAATAATTCCTTGCTAGTTTAATCTTTTTATCTTCTAATAAGTATCTAATATAATCTACACTAGATGTAAAAAGGGTTATCTTATGTTTACTTAGCTTAATTAAAGCCTATATAACTCTTAGGAAGTATTATTTTTATAGAAAGTTAAAATAATTTTCCTATATTTTAGAACCTAAATAATAGTTATTTATATAGATAGAGAATAATATCTATATATTCTTTATATATTTTAATATTAATTTACTTTCTATTTTATCTTTAAAGAATAAGTAACTAAATATTATGTTTTTAAACCTAGTGTAACTTACTAGTAAACCTATTAAGCCCTAGGCTATATTATTATAATAATACATTCTATAAGGTCCTAAAAAGGCTATCTTATATTTATTTAGTAAGTAAATACTAATTACCTAAAACTTATTTAATATATTTACTTAGGAGAATATTATTAATCTTTTATAATAAACTAAATCTAAGTTTACTTCTATATTATAGCATAGGTAAGCTAACTTAATAGTCTTGCTATTTATATTATAGTAATTATATACTACTTAAAATACCTTTAGAGTTTTAGGAGTAAAAATTATTAGTACTATCTATTTTAATAGTTCTTAATAAATAATACTTACTTTCTTTATAGCTAGAAATACTTTCTTTATAAACTTATAATATAATCTTAAATACTAATATTACTTTCTCTTCCCTAGTTAAGTATTTAGAATTAAAGGGATATAATATTATAGTAAGTTAGTTATATAAATATCCTCAAGTCTCTTAATAAAATATTCTCTATAGGTATAGCATAACCTTATAATTTTATCTATTATTTAGTAGTCCTTACATAGTCTCTAAGGGTAATATTAGACTAATTAAACTATAAAACTATAGTTTTAGGCAGGGAGTTAGATAATAGTTAATTTATATATAGATTTTAATATCTTAAGAGGTAGCCCTTAATTTCCAGATTTCCTATATAGATATTTAATTTAGGCTATCCTATATTATCCTAGGTTACTATCTCCCTATCTAGGTTATAAACTAGTGTATAACTTATATAATTTAACTATAATACTAAGTCTACATAGTAGTTATTACTATCCCTAATTTTATTAACTAAATCTTTAATTTAGTTATTTATATAGTAATTTCTAATTTTAAGGGGAAGGCCTTAATTTCTTTATTTCCTATATAAATTAGTCCTTAGTTATATCTAAGTATATCTATCTTTAAATACTAGTTTTTATCTACATCTAAGTATTATAAATACTAGCACCTATCCTTAGTTTCTCTAAGTAAACCTAGATTATTAGTATTTATATAGTGTTTTCTATTTTCTAAGGGATAGGCCTTAATTTCTAATTTTCCTATATAAATTAGGTTACTACTATGTCTTAGTGTGTTTACTCTTAGTTCTTACTCCCTTAGAGTGCCTAAGTCCTATGCATTATATATTCTAAGTTTTGTTTCTTAGACTAAGACCTAATTTTTATTATCTAGGTAGTAATTCTTACTTTATAAGGGGGTATTCTTAATTTTTAACTTTCCTATATAAATTAGTGCTTCCTTATATTTAGAGGTATTTTCTATAGGTTTCTCCTATCCTTTCCTAATACTATAGGAGTCTTTTAGTATTTTAAATAAATTAAGTTTATTATACCTATCTAATTCCTATTCTTTAGCTAGGTTAAGTATTATAAATTTCTTATATTCTTTTTTATTTATTTTTTTCTTTTCTAATTCTTTAGGATTATCTTTTATTAAGTCTTCCTAGAATAATCCTAATTCTTTATAATAGTTCTTATTAACTTATGCTTTTACTAGGTTTTATTTAATAAAACTATAGTTTATACTTACTACTAATTTCTTTTCTTATAAAGTCTTATAGTAGTTAGTCTAACTCTATATAATTATCTAGTATATTAATATAGGTTTTAGTTAATTAAGGCTAAAGTAGTAAGAGATAAATAATTTAATTTCTATCTTAGGGTTTAACGTAAGAATTAATCTATTTATAATAATGTTTTATAATGGTTTCTAGATAACTATAGTAGTAAACTTTAATTCTAGTTTGTAGGTAAGAACTTATTTATTAGTTATTTTTGCTATATTATCTAAGCTAGAACTATATAAACTATTTATCTTACTTCTAATCTTATTTATAGTAATCTTATTCTTCTTATTAATACTTCCCTTAGTTTTCCTATTCTCTTAATATACCTTTTATCTATATTTAATTTCCTAAGTATTCTTTGCTAGTATTTCTTTAAAACTCATTATTTTAATCTTATTTAGCAATAGTAAATTATAAACATATAAATAACCACTAGCATCTTTATTATCCATGATTCTTAGTTTTCTAATCCCTAGTTTTCCACTTTATTAAATACCTTACTATTTAATCCCCTTAGGATTTCCTTAACCTCCTCTAAGATTTCTTAGTTATTCTCTATAAACTCTATAATTTTATCTAGTCTTATTCTCTATAGAAGCTAGGCATACGGATTAGATTATTAGAATAAGTCTAGGTATAGGTATATTAAAAGTGTTTATATTTTGCCCTTAGTACTTATAATTATAATTTTCTTTAGCTTATAATATTTAATAGTATTTATTCTTTATAACTAAACCTTTCCTAATAATATATCCTAATCTTATTAAGCTAATATTACATAGCATTTAGCTAGAGCTAAGATTCCCTAGCTATAATCTAGAGATAAGTATAGTAAGAGATTAGTTAATATACGTTATTTATTGATTTTTAATTTTTTTGGGGTCATTGACTGTGGCCAATGCATCTAATTTTTAAGGAACAAAAAAATTACTAGCAATACCCAGCTAGTGTGACAATTAACAACCAAATTTATATATACATTATTTATTATCTTAATAAACCTTATTTTATAAAGTTAGACTAAAGGGATTTTATGCCTCTTTAAGTAATTTATATTTACTAGTTCTACACTTAAGCCACTATTAAGCAAGGCTAAGTTATACTAAATACCTTTAATATATATTATAATATATCCTAGGGTTATTAGTACTTCGCTATCTAGCTAAGTAATATTATTCTATATAATTATAGCGTTTATTAACCCTAAGGATTTATAAGCTACTATTTCTAAACCTATTATTCCCTTATATAGCTTTAGGAGATAAGAGATAATTACTTTAGCTTTATTACCCTTTAACTTTTATTAGTATTATATTAAGTAACTTAGTTATTAGTAAATAATTAGGGCTATCTAGAGAAGTTATAAAATACTAATAAATACTATAGTTTTACTTAGTTATTTTCCTAGGTTAAATAGTAAAACTTTATATTTCTCTATAGCTTAAATATTTTCTAAGGCTAATCTTTAGTAAGGTTAAGGGTTTAAGGTAATATTATTTATTTTTACCTCTCTTAGTTAAGTTATTACTATAGGTATAGTAAGTTCCTAGGGATTTACTATACTTTTATCTAGGTGTAAACGTAATATAGGAAGTAATCTTTAGAATTCCTTAGAGCTTATTTCCTAGAGTAGTAAATATATACTTAAACTAAGATTCCTACTATCCTATAGAGTTTTATCTAAGTTAAGGATTTCTTTAATTTATTTTATTAGTAAGTCTTCTAAAGTATTCTTAGGTTTAGTAAATAATTTAATAATTCTCTTAGCTAGTTCTCTAGTAAATACTAGCTTATTTACCTTTTCTTTTCCCTTTACTATAGTAGTAATATTAGCATAACTTATCTTATTTTCTTCCTAGATATAACTTAGGGATTAATAGTTTAAGGATAATACTATAGGTAATTAAATCTTAGTATTAGCAATATAGCCTTAGGGGGGGATTAGTTAACCTATTTCTATAGTACTAATAAAGTTTATCTAGTTCCTATTATTTAGTTCCCTCCTATAATTCTTTTTTATTTAGTAACTATTATAGTTTTATTAATCTTAGTGCCTTTTAAAGTCTTCTATTAAGTATTTATCCTTCTATGCGTAACTATATTCTATATATCCTTATTCTTTATATAAGAAGCACTAGAAGAAATTAGGGTCTCTCTAGGTATTTCTTTAGGAATCTCTTTAAGGAAATATACTAGTTATATTTCCTACTAGTCTTATAGAGGCTTAGGTTTGTTTATTTATATTATATCTTAATTAGTTATACTAGCCTATAGTCTAATTTATATTACTAGTAGCCTAAGCTTTAAATACTTTAAGTTATTTTACTAGTTTTACTATTTATTTAAAGGCTTATTTTTCTTTTTTTAACTATTCCTTTATTTATCTTTAAAGGGAAGCTATACTTACTATTAAAGTTTCCTTATTAAATAGTTATAATATCTTTTTAGAGGCGGATAAATAGTAGTTATATAGAAATAGCTTTAGGTTAGATATTATTAAGTCTTTTAAAGCTATACTATTTATCTATTTATTTAATATAAATAAATAATCTAATACTTTTTCTTATAGGTAGGTATTTATTTCTCTATTTACTAGATAGGTAATAAAGTTTATAAATAAAACTTATTATATACTAGATTTTATCTTAGAAGCTAGATACTTAGCTTATTAGATATAAGTATTTAGTATCTCTCCTAGTTCCTATATAAAACTATATACCTCTCTTTATATAAAAATCTTAATAAAGAGATTTAGCTTTTTAAACTTTTCTAGGAACTTCTTAGCTATTTTCTTCTATATTTAGTCTTTATACTCTAAATCCTTATACTATATTACTGCTTTCCTATATAAACCTTAGATAAAGGTAAAATAAGTAAAGGTATTAATATATTCTTTTAGGGCTTAGGTTATTATAGCTATTATTTTATAATATTTTATATATTCCTTAGCTAGTCTATCCCTTAGTAAGCTAGAAAAGGTAATTTCTCCCCTTACTATAAGGTTTATTAGGAAGAAAGGACTACCTATAGTGTTTACTTATTTAGTCTTACTAGGATTAGTAATATTATATAATTATAAGGATAAAGAGGGGATAAGTATTATAATTTTATTTAGCTAAGGTAATTATTCTATAGGATACTTAGGGCTTAGAATAAACTTAAATAATAATCTATTACCTTATTCTAATTCTAAGCTTAGGACTAACTCTTTCTAAGTTCTAGTGTTTAACTTTATAAAAAAAGGTTTTAGTATAAAGTAATTAGGTTAGATAGTCTTATTCTAAGGTATTAGTAATTTAGTATTTTTTAGAATTACTTAATATTCTCTAAGTTAAGTAAATCACTAGTCTAGATTAACTAATAAACTATAGTTATATTAATAATATATCTAGTTTCCTAAATAAAAACAAATAGGATATAATATTAGGTATTAGGAATTAGGTATTAAGGTTTTGGACTTTTAGGACTTTTAGACTCTTTAAACCTTATTATAATAAAGTTTTTTAAAGCAAAAATTAGGGAGTAAGCATAGAACTCTAAAATATTAATTATGTCTACCTAGGTTAAAAAAGATAAAAAGGAAAATAAGATTATTCTCCCTCTATCCTAAGATAAAAATATTCCTCCCTTTCCTAATAACTCCTTCCTTTATAACTTAAGCAAATTCCTAATATAAGCATAGTGTGCTAAAAGCCTTTTATATAGTATTATTTAACTAGGAGATTAGATTAGTAAATAAGTAAACCTAGAAGTAGGTTATAAGTAAAGCAGTAGTCTATGCTTTATATCTTTAATTATAGTAGTATAATTATCTTAAAAACTTAAGTTTTTAAAGTTAAGAGATATCTTAGTTAGTTCCCTAAGGTATAAAGTTTAACTCCTAGTTTATATTTTATCTAGTATACTTATCTAAGTGTCTTACACTATAATACTAAGTAAATATAGTTACTTCTTTATACACTCCTATATTAGTATATTACTCCTAGCTAGTCTAGTAGTAAATCCTATAAGTAATTTCTTTAATTAATAGCTTTTTTCTAAAGCTTCTTTAATCCTTAAGTTTAAGGTCTTTATTATATTATATTTACTTAGAAATACCTACCTTTACTAATAGAGTGTAAATTCTTTATACTATTAAGTATAGAAATATCTATTTCTATGCTAGAGTTTTACTATTTAGGTTAAATTCTAAGGTCTAAAAATTTCTTAAGGTTTTACCTAATATCTAGTATTATTTACCTCTAGTTTAAATAAAATATTACTATACTTAATTTACTAAGTGTAAAAATAATACTTCCTATAGTTAAATTCCCTAATTTAAGTATAGCTTATAAGGCTTCTTAAGTTAATAAGTTCTAATACTTTATCTATTAGAGTCTAACCTTAGTTAATTCCTAACTATATAAAACTATAACTATTTATAATCTTAAGTACTAGTATTATACTAGGTTAGTACTATAGTGTTTTTATTAATTCTTCCTTATTTCTTTCTCTATAGCTTTATTATAGTTTAAGCTTCTAACCTATTTATTTCCTATACTATAAATTCTTTGCTTTATTATTATAAGTTAACTTCCTATTATAATTATTATTTATTACTATCTCTAATATAATTTACTTCCTATTATCCTATTCTAAGTATTCTAGGATCTTATTAAATAATTCTTTATAAGTTTCACATAGCCTTATAGTTTTATACTTATCTTATTAAGTCCTATAGTTCTTAATATTCTTACCTTACTAAATAGTAGTGTTTTTTAACTATAGCTAGAGAATTTTCTTAATTATAGTAATAACTATAGCTATACTTTAATTATTATCTTTCTTTATTTCTAACTATAGTTATATTCTAATCTAAGTTCCCTTTATTTCTAACTATAGTTATACTTTATAAGAGTTTTATAATTCCCTTTTCTTCTAGTCTAAGTATTATTTATTATTTATTTAGTTTAGTAATACTATAGAAGTACTTTATTAAAGAATCTCTAATATTAGAATATTTAATTATAGTAATAATTTAATTAAGTAAAAGAATAATTAAAAGTCCTAGTCTTATTACTATAAAGTAGTACTAAAATTAATAGGGATAATATAAGTTATATTATTCAGTTATCTAGCTACTGTGTTCCCCATAATAATACTACTAATGATTACCTCAGCCATTCTCCACCTTAACAGACCTCACAGAGCGGTCTGCTGGATGGCGTGCAAAGCTAATTAGTAAGCCATCGGCGGGAAGGCGGAGGTGGAGCCGGTAGAGCCCCGTACCTGCTGCAACAGCCAACAGCGACTGATGATGACTGGTCACTTGGTCTTATGGTGCGGAAAGCTGTCCGAGGAATCAAGATGAACCATCATCTCTGTACCACTCATCAGGCAGCCTGCACATTGCGAGGTACTCTGTACGGAAGAGCAACTTGGTGGTAAATCGGCGAGTTCTGCTGCTGCTGCTGGGATGCGGAGGCGAGCTGCTTCCGCAAAAGAGAAAAGAGGCAGAACATGTGGCCAGAGTCTAGGGCAATGCTTGTTTTTTGAGCATCTTCGTGCTTGCGTGTCTACCCCGAGCTGTTATCTGATCCGTACCGAGTCATCATCTTGCAGCTGTTGTCTCTCGCACCTGGCACTGCACTGCACTGCACTGGCTTGGGACATCTCTCGCAGAGAGAGCATCTGCCTCCGTTTGCCTCTTGGAGGAAAAGTGACAGATGTCTATGTCAAGCAAGGGGACCCCTGCGCCATTCCCATGCGCTGTCGCGTCGTGAGCGATTTGTGTAGTCCGTACTTTGATTTCTTTTGGATACCTGTTGCTTTTTTGCGGCTATTCTTGCTTTAGCTTGATCCTCTTGCTCGGTATTCACTCCATCAATCATGTACGGACCATGTGTGCCTAGATCTAGGCAGGTGTGGCAGGTCAGATCTCTTCTGTCCTCCATCGAGGAAACAGACCTGGCAGTCTGTTTGGATCGCCCGGTCGCCCAACGGTCACTCGTACGGAGTGGGAAAGGAAAGAGGGGGAAAGGAGGCAAATTTCAGGAAAAGAAAAGCGGCATCACCAGTCAGGCAAGGCAGCTGTTGCTTTTCTCTCCCCCGTGGCACAAACATCTGCGCCCTGACTTTTTGTCCCACAGCAAACGCAATTGGCAAGTAGCCGCACCCCCATGTGCCATCCCATGTCCATCCTCATCCCATCCTCATCCCATCCTCATCCCATCCTCATCCCATCCTCATCCCATCCTCATCCCATCCTCATCCCATCCTCATCCCATCCTCATCCCATCCTCATCCCATCCTCATCCCATCCTCATCCCATCCTCATCCCATCCTCATCCCATCCTCATCCCATCTAGGGCATGGCATGGTCAACCAACTCCAACCAACGTCCTTCCTCACCCCTTGTCCCTTGTTGCATGCGGGTGCGACTGAGACATGCGGGAGAAACAGCCCAGCAAAGTCCTGAATCGGCGTTGATCTCTTATCCAGGGAAGACAAGGGGAAAGAAGAAGAAACAACCCCCAAGAGCAGGGGCCAAGGAAACGGGGACAAGGAAACAAGGAAACGGAGACAAAAATGAAATATCATCACAAACAAAAACTCCGCCACCTCGTGTCCCTTGAAAAAGATGTTTGTTAAATACACATGGGTCCGCCACGTATCTGCCCACTCCCCTCAGGCCTTCTTGCCGGGTCTGTCTTACAGCAGGGCATTATGTACTGAATTCATCGTCACAAGAGCATTATTCCCATATCCTAATTTAGTTCTCTTTCTGTACTGTACTGCACCTTTTCAGGTACCTCCAAAATCCCACCAGCATTTTCCGCACCACGACAAGTCATAACAGAGGAGTTATATTGCCATACCCACCGGCCATTGCGACCTCTCCGCTGCGACCTCCACTCCTTCTTCCACAACCACCGGGACGCGAAAACAAAATATCCAAAATCACGACGCAAATATCCTCTCATCCTCCCTGAAAAAAAAAGGAAGAAGCATCTCCCACTCTTGCGCAGCATCCTGTATAGAATCCCTTTGTGGAAGACATATGTACTCGGCCAGACGCCAACAATAGAGACAAAGCTGCAACGCTACGAATCGGCTGCGACATTTAACCCCCACCCAATGTGCACATTGCAGCTTCAACATCGTGGATTGAACTGCACCACTTGAAACACGCGCATAATCCGTCACATCACACCTCCGCAAAACTGTGCTCCTTCGCTGCTCTATATATCTGGCCCATACCTCACGACCCTTGCCAGTGCTGCAGCAGAAGGGAGGGTATTATTTCGGTTTCTGCCAACAGACGGCGTTTTTCCACGCCATGGCTTCCTTGATTCCTCTTGCACTTGGAAATGAGTGCTACTCCAAGAGAAACAGCGTCTTCTTGCAAAGACACGAGGACATACTCTGTCGTTTTCCTAGTGCGCCGTCGAAGCAACAGAAACCACATGTGTTACGCCCTAGGCGTCAACTGCAGCAGAAGAAGCCGCAGCCTCAGCCTCAGCCTCAGACTGAGCAAGTCCCCAAAATTCGTGCTACCCCCCGCACAAATAGGGAGTGGAAAGCGACGCTGGGCGAAATAAAGAGGGAATACATGAACCAAAGGTTTCGGCAGTGTTCGGCGCGTTGCCATGAGGTTCTTGTTCTCGGTGACGAGCTCGTAAGTCTATCCAAACGTGCAAGCGATACCCGAAACACCAATTCCTCAAGATGCCTACGACGCTAACACGAATCAATAGGGGAATGCACACCCCGTTCACCTGGTCTACCTTCGCTTTTATGCCGCCACCGCCTTGGAAATGCAAGCTCGCGCCATCCACCACTCCTCACCGGTCCGCACAACCCTTCTCAAACAGGCATACGACCACTACAGCAGTGCCTCTGACCTCGCCAGCCAAGCTGATCGGGAAAGCAGCCGTCCCTCGTCACGCATCAACACCTTCTCAAGGCTCCGCTCGGCACACGGCTCTAATGTCTCGGGCTCAACGGCCTCAACGGCCTCCACAAGGATGTCCTCGCCGGTGCCGTCGCTCGGCTCCCTCGACGAAACCTTCCAGCCACTCCCCAAAAAGAAAAAGGTCGCCTTCTGCGATGAGCGGATGATGGAGCCCATCATCCGACCGGACAGTCCCACCCTTGGCTTCAATGAATGGCTAGGTCGATCGTCCCCGGAGCCAGTCTTCCCTGAATCAATCCTCAAGTCTGTCAAGCACACGCCTATCCCGACGCCCACCACAACAGCCCCCATTCTAGTCGAAGATGTCCCATCCTCTCCCGACCTCAGCCAAGCAGAAGACATGGATCCCTTCTTCCAAACTCGCTCCATCCATCGCTTCTGCACCATCCTCAGCAGCATCCGCCGCCAAATCACTTCCCACATGACCACGCTGGACATTGAAATCGCAGCCTGCCAGATCCCCACCGCTCCGGTCCATACAAATCAGGAAATGAGGGCGCTGGACATCAAAGCCCGTATAGAGCGCCTGCGGGCCTCGGGATGGAAACGAGCGCGCTTCGACGTTCAACGTTATGAGACGCTGCGCGAGAATGCACTGGCCGATATGACGGAGTGAGGGGTTTCATTCCCAACAGCTATTTTTATGATTTATGGACATGTTGATGAAGTACATGCGCATTCAAACTTTGTTCTTCTTCTTTTTTTCGTTCTCTTCACTTGTCTTGTTGACAAGCTATTATCTCGTATGTAATTTGTTCCTGTTCTTGTTCTTCTCTGGAGAAGGACGTGTATGGTGTACACTGGCGGGCTTTCAAGACTTTCTCATCATGTCACGGGCTCATGAGGTGTATTATTTTATTTGCTATGGATGACAAGTTCTTAAAATGATGGTGTTTGCGTGTGGTGGATTCGTCGTGCCGTGCGACTTTGATTGAACATGTAACACTGCGTGCATGGACGAATCAGTTACGGCAGGGTTTATTTATGACGCCCTTTTTACGGAGTGCTTCGTACATTAATTCCTCTTGCTGTCTGAACGTGCGGGTTCATCAAACTTGCATACGTGCATACGTCAATCTCTCGCAATCCGCGTTGCTGAACAAGACCATGACCACGCCCATTACGGAGACCAACTCGAGTCCGACACACGGGTTGTCGCATCCAGTAAAGGGACCATGGAGCCATGTAAAAGAAGAAATGAAAAAATCCTTGGTCGCCCTACCCCTCCATCGCATTCCTGGTATCCCATTGGCCGCCGAGTCCCCTCGTCTACTGCGCGTTGCCAAGACTACGCCGTCTGCTCTCCTTTTCCAGCTCCTCTTCCACCTGCAGACTTTCTTGCTTCTGCTTGGCCTCAAGGACGGCGAACTCTCCCAAAACGCGCAGCCTGGACCCGTCGCCCTTGTTTTCTCCCGCTCCTGCCGACGAGGTGGTCGAGGCGGCGTCACCCATGTCGGAATCGGCAGGGTCTTCCTCGTGCTCCTTGAGCTTCTGGATGCGGTTCTGGAGCTTGATGATCTCGACGGCGCGGCGGAGGCGCGCTCTTCTTCGGTGGGCTGCCAGCTCGGGGAGCAGGTTGTGGTCGGTGGCGTTCTTACCGCTCAGCCAGATGTGACCGAGCGCCTCCTGCGATGGTTTCTCGTCGTTAGCAATCATGTTGGGTTCCAGGGTTTGAATGATTGAGGATTTGAGCTTTTCTTCTTCTCTCCGTCTTTCTCTCATTTATTCCCAGGGGGTCTTTCCTTTTCAAGACGTACCTTGCTGGTCCAGCGCTTCTCGGGCTCAGGTACAATCAGTCCGAGAATGAAATCCTTGGCATCTTGACTGACATCCTTCCAGTAGCGCTCGTGGAAGGGAACTGGCGCCGCGGTGCACTCGCGCAGCAAATCGCGCAAGTTCTCGCTGCGAAATGGCGAGTACCCGCACAGGAGAGTATAGGTAATGACGCCCATAGACCACATGTCCACGGGCTTCCCGTGGCCCTTTTGCTCCATCACTTCCGGCGCAGCGTAGCCGAATGAGCCAGCCATGGTCTTGAGAGTCTCTTCTTTTCTGTCCAGCGTCTTGGCGATACCAAAGTCTGCGAGAATCAGGTTGGAATCTGGCTCTCGCGTGACGTACAGGAGGTTTTCCGGTTTGAGATCTACGATATCGCGTGTTAGTGTGCGTTGCAGGACTCCAAGGGCAGCGAGGCTTAGTCGCGAAAACATGTGAGCATACCTCTGTGGACGACATCGTTGTCGTGCAGGTAATCCACGGCTGACATGACCTGTTTGATGGTCTGGGATGCATCCTTCTCCGTGAACTTCCCTTGGTCGCAAATTCGATCGAATAGCTCTCCGCCGGTCGCCAGTTCCGTGACAATGTAAAATTTGTCCTGCAATTCTTCAATCAGACTTGTTTGCCTTTCCCCCCCCCGCTCTCCTCTCTCAGTCATCCTTCGACAAGTGATGAAGACGTACCCGCGATTCGAACCAGTCCACGAATCTGACAATGTGTGGGTGCCTCAACCTCTGCAGCATGTCCAATTCGTCGTGAACCATCTTCTCGTTGCCCTTGACACTTTTCTTCAGGATGATCTTGACAGCTACCTTGCCAGTCGGACCATCTGCCTCACGAACGACTCCATAGGTGCCGGCACCGAGAGTTCTGCCGAATCTGTACTTTGATCTTTACCGTGACAAGATGGGGTGACATTAGCCCCGGGGGGGTTCTTCGTGTAACAATGAATTGCGGTGCGGGGTCAAACCGTACTTTTTGTCGTAACTTTCGGGTTGGCCGTGAAGCCGATTGAGCATTCCTGCGACTTGAACCACGATAGAGTGTCAGTACTGTAGCCAAACATGGAGTTCTCCGTCGAAAGGCCAGGCAGAGCCTTTTATGCAAGTCTGATGCTTTGGGGTTCTGCTTGTCCCTCAAGTCGATCTGGTCGCGACTTACAACTCATGGTTGCTGATGGCGGGGTACTATCGCTCGCCCGGGCCCGGTGTGTTGTCAAATCTGCCTCGAAATATGGTATGGCTCGAGTTGTAACGTATCGAGACGGCCACAGCAGCTCGTGATGGCGTTTTCGAGCTTGTCTTCCAGCAATGGTTTCGTTGGTAAATGTTTGGTGACGTCTCGAGAGTGAGGAAAGCAGACTGGGCCGTTTGGGGTAAGACGGCTGGGGCTGGACTGCATAATAAATGGCTGCTCCTGGTTGTCTGGGGCGTGGGCCAATTGCGGACCAATGGCGGGCCCTTTTACTTGAAGCTTCGCAGTTCCCGCGCCACGCCACTCCGTACAATGTACATGTACATACAGCCGGAGACCCAGACTGACTGACTGACTGCCTCGTCCGCCTACTAGGGAGCTTTTCCTCATCCCACTTCATACACAACAGCATTCTACAGACGTCTGGTCGTCCCACATCGCCATCATGGCAACTAACATGCGAGAGAAGCGTGTGGCCAAGGAGCGTCAGAAGGTAGGTGAATCTAAGCTGAGCCGAGCGACGCCGCACCGAGTTGAGACAGAAGATGGTCGTCGTGGTCGTCGTGGTCGTCGTGTATGCTTACCATCCCCCACCGTAGATCGAAAAGTTTGGCCTCCCGCCAGGGATCGAGCTCGTAGACGGCGAAAGCCTTAAGGATTGGGTTTTCGATATCCGAGTTCTCGATTCGAATCCGATCTACGCAAATCAGATTTATCGTCTGAAATTCCAGTTTCCTCAGTCATATCCTATAGGTATGCTGCTTGTTCTTCAGCCGAGTTGTCCGGCTTGAACTCAAGGCCACCATGCTCACCTGTCATCGATTTCGGCAGAACCCCCCGAAGTTACATTTGACATAAAACCGGATCGTCCGGTGCCCATGCATCCTCACATCTATTCAAACGGTATCATATGTCTCGATCTCCTGGACAACCAAGGATGGAGCCCTGTCCAGAGTGCAGAAAGCGTGTGCATGAGCATACAAAGCATGCTAACAAGCAACTCCAAGAATGAGCGTCCACCAGGAAATGAGGAGTTTGTGAAGGGAAATCGCCTCCGTCCTCGGGACATTGAGTTTCTTTACCATGACAATACTGTATGATCAAGTGGCAAATTTCTGCTCACGGCAAGCGGCTTGAAAAGGATGTGAGGGCCGCAGGCAAGACTTGGGGACTCTTTTGCTCGGTTCACAGCTCACAATGAGAGACGAAGCGCAATTTGACAGGAAGTTGCGCAAAATCTTCCCCAAGTTTGCGGATGAGGCGGATAATGCCAGGACAACGTGGCATCATGAAAATATCACTTGTAAGGTGGCTTTGGTTCGTCCCAGTGCAGGAGAGAAAGTACACGATGGCTGAAGCACTCATCACTGTCAATAATGTTATTCACGACGCGCAATATATTTCACCTTCTCCACCAGAGAATTGATTGAAATCAATTCGAACGTTTGGAGTTGAAACTCCCGCATAGGCGTTATAGCTGCTGATCACACTAGGGGAGAAATTTATCGTCATCGTTGATGCATCAAGCCCGATCTTATTACATTCTCGAGAGAGCTTATTATTAGCACGCAAGTGGGCGGCTGCTGGTACCACCGAGGACGACGGGGCGGTGCGGGTGGCTCACCGCCCGACTACAAAAGAGGGGAGGGGGGCGTTTGGGCAGAATGAACAAGCTAGCTACAGCTGCTGTTTGGGAAATTCGTCACCGCCGCCCTTCACTCATATCGGAGCTCATCCTGCCGACTATTTGTTGGGCTCTCTGTCAATCGGTGCGTTGACCCGCGATGGCTCCTCGGAGCGAGTTCAGCGCGGAGCAAGTCCGGAACAAGGCCCGCAAGGACTTGCTCTATCTGCTCGAGGGAGTAAGTGGTGGCGATTTGCCCTGTTCTTGACTCTTTTACTCGTCTGTCCGCGTCGTCACTAACCCCAGCAGGTCCGCGGGAAGAAGAATGTTGTTTTCGACAAAAGCTTGGTCAGCCCCATTGGAACAATAGTAAAAGTAAACACTTTACAAGAATGCGGCGTCGATAAGTTTTTCGTATTAGAAAACGATAACGTGGACACGAGCCAGCATAATATTGTCTTCATAGCCAGAGGAGAGTGTGGTCGACACGCAGAGACTATAGCCAGTACGCTCGCAGTCTCCCATGACTATGCATCGTCAGCCCCCATATATGGTTTTTGACACACTGACTTATTTACTCTTTTCTTTTCCAGATCAGATAAAGCGAGTGCGACGCCAGAGCCAAACGACGCATGAGTTCCATGTCTTTTGGGTCCCTCGGCGTACGCTTGTATCGGAACAGCTTCTAGAAGAAGCTGGCGTATTGGGCGATGTAAACATTTCAGAACTACCATTATCATTCTTCCCTCTGGAACGAAATGTTCTTTCCTTGGAGCTGGACGAATATTTCAAAGACTTGTATCTGTCAAAAGATGTAACACCTATCTATCTCCTGGCCAGAGCACTAATGGAAGTCCAACAACACCACGGCTTGTTTCCTCGAATCATAGGCAAAGGCGATAATGCGAAGCGCGTATCAGATCTTCTGGTCCGAATGAGACAAGAACATCTTGCTGGAGAGGACACGAGCGACTCGGTCACAGCGGGTTTAAAACCGAGCACCACAAACGAAAGCATCATAATCATAGACCGCGAGGTCGACTTTGTCACTCCGCTCCTGACACAACTTACCTACGAGGGTCTCATCGATGAGGTCTTTGAGATACAGAACAACCAAACCAAGGTTGACACGACGGTTGTGGGTGCTCCCGTGCGGTCAGGGGCTGCTACTGCCACACAAGGTCGAAAGGAAACCGTCTTGTTGGACTCCAGTGATAAGTTGTATGATCAGCTACGGGATGTTAATTTTGCGGTCGTAGGTGGGATGCTCAACAAAGTCGCTCGGCGGTTACAGCAGGTTCAGACGGACTATGAAAGTAAGCACAAGACCAAGACTCTTGCTGAACTCAAGGAGTTCGTTGGTCAACTACCTGGGTATCAACAAGAGCATCGAAGCGCAAGAATCCATACTGGCATGGCTGAAGAGATCATAAAACACACTAGGACCGACCAATTCAAATGTCTTCTGGAAGTTCAGCAGAACCTTGCCGCTGGAGCAGACCCTTCTTCTCAATTCGATGGCATAGAGGAGTTGATTGCGTGTCATGCGCCGTTACGAGAAGTATTAAGGCTCCTATGCATTTACTCATGCATCTCAGGGGGGGTCAAGCCAAAAGAGTTTGATCAATTTCGGAAACTCATTCTTCATGGCTACGGATATCAACATCTCCTGACACTCCACAACTTGGAGAAGTTACAGCTCTTCTTATCACGATCTTCTCCTCTCGCCGGAATGATACCTATGTCCGGTG
This sequence comes from Epichloe typhina subsp. poae, assembly GCA_030389615.1. Taxonomy (NCBI): domain Eukaryota; kingdom Fungi; phylum Ascomycota; class Sordariomycetes; order Hypocreales; family Clavicipitaceae; genus Epichloe; species Epichloe typhina. Next base: position 2,205,377 of record CP098317.1, on the reverse strand, counting down.
GTAACAACGGTGCAACGGGAACCAAGACGAATTACACCTACTTGCGCAAGCAGCTCCGACTAATCGTCGACGAAGTTCAGGAGGAACACCCCAACGATATTGCCTACGTCTACAGCGGATATGCGCCCCTTTCTATCCGCTTGGTACAGTGCATTCTCCAGAAGCAATATTTGACATCGATATCCAAAGGAGGCGGCGGGGCCAATGCAGGCGCTGCGGCAGCTGGAGCAGCGACTCAGGGCTGGCATGGATTTGATGAAGCCGTCAAGCATGCACGTGGCAAAACATTCTATGAGCTTCAAAAGGGTGACGATAAAGCGGTCAAAGCACGAGCATTGCTGTCAGGAAACGGTGTGAAGCAAAGTGTCTTCGTCGTCTTTGTCGGCGGCATAACGTTTACGGAGATTGCGGCGCTTCGATTTATTGCCAAACAAGAAGAAGGTAAAGTTGAGTCGAAATTGCAAACCCACTTTCTTTCACTAATTTGGTATTCAGCTCGACGAAACATTGTCATCTGTACAACATCTATAATCAGCGGCAACAGAATGATGGATGCTGCAATCGAGACCGGGTCCTATGCGAAGAAGGAACCTGAGCAGAGCGGGCAGAACTGAAACTTCACACGACGTGTGCCTGTACGAACCCTCATCAAACCAAACATTAACTTATATGACACACCCTCCCGATTAGAACGGCGCGAAATACCTTGCTGGGTGTGGTATGTTGTCGCAGTGTCTCGAAATACGGGCTCTGCTGCTGTGTTCTTTTCGCTACCCGTCGACATCTTCTACTGGATGACATATAATGTTGACGGCCGTGATGACACGTGCGGACAGATAGACGGACTTCCTTTCAAAAGTCCCACTTCGAGACTTTGGCGTCTGCGAGGTCCATAATTTTCTGTGCTGCCATTCGAGAAGGAGTGATGCACGTGACTCTGGACCTCATGATGCTTCCGGGGGGCCACTGAGGGGCGTGATGGGCCGGCACCTTCAAATCCTCCATTTGAGCCTTCCGTGTATTAGTTCACATTATCCAATCATGTCCGGCTGAGAAAATATTTCCTCTCATGCCACTTTATATCAACAACATAAAACTCCGAGACCTCATTTGCGGACCTTTTCTGTCGTTGTACCTCAGCACGACGCATAGAGTTCGTGACTTCCTGACGCTTACATCTCAGTCGCTGATGGGTGGGCATAAGTTGAGGCTGACAGTTATCACATCGGCACTTTGACAGTGGCTTGCTGGCACTCTTGCTCTACTATGACGAGCCCTGAGAAAACCCATACATGATCACCATTGCGAGCCATACACGGTCGACGGCAGCAGGCTTTGTTAGGATACACCTGTGTCTCATGTCCACGTAATCATCTGGGTGGCCAATGGTTTTCAATGTGGTTTCGCCATGGACATAACTATAGGGAGTCATTCAAGTCGCATAGAAGGTTCAATGAGTACTTCAGTTGCCCAAAGCGGCCGTTCGAACCTGTCACTGGACCTTGACTCCAATCTCACATCTCACCCACCAACCGACTTGTCGACATTCCAAAGATCCGAACCTCGGCAATTCGAAAGTATCTCGCGAATCCCCTCAGATCGCTTCCAAAGTCTCGACAGCACAAAAGTTGCCATGTATGATGACGTGGCTGACGGAAATCCCTCGTCAATGGCAACCGGCTTCGGGTAAGCATTGCAGCCTTTGACCTACATTTACATGGCCGTTTCGTATCATGAAATCTCTGACGCAGATGTACAGGGCTCGACAAGAGAACGAACACAGCTTTCCCCGAGCTCTGGACCATGAAAATGTGGTTGACTCTCTGAGTTCATCTATATCTGGTCTCACGGAACAGACTGAGACCTCATCTCGCTCCGCTATCTCCAGCAAAGCCACAACGCCATTAGAGACGGACTTCGTCAAACTCCAGCGCGGTGACAAACCGGATCGGCGACCTGCGGCGAAATCATATTATCGCAGCTACGAGAGACTTAACTTTACTGTGCGGCCAAAATCCACTATACCCACAGATATTCCCTCTCACCAATACGCCGCTGAGTGCCTTGATGCGGCAGAATCCTCCCGATTAAATCCATATGCGCTGCATCCCGAAGAGTACCATCTTCTTCGTCATCATATCTCCCATACCCAAGTCACGACTTACCTCAATATTCGGAACAGCATCTTACGCGTCTGGCTCCAGAAACCTTCGATCAGTGTCACAAGGCAAATAGCAGTTGGCTGTGCAAACGCGCGATGGTTCGATGCCGCCAATGTCTGCTTCGACTGGCTTGTACGGAGAGGATATATTAATTATGGCTGTGTGCAAATTCCTGACACATGTGCAAAGAAGAGGGGCTCAGCGAGCGGCAGGCGACAGAGGACTGTTGCTGTGATCGGGGCTGGTATATCTGGTCTGTCTTGTGCGAGACAGCTACAGGGATTGTTCAGCCAATACGCCGAAAGGTTCATCGAAATGGGTCAGAGTGTCCCAAAGGTGGTCATCGTTGAAGGGCGAAGTCGCGTCGGCGGGAGGGTATATTCTCGAGAATTCAAAACTAAACCCAACGACCGAGATCCTGCATTCAAGGGGAAAAGGCATACCGCAGAAATGGGTGGCATGATCATCACCGGTTTTGAACGAGGAAACCCTATAAATGTTCTGGTTCGTGGCCAGCTCGGCTTACGCTACCATGCCCTCACAGCCGAAACAACAATTTACGACAGCAATGGCAAGCCTGTAAATCCAATCCGCGATGAGCTGGTGGAGAAGCTTTACAACGATTGCTTAGACCGTGTGAGCAAATTCAAGCACAAGATGCAGCCTTCGAAATCTATTCCGGGAAACCGCGACCTCTTGGACGAAGGTCGAGACGGTCCAGGAGACGGCAGCAAAACAATCATGCAAGCCGAAGAAGCAACTGCGGCGCTCCCGCATTCTCTTCCAGTGTCGGAGCAAAGTGTGCCAAAAGAAATCAACCTCGTACCAGTCTCGGCCGACAAACTCACGGGACGAGTACATAACCAGCCAGGTGTTCCTGCGTCCGAAAAGGTTGCAGAAAAGGCTGCAGCAATGGGCTGGACCCTACGACCTCAAACGGAGGCAGAGTTCAACCTGAAGCTTGAGGATGCTGTGACTTCAAGCAATGCGACGTTGGGGTCTGCATTAGATCATGCACTTACTCGGTACAAAGACTTGATTGACCTCAACGCGCAGGATTGTCGACTCTTCAACTGGCACATTGCCAACTTGGAATACAGCAATGCCGCAAACCTGCACAATCTGAGTCTCTCGTTGTGGGATATTGACGCCGGGAATGAATGGGAGGGCAACCATACAATGGTGGTCGGTGGTTACCAAAGCGTTGCACGGGGGCTGCTCCAATGCCCAGCGCCACTGGACTTGACAACCAAATTTGCGGTCACGAGTATCAGATATCACAGCTCAAGTTTCGATGGTCCAGCGACCATCGAGTCTGAAGATGGTCGCACCGTAGAGGCAGACAACGTAGTCTGCACCATACCCTTGGGTGTATTGAAGCAAGGAAACATAGCCTTTGAGCCATCACTACCAGACTGGAAGGCCGGGGCGATAGAACGCCTTGGATTTGGCATTCTCAACAAGGTTGTTCTGGTCTACAACGAAATCTTTTGGGACCCTAAACGACACATCTTTGGGGTTTTGAGAAACCCGCCCAGCAAACATGGCGCAAAACAGGAGGACTATTCTCAGAACCGGGGCCGCTTCTTCCAATGGTTCAACGTAACCAATACCACAGGCCTGCCATGCCTCATAGCCCTGATGGCTGGCGAAGCTGGCTTCGAAACAGAACGATCAAGCAACGAAACCCTAGTTGAAGAAGCTACACAAGTTCTTCGCGGCGTTTTTGGCAGCAAGGTTCCGTATCCTGTGGAATCTGTCGTTACTCGCTGGGGCTCTGATCGATTTGCCAGAGGCAGTTACTCATCAGCAGCTCCTGCGATGCTGCCGGAAGACTACGACTGCATGGCGCGATCAATCGGCAACTTGCTGTTTGCGGGAGAGCACACAATCGGCACTCATCCAGCCACCGTACATGGCGCATACTTATCCGGTCTCCGAGCCGCTTCAGAAGTTCTCGAGGGCATGCTCGGCCCTATTGAAGTTCCCACGCCTCTCATTTTACCCAAGGACTCCATCCTTCTCCACAAGCGTAAAGAGGCGGCCAAAGATCCTCGCCAGGCGCGGAGGGAAGCGTATGAGATTGAGATTCTGGATTTCATTCGGGACAACATTGGCGAGCGGCCCGTCTGCCCCGGCAAAGTCGCGGCCAGTGCGTATCTTCTCTTCAGCAAAGCCCACTTTGAGGAGGCGAGGAGGAGATGTGAACAGCATCGCAAGACAGGAAAGCTTCGTGCTACGCCCAATGAGGTGCGAGTCATGACGTCCAAAATGTGGAAAGAGATGACTCCGGAACAGCGGCAACCATATGAAGAGGAGGCCGTGGCTCATAAAAAGGCCTTTAATGAAGCCCTGCTTGTCTTTGACGAACAAGCTCAATCGTGGGATGAAAAGTCGATATTGCTTCGTGCCAAGTATGAAGCGGAGCATCCTAGCCCCCCTGGACCAGACGAGCAAGAAGAGGAGCGAGGAAATCCTAACAAATATCGTCGTGCCAAGCAGATCAGCTATGTGGAAGATGGTGCTCACGCTGATATGAACTAGCTGTAATAGAAAGACTCCCTTGCATGTCATTCATCTTTTGTCTACTTTCCAGCCGGCGCCGGGGGTTCGTGTGGGAGCGTGGCTTCTGCGTCTCGTGGGTTCATGTTTGTTTCTGCTGGTGTCCGGACTCAAATTGGGGGAGACGTGTCATGGGTGGCTCTTTCAGGCGTCTGGCAAAAGGTGCATTGCATTGACCTTGGGTAAGCAAGCAGTGAGACATGTATCAATACGTATGTATACGCAAAAAAGGAATATTTCTTTTCTCTTATTAGTTGTGGCCAGTGAATACAACTATAGTAATAGACTTCCTAGTATGATTAACAAAGTGATGAATTCCTGGTGTGACACGGGACAAGCTTCGAGGTTACGGGGAGGAAGGGGGCTGCGAGGTTAGAGTAAAGTTGGTAATGAATTTCATAGCTACATTAGCATGAGTTGCAGTTTGTGACTATGGTTAAACTTGACTCTACTCAAGTTCTACTCGTAGTATGAATTGACGCGATTCCCCCTTTCTCTATAATTATAATCATTCCCTCCGCCCCTCCGCATTCTTTACCTATGAACTGCGGTTTGCAACACGTGGGTTTCAACGCGAAAGCCATCATTGCCACGATGCGTGAGTCTTGTGTGTCACACGTAGGGCGAGCAGGGGGTTCGCAAGTGTTTCTCTGCAGGCGCGACTTGTTACGCTCGGCCATGTCACCCAGTGAAGCATGCATGATCTTCACGAGACAACGAGGCTTCATCAAGTAGGAGCAAAACATACAACACAAAACGGAGGTTATTATGTATGCTCAAGGTGCAACGACCAGTAGAGTGTGGTCAACTAAGGAAGTATATTTGTGGATTTGATACACTGCGGAAACCCACGGCGGGTGACCTCTAGCCTTGTTACAAAGGGAATGGTTTCATCGTTTCAACTCGGGGCTTGTAGTTATCTCCTTGGTTCAAATTCTTACATGTCCGCCGAAGCAGTGGCACCAGTAATAATTTCAACCAGTTCTCCGGTAATGACTGCCTGTCGGGTACGGTTGTAGAGAATTTGGTACTTGCTAATCATCTCGCCGGCGTTCTTGGAGGCATTCTGTGGGGTAAGGAGAGATATTGGTTAATCGGGGGGTCTTTTCTGGAAACGTGTGGACCGCGTAACTTACGTCCATGGCATTTCGTCGGGCGGAGATCTCGCAGGCGTGGCCTTCAGCCAGAGCCCAGTACAGGTTGTTTGCGAGGCTGTATTCGCGGAGGTTGTTCAGGGCCTCGTCATCAACCTCAAAGGCAGAGATGTTGGCTGCACAGGGAAGGAGATTAGCATGAATCGCAATGTTTCGAGACATGAGATCCGAATTTGGAAATTTGGACTTACGGGACTGGGCAATAGCGTCCTCGGAAAATGCCTCAATGAAGGTAGGCTCGTAGCTCTGAGCGTTGACGAACTTGTTATACAGAATCTTGATATCGGTGTACTCGGTAGAGTGCAAGACGACCTGGTCGGCAATGGCCTGGGCATCGGCAAAGGTGGGGATGTCCTTGCCGATACCAGCAAAGGAGAGCTGGATGGCGTCGGCGTTGGTTCGGAGAAGCTGAGCCTTGCACTTCTCGCCGATGACGACGAGGTCGAAAGGCTCAGAGGTTTCGTTGGCGTAGAGACGAATGCGTCGGCTGAGACCGCCGTGGACACCACCGCAAAGGCCCTTGTCGGAGGAGCAAACGATGATGAGAGACTTCTTCTGCTCGACTTCGGGGACGGTGGTCTCGGCGGCTTGGAAGACCTCGTTGGCAGTCTCCCCGTACTTGCGGGACTCGGCCATGGTACGCTGGGCACGGCCAAGCTTGGTTGAGGCCACAATCTTCATGGTGCTGGTGATCTTCTGGATGTTTCGAACGGACTTGCGACGGTTATCGATTTCACGAAGGGTCGCGTATGTCGCAGCTCCATTGAGGCTGACAGCGGTGGCTCTACACGCAAGCAGCAATTCCTCGTCAGCCAACATAAATTCCTCTCTTGACATCTTTCAACCCCTCCCACACTCCTTCTCGATGATAGGCAAGTAAGTGCGCACAGCTTTGCATTGGCTGTGGTCGTGCGGTGCTGGCCCCCCTCCTCCCCCTCCGAAGGGAAACAAACATCTCCGGCTACTCCGTCTCAAATCTCGGGATCAGGCGTGCGCTCCCAAACTTACCTCGCAGGAGCTGTGGCCGCAGCTCGAAGAGCCGGACGAGTCGCCCTTGACAGCATCGTCGCAGTTGTGAGAAAACGCAAGTAGCCTCTGGCCAACAGTGACCCAATTGATCGCGATGAACGGATCAATTGATTTCGGGGGGGGGCGGGTGATTCGTGGGATTCGTAGTTGATCAGGTTGAGAGGTGATGTGCAAGCCGCTGGTTTTGCTCCATGGCCTCCATGGCTAATCCGTGTTTTCCCGGCAAATTGACGGCTAAGTCTTTTTATCACGTGACCAATCCCCGGCTGCTGGGCCTTCTCGCCCGCTGCATGGTAAGAAGGCACGATACGGTCGATTTCTCGACCTTGTCCTATTCATCATTCAGGCCTTACAACAAGGGCGGTTGACTTTCTCCCTCTTCTCCTTCACTGGGCGTAGAGGGTGGCCACGTTTTTTTCTGCCACCTTCATTTCCTTACTTTTCTCCCATCCTTCGCCATTCGTTTGCGACTTGCTGCCTTATACCTCTCTCATCCATCCGTCGGACCCGTCAAGCGGCGCGATCTTCGCAACTAGCGCGAAAGCTCGAATTTCGACAGCCTGCAAACATGAGTTCAGACGGCTCTGACGACGGTCGGCCCTTGGCCAGGCCTAATGGACATCGTAAGTCATCTATTTCGATCCATTTATGAAAATTTCCCAACTTTCTCCTGGATTCTCTGCGTCAGCAATGGCTGCGCACCAGGCCGCCTGTAGTAGACACCTGTCAGCGCAGCTGTTGCCACTGCTGCCTTACGCATGCTCACAGACTCAACTCGCGCATTCCACACCAAAAGGCTAAACAAATCTTCCTTCTCAGTCTCCTCCAGCAAGATATCTCGCGCCGAGGACAGAGCCCTTGACGCGGCGCAACCTCAAAAAACAAGTGGAATGGCGGGAATAGCGGTTCGCAATGGTCCCGTTGATGATGATATGGACCTAGATGCTCCAAATGGTGTCAAGCGCAAATCACGATCGGCGGCCATGTCCAAAATCAGCTACAAAGACGAATCCGATAGCGACAGTGAACCTCTGGTGGGTGTCATCTTTCTTCCTTGATGTTTCTTCTGTTCTCCATGGTTGAACGTGATTACTGATGTATTTTTTTCACGAGTAGGCGAAGCGTCCGAAAGCTGCTGCTACTGCTAAACCGATGAACTCGGACTCCGATGATGAGCCCATTAGCAAAACCAGAGCCAAGACCACAGCTGCCGCACTGCCGTCCCTGCTTGCTGACTCCTCGGATGATGATGAGAAGCCTCTAGGTGTCAAGCTTGCAGAGAAAAAGGCAGAAATCGAGAAGAAGGCAGCCGTCGAGGCAAAAACCATTCGTGCCAAGGAAGCAAAATCAGCAAAGTCTACTCCTAGAAAAAGTATCAAGGACGAGTCTGATGACGAGCCATTGGCTAAGTCGTCCTCCAAGAAGCGTCAATCAAGCGGCACTGCCGCCCGACGCAAGTCAAACGGTGTCAAAAAGGAGGATTCTGACTCGGATGCGCCCATAGCCAAGAAGGCCAAGGTCAAAGGCAAGACTGTTCCGCCCTCCAAAGGCAAATCGGCGACTGCTGCCAAAGACAGCAAGCAGTCCGCCAAGGCTAGGGCAACGACTGAAGAAGAGGATGAAGAAGAATTTGCATGGTGGAACGCGCCCAAACCGGAGGACGATAGCATCAAGTGGACCACACTTGAGCATAACGGCGTGCTTTTCGCTCCAGAGTATGAGCCTCTTCCCAAAAATATCAAACTCATCTACGATGGCAAGCCTGTCACGTTGAGCAAGGAAGCCGAGGAAGCGGCCTCATTTTGGGTAGCCATGATGACGCCAGCCTCGTCCCATCATCTGGATAATCCCGTTTTCCGTAACAATTTCTTCAACGACTTCTCAGAGTTCATCAAGAAAACAGGTGGTGCGCACGATAAGGATGGAAACAAGGTACCGATCAAGAGTTTGGACAAGTGCGACTTCTCAAAGATATACGACTACTGGCTCGCCAAGACTGAGGCGACCAAGACTAAAAATCTTTCAAAGGAGGAGAAGGAAGCTGCCAAGGCTAAGAAAGACGCCCTTGAAGCCCCTTACCTGTATTGCACGTGGGACGGCAGAAAGCAAAAGGTGGGCAACTTCAGAGTGGAACCGCCAAGTCTATTTCGTGGTCGAGGCGAGCATCCGAAAACCGGTCGTATCAAAACGCGTGTCCATCCCGAGCAGATCACCATAAACATTGGTAAGGATGCCAAGGTACCCGAGCCTCCAGCCGGCCACAAGTGGAAAGCAGTGCAGCACGATCAAAAGGCCACGTGGCTGGCAATGTGGCAGGAGAACATCAATGGCGCGTACAAGTATGTTATGCTTGGTGCAGCAAGTGATGTCAAGGGTCAAAGCGATTTCAAGAAATTCGAGAAAGCCCGAGAATTGAAGAAGCACATCGGCAAGATTCGAAAAGATTACACTCGAGAGCTCAAGAGTGAGATTATGGCCGACCGACAAAGGGCTACAGCCATGTATCTGATCGATCAGCTCGCCCTCAGAGCTGGAAACGAAAAGGATACTGAAAATGAGGCCGATACTGTTGGTTGTTGCTCTCTCAAGTATGAACACATTACCCTCGAACCACCTGACAAGGTCACGTTTGATTTCTTGGGTAAAGACAGTATTCGGTACAACGAAACCGCCCACGTGTCGCCGCAGGTTTTCAAGAACTTGAAACTATTCAAGAAAGCGCCAAAAGCTGACGGAGATGATCTCTTTGATCGTTTGACCGTAAGTGACACTCTCGACCTTTTTAATTTTTTGCGTTTCCCTAACGACCAACTCTTGTAGACTTCGCAACTCAACAAGCATCTTACCAGCTATATGCCGGGTTTGACTGCAAAGGTTTTTCGTACCTACAATGCCTCTTATACCATGTCGACATTGTTAAAGGAGCTCGCCGCAGATCCTCGCTCCAAGGGCACTATTGCCGAGAAGGTCAAGTTATACAACGATTGCAATCGCAAGGTCGCTATTCTGTGTAACCACAAGCGAACTGTCGGCGCAAGCCATGACCAGCAGATGCAGAAGATGAGTGACCGAGTAAGTGAAAGAGACAGATGCCGCCTCTGCTCAGTTGTTGGGAATTAACATTTGTTCGTGCAGATCAAAGGTTTGCGGTATCAGAAGTGGCGAACCAAGAAGATGATTTTGGATTTAGAGCCTACACAGAAGAAGAAAAAGGGTGCCGCGTGGTTCGAACTTGATGAAGACATTGATGAAGACTGGGTCAAGGAACATCAGCAATTTCTCATTGAGGAGCAACGTACCAAGATTACCAAGAAGTTTGAAAAAGACAATGAGAAGCTGCAGGCCAACAAAGAGAAGCCCTTGCCCGAGAAGGAGCTTAAGGAGCGCCTGCAGGTAGTCAAGGAGATGGAAGCCAAATTCAAGAAGGAGAACAAGACTGGCAAGGTTGAAGCCGAGGGGAAGGGCGCGTCCGTCGACAAGTGTCTCAAAAGCATCGAAAAGCTAGATGACCGAATCAAGATTTTGGAGACGCAGGCTGATGATCGCGAGGGCAACAAAGAAGTTGCACTCGGCACCTCCAAGATTGTAAGTTTGATTCCTTTCTCTGGGCGAAAGCAAAAAAAAAAGACGAGGGAAAACGGCCAGCAACTAACTAGCTGCTCGCAACAGAACTACATCGACCCCCGTCTAACGGTCGTCTTCTCCAAGAAGTTTGACGTGCCGATTGAAAAGTTTTTCTCCAAGACTCTCCGTGACAAGTTCCGATGGGCCATCAAGTCGGTTGAGGATGTAGACGATTGGGAGTTTTGATGATGGAGGAAACGAAGGCCATTGCTGCTTGCTGCTGATGCGTATTTCTTTTCTTTGTTGTCACATTCTGCTCTGCTGCAATACACCCGGAGCCATACTTTCTTTTATCTTGGGGAAAACAGTCTATACATATACAGAGAGGTCTGGTCACGCAGGAAGACCCATCAAAAATGACCGGCGCAAGATGGCAACGTGTACAATTGGGCATGATACGGCGAATTAGGGCTTGATGATGGGATGGTGGATGGACGGACGGTGCAAGCGCTCGCTGCAAGTATCGATATACACACACGGGTCTCGAAACGAAGTATATAAGCGGTCAGCGAAAGCTTGCGCGGGATGCAAACGGGTTGAGAACAGCGGGGAGGGCTTGAGGCCAGGTGAGAATTGCTTCTTGGGGGGTTCGTGATTTTAGAATAGCAACCGCCTCTCGGGGACATTGACCCGATTCAGTCCAAGTCCAATAGCTTTGTTTGGCACTATTTGATGTGCCCGGTGCCCGTGTTGACTTCTGATGTCTGTTTTTTTCCCCACGTCCATTTCACGTTGGATGGCGACCAAGGCGGGTATTTCGCGGTCGGCCTCTAAACCATGCATAACGATAATCTTGATATAACGCCGATCAATCACCCAAGTAGCTTCGTTTGTATTCGTCCAATCTATTACCCCTTCACATGGCATGCACACAGCCTCGTAAACTGAGAAGCTGATGAAACGCATGAATGCAAAGTATGTACATGTATTCGCCAAGTCAGTGTCCGCCTACCAATGCGGATAAAAATGATGACGCCTGTTTGCTTTCCAGGCCCTCTATATGACGTGCTGATAATCCAAGCAAGAGATGAAATTAGAAAAAAAAAATGAAATGACTCAAGATGACTCCAATCGCTAGAATTCGGAACACAAGGTTGTCTTTTGATGCAGATCTTATGTAATGGTACGAGGAATGTGCCATGTTCGCCGTCTTGTTTTCGGATCCTTGGTGTGCCCGCCGACGCTGCCGCCCGCTCGATCAACATTATTCTACCATGATTCTGCGGAGGAGGGCCAGGACGGCCGGGGTCAAAGTCAAGGGGACCAGGACGACCAGGGCCGTCGTCGACGCGGACTGGCCCATGGCGGCGGAGGAAGGGCTGCGCATGATCTTGCCGTTGGGCGTCATGTACCAGCCGTCGGGGATGCTGCCTCCTCCGCTGCTGCCGCTGGGGTTCGTGCCGGCGACCCACGGCCAGCCGGTCTGGGTGGCGGTGGCGGGACTGCCGTCCTTGGCGATGCCGCCGACGGGGACGGGGACGGACACGAGGCCCGGGGTGGCGGCGCCGGCGACGACGGCGGTGGTGGCGGAGGCGGCGGCATCCCCGTTGATGTTGCCGTTGACGGCGCCGCCCACGCCCACGGCCTCGACCGACTCCCACGACCCGGAGGTGTCCCTGTACCGGTACTGCTTGCCCGTGGAGTAGTCGGCGATGAGCACGGCCTGCACCATCATGCTGAAGGGGCCCTTGGAGTAGTCGGTCGGGCCGCGCGCCCACTGCACCGTCCCCTCGGCGTTGGTGCTGGGGTCGCCGCCGGCCCACGACCCGAACTTGACATGCATGGGCGTCTGGGGGAAGTGGTCCTTCTCGGCGTCGCTGGCCCGCAGCTCCCTGACCACCTTGCCGTCGGCCATCCAGACGATGCGGTCCTTTGTCCAGTCGACGGCGTACTTGATCCACCTCGCCTGCGTGCCCGGCACGGCGTGGAACTGGCCGCGGTTGTACGTCGTCGTCTGCCCCTTGCCAAAGTAGTTGGACTGCATCTCGTCCGGGTTGGACCCTAGCCACTCAATGTCGATCTCGTCGAGGTCGTCCGACTCGAGGACCAGCGAGGACACGATGCCCGCGCCCGGAGCGGCCTTGACCGTCATCTCGACCCGACCGAACATGATGGAGAAGAGGGACTGGAGCTGCGGCGCGTCGCCGGCCCGCGCGACGCTGAAGGAGACGCCGTCCTGGTTATACGAGGGGGAGCCCGACGCGGCGAACGAGTTGACGGCGCCTCTGCGGAAGTCGACGTTGACCGTCATTCCTAGGGCTGTGTTGGGGGGACATTGTGCTGGCAGGCGGCGTTAGCTTATTGTCTTTTGAGGTCAATGTCTTTGAGGGGGGGCCAAGCGTACTGCTTTGGAGGGGATTGCATTTGCTCCATGTCTGAGCCGACGTCGTCGAGCTGAGCAGGAGGGAGGCCGTGAATGCTGCTGCGGCAGCGCGCAGTATGCTTCGCCGTATGCTTTTCAACGTCATCTGTAGGCCGTGGGCTGGTTCAATTGAACATTTCAACCTTCAAAATGGGGCTCAGCGAGTACGTCCGTAAAGTTTCGAGTGTAAATTAAGAAAAATGGCAGGAAATTGGCAACGAAAGGCAAACAAAAGCAGTATTGCACGCAGTATTGTACGCAGTTGGGCAGCTGGGTTCAGTGCCCAGCCATCTATTCCACACTGGCGTCATACCTGCGCTTTCTCCTGGACTTGATGGTTAGAGCAACATCCATGGGGGAAAGCTTTGTGTGACGACGATGGGCCGTAAAGGGGGGGGTTGGGCCGGTCTGAACAACATGCACGAGGTGGCAGTTGGCAGTCAGTAAGTTGGCAGCTGGCAGCTGGCAGTGGCAAGTTAGCAAGTGGCAAGTGGCAAGTGGCTAGTGGCTAGTGGCTAGTGGCTAGTGGCTAGTGGCAAGTGGCAAGTGGCAGCAGTGGCAGCAGTGGCAGCAAGCCACTCACAGCTCGTCTTGTCGTTTGCGCAGCATCCCGAGGCAAGCCAGGGACTTGTTGTCTCAGTGGAATAACGTGAGAAGCCTTGGCTGCACGAAAGTGACGAATCACACACACCCCCTCCCGAACGACTGCCGGCATCAAGGCGTAAGTCATGAATGCGTGCCATGGCAGTCAGCCTGCCAGACCCCATCGGCCTACGGATTACAATTGTGAAAGACGATCTACAACGCCCCCAATCAGTCCCGCCTAGTCAGCAACCTGTGCCTGGAACCAGGATGGGGCTTCTCCGTGCTCCACACGGAGCAGAAAGGGTCTCTCTCGTTCACGCTAGCAACATTGACGGGACAGGGGGAAGAGAGGGGGGCCGCCTCTCCAATTTTCCCAAGGTGCAAGGGCTGACCGGCCTCTCCTCATCTTAGCTACATTGTGCTAGCTGGGTCGAGGAATTAGTTCCATGTACCCGGACAGACACCTTCCCCACATTCTCTGCACAACGCCAGTTCGTCACCGGAGAGCTCACCCGCCGGCCGTTTTGTCTCATCAGCACTGCACGAGGAAATTATGTGACGAACCCAAAAAAAAAAAAAAAAATAGCAAAGGAAAAAAAAGCCTTGTCTTGTGATTCTGCAAGACGGTCGGCAAGCAAGAAAAACGTGCTTCTGTGAAATCTACAGAGTAAGCTTATCTACGGATCAGGATGAACGAAACGGGCAACGAGCCTTCACATGTCCACGGGCACGCGGGACGGACATGCTCCGTAATTGTCCTCTGAAGAGGCCCCACCCGTGCCCGTGCCCGTGCCCGTGCCCGTGCCCGTGCCCCCGTAGATGGGTCTCCATCGCAAGCACAGCCATTCTCCTCCATTCATTGTCTGCGTGTCTGACAAAAGGTAAAGGGTGCGCAGAAGAAAAAAAGTCGAGGAAATAAGCTTCGGCCGACAATTGGCACTTTCCTTCAACTTGGCACTCATCCCGCCGACCTGATGCCATTTTATCATCATCCGAGTTCGTTCCCCGAGAAAGAGAAAAGCCGGGGGGAAAAGAAAAATGAGAAATTAAATCCAGACTTGCTCTGTGCTTCCAGACTACTGGGAAATTATCATCCTCATCCTAGCTGGCCTTTTTTTTTTTTTCCCCACCCATGCAGAAACAGACAATGAATTTGTCCTTTGTCCATGCCCCAAGCTTTTTCCCCCACCGGTACGGCCCTGGCCCGCCTGGTTTTTTTCCCAGCGCCACTCCTCCCTGCCCCCCTGGGCCTGGGTGATTCATCTGAGCTCGAGCTCGCCCGCGCCCGCGCCCGCGCCCACGGGTCCGGGGCCACATGCCGGTCCCGGCGCAGCAAGCTGACGAACCCGTTCGCCCAATCCATCGCCCTGGGGCATCAGGGGAACATGGGGGGCGACCGAGTATGGGACATGTACATTTATTCATGTGCATTCACTAGGAAGGCTCCAGGGATGAGAAATCGGGAGCCGTCCCATTCATCAGGATTCCTTGTCTATGCGTGGGCCATTCTAGATGATGCCATCGAACCCTTCGCTACGCATGGTTTTTCTTTCTTTTCCAGAACGCTAACATGGCGGGTATACGGTTGCTTTCCCCCAGCTCAGAGTTGATTAACTTCTGTTCATTCAGCAGCACAGAGATGCCTTCATGTAAACAACTTTTCAAGGCGTTTTGCAGTATTGTAACTAAATACACGTCCAAGTTGGTACTGCCTGCGTTGATGTACAACATGCTCGAGTGTGACCTCGCCGCCGTGATATCGTGACCAGCACAATGATATCACCAAACTAGCTGGTTTCCTTCTAATATGAAAAGGCAAAAACAGGCTCAAACTGAGGTACCAGGGCGTAGAAGAAGAACAAGATAAAATGAACAAGGTAGGTGGAATGCAAAACCTCGTGCGAATAGCAACGGCGTAAGCGAATGGCTGAAGCCACCATTGCCTCCGGGGTTATCAGTTCGATCACAAAGGAGGAGAAGCAACAAAGCCCTCTCCAGTCGTGACAAGAGATTACAACGAGTGTAAAGAAAGCAAGAGATGAACATTACCCCAAATGCCGCCAGAGGTGTGATCTTGCTCCACATCTCCGGCAAAAAATGCTAATAAAAACAGAAACCACACACACATACCATGTTCTTTTTCTGGTGATCCAAGTGCCACTCTCCCTCTCAACCACTTCCTCCAGGTCTGTCCAGCCAAAGCAATTTGTTAAACTTTTGTCTTTCATCATGATGCAGCGTCGAAACAACAAGAAAAAAACACTTTTGTCCTTTCGGAAAAGCGGTGCCAACGAGACGTTGACGAAGTTGGTACAAGAATCGAAAGTGTAAATGCAGGTCATAAAACGCTTTGTTGTTGTGCAAGTGTGTTTTTGTTTGTCTCCCAAACCGTCTATCCAGGTGTACCCTACCTGACCAACCACATGAAGAAATTAAAATAGTGGAGGCAGCGAGAAAGAAGTGCGCGAAAGGAAAGGTTAGGAGTAATTCGATGAATCATGCGGGACTAGATGAGGAAGAAGAAATCATCTTCCCCCTCCCCCCTCTCCGGTCGTGAATGGAGGGCTTAGTCAGAACGCTTTCGCTTCTTCTTGCCGCTGTCGCTGGCTTCTTCTGAAGATAGCTCGCTGGCGCTACCAGGGACCTCAGAAGCGATCTGAAAGAGGACCTTGCCGTAGTTGGCGCAATCATCAACAGCCGAGGCAGCAGCAGCAGCAACCATACCACCTTCGTATGAGGAAGACCCGTCGGCATTATCAATGAGGTTCATGACAACGGCACCACCACTGGCGTGGGTTCTGGCGTGCTGCGCAAGGTTGTCGCTTCGGGAAAACTTCTTGCCGCATTCACCGCACTCGAAAGGCTTCTCCTGGGTGTGCAGGGAGCGGTAGTGACGCTTCAGATGTTCTTGGCGGCGGAATCGACGGTTGCAAAGCTCACAGACGAAGGTCTTGGACGGGTCTTCAGTCAAAGACTGCTTACGCCCGCGACGGTTTGTAGGGGCCGGGGCAGAATTGGACGGTGTCTCGCCATCTTCGGAAGATGCGTTGGAGTCTGAGGGGACTGGCGAGGCCTGATCCATCGGCTCTTCGGCAGTAGCAGTTTGGTTGTCACCAGCGGCTGTATTCATGATGGGTTGCGCAGATGAGGTGTCCTCCTTGTTGTTGTTGTTGTTGTTCTTTTGGCGTTTGTCTTTGTGGACGTCCTCCGGGGTCTCAATGCTCGAGTGTGGGCTAGGAGCAGTGGCAAAAGCAAAAGAGTCGTGCTCGTCTAGGCTGAAGTCCTCCTCGCCAATGAAGCTACCGTGTCCCAGAGAGACAACGGAAGATGCGGTGCATGCACGGGGTCGGAAGACGTCACCAGAACCGACCAGATTGCTGAAATTGTCCTCAGACTCGAAGTCGGAGAGCTCCTCAAAAGGTGGCAACCCGTGGGTGATGGCTGGGATGAAGTCGAAAACAGGTCGGGAAAGTACTGAGGTGTCGATGGAGCCCTGTTCTGGGCACTTGATCTCTTCCTCCCCGAAACCAGGCACTGAGAAGTCGGGGGCCAGTGTTGGGTTGGAGGTTGCAAACACAGTCAGGTTGCGGGGGTCGCAAAAGTCGACGTCGCTCTCTGAAGTGACTGATCTCGCATAAGGCGCGGGTGAGGGTGAGAGAGAAGGGCACGAGATGGCGGAAATGTCGCTGATTGTGCTGCTAAGCGAGGGTACCCTGGACGGCTGCGAGTGAATGAACACTGCATGTGGAAATTAGTCATGGTCCATTCTGAGCGAGAGGGGGGGAAAAAGCAGCAACCACAAGTCATGATAGCGGCGTAGAAAACATGGCCAGACACCATGATGCCAACAAAACCAACGCCAACATGTAGCGGGCAATTTCACACACAAGGCCAACTTACCAGGTGTCATGGGGGGTGAGCCGCAGCTGGACCAGTCAAGAATGGAGCTTTCGATGGACTCGTTTCCCGACTTGGCTCCGGCGAATCCATCCAAACCAGAAAACATGGGGTTCAAGGGAATCTGCAGCACGTCGAAGTTCTTGGGGCTGCCAACAGCGCTACTAGACGTAGACAATGGTGGCGTGCAAGGGAAATATGGGCTATCAGTAAGGTCCGTCTCTAGCATGATGGCAGGTCGGTGGCTGGTTGTAGGTACAGTTGCCGTAGGAGTCATGACGGCGGTGGTGTTGTTGCCGTATAATGTCGATGACGAGGAACCAGGTCGAGAATAGACTGGGGACGCTGGTGCCATGGATTGGACGGTATTGTATTTCTGTTGGGCCACATTGACCATCTTGGAGTCGTTCTTGCGGTAGAAGGCAGGATTTTGTGCGACAGCTTGGGGCATCATCGTCGAGTCCATCATTGTGTGAAGTATCTAGCCTGAAAGTAGGTATTAGCAACGTGTAGATGACTTGGTTCCCGCGTGTCCATTGGGTCCGAACATACCAAGAGCAAAATGGAGATTATGGTTTTTTTTTTTGGGTGTTGAACTATTCTTGGCTACCTTCTGGGGGAGTGTTGATCATTAAATTGCACTAGTTGCGGATGAATTCGTGTTGCGTCGTTTCGGACTTCGATTAAGAGTGAGAATGGTGATATACAGCAGCAATATAGCTGGAGAGACTTGGTCAAAAGACGACAGCACGAGGCCTCCTCGGGGTTCTTTGACAATGAATGGACGACGACTTGGGTAGGATTAAGAAGCTGAAAGTGTATTTCAGTGGCTCGACGATTGTTGTTGTTGTTGGTGATGTTGTACACGGGAACTCTTCATCCAGACCTGTGAGTAGAGACAGGTATCGATGGAGATATGGTCCAGAAAAAGGTTGACGAGGTGTAAATATAAAGGATTGAAATCTCGAGAGTGGACGAGACGTTCCCTGTTCAAGTAGATATGCGCGAGTTCACAAGAAGAGACAAGACGAAAGAACCGAGAGAGGATATTGAAAAAAAAGAACACAATGATCAAAAAAGCACCAAAATTCGACCAGGTTGTCGATCAACAGAGGAGGCTATGTATACAAGACGGACGGGGTCCCATGAGGCATAAGTAGCAAGACGAGCCCAAGATCAACGCCCATGTCGCCAGGCCATCCCAAGAGACAAGACGACCGACACACCGATAGGCGTGGTTCAAGTGGGAACCTCTTCGAAGTCGCCTCCACGCTTTTGTCTCACTTGCAAAGTTGACCAGGGTGGCTAGAGCGGGCATTAGAAGCCAGGGTCAGTCGCGCTGGGCAAGGCGGCACCGTCTTCCTGCGAGCGCACCCCTGCTCCCGGGAGTGTCTGGGGGTGGGCAGATTGAAGACAGGAAAAGACCATGAGCCCGAGCCCGAGCTCGTACCGGTCTTGGTGGTGTGTGGCAGTGTGGGGGTACTGCGTGCCTGGCGTTGGCTGGCGTTGGCTGGCGGCGGCTGGCGGCGACGTGGGTGTGTGGATGTTCGGGTCGGTATGTACGGACGTACCTTTTTTTCGTTTTCGAAGACGTGGATGGGTGTGGTTGTGGTGATGGCGGGCGGGTTTCTGGGCTCGAATTTGTTACGAAGAAGGACAAAAGTAGCGTGTTGGTGGTTGAGGTGGTGGTGGTGGGGGAGGATGAGGATGAGGACGAGGACGAGGACGAGGACCAGACTGGTCGACTTGTCGAGTCGAGTGGGGGGCGTATGTACGAGACTTGAACGGGCGTGCGGCTGCCAAATCTAGAGCCTTCTCTGCCAAAAAAGACGGGTTGACTGATGGGATTGATGACGGGCAGTCATGACCCGAAACGACGATGATGGCAATGATCTGGTCTTGGCCGTCCCGGATCCCACTGCCCGTGGGATACCCTTTTTTCTTCTTCTTGGTTTCATTCCTTCTTCATTTCTTGTCGACGCGCCCCAGGTTTCCAATCCCAATCATCGATGGTCAACGGTCAACCGGTCAACCGGTCAGGCAGAGGCCAGCCAGTGATGACGCTGCACGGCGTAATCGTAATACTGGCTGATGTTCAAGAGCCGTCAACAAACAGCTGACATGGAGATTGAGCCCCGGTATTCTGGCGGCAAGTCTGGGTTCCAGTGGCTGTTACGCTCTGTTGGTTGGCAGGCCCAGCATGGCGCAGCCACCAGACCCGGGACGGTATCTCTGGTTTTCTAATTCTGGACCAGCCCGACCGAATAGTAGCATCCCATCATGTATCGCATCCTCGCATCCTCGCACTACGGAGTATGACGGAGTAGATTCAGGTACGTCAAAGGACATCATCATTCGTACTCCGTGGACATGTGTCAATGCCGCAGTGCCAATCAATGGCCGTCAGCCGCCTCGGCCGTCCACTTATTCAGGTTCGTGCATGCATGCATAGCCCAGCATAACCAGATGCAGGCGGCCTCTCTGCGTCGTTGGCTCTTTCTTATTCCTGACTTATGACGCCAGCTGGTGCGCCCGCCCACCCGCACAAAAGCACCCATCACGATTGGGATTGCTGTGCGCTTGGTCCGTAGTTTTGGGGACCGCTAGCAACACCTCGCACCTCGCCGAGGCTTCGGTCCAAAGTGGGCGATGTGGACGCGTTGGTTGGTTCGTTGGTCTTGTTCATGTCTGCTCAAGTAGCAGCCCTTGACGACTGGCGATCTTGCCCGTGTCTCTAATGGTGGGATACCTGGCCGCGGTCGCAGTCTGCCAGCAGTCTGTCAGGTCTACGGACTGGTTCAAGCCTTTATCGAAGTGGCTTGTTTTGGCATATCATGACTTTTTTGCATTGGTTCATGGCGGCGCAGCATGCATGCACTTTTCAGAATTGCATAAGAAACAGGAACTGGAATAATAATACATGGCAAGATGGAAAGAGCTGCTGAGCCGAAAATGGGTCGCAGAGAATCAGTGTGGGACTTGATCCGTTTCATAAGTGCTTCTGTGCAAGGCACTTGTGCAAGCAAGCCCCAGCTAGCTAGGCAGGGTTCACGTCGCGACGTGCATGGGTATGGAGGGTATGGAGCTGCGGCTTTTCATCAATAATACGGACACAGGGAGTATGAAAGCAAGCAACTCTTTCACTTTCGTCCAAGGGAGGGCGGCTTGGACCTGCCTAGCCTCACTGAGTCACTGTGGACCACTGGTTGATACGAGACATCAATGCCACAACGCATGCACAAGAAAAAAGGAATTTCTCATGTGCAACCTGGCCCGCAACAAGCAAAAAGCGCAAGAGAACTTCTCCGAGTGTCAGGTTTCCCACAAAAGGAAAATGTGAAAAAGAAAAAGGCAATGATGAGATAACGGATATGGAGTCGATCGTTGCGCGTGCTCGCTTCTGCCGCCTGGCCCTTGCTTCCCGTGCCTCAGACGGCTGGACTTTCTTTTTTGGCAAAAGGTGTTCGTCAGTCTGACTGACCGAGTGGATAGCGGGTATCGCCATTAGCCTATCCGTGTATATTGAATTAATAATGCCTTGTGTTTACGGAGTATTGGGTGCCGTGTCACAAAGAACAGGCGGACAGCCGGAGCCCTCATGTTGTATGATAACGCTCGTCATGCATGTCAGCCAGTTTCTCTGGCAAAGATGTATTACATACATACTCAACTCAGCTCTGGCAAGCCATCTTATCCGCTCTTCAGGGAAATATCCTGCAAAGGCAGATGCTGTACTGGTCCTTGCATGTTTGCAGGTTTGCTTCGATGCCCTTTGTAGACCGATAGCTGGTCTATTACTACTACCCTTGGCGACGAGTGTCCGATTTCAAGGGTCTGCATCCTGCTCACTGTGCCCAGCCAGCCAGACCTGGTTCGTCTGAGCACTGATGTGCCGAAAGAAAAAATTGTGTTTTTCTTGGTGAAATGTATCAGGACGTTTGACTCATGCGCGTATGTAACTTGAAATTCGAATGAGCCAAGCCTTCCCGCCGAATAGTATATTATTTGTTCAATCAAGTACGGTGCCTTGGCTGCCACCCGAGCCCATGTCTAATCTCTTCTGTATCATCGCTTCTCCTAGCCTGCGGTCTATCGAATTTCTTCATCATCAACAAAGAGCTGAGCTAATGGAAGGCTTCCGCGTCAGCTAAGGAAGTGCCGTGGACTCAACCGGAGTAGTGAGATACACTACTGCCCGCCTGATATTATCCGTCTGTCAAGCTGTGGAGCGGGTGGACGAAGGTGCGACTTGAAATAAGACTAGAAAAAGATAGTCTTCTGGGGATCTCGGAAGCAGAAGCCTGCGTCTGTTAGCTTCGCGTCGAAATTGACGAATGTTTCTCTATCATGTCCGTCCCGTCCGTGGAAGCAGAAGAGAATGAATGTCTTTGCCACTTGTGGAGCTTCTTGTCTTGGCCCTATTGTGTGTGGAGGTGATGGTAATAATTCTGCACCCGGCCGAATGGTAAACGAATCGCATCAATTCGAACGGGATCGATCCTGGACTTGTTGTTGAGGTTAGACCATTGTCTTCCCCGCTCCAAAGTCCAGACGAAAACTGTGGAGGCTCAATAATACCAGACCCGTGAAAGAGTTATACCAGAGGCTAAAGATGTGCGGATGTGGCCCTATTGGCTGAATGGGACTAAACCTGAAACTCACAGCGTTGCATAAAATCTTCGACGGCACAAGAGCCATAACCGGTGCATTAGTCCAAAGGCCTGGCGAGACATGCATCCATCTGTCCATCTGCAAGGAACCAACCAGTCTTCTGTCAGTGGCATTCTTGTGAAATGGAACCAACGTGCATACCGGCGTGGACGAGAGCCTTGATGCTAGCCGTCGGCTCGCCATTCGACGTAAAGCTCGTCCGACAACGCCTAATGGGTGGCAATAAGGTATGACTAGCATTGCAGGGCAGACAAAAGACATGAGAAGTCCATGTCGTCCACTGTGGGCAGAGGCAGGCGCAGCCGAAGGCAATTGGCAGCTGGCAGCTGGCAGCTGGCAACAGCAACATCGATACTTCCGACTCTTCACCAGGCCCGCAAGTAGTGCCGATCATTATTGCCACTGATTTGCCAGGCACGCCAGGCAAGTTTGTTCTACTGCATGTTCTCGAGCAGCAGAATCCGGATTGCGATTGTGAGACTCGTTCTCAGCACCTCGCACGAGGGACAAGCCAACTGGACACAAACCAACTTCATTTTCTTCACACCCTATGGATCACGTTGCCATTCACTTCAATTCATCGATGCGCGAAAAGTTCCGAATGGCACAGCCAGCCGAGCGGGTGGCATGTACCACCAGATCATTGGTACTGCGAACCCAGTAGGCACACAGATCATCAGGTGTTTTTCCTTCATGTATCTCTTCAAAGGTTTACGTATTTGAGGTGATGAGTCGACGCACATTGCACCACTTTTCCAAGACGCACAGGTGTGAAGAAGCATCGACCCCGGAAGATCATCATCTCGTTAAACATACAGCAAGCATCCTCGCAAGCCATCTGTGATCCAGCCAGCCAATGCCTGCTGCAGGACGTACATACCGACTAGGGCCCTGCGTGTTAGTTGCGTGGTGGAAGACATCGCATTGGCAGATGCAGGTACCAGCAAACTTTCCTGGCAGAATCTGTTGCTCCATTCACATGCATGCTCGCTCCTCGCTAGCTAGTTTCCTGGCCTGCATCTGATTTCATAAATTCAGATCAATTAGGAAACAAGAGCAAAAAAAAAGGGTCTGGAACAGCGGGGAATCAATAATCACCAATCGAGAAGCGTCTTGCACCCAAAGGTGTGCGGGTGGCTGATAGTCCGAGACAACAGACTGGCCATCACAAAGTACTAATGCTTGCATGATGCAAGTCCCTCGTTAAGCCGTGAGCGATCAACCCTTTTCTGGATGAGGTTTGACTGCCTGAGTGCCAATAACCAGGCAGGTCAGGGCATCTGAAATAATAGCATTGCAAGCTTCGTCATTCTACCGAGCCGCTTCCAAATAGTGTGTGTAATACTCGGTAGGTTCCAAAGCTTGGGGCCCGATCACAAATTATTCTGGCATGTCTATTCCGCAGCATGTATCGCATCATTCGCTCGTCAGTGCTTCTTATCATCTACCAACGAGCGGAACAAAAACATCTCGGACGGACGACCAACGAAGGAGAAAGGTGCTCAGGTTGAATGTTGAATGAACGGCAATGGGCCCAACCAACGCCCCCGGGCATCAGCCGTGTTGGCCGGTCATCTAATTGTGAAAGCACGTTCAAGGCCCTCCCTGATCGGTCAGCCTGGCCACAAGTCGTCCCCAGATCATAGCTGAGGTTGGCAGTGGACTTACTAATTGCTGCGGAGCAAAGTTGCATTGGCACGGTTCTGGAAATTGGAATTGCAATTTGTTTGCAACACAACAACAACAACATCATCTTCCGCGAGAACAAAGTGGACCGCGGAATAAACCCAAGATACATAGGTGATCACCAGGTCCCCGGATTCATTTATGAAATGACTGGCCATTGTGTGGCGCTGTCATACTCGATCTCAAGCAACAGCTCAATTGCCCAAGCATATTCTCACTCTTTGTGCAGTCTAGCGCGGAGTCCCAAACCCTTTGTAGCACTAGACCGAGGCTTGTGGCTTCGGACGGGTCCAGTTACTGTTGAATTTGTGACGTGACTTCCTCAGCGAGGATTGTCTTCAATATCATGTTCGGCAAGCAAACGTTTTCTACTGCCTGGCAGCCTGGCACCTCTTTCGGCCCCGACATCGAATGTCAACCAGACGCAGTAACCAGTACTACGTACGTCTTGGCAGTAGACGAGACGAGGAGAGCGGCAACGATACCCAATTACGTCTTGGAAGGTACCAATTATCCCAGTTCGATGCGAGTATTCATTGTAATGCATTGTCGTCTAAAGGCATGCAGGAACCTTTCAAAGACCTGTTCCAATTCCTTTGACGTTTTTTTTCAGATATGGAGCAACATTGTTTTGGGGGCTTGCGGGCTAACAAAGGCACAATCCAGTGGCAAGACAGAATAGCACCCTGATCTTCGTTATTCTATTGACCACAAATATGTTTCCTTACGTTGGTTCCATCAAGGTTGTTTTGCGTCGAGAACATCATGTCCCATTGTCTAGAGCCCAACAGTGCCATAGTCGCGCTTGTATGCTCACATTGACATCACTAATCATTCGGATATACCAAAAAATTCCTCATGGTGTGGCTTGATATTTGAATGGGACCTGCATCTACGGAGTACTGGTTTCTTGGTCAAGTATCTGTGCACCGGGAGCGTCTCCGATGCCTCTAAGGAGCCAACAGTGACATTTTCTGATATTCCATTATGATGAATTCCTGCAGAGGCCCAAGCTCAGGCATTCTCTGGGCTCGGACGCTTCAGTCTCTCTGGAGTGTTGCAGCTGCAACTGCCTTTTTTCGTCGAGTCTCAATGCTTTGTTCTTGCTGTATATTCATTACTGACTTTCTCCTTAGTTTCTGTCTTTCTCTCTCCGGCCTATCTTTTAAGAGTCTCAATCCAGCGAGAGAAGCCACACCGAATGTGTCGCCCGTAACTTCGAAACATGGAGTGTGTTGGGTGAGAGAAGAAACGACCGAGACAAGCTGCCCACGCCTTTCGCTCTTGGCAACTCAAGAGCCATGACACCAAGTTTTCGGGTCTTGGGACCGAAAAGGCACTGCAAGGGGGTTGACGGGAGACATTCCGAGACAGCGATAGCTCAGGACGTTTTTTTCTCTGGTCAGTCCCAATCAGTCTACCGGTTGAAAAAAAAACCCCAAAAAAATGCCGTTTGAAAAATCGCATGATTTTGTGTGGGAAAGGAAAAGAAGAAAATGGGCAAGATGTGCTTGGCTGGCACACTTGGTTTTACTTTTTACGGGGTTTTTCTTGGCGGGGGGTTTCAAAATATTGGTGCCTTTTCCACGGGGTGAGGCGATTTTGTAGGTTTGCGTTTCTTTTTCATATCCTCCTCGGCCTCTCACTCTTGACGTAACTTCCAGCCTCGGAGAAGTGAGCTAGGTGAAAATGAATCAGGAGTTCGAATGGCTGTGTGTACATCAAAGCGAGCCTCTGGTTCTTCCTCGGCGTGCCAAGAAAATATGGCAAGTATCCTGAGTAAAGTCTCGAGGATTTTTTTTGTTCCAGATGGGTGGAATCTTTCCCCGAGTTGCGGCTCGGCAATCTGGTCTTTTTTTTTTTTTTTTTTAAAAAAGGAAAAAAATTCCGAAAGCTGCAGCTGATGAAACGCTGCGTGTCATCATTCGCTTCGTCCTGACGCAAGGGAGATGGGGAAGAGGGGCCAAGCGTCGTTTGAGTAAAAACCCTTGGGAGGAATGGATTTCGCGGCTCTCACTTCTTTTTTTTGGGTCACTGTGACATGCTGATGCACTCACTCAGGTGAATGGGTTGCGGAGGCAAGCCCCGGCGATTCAGCAACCCATGCATCGCTGACGCCGAAAACCCGCAACGCTGTCATGGTTCGGTTCTTAAGCGGCCAGCATGAAGGGTCGTGAGTGTATCCTACATCAAGCTTCAGCCCACAAGCCAACGAGGGAATTGAGGAGGAATTGAGGAGCAGGCCGCTGCATCTGTTCGTGTGCTGGCACTTGGAAGAATTTCCGATGATACTACTGCCGCAACGCAACGTTGACAGCTAATCGTGTGAACTTTTTTGTCCTTTTTTTTCTTTTCCTTTTTTTTCTTTTCGGTGGTAACACGGCCACTGGCCGGCCATGTCAATACAAGCCGCCGACCAGAGTCAACAAGGGCCGACATGTCTTTGACCAGCAGTCGGACGGTGTCAAGGACCCATTCTCTGGGCTGTCATCCTCACGCCCACGATGGAGGCCAGGGCTGCTACATAAGGTATGCCGGAACATCTTGAGACGTGGCAACCAACCGACAGGTCTTTTTGGGACGGGGAGTGGCGTGATCAGTGAGTACACTTTTTTTTAGCCGAGTCGGGCCGCCGAATCCTTCCTTTGCCCTTGGAACATTTACGCGCCTCCAGAAGGAAGGGAATGGCGTTCCGGTCCATTCCCGGTCGTCGGTGGTGTGTCGAAGAAAGACACCGAAGAAAAAAAAGTCTGCGGATTACTACTTCTGCTCTTTCCCTTGCGCCTCTTATTCAGAACATGCTATTCAGAACATTCCCGAGGCTCGTATCGGATGATGAGTCGCTTATCGCGATGTTTGTTCTGGACATGATGTGGCGTTGAACAGACAAAAGGGTAGTCCGCACTCGGTACGGAGTACACCATACACGATACCATTCCTGCTTTTATCGTACGATAAGTGTTGCGCGTACCACGGCCGTGCATGAACAGGGCAGGGCTAAGGCCGTGGATTTGTTGATAATCCGTATGTACATTGTATGTGCCATCGTCAGTATCAAACACGGACCACGTGAGGACCGGAGGGGGATGGATCCACTTCCAAGTTGCACCCAACGTAGTAATGACTGGTGAGGACAACTTCGGGGTTCGCATCGGATTTTCTGCAGACAGCAAGGTGAGGCCGCGACCGCGAGTCGCAAACTCCCGTCAGCAAGTGCCGGTAGCATGTCTGTCGACGGCCTCAATGTCATTGCGCTCATATCAGGCGGGAAAGACAGTTTCTACAGCCTCCTTCACTGTGTCCGCCATGGCCACCGCATCGTCGCATTGGCGAATCTGTTCCCCGTGAGTGGTGGGGATGGAAACGGAAACGGGAATCAAGAAGAAGCGGAATTGAGCATCGTCCGGCCAGACCAGCAAACTCGGCAAACGCAGCCACCGTCGCTCTACCCGTCAGACCAGGCTCCATACGCGGACCTGAATAGCTTCATGTACCAAACCGTCGGCCACGAGGTCATCCCCCTCTATGCCCAAGCCACGGGCCTGCCACTCTACCGCCAACCCATTCTCGGGGGCGCTGTTAGGCACGAGAGAGACTATGACCATCAACCTTCCTCGTCGTCTCCCGGCGACCAGGGCGCACCCCCGGCCGACGACGAGACCGAGTCGATGCTGCCCCTGCTGAGCGCCGTCAAAGCTCATCACCCAGAGGCAAATGCTCTGTGCTCAGGCGCCATCCTGTCGACGTACCAGCGCACAAGAGTCGAGTCAGTTGCCCTGCGCTTGGGACTCACCCCTCTGTCCTACCTCTGGAAATACCCGGTCCTGCCACCCCCGCAGGCTACACTGCCGGATGAAGCTCAGCTGCTGAGGGACATGGCCGCTGCGGGATTGGAGGCCAGGATCATCAAGGTGGCGAGCGCGGGCCTGGACGAGAAGCATCTGTGGGAGATGGTGACGAGTGAGACGGGGGTACGCCGTCTCAAGGCATCGCTGCGCAAGTTTGGCTTTGCCCAAGGGGCATCGCTTGGTGAAGGTGGCGAGTTTGAGACACTCGTGGTAGACGGTCCGGAGGCCTTATTCAAGAAGCGTATCAGTATTCCCGAGAATGGACGATTGGTGGTTCCCGAAGGTGGGGGGTCTACGTGGTTGATGCTACGGGGGGCTCGTCTTGAGAACAAAGCGCGTGGTGCAGACGACAATGATGCGCAGCTCGCAGTTCGCGAACCTGCTATGCTGGATGCCAAATTTCAAACAATTTTGGATTCTTTATTGGATTCTTCTATATGGCCAGGCGCCTTTGCTGATTCTGCATATACCACCAAGCTGACCACGTCGGGGCTTGGGGGGAAATTATCAATGCGGGCAGCTAGCGATCTGGACAACATACATTGGGCAGTCGTTGCGGACTCCCATGCGTTGGGATCGTCTGTTCAGCGTGAAACAGTCAATGTGGTGCAGAAGATCAGAGCTTTCTTGTCGTCACATGGTCTTCAATCCAGGAACATCTCAAGCGTCATCGTCGTTCTTCAAAACATGTCAGACTTTCCCAAGTTTAACGAGGAATACGGGAAACTGTTCCCAAACGCGAACCCGCCGTCTAGAATCACCGTATCGTGTGGTGATTCAGTACCTGAGGGCCACAACGTTGTCGTATACCTCACCGTGCCCGTGGCTAAAGCTCAAGTCGCAAGAAACGGACTCCATGTCCAGTCCAGGTCATATTGGGCACCTGCGAATATTGGCCCCTACAGCCAGGCGATTGAGACCGCCGTCACGGTGGGAGGAAACCCTACTGCGCTGCGCACTGTTCTTATTGCGGGTCAAATACCACTGATACCTGCTTCGATGGTTCTACCGCCATCATCGGCGATGGCGGTACAGGAACAGGTTGTGTTATCTCTCCAGCATCTATGGAGGATAGGCGCTGAAATGAAGGTCCAATGCTGGGGTAGTGCAGTGGCGTACTTTACCCATCAGCCGGGCGAAGACTTCATCGAGGAGTGCGCCAAGCTTGCGGGACAAGCTTGGTCGTTGGCACATGGCTCACCATATGAGGACGAGAATGAGGACGAGGCCGACGGACCGGATCCATGGGATTTGAAATACAACTCGCAGTATCAGTCTCTGGGGGGGAGCAGCAGCGCGACGTCAACATGCTCTGCAACTGTCCCCGACTGGTCGATTTACACGCTGCAACAACAAAACGAGCCGACGTCGTGCATTGCGCCCATGTTTACCGCCGAGATCGAAAGCTTGCCGAGAGAATCCTCGGTGGAGTGGCATGCTCATGCCGGCATGAAAGGCATCGAAGAAGGCTCTGCAGAGCTCATTCAGCATGCTTCCCTGGGAGGCGGACAATGGAGAAGCTGGAATCTCGTCATAAAAACAAGCGGACACATGATACTGTATACGACACTGGCGAAACTTATCGAGGACGACGAATCGGGCATGGCGGGGTTCTCGTCATCAGAACGAGAACGGCAACTCAGGAACGCTTACAGCGAAAGTTTGCACAGTCTGCTGCCGAATGCCGAGGCTCCCGAGACTCTAGAACCCTATCTCGCGTATGTGGTAGACGGGAACAAGACTAGGGGGCTGTGGACGTTGAATGACAGCAGCGTTCTGGAGCGATTTGCGGTGGTGCCGTGTCGTTCCCTTTGGACGTCGAGGGGAGAGCGACTGGGGCTTTTGGCGTTGTACAAGACGGTGTTGACGATATCCGATGATTGATGACATAGTAAGAACCAAAAAAAAAAAGGTCAACGTGCTTGGGCATACATACTGTGACTCTGTGAGCGTGACTTGATGTGTGTGCAGGTGACGTCTGAAGCTTGGCGGTTGTTTCATTGGCGCCCCCACCAAGTCCACCAAGTCGCCGCTCGATCGGATGGACTTGATTCGTCAAAGGTTCAACAGAGCAGCTTCTTTCCGTCCCTCGCACCAGGCGCGCCGCGGTGCCTTTGCAACGCCAATCAATCAATCACTCTGCAGCTCATCAGCTCATCAGCTCATCAGCTCATCAAAGAGCCGACCAGCCCGACTAGCAGACACGCGCAAGCAACCGGTGCCATGGATTTTCGAGCATCACTCAATCGGTCTCCGAGCGTGTTGTTCCAACAGCAATCGACAAATGACCGCCTTGACGAGATTCTCGAGGTGGGTAGAGCAAACCCCCCCAAAAGTCCATGACCCTACCTTCTCTTCCGTCCCCAAATTCGTCTGAGATAGCGTCCGAGTAGACTTGAACCGCTCTGGAATTCCCGATTTGCGCAACACACACCATTGATCTCTTCCCCCTTTCCTCATCTTTAGGGCGGTCGTGATCGTGCCGACACTATGGGCCAGGCCCTCGCCGCAGAGGACGTCGTCGCGCCTGACGAGACGACGGGCATCGTGTCCCGAGGCTCGGGGCACAACTACCAGGCCCTGCGTATGGCGGGAACGAAGCAAAAGCACTCGAAGCACTCCATATGCCGGCGGACTTCGCGGGGGCCACCTCCCGAGGGGGGACAGAATGATGATGCCGACGGCGGCGCCAACAGGTCGTGGCTGAGGCAGAGACTGGGCAACTTGCAATCCATCGAGTTGGAAAACAAAGGGAGCGTTGCGCGAGACCATCTCGCACTAGGTTCGTGGGAGACCTCGGATGATATCCCCCCCCCCTCCCGGGCGGCCAAAAAGTCAAACTGCAAACACGTACATCCCATCCCGATTCCTTCTAATCCTTTACAGAACGGACCTTTCTCGCCTGGCTACGCACGTCCCTGGCCTTTGCTTCCATTGGCGTCGCCGTGACGCAGCTTTTCCGCCTAAACACGACTCTGTCCGATGGCAGCGGCAGCGGCAGCGGCAGCTCCGAGAGCGCCACGCTCCGGAGGCTCGGGAAGCCGCTTGGTGCGACGTTTCTGGGCATCAGCATCCTGACGCTACTGCTGGGCGCGAGGAGGTATTTCCACGGGCAGGAGTGGGTGATTAAGGGCAAGTTCCCGGCGAGTAGGGGGACCATCATCATTGTTGCGCTGGTGGCGCTGGCGATTATGCTGGTTTCGCTGGTGGTTGTCATTGTGATTCATCCGCCGGAGAATGCGTCATGACATTCATGGAGCGTGTTGATATATCTTGATCTATTTCAATGACACCACCTACTGTTTGGCTGTTCTTTTTCCACTAAACTCACTTGCTACTTGTGTGCCTAATATTTTGGTTTGCCATTCACGAAGTGAGAGACGACACCGAATTGGGTGTGGGGGAGTGATGTCAGCGGCTCATCCATCTCACGGTGGACGGTGGGGGTCGAAAAACTCTCGCAGGCTCCTCGATGACAATCAAGCACCAAAGCATCAAGCACCAATAATAAATTCAATCGCACTCGCACTCGCACTCGCAAGCTGCTCCCTGCAGAAAAAGAGACAAGGAACAAAGAATGACGGCCAAGGACCACCCCCCCATCGACGTCTCCTCGTTTGCAAGCACGCAGCTCGCCCTGCTCGACCGCGAGCTCCAAAGCGAGGTCGACGAGACCAGCCGGCTCATCTCCAGCCACAGCCCGGCCGGCCTGCAGCGGGCCGGGCTCGCCATCACCGGCCTCGTGCCTTGCTCCCGCCGGACGGGCCTCGGGGGCAAGACCCTTCTCGAGCTGGGCCCCGACGGCGCGACATGCGCGACCGGCGAGCTGCCTGGGCCCGGGCACGGGATCCGCGCCGGCGACATGGTCCTCGTGGCGGAGCAGCCCGCGGGGGCGGCCAGGAGGAGGGAGGTCAAGGAGCTGGAGGGGAGAGGGTCCAGAGGCGTCGTCACGAAAGTGCACAGGGCCGCCGTGTGCGTGGCCTTGGATGATGATGATGATGATGGGAGGGACGGGCTTCCGTTTTCGGGACGCGTGTGGCTGGTCAAGCTTGCGGATGAGGTCACGTATCGACGGTAAGGAAACCCTTTTGTTCTCAGATTTTGGTGCTACATTTTTTTTTACTTTTCACTTTTCATTCTTCAGGGGGTGGGGGGCTTTTGTTTGTTGGTGCATACACCTGTCCGTCACTGAGTCATATTAACGGTGGGACGTATGCCAAGAAAAGAATGAAGCAGTCGATGGAAAAGTTGCAAAAGATGGGCGAGGCCGAGTACTCCAGCTTCATCAGGGTGTCGTTCGGCCTCTCGAGTCCATGGCCCGTTGCGTCGAATTTGGCAGAGAGCGAAGAGCTGGGCACGATTGATTGGGTCGATCCTACGCTGAACGAGTCTCAAAAGGATGCCGTTCGATTCGCGTTGGCGTCGCGGGACGTTGCGTTGATCCATGGGCCGCCGGGGGTAAGACGTCTTGTCTCAATTCCGTTCATCCATGACTTTGGTACATAATCTATTCATTGCTAACTTGGACATGATGCCACCGAGAAAAGACAGGCAAGACACACACGTTGATCGAACTGATTCTCCAGCTCATCAAGCGGAAGCAGCGGATTCTTGTTTGCGGTCCGTCCAACATATCCGTGGACAACATTGTTGAGCGTCTTTCACCGCACAAAATCCCCCTTGTTCGACTCGGCCACCCAGCCCGCCTGCTCCCTTCTGTCCTGAACCACTCGCTTGATGTTCTCACCAACACGTCCGAGGCGGGCGCCATTGTGAAAGACGTGCGGGCCGAGATGGACTCGAAACAAGCGTCCATCAAGAAGACCAAGAGCGGCAAAGAGCGGCGTCAGATTTATGCGGACCTGAAGGAGCTGCGGAAAGAATACCGTGAGCGAGAGCGCAGATGCGTGAGTAACCTCGTGGCGGGGAGCAGGGTTGTCCTGGCCACGCTGCACGGTGCGGGCGGGTTCCAGCTGCGAAACGAGGAGTTTGACGTGGTCATCATCGATGAGGCCAGCCAGGCGCTCGAAGCGCAGTGCTGGGTGCCGTTGTTGGCGGCAAAGAAGGCTGTCTGTGCCGGAGATCACCTGCAGCTGCCGCCGACCATCAAGTCCTTGAATTCAAGAGGCGGTGTCAAGGCCAAGGATGAGAAAGCGACGCTTATCAAGGGCTTGACGCTGGAAACTACGCTGTTTGATCGCCTGTTGGCGCTCCACGGACCGTCCATCAAGAGGATGCTCACCACGCAGTATCGAATGCACGAACGTATCATGCGGTTCCCATCGGATGAGCTCTATGAGTCGAAGCTCGTGGCTGCCGAGGGAGTCAAGGCAAGATTGCTGAGGGACCTGGAGTATGAGGTGCAAGAGTGCGAGGACACGACGGAGCCAGTGATTTTCATCGATACACAAGGCGGCGACTTTCCGGAAAAGAGCGAAGAGGATGACAAGGACAATCCACGCAAAGGAAAGCCTAGTCTACACAGCGAAAGCAAGAGCAATGAGATGGAGGCAGCGTTGGTTCGGCAGCATGTGGGACGATTGGTGGATGCTGGAGTTCGTCCAGAAGATATTGCGGTTGTCACGCCGTACAATGCACAGGTACTTTTACTCTCAAATTTCCACGTCTGTTGCTGCTCGTTTATGCCAAAAAAAAAGAGGGGAGAGGAAAGAAG
This sequence comes from Epichloe typhina subsp. poae, assembly GCA_030389615.1. Lineage (NCBI taxonomy): Eukaryota > Fungi > Ascomycota > Sordariomycetes > Hypocreales > Clavicipitaceae > Epichloe > Epichloe typhina. Next base: position 2,172,123 of record CP098317.1, on the reverse strand, counting down.
AATCTCATGCTCATGTCTGACCTCTTTCAATCGACACTCAGCTGGGCGTATTGGCTCCTCTCAAGGACAAGTTCCCGGGCGTAGAGCTAGGAAGCGTAGATGGGTTTCAGGGCCGCGAAAAAGAAGCCGTCATCGTCAGTCTGGTACGAAGCAATCCCGACGGCGAGGTAGGATTCCTCGGAGAAAAGCGGCGACTGAACGGTACGATGAACCACGTCTCAATGTCTATCTATCTGGCCTTGAGCGCATTGCCACGTGTAAGCAACTGAAGCTTCTAACAACTGGTCATCGCAGTGGCCATGACTCGACCCAAGCGATCACTCACTGTGATTGGCGATTCAGAAACAGTGAAAAGGTGAGCAGTACCGACTACAACAAAGACGATTGCAGGGCTGACGTTATCAATTATCCACAGGGGGAGCCACTTTCTAAAAAAGTGGATGGAGTTTCTCGAAGACGAGGCCGACCTGCGGTACCCGGATGTAACCAGCATCGGAAGTGACTAGCACTGACACATGTCCCGAGATGAGAAAAAGTGAAGAAGAAGAAGAAGAAGGAAGGAAGGAAGGAAGAAATAGATTATGGAGAACCCCCCTAGTTCATCAGATTCATGCGTAACTCGACCACGTTATGGCATGTCCATGTCCCCTGGGTTTCAGGTTTCAGGCAGTACGGATGTGGGACGGGACGGGGATGAACAATTCTGCCGGATACGGACAATTGCCTCGAAGCGGGAAAAGGTTCCGAGAAGGTGCGAGTTTCGCATGGGTTTCCACCGACTCGCGACAGCCTCCCCTGGCGCGTCAAGGACTGGGTCCTATCCGTACAATGAGCCGCCGGGCTGAGCGCCCTAATGGCCCTAATGCCTATCTATGTATGCAAGGCAGATGGAAGGATTTAAGCGAGCAACGGCGTCCAATCAACGAATTCCACTGAGGAAGCCTCTTGCCTGTTAGGGATGTTGGTTCTTGCACCCCACGACAAGACTTTCTCTTCTCTTCTGTTACGGAGTATTGATTCCGGAGTACGGATTAAAGTCCCTTGCTGTCCTGCAGTGCAAGTGCAGTGCAAGTGTGCAGTGCAAGTGTGCAGTGCAAGTGTGCAGTGCAAGTGCAGTGCAAGTGTGCAGTGCAAGTGTGCAGTGCAAGTGTGCAGTGCAAGTGTGCAGTGCAAGTGTGCAGTGCAGGGACGCGAACACATGAACGAAGACGGATCCGTACTACGTCGTCTTTCATGCAGGGGCCGCCGCAGCTCGAGTAGTCGAGGTCCCATGACGAGTTCGACTGGTGCAGTTGGGTGCAGTGCTTCATCAAGAAGATGACTCTTGTCCCGTACTATTATTACCCCTCCACCCCTCCCGAGTCTTCCCCCTCTCCCTCCCCCACCGACCTGGTGCAGCCCGGCCCCTGTCATGGCATGGCCTCCCAAGACCCAAGAGTCAAGATCGTACGGACTAAGTACATACGTACGCAGACCGTCATCCTCATCACCCCTCGCTCGACTCGCTCGACTCGACGACTCGACAACTTCCCCTCGCGAGCCATGTTTCACCTTTTGTCCGTCTGTCTTTGTCTTTGCCTGTTTTTTTTTTTTTTGTCTCTTTGAAGATGGAGGATTTTATACATGTATATCTTCCAACCAACCAACCAGCCTGGCGGCTCTTCTTCCCTCTCCCTCTGCTTCTCCCTCTCGGCTTCACTTGCACAACGACTACTCAAACTGGCAAGAGCGACCCGGTCCCCGACCGACCTGCTTGCACCTCTGCGCATCTGTGGCAAGAACCTGGGGGCTCCAGCTGCCATCATGTAGAAGGCCTTTCTTCTTTTCTTCCTCTTCCCTCCCTCGGTCTCAGTCTGTGACTTCTGCTTCAACCCACGCAGCCCTTCGTCTTACTGCCACTGCTGTCAACTCATCCCTTTGATCATCGGCCGTCTTGACCACACGGGGACTACCACGCGAGAGTGAGTGGGAGGACCGGTTGGTACACACCCATCATGCCCTGGAAACCTGCTGCGGGGGGCGGCAGCACCCGCAGACCTCGAATCGGTTCGAGATCCATTCGCGGCCACATTTCTGGTCCCATCCCTATTCCTGATCCTGATCCCTTGGACGATGAGTTCCCCATGAGGGACCGACCGTTGACTACAACCAATGTAGCAGAGGCGCACCGTCGTCTTGTTACGAATGATGCCGATACAGTTCCTCGACGCACAACGCATCATCTAGTCGGCACTCGATATGCATCTGATTCGTCTGGCAGCGCTGGCGATGACACCTTTCGGTGCCAAACGCCAGACATTGCCTCATCAGCGGCTGCGCACACATCCGCGTCGCAAACGTCGTCTAGAAAAGTACCCAGCCAATTCCGGCAGTCCAATCCAGTGTCAGACGCTGGTAGCAGAGGGGACGAGAGGAACAGCCAGGGCCAACCCCAAGGGCCCCAAGGGAAGAAGTCATCGATTCGCTCCACTTTGAGCAAGCTGTTTGGTCGAAAGAATAAGAGTCGCCCTGATAAGGATGATGAGCCTCGGTTGCCAAGCGGAGAGACGACCTCGACCGAGTCCACTGGTGCACCCAACACGCAGCATAAAAGTGTAGGTGGCTTTCCGTGCCCTGCGTCGTGTAATGCCACTAAACGGAAGCCGAAACAGGACCCAACTGGTCAAAGACCACCTCCCCTTGTCATTGAGCCCAAGCGATCCTTTTCGATGCCCATCACGGAATATGACCGGGCTCTGCGGTCCCATTCCATAGGCCCCGAAGACGTCATGGCCATTCAGAGTGCTCGAAATTCGCTAAGCGCAGATGCGAGACTATCTGGAAAGTGCATGAGTCTCTTTGATTCTCCTACTCACCCAGCAAGCCCTCGCCGGGCTGGCGGTTCAAAGCTGACAGGACTGTCCCCGCGCCCTGCCAGCTCCCAGGACCGAACCCGCCTGACTGGGTTCAATGAAGATCCTGGCGATATTGGCCGTGCCATTTCCAGTGACTCGAGGGGCGTGAAGCGTCGTTCAAGGAGCCTCACCTTCACGCCGAGCCTTGATCTTGCACCGCCACCGGCGCCTCGGGATGTCATTCGACGGCGCAGTGCCGAAATACGGTACTGGCGAGAAAGCTATGCCGCACCATTCTCGTCTCCGACCTCTACCATGGCAGATGAGGAATGTATGCAATTGCCTATACAAAGCACAGAGATGCCGAAGCCAGAGCCACAGCAACAAAGAGCACAACTAGCGCTGCCGCCACGGCCAGAGCCAGAGCCACTACCAGAACCACTGTCAGGTTCACTGCCAATTGTGGAAGAACGAGTTGTGACACCACCGCAATCTGCCGTGATTTATCAAGCGGGAGAGGAGGAGCGAGAGAAACCTCGGAACAAGAGTACCGCGAGATCGATCGAAGATGCTGGCTTAGTTGAACCAGTCAGTGTGGAAACCCGCGTGAGCAACCTTGAGACGCGAATGAGCCGACTGGAAGGTATTGTTCTCCAACTCGGTACCAGTCTTTCGGTCCTTCGACAGCCAAATCAAGAGACCCGCCCATCCGGTCCTCGGCCGGTGCATGTGCAGACCAACAACTATGCAGTCGACTCAATGCTCTTGCAGGCAAGTGAGATGGGTTTTGTTGGAGAACGGCGACGTAGTGTTAGCCGGCCCTCTACCTGTCGCTCCGATACATCGAAGATGACATTTGGGGATGTTGGAGAAGTGACACCTCGCACCACCATCATATCACCAATAATTTCGTCATCTCAACACCAGCGAGGTGCAGCAGAAGAGACTGTGAGGCATTCTGCTGAAGGTGTGACTTTTGAGCACTACACCAACTTGTTAGCGCTACTGGAAACCGAGCGATCTACACGCGAGGCTTTGGAGGCTCAAGTGAGAAACCTGGGGCACCAGTTGCACCTCATCAGCAAGAGCATGGCGTATACCAGCACGGACCAGAGCGATTCCCCGTCTTTGAACAGGTCGCTCGGCGAGATGTCGGGTTTTGACCATGATGACGAAGACAATCACCGCCGACCGACTGCCACTCGGTACCCGTATCATACCCTGGATTTGGATGACTCGGGGGTTGCCACGGGGAACCGATCGGATGATGGGTACACAGAGTCCTTTTTTACACCGACCGGTATGGTGAACAGAAGCTTTGATGCGCTTAGCAACGAAAGCGAGTCCGAGATGCCATCTGACAGCACGAAACTATCCCTATCCCACCTGAACATGAGGCAGCCACTGGCAGAAATGCCACCAGTGGCCGCGCATGCCATGTAGTGCCTCTCATGGCTTCGTCGTTACATCATTCCATCCTTCTCTCTCTTTCAAATTTTTCTTGTATTGAATTTCACATCTTGGAAGCCAAAGCGTCATGTTTGCAACATTGTTTCTATTTCTGATTTTCTTCTTTTCTTTTTTTTTTTCTTCTTTGCGTTGGCTCAGACGGTTTGTTATCGTTGTTATTGACAATGAAACTAGGAGGTCGGACGTCTGAAGCAAGACATGGTGAAAAAGTGATGGCATATACCCCGTGTATGATATTATAGTGGAGAAGTGGTGATTTGTCGTCAAGAAGCATCCGATCGTGGTCACCCAAATCGCTCACCTTGGATCATCTGTCAGTACGTGATGAGAGAGCAAAAAAAGGAGGAATTGTGCATGTTATTGATGCAAGTGTCTCTAAGTGGCGGTTCTATGCTTACGCGTAACTGTTTCCCAACACATGGCATGCATAAGAAGGCAAAGCGCTCATATGAATGCAAATGCATGCATGCCCCCTTTTTTTCTTCCAGACCACACAAAACGCCTTTCTGATGTGCCGGCATGACTCAATGCAGAATGCTCTTTTTTCCTGTAGCCGGCTTTTACGCAGTAACCAAAAACAAAGTGTCTGTATATTTTGCAACATGATGCACCTCTTCCATTGCTGCCCCCTGCCCCCCCTAACCCTGCATGCTCTCATCTCCATCGAATGTCTATGTCAAAGCAAGTAGGCACGAAGTGGATTTCATCAAGGCTGCCTGTCATCTTTGATGCCCCAACTACCCACCAGGGCCATGGACTCCTCATCCCCGGGAGCCAGTCTCTCGTCCTGAAGCGTGTCGGCGAGACAAGTCCATGGGTCCCGGCTACCACCCCACTTGAGAAGATTCTGCTTGAGCCGTTCACCATTTTCGCGATTGATGGCCGCACCGCCGTGGCCGGAGCGGAACACGACGCGCCATACCCGTTCGGCCAGGACCCTGTCGAAGAGGTAGCTGTAGTAGGTGCTCCCGTACGAGTGCAGGTGTCCAAAGAAGCCTTGCCAGCATGTCTCGGGGGGGTCTTTGGGCCCGTGGGCGAATTGGTGCTGGATATCGTGGAAGAGGCGGGTCGAGTCAAAGGACAGGTTGTTGACCGAGGGGGAGTGGTATGCCTGGTCGACCATGGCGAGAAGGATTTGGTGTTCAGTGTCGATGCCTTCGAAGCGTTTGGATAGTTTGATGCGCTCTTTGACGAGGTCATATGGTAGGGGCCGGTCCGTTTTCCAGTGCCGAGCAAAGAGGGATAGGACGGTTGGGTCGGCAGCAAAGTGTTCCATGAGGGTCGAGGGGAGCTCGGCAAAGTCGGTGGCGCATCGGGTTCCCGAGACATTCTGGAAGCGTGTGCGGGCGAGGACGGAGTGGATAGCATGGCCCATTTCGTGGAAGAGCGTCTCGACAGAATAGTAGGACAGAAAGGCGGGCTCGCGGGAAGACTTGCTCTTGGGGAAGTCGCACACTAGAGCAATGGTGGGCAGCTGCTTGACTTTCCCGTTGCGACGACAAGTTTCCATGCCGTCGTTGGCCGCTTGCTCGGGGTTGTCGAAGATGGGTGTCGCCGAGACCATGTCCTCGGTGGCCTCATTGAGCTCGTCATCTAGGATTTCTCGTGAACAACGTACCGTGAAGTGTGCCGGATTCGGCGACTTTTGCGGGCGGTAAAACAAGTCGCAGTAGAGCACAGCGAGCTGCTCTCCATCGTCGGACATGACGTCGAGACGCTTGACATCTGGGTGCCAGACCTCACCGGGAAGAGGTTCCCGCGGCACAAAACGAACGCCGTAGAGACTATCAAACAGACGGGACAGACCCTGCATTACGGTACCAACGGAGAAGAAGGCCGTGAGTTGGTCTTCGTGGCGGGTTCGGGAGCGCATCTCGGCGCGCATCTTCTCCATGTAGAAGTCGCGATCCCAGGCCTGGAGGTTTACTCCGGGCATGGCTAGCCTCTCCCGCTTCTGCTCGACCAATTCGGCGAGTTCTTGCTGTGCCATAGGAGCATTGTGCTCTCGCAGCGCGAGAAGAAACTTCATGACCGACGCTGGAGACTTGGCCATCATTCTGTCCTTGAGAGCCATGTGGCCATGGCTTTCGAAACCTGCGAGATCGGCAAGCTCTGAACGCAGCTTGAGCATTGACTCGAGATTTTCAATGGTGCTCCGGGATGCAGTACGCTGCGCAAGGTAGATTTCCTTGCGAGTCTCCTCGTCGTACACACTCTGCAGCGCCGCAGCGGCTTCTGAACCCGTCGTTGCAATGGAAATCTGCGAGCGCACTTTGAGCGTGGCAGCAAGGCCGGGGTACAGTCCATAGAACCTATGGGATGGCAGTTTGACCTCCTTGACTTCAGGCTCCATGTTCTGCACGAAAGCAGCGCCGACATCGCTGATGCGTGAGGACAATTCAACGAATCGGTCCCTGGCCTTCTTGGGTAAACTGACGGCCGACTTCATGAAGTCTAGCTTCAGAAGCTCGGCTACCGTCTTCTCCTCTTCTGACCATGCAGCCGTCACTTCAGGCTGCGATAGAGCCTGGCCTAATTGATCATTCAGACCCGTCATGGTGTTGAGCTGGTTCATGTACTGATATACCATGGACCATGCGCCGGCTGCGGCTTGTTGGAATCGAATGTCTGGATGCGTCATACGCACAAAGTCGGACAGGTCGAGAACCCGGCAGAGCAGATCGCTCAAGCGGTCGAGATCCTTGACCAAGCCCTGGTATTCTTCCGTGGTAGAGGCGCTCAGAACTCGTTGTACGAGGCGCGTTGCCTTTTCCAGGTTCTTTTGCGCAAAGACGAGGAATCCATCAGGACTCGTGAGGTATCGATTCTTGAACAGGCCATGACTCTTCTTGAGACTGAAGCTCGGAAATGACAGGCCGGACGGGGTGTCGAACAGCTCGCGGAGGACGGCATCGTCGTGGCGGGAGCTTGCGAAGTGATGGACAGATGCTGCGGAAAGTGTGGCGTCGGCACTTGCTGTGGTCTCCCATCGTCTCTGCTGAAGCGTAGTTGATGTTGTTGCTCTGCTCGCGTTCCATGTCGGCTTCGATGTCGGCTTCGATGTCGGCGGCATAGGCTGAGTCACGCGACAAATGCATCTCGTGCAGATCCAGAGGCGCTGGCCACGTCCAGAATTGAGCATGATGGGCGGCGATGCAAGATGAAGGTACTACTGAGATGGAATCGACGCCATGTGACATGACATTGGACAGGGATAATGGTCCTTTGGGGGAGGGCAGAGAAAGAAGGTCTGGTACGGAGTTTTGCGGCAATGTGTCTTGGCACCTTGGCATGCTCCACGCTCTCGGCTATTACGGACAAGCCGCTCGCTGGCCGTTGCTGGCCGTTGCTGGCCGTCGCGGGCCGTCACTGGCACTCAACTCGCAATGACCGAGGTGACGTCGGGCTGATCACGTGCCAGCTTCGGGGAAGCAGGAAAACGACCCACTCACTGCCCGACATCTCGACAAACGCATAATAAATAAGCCGCATCTTTGTCGACAAAACCACGAACACCGACCCCCGACGGTTTCTGCCATTCGAACCGACAATGGCTGCAAGAGTGCTGCTGCAGCGGGTGAGAATGCCCCCACGCCACGCGTGAACCACCTCTTCCTGCTAACGTCAAATTTCCCCAGCGCTGCTTGGCGCCGTTGGCCACATTCGCGCTCGGCGGACTGGCTTTAGCTCCCGCGACTGTCCTGGCCGAAGGGCCTGCGTACAAGGTGTGTGGACGACCCAGCCTTTGTTAGAAGTGATGACTGGGGAAGGAGAAACAGGATAGCCGATGGCGACAACGAGTCGTATCAGTAAAACTGACTCTCGCGGCAGAAGAAACCCATCTACGATGATGTCAACGTCCCTACCTCGAATGGCGCACCCGTCGCATCCATCCCCATCAAAATCCTCCAGCCCGAGCAGACGCCCAGCACCGCCGACAAAGAAGAGCCCACCAAGGGGAAGAAGCCTCGCGGACCATCTCCCACGGACAGGCTAGCCGTGCAAGTTGGCATAGCTCGCATGGCACTCTACCGCTTCGCCGTCTGCGCCGAAAACAAAGTCAATGAAACCATGGACTCGGCATTCCACCTCGAGCAGTCCTTCACCAGCACCCTTGCCAGCCTCGCCCCCTCCCGCGAGAGCGGCGAGAAGCTCATGCCCGGCACAATCTACGTCCTCGTCGCCGCCATGGCCGGCAGCATCATCACCCGCAGGAGCAACATCCTGCTGCGAAGCACCGTACCTTTGGCCTTTGGTGTCGGCGCCGGATGGACCGTCTTGCCCGTGACGATGCGCAACATTTCCGACCTGGCGTGGAAGTACGAGCAGCGATTTCCGGCCGTCGCCGAGACGCACGCCAACGTTCGAGAGAGCCTAAAGAGGAGCGTGAGCTTTGCCAAGGCTCATAGCCGGGTCGGTGTACAGTACGTTGATGACAAGGTGACGGATGCGAGGGAGGCTGTGGAGTCTTGGGTCCAGCAGGGTAAATAGACGGGCTATTGAAAAATTTGGCTGCCAAAGCGGAGAGTCGGGGGGGGTTTTTTTTTTTTTTGTTCTCACTTGAATCATTATGATTGTACCATCATCACATAGAGAAGAGATGTTTGGACAAAAGATGGAGACATTTCTCTTTTGTTCCATGCAATCATGTTTGCGACTAGTGTGGTTGCCCAAGTGTGAACACATTTTCGTGTTCATTTTGAATCGTGGATGATCTCTTATGTCTTCTATTCTATCAGCGGGAGCGCCATATCCTTTCTACTGGTGTTGAGTAGTGTGCGCTCTCCAGCAAACACACAAATCAAGCAATCTGCGAAGCATATTGACCAACTTCATTTGCTTTCAAAGATGGACCCTCTCAAACTCCATTGATGCCGTGTCTTGTGCTGCCGAATTCCAGCGTACCATATTTTTCCCCACACCTCTTCTTCGCCAACGACTAAACGACAGATGCCACGGGTGCCGGCTCCAGCTTTGGTTCTGATCTCGTCTTGGACCCCACGTTGCGTTCAGAAAGCGCCTTGCGCTGCTGGCCCTGAGCCATCTGCCCGCCGGCAGCCAGGGCGCTCGCATTCTTCCTGGCCTTTTTGGACACCTTCTCTCGAGGCTTGTCCAAGCCTCTGCTCACGTCCGCTTCATGTGCTTGTTGGAGCAAATGCTCGAGCCCCAACGTCTTGCACATTTCCGTGTAGCTCTTGGCCTGGCTGACGGACTGAGCGGGCTTGGCTTTGCCGGGGACCATTTGCGCGAGGAGGTACTTGGTATTGCTGAAGCGGTTGCTGACGTCCATGGAGAATCTGATGTACTGCTCCACGACGGGCTGCCACGGCAAGATGCCGCCGTCAGCCTCGCTCCGGAAGCAGCTGGGGTTTCTCTCGGCGGCGACGGCAATCATGGCTCCGTCGGCGCCGTACTCGCCTGCCAATCTGAGGCCCTGGTCTCTCGTCTCGACATCGCCATTCATGAGGCACGCCACGCCGGCCTCGCGGCAAACGCCGGCGACCATGCGGAGCTGGTCCCGGATAGCGCGTTCCCAAGGCCTCATGGGCGTCGTCCGACAGTGGACGGTCAAGCCAGTGATGCCAGTGGCGACCAGTCGTCGCACCAGGGCTTCCGTCTCGGCGGCCGTCTCCAGGATGCGAATCTTGACGCTGATGCCAATCTCGAACTCGGGCGTGATCTTCTTCACCAGCGCCTCCAGTATGGCGACGAGCTTGTCTGGCGTTTGGAGAAGGGCTGCGCCCATGCCACCGCTGGTGCTGAAGGGTTTCGGACATCCGGCGTTGACGTCGATGCCCGCGACGTCCGCGGCCACGAGGCGTGCTGCTTCGACGGCCCGGTCAGGGTCGGCGGTGCCCATCTGGAAAATGAGCTTGTCGGCTTCCTTCTCGGGAAACACCCTGTAGATGCTGCTCTCTTTGGCGTCTGGCGGTGGATCCTTGCGGCCCTGCGACGATGGCCGCGTCCACTCGACGACCCCGGTTTCTTCTCGGAAGCGTCTCGTCGTTCCGATCATGGCACGATCAATGGTTTCGGGGCCTAGTGACGATGCGGCGGCCCTATTAGCATGTTGTGATCCCCCGCGGAGAGAAGGTTGGGGAGAAGAAACGGGACGAATACCGCGATTCCGTACGTACCCCATACGAGATCAGCGCCGTAGTGTAGAGCAAGAAGTCTCGAAGGCAGTTCTCCCGAACGCACCATGGGCGCAAGCACAACTTTGCCTCGATAGTCTACGCCCCGGCGGGGGATGGCCACTCGTTTGATCTCGGCAGCCATGATCCGTTTGGAAAAGGAAGAAAGCATACCCGCACGGGGGGGGAGGGAACTTTGCTACATAGTCTTTCCTGAAGCTCGTGACGGAAGGACTGGGCTGTCGCATTCAGGTGGCGGCGGCGGCCCGTCAGGCTGCTTATCGATAAGGCAAATAATCTGATTGTCGTGGGAACACAAGGGACTTCATCCTCGCATGAAAAGGCAACGAACGTATCGTAACGTAAACATTGCGATTTACTACATGGCATTTTAAGCCCTTATTTACTAATGCCTACCTTGACCAACTTGAAACATTTTCTTCTGTCTTGTTGGCCAAATAAACCGCCCTGGATGCCTCAACATATGCTTAGAAAACTTTTTTAACTAAGCCCGCCAACACCGCGCTTTGAAGAGAAGAGCTGGATGAAAGCTAGAGTCATAAGCGTGACAAGGTATATCCTGTTATTCATGAAATCAAACGCCTTGTCGCTTTCGCCTGAATAAACATCGTGTGTCACCAGCACGTAGCAGCCCCAAAATAACCCAAACGAGGTAAAGATGATGCCGTCAACGGTTGCCGCGTGAGTTGCTCGCCGCACATTGCGCTCCGCGATACGCCGTTTGTCATCACAGCTTGCGTGATAACTACCGAAGCAAACCTGAATGACAATGATAATTATAACAGTTTCCTTAAGAGGGCCAACGGCTCCGTGACGCCCCGTTTTGGTTGTCCTGCATGTCGATTGGAGTCATCAATTTGAGTAATAAAACCTCCATCGATTGGGTACTGCAACTATAGCACGGCCATTCAAGTTCCATCACCATCGAATATGAACCCTCCGCCGCGTCCCGACTCGTCAGTCAATGCAGCACGTACGTTTTCCAACTCCTTGCGCATTGAGTCGGGGCTAGCGTTTTCCTGTAGACATCCTGCGACACCTCCTTTTGATCGAAATTGGGCGCCACCGCAAAAGAGCTCAAAAGCGCAGAACGTTCGGGGTACGAACCCTTTCATTGGTCACGGTCCCATATTTATTAGCGACACAGGTACATACTTGTGTTCACACAATGAGGGACAAAGAACCCTAAATTTCCGCTCTAAGCATGCCTGCGAGACGTGCTGTTCACTGGAGAGGCGTATGATGTCTCTTTTTCAGTGTTAAGGCAGCAGCCAGGTCACGGAAAGGCTAGCTGACCAACCATGACGAGAAGCATTGAGCGGTACTTGTATTTACGTGCGAACTTCACTATGAAACAAGTACTCGCAATTTCCGGAGGTACATGTACAATAGCTGTTAGGGTTCAGAGGAGTGGGTGGGTCCCGTGGCCCGCACAGGCGAATGATATCATGCTTGTTCTACCACTGACTCTCCAGGAACTTTGTATTTTCGCGACTAAGTAATAAGCGCCGTATTCCTTGCACTGCCGCCCCAAGGCGCCGAAGAATCCGTCCGTACGTACGGAGTAGTCCGTATAACTGGTAGGTCATTTATGCGCCTGCTTGTCGTTGCACTGCATATGTGCGTGCAGCTCGCCAAAGTCCCAGCCAGCCAGGATTGATTGATTGATGGTGTGTCTGATGTCTGGGGGCGAACGGAGTACACCCGTCTACATACATATGTACATACGGCCAAGACCGATAGCGGGCCGACCCTAAAATAGACAGACTTGGCGGCGTCCTATGTATGTACATAGGCGTACAACTAACAGACAATAATACCAAGATGGCCGCGCCCTCATTGGAGGCCATCTCAGGGGTTCCAACAGTAGGTACAGGTACCGGGGCCGTGCCTACCTCAGGTCAAGTGACCATCGACGGATCCGTACCATCTGCATATCTGCCATTTTCCCTCAGCCCCTTGCGTTCTGCCTCGGAAGCTCGGAAGACAATTGACATGCAATTAGACACTGACGACATTCTCCATTTTGTCTGTCGTAGGGTTTAGTCATCCTGGCCGCTTTGCGTGTTTCAATGTCTTTGTATGTAACATGTACATACTTCCGTGGGGCCACACCAGACGCGCCTGGCACAGTCCGCTGGTGCTCCCCCACATTGTCGACACAAGCAACAACGAACGACAAACCTGCCAGCTGTCGTTATCAAGTCTCAGCCTGATTGCCCCTCGTGTGTATTGTGATTTCGATCCCGTCGCTTGCCCTTCGCTCCTTGTCCACGCAGCATCCGCGCAGCATCCGCGCTGCCACCACATTGCAACGAATCCGCCTCGCACATTTTGAACAGCCTCGAAGCTCCACCAGTCCCTGCTGGTTCAATCCAGGACCCTGGCGCATGACGGGTGTTTCCTCAAGAACAGGATCCGCATCACAATCCCCTCGATGTCAATGAGACCGTGGGCTCGCCAGCAACACCATGGAGAACGAGCCACCATCCGTCGATGAGGGACGGTCCAGGAGGGGTCGCTTCATGGGCAAGCTCTTTGGCAAGGAGAAGAAGTCACAGGACGGTCCCGCCAGCTCGGCCTCGACGCTCGACGCTTTCCTCCATGGTTCGGCTGATAAGCTCGAAATAGCTCATGCACCACCACCCCCTCCGCCTTCGTCCCTTCCAAAGCTTGCGAAACTCGACACCACAATTTCCCGCTATCCGCAGGCTCTGGCGGTGAATCAGCAGGCACAACAGAACCGACCCAAAGCGCCGGGCAAGATAGAATCAAGGTCGCCTAGGATCAGCCCTCGTCCAAACAAGAAAGGGACGACTGTCCGCTTCGCCGATTCATACCCAGAAGTCATTGGGGAGGGTGGCGACGAATCCGAGGTTCCTGTCATGGAAATTGGAAGAAAAAAAAGAGCCAGGCCACCGCCGCCTCCTCAGCCACCTGCGCATCGCTCACCTCTGCTCAACTCCTCGCGGGATGCTGGCCCCCTCGTCACATCAGCACCATCCGGGTACTCAGGCGGTGGTCATGGGGGACCTGGTGACGACTTCGTACCAATACCCCTCTCCCGAACCCAGACTGGATACTCGTCCATCTATGAACCAGAAGAAGAACGAAACGCATCTCTTCTTAGACCTCCAGAGCCTGGTGAGCAGAGAGACGGCAACACGTTGGTCCCTGGACGGGCTGCATCCGCCAGATTTCTCGAGACGTCAGGGAGACGCGATGAACAAAGACGTTCTTTCATAGAAATCCACCAGGCGCAGATGCGCAAGGCAGAAGGCAAAGCATTCGCACAAGCCGCTAGAACGGCAAGCGCAGCGTCACTCCAGAAGGGGGAGGATGGTGCTCGACTGCCGCCATCGTATATGGACGACTCTCCCAACCTGCCACGCCACGCTCCTCCATCTCCAGACGCGCAGAAGAAGCCGCCGGCGTTGGAATACAGTCCGGCTGCTTCGATAGCTTCTACTGCTTCCAGCACCTATCCGCCATCAAACCCATCACAGACCAATCTTCCCATCCGACAGCCCAGTGCAGCGTCTCAAAATGGGCCACCGCATCCCATGGCTGCACGATCTGCATCAGTCAGGCTACATGATGCAGTCGATACTGCCGGAGACGACGCTCTCAATGCCTTTGTCTTGGGAACAAGACACCTCTTTGAGCTCTTCCGATTACATGCCGAAACAATTCGACCCTTATCAACGTGCCCGCCCAAGGAATGTGCACGTGCGGCCTTGTGGTGGTTCATAAAGGGCAGGATGGGGCTAGAACTCGCCATACGAGAGCGGCCAAGCTCTCCCCAATCGCAAATGCAAAATCAACTGGACAGACAACAGGCCTACTCGAATCTTTCCAAGGGTTACTGGCTCTGTCAGGAGGCGATTCCCGAAATTATGGATTCTCGCAGACTACCACCAGATGCAGAAGTCGCCGAGGTAGCGCAAAGTATCACATCAGCACTACGAAAGCTATCTCAATCCATGAAACGAAATGGATTTCTACCTCCACAAGAACCATTTCTCCCCCACACCATGGACAAATCAATATGGCTGGAGTATCCCGCTCTTAGCCAGGACATGATTGCTCTCTTGTCTGGCAACTGGGGCTCAGGCTTGACAGAAATGCAGCACCCCATGTCCACGCTTCAACTCCTCGATGCCTTCCCTATCAGCGACACCTCGGAAAACTTTAGCTATGGTCGCGTCATGGCAGACGCATTCCTGGCCGAGCAAGGACGAGATTCGCAAAGGATATTTTTGCCTTGCATCCTATCCATGATTCGGCCACAAAAGAGTACGGGCCTTGTCTTCGTCATCGCCAGCCAAAACGGCGGCGTACAGTTGGCAATTCAGGAGAACAAGAATGCGGGACCAGTGTGGGACGATGTTCGCTGGCAGAACAAAACTTGCGCTCTGGAGGTTCGATTGCCACGAGGTTTCCTATTGGTCCTTCAGTTGAACCAAAATGACTACCGAATGCTGTGGAATATGTACGATTTCAGTACCAAGGTGCGAACCATGTTACACCCACGGAGTGACGAAATGGTCGTCTTCCGAAACAATCTGCGATCGTTCCAATATCTTGATGCGGATCCGCAGTCGCGCGTTTTCCCCAAAGACCCTGTGCATCAATGCGATGTGGCATTATTCGAGAAAGTTTACAAAGAAAACGGGCCGGCCGGGCCACGAAGCTGGCACTGCGGCTTCCGCATTGCTGTCGTGACGGGTCCCCGGACGAGAACTCTGAGCGGCGTTCAGCACAGCTTCCCGCCTCCCATGCCAGTCCAATTTGGATTTTTCAGGGCCGAGGGAGATGCTCCAGCGCTATCCCTCAAGTATGTCAGTGGTCGACAAAGGGGTCGAATGGTGCTGATGTTTAGCGAAGAAGATGAAAGAGTCAAATTCCACTCCCTCCTGACGGGCACCGCGCTGAACCACGACGAGAAAATCTTTTCAGACGCCCCCCTCAGGAGTTTTATGATTTCACAAAGTATCCGCGAACCCACGGGCATCATGCCCTTCAGTCGGATTCCTTGGAAAGTCGCCCGCGTTGTGAATGATGAGTTCAGTTCCGAGGGAGACGTACCGCCCACTGTTCTCGCCGACAAGCTCAAGATCATACTTGAATATCAGAATGGGACCATCGCCGACAGAGTGAACGTCGCGCCCGGCGAGCTGCGGATGCGTCTCGAGGTAACGAATGCGAAGCTGTTGCGGATCTTGCGACAGCCACAGCAAGATGCAACCATGTCGGTTTCCGAAGCGCAGGTACCCAAAGAGCTACCAGCAAATCTATCCGACGCCCTGCAGCTGCTCAAGGCGAATCAAACCATCCGCACCTACGAATTCGACAACTTGAGAGATCTCCACAACTTCCAAGCAGCGTTGACCGGATTTGAAGTCATTTTCGATGCCCTTGCGGCCACCTTTGCCATATCAAGACGGCGTATGGTGCTGCCCATTCATAAAAAGTGGGAGGCCGGATACACACGAATTCAAGTCGTCAGACTGGAAGATAAACAGCTCCAGCTGCTCGTCTTTTTCGAAGACTTTCAGCATGGACATTGCATGAACTTTGTGCTGAAAGGTACCGATGTTTACGAAACCTTTCAGAGAGGGAGCAAGGCTGGGATCAGGTTTGTCGATGCCAAATTTCCCTTGCCGCGACTTCCGGCAGATAAGGATGGAGACTACGATGACATGGCGTTTGTGTGTCTTGATCTCCCAGATCTTCCTGGCGAGCACGATGACATTTTTATCATGTTTGAAAACGAAGCCGGTAAGCAAAGAGAGCGGAGGTTTTTTTTTGGGGGGGGAGTGAATGCCTGCTGACCCTGATGATAGACCGGGATCGTCTACTTGATTGCCTTCCAGCCCCAGCTAAAGGGTCATCCAGAATTTCATCTCGCCTAGCAAGGTGAGAGAGAGGATTCGAAGAGAGTGCCGACGGGACCAGGCACAATGAATATGATGTCCGAGAGATGTGATTGTGTGAAAAGGGGGGAACGGAATGGAACCGGCAGCATAGGAGAGGGACATGCAAGATGGGCTGCGAGTATTCATTTGTACAAGCATTCTTGGCAGATGTCATCAGCATTGGCCCGTTGCCATGCTCGTCTGGGGGCATGAAGGGCGAACAGGCGTTGAGGCGGAGCATTTGAACAGCATCAGCTATCACTTGAATTCAACACAGCAGTCTCTTTTTTTTTTTTTTTTTTTTCCCCCTTCACTCCGGGCCAGGTTGTGATGACGAGGGCAATGGAAACAAGCCAGTGACTTTCCTGGTTGGCTGGTAGTGTCCAGTCCCTGCCAGTCAGCAACCGTGTCGACACACCGTAGTCCACCCCTCCCCCTCCCCAAAAACCCAAAAACCCAAAAACCGGCTAGTCGAGGGGCAAATGACCGACAGCTTCATACTGGGGGGCTTCTACGCAATGCAACCAGACGCCACGGCTGCATGCGCATGGGCGTGTTCTGTTTATGTGGAATCCTTTTCACTCATCATCTTCCTCGTCCACCTCCTCGTCCACCTCCTCGTCCACTTTGCTTTACTCTCTTCGTCTTGTCTCATCTGCTCTTTTTTTCCCCAGTCCATCGTGCCATCTGGCCCATCTGGCCACCAACCTCGTGTTACCCCCCAACAAGCCAACAAGTGACGTTGACAACCGCCTTCTGACAGAGCAAGACGAGTCGGCTCGCTCGCTCGTTCTCGGACAAGGCCAAGAAGGCCTGATTAAACCAATCCTGTGACAAGGCGTGCTTTCTATCCATCTTATCCATCTGGTCTGTCGTCATGGTCCTGAACGGACTTGGTGGGCTGGTCTCAGTGCCTGGCCGACGTCGCGCATCGACTGCTGCCAGTGAGTTCCTCCTGTTTGTTCCTCCTGTTTGTTCCATGGCACTTTTCCCCTCTGTCGCTCGTCTGTCGCTTGTTGAGTCTCTCCCCTCCGTCATTCCCCTCCCCTCCCCTTCCTCCCCCACCTCGAATCTGCCTCCCCTCCCCTCCCCCGCGCCTGCCCACGAGCCCTCGTCTTCGTGTGTTGTTGATGTTATTTGTTATTTGACGCTTGCAGCCCATGAGAAGCACCAGTCCTGTTCTCATCTCCATTCGCTGCCCTGCAGACTCTCGACTGTGTTTCTTCGTCCGCAGCTCTCATTCTCTTGGCTTTTGCCTGCATAACTTTCTTCGTGGACTACCATGTTGTCTAACTGGTTTGCGCAACCCGAAGGCAGCGCCCACTCCTCGGTCGATGAGGGGAGGGGTTCCGGCGAAATTGATGAAGATACTCAGGTCGTGGAGCCCGATCAGGGCAATGGTAGGTTTTCTCCCGTCTTGGCACAGGATGCCTTTTTGAAACCTGTGGCAACATGCGCCCAACTTGCTTACTGTTCCTGAATGAGTTGGCTGATGAACCATGTTTGTTGTGTCACAGTACTCTCTCACATCATCTCCCAGCTGCGGCCGGGTGCAGACCTCAGTCGCGTCGTTTTGCCAACATTCATCCTCGAACCCCGAAGCATGCTGGAGAGAATAACAAAGTACGTCTCTCACCATCTCAGCATAAGTAGTTGTTGCTGCGACGATTCCTCATCCGCCTTCAAGTCGCCTTTTTGCTAACGATTACGACCCGGGTAGCTTCATGTGTCACCCCGAAATGCTCCTCCATATCCCTGACATCGAAGACCCTGTCGAGCGTTTCGTTTCCGTCGTCAAGTTCTATCTCAGTGGATGGCATATCCGACCTCCGTTAGTGGGACCCAGCCACCCCAACTCCCTCTTACAATGATGCAAGACGCTCGGTATCGCTAATGTGCTGGTCAGAAGTGTTAAGAAACCGCTGAATCCGATTCTCGGCGAAATTTTCTCCTGTTACTGGAACCTCGACGCCGGTAAGAGAGCTTACTACATTTCCGAACAGACATCTCACCATCCGCCCAAGTCGAGCTATTTCTACATGGCGCCTGACTATCATATCCGAATCGACGGCACATTGAAACCCAGGAGTAGGTTCCTTGGCAACTCGGCCGCCAGTCTCATGGAGGGTGTCGCCTATCTCAGCTTATTGAATCGAGGCAAGAATAAGGACGCTGGCGAACAATAGTAAGGGCGCCATGGCACCATTTTGGGGACATCTGACCCGCCAGCTGACCAGGTACTCTAGCATCCTGACACAACCGAACATGTATGCTCGGGGCATTCTATTCGGCAAAATGAAGTACGAACTCGGCGACCACAGCTTTGTCCGATGCCCGGAGCTGGACTTGACCGCAGACATTGATTTCAAAACTAAGGGATGGGTGAGCGGCACATATAATGCCATTGGTGGAGTCATTAAGAGAGAGAGCACCGGCGAAATATTGTACGAGTTGTCGGGTCTCTGGAGTGAAGAAATGTACATCAAGGATGTCAAGGTGAGTCATGAACTTGCAGACTCGCGTCTACAAGAGGATTATTCTGACTCTTAGCCACAAGACCGGGCACAAGGAAGTTTTCTTCAATGCAACAACGTCCAGGCCGAGCGCCCCCCAGGTTCGACCGCTAGATGAACAGGGAGAACGAGAGTCGCAGAAGCTCTGGCTGTCCACGGCGAAAGCGGTGAAGGAGAGGAATCACGAGGTTGCGACTGACGAGAAGACCAAAATTGAGGATCGACAAAGGGAGGAGGCTGCGAAAAGGGCTCAAGACGATGTCGAATGGCACCCTCGGCTGTTCCGACGAGTCAAGAGCAGCGATGGTGTTGGAGAAGATCTTGAATGGATTATTCAGGCTCATGTGTAAGTTCTTCTACCGTTATCATCTCTTCACACCAGAGCGTGAGCTGATGCTAGTCAAACAGCGACCCTCGTGCAACACCCAAAGAACAGACCGAACAGTTCCTTTCCATCTACCCGGTGGTCGATGGCCAAAAGCTAGACGGCGATCTAGTCATTCCTCCAAGGAAGGAGACCAGCCCACGAGAAGTACCAGCTGAACCAGAAGGCAATCTTATCGGAATTGGTAGCAACGACACTCCGGCATCCGCTGCGACACCCGCTCCGGCATCAGTACCTTCTCCGGCACCTTCCCCGGCAACTGCGGAAACGAAAAAGCAACCAGACGAAATTGAGAATTTGCTCAAGTCTACAGGCAAACTGGCCGAGGGCGGCCCTTTGCTTGATTTTGCCGAAGAAATGAAGAAGGATTTGCCCAGCGCCGAACAGAAGCCTTAAAAAGCAGAATGTCCATCATTTGCGTCTTGCTCGTCTACTCTCTGCCGCTGTCGATACCCAACATGGGTCAGGCGTTGTTGGTCGGTTGGTTGATTTAGTCTACAAATTATATAAGAAACCTGCGGATGTGATTGGTGGGGCACTCGGGCAGCCCATTTGGATATCGGAGCTGGGCACAAAGTCACCATTGACACAAAGGGGCATCGTACATCACCTTTTGTCATTATTCCAGCCACATGGATGAATTATTCACCGCAATAGCTTCAACACTTGGCACCTGCTTGCCCTTTTGGTAGACGACTTCCCAGGGAAGCATGAATGGATAATGAAGAAGCGTGAACAACAGAGGATCGTCTGCGCGATATCAAATGAGAATTAATGACCCTAGAATATAAAGTCGGTCCATTTTTTTCAACGCCGTTCTTTGCAAGTAGATTACAGATTCCATGCATCCAACCGAAGTTCCGTGAAAGCCCTTTCTGTACAAGTACAGCTTGACATGCAATGTCGGAATTGCCAATCCCAATGAAACGATGAGCCAATGTCAAAAGGTAAAGCAAGCAAGAAATCATCTTCTCTTGGACGCCTCAGGTGAAGGCGACCGACTCACGCTCCTCTCATCCCGTCCCCTCAGCTTCAACCACTTCTTGGTGCTGAGCGTCAAGTCGCGATCCAGCTCCTCGCTCGGATTCTTTCGATGAATAAAGTTGCAGAACCCGCCGCGCACACAGCCCTCTCCAGAATTCAATCTACAACAAGCCTCGCGGAAGTCGGTGACGGGGCTGAGTTCGCAGTAGATGGGGCGGCCGGCGTACCAGCGGGAATTGAGTTCGTCGCAGGCCTTTTGAGCGGATTCTTCGTACTTGAAACGCGCGTAGACGTTGCCTATGAGATCTGTTGCGGCACGTCGTCAGCATGGGGGAAGCCAAAGCCATACAAAGACAAACCAAGGAAGAAACGAGAGGGAATTTGAAAGCGATGCATCGCATGGGAAGAAAAACATACGATCGTTGTTGTTGTCGCAAACAACTAATTCTTCGAGTTCGCCGTACTTGCACAGCTCACACCATATATCTTCGTAGAAGGCGTCGAAGTGATTCTGTAGCTGGGACGGGTTCATGCGGTTCTTGGGATCGTAGGCCGGGTTCTGGTATAGGTTTGGCATGAGGATGGTCTGCGAGTAGGACGGTTTGACGTGTTTGCGGGAGCAGCGGTCTCCGTGGCGGCAGGCGCCGATTTTCTGCATGAATGAAGCACTTGGTTGGTTTTGTTTTGTTTTGGGAAGGGGTGTGGGGGAGGACAAGACTTACGAAGTAGAATGAGCAGTTGACTTTGTCGAGCTCGGTGCCGAAGATGGATGCTAGAAAGTTGGCCATATTGGCGAGGGTATCTTTTGGGAGGGGGCGTTGGGAGAGGATGAAGTCGGTGGTGAAGTTGGGATGGGGGACCGCGAATGCGATGCGGGCGATGCGGTGGGGATGAGGGTGGTTGTAATAGATTGATAGGTGGATTTGGGGAAGCAGATTGGGTCCGTGTCACGTGAGTGGCTGGCTCATAAATGTTGGTCGGATGGTTTCTGTGGCTAGTGCTAGACATAAGGTCCACTCGACCCCGGATTACACGGGTTTCCCCTTAATTTTGTCCGTCCCTCTGATGAGCATTCGACAACTCTGATCCCCTCCTCCGTTGGTCATCGCAAGGGGGCCGTCCTCCGAATAACACTGGCTTGGGTTTTGTGGCATCGTACGGATTAGAAATGATGCTGTGGCTTAGACCCTGATTTCTATCCACGACTCGTCGAATATACCGACCGATTTGCGCACACCTGCGTTTTCCGAAACAACTCCCCAGAGACTACTTCCCTCATCGCATCCGACGAACCTCCAAACCGCAATGGATCAATCAGACATCCCCGCGCTTCTGGCGCGGTTGTCCAGCGACGAAGATGCCGCGCGCAAAATGGCAGTCTTCAAGCTGCAGACGTCCATCAACGATCCCGCTTTTGCCGACGTATTCATATCATCGGGCGGCCTCGTCGTCTTGCGAGGCTTGATCATGTCATCGGGAGGAAACACACTCGCCTACTCTCTACAAAGTCTGACGCGATTGCTCGAGGTGGACATGGGGTGGGACGTCTTCGAGGGTCCATCAGCAAGTGCATTTGTGGAGCGCATCGCCGAACTCATCGTCATCAACCCCTTGGTTAATATCCTCCGGGGAGCCATGTCCATACTTGTTGCTCTCGTCAGTCATTCTCAGTCGAGCCAGCCTGAGAGTCCGCTTGGCCCATCGCCCGGGTCCTTTGGGTTCCGCGCCCTCAAGCCCGCCGTGGCTGTCTATCCGCAATTCTTTGAGCTGGTCATTCAGCAGTTGCAGAGCGCCGATCATGCGCTGTGCGCCAATGCGCTTATGCTGATCAATGCCCTTATACGTGATGCCATCTCCAACAGCTCTACAGACTCTTCTGCGAATGAACGTGCCGCGGCCGGTGCTGGAGCTGGCGAGGACTGGGAAAAGCTAGTCAAGCGCCTGCAAGACTTGGGCCTGATCAAGGCCGTGTACCGATTGATGCAGAGCTCTTCAATACAAGATTTGGCGCAGCCTGCACTCGAATTCCAGTCTCTCACCAAGGTGCTGCTGAGGAAGTGGCGAGAGGTCAGGGTCGACTTGGAACGGCAAGAACACCGACGAGCACTTAAAGGAATACACCTGGCTAGTGCACCGGAGAGGGGTGTGAATGGGGATTTGTCCATAGATGATGCTTCAGAGGGAAGCAAGAAGGACGGCGCTCGAAGGCACAACCCCGAGAAATGGAGGAGACTTGGGTTCGAGTCGGAGAGTCCTGCGCATGAGTTTGACCAAACGGGTTACTTGGGTGTCATGGACTTGACAGATTTTGTACAGAAACATGAAGATGGGTTCCAAAAGCTGCTGCTCGAGCAAGCTGCCAAGCCGGCCCGGGAGAGATGTCCCATTGCGAGGGCCAGCTTAGCTGTGACGATGATTTTATACGAGCATTTTGACGTCGGCGGAGTGGAGCTCGAGGACACCAAGGGGTATCAGGGGCTCGAGGTTAAGGACCACGATGGGCTCTTTCGACCCTTGCTTCTCCAGTGGTCCCGTCTGCACATGGCGGGCTTGTTGGGCTTCTTCCGGATCTGGAAAGCAACCGGCGCCGAGTTGGACGACTTTGACAAGGTGGCCGAGCTTGTTCGTATCCTTGTCGAGCAAGTTGTTGGCCGCGCTCCTCGAACCAAGGGCATTCTTGAGACAGAGGACGACATTCTCGAGTTCGACATTGCCCAGCTGCGCGAACTACAGATGGAGCTTCTGGAACTCTCTTTTGACGATACATGGGGGCAGCATCTATACCAAGTGCGTGAGACTCTCAAGCAGGAAGCGTTACAGTTCGTCAAGGAGCAGCGAGTGCGGTGTCTTCTCCAAGGGTCCTGGTTCTGCAAGCCGGCGCCGTTCAAGAGGAATCACGACGAGGACGAAGCGCGGAAGCAAAAGCGATCATGGCGATTTGCCAAGCTCTCTCACAACCGGCGCTATCTGCATTACGCAGACTTTGAGCACCAGATGACGCAAGACCCGGGTCTGGATGCCTTGACAAACAAATTCGACTTGGGCACCGTCAGCTCCGTGGGCTCCAACGTATCTGCTGCCGAAGACAGCAAGAGCAATGCCAGCGCATCCACAGTTCAAGACCTGACGGGTCATTCCAAGACGACGACCAAAATCACCATTTATGCAGCCGAGACCAACAAACACGGCGAGACGGAAGAATATCCCATGCTGACATTATGGCCAGTCAGTCCCAGCCTGGCATCGGAATGGCTGGATGGCCTGCTCATGCTGCTCAACCAAGCTCCAATCACTGCCGAGACAAGCAAGCTCATCAACTTGGTGAGCGATTATGGGCTCAGAATCCGGCTGCTCAACGTGAGAATGGACTCTGCGTTTGAAGGTCCACCCCCAGGTGCAGGCCTGGTGCCCAGTCGAGCGGGACTGGATGACGATTATTTCTTCGAGTTGTAAATCTTGGCCTTGTTCTAAATTCGTGCTGTCGATATTGTATCCCTTTTTTTTTGTACATTTCCTGATTCTCATATACCCCCTCTATTAGTTTTATCTTGTGTGTTTGGAAAGGAAAATCATGAAGCGGGCGGATATTCCAATTTTCTTCATTGGGTGAGGCGAAACATGCTGCCTATGTATGCATATGGAGTTTTCCGGCCTCGGCCATCTAATTTCATTTCCCGCAACGGCCAATATTTGTTCTCACCTGATGATCAGGCTAGCATTGACGAGACGACATGCGGTTGGCATACTGTTAGGTTCATGGCGGAGGCGGGAAATAAAAGATGGCATACAGGCTCCGATGCCATTGAACTTGTTCACAACTGAGGAGAGCCTCTTGAAGACATCCTACGGCACTGTAACACATGTAGAACGAAGTCGCCTGTGCTCGGGCTTGCCGAGCAGAGACATGTGGAATGCCTGGGTGCCTGGGTGCCTGGGTGCCTGGGTGCCTGGGTGCCTGGGTGCCTGGTTGCCTGGTTGCCTGGTTGCCTGGTGGTTGGCGGACGACTGACGGTGGAGCCGCGTGCCAGACAGGCAACGTGCATCTGGAAATGACGAAATTCCGTGTGCTGTCCGTGCAGGTTGCATGCTTTTTGCAGCCCGTCTCAATGCCATGTCCAGGCATCAACGAAAAAACTTCTACACAACCATCAGAAAAAATTTTGAAATCCCAATTTTGCCACAAAATAGTGCCTACACCACCCTAAAATTTTACCTTAAGACTCTATAAACTCACAGGAATAAGATAATACTATTTTTGTCTTCTACTCCCCCTATTAGGACCCTAAACCTAACGCTAGTAATAATATAGACTCCCTAGGGAAATTTTTAGGGCGTAAATATTACCTATAACCCACTAGACTACCTTATTATAATATTATAAAGCAAAGCAGTAAACCTCGCTAAGTAGATAAGCAAATAGAAGGGACACATAATTTCTAAAAAAGTAGTTTAGAACCTAATTGGATCTCTTACGCTAGTTCTAAACCAGACAAGCGTAACCCTAATCCCTAGGAATAACAGCCTAGACATTAGGGCAATCCTCTAAGAAATAAGAAGCTAAATCCTTAAGCTTAAAGCCTAATAACTCCCCTAGAACCCCCCTAATAAATAAATTAATCTTAATACTAAAACAAGTTAACGCTAGACTATAACTAGACCCTAAGGCTAAGCCTTGAGGTCCCCTATAACACACCTAATAAATAATACTCTTATAGGAGCTAATACCTAGCTATACACTAGAATTAGACTCCTAAAAAGTAAAGCCTAATACTAGGTCCTTAAAATAAGCATATATAAGACCCTATAGTCTAAGGGACTTAATTAATTACTAACTCCGAAATTATACTAATATTAGGGTCCTAGGAGCTAGGCTACTCCCCTTAGGAGATATTAAAATTTACTTTTACACCTAAAAGAACTAACTTTACTTTAAAGTAAACTATTCTATATAACTAGGAATAATAGGACTAAACCTAAGAAAGGTAGAAATACTATTTAAAGTTCTAGTTTATAGAATTCCTACCTATAAGAATATAAGTAATAGAGGGAAGGAAATCCTTAAAATAAGAATTACTATAGAAAACTACTATATTACTTATAAGATTAAGAAGGCTATCTAAGTTACTTATATTAACTAGCTCTCCTTATATAACTAGAGAAATAAAGCAAAATTATCCTTAATAGTAGGATTTAATAACCCCTAGGTAGCTAACTCCTTCCTTAATGCTAGAATGCTCTAGATAGGCTAACCTAAATAATACGAAATTTACTATAGCTTTGTAAGAGTACTATAATGCTTTAACTATATAAAATTTAGCTACTAAGGAACCTGCTACTAGGCACCTACTATATATATAACTTACGCTAGGCCTTATAAAAACTCTAAATGCTCTTTAACTAAAATTAAATATTTAAACTACTATAATAGCTATAAAGCTAACTATAGGGGATGTAAATACTAGAGGGCAGTGGAATAGGACGCTCTAATACGTAGAAAACTACTGCTAAATAGATATCCTATTCCCTATAACCCACTAACCTTATAGCTATAGGGCATACCGTAGTAGCACACCCCTAGACCTCACTTATAGAGCAACCTAGGATAGCATAACTAATACCAGGGAAACTAGGAACTAGGGACTAGCCCCTTAACCCTTTTAACGCGCTTAGCAGGAAACGCGAAAAACATAGCTAAGACAATAACAATAATAATCCTACAGGCCCTCACTAAAGCAAAGCCTAATTTCCTAATTTATAAGATCCCCCCCTAGGAAGTGTTAGCCCTAGCTAAAACCCCTAAAGCCTAGACACTAAGAATAAGGGGGGAATCCTTATAAGACTTAGAATAATACCTAGCTACCTAGTAGGCTTTGCTTACCCCCTTAGTATAAGAGAGGAGAAAACGCCTTAGTAATAAGTATAAAAAAATAGTATAAGAAGCTAAAGATATTCTCTAAAGAGTAACCCTATAGGTAAGCCCTATTATAAAATAAAGGGAGAATAATATCCTAAAGGTAGTAGATCTAAAGGATTATCTAGAGGAGAAATACAAATAACTTAACACTATCCTTAGGAGGATTAAGTTAGACTACCTAAAGAAAACTAAGACGCTAAAAACCCCCTATGCTATAACAGGGGTAAAGCAGCTAAGGCTAAGCTAAGCTGTATAACCTAACCCCTATTAAGCTAAAAAGCCTTAACCCTTATATAAGAGCATAATAACGGTTAAATTATTATCTAAGAGCCTAAGGGCTAAAGAACTAAGGACCTTATGCTTATAAATCCTAGTAAATATAAATAACTTTACCCTTAGAACCCGCTAAGTTATAATTAGCAAGGCATGCTTTTACTTATACGCTAATAAACCCTCTATTAACTTAAATGGATTATTTACAGAGGGGTCAAAGACACGCTTTAGGGCTAGGGAGTACTACAACATCTAAGAACAATAACCCCTTCCCCCTAAGGCTTCTCTAATAGAACTATACTTATAATTTTAATACCTAGATAATAGCTATAGTAGCCCTAAGCAAAACCCTAGGATTTAACTTTAAGCAACTAAATATCATAGGCTTCTAGGAGGTCTAGCAAAACTCCTACAATAGCCTCACCTATAAAGGAGTTATAGGAGAATTCCACTTAATTATAATAGAAGAAGACTCCCTTAGAATCGCCACCTTTATCTACAAACGCATCCCCTAGGAATTATAGAGAATAGTAGAAAACTTAGCCTTTATATGCGTAATTAAATTCACAAACCTATCCACTAAGACTCTATATATTAACGCCTATTAATCACCTACTAGGGCAAATAACATAACTATAATAAATAAATACTTCAAAATCTGCGGCGGATTTAGAGGAGATATAATAATTCTTACTAGAAACTTTAACGCCTACTCCCCTAAATAGCAAATAGGAGTAAAGCAGAACCTAAGGGGAGTAGCCCTTATAACCCTTATAGAGGCCTTAAAACTTAAATACTTAACGCTAAAAGACGCTATTACTAGGCTAGGAATTCATAGGTCTAATATTATCTAAAGGGACTTAGTAATTAACCTTATCTTTACTAATGCCTAAACTATAAGCTATAGCGTAATCTAAGGCCTTAAGGACCTATTAGATTATTACCTAGTTCTAATAGAATTAATAATACTAACATAAGCATTCCCTAAGCTAGAAGAGAAAATAGTATACAAGTAGGCTATGCTAGACTCAGATATACTCTATAACCTCCTTAGCAAGATACTACTACCTATAAGCCTACACACGCTAGAAGACCTAGATAAGTATACTAATATAGTAATTAAGGCACTCTAGTTAGCAGTAGCTAAATTCACTAAAACTAAAAGACTAAAGCTAGGGTGTAGTAAGTTAGGCTAGACCCCTAGGCTTATAGAAATCCGTAAAGCTTACTAATCTCTATACTAGTAAAAGTCTAGGAATAACACCTAGGAAAATAACAAGCTTTATATAGAAAAGAGAAAGGAATATAAGAAAGAGCTTAAAAGGTAAAGAATAAATAGGTATAGGGAATAGGTATTAAGAGCTATAGAAAATAAGGATAAGCTATAGTAACTTACTAACTAGACCTAACGCTGCTAGGAGAGATTAGCCCTAGTAGGAATTAACTCTCTTACTAAACCTAATAATACTAAAGCTATTACCCCTAATAATATTATAGAAACACTAAGGGCTATATTTTTCCCCCCCTAAAGGAGGTAGATATATTAGATATATAATATAACTACCTAGAACCTATTAAATTCCCCCTAATTACTAAGAAGGAGGTTAAAGAAGCTATACACTACTTAGTAGCTAAAAAAGCCCTAGGACTTAATAAACTCCCTAATAAGGCACTAAAAGAGGCTATAAGATAAGTAAATCTAAGAGACCCTAGGAAAAATTAGATTAAAAAGATTATAGCCCTCTTTAATACTTACCTTAATATAGATTACTACCTAAAACACTTTAAGGCCTTAATAATAGTAGCTCTTAAGAAGATAGGAAAGAAGGACCTAGAATCACCTAAATCCTACTAACTAATCGCCCTACTTAATTCCCTAGGTAAGATCCTAGAAGCAGTAATTACTACCTAGCTTTAATACATTATATATAAGCATAACCTCCTCCCTAAATTCTACTATAGAGGGAGAAAAGGGGTATTAATTAATAATGCCCTGCATATAATTATCTAATATATCTATAAAGTATAGGTAAAGGGCAAGGACGCCACCGCGGTATCCCTAGACCTTAGCTTAGCCTTTGATAATGTGTCCTATAAGAGAGTCCTACATAACCTAGCTATAAGGATAATAGGCGGTAAACTTCTAAAATTTATAGCTAGCTTACTTTCTAATAGATTAACTACCCTTAAACTCCTAAATCATAAAGGATCCCTCTTACCTATATAGATAGGAATCCTATAAGGCTTACTAATATTACCCCCTATTTTCCTTTTTTTTAATATAACCCTTACTAAATAATTAGAAGAGGTAGGACTAGTAGTGGTGTGGATTAATAACACTAATATCCTAGTTAAGGGAAGCAGAGAAGATATCTATAAAGCACTTACCTAAGCTTTAGAAATCTGCGATAAATAGGCCTAAATACATGGAGCGGTCTTTAACCTAATAAAATTCTAGCTAATATACTTCCTAAAGCTAGGAAAGAAAGCATCTCCCCCTATAGACCTAATTTACTATAAGGACTAGGAAATTAAACTAGCGGAGAAATATAAGATCCTAGGTATTACCCTTAATCCTAAACTTAACTTTAAAGCCTATATCTAATAAGCTAAAGGTATAGCACTTTATAAACTATATTAACTTAGATCCCTAGGGAACTTAAACTAGGGAATTAGTACGGAACATATATAACTAGCATATAAAGTAATAGTACTTCTAACCTTCCTTATAGCTTACTTAGTGTGGCATAGACTATACCTTAAGAATAGCCTAGTGGTTATAGCACTATAGCAGATCTAGAAATAAGCTATAACCTATATTATAGGATGCTAGAAAATAACTAGTAGAGAGGCCCTGAATGTAAAACTACACATGCTACTAGTAGAGGAAGTAATCCTATCCTAAATAATCTAAACTATAGTTAAGCTAGTAGTAAAGCTAACAATAAGGGACCTAATAACTTCCTATAGCTTCGTACACACCCCTAAAAGCCCACTAGTATAGGCTAAATAGTGGATTATTAGTAACCTAGGGCATAATAAGGTCTGGACTAAGCCCCTAGAACTATTTATTATACCACTATAGCATAACTTCCCTAATATATACATTACCTCTAAAAAAGAACGCGCAGTAATAGCATATAACAGGACCCTCCGTGAGGAAGTAATCCACATATACACTAATAGATTAGGAATAGAAGGGCAAGTAGGATTAGTAGTGTACTATAGTAACCTAGGCACTACAAAGATAGCACACCTAGGCTCCCTACATGATTTCTTAGTATATAATAGAGAGCTTTATGCCCTTAGCCTAGCCCTTAACCTAGTACTAGAGGATAACTAGCTGCTAATATTTATCTACACTAATAATAAGGGTGCCGCTTTCTTAGTTACTAACCTAGCACTAAAATATAGGTAGTAATTCTTACAGGACTTCTATAAGAAGTAAAGGAAGATTATTAACCCTATCTATATATACTAAATCCTAGCATATATAGGCATCCTAGGTAATAAGGCTATTAATAGCCTAGCTAAAGGAGCGGCGGGTTAGAAGGTAAAGCTAAGTAACCTTATCTAGGGGGACCTAATACCTAGAAAAGCACCACTAGTTAAAGGCTTCTACCCTATTAAATTAATAGTAATTTAATATATTAAGGAAAAGACACTAGAGATCTAGCAAGGTAAGTAGATAGTAAATAATAGCAAGAGCGAAGTATACCTAAAAAGGATCTAACTAGATATAACCCTAAGGACCCTTAATAAGTACACTAGGCTACATAAGGTAATATACGCTATAATTACCTAAATTAGAATAGGTAAAATTAGACTAAACACCACGCTATATAAATAAGATATAGTAGAATTACCTAACTATAACCTATATAACCTTAATAAATAATAAACCCCTAACTATATACTACTATAGTACCCTAGACTAAAGGAGGAGAGGGAAGCTATATAGAAGAACATTAGAACTAAGGTAATAAGCCTAAAGGAGCTCCTAGGAGACCTAGACATAGCAGTTAACGTAGCCTAAATAATTCTCTAAGCGAATATCCTAAAATAATTCCACTAGGTAGATAAAGATAACATTATAGCCACAAATAGCAAATAGCTAGAAAGGTAATAAGCTAGGTAAGAAGCCCTTAAGCTAAAAGCTAAGGAAGCTAAAGAGAGGGACAAGGCGCTAAGAATAGGCATAAAGCTAGGCTAGCCTATATTAGTTAGGAGTTATTTAACTACTAACCCTTAGGTGTAAGACACAAAGCATTACCTATAACCCTTACTAATTAATAGGACTATAACCTATCTTTATAATAATTTTGCTATAATCCTAGATAAACCCCCTATAGGAATATAGATAGGAAGGAAAGGAGACTTAAAAAGCTATGCACGCTAAGGGGGACCACAAGAGAGAATAGAGAATAAAGGAAAAGTAATTAAACCACTAGAGGACCTTAGAGAAAATACACTAGGGATTCCAGAGAGTTATTAATAGGTATAGGGGACAAGAGGGCACTAGGGGGCTTAAAGAGCATAAGCATAAGTAGAAAAAAACTCTAGAATCCCTAAAAGAGAGGGAATCTAGAGATCTCTAATTCCGCTATATACTACATAAAAAGGGGGAAAAGAACAAGGACTAGAGTGAGATACTAGGTCTTGTAGCTATTACTTCACTAGAAATTTTCTAGTGGCGCTACGTAACCCTTCGGGTTTCTAGCCGGCGTAATGAATACAACCAACCAACCAACCAACCAGGCATCAACGAATCCTGTTTTGCTAGGCCGTTGGGAAGCGGTGACGGTGGCTGATGGGTGATGCTGCAGTGATGCATGAGCATGATGCATGACAAGTCGAGTCGGGTGGGCCTGGTGGGTATGTAAAACAGCTTCAGTCACTTTTAAGTCGGTGAAGCGAGCACAGAGAAGGAGGCCGGCTGCGACTTGTAGTCTGTGGCTGCGGCTGCAGACTTGTTATTAGGCTGCAAGATCAACAAATGAGCTTGGTTTTCTTTTTTTGGTCGCTGGGGACCTTTTCTCTCTCTCTTCTTCCTCTTCTTCTTCTTAACTCTACGGAGTACTCTTGCTCCTCCACGCGTCGGGTGTTGGATGAGATGATGCCGTTCGTGTGCGAATAGGACATTTCTCGCTGCGGGGAGGAAGAGTGGTTTGTATCTGACCATCATATTCAACTTCCCGGCGGGTGTTGCACGCTGACTAAACGAGACGCGGCGCCGGCGTTACTATCTTGCGATCAACTCGTGGATTTCCCCTGACGCAGCATCACCAGATAGATCCCCTTATCGATTGCTCGCCCCCCTGGACAGATACCTAGATATCCGGATACAAGGGACTTGTTCGCTGGATTTTTTTCTTCTCTTACCACTCTCCAGCACGCATGCAACCACAGGAGTGAAACAACAACCTCTTTTGTTTCCATCGAACTCTACTCCACCATCAGCATTTCGGTGCGTCTTTGCTTTGCGACACACACATTCTTCTCACCTGGCCTGGACACTTGTTTGTTTTGCGCCCGCCCCCCGCCCCCGATCTCATCTTATCTGGAATCCCTTGGTACGTATCATCGAGAGCCCCCTAAAACGCACCGGTTGAGTCTTGCCTTATCAGCAGCCGTCAGCGCGCCCTTGTTCCCTTTGGAAAGAGTTTGATTTGAGCCCTTGACACCCTGCGATGGGCCTTGGGGACAGCTTGTCCTCTTCCAACATTTCTCTCAGACGAGCGGGATTGAACGGATCAGAAGGGCTGGAGCTATGGCTGACTTTTCCTCTCTCACGATTAGCATCCCACAAACGGTTCACGACCATCTCCAGTCTAAACTGATGCGAAATATTTCTTCAAGAGCACCACATTGTCGCAATGGCTCGTATTCAGATCCCCCTCGACGCTCTGACGTCGCGTCTCAACTTCGGGGACCGCTTCTCAGGCTTCAGTTCTGGTCCTTTGTCCGGTCGATTCTCCAACTTGCGACCCATCTCCGAGTTCCTCGACTTCAAGCGCCTGTCCAAGCCCGCCAACTTTAGTGACATGCAGTCTCGCGTCAACTACAACCTGAGCCATTACTCCAGCAACTATGCCGTTGTCTTTGCCATGCTGAGTCTGTATGCACTTCTCACCAACTGGCTCCTGCTCTTCGACATTATTCTCGTCATGGTTGGCATGTGGTTCATTGGACGCCTGGACGGGCGCGATCTCGAGATTGGTACCTTCCGCGCCACCTCGTCGCAGCTGTACACAGGTCTCCTGGTCGTTGCCGTGCCATTGGGTCTGATTGCCTCGCCATTCTCGACACTGCTCTGGCTGATCGGCGCTACTGGCGTGACCATTCTCGGTCACGCTTCATTTCTGGACAAGCCCATCGATGAGGCTTTTTCAGGGGAGGCGGTCTAGGTGGTCGGCCGCGAGCTCCCAAATTTGCGCCCCAATGGGGAAGACCATCGAGGCGCGGGCGGAGGAAAACAGACGGGGATGCTGCGCACTACAGTTCTTGGGGCAATGACTCCAGAGTCGAAGAGTTGGAGACGGAGGGTGAAGACACGGATACACAAGGCGTCGGGTTGGCTATGCGGCGTAACACGCGGTTCGTCAGCGATTCTCTTCATTTTACGGGTATAGACTTGGGTGATCGGAAAAGTGGCACATATCGCCGCCGGCAGTACAGCGATTCGGAAGACGAGGATGGCGATTCTGATTCAAGTGAGAGTTATGGCGAAGAGGAAGACGAAGACGAAGAGGAAGAGGAAGACGACGACGACGACGACGACGACGACGACGATGGTTCGAGCAGATACTTGGCTCGTCTTAGTTCAGAGGAAAGAGAAGTGGTGTTAGTTCGATCGGCTTTGCAGCTCATTGGTCGAGCCCAGGCCATGGGCGAAACTGACGTACATCTCAACAAGCAAGAACTTGAAGCATACGGGCGATACTTGAAGCGTGTGAAAGAGGAAGAGGAAGAACGGGCGAGGCAGAGGAAGAAGCGCAATTCGGGCAGCGGAAGTGATAAGAAGAAGGCCAAGGAGCAGCGAATGGCTGTGCCCCTGACACAGCTGGCACCGACATCACGCAAGAAGAAATCATCTCTATCATCATCGGCAGAATTTCCTCCTCGACAGGATTCCCTGCCTCGACAGAGGGCAGCCAACGACCTGCCGCCCGATGGTCGTGACCAACAAGGATATCCGCCCATGGGCTATTTCCCACCACCTTCTGCGTCTCGCTCGCGGCCCCGGGCGGGTACAACAACATCACAAGGGCCATCTAGTCGGGCTCGTGAAGAGTACGATTACGTTTCGCGGCCATCATCTGCAAATCGACCACGCTCGTCAAGAGGATCTCCCCGGGACGAGGCCTCGGCCACCAGCAGTCGACCTCACAACAACACCCTGAACCCATTCCAGTTCCAGACGGCGGGTCCGCGCGCGCCTTATCTTTCTGGCGCTGCGGCCGCCTCTCGACGGCATGTGTCGGGCCCTCCAGAGATTGTGTACGAGCAGCGCCGAGGAACTACGACTCCCGCTGCAGCTAGGAGCCGCCACGGATCCAGGCGGGCCAGCTACGACGAGTACACCAGCGAGGAGGGCAGTCCCACCAGCGAGGAGAGCACGAGTGATGATGGAGGCAACGGGGCGCAGATTCGGGACCCGGGTGGGAGAACGAGGGGCCGGGGGAGGAGCGAAGCCATTATAGTCGAGGAGTCGCCTGAGCGGACAAAAAGCAAGAAGAAGTCGTCGTCGTCTCCTGTAAAACGAAAACAGATGGCGGGGAAGAAGAAGAAGAAGTGAGAGTGAGAGGGTTGGTCAAACTTATGGCGCATTGATATTAGTATTTGTAGATTGGCAAACCTTGGTGTGAACAGATGAAGGTGAATTGCAGCAAGTGAACACATGACGTCATACCAGGCACAGACTTGTCCATTGGCAAGTACATAGTTACCCGATTCCCGTTCCTAAGTTTGATCTACGTAGGGCGTTCCTGCTTACGGCAATACCGAGCGATATTCGGAAACAGAGTGATTGAGTATAACATCCGGATGCTGTGCCTATTCCTCTAGCCCTCGTCAATAGATGCGAACGGAGAACAGGTCTTGGCATGCTTGGATTGCTGGAATTTGCCTGTTATTGGTAGCGGAGAGTAAGTAGTACATGAATACTACCCGCAGATCGCTTGGTCGTCTCCAGTCCAGGGTTGGTTGAGAGTCTGAGTCTGAGTCTGAGTCTGAGACCAATTCACCGTCCTGCGATGAATGGATGGCGTACTCCTACACGCGGGGTCCTAGAGCATCAATGTGCTCTCCAGTGTTGTTCTCAATAGTCACTATCTTCGCTCTCTTGCGCAAATCATGTCCAACTCGTCAATCACGTCCTCCTTTGCTGTGGAGGAAGTTGGAAGAAAGCGGCCAGAACGACGGCTCGCAGGTAATTGGCCCGTAATACAGTGAGTGGGGGTGCCCCACCTCACCTCACCTCACCTTGAAGCTTACATACGCCCGCATCATCCTTCCCGGGCAAATTATCATCGTGTCCCCGGGCATGGCACGCATAGCAAAGAACAACTTTTCATCCAAAAATGCCACGCACCAGATCCCCCAGTCGCAGCAGCACAGGGTCATCCAAAACAGCCACAGCCACGAAGCGCCTCATCAAAGAGCTCGACACATGGCGCAAGGAGCAGCGCGAGGAAACGGGCATAGAGAGGCTGGGGCCCGTTAGCGAAGGAGACCTGTTAACATGGGAGGCCGTCATCAACGGAAGGGGCGTCGGTGCAGGCTACGATGGTGAGTTGGAACAAACCCCTTCCCCCTCCCCCGCGAGACAACGTCAACTTTGTGTGTGGCAGAGCTCTTCGACATTGTTCCCCTCCCCCCGCCCCCGGGAGCTTCTCGAGGGTACCGGAATGAAGCAGGGAGGCCAGGAGCTGACTTGTTCTTGTGCCGCGCAGCGGGCAGATGGCTCATCTCCATTGCCATACCAAACGCGTACCCCCTCCAGGCGCCCAAGATGCGCTTCGTCACCCCCGTCGTGCACCCGAATGTTGGGCTGGCCAGCGGCGAGATATGCCTCGACCTGCTCAAGGACGCGTGGACGCCCGCGTACAGCGTGCTGGAGTGCGTGCGCGCGGTGCGCATGCTGCTGAGCTGTCCGGAGACGGACAGCCCGCTCAACGTGGATGTGGCGGCGCTGCTGAGGGGGGGCGATGTCATTGGGACGAGGAAGTTGGTTGAGTGTTGGTGCGCGGATGAGGGGGCAGGTACGATGGTGTTTGATGGTGCAAGTTGATGGGGCGGCGGGGGATACAATTGATGAAAGTCGTCTTTAACTGCAGTTTATTTCCATGTGTGTCCTTCCTCAATTAGCAATCGTCCCTGGGGTATGGCCGGCAGTAATGTGTCCAAAACATTAACCCGTGACATGAGAAGAAAACGATCAGAATCGATAAGATATGCTGGCAACACATGAACTCCAGGTTCGGGTGTAGTCATGTCGACTACGTAAAGTACACCTCCATTCAAAATTGGCCGTGCTGGATGGGTGAGGTCCCCTTGACCTCCCTGTCACCTGCCACCAACTTGTGTTCTTTGTCCTTGAAGCCTCTTCAATGCGGCATGCCAATCATAAGAGAAAAAGCAGAAGAGGCTACAGCATAACCTCCTCCCCTGCGCGTTACCCTGCGCCAAACAAGCTCAGACGTCATTTCCTTCTCCCAACCCCCCCTTTTTTTTGCCATGAGAATTAAAATCGTCTCTTATTCATTATAGTGGTAGATCTAGGTTCGAGTTAGTTCATTCATCGCCATGCCAATTTCGCGCCGGTATGTTCTTACTCTGTAATTTGGAAGACCATATGGTTGCCACCCTAATCGCTTGGCCATCTTGGCAAATCCCTCCGTCTCAATAAGATGATAGAATGGGAAGGGAGGGAACATGGCACCATCTCGGTGAACATCAGCCTTGACGAACAGGGCAGTGCCACCAACACCATCGAGCGGTACGGCCAAGTTTCTGTCACCGCCATCCGTTGCCATGTAGGCCATCAGAGTGCGGTAGGTGGGCATCTCGGCATAACCCTCGAGCAGAATTTCATCAGGGCCCATCTTGGAGGCCATCTGCAGGGCTACATCGCTGTCTTGCCAGCTGTTAAAGTCATAAGGCCGTTCATCAAGCTTCTTCTTTTCATCATTGTAGTATCTTTGGAAGCAATTGGGGACAATGATGTCTTTGTCATGCTTGGCAAGATCCTGAATCAACGTGGGCGGCGTTTCAATAATGTCAGAGTCCAACCACAGCACCCATGAGGTGGCGGGCCCCAAAGTGGTGAAGAGCAGGGAGTTGCGAGCCTTGGCCATGACGGCGCGTCGGTTCTTTTGGTTGGACATTTTGTGACGTTCGGTCTCATCTTGCGATACAATCGCCGGTTCGAAGTCCTGGCGCAGAATAATGATGCTCTTGAATCGATCCTTGTCGGGTCCACGCTTCTGCGTCTTTTGGATCTGCTGCTGCAGGGCGGCCGTGGCGGCATTGCCCTCCTTGGTCTTGGGAAGAATGAAACCGAGTGTGATGAGTTCGTGAGGGTAGCTAAGGCGCGACAGGTTGTCCCAGTATTCCTGATAGAAGCGGGCCATCGGGGTCAGGATAAGAACGTGCTCCTGGTTCTCTATCGGATTCGGTGTGATGGTGACATTGTTGAGGTTGTAGCGAACGACAGGTGGCGGCGCCGTCTGCAGTCCCGATTTCGTGTTGGACTTCCTATAGGGCGAAGTCGGCGGCGACAAGTGATGCTGCGCAGTGACAGCTTTCGAGCGAGCCGACTTGGCAGGACTTGAGGGAGAAATGAGAAAGAAGAGGATGAAGATGCAAAGAACGACGCCCAGAACGAGAGTACATGGGCTTGCCTTCTTGAGGCGGACTGACCCCATGGGTCGCGCCATGGAGTCTGCTGCTGACGGGATATTCTCGAGGGGAGAAGTGCCGTGCCGTGCCGTGCCGCCTCGATTCGATTCGATGCGACTCGATTCGCGATTTACGTGGCAGAGGCGAGTTGCGACGATGGCATGTGGTCAGATCGACATGCAGGTGCAAAGTGGCATGAAGGGGACGAGCGAGTCGAGTCCGGTGCGACCGACCTGGATTGGCAAATTGGCACACTCACACTATTAATACAACCAACTTGCAATGGGGACGCGTGCAAGACGGGGGCGGCGGCGGCGGTTAACGTTGCCGGGACTAAAAGGGAGCAGCAATATTATTACTCCGTAGAGCGTGAATGAAGAATGGATGAAAGGTGGATGCAAGGTGGATGAACTGCGGAATCCACCCACGACGAGCTCGTTTGTTGCTTGCGCCCTCTCAGCCTCGTCAAATCACCGGCTCGGGAGACCGTCTGTCTGTCTGCCCAGAGTCTCACCCTTCATCTCTCACACCTCTCACACCTCTGCAGCAGCAGCAGCTCAATCATCGACCGTCATCTAAAATGTCCGACAACATGGATCGTGGCCTCGACGAGATCATCGCTGACAAGGTATGAAGCCCTCAAAACCATTCATTCCCTTCCCTCGGCGTGCGCCCTGTCTGCCCAATTCCCAATTCCCAATTCCCCGAACCACCCAAGCTAACCGTCTCTGCAGCGCAGCAATGGTCGTCCAAACCGTAGCGGCGGGCGAGATAACCGCCGTCGCGACCGAAATGAGTATCCCCGAGACGGGGTAAGAAAGGTTTGTCCTCATGGTTTGCCTTCCACTGGCCACCTCTGACACCGGCCTCCCCAGGTTGCACAACCCTCCTCTCCATGCGACTGTACAGCCAGCGGGCTGGCCTGGCTTGACTCTGAACTTGTCGACTCGATACACAGAGAGCCTTGACGATGCCGACAGTGCATTCTCCCTAG
Source organism: Epichloe typhina subsp. poae (assembly GCA_030389615.1). Lineage (NCBI taxonomy): Eukaryota > Fungi > Ascomycota > Sordariomycetes > Hypocreales > Clavicipitaceae > Epichloe > Epichloe typhina. Next base: position 2,133,781 of record CP098317.1, on the reverse strand, counting down.
ACGTAACGCTAACCAGCTCTTGCCCTCCCCCCCCCAACAGTCAACCCGCGACGAACCTCGAAACTTGGATAGGTAAGTTGTTGTTGGCCCACATGGACGCGCGGCGACTTTGCAGCTGATCAAGATCAAGCGAATGGGTTCATGATCGGTATGACGAGAGTGGTAAGGATTCGAGTCGCGACGCCTATCTGGACCTCGAACTCATGGACTTTTAGATTCTCGCCGAGCTCCAGCCCCTCGACGCCGTCGTCAGTCGCCATCAAAGTAAGCTCGTGCCAGGACGGGCAACTCCCAAAACAATCAGCTTGTGGATTTATCCCTAATCACCTTTGACAGCGAGACCGGTTCGAAAATCCGCATCGATAATATTCATTACGACCTTACAGAGGAGGATCTGGATGTAAGCTCTCCTCAAATCAGTCCTGATGGTAGCCCAGTCTGACACCAGCCCAGGAACTCTTCTCAAGAATTGGCACTGTCACCAAGCTGAATCTGCGATACGACCGCGCAGGGCGATCCGAAGGCACTGCCTATGTCACGTATGAACGAAAGGAAGATGCTGAGGATGCTATTCGGCAATTCGACGGAGCCAACGCGAACGGTTTGTCCCCGCCGAAGACTGAATCTTTACACATAACACACCTCTGACTGATGATTTCAGGCCAGCCAATTCGTTTAACGCTTTTGCCATCTCGCAACCCATTCGATACTGCCATCATGCCTGGGCGACCACTGTCAGAGCGAATTTCGAACCCTGGCAGTCGAGCTCCTCGCTCCACGTCTCCCCGGCGTAGAGGCGGAGATGATGACGTGGCTCGTAAAGGCATCGATAGATATGTACCCGGTGAACGATCCAGAAGCCCCATGCCCCGTCGTCGAGGAGGGCGAGGGGAAGGACGACGTCCAGGTGCTCGGCGTGAAGAGAATGCGCAGGAAAGTGGCCGCGGGGGTCGTGGGGGTGCTCGAAGCAACCCTCGTGCCAAGAAGACGCAGGAGGAGCTGGACGCGGAGATGGCAGACTACTTTGGGGGTGGCAGCAACGATGCTGCTCCCGCAGCCGAGGCTCCTGTAAATGGTGCGGTTCCAGCGACTGGAGCATCAGCCGCTGGAAATGATGACATTGACATGATTGAATAAGGACATCTCTGCATCAATGTTTGGGGACAACACCTGGGGGGGGGGAGCCATCTTTCGGTTAAGCTTCAGTCATCTTGTGCATGAAACGAACGGGTAACAATGGCACGCGGGCTCACCATCAGTTCACGCGCTAGAATTTATAATCAATTGTAAGGATTCGGCTTTTTTTTTTTTTTTTGATCAGTTTACTTTTACTGCAAGCCAATCTCATGGTAAAGCATGAGTAGATCCCGTGGGACTTGCACCATGTCGTGATGACTGCTCGTCGGTCACTAAAATCCTTCCCTCTACTATTGCCGCACTGGTTCCTGGATGGACGGAGGTACAATTGGAGCGTCATCTCACATCCCCAGCTTCATACACGGACTGTTATGCCACCAGGCGTTGTTTCGATAAACATGTCTCCGTCGTGCCTCCACGCGGTGCGCAAGCCACTGCTGCTCAGCGCATCGCAGATGCTCTGTCAGGGGCAACGGCCAGCGAGTCCATCTTCCTCATGGACCTAAATACAGTGTCCCCCTCATCTGCCAAGGCCATGGCGTATGTGTTTGGAAAGGCGAGGAGTTGTTCAGGGGCGAAGCTGGTGTGCATAGGTCCGTTGCGCATGGGCGAGGAAAAGATGGGCAAAAGGAAAAGGGGGGGGCACCTTTGAGGATGTGCCCTTTGCGATGGCGGAAGGATTAGAAAGGAGGAAGAAGAAGATGGGATAGAGATTTACACATAATTGGTTTTCTTTTGTCATCAAGCTTCTAGATCATGTAAGGATGCAAGTTTTATAGTTACAGCTGGCACATGGCACAGGGTATTTTTGGCAGATCCAAAGCGTGTTTCCTCTTTTTTACATCATAGCTATCGTCCCAGCATCCGCTAGGCCGCCGCTACCAAGAAATCCAAAGATTCCTCCGGTTTTTGGTCCCGGCGTTACCGACATAAATTCTAGAGCCGGGAACACTCAGCTTCGAATCGTGACATGTACCGGCGCCGGGGTCTGGGCGGACAGACAAGTAGATGCCTTGTGTCGAAAGAGCTCCAAAATGGTCCGCGACAAGGTATCCCTTCTTCGAGGAATCGTACTCTTGCGCAGACTCTGGGGTCAGTGGGACTCCAAATACAACGCCGGTCGCGGAAGTAGCCACCGTCTCGGCTGATGCCATCGCGGGAACAAAGAACTGTATATGCGCGCCAGGGGGCGCGAAACTAGAATTGCTCATGGTTCGCATGAACTTTTCCATCTCTTCTTCCTCCGATGAGGCGAAGTAGGTCTCTCGTGGATCAAGTGACAGTAGGCCTTTCTTGGGACCCCATCCGCCGCCGCCACTCACTACAAGCATAGATGTAAGATGAAAAGCTTGCGTTTCTTGATAAAAAAATCCTAGGAGGAAGAAGGGAAGGAAACAAAGAAGGAAAGAAAGAAACAACGTACAGACTTGGTAGAATCGACTACCGGCTTGGTGTTGCTGCTCAAGGTAGTAGGCACATGACTCAACGTCTGCTCGAGTCACAGCTTTGCCCTGTAATATGGTCGAGGGATCAGGAGCATTCTCGGCACTCCATGAACTCGTCTGTGACTTGTCCGGGGTGATCAATGCCCATACGCCCATTGGTCCCGAGGTGGTCGCAGCTGTTCTCTGATGTGCAAACATGCTGTTGACGGCATCTTCCAGCTCCGTTGACGCCGGTACCGGCTTGCCTCCTGCTTCAATGCCCCGTACGATGTTTCCGAAGCTCTCCGTTAATTTACGAGCGCGAGTCACCGGAGATAATGGTGCCCAAAGTCCAAAGTCGGCTACTGACTGCGCCGGTTGATCAATCTCCACGTGAACATTCTGCCGTTGCTTCTCGTTCGTCTGCTTCCGCTTCGGGGTTCCTTGAGATAAATCATACCGACTCGTCAGGAGCGTGGAGGCCCTGTTGTTGAGGAACGTCGTCCGGGTGAGGGGGAGAGTCTGAGTGGACAGCCCAACTTTGAATGTGAGCGCAGCTACCGAATCTCTCTCGAATTTATCAACTGGCGTATCTGGCTGATCTGGTTGCCATAGCTTGGGCAGTAACGAATCCAGGTCGCCTCGCAGGACCGAGATGCCTGGCATGGGAACGGGCTCGCCTAGTGCGGGAGCAATATTGTCCACGATAGCACATAACAGATGGAAGTCTTTGATGCTTTCCGAGGCCGATAGAAGATTGACCAACTCCGAATTGAAGTTGGGGTCATCTAATTGTTTGGCCAATTCTGGCGTGGCTAGAACAACAGCCGCATTGTGTTTCTTTGGGTTTTCTAGTACGGCATTGCCGTGGAGCTTGCCTATGATTTCTTGGGGTTTGTCCTGTGGAAACAATCAGCACCGTGACATGGAGACTTGATTTTCATCGCTTCCCCTACGTTGGACGATAGATAGTAAGAGAACCTGGTTTGGTTGGGAGCTTTCAGCGTAGATAGCTGCCGCCTTGATGCCACGTAGCGCCTGAGGGGGGAGCTTCTCAAAATACAACGAGGCGCACAGAGCACCATGCTGGCTGTGGCCTGCGACGCTGATTGCCGGGCCGTCTTTCCTGCTATTACAGTTCATGAATCGATTTGAAGTTTCAATACAAGGTTGGGACAAACTATCTCATGGAGGGCCCGGGAGAAATCAAAGTAAAGATGGTGATTTATTATGTCATGAGCCCAGGGGCCAGCACTAAAGTGAGTGAGTGTGGCTGGCAATGTGGCTGAAGCTGCCAATCCCGTTGCACTGCCACATTTTTTTGAACCCCTCCTCATCCCACCTTCAGCTGACTCGAAATTTCGATCCAAGTTGCATTCGCGCCGAGACTCGGAAGTGAGTCACCAGTGCCTCTGAGCTTCCAGTCCAAATCTCCCCTTGAGAAGACGTGGAAGCCCCTACATTTTGGGCTTCAGCAAAAAGTCTTCAGCACGACGTTCAGACTCGCAGTTCGAGCACTTCGGGTGCGGTCTGTTTCCCCGGGAAGACCCTTGACTACAACCGCTCGTGCCGCCATGGCAAGCAACGTCACTCGAGGAGGCCCTGGTAAGACAATTGGTATGTACTGGCTTATAAATCAGGCATGAGACTGATCATTACGTGATGCAGCTGGGCCGAGCGAAGCAGCCGAAGTAAGATTTGAATATTCAACCCTGCCACCGATCGAGACGAGCTCCAACAACACCAGACTCTAATGTGAAGCAGAATGTAAACCAGGCCGCACAGGCTACTGCGACCAATGATGATGGAACTCCCAAGGTGAAGTCAGAGAAGGACTGTAGGTTTTGTCTGGAAACATTTTTCGACCATCATCAAGCATGATCAACAAGAGAACGATGCTAATGGGTGGGTGCGCAAAGTGGAAAAGGAGCGGAGAAAGGCGGAAAAGGCTGCTAAGCTCGAGGCAAAGAAAGCAAAGGCTGCGCAAATGGCTGCGAACTCTGCCTCCAAAGAAAAGAAGGCCAAGGAGAAGAAGACGGAGGAAGTTGTTCCACCATACGTCGAGGATACGCCCGTTGGCGAGAAGAAGCGCATTCGATCGTTCGAGGACCCGAATTTCAAGGCCTACGACCCAATTGCCGTGGAATCAGCCTGGTATGACTGGTGGGAAAAGGAGGGCTTCTTCAAGCCCGAGTTCACCCCCGAGGGCAAGGTCAAGGAAGCCGGTAGTTTCGTCATTGTTCACCCTCCTCCCAACGTCACCGGCTCTCTGCACATGGGCCATGCTCTCGGTGACTCGCTGCAAGATCTCATGATCCGATGGAATCGAATGAACGGAAAGACCACTCTATGGCTGCCCGGCTGCGACCACGCTGGTATTTCTACACAGAGCGTCGTCGAAAAGATGCTGTGGAGAAAGGAGAAGAAGACCAGACATGATTTCGGTAGAGAGAAGTTTGTGGAGACTGTTTGGGAGTGGAAGGAAGACTATCACAAGCGCATCAACAAGGCTCTCACACACATGGGTGGCTCTTTTGACTGGAGTCGAGAAGGTACCTTCAATTGAGCCAAGCAACATTATCAAAGAACATCATTTAACGTGCCTTCAGCTTTCACCATGGATGCCAACCTTTCCGCGGCTGTGGCCGAGACCTTTGTCCGACTTCACGAGGAAGGTATCATTTACAGAGCGAACCGACTTGTCAACTGGTGCACACACCTGAACACGGCCCTTTCCAATTTGGAAGTCGACAATAAAGAGCTCACGGGTCGAACTTTGCTTGGTGTTCCAGGCTACGAGAAAAAGGTTGAGTTCGGTGTCATTGTCCATTTCAAGTATCCCATCGAGGGATCAAGTGAGACCGTCGAGGTTGCCACCACTCGTATTGAGACAATGCTTGGCGACACTGGTATCGCAGTCCATCCCCACGATGCCCGCTACAAGCACCTCGTCGGCAAGAACGCTGTGCATCCTTTCATTCCTGACCGTAAGCTTCCCATCATTGCCGATGAGTATGTCGACATGGAGTTTGGAACTGGTGCTGTCAAGTTGACGCCCGCACACGATCCCAACGATTTCAACCTCGGCCAGAAGCATCACTTGGAATTTTTCAATATCCTCACAGACGATGGTTTGATGAATGAGAACGCAGGTCCATACAAGGGCCAGAAGCGCTTCGACGTCCGTTACTCTATCCAAGATGCACTCAAGGAGAAGGGTCTTTACGTTTGCAAGAAGGACAATGCCATGAAGGTGCCCTTGTGTGAAAAATCCAAGGATGTCATTGAGCCCATTATGAAGTCTCAATGGTGGGTTCGCATGAAGGAGCTTGCTGAGCCTGCCATGCAGGTTGTCCGAGATGGTAAAATCAAGATCAGACCCGAAACGGCCGAGAGAAGCTACTTCCGCTGGCTCGAGGATATCAATGACTGGTGCATCAGCAGACAGCTGTGGTGGGGTCATCGTTGCCCTGTCTACTTTGCCAACATTGAAGGTGTTTCCAAAGACACTACCGACGAGAAGCTTTGGTTCTCGGGCCGAACTCGTCAAGAAGCCGAGAAGAAGGCTGCTGCTGCCCTGCCAGGCCAGAAGTTCACTCTCGAACAGGATGAAGATGTTCTTGACAGTAAGCAGACTACCCGAAACTGGCGGAGAGGGAGAGCTATGTATGTGTTCAGCGCTAACGTTCACGACAGCTTGGTTTTCTTCTGGTCTCTGGCCGTTCAGCACACTCGGTTGGCCCAACAAGACCCACGACCTGGACACGCTCTATCCCACCACCGTTCTCGAAACAGGATGGGATATCCTCTTCTTCTGGATTGCCCGAATGATTACCCTCGGCTTGAAGATGACCGGCAAGGTCCCCTTCAGTGAAGTCTTTTGCCACAGTCTTGTCCGTGACTCGGAAGGCAGGAAGATGAGTAAGAGTTTGGGCAACGTCATTGATCCTCTTGACGTGATCTCAGGTATTCAGCTGCAGGAGCTGCATGAGAAACTTCATCAAGGAAACTTGCATCCCAGTGAGGTGGAAAAGGCCACCAAGTATCAAAAGACTGCGTTTCCTGACGGTATTCCTCAATGCGGTGCCGATGCTCTTCGGTTCACCATGATCAATGCCACCACTGGCGGCGGCGACATCAATTTGGACGTCAAGGTGTAAGTTGCGTTCCCGAGAGTCAACATGTAAATATTTCAATTCTCACCGTTATCGCCTAGCATCCACGGATACCGCAAGTTCTGTAACAAGATTGTAAGTCGTCCAGGGAGAAGCACATCACTCACACTCAGGTGCGGTCTCGCTAACTGAATACCCAAGTTTCAAGCCACCAAGTATGTCTTGGGCAGCTTGCCCGAGGGTTTTACCCCTGCCAAGGACGGCATCATTCGTGGCAAGACTTTGGCTGAGCGATGGATTCTTCACAAGATGAACAGCGCTACCAGGGATCTCAACGTTGCGATTGCGGACCGCGAATTTCAGAAGTCCACCACCATCATCTACAAGTACTGGTATGCCGAGCTCTGCGATGTCTTCATTGAGAATTCCAAGGCCATTATCCGCGATGGCACAGAGGAAGAGCGCCAGTCTGCTCTTCAGACTTTGTACACCGCTCTGGAGTCAGCTCTGACTCTGATTCACCCGTTCATGCCCTACATCACCGAGGAGATGTGGCAGAGAATGCCTCGCCGACCCAACGACGCCAAGTCCATCATGGTCGCCAGGTATCCTCAGTACAGCCCTATCCTGGATGACCCCGAGTCAGAAGCTGCCTATGAGCTTGTCCTGGCCTGCACCAAGGCAGCCCGATCTCTCATGTCCGAGTACGCACTCAAGGAAAATGCCGAAGGTAGGCAACTCAGTGCCCGAATTTTTTTTTTTTTTTTTTCCACAATCTGACGACTTGTCCATGACTAACTGTCTTTCTTCCCCAGTCTTCGTTCAAGCATACAATGAAGCCGCCCTCCAGACTTGTCACGCCGAAGTAGCATCAATCAAGTCTCTCAGCGGCAAGGGCGTCAAGGCAATACAAGTCATCGGGCCAGATGCCCCTCGCCCGGCCGGGTGTGTTGCGTATCCCGTCTCCACCTCTGCCGCCGTCTTCTTGCACGTCAAGGGCCGTGTTGACTTGGACGCCGAAATTAACAAGGCCCAGAAGAAGCTGGAGAAGTCAAAGATGCAGAAGCAGAAGCAGGAGAAGATCTTGCGGGACCCTGGGTACAAGGAGAAGGTCTCGGCAGCGGTCCGTGAACAAGATGAGCAGAGACTGGCTGATGCTGAGCAGGAGATGCTCAGTTTCGAGGAAACGATTAAGCAATTTGAGCAGCTAAGACTCGAGTAAAGCATGTTAAGGGGGGGAATTGATAAGCTCGAATACACATTTTACAAGAGAAGATTGCTGTGGTAGTCCCGCTCACATAGTAGTTTACCATGGTCAGAATCGTGTGGTTTCATGGCCAAAAAAAGAAAACATCCACCTAGAGGGAAGTTTGTCAAAGCAGATTTGGCTCGCTAGATTTTCATCTTTTGATAAGTTACTGGCGGACGGACAATGTTTCATTACCACCCGCCTTTACCGCCGCCGCCGCCGCCGCCACCACCACCACCGCCAGACGCTTCGTCATTTTTCCTGCCTCCCCCCTTGACAGGTTTCGACTGTGCCGCCTCATGTCTCTTCAACTCCTCTGGGACCTTGGAAATGGAACTCTTGCTCAGCATCTGCCTCAGGTCATACAGAACATCTGCGTCCTCACTGCCCAAAAAGGTGATAGCCACACCACTCTTGCCAGCACGACCCGTACGTCCAATACGATGGGTGTAACTCTCAATGTTGGTAGCCATGTTGAAGTTGACCACGAGGGAAACATCAGGGACATCAATACCGCGACCAGCCAAGTCCGTGGCCACGAGAACCTGTGTCTGTCCCGAGCGCACCGACGCGAGAGCCGCCTCACGCTGCTCCTGCGTCTTGGACCCGTGCAATGTGACTGTTGACCAGCCCATGGATCGGATGTCTCGCGCCACGGCATCGCAGTTCCTCTTGATGTTGACAAAGACAATAATCGGCGGCGCGAATTCGTTCTTGGACAGGATCTCCTGCAGTCGCTTCTTCTTGCGGTCCTCTCCAGACACGAACTCGACGCGCTGCTCGACCGTCTCGACAGCTTCTCCGGCATTTCCTATCGTTGCAGTGGCCGGACGCCGGAGGTACTTCTTGGCGATCCTCTCGACAATGGGAGGCATGGTAGCTGTGTACATCATGGTCTGGCGATACTTGTCCCTTCCGCCAAGATGTCTCTTCATGAGCTGCGCATTTTCTGCGTCCTCGGTATCGGGCTTCTCGTTGCTGACGGGCAGTGCGTCGAGGATCTTGTTGACAGATTCTTCGAATCCGAGATCAATCATGCGATCTGCTTCATCCATGATGACGTAGCAGCATTGGGAGAGCACGAGGAGTCGTCGCTCGATGCAATCCACGAGACGACCGGGAGTGGCGACAATGATTTCCGCGCCGTTTCGCAACGCAAAGGCTTGCTCTTCGAGCGAATGTCCACCGACGATGCTGACGCAGCGGAATCCAAGCGGTTCGGCGAACTTTCTGGCTTCCGTTTCGATCTGCTGGACCAGTTCACGAGTTGGTGCGAGGATGAGACCGTAAGGGCCATCGTTTTTGTTGATTTCGGTGAGGGGAGGCAGATCAGATATGTAGACGAGAAGTGGAAGCAGGAAGGCTGCCGTCTTTCCGGAGCCGGTGACGGCAACGCCGATGAGGTCGCGCGCCTGCAGAGCGATGGGGATCGCGGCCCTCTGAATAGGCGTGGGCTCCTTGTAGCCGACTCTGTCCACAACGTTGAGCAGCCGTGACGGGAGTCCCGACTCTTCCCAGTTGCGCATGGGATCTGGAATGGCGCCTCCTTTGGTGGATATACCAAAGTCCTCTTTGAATATCCTCCAATCTCTCTCGCGCATCTCCTCGAGCCTCTTCTCGGACCAGTGTCGTCCAAGGCCCGTCCTCTCAGCTCTCTCCCTGGCTTTGGCCCTTGCCCGATAAAAGTCCTCCATGATGCCCTTTGCGCGCTCTTTGCCATTCTCGACATCCCGTTCTTCAATCAGCCTCGCGCGCTTCCGAGCTCGCCTCTCTGCATCATCGTCGAACTCGCCTCCGACACCGGCGAGCGAGAGTCCCCTGTTAATGCTCTGGTTCGCATATATGGGATCGTTGTCTCTGGACGTATCATCTTCAAGATCCCATTCAAAATTGAACTTCTTTTCCGTCGTGCGCATGCGCTTCCTCTTGGCCGAGAAGCTAGACTGCTCGTTGACTTGAGGTCCCAGATACCGCGACCGCAAGAGCGAGGCTTCGATGTCCTCTGCTGATCTCTTCTCGCCGTTTGTTTTCTCGCTCTTCTTCTCACTCTTTGGTCGATTCATGGATCGAGGGCCGGTGGGAATCTGCGGCAACTGGCCCGGGCCATTTGCAAATCCGTTCGTGGAGGCGGACGACGTTCCTCTGGCAGATGCTCCGTTGGATCGCGATTCCCATCTCCTTTGTTCCTCTCTTCGTTTCTGGGCTTCTTCGGCGGTTTTGCGCCTCTTCTCTTCTTCTTCCTGTTTGACCTTCTCGGCGGCTATGCGCTCGCGCTGAGCTTTGGGAATGAAGCGAGGCTTTGCGGCAGCAGCGTCTGCTGCTTTTTTTTGCCGCAGGATCTCCTCAATGTCAAGGGGCATGACTGTGCTGTTGTGACTCCAAAATATTGTCAGACCATGTAAGACGCAATTATTTCCTCGGTGACAGTTGCGAATCCCGAGTGAGAGTCTTGTTGGTCTTATTGTTGAAACAGTGATGGATTTCGTTTGAAGAGAGAAATGGAACGAGGTCCGCCGCCTGGCAAGGCTGTGGATTTGTCCAGGTCCCATCCAGCAAACGGGCCAATCAAATTGTGCGGACGCCACCAAGACATGATCCAGTTTAAAGTTGGCGTAGCCTTGACAGATGCTCGACGTCGACCTCGACGACGACCAACCCCGAAACCCCGAATTGAATCCCTCGAGATCGAGATCAATCCTACATCTTCAGCAGCAGCAGCAGCAGCAGCAGGCACTCGCACTCGAGGGGACGTCATGGCCTCAGCATCCAAGTACGCGCAGCTGGCCAAGACGCTGCCAGAGCCGCTGCAGCGATTCTTTGCACGATGGCCGCCAGCATCTCTCCAGACCACGGTCGCTGCCCCGACGCATTTTCAGGAGCAGCGGCCGGATCCGTTTCGATTCTACAAACATCCCGCCACAGGCAAGTGGCAAGACCCCGTGTACTCTTCCCGCCGACAGGCGCAGCTGGTCCAGATGGCGCGCGAGCACGGCGTCGAAGAGCTCCTGCCAGAAACCACAAAGGGAACAGAGTACCGCCTGGCGTACCGCGTAGAGCACGGCTTGCGAGTAAAGGGCACCGGTGTAGGACAAAAAGTAAAGGGTCACATCCACGAGCGACACATGATTGCAAAGTACGTCGACGCCGTCTCGATTCGTCATCTCCGTCGTTGTCGCGGACAGATGTCCGTCGGGACTGAAACCTCCGTGGCAAAAGTTCAGCCAAAAAAAACTAACATACTCGGCGTACAGGATGGAACAGAGAAGGAAAGCCATGATGGACATGCCAAAGCTGATCAAGGCCTGGAAGAGGGTGAGTTTATCTTTGATTCAACCCCCCTCCCCCCTTTCTGAACCTAGTTACGCAAATGTATCAGCCGCCTACTAATAAAATGAAAATAGGTCGGAAAGCGAAACTGGACCAAATGGCCCAAATAAATGATTTCATTGCAAGGAGGTGTCTTGTACGTTACATGTATATCTATGCATTCCCAGGAAAAAATAGTAGCACCAGTTTTGTACCCCCGCTCCCAAAGGCCGAAGGGCAGAATTACCCTTCGTGATTTGATCTCCGCCGGACGAAGCCTTCCATGAACTGAGGAAACTCGTCTCTCCGACACAAAATAGAATCTCGCAAGAATCAGCAACGTCATGTCCCTTACTTTTCTAAATAATGCCGTCAAAAGATGGCACGCCCCCAATTCCCAACATGATGAAACTTCCCCAAACCTACACGTATCACGTGACGTTAAACTGGAAATACTCCCAAGTTCCTCCATATCGCCATCCCAATACGGAGTACCTAGTCAAATGACTGCCAGTTGTGTCGTCGAACCGGGATCCCATACTGCCGCACCGGGGCCATCGTGGCTCTCCCAATCATGAACGCCACAGATCCCACGCATTACGAAATTCTTGGTCTCACCCCTTCGATCCTCAACGAATCCCGCCAAGACCCCACCACGCTTTTAAAGAAGGCGTATCACGGAGCCCTCCTGCGCCATCATCCCGATAAACAACCATCTTCTTCCTCTTCGTCTATTCCATCATGTACAGCCTCGCATTCAATATCCGGCTTCAAGGCATACACCGTTGATCAAATTGCCACAGCATTCGCTGTTCTGTCCTCCCCTGGCCAACGCACAGAATATGATGCCAGTCTTCGTCAATCACAAGCGCTTGCTGGATCGGCGACGCCAAACTTCCAAACCGGTGTAGAAAACGTCGATTTGGATGACCTCCCTTTCGATGAGGAAATGGAGCGGTGGCACGGGTCTTGTCGATGTGGGAACGACCGGGGCTACTTGTTTGGCGAGGACGACCTGGTGGAAGTGGAGGATGAGGGTGTGTTGTTGGTAGGATGTCAGGATTGCAGTCTTTGGTTACGAGTTCACTTTGCGGTTTTAGATGATGTCGATTCAGCATCCAAGGAGAGCATAATTAACAAAAGTTGACAAACCTTGGCAAAAACGCTGGCGAGCTCAGTGGTGCCTGTCATTAATCAGATCAACACTCCATGCAATAGGCGTCGACAAGCTGGGCAACCGCTGAAACAGAATCGCAGGGAATGAAAATATTCCAAAGCCAACCTAATACCCGGTCGAGGCAATTTTAGTATTTTTTATTTGTCCAGACGGCTTCTCGCAATAGACTCTAAAAGCAGAACTTCCAAAACAAATGCTCTCTCATAGGACCACGTGCCAGTCCGCAGGACAGTAGGAGCAGAAATCGACGTCTCCATCCGTTGTATACGCGCATTTCCCTAAAAGATGCCGAGGCACTTGATAAAAAATAAAACACAAGTCTTCCGTCCACTCCGTAGACACCAGCCCGCCCGATACCATAGTGATCAAAGCATATATCTTGGCAGCATAATTATCCAGTTTTCTTTTATTTTTTTTACTCAGTAGCCTTGGTGTCCTCAGTGGTGGAGGCGGCAGCAGGCTCAGCGGCGGCAGTGGTCGCCTCCTCCTTGGCAGGAGCATCAGCCTGGCCAGCGGCACCAGTCTCAGCCTCGGATGAAGTCCACAGAGTCTAGGTCAACCCATGTTAGTGCGAGTTCGCTCCCAAGGCGGCTGCATCGTTCGAGGGACGTACCAGGTTGTCACGCAGGAGCTGCATGATGAGAGTGGAGTCCTTGTAGCTCTCCTCGCTCAAAGTGTCAAGCTCTGTGGTACGAGTGTTAGCCTTATCATTCAGAAATGAGGGTGGAGGCGACAAATGGTAGCGGATTGCGACAGGTCATACCAGCGATGGCGTCATCAAAAGCCTGCTTGGCCAGGTGACAGGCCTGATCGGGGGCATTCAAAATCTCGTAATAGAAGACGGAGAAGTTAAGGGCAAGACCCAGGCGGATAGGGTGGGTAGGAGGAAGCTCAGTCTGGGCAACCTCGGTGGCAGCCTTGTAAGCTTCAAGGGACTGGTCGGCGGAGTCCTTGCGGCGGTCACCGATGGCGAACTCGGCAAGGTAGCGGTGGTAGTCACCCTTCCTGGAGATGAATTATCAGTGTCCGTCTACGGTTGATAGTGTTGATAAAACTTGTGGACAGAAGTGGGAGCATGCGTGCATTTTGTGGTAGAAGACCTTGGACTCGCCAGACTTGGCAGAAGGAATAAGGTGCTTGTCGAGGACTTCGAGAATATCCTCGCAAATCTTGGCGAGCTCGGCCTCAATCTTTTGTCGGTATTCCTTGATGAGAGTGACCTGGGACGAGTTGCCCTTAGACTCCTCCTTCTGCTCAATGGAAGTAACTATTCTCCACGAGGCACGGCGGGCGCCAATGACGTTCTTGTAGGCAACAGACAAGAGGTTGCGCTCCTCGACGGTCAGGTCGCGATCCTCAGAGGCGACAATCTTCATGTTGTCGACCATCTCTGCACACAAGCGCGGAACGTTAGCGCCGGATGGATTTTCCTTCAAAATCAGTCATGGCCAGTTCAGAGGGTGTAACGAACCTTCGTATCGCTCAGCCTGCTCGGCGAGCTTGGCCAAGTAGACGGCATCTTCGTGACCCATTTTGATGATGTTTTGGACTGCTGGGGGCACGATGGCATGTTAGCGCGAGCTTTTTGTGGTAGCGTTTCGCAAGTAGACATTGGTGTTTTGACTTTGCGTGGCCTCTTTAGACCACACCGTGTCCATAGCCTAGACGATTTTTTTTTGGGGGCGCAGGAAAGCGGTCAGCGGCCTTGTTCTGGTCGCAACCTGCAGTTACCGAACCTCACAAAGACAAGGCGAGTCTGCATAAACTGCAATAAAACGCGGGAACCTCGCGGAGTCAGGGTCACGAGGAGTCGGATACAACCTCGCGTCCCCGCCTCCATCAGCCTTTCTCATCTTGGTGGGGTTCGTCAACGGCCAAGTCGAAGCCGTGGAGAGGCGTGCGTGGTGTGCGTCACCAATCGAGCGTCTCAGGCCCCTGCACTTGTTGCAAGCCCGCGTATTCGAGGTTGTCGTGTATGTAGTTGCTGACGGCAATGCTTTGACCAGACCAGCACGGCGGCCTGGTGGGTGATGTCGAATCATGAGCTTCACCCAGACGAGGTGGGAGACACCATGACGACAGAGGGAGGGAGGGGCGCGACGCAATAGAGCCACGAAAGCAGCAGACGGGGACAGCACGGCATCAGGAACTGGAACTGGGCAAAATACATACCGAAAGAAGATTGAAGTTGGTTTCGAAAGGTAATTCAGCGGGACGAAGCTGAGGACTACGATTATGTGGACGACAGATGCGTTGGCGCAAAGGACGGTTGTGGTGGTTGTTTGTTGGAAAGTTTGAGATTGAAAGGCTGATGAGCGAAAAGCGTGGGATAGGATGGAAATGGAGAAGGGGCTCGGGGCGGAGGCCGGAACGAGGCAGCAGGGCACCACCACCAGGACACCAAAGCACATATCGCCAGCTGCTCCACCGGTGGAACAGGGAGGCTCTCAGCGTAATCTCAACTGTATCACGCTGGGGCTCCTGTCATAATTCGGCGCCTGTACATATGTAGGTAAGTGCATCACTCTGTGGGGCAGTACAGTCTACTCTTGTTGGTGTGCAGTTGCACATGAAACTTCCGCCAAAAGCGACCACTCGGCAAGTACTGTCTACTTGCTCGTTCATGACCCCACTCTTACTCCGCACATGTACACCCCGCTGTACATACAGTGCTGTCTGCCTCCAGTGGCGCCATGTCAACGTCGTTAGTGCCGATTTCAGCACATGTACTCCGTAGTCGCTACCCGATAGCTTTCTGGTACGCTCCAGCGCCGTTGATCAATTGGCTGAACGTGAACTGGAAACGAACCCGATACTGGGACCAAGTAATTGACTCACCCTTCACTTTTCTGCTTTACAAGTGATATTGTTCATTTGTGCTTTGCTCACATTTTGTAGACACTCACTTCAGTTGTGTGTGGGGTGCACCGCAAGTCGCTGCATTCGTTCCACAATCCGAGGTTACGAAACAGGGGGGCAGAGAGCGGGACGAAATAGTATTCTATCAAGATGATTTTTCATTATGGCTGTCGAATCCTGCCCCAATGTCTAAAACACTCAAGATGAAGCGAGCGACTTTGCTTCTGGGGCGCACAAAAACCATCGCCGTCTTTCAACAATTTCAATTTCTCTCATGTATGCAAGTACCAGCGGGTCAGACCCCCAAGGTCAGACCACCCAGCCAGCTCCCCCGTAGCTGCCTCAGAACATGTACAGTGGGGTCCCAGTAATTCCGAAGAATTTCCACCAGAGTCGCCGTTGCTGCTGCTTCGGAATTACTGGGACCCAACTGTACATACGGAGTACCCGCCTAACCCGCCCGCACGTCATAATGCCAATGCACAAACCAACACCACGACCTCTATTCTCCCTCTTTTCCCTGACTCCCACCACACCAAACATTCCCAATTGCCCAACATGCTCCGCACAACCTTCATCAAGACGGCTGCTTTCCGTCCCCTCCGAGCCACCCTCACCACCACTGCTCGGGCCATGGCCGCAGGTGATACCGGTGCCCCCCCCAAGACTGGTGGCCAAGGGTGAGTTGCGTTCCCGCCTCCGAAAAGAGTACGATGAGATGTGTTTTCGGGGGTGCAAAGACGATCATAGACAGCCCCGACGCCCTGTCATCAGTCGAGGCAAGTGCGATATCGATGACTAACCGGAATTTCCCCGACACAGCGACGCCTTCCAGCGCCGTGAACGCGCCAGCGAGGACATGGCTATTCGTCAGCGCGAGAGGGAGAAGCTCCAGGAGCTCAAGAAGAAGCTTGAGGAGCAGCAGCAGCACCTTCAGCGCCTCTCTGACCACATGTGAGCCCGACGTCTTTTCATAATCTCTGGCTTGTGAATGGGTTCTGCAATGAAAGCTGACACGTTATCTTCCCAGTGAGGAAATCACCAAGGACCAGGGCGGCGAGAAGAACTAAGCTTGGGTCACCGGATAGCCTGAGCGCATTTCCAGAAGATCTATACGTAACGATGGCGGCTGTGGCTCGAACATGAATCAAGAGCTTGGAGGAACAAGATTGACCATGAGAAGCAAGGGACAATAAACTTGCTCGACAATGAAACCTTGGTTGATTTGTTTTGTCACCATCTAAGCTAGTGTACAAATATCTACTCATCTTACTTCTCGTGTAAAATTTCCAGCTCCGTATCTGTATAATCTCCTCTGACCAACACATGTGAACTTTTCCCTTCAGATGTCATCTGTCCTGATAGCGTGCCCAAAAAAAGCTTATTAAAAAAAAAACTCCGATAAACCAACCTTAAGGAATGGACCAGCCCCATGCACGCAGACTATCGTCGACCATAGTATGAACGGTAAAAGCTTTCGGCAGCATCACTCTCTGGCCCAGCATAGTGACTGCTGAGGGAGCTGCTAGACTTTTGTGCGGCCGTCACCTTGGCCTGGAGCGCTGAGGCATTCGCGTCGATCCATTGTAGCTGCGTAAGATGGCTGTTGAGAACACGCACAATTTGACTCAGCTGTGGCGTAAATGTTAGTGAGCGCATACTATGAGAAGAGGGGAATAAACAATGCGCGCCAGGGAACGTACAGGGTCTTCAGCCTTGGCTCCTTTACTCAAGGTTCCAGAAATATCATTAATCTCCTTGACCATCTTGGAAAGGTCTCGAGACTTCTCATCCAGTTGTTGCGTCAGCTTTTCGGCCAGCTTGTATGTGCGCTCACGCTCCTGATCCGGACCGGCGAGTTGCTCTCCCGGACCAATCTGCTTGGCGAACATATCTTGAACTTCTGATTCATAGCGGTTCAGCCAAGCCTCGAGCTCTTCTTGCTGGCTCTCCACAGCAGCAAGCTGGCGTTCGATTTCGTGGCTGGCGCGTTCAGCCTCGAAAGTATCAAGATATAGCTTTTGAATCTTCTCTCCATTGTCGACCAAACTGCGATCCCAGTTGGATACCGCGGTGGCTTGCTCCTTGAATTCCTTCTGATACTTGGTCAGGTCAGAGGCCCATCTTGTCACAATGTCTTCCATGGTCTTGTTCTTAAGCCTGGCCATTTGCGAAGTAGGTCCCGTCGTGGAGGCTCCCAAGGCACCTGTAGCGCCAATCTGAGTCGTTGGCTTGGATTCATCTTTACTTTGGTTGCCGACCTTGCTTGCAGCGTCTGTGGTAGGCTGGGCTCCGTTAAGTCCACCAGCTGTAGAGGCGGACACAGCAGGCGTTGCACTGGTCGATGTGGCGGTGGTCGCTGGAGGCTGCGCGGTGGTCGATGTAGCTGCGCCGCCTCCAAATAGAGACGATGCCGGCTTTGATGCTGCGCCGGTCGCAGCTGTGGATAACTGGTTGCCGCCAAAGAGACCACCTGCAGTGGACGTAGTAGACGGGACTGTGGCAGAGGCTGTTGACACAGCGGGCTTGTTGCCAAACAGGCCACCAGAGGAGGCGCTCGTTGTCGTGGTGGATGGAGCTGCGGCGGTAGAGCTGGCATTGCCGCCAAACAGACGGTTGGTTGTCGTTGAAGCTGAACCCATAGCTCCAGATGTGTTGCTGGCGGTAGGCTTCGCGCCAAATAGTGAACCTGCGGCAGCTGTGGTGCCGCTGGCTCCTCCAAATAAACTCCCAGCAGATGCCCCAGACGTCGACGCAGGCTTATTTCCGAACAGACCGGCTGCAGAGGAGCCAGTACTAGCTTGAGCACCGCCGAAAGGACCAGAAGTTGCTGGAGCGGCAGAGGTAGACGTGCCTGAAGCAGCTGGCTTAGCTGCCGCTCCACCGAAGAGCCCGCCAGCAGAGGCCCCAGTTGTAGACGCAGGTTTAGATGTATCAGCTGGAGGAGCTCCCGCGGGAGTAGTCGACGGCAGAGATAAGTGAGGTTTGGCTGGAGTGGCTGCAGTAGCAGTGTTCGAGTTTCCGAATAAAGGTTTTCCGGTGTTTGCAAAGAGGCCAGATGATGGCGCGGCCGTTGTCGTCGTGTTTTGTGCTTGTGAAGCGCCACTCTGAGCGCCGAAAAGGGAGGGACCTGAAGAAGATTGACCACCTCCGAATAGGCCACCCGAAGCAGGTTTGGCAGCTGTAGAAGCACCGCCACCGAATAAACCTCCCGAAGCAGGAGTTGTGCTGGTGCCCCCAAAAAGTCCGCCGGCAGGAGGAGTTGCCGATGTCGATGTAGCTGATTTATTCTTAGCCCCTTCGACGAGGCCTGGAGAGGATGGAGTTGTCGAGGCGCCTGCAAAGAATCCAGGCCCCGAGGCAGAATTTGAACCTGTGTTTGCAGAAGAAGTAGCAGCACCGAATAGATTTCCTGATGGTTTTTGCGCGTCCCCTGCTGGCTTCTGGCCGAAGAAAATGCCGCCACTGTTCGATGGAGTGGCGCTGTCACCAGAGCTACCACCTACTGTGCTAAACGAGAAAGATGGAGTGCCTCCAGAGCCGCTGCCGAAGAGACCGCCCGATGCGGGCGCCGTACTCGTCGCATTGTTCGAAGGAGCGCTCGACGAGCCAGAAGTTCCAAAGTTGAAAGAGGACATGGCGGCTTCACGACGGGAAGCTGGCTGGGTGCTGTAGTGGTTACCTTGGTGGAGGGACTGAGAAAGAAGGCAAGGATATCACTGTGCTCCCGAAAGAACTAGAAATATCCACCACGCCAAAGAGAATAAAAGGTGAATGTAAATGTCCTCTGGGACTGAAACCACTTCTGTGAGATACAAGCTGATACAGGCTGATGTGGTTGAGGATCAATCGTCGACGCAAAGAAAAGCTTGCGCGAGACGAATGACGGATGGGAGCTTTTCTTGTGGTGATGGTGTGGTGATGGTGCTCCAGCTCCACGCGCCAGGCTGGGTTGGACCCGAGCAGGCGCGCTAGAGCCCGTTCCCTGCCACACACCACAGCTTGCCCAATTGGCCCAATTGGCATGGCAAGGCGTCAACGCGCGAGACCAGACCACAAATCATCCAGTTGATGAGCCCCACGTGATGGAGCTGGACCTCGACTCCTGCCTTCACCCATTGTCCAGTCTGTGTCATTATCCCCTTTGCACTTTTCAGGAGGCAGAACAAAACGAGGCCGAGGCCAACAACCTGAGAACAGTTGACGCCGACAGCTGCCTCTTCGAAGCGGTATGGGCCTGGGCGAAGCTCCCGAGTTCCAACGGAGGTTCACATCCCCTGGGTACCTGAATTACCAGCTACTTACCTACTGCGACCCCCTTCACACGCCATCCCGGGGAAGCTTCCTGCTGCGTTCCACCGGACACATCGGCAGACGTCGCAAATCAGCATAATGGCGTCACCCCAGGGGTTAGAGCCTCCGCCAGAGATGAACAAGGCCGATCCGGGGGCACACCAGCTATGTACGCTTCTTGCCAGCGGCATGACAAGAATCAACTTCTAACACAGTGACATAGCCGAGTCAGAAACATCAGACTCAGAGGATCAGTTCACAGACGCCCAATCAAATCCTATGACGCCACATATAAACTCGCCGATACCGAAAACCCGTATTGAGAAGATTGATTCCAGCCCCTCTCATGGCGAGATCCCAGGCACAGAGGCATACAAGATGAGGGAAGCGGATGCTCAGCCCGATGAGATTGCAGTCGAAAATGACGACACGGAGGAGTATTCCAAGGTATCGATGGAAACGCCTCGACAAGAGGTCCCGATAACTGTCCTGGAACCTGTGCAGTCAGTCAGGGGAGGATCCCCTGCGCCGACAAGCTCACCAGATGTCGATGCCAAACCTGACGTTGTACTAGAGCCGACGAATAATGACGAAGAAATCACTACTAGCGATGCAGAAGGAGATGCCGCAGACGAGGAGCAAGATGATGAGTTTGGTGACGACTTTGACGACTTCGAGGAAGGGGCTCATGATGAAAACTTTGATGATTTCGAAGACGGTTTTCAACAACCGCAACCTTCACCAGCGGCCTCGCAAGGTCCCCCACCGGTTCAACTATCACGACTGCCATTTGTGAGAAACCCTGGCTTTGAATATCCAGGCATCTTCGTACCCTCTAACAAAGCTTCTAGTCGATACCCGATTTCGATGGCCTGGGCCCTGACGAGGTCTTGTCAGCAGCAGAGCAATGCTTGGACAGCCTGTTCCCACCCGAAGAAGTCGATTTTGCAACCCCTCAAACTCTACCAAAAGAAACATCCATGTTCCTGACACCACGATCTGCCTCATTGTGGTCCCAACTTGTTGCTCCCCCACCATTAGCTCCTCCGGATTGGATTCGTTCCCGGACTCGACGCCTATTCCTAGTATCACTAGGTGTACCCGTTGATTTGGACGAGATTTTACCGGCGTCCAAACAGAAGAAGCTGATTCTGCCTTCCTTAAACCTGCGTGCGACATCGCCTAGAACGTCGAGCGACTCAAGATCTACTTCGCGGCTGCGACAGGGCGAGGGAAACACAACATCAACATCTGTAGACACACAGGGGAAACCCACTGGTTCCAGGAAAAGAAAGGGGCCACCACCAGAGCCCGACCTAGACTTGGTTGCGGCACGATATCTTTGCATGACGACAGATGAGGCTCTCGACGGCATGACGAATGAAGAATTGAAGCAACATGTTGCCAAACTAGAAGCGATGCAAGGAACAGCCAAGGAGGTTTTGGACTTTTGGCGGAAACGGACTGACGAGAAAATAGGCGACAGAGAGGCGTTTGAAGGGGTCATAGAGAACCTGGTAAAGCATGCCCGTAAATTCAGGAAATGATGAATAGTAATGAAGACGACGACGACGACGACGACGACGAGCTTCTCCAAGAAGAAAATCATGTCCAAATATCTCGATCGAATTGGGATCTAGCTATATTTCTGATATTTTCCTGCCCTGCTTTGATCATTTGCAACGCCGTGTCTTTGCTTCCATAATGCGGCTTCTACATTTCACGGACCACGGCCGCTGAAGCCAACTCCGAGGGCCTCCAAACGATGATGCCGCCATCACTGATCATCCTCTCCCCGCCCAGCTTTCCGACAGTTTACTTGGTAAAAATGAACCGACTCCCCGAGTTTTGAGCGTCAAGCCGCTTCTGGTATAACACCCAGGTATACTGTTTCAAACGGCGGCTGTTGCTCCTCGAACCACTTTTGTGTAACCCGACATGCCGCGGCATAGAGCGCTCCTCATCCCATCATGATCGTACGTTTGGAAACCTTTAGGCCGTGCTGGGCTCCAAAGTGACACCGCTGTTTGTCATGGTACGAAAAGGGTTAGTGATTTGCTTTCCTCATGTTTTGTGCACCACATAGTTGTGGGTGGAAATCTTACGCAGTAATGGTGGCCCATCCAATGAGACGCCAATGCTTCTCAATACGTCGGCTGAGGGCGACCTTTTCGCCAATGTTTGTGCAAGCAGGGCTGACAAGGACGAGCTTGGCAGCGTCGTTCTTGATAGCAGCAACCTTGGCACCAGTAGAGGTAGAGCCAATGTTGACCATGATGAACTCGTTCTGGGCGAGCTTGGCCACCTTGGCTTGCTTACCGTCGGCGGTTCGGACACCGAGCAAGCGACGCAGCAGGTAGAAGTTGACCTCGATTTCGCTGTAGATCTCGGGAAGTCTGCCCTTGAGACCGAGAACGAAGCCGACCAGACGATCGGCTCGGCAGAGAGTAGGGTCAATGCGGGTACCAACACCAATCAGACCACCAGGCACGGCGTACTTGAGATCGTTGGCCTCGGAGTTGAGTGTGACAACACGAGAGAAGATGGGAGTGCACTTGAGGGCACCGTTGTCATCACGGGAGACGATACCAGGACGGATTTCAATCTCGTCGCCGAGCTTGACGACACCGTGCAAGATACTACCACCGGCAACACCGCCCTTGAGATCGTCAATCTCGGCACCGGGCTTGTTGACGTCGAATGATCGAATGACAATCATGTGGGGGTCCATGGTAAAGTCTCTTGGGGGCACGGGAATGGTGTTGACGATTGCCTCGTTGACGGCGTCGATGTTGAACTTGAGCTGAGCGGAGATGGGGATGACGGGTGACTTGCCAGCGACGGTTCCTCGGATAAACTTGAGAATAGACTCGTACTGTTGCTGAGCGGCCTCCTCTCTCATCAGATCGACCTTGTTTTGCAAAATGATGATCTTGTCGAGCTTCATAATCTCAATAGCAGCCAAGTGCTCAGAAGTCTGGGGTTGAGGGCAAGACTCGTTTCCAGCAATCAGAAGCAGAGCAGCATCCATGACAGCGGCACCTGACAACATGGTACTCATGAGAATATCGTGGCCAGGGCAATCGACGAATCTGTGTTGTTCCAACTCATGTTAGCTCTGAACGTGTCGCTGCAGATCCACTTGTTACTTGGAAAGCCGGTGCAACAAATCAACATAACTTACGAGACGTGTCTCAGTAGTCTATAAGTGCCACTGCATCCATCACGCTCGCAAGGAGGGTCGACCTCCTTTTCGCTCTTGTAGCTCCGGTAGCATCCTGGTCGAGGGCACTCGGGGTTGTCACACTTGTAGATCTTGGCGTTGGCGTATCCCAGCTTGATGGTAATATTTCGAATCAGTTCGTTCTTGAAACGGACGGTCTGCACACCAGAAATGGCTTTGACGACGGTGGATTTTCCGTGAGCGACATGGCCTATGGTACCAATGTTGATGGTTGCTTGACGCGCGATAATCTCGGGAGTGAGGGGGCTGAGGCTGGCGACGTCGAGATCTTTGGGATCGGTTTGCGGCGGCAGCGGGGGTCTTTGGATGGCAGGCTCCGGGGCAGCAGACTTTTTCAGCGCAGACTTCAAAGGCTGGTCATCGAAGCCATCGCCGACCTCGTTGTGCTCGATAGACTCTCCAGAGTCGGACTCGGAGTCAATGTCGTCGTACTTGGGGTCCCCGTTCGACATGGTGGGCAAGGCAAGGGATTTTTGGCGGGGCAGGTGGTTTGTCCAGTTGCGAATTACTCAAGTAGGCTGCTCTATCGCACTAGGTCCCCGAGGGCGTGAAATAGTTAGAGTTCGGGTGACCTTGGAATTCAAAGAAGATGATTCCCTAAAATCCGTGAGTGTTTCCACCTAGATCGGCCGCCACTATTTGTTGCTGGAGGGTAATTCGCCTTGAAGCAGTCAAAATTCCTCGTGTGCAATCCATCTAGGAGATGACTCTACGCTAGTCCTCTTGGGGCCTGATAAGCTGATAACAAGCTCCTGTGCCCCTCCTCGGCTGAAAGTCGGTAAATGGTTGGCTGCATCTCAGATGAGCATCGATCAGTGACGGAAAAAATGCCTACGAAAGCAGATGAAGAACGAGTCTGAATGCTCGAGCGATTAACTTGTATACACCCAAATGAATTGCTTTCTGTATCCGCGGCCCGAGTCGGTGTTTTACTGCCGAAGATGGTCCGTATTCCAATTAAGTCTGTTTTCCCATGCCCATCCAAGTGGCGAAGAGACATAACACATCACAGCCTATTTGGTTCTTGTCAACGTTATCCATTTGATCACTTCTGCCGTTCTTACGTTGATGGGTGACCTAAAAAAAGAATACACGAATCAGCCCTCCTGCTCGGCCCTCCTGCTCTGCAGGGGCATCCAAATCCTCACGTTAATATGCTATGCTACCCTGTGGCACGTCTGACCGCAAGCATGGCTAAATTGAGACGTTCCTTTTGCAAATCGCCTTTTTCTACTTTCTACTTTCTACGGAGTACGGATTACACTCATAGTTCTCGAAAATTCGAGGTCAAGCAATCAACAGGGTCGGATTTTTGAGGACAAGTTTCGTTCTGTAGTTGGGCTACTGTGAAAGCAGCGCTTCGTCTATTAAACGCCAAACAGCTGACTTCAACATGGGTGCTCTTTACTCGAGAAGATTGTATGCATCCTCTCGCCACCCTGGATTTTGTCAATAAAATGACACGATATGCCATCCAAGTGCTTCTACTCCGTACAGTGACGAAAAACGTCGTCAAGGTCTATAATGAACTCGCATCGTTGGTTGTCGTATGCGACACTATGAAGGTGCGGTGTGAGTGAATCTTCAGGCCCGCCAACTGCGAACTGCAAAACTGCAAAACTGCAAAAAAAAAATTCACCGCGCAGCACACTGCGATGGAAGAATAATGCTGATGGATGCTGATGGATGCTGATGGATGATTGCACTTGCACGGATGCAGATGCTTGAAGTGAAACATCGAGCATGCCAATTTGGTTGGGCCAAGATGATATCCGGGCCCAAGAGCAACGAATCCTGATGCACGCATTGCCGCCCGGATGCTGCACGGTGGCTGGGCCTAGTCAACTCGGCACGGTGTATGGCGCTCTAATTGGCTTAGCAGGTGTGAAGACGGACTGCAGCTCCCCTGTAGACCCTGTTGTAGACCCGTCTTGCAACCACTGTGGCAAGCCGTTCCGTGCTTTGCGCCAAGTGGAATGAAGTGGACCCTTTTGACCAGGGTTGCGGAGAGCCACGAAGGTCTTGATGAATGAAGGGTCTCGTCTTGTAAATAAAGATTATTGTAATCAAGAGCCTTAGAAGGTCTTATTATTTGGTAAAAATAAGCTACAAGTACTTCCCCTAGTAAGAGATGTAGTATAGAAACACTTGCTGCTGCATGGCTAGTTTGTACGGCGGAGTAGGACGGGCCAAATAAAACCCGCAACCCGCAACCCGCAGTCGCAAAGATGGGGCCTCGCAACTTGTTGAGCCAACCACGTCCATGCCGGCGTGGCGTTGTCAACGTGTCTCCCATCTTCAACCTCGCCCTCGCACCCCGGCGCCAAATTCACCACCGCCATCCCCCCAGCCAGACAGACGGCTGGCTCCAGTGCGATGGCAACGCTGCCCACGTCTGCCCACGTATGCCCACGGCTGCATGTGGAATCTGCACACTTTATTTATTGTGGTGGTGGTGGTGGTGCTGTGTCCAGCAGCGAACGAATATCAAATACCGGCCCCCTTGTGAGAAATCGCTATATTCGTCGCCTGTTCATTCCGTCCCAAACGTCTGGTTGATCGAGAGCTGCTTTTGCTCTCATACGACGGCATCAACGGATTCATCGCTGACATCTCCAACGCTCGAATAACGGCGATACAAGCCTCATGTAAGTCGACGTCTCCATATGCTCCCATATGCTGTCTCATCTCCACCACCCGGATGCTTGCACCTCGCCCCAAATCTTGAATATGGGGAATGGAACTCAGCCCAGAGCAAAGACCGTACCGCGACGGTCCAGCGACACATCCGGTTGGCTCCTTCGGTCGGCGTCTATTGAATCAAGCCATCCATCCCACTTGGTCTGGCCAGTGTCCGTGCCTATCAGAGGCCGTATGCTCTATCCGCCATCTTCCGTGCATCATCTGGTCATTCACGCCTCACTATCACTTACAGTCTCCACACCCTTCGACTAGGCCGGCGCCTGTGATCTGTCGAATGAGAGCTGCTTGAGAGCTGCTTGGCTTGGCTTGCCGCCGCTCTCAAGGCTCTCAAAACTCGTCGGCTCCCTCTCCAGACCCTGACCTGCTGGCCCTTTTCTTGTTCCTCGTCAGCTGGTCTCTACATCTCCTCCCCAAAATTCACTCGTGAATTCTCTCATTCTTCTGCTTTCATTTCGGACTCTTTTGCTTGCAGCTGGCTTGGAAGCATTGGTCACGTCGTTCCTAGTAGCAACGACATATATCACATACGAAGGCATCTGATTTTGTCCCTTTTGTCATAACTCGCCTTTCGTTTATTCCACATATACCACATACAAAAGTTGACTACACAATGGCTGGAAAAGGTCCGTTTGGAGACGCAGTGGATTGGTATATCGTTCGGAGAACCAAAAGTTATGACTAAACCATGATTGTTTCTACTCTAGGCTTTAAAGAAGAAAAGAAGCCGCCCGCTGCGCTGAACCTGACACCAAAGCGATCAGATTCATCGTCCACAGACAATTCGCTCAAGGTTCCACGGACACCTCGTTTCGCAGAAGCTACATCGGTAAACTCGCCTGTTGACATGGATAAGTCGCCGTTCGCCGACCCCGAGAAGCCCGAAACGGGCGACTCACAGCAGCCTGGCGTAGTTGGCTTTGGCTACATCAGCAACACCCTAGAGTCCAGCAACGGACCGAAATCTCCTCTCAAGAGCGCCATGAAGGTGCCAGGAACTCCTGCCAGACAATTCACAAACCCTCTCAGCCCAACTTTCCGGGAAGAAGAGGTTCTCGAAAAGCGAGAAGCCCAAAATGACCAGCAGCAAGCCAATGACGTCGTACGTTCCCCCAGCCGTTCCAATACAGCCGGAGAAACCGAGTCCTTACTAATGAGTTTGCTTGTAGAAAATCAAGACGCGTGTTCGAATGGCCAAGTTTGCCTTGCGTGGTGTCAACTTCAGCTGCTCTCTAATCATCTTGTCCATGCTGTCGGCATCATTTGCCATCTTCAACTCGACCAAGTCTTTGGCCGCGGCCAGCAAGTTCACGCCCTGGGCTCCCAATACACAGCAGACGGCATGGCCGCAGAAGCTCACCCTTTCCATGGCTTGTGTCTCCCTGTTTGCCTGTATCTTGGTCTTTGTCGCATACTGCCGAGGTGGCCATAAGAGAGCTACCAAGGTCAATACCTACTACACAATGTTTGCAATCGGTTGGGTAAGTCGAGACTCAGCAACGCCACACCGTTCTCTGTTCCAAGTGGCCAACTGACAGGTCCTCTAGTTCATCTTGAGCATGCTCCTCTGGGTGATCACCGCCGTCATCTTCCAGCACAGCAAAAACAGCAGCAATAACAAAGACATGTGGGGATGGGCCTGCGTGAAGAACCAGCGTGCCGAGATCTACGCAGACAAGGTCGATTACGCTCTTGTTTGCCGTCTTCAGAACTGGACTCTGCTCTGCATCATCATCGAAATCGTTGTCGAGGTCATGAGCATCTCACTCTACAGCATCGTCTTCTATCGATTCTACTCGAAGCGTCGCCTAATGAAGTCCATGGACATGCGAGACCGCGCTCGTTCCGATCTCTACCTCGCCCAGCTCCGCTCCCAGTCTGCCCCCAACACGCCCGGGTTTGGTCCCAAATCCCCCGGTTACTCTATCCACGGCCCCAAATCGCCTGCCCTGAGCAATTATGCCATGTCCCCCGCCACCCCCCGCCACCTACCGAAACCTCTCGGATATCGAAGAGTCGAGCCCCTTCACTCCTGGCGACAATGTCACGGTGAACCAGCCCTCGTTTCCCTCCCCCCAGCCTGGTTTCAAGCTCCAAGCACCTCCCGTCAAGGCACCCTCTGCCACCCCCAAGACCATCCAAGCCGCCTTCTCGCCCACTGCTCCTCGAGCCCCCTCACCGCCTGCCACGTCCGCGGCGCCTCAGCATGCTCCCCAACCAGCTGATGAACCAACTTACGAGTCGGTTCCCATCCCCGGCGCCTATGCCGGCCAGGCCATCAAGAGCCCGCCTCCTCATCAGACAACTTTTGGCCAAGCAATTTGAGAATAGGAGTCGAGAGGAGTAGCAGATGAAGAATTCACATGAGAAATCGTACACATGACGGGTTATTTTTCTTTCTTTGAGTTTGTCAAAACCGGCGTGGGCTGACGTGCAATGACCCGAAAGTTTTCTTCTCGTTCGAGTAGTTGCTTCGTCATTTTTCCATCTTCACTCTTTCTGTTTGGGAGGGGGGTTTTATACCATGTTTTGGGAGTTCTCTTTTCCTGGGAAAGCGACTTGAAGAGCTTTGAGTCACGCCTTTTTGCTGAGCTTGCTAGGTGGGTGGTACGGTGCAGTACAGAGCAGACGTAGCCATAATTTCCAAATTGTACAGTCATGCCATGCGGAGATTTGCCGTTCCTGTGACGTGTCTGGACGTATTTACTGCTCTGTTCAACCTGGTTTATTTCTGGGCAAGAAATCATGAACGGTCCCTGATCGATCGACCCTGGCAGCTGGCAGATCTGAGATCTGTCCCACGGGCAAGGCTCCTTGCTGATCTGATTTTGGATTCTTGGGACTGAATCTTGTGTAACATGTATCATCTACTACTTTCCATATGTGATGGGCCCAAGTCCCCATAGTAGATGCAGGAAGGAAATCTTTGCTAAATTAGGAGTGAACATGAACCACTTCAGTAAACCTAGTCACGTGGCACACGAATTTGAACAGAAAACTCATCATGAATTAGCGACTCCTAGATACAGACAGACACCATAGGCGACAAAAACAAGGGTAATTAGAAAATGAAGAAACCATTGCATTACTTTTCGAGTAGCCCACCCACACCTTGTAAACGTCATGAGGGTGCAAAAGACAGTTCTTCGGAGGCTTTCGTCACGGAGCTATTCCATTCTGTTTTTTTTTTCGTACCTCCCCGAGGCTCCGCTACCCATGCAGAATAAAAGAAAAACGTCGTCTTGTTGGGCAGGTGGCCTCGGCCTCGAAATGTCAACTCTAGAAAACCGCGCATCTATCAACAGAGCTGCAACAAAGGAAACAACCTGGTTAGAACACTTCCCCTTTCCCCTCAACCCCCTGGCCAAAGATGCCTAGCTGCTTGTCGCAGTAGGAAGGCTGCTCATAGACGGAGCAGTCCTTAAAGGAAGTGAGTGACTGGAGAGAGGAAAATGCAGTGTGTGGAGAGAGAGAGACTTTGAGAAATGATGAACGGGCTTGATTCGTTTAGATGAGGTCAGCAACGTTCATGGGCATTTCCTCAATCTGAGTGCTATAGAACTGCTCAATTTCACGCATCATGCGGACATCCTCAGCAACGACGAAGTTGATGGCAACACCCTTTCGGCCGAATCGACCACCACGGCCGATGCGGTGGATGTAGTTCTCACGGTTGGCGGGAAGATCGTAGTTGATGACCAGGGACACCTGCTGGACATCAATACCACGGGCCAGCAAGTCAGTGGCGATCAGGACACGAGAAGAGCCGGATCGGAACTCCTTCATAATCAGATCACGCTGACCCTGGTCCATGTCACCGTGCATGGCGGAGACGGTGAAGTCACGGGCAGTGAGCTTTTCAGTGAGCCAGTCGACCTTTCTGCGGGTGTTGCAGAAGATGACGGCCTGGGTGATGGTGACAGTCTCGTACAAGTCAGAGAGGGTGTCGAGCTTCCACTCTTCCTTCTCAACGGCAATGTAGAACTGCTTAATACCTTCCAGGGTAAGTTCGTCCTTCTTGACCAGGATACGGACGGGGTCGCGCATGAAACGAGTGGTGACCTCGAGGACGTCCTGGGGCATGGTGGCGGACAGGAGGACGACCTGAGTAGACTGGGGCAGGAGCTGGAAGATGTCGTAAATCTGGTCGGTGAAACCACGGGACAACATTTCGTCAGCCTCGTCGAGGACGAACATTTTCATGGCATCAGTCTTCAGGAAGCGACGCTGAATCATGTCATGGACACGGCCGGGGGTACCGACGACGACCTGAGGACCGTCCTGGAGAGCCTTCATGTCATCACGGACGCTGGTACCACCAATGCAGGCATGGCACTCAACGTTCATGAAGTCACCGATGGCGACAACGACCTTCTGGATCTGCTGAGCAAGCTCACGAGTAGGGGCCAGGATGAGGGCCTGGCACTGCTTGACCGCGGGGTCAAT
The DNA here is from genome assembly GCA_030389615.1 of Epichloe typhina subsp. poae. Taxonomy (NCBI): domain Eukaryota; kingdom Fungi; phylum Ascomycota; class Sordariomycetes; order Hypocreales; family Clavicipitaceae; genus Epichloe; species Epichloe typhina. The sequence goes on along the minus strand of CP098317.1, from coordinate 2,103,831 downwards.
CTTCTGAAGGACGGAAACGGAGAAAGTAGCCGTCTTGCCAGTACCGGACTGGGCCTGGGCAATGACATCGTGACCCTTAATGACGGGCATAATGGCGCGCTGCTGAATAGCAGAGGGACGCTCGAAACCGTAGGCATAGACTAAGACGTTCGGCAATCAGATACATGAATATTGTGGTTTTCATTCCCTTCTTTTCCGAGGGTTTTAGGGCAGTAGTGACGAGTAATGGTATGCACTTCTCATGATGCAGGGTAAAATAGACTCACCACCTCGGAGAAGCTCAGACTTGAGGCCCATGTCATCGAATGAGTCGACGGTCTCATCGTAGTTAGACTCGATCTGTCCTGCAAGAAGGAGATTTCGAGTCAGCCATTTTGCGCTCAATTTCTCTTCACGTTTCTGTGTGGGGCAGACATGGCGGGCCAGAGGTCAGGCAGCATCGTGGGGTCTTGACCGACATGGGAGAGAACGCGCGCAGTTTCTGCATTCTCCCTGATTATGCCGGCAGACCGTCGCAATGCTTGCTGACTTCCCAGCCGAACCACGGAGAGACCCTCCCGAACATGTGCAAAAAACTCACCCTCGGGGACGTCCTCGAGTCCCTTATCGGTAGCCATAATTGCGGTTTGGTGGTTGGAAAATCTAGATCAAGCGCAGCTCGACCTAGATAATGTCAAAGACGCGGGGCGACGAAGTCGTTTGGAAAGGAAAAAAATCGCAGGGTCCTCACTGGGAAGGCTGCGACGATCGGGGACGGCCGGGAAAGAAAATTAAAGTCGACTAGATTCGTACACTCTCGTTAAATGCGAGAGCTGAAACGTAATCTAGGAAAAAATTCGTGATATCTTGTAGTGATGTACCTTTGAGAAAAGGGTTGGGAAGAGGAAAAAATTTGTGAGGGGCGTTGGCTGCTTGTATATTTTTTGCCCGCCCGTCTTGCAGTAGCCAATCAGAGGCGGTAAAGAGGCTGTGGGACCCATACTTAGGGTACCTCTGGAGCGTACCACAGCTGACTCTGAATGTGCAATTTTTTTCCCACTTGCGCATGCCTAGATTGGTGACGTTTCGCATGGGGGGATTCCTTTCATCAGCTCTTCCACATTCTTGCTAGCAATAGCAGATGTCGGCGCAATAAAGGTCGTTTCCCATGCTTTTTGGATTGAGGGAGCCTGTCAATGACCGATTGGTCTTTTTTTTTTTTTTGGTCTAAACACCATTGCTCTGACTTGTACTGCACCGACCCGCACACAGGCACCACCCACAGCCGCGCACAGATAACACCAGACAGAACACTTGACGGGCCACTTTTCTTCCAACCTTACAATCCGTACTCCGTAATCCGTGCTCCATTGATCAAACTCAACCCAGGATTCTGGCAACTCGTTCCTCGTCAATTCCGACTCCCTCCACGCGCAGCCGTCGACCTAGCTAAATCGACTGCATTGAAGTACATCAAAGTGACATAGCCGCTACGATATTTTCGACCGCACCCAACATCACTCACTGTCTACTCTTGACATACGGCGGCAGCTGGACGCTGTCGTTACTCTCAGTCCCAGTTGCAAGCAGCATGCCGTCCACTGTCTTGACCCCTGCTCTTGAGCAAACCAATGGCACTGCCAATGAATTACATCATGTTGCTGAGTCAACGTCACTTGACGGTATTGTCACCCAAGGTGACTCTATTCCCACACATGCGCTTGGCGTTAAACCGTTGGGCAACCGCTACCTCTCAAAGGGCCCAAATGCCAAAGCAAGCAGTGGAAGCTTGGGTATTCTGCCAGATGAGATGGTCATGCTGGTTCTGGAGCAAATGGATGCCAGATCACTACTGAGTCTGGGCTCAACATGTAAATTTCTATTTGCCTTTTGCCATTCAGACGAACTGTGGAAAGCACTCTCTCTGCTGTGAGTGCTTTCGACTTGAACCTAGCTTCGCTTCCATGGCCTCGGTCAGAGCCCGCTTGTCCCGATGCGAAGATTTGCGAATTTTTCCCAATCCACGCAAAATGCCGGCTTGTACTCCGTATGTTTACCCGAGTGGTGTTAACTAATGTTTGCGATGTCAGTCTATCTACCGAGTCTAGTCGATCTCTCGTGTGGCTCGGTTCTTGGAGATCAACCTTATTGGCCATGCCCAAAAGTCGAGAGGCCGTTGTGGATTGTGGCAATGTATTCTCGGATGTTTTGCACAGACCTTTTGCTTGCAGCAACATTATCTTGTCCAACTTCACAGCCAACATACCCAAGGCAAACCAAATCCATCGCATGGAAAATCTCACTTATGAGCAATTCGCAGATCGATGGACCGAGCAGCCCTTTATCCTGACCAAATGCATCCAAGAGTGGCCTGTCATGTCCGAGTGGACGATTGAGAGGCTGCTCCATGCGTATCGCGGCGTCGAATTTCGTGCAGAGGCAGTCGACTGGACAATGGAGAGATATTGTGAATACATGAAGGATAACAAAGATGAAAGCCCTTTGTACCTTTTCGATCGCAAGTTCGCCGAGAAAATGGGCATCTCTGTCGGGCATAGAGACGGCGCAGCATACTGGCGGCCTGATTGCTTTGGGCCAGACTTATTCGAGGTGCTGGGAGACGAACGACCAGCACACCGTTGGCTAATTATTGGCCCCGAGAGAAGCGGCTCTACCTTTCACAAGGATCCCAATGGCACGAGCGCCTGGAACGCGGTAATCCAAGGCTCCAAGTACTGGATCATGTTCCCCCCCAATGCACAGGTTCCGGGCGTCTATGTGTCCGATGACAGCAGCGAAGTGACTAGCCCGCTCAGCATTGCGGAGTGGTTATTGACATTCCACGAGGAAGCGAGACAGCTTCCCGAATGCATCGAAGGTGTTTGCCACAATGGGGAGATACTGCATGTTCCGAGCGGATGGTGGCACCTGGTGGTGAACCTGGAGAGCGGAATCGCTCTGACACAGAATTTTGTTCCCCAGTCTCCGGGATTAAATCTCTTAACGGAAGTACTCCTGTTCATGCGAGACAAAGCTGACCAGGTCTCCGGATTTGATTGCAACGTCGACCAGCCTTATCAACTGTTCAGGGAGCGTCTTGGCCAGAAATATCCCGACGTTTTGGAGAGGGCACTAGAGTTGGCGGACAAGAAGAGCGGGAAGAAGAGGAAGTGGGATGCCGTCATTGGAAAGGAAGCAGAGACTGAAGGCCTTGGGGCAGGGTTCAGTTTTGGCTTTGGCAGTGATGACGATAATGATGATCCCTAAAGGCGTGTTGGTGCTGCAGGTTAATGTGTGGATATACGGACTACTCCGTAATCCGTACATAATGTATTTATTAGCTTATGTACGATTTCTCACAAATGTGCTCCAATCAAAGGACCCGTCGCCCATGACTTCGTCAGCCCACTATTACGGAAGCTAAGAACAGCCAGACAGACCCTGTCAGCCGGACGGGCCCTGGACGAATGTTGCTTCACGCCCAAGTTTCCGTGGTGGTGACTTCGCCTCGAGTGTCACAGACTCACAGGTGCCCAACAAGCTGCCCACTTATCCGGTGTTGTTTTTGGGCTGTGGGCTGTTGTCACACAACAACCAACAACCTGAAGCTCATGACGCAGCTCCGGGGGGCCGCCCATCGCCCGCATCTTGCGACTGCGCTTGAGCCATGGATCAAAAGAGACCTTCTTGATGCGATTGAATTCTCGAGCCTTCCCAGTCACTCCGCCTGTAATGAGCGCATCACGGCGTGCGCCTCGCCCGTGATTCACCAGCCATGCCCGAGTCGTCTCTTTCTTCCTCTCCGTCACCCCCTCCCCCACGAGACCGGGAGCAGGAGCGGGAGCGTGATCGAACTCGCGAGAGGGACCTAGACCGAGACCGAGACCATGAGAGGAACCGCGCAAGGGATCGCGAAAGAGACCGCGACTCGCCCGTGCGAAGCAAACGGCTGAGCATTACCGATAGACTTCGAGGCACCTTCAGTCAAGCTCGCAAGGAGACAGCCGCTGCTGTACCACGACGCGCATCGACCTCGTCTACCTCAGCCGCTAAGCAGTCGCCGATACCACGCATTCGCGAATGGCTTGATGCCTGCAACACCGAACATGGTAGACATTGCACGGGCCACGACGACGCTGATGTCCCGACCTGGCGCCCGGTTTATCTCATCGACTGCGTCGAGCGCTGTCTGGTCCATGCCAAACCCACGGACAAATACGCTGCTCTTAGCTATGTATGGGGCTCATCAAACCCTCGACAAAGTAGCCCCGAAGGTCTGGTTCAGCTGCTGAAGACCAACGTCGATGCTTATCAGCTCAGCCTCCCCGACAAGGATGTGCCGCAAACAATCCTTGATGCCATATGGCTCGCCAAAAAGCTGGGCATACGACACTTGTGGGTGGATCGCCTCTGTATAGTTCAAGATGACGAAGCAGACAAAACGGAGCACGTTGAACACATGGCCTACGTGTTTTCCAATGCCTACCTGACCATCGTTGCAGCACACGGCAATGTTCACACCGGCATACTCGCCCTGGACCCGCGGCGACCGATTCGAACGCATAAACCAGGCAATTTAGAACACGAAGAACTGCTATTGGCATCAAAGTGGAACACTAGAGGCTGGACCCTCCAGGAGCTTATTTACTCGCGCCGCGCAGTCTTCTTTTTCGAAGATGCTCTGACATGGGAGTGCCACTGTGATCTCTGGCAGGGAACGACTACGAACATGATGAAGATCCTGAAGGGTAAGAAGCCCGTCTGCACAAATCAATTATCAGAGTCTGCTTTCGGATTTCAACACACACCATGGCCGGATCTCGATGAATATGCTCGATTAGTGATGGACTACAGCGCCAGAAAAATTGCGATTGTAGATGACACTCTTCGGGCTTTCGCGGGCATCACGCATGTGCTGTCGCGTATTTTCCAAGGAGGATTCGTCTATGGCTTGCCGCTCATGTTCATTGACGTAGCCCTGTTATGGCGACCACAAGCAACGATTCGAAGGCGAGCACTCCCCCGTCCACCATTCTTACCCTCTTGGTCTTGGATGGGTTGGTGGGCTGATGGAATCCCTCTGGACCTTATTCTGTGGAGGGCAGCTGCCGACTATGTCGAAGCAACGCAGTCGACCAAGCGTGGCCATGAGCCGAAGAGGTTCCAGGCCACCCATCCATTTCGGATCAAAGCTACGGTTACTTGGCATTTGTCCGACAGAGCCAAAACCATGCCCATCAAGAACACAGGCCTGCAGTTGCGGGATTTTCGCTCGCGCAGAAACTCCAGCTCAGCGTTGCCACCGGGCTGGACCAAGTCGGGTGGTCATTTCAAACATGACAGCGATGACTTTACCACGTTTAAATATCCAGTTCCCATTGAAGATGCGCCGGCAGGTGGCGCGTACGACTCCCGTCCGACAGAGCTCAACCTGCCTGGTCCCTTGTTATTCTTCAAAACGACGTCTGGCTTCTTCGATGTAGACTATGCCATTTCCATGGCGCCCAAGGATAGACCCAGCCCGCCAATAGCCGTGGGAAACATCTGGAGCAGGTCCAATCGATGGGTTGGCGAGTTCAGAGCACATGACGGCTGGTTGGGCATCCAATCATCCAACTATGACGGTGAGGAAAAGCTGGAATTCATCGCCATCTCGAGCGCAATGGAGCGCAAGGGGTCTTATGTTTTCCCAATGGACAGGTTCGCAGAGAACATGGACGAAGACGGCGTTGTGCATTTTGTCAATGTGCTGTGGGTTGAGAGGATCTCTGGAGTTGCTTACAGAAGAGGCATTGGCCATATCTTGCAGAAGGCATGGGATGCGGATGCGCGAGATGAGGTGGACATCTATCTCGGATAGGGCAAGCGCAGCATGGTCTGGCACTCGAGGCTTTTTTTGCCTGCTTTCTTTCCCCTTGTTATAGAGCCTGTACCCTAATGTATCTACAGGGGGTAGACTGTATCTCTTCTGCGAAGGCTCTATTTCGCTGCTTGATTGAAAGTTTCATGATGCCTAGGCTATTTCTTTTCCCCCGCCCATGGTTCGAAGACACGAGTCGTGTGCATAATTATTACCTCACCCGCTCGGGTTATCTGCAGTCACGTGGCTAATAGGACTAGCAACACGTTGCGCCGAGGCAAGGGGTTTTCCTGGTATGGATCGGGGTTACATTGTTTGATCAAGTGGCATCAAGTGGCAGGCTGGCTGCGACCGTCTGTCTGCTCATTTATCCAAAAGTGCCCGGCGTCCACTCGGCCATCAATGGATTCCTTCATGTGAATGATGTGATGACTGAACACACATGCAGGGACACATGCAGGGACACGTGCAGGGACACGTGCAGGGGATATGTCAAACAACAAGGGAACAACAAAGGAATCCCGCGGCGGCGAAAGAAGAGGAGACGTGAGACTGGGTTCTCTACTTTGGCTCGGCATCGTCCACACCACACTCGCAACAACTTCGCAAGAGGGGAGGCAACCATGGTCCACCGTACTCCGTGGTTACCCGCCAAGCATAAGTTGTCATCATCCGAAGAAACAAGCAACCCTGCAGTACGGCTTTTACGGAGCGGAGTAGTTAGTTTCCCGTTCAACCCTCTGCTTGCTTGGTAATTGGCAAATGTCGGCGCTTAATACGTTGGACACCACCGGCGTCACATGAACTAGCACAGAAGAGCCATAGGGCCATGTTTGTTCTACTCCGTATTACGGGGCACTCATCCCGGCTTTTCATGTGATGAACTCGCTGCGACGAGCAATGTCACCCCATCGCCCCCTCCCCGTGTCTTGGCTTGCCTTTGCGTCGGGACAATTCATGCCAATGGAACAGTACGGAGCACTTCGATGCCTGCACGCAGTCTGCACGCAGGCAGATAAACTTGTTTCACTCGTCAGCTAACTGTGGTAGCTGCCGGGAGAGACCGACCGAGGAATCTTATTTTTGTTTGCAAACGTATAAATAGACGGTGAAGATGTGCGACCAGGAAACGGCGTCTAGAGGGTTGGACTCGTTCTTGTCCGTAGCACCCATTGATCCGTCACGTCACGGACTGCCTTGCCTCGCCTCGCCTCTGTTGAGATAAAACAAACATGGCGCGAACTTCACTGGCTGCCATCATCTCCTTGGCGGTCACTGGCCTGGCCGAGGCTCAATGCCCTTTTGCAGACCCAGGACGTCTCGCCGCGAGAGCTCAAGGCTTGACCGACTCCTCCAGGGGCCATCTGGCCAACTTCGAAGTCGATGATGGCGAGGGTTTCATGACATCTGACGTTGGCGGCCCAATTGAGGACCAGAGCAGTCTCAAGGCCGGAGATCGAGGTCCCACGCTGCTGGAAGATTTCATCTTTCGACAGAAGATTACCCATTTTGATCACGAGCGAGTAAGTGACTGACTGACTGACTGCTTCGAGGTGGAATTTCGACAAATGAAAATGCCATTCCGATTCCAGAGAGACTGACAGGCTTCGTGAAATTCAGGTTCCCGAAAGAGCGGTTCACGCTCGAGGCACAGGCGCCCACGGCACCTTCACCAGCTACGACGATTATGGCAACATCACTGCAGCGTCGTTCTTGGGCAAGAAAGACAAGAAGACACCGGTCTTCGTTCGTTTCTCCACCGTTGCCGGCTCTCGCGGAAGTGCAGACACGGTTCGTGATGTGCACGGCTTCGCGGTTCGATTGTGAGCACTTACAACCCATGACAACCCATCCCGTGCATCGTTTACCTGGTTTCAAAACCGGTGCTGTTTCTTCAGAATGCTGATGGAGTGCGCTGCCTTTGACAGATACACCGATGAGGGCAACTTCGACATCGTCGGCAACAACATCCCGGTGTTTTTCATCCAGGATGCGATCCAATTCCCCGACCTGATACATTCGGTCAAGCCACGACAAGACAACGAGATTCCCCAGGCCGCCACTGCTCATGACTCTGCGTGGGACTTCTTTTCCCAAGAGACGTCTACTCTGCACACTTTGTTCTGGGCCATGGCCGGCTACGGTATCCCGCGTAGTTTGCGCCACATTGTACGTCGAGTTACTTTGCCCCCTCGAGATGGATTTGGTGTGGCGTGTTGATCTTAAACCCTGAGAAGTATAGCTCTCAGACTAATGCTCAGAGAACAGGACGGTTTCGGAGTTCACACATACCGACTTGTCAACGAGAAGGGCGAGACCAAGCTGGTCAAGTGGCATTGGAAGTCGAAGCAGGGCAAGGCCAGTTTGGTCTGGGATGAGGCCCAGCGTGCTGCTGGCAAGAATGCCGACTTTCACAGGCAGGACCTTTACGACGCCATTGAGTCGGGCAACTTTCCCGAGTGGGAACTCAACCTGCAGATTATCAACGAGGATCAAGCTCTGGCTTTTGGGTTCGATGTTTTTGATCCTACAAAGATTATTCCCGAGGAGCACGCTCCTCTGCACCCCGTTGGTGTCATGAGACTGGATGCAAACCCTGCCAATTACTTTGCCGAGACTGAACAGGTTATGGTATGTTCCCATCTTCTTCCGCAGCTTGTTGTTGTCGGACTAGAGAGCACTCGCTCAAACATTTTCTTCATAATTCATAGTTCCAACCCGGCCACATTGTGCGAGGCGTCGACTTCACAGAGGACCCTCTCTTGCAGGGCCGCATATTCTCCTACTTGGACACTCAACTCAACCGACACGGCGGTCCCAACTTTGAGCAGCTCCCCATCAACAGACCGGTTGTTCCTGTCCATAACAACAACCGCGATGGAGCTGGCCAGAATCTCATTCATAAGAACAATGCTCCTTGTACGTTTCAAAGACGTCCCAAAGTTTCGACCCATCCTTGACTACTTGACTCCTTGACTAACATACATGAAAAAAAAAAAGATAGCCCCAATACTCTCAATAAGGGATATCCCAAACGGGCGAACCGGAAGGAAGGCAAGGGCTTCTTCACGGCTCCTGGACGCAAAGTTTCTGGCGCCCTGGAACGACGCCGCAGCAACACCTTCCTCGACCATTGGAGTCAGCCTCGTCTGTTCTACAACTCCATCACGCCTATTGAGCAGCAGTTCTTGATCAACGCAATTCGATTCGAAACTGCCCATGTCAGCCAAGCCGTGCAGAAGAATGTCCTCACGCAGCTCAACAAAATCAGCCACGACGTCGCTGTCCGCGTAGCCAAGGCCCTTGGCCTGGATGCACCCGCCGCGGACGACAGGTACTACCACAACAATAAGACCAGGGGACTGTCCATCTTCGGCGAGGAGCTGCCCACGATTGCTACCCTCATCGTCGGCGTCCTAGCCTCCACGGGCTCCAAAAGCTCTCTCGCTCAGGCAAAGGCCCTCAAGAATGATTTCAAATCCAGCAAAGTCACCGTCATCGTGGTCGGTGAATCCCTCGGCCCCGGCGTGGATCAGACATATGATGCCGCCGATGCAGTCAGCTTCGATGGCATCATTGTCGCAGACGGGGTCGAGACCCTCTTTGATAACAAGAAGAAGTCTACGCTCTTCCCGCCCGGTCGCCCTATGCAGATCGTCACGGATGGATACAACTGGGGTAAACCCGTTGGGTTCGTCGGCAGCGCCAAGAAGGTCGTCACCGCGACTGGTGTTTCTCAAGGTGCAGGCGTGTACTTGAAGGACAACACTGGGGAACTAGTAGGGGACTTTAAGAAGGGACTTGCCAAATTTAAGTTTACGGATCGGTTCCCCATGGATTCTCACTAGGTGGGTTTTACGTGTGAAACAGGAGTCTTGAAGTCTCTTTTCTTTTCTTTTCTTTTTTTTTTTGCCTCCATGGATTCTCACTGGGTGGGTTTTACGTGTGAAATAGGAGTCGTGAAGTCTCTTTTCTTTTCTTTTCTTTCTTTTCTTTGCCTTTGCTTCTTGTCATGTTACTTGATTGTTTGTAGGATTTCGAAACTAGGCAATTGATTTGTCTTGTACACGGCGTATGGCATTCTCAATCCATTCTGGCTACCTGAATGTGGATGGCCGCAGCCAACTTTCCGTCGCAGCCAAGTGTAATACTACTTTACAACGTCTCGCCCATGGACGCAGAGCGCTGTGGTAGAAGGCAAAACTCGGGCTTGCAAAACGCCAGCCATCCATGCCTGCTTCACTCAAGAGCAGTCCAGTCACTAGTCTGAAGAGACGAGGTGCGGATGAGATAGCCGCCTCCCGACTCGTTCCTTTACGGGCAACAATGTGTGGCTTAAGAAGGCAGAAGTCATGGTGATTGATGAAAATTTAGGCTAGTCGAAAAAGGTACTGTAAAGAGAAGAGAAAGGAAGCCTACGACCGTCACGTCAAGAGAGCTTCTACAGGTGGGAAGCGCCGTGACGAAAGTCAGCACGCTCACTTTGAGCTCACCACTTGTTGATGCACTCCAAAACACCACACATCCGCTGTTGGGCTGTTCGGACGTATGTCTCAGGGTGTTTGTTGATCAGCGGTGGGAATTGGCGTTTCGAGGCCCAGTCGGTTACGTCGATGCACCATCCCATGTAAGGCGGGGCAACTTGGACAAACCCCCACCACACCGACAACGGCCATCCATCATCCACGGCTTGACTCCAACAATGCAAGATGGGTAAAAACGATAGAAAGGGCGGTGACAAGTCTGCTGGCAAGGGCAAGGCAGCAGACAAGGAAGCTGGAGGAGGCGCCAGGTCCAAGGGAGCCCAGTCCATCAACGTCCGCCACATTCTGGTGAGTTGCTTGCTTGCTTGGTCTGCATTTGTCGAGGCGCCGTCGCCAACAAACCCCGGTGCAGGATGCCATCATGTTACTGACCGACCGACCGCACATGACAAGTGTGAGAAGCATGCGAAAAAGGAAGAGGCTCTGGCCAAGATCAATGGCGGGGTCAAGTTTGACGAGGTTGCTCGCAGTTACTCCGAGGACAAGGCGCGGCAAGGTGCGAACAAGTCCTATGAGTTTTGCAACATTCCTTTAATTCATTTTTAATTCATTTAAAAAAAAAAAAACGAGAGGCTAACAACCATGAGCTGGTGTGATGCCGTTATAGGCGGGGCGCTGGGATGGAAGACCAAAGGCAGTCTGGATCCCAAATTTGAGGACGTTGCTTTTGCGCTGGAGCCTAGTACGACCAACAACCCCAAGATTGGCGAAGTAAAGACTGAGTTTGGGTATCATATCATCATGGTAAGTCTGGGCCGTTGTCCCTTGAAGTCTTTTGCTAATTCCAGCATCGGTAGGTCGAGGGCCGTAAATAGTGTTTCGTAGTTAGGGAAAGCGTTCACACTGGTGTAAAGATGGGATAGAGAAAAAAAAAAAACCCCAAGACATGGGGTCACAGGCCAACGTTGTGGAAACCAATGGTGAAACCGAACTTTTTGTTCCCCTTTTTTTTTTATTGTTCCTTCCTCATGCAGGGAGCCCGTATCATGCTGGGGCCCCCAAACACATCCAGAAAGCCAGCTGAAGTGGCTAGAGTACAACCCGCAAAAGTCGTTGCCGGCGGTCTCAAAAAAAATAAAAAAATAAAGTCCGCACCCTCTATACCCTTCAAATCAACGCCGTTCATGAGCATCCAATGTTTCATGAGGAAGTCTGGAAGTAGTTTAGGAGGATGGAGCGCTCCTGTGACTCTTCACCCCAGTCCTTGACGACGACGCAAGAGCAGTTGACGACCTTGCGAGCGTTGCCCTCACGGTCGAGAACGCCTATAGCAAGCATGTTAGTAGCTAGTTCGGGATATGGTCCTTCCAAGTGGTGTTGGGATGGCTCCACGTACAGAGACCGGCCCACTCGCCGAGCTGCTTGCCGTCCTGGACCTTGATCAGGGGAATCTTGTGCTCCTCGCAGAGGGCGGCGACGAGCTTCTTGTAGGCGTCCTCCTCGCAGTTCTCGTTCAGGACGCACATGTGAGCCTGACGACGGTCGAGAGCCTTGGAAGCCTCACGGAGACCACGGGCAAGGCCATCGTGCATGAGAGCCAGCTTCAAGACACCCTTGAGGGCGTCCAGAACGGACATCTGGCCCTTGGGAGCATCGGCCGAAACCTCAACCTCGTCGGCAACTTCGGGGGCGTTGTTCTCTTCTACGTCCGACTATAATTGGGCGAAAGATTAGCAATTGCGTTCGGCCCATGTCAAGAAGAATCCAGACTTTCGAATCGTATTGTGCGGCGGCGGCGGCGGCGGCGCGGAATCCAGTATAAAACACCTCCACTTCCATTGCGCAACTGAATTTCCTCTTTATGCATACAGAAAGCCGGTCCGCGAGAACGATTCGACGTCAGATGAGTTGAGCAGTACTAACCATCTTGAAAAATTTATCTTGTCGGGCGATCCTCGAAGATTTCAGGTGTTTAGTTGGGGAGAAAAGATATGTAGCGGAATTTACGTCGTGAAGGGCGACTTGGAGGGGACTTAGTCTAACGAGGATTCGCCGAAATCTTGGTGGCCCAGTGCGTGATGGCTTAGGGCAATTTTACGTGCACGGACCACCAGGGCACACGAAAACCACCCCCCAACCCAGCTCGTTGCGCACGACTTTTTTCCCCCAGCCTGATCCGCTTCGACTGTCACGACAATTTTTCCCATTTCCAGGGCCGACAAAGTAGATCACTGAGGTATGTTGCTCACTTGGGACAAAGAGAAACTGACAGCGGTCCGGACCCAGCGAGGAAGATGCCTGTTTGTCGTGGTAGAAGAGAGCAATCTTGAGCTCCCCGACGGGTGAAGATGGACACAAAAGAGAGTCTTCCTTTTTTTGCGATGCCGTGCAAAATAACGTCGAATCTTGATCGTCGGACGCTCTCGATACGCTTCTCTTCTTCGGAAACGAGCGGCAGAACCCTCTTTGATCCATCTCTGGAGGGCACTCTTCTTGCTCACGACCGCGGGAGGCTAACATGTTTTCCCCCATTGGCAGATACCTCATTTCCAAATTTGACTTGAGAATCTCCGTCCCGACAACACCGCCAAAATGGTCCGCACTTCCGTTCTCCACGATGCTCTCAACTCCATCAACAATGCCGAGAAGACCGGCAAGCGTCAGGTCTTGATCCGACCTAGCTCCAAGGTCATTGTTAAGTTCCTTCAGGTCATGCAGCGTCACGGTGCGTAATCGAGCAATTCTACCTCCCATGTCTTGACGGATTGTCGAGTTTTCATCGGTCCTTCTCAACAGACTCTGAGACCACCACCTTCTTCGGCATGATAACTAGGGTGACGGCCATATTACGCACCACGGCTCAGCCCCTATAAGTTGCCGATATATCAAACATTCATGCGGTGGTCTTGGATCTGTCTTGGGGGAACGGGGATTTCCTCGATGTGTTCCATGTCAATATGTCCGAGTCTCATCGCAACATTATGCTAACATGGTTTGTTCAGGCTACATTGGCGAGTTCGAGGAGGTCGATGACCATCGCTCCGGCAAGATCGTCGTTCAGCTCAACGGCCGTCTCAACAAGACTGGTGTCATCTCTCCCCGATACAACGTCCGTCTCGCTGATCTCGAGAAGTGGGTCGTGAAGCTGCTGCCCGCTCGTCAGTTCGGCTACGTTATCCTGACCACCTCTGCTGGTATTATGGACCACGAGGAGGCCCGTCGCAAGCATGTCGCTGGCAAGATCATTGGTTTCTTCTACTAAACAGGATGGATATCAAACAAAAGTTTGGGCATAGCTGGCGTTATGGAAAGGTCTTGATGGATGACAATGGCCAATACCCCTGAGGCAGCCGTTGAGGTAGTAGTCGCACAATCGATTGATGCATACTTGACATGCAGCTGTTATGCCGCAATTGACCGAGACGTCGTCGTGACGTGCTGTGTCTTCCGATAGCGAGGTGAGCGCGAGATGATGATTTGAATTAAATGCCTTGAATGTCGAGGACCAGTTCTTGTAGATGTGGTCCCATCTGGTGGCTGAAGGCGAAACCGGTACTGAATATGGTGCTGAACTATTACCAACCGCTGTCCTGATTTTTCGTGATTTTCGAGGATCTCTTTTCTTCAATCCAGAATCGTTAGAATCTTGTCCAATGCTTCAAAAATTTTCAGGATGGATGTACAGCTCGGACCAATGGCGGCATCAGGTGTGGGGACTTGGAAGAGAGGTACTTGGGCTTGTGTGGGCGGCGGGTGCTCGGCCTGGTATCTATCCATGCTATCCATGTACTCCCATTGCATTGCGCACTTGTTGATGGGGAGACCGACCGGCGCCACCACGGCTGCTGCCAATGTCCAAAGTAAACAATCAAAGGCGCTCAGAAACAGAATGTCACGGGCCATCCATCTGGCAGAGCCAGCCGAATTGCGACGTCTGGCAGAACAAGATGCCGATGCCGCGGCGACAAGTCTCCGCTCTCGCAGCCTTCTTCTTCTTCGCAGTCTGCATCTATTCAGCGCTAAGGAATTCGCACCATGATGCAAAGCTGCTTATAAAACAAACTGGATCAACATCATCGCACACGGCTCCGAAGCTGCCTGAAGCTACCAGAACAAACGACCTGCAGACTCAGTGGGAGGATGTGCCTGCAGTTCAAGCAGGGCCGAGGCCCAAAGACGTGCCCAGTTCCAAGCATCATCCAATCCGACATCTCCTGACCAGCGCCAAGCGAGAGCTACACGATTTGACGCGGCGTCAGTCCAAGAATCTCAAAGAGGCAGTAGAGGAGTACCGCCGCCGACATGGCATTCCACCTCCCCCCAACTTTGACAAATGGTTCCAGTTCGCCAAGGATCACAACGTGCAGCTTGTTGACGAATTCGATACCATCCACGACGTCATGACACCGTTTTGGGGACTGAAACCCAAGACGATACGAGCCCGAGCAAGGGAGAGCCTGGGCTATGACAATGCCTTGATCGGGGTCGCCATTCGCAACCACGACATTTCTCACGTGGAAGGCGGGCTGGAATGGCAGCGGAATGCCACCTGCGGCATGCTGGAGAGGTTCCTCCAACACTTGCCCGACATGGACTTGGCCTTTAACATGCACGACGAGCCCAGGGTCATTGTGCCCCATGACGACCTGACGAGACTGGTTCGCAAGGCCAGGCAAGAGACGATGCCTGCTTCCAACCGGAACAAGAAGCCCACGAATAACTTTTCCAAGACATGCCCGGAGCTCAGCAACAAGATGATCTTCGAGCAGGTCAAGCACTCGCGGTTCAACTCATTCGGCCGACAGGCGACGTGGACGCACTCGAGGATGTCGTGCTCTCCCGACAGCCCGGCGAGGACATTAGAGGAAGACGACAGGTGGGATGATCGAGGTCAGTACGGTGTCAGCAAGCTCGGCTTCGTGTACAATTTAACAGCCATGGCCGACATCTGCTTAAGCCCATCCCTCAGCTCGACCCACGGCTTCTTTGATCGACCAAACACGTACAAGGTCGTTCACGACCTGTTTCCCATTTTCTCGCAGTCCAAGATCTCTTCCTACAACGACATCCTCTACCCCTCTCCGTGGTACTGGAGCGACAAGGTACAGTACACACCTGAGCGAGATGTGCCATGGGGCGACAAGGCAAACCGTCTCTACTGGAGGGGCTCTACAACAGGCGGCTTCAGTCGAGACGGCGGATGGCGCCGACAACATCGTCAACACTTTGTGAAGAAGATGAACGCAGGGGGGCGGGCGAAGATTGTGTCCAACCAGGGCAGCCAAACACGTCCTGACTGGGGCGTGTCGGACGTCTCACGCGCAGACTACAGAGCATTGACAGACGTTGCCTTCTCGCACGTCGGCCAGTGCGATGCCGGAGACTGCGATGCGCAGCGGGCCTTCTTCAACGTTACGGATCGCGTCAACCAAACCGATGCCTGGGGCTACAAGTACCTCCTTGACATTGACGGCAACGCCTTCTCCGGCCGCTTTCTGGCGTTCCTGCAAAGCATGAGCCTGACGTTCAAGTATGCCCTCTTCCGGGAATGGCACAACGAGTGGCTCAAGCCCTGGGTGCATTACGTGCCGCTGAGCCTGCAGGGCGACGACTGGCTCGAGACGGTGCGCTTCTTCAACGACACGGGCTTGGGCGCAGACGATGCCAGGACCATGGCGGAAGAGAGTCGCGATTGGGCCGGCAAGGCGATGAGGAAAGAGGACATGGAGGCTTGGTTCTTCAGGTTATTGCTCGAGTGAGTTTTTTTTGCTCATCCATCCACCCACGAGACTAACGATTTGCCTCTCAGGTACGCGAGGGTCATTGATGACCAGAGGGCCATAATTGGCTTTGACACGTCCAGCTCAACAAAGAGGCTCGACTAGCTCAAGACGCTGGAAATCATTGTTGACCAACGAACGACCCAACGAACGCATGTATACACGACATGAGGCGCCCTTGTCAGTTTTGCACGGCAGTTTCTGGAGCCGCATTTGGCGTCTTCTTCTTTATTCACACATATTCGGCGTTTGGGCAATGAAATGGACCCGTTTACAACAGATGGGCAACGGAAGCTGCGGATTTTAAAACCTGAATTGCGAAATGCTCATCATGCGAGTGACGTGAACGTGGAAATGTTGCTCCGAAATCCTTCCATCGCGATTCTATGTATATCAAAATATCGACTTTTGTGACCATGCGCCGCCAGCCAGGATTCTTTCAAAACTGGCGTTCCTTTGTGGAAAAAAAATCGAAAAAAAAAAAATCGAATAATCAAACAAATTGTTCGCTAGCATCACCGACCTCATCGCATGCCCGGTTCTCTTATTCTCCTCTTCTCTTTTTACGTAGAAATTACCTGCAATTCATGTCTTGTCTGTCTACCACGTTACTCATCGTCGTCTTCGCCTTCCCCGTCTCTCTCCTCGGATGGAGACCTGTGCTCTGTTCGCTCTCGTTCACTCCCGCCATCGGCATCGGCGTCGGCATCTGCATCTGCATCCTGCCCTTGCGCCCCATTGACTTCCTCCTCGGCGTCTTGCTCCCAGCCGAGCGGGTGATCCTTGTACTTCCTCATTGCATCGAGCATTTCCTCGGTGGGATCCTCCACGGTCAGATCAAGCTGGTCTACAATCTGCCCTTCCTCCTCGGGGATGCCGATCGTGCGAGCAATGTTCTTTGTTCGCTGGGGCCGGATGGTGGATTTTTGCATAATGGGGTAGTAGTACATTGCTTTTTGCTTGGGGTACACATCCTCATCGTTGTAGGCCAGGATGATCTCGTCGGCGTACTTGGTGGGGTGGTCGAGCTCCTTCTCGTCGGCCGTCTCGTAGGCCCGCACCCGGTTGAACTGGAAGTAGCCGCCTGTCTCGCCTTGGTGCGTGTACAGGTCGTCGCTGTCGTGGTCTGGGTCGTCGACGTCGAATTTGCGGCGGAAGTTCTTGGCCACCGTGGTGCTCTGCCCCAGGTAGAAGTCGTAGTTCATGAGATTCTGGGGTTTGGGGTTGTTGTCGGGATCCTGCTCGTGGGCCTCGAGGGCCGCCTCGTACGCGGCCTCCTCGCCCTCTGTACGTTCTATGGGCCGGAAGAGACCGCTGAGGAGGCGCGGATCGTACTCGTTGGCACTGCTGACGGGGTTGGTGAGGAACTTGACGGTGACGTAGGCGCCGGAATCGGGGAAGGCATCCAGATCTGGCAGCAGGGGAATGGCCTCGACCACCTTGAGATGCTTCTTGGTAGGGTGCTTGACTCGCTTGGCGTCTTTGAGGTCCTGCAGGGCTGTTTCGAAGCCGCGATCAATCTTGCGCTTGATGGCCTGGGGCGAGTCTGCGGCGGCATCGGGGGCGGTTCGCGCTGGTCTTTTGGCCTTGGGGAGCATGGCGCGAGGATTTCCGGCGTCAAGTCGCTTGGGGGTGGTGGATGAGATGTATTCTGTTCGCCGGAGGAAAGACACGTTTGCCTCGGCCACCTTGAGCTTGCCCAGCGCGGCAATGGGTCTCAGGAGAGGCCGGTCGTGAGGGTGAACGGCGGGAGTCTGCACGGGAGCCTGAATTGCTGAAAACGGATGACGAATCAGTTGGACTGTACTTGATGCTACTATTGATTCCACACCTGGCACAGTGAGGCTCGTCGTCATCCGAGACCCGAGACGCGAGCTGGGCCAAACTTACATCTCTCATCGCCGTCAAACACGCCGGGCATGCCCACCAGATCCAGCGGCATGCCAAGCTCGGCATCGGCCTCGATGTTCAGTGGCTGCTCTCTTGCCAGCCGCGACGCGAAGCCGGGCGTGGTATATTGCCCACTGGCAAGGCCAGTATTCGGGATGTCGAGCAGTTTGGGGGGGTTGGGCGGCGGAGGGAGAGCATTGGAATAGCGAACTCGCGCGATGAAATCTTGATGCACCATGCGCTCGCCGGAGCGCGCACCAGAGGATGACATTGCCATGGTGAGGTGAAGAGGCGAGCCAAGAGCTGCTGGCCCGTGAGAAAAAGCCCAGCCAAGTGACGGATTATAAGTCAGGAGGAAGGAGCACGGAGTATTACTATTAGGTGACTTGGCAAGCGCTCCCCACCAACCACCTGCCAATTGACATTGACACTTGCCGGTGCGCAACCACACAAGACTCGTTGCAAAACAAGTGCAAAAGAACCACGGCAACGCCATGTCTCATCAAACAAGCCATTTTTATTCATCAATGGAGCCACCACGACTAACGGCCATGAATCTAGTTGCAAATACACCATCATTCAGTTTTTTTGCCATTCCGTTTCTCATTACGGAGTATCCCAAGAATAGGCATGTGACTTTTCTGGTTCCATCCATGACTTACCATTTCCGAAAGCCCTTGTTGCGTCTACTCCGTAGATATCCTTTATGTCCTGCCTAGAAATGCTGAGTCCTCTTGTTGATGTTACAAGCCAAACGCTCCAAAAGCTAACAGGATGCACAATTCGCTCTTCCTGTGACCTTATGTACCAGTAATCCATTTTGTGTGGAGCAGATGTGGTGTATGTAGTCTTCCTCCTCCTCTGTCGCTCTTTCTCTTCATTTTTACAGAAAAAAGGCCCCCCTGCCCCAGAGGCTCCCCTCCGCGCACACAGATGGATGGATAAGGGTCGTTTCCCGATGCAATTCGATAAGCTTGGGACACATTCAAGAGCTGTTCTTGGCGTACTTCTTCTTGCCCATGGTGAATGGAACGTAGCGATATTTCATCATATGCTGAATCTGCTTGCGCACTGTTGAGTTTGAGGCGTTAGCTGGGCCTCTTGAAGATGACAACACAAGGGGAAACGGCAGTGCTTACTCGTCAAGACGAAGAGGATGATCCAGTACATGACCAGAATGGGCCAGAAGACGGGGATGTTGAAGAAATCGAAAAAGGTGCAGAAGAAAGAGATGGCAACAGCCCTGGTGGCCCAGTACCAAAACTTGAACTCGGGGAGGCGACGAATGAAGGGTTTGAACTCTTCATCCTGCTTCGTCGGGAGGGTTCCGACTGAACCGTCTTCCATTTCTTGGTCAAGGGCATCGCTCGATGGGTCAAATTTGGGCTGGAGGAAAGCTAGAAACAGGTTGAGCAAGTAAATTCCCAGCGCATAGGCGACTACATTGCGGTAGGTCAGTGGGACACTCCAGGACACGAGCAGATCTTGCGCAGAGTATTGGAGCCCGAGACTTGATTCTTACCGATATACCATCCCTGAATGAGGAAGATGCGCACAAAGAAGAAGAGCAGAGTGACTCCGGTTCCAACCCATCGATACAGCACAAAGGGAGTTGACTGGTCGAGCAAGGCTTGGTATTTCTGTTCGCAACATCAGCAATCGCGTCTGCAGAAAAGTAGGGCAGACAGAGGTGATTCGGCTCATTTTTGCGAGGGGTCTGGGATCCGGCATACTCTTTGCAGCTTTGTGGTCTGAACCGTGACGGCCGCGAAAGGGGTTTGATCAGGCTCCGGCGCATCCATATTGAAGAGGGTTTTGCGGTCGAGCACAGGTTGAACAAGGACAGGGGGGGTCTTGAATGAGAGAGAGAGGGATGAATTAAATAATTTATAATGTGCTGGACGAGAGAAAAAAGGGAACGCACAGCAACTATGTGGTCAAGTCGCAGGCTCCAAGTGTCGTGAGAGAAAAGTGTTGGAAGACGGAAAAGGGACAGACGCTCTCTCTTGAAAGGAAACCCGTTCGCGATGTTGGCTTCTTTATCGTGGCGTTCAACTTGGCAGGTCACAGCCACGTAACATGTGTTCTCGGCCAATAAAACCACTCGACGGCACCTAGTGGGGCCATCTCCCTTGCTGTCAAGCCCTTCGTGGCTCAGCCAAGGGAAAGAGAAAAGCTAGCGGATCCCTTAACAATAAGATGCAACGCCAGACGCCAGACATTGTTCGACATTGAATCACCGTGTGTGAAATGATCGTGAGCTGTATATTACCTTGGATCGCGTAGCAGTGGCTGGAATGCTGCGGACTAGGACGACGCGCCGTCCGAGACTCTGTAGCGTGATTTTGAGTGGCAAGTGGTGATGCAACCACGTTTAATGTGTAGAGTGTTCTTCGAGCCTCCTCTGTCGTGACTTGTGACTCGTCTGCGCGATACGCGTTCTCAACGAGGCCAAGACTTGCTCATTTTTTAAATGCATAGATATATATATGCAGGTAGACATGTTTTACCCCATTACATGAGAGCATACAGCGTCTGTTACTGCTCATCGCCCAACAAATCTGAGCTCTAAATATCGCGCCGGCAGATACCCCAGCGCTGTCACCAAAAATGTCAACTCATTAGCAACATCACCACCATCGCTGCCTATGACTTTGGCCAGCGGGGCCCTGAACCACGTCTGATTCATCCCCATACACCATGACACCACGCCCAGGCCAAACGCCACCGCTGCTCCAACGCCCAACGGCAGTCTTGCCGGATCGTTCCAAGCTTCCAGATCATAGTTCTCGAATCTGCCCTTGCGGAAAATAAAGTGTTCCTCGAACAAGATGATGCCGTAGCTTGTACACCAGTATCCCAGCAGGCTTAGGAAGTTCTGAAGGTAGGTATTGAGTTGTTCTCGCCCACCGACAGCCAATGCGAGAATGCACACAAAGGAGACAAGAGTCCAGATGAATCGCGGGATTAAGGCCAATGGCCGGGCGAGCTGCTGGAACGACAGCGAGGCACTGTAGATGCTAATTACGTTGGTGTTGATCCCAGACAAGACCAGCACAGTGAGTAGAAACTTGGCGAAGCCTCGTGGATAGAGCATCTCTTGAATGAGATAACCAAGCCCTTCGTTGTTGTATGCATTGCGCCAAGTCGGCTGATGACTCAGAGCTGAAGCTGCAACACAACCGGCCAGCATGCTGATTGATGTTGGGATAGCGATTCCAAAGGCAGTCATAGCAAATACCTTGACTCGGCTGACGTCGGCTCGGTAGTGAGCATAGTAGTCACTGGCCGTCGTGCACCACGCCGCGCTTGAACCATAAACAATAGCAATGAGGTTGAGTATCACGCCGCTTTGAGTTGCGCCCGTAACTGATGGCGGTGTGCTCTTGTCTGCGAATTTGCCAGTCTCGCCGAATATAATCAGGAAAATGACAAAGAACGTGATCCATGCAAATCTCTCATACACCAAGATCGCATTCAACCCAATGAATGAAATGAGCAGGGCAATGGCCGCCAGGATCACGATACCCAGGATCAGGGACACATGGCCGTCCGAAACTGCTGTGAGCGCCAGGCCACCTGTGATGCAGGATACAGCGGCCCAGCCCATCTGCTGGATACAGTTCAGAAACGCAATCATCTTGTTTGGCCACCACCCAAAGCTGTACCTGCTTACGCTCATTTGGCGCAGACCCATGGCAGGGCCAAAAGTCGCACAGTAGCCCGTGACCACCCCGCCCAGTATCGAGGCGAATATCGTGATGAGAATGGTCTGATGCAAACCCAGCCCGAATCCCCAGCCAAGAAAGCCAGTTGCGAAACAAGACGTGTTCATGGTTCCACTGGCCCAGAGGAGCGCCATCGAGAGCTCCTCGGTCCACGACACATCCTTTTTGTCTTCTGGGCGCTTTCTGACAATAGCATCGGATTCAATGCCGAGCCTGGTGTCCAACCGCGCCTCTATGACGCGGAGCTTGGCAAGAATGCCTCGCGGTTTTGGAGCAGGGGTTTGCTGCGCAATTGACGTTTCATTTGAACTCTTAATCAATTGCCCCTTCTGGGGGAAGGCTTGTTGGACATCGAGGCCCTTTTCTTCGTCGGTTGCCATGGTCAAATCGTATTCAAGGGTCTTTGAGGCTGTAACTTCTGCGTGGCCTGACGAGGCTTCGACTCGTTGTTTCACGATGCAAGATCCCAGTGCACGATCTGACGGTTCGGCAAGCGATGGAGTCTTGAGCCGGGCCTACTCGAATGGGCCAGACGCAATCGACCCAAAGTCGGCGTGACACGGTGCCGCCACGCCAACGAATATTATTCGATGAATCGGGCATTACAGATATCGTACGGAGCACGGAGTAGAAAGGCTTTGGAAGAAAAAGGTTGAAGTTTATGAGTGGATTGATCATCTGCCCCGCTCTTCCACCTGTCTTGGACCAATGGTCCCGTTTTTGATTTGACAGCTGCATCAAGACCCATCCAATCCGTCTCACCGCCTGCCAGCTTCGAAAACTCCTCCTCTGACCGCCTTCTGGAAACGTAAATTCTGCCACCATCATCACATCAGAATCAGAGACTGCCCATTGAAAAACCTCTGGCGCGACCGACAGACAGCCTCAGAGAAAGTCCCCACCAGGTGATTTCTCACAGGCATCGCGCAGCAGGTAAATTATTCACGTGCGCAAGTTGCCGAGATGGCCGAAAAGGAGCATTACAATGTGCGCGTGGGTTCATCTCACGCAAAGTCACTGGGAATTACCCACCGAACGACGCCATTGGCGCGCTCCTGGACCGGTGACATGAGAGTAAGGTAGTATCTTCTTCACTGACAGATTTCGATGAGAAGAGTCAACTGTGAGATTTTGAAAACGCTAACGTATGAATTCCCAGATTTTCAGATTTCCAAGTCAATGAGATTGGAGAAAACGGATCAGTCATTCACCTGCGCACGATAGGTCTTGAGAATGACAACAAGAAGGTGAGAGATCACATTGTGCATATACTTCGCAACCATGACAGCCATGAACTCATGCTAACAACATGTTTTGCGAAACCTCGAAGCCTTCTCAGTCTTCTCAAACCCCAGGGGCGTCAGAACCCAAGGAGAAGCCGTCTGATAAAGACGCGTACAATGCCAAATTTCAAGATGAACCCAGCGTCATCGAAATAGCGCCCGAAGACATCACTGCCCTTGAGAATCTCTCGAGCCAACAGTTCGCCCAGGGCCTCGTCCAGCTCTTCAACGGAGGCAACGGCCCGATGGGCGATCAACCCAAGACTGCCACCTCAGAAACCCTAGATGACAAGGCCAAGCGCGCCCAGCTCCACGGTGAGGTGCGTCGCATCTTCAACTCCCGCCTTGAAACGACTACAGGTCCCGAAGGCGCCATTGTCGCCAGCTACGTCCCCCCCCGGAAAAATTCCAAGAAGAGCCGCGGCCCTCGCGGGAGGCCTGACGACGAACCTATTGGGCAATATCTCCATTTCACGCTCTACAAGGACAATCGCGACACCATGGACGCCATCAGCCAGATCTCGCGTTTATTGCGAGTCAAGCCGCAGGTAATTGGATACGCTGGCACCAAGGACCGCAGAGCATCAACAACGCAGCGCTGCTCGATTCGTTACCAGCGCAAGAGGGCCATGGCTGGCCTGAACGGCAAGCTATGGGGTATAGCGACGGGAGACTACGAATATTCTGATAGCCCCATCCACCTGGGCCAGCTCCTCGGAAACGAGTTCGTCATCACCCTCAAGAACTGCAAGATGGCCGACGACGACATGTCACTTGCGCCCTCGGAAAGGCTTGCACTGATGAAGAGCAATGTTGAGTCTGCCATGACGCACATGGCTTCCCACGGTTGGATCAACTACTTTGGCCACCAGCGCTTCGGAACCCACGACGTGGGCACCCACCAAGTCGGCAAGCTCATTCTTCGCGACGACTACGAAGGCGCCGTCAACGCCCTCCTGCAATATGACGCAGAAATGGCTGCCAAAGCAGAAGCAGGCCAAGTACCCGACGAGCCCTCCAAGAGGGACGAGTACCTCCGCCACCAGGCGTGCATGCTCTTCCAAACCGGCAAGGACCTTGACCGAGCTGCCAAGCTCATCCCCCGGCGGTACGCAGGAGAATCATGCGTCCTCCGCCATCTGACTCGCTCGGGCAAAAGCTCCTCCCGGGACTTTGCCGGCGCAGTCACACACATCACCCGCGGCCTGCGATCAATGTATCTCCACGCATACCAATCCCACGTGTGGAACCACGCAGCCAGTCTCCGATACACATTACACGGCACAACCGTAGTCGCGGGCGACCTCGTCATCGCCGACGCGGAGTCCCAACCGTCCGCTACTGAAGTAAGCCGAGACCAAGACGGCGACGAGATCATCAACCCCGTCGACGACGAGGAGGAATTCGCCCCTCTCCGTGCCCTCCCACTCACCGAGGAAGAGGCCTTCTCTGGCAAGTACACCATCCATGATATAGTCCTGCCCTCCCCGGGCCATGATGTGATTTACCCGAAAAACGAGATTGGCGAGTTCTACAAGGAGTTCATGGGCCGTGAAGAGAACGGCAGTCTCGATCCGCTCAAGATGCGTCGGCTGCGGAGGGAATTTAGCTTGCCTGGTAGGTATAGGAAGTTAATGCAGAGATTCTTGGCAGAGCCCAGCGTGCAAGTCAGGTTGTACGAGCATGACACGGAGCAGATGCATCCCACAGATATGGATCTCATCAAGGGACAGACAAACGGCCACGAAGGCGAGGGCAAGAGAAAACGCCATCATGATGAGACTGATGGCCACGACGGGGCCGGCACGAAAAAGGCCAAGGTCGAGGTCAGCGGCAATGACGATGACAGTGTCAAGGCTGAGGAACCAAAAGACCAAGTCGCCGACTCCGGGCAAGAAGTCTCCGGCGCTGCAGAGAAAGAACCAACAGTGGAAGTGGAGCAGGCTGCTGAGCCTACTAAAATTGCGGTTGTGGTCAAATTTCAATTGGCAAGTAGTGCCTACGCAACAGTGACACTCAGAGAGCTTATGGGTGAAGGCGACCGCACGGATCTTGACGAGAGGGTGGCTTCATGAACACCCATTTTCCCATGTTGGAATGAAGGAATGAATATACAAACGCTGATTTAATGTCAATACCGCCAGCCAGCAGTATTGACGCCCCTTTATTCAAAATTTCGAATGCAAGTCAGAAAAGACCTGACAAAGTAAAGCAACCGACTGTGACGACCTAGTATCATCACTCTTCCAACCCACTTGAAACAATAAATAAAGATGAGATATATAAGATGGCAGGAGATAAGCGATGGGCGATCTGCTCCGGGATGCAGAGAAGATTGAGTGGGCTTTCGATGCAAGAAAATGCGATCGCTCAAGCAAACATTCATGCAGTTGTGATATTTGCTATAATCTCATCAGCCCTGTAGCTTGTATTTGTTTAAAAAAAACTCCCGGGACGCTGAATTGGTCGTTTTCAGGGTTCGTGCTCCTGGTCTTGCAATTTGATTGATACATGACCTCATTCGCTGGCTGACTCGTGGGTGCCAACCCTATTACATCGTAACGCTGATCGAGTAGAAGAACTTTATACCCTCGGCGGCATGAGATTCGAGGGTGCGTATTCGTGCTGTAGCACGGAAGCATCGGCGCGGCCAATTATGTCGCAGCCTTCTCTTCATCCCAGCCCCAAACAAAAGAGAGGTACTTGACCATGTTCACCCGCTTGGCTCGCATGTCCACCATCCAAGGGTGCTCAAGCATTTTCCATGGGCTAGCTCGGCGATTCGGCTGCTTCTCCAAGCTGGAAATGCAATAGTTAGCATGGTTAAAAGACGGGAAGCAGAACAGAGGACATGTATTCTCACCAGCACTCAATGAAGTATTTGAAATTGTCGCTCCAATAAACGTCCATTTGGGGCTCGTCTTTGAGTCTGGGTACGGGCTGTCGGACGATGTACGTCAACAAATCAATCAAGCCTGCTCGAGGTTGCATCTCGGTTCCGTCGGCAGGGAAAGGAAATCGGTGCTGGGCCACTTCAAGCAACGTCACACCAGTCGACCAAACATCTGAGGTGATGGTATACGATTGGCCCGTGATTCGCTCAGGTGCCATGTAATAACTTGTGCCGATGAAAGTGTTTGCCTCTCCTTTGGTTCCAAAATCACCAGAAACGCCAAAGTCGCACAATTTGACAGCGCCGTCTCGGCATAGCAGAATGTTGGAAGGCTTGATGTCGCGGTGGATAATCCTTCGTGTGTGAAGATAGGTGAGCCCGCGCAATACACCTTCGGCAATTTTGCCCAAAACCTTCTCTCCAGTGCGGCCGCCTAGCCGCTTCACTTCTTTGTAGATGCTGTCCAGAGAGCCGCCCTCGCAAAATTCCATGGCAATGGAAATAGTCGAGGTGGACGGATCCACAAAGGCACCATAGTATCGGCAGATGTGATCAGATGCACATTCCTTGTTGAAGCCTAGCTCTCGCACAATCTGCTTTTTGACGTCTGGGTCTGGGTTGGTGGTAATGACCTGCAGATTGTTGTCAGTGGGCATACTGAACAATATCACTTTCGCTCATGAGTCAACGTAGGGCAGCCTTCCTTACCTTGAGTGCGAATATTGTTTTACCGCTTTGCAGAATGCACTTCGTAACGGCGCCACCGGCTCCTTCGCCCAAATTTCCCAGTTCGACAATTCTCTTCTCCGTGCTAGCGATTCTCCAACCTTCGTCATCGAGCTCCTCGACATCCGCGTTCCTGGCCTTCTCCAAGGTCAGCTTGTCGAAAGCTTCCAAACCTTGCAGACTTCCATCTCTTTCCATGGAAACTCCACCTTCACTTCTTTCCGAAATCAAGGACCCCACTGCCGACACTGGATCGGGTGTTCCCTGGGCACGGGTCACCGGGATACCAAACTGGGAGGCAAATGAGAGGGCAGAGAACTGGGATCCAGCAGAAGTAGGATTGCTAGCTCTACCATCAAGCGGTCCAAAACTACCAGACCTAGAGTGGGCAGCGCTACTTTCGCTACCACCGTCAGCCGAATGACCAGGCTGAGCTCCTTGTGATCTCGGATGATGCTCGTAGGGAACTGTTTGGCTGCCCATGGGGGTGGCCAAGTTCAACGTCGGAAGTGGTGGTCTCGATGGAGCCGGTTGCGCAGCCTGGCCGCCCACAGCCTTCACATTCAACGACGGTGGAATAGCCAGGCCGAGCCTCGGGGTTCGACCACCTGGACGGCCTCCAGGAATGGCGGGTCGTAGTATTGGAGCGGGAGAAGACAGTTGAGGAACGAGGTTCGGGGTAGGAGCAGATATTACTGGGTTCGCAGTCGTGGGCATTGGCTATTTGAAAAAGGAAACTGGTCAGTCCATCTCATCGGTGCAGTAGACAACTGTGCTGACAGGAATTGCGCTCAAAGAGTCGCACGTACGTGTTGAGCCGCCGACTCGGAGCCTTGCGGCTGGGAACTGGATGTATCTGCCATGACTACGACGCTTAGTAGTAGCCAAAACAGCCTGGACAGGGCTGCAGACGGAGTGCCGGCACCTCGTGTGCTGCCTGGCACGAGATGATTATCTTGACTCGGAATAGGAGGAGTGAGCAGAAGACGGCACCAGCGTACGAGAGTTGAGAATGATGGTCGAGTGGTCCGTGGCAATCTAAGTCAATAGCTTCAATCTTCGCAGTGTATCTTCAAGAGCCAGTTACTGGGAGAAACCGAACCAGCGTCGATCCGAATGATTGCTCGGTGGATAATGGTGACAAGTGAGGGGATGGGTGCTCCTGTGGAGACTGAGCTACGAAGGCGGGACGCCGGACGTTGAAAAAGCAACGGCGGATATGGTTAAGTGTGCAAAAAAAAAAGAAAAAAAAGAAAGGAAGTGTGTGCCAGGTCTAGATGGTTTGCGAGTGAGGAGGGGAAAACAGAAGGCGATGAAATGTGCAAACTTGCTGGTCAACAAGGATTGTTACCGGGCTGCATGGGCAGACGGATGCATGAGGGGACTTGGGTTTTCTCTACATATGTACATGTATGTACATACTTGTTCCCCACAACGCGGAGTTTCTTCAGGAACAGATTCGTCTGCACCAAACACTGTTATAGGTTCCTCTGAATTACACCTGCAGAGTCCTACATGTACTACTCCCCTAGGACTCTGTAGAGTTGATTGTTGCAAAAGATTGGCCACGCCACCGATAAGTTGCGCTCCTATGCAACCTTGCCTGTGCAACATTTGTTGATGAGTCGGACGGCCATGCGTCTGTTGATTGGCCGTAGATGGCGCCTGGCCAATTTGCGGGCGGCACGGGACGCCGCAGACACACAGCATCGAGGAGTCCCAAGGGATCTTCGTCACAAGTTACAACCACCTCCCTCGTCTCGTAATTTGCTGAAATTGTCGGATAGATAGGGAGGCTTGCAGGGCTCGCAGGGTTGGCAGGGCTCGCAGGGCTTGCAGGGTTTGCAGGGCTTGCAGGGCCATTCATGTTTATTACGGAATTATGTATGTACAATGTACGGACCGTAATCCATGTACAGGCAGAAGGAGCAGAAGTCAAACGGAATTGACGGCAGCAGTCGGGCAGTCCAGTC
This sequence comes from Epichloe typhina subsp. poae, assembly GCA_030389615.1. NCBI lineage: Eukaryota > Fungi > Ascomycota > Sordariomycetes > Hypocreales > Clavicipitaceae > Epichloe > Epichloe typhina. The sequence goes on along the minus strand of CP098317.1, from coordinate 2,075,235 downwards.
CGATCCATCCACTGCACGCTGTGGTGCCGCGTCCAGTCAGTGGCGGGGGCGTTGGGATGTGGGACGTGGGATGGATGTGGGCGATGTGGTCCTATTAATATCACGTGGTGTGTACAGCTCCGGTGAGCAAGACAAGGGAGCTCCGAATGTAGCAACGCGCTTGTTTCACAATGGCCCGGTCTCTTCTTGTCGAGGTTTGACCCAAGTCGTCCTTGCGACGAATGTTGAGCTTCCACCATGTGTGGATGTGTGGACCAGTTCAAACCGTTTGAATTCGTTTGAATCCTTCGGGTGTTTCAGCGACGCCTCCAGCCCTCCTGCTCTGGTCCTGAGATCCAAAGCCGGCCAAGGTGACACGACAAGTCGAGAAGTGTTCTGCTATCTGCAAAGGTGAAGGCTTCGTCCAAATTTCTTCACCTTCCCCCTTCCATGAGGATCTGCAATGACTAATCCTATACGCATAGGCATGTACAGCCGGAATTCCACTCTTTTTAACTGCCATGATGAAGAAAGGGTCGTCGTTGCCGTTGAAGGTCTGCTTGACCGATATGCGATCTTCAGACATGAAGTTGATTTTTAATTCACCTTCAAACTAGTGCACGCCGGAAGAATAGTCGTTCTTATAACGACCTTCGGCACCAAGATGGCCATTTGAGCATCCTGAGCCACTGTCATCTCCATTCGGGCTCTTGGGAATGGATTACGTGCTCCCGTCTGTTTTGCCTGCGGCTCATTGCTGCTGTTGAGGCTGATGATTGATGATATGTCTATCACGTCAATCAATTTCGCGCTGACAACTCTCCTTCATGATGGAGAAGCCAAAAGTCTGGAGATACCTTCATGGCAGCTTCATTAGTGGGGAAATGTGTGGCCATTTCCGGCCTGAATGACGTGCAAATGGAGATGTAACATTGTATTGGCCGGGGAACGAATCCATCTACACAGAAAAAAATATTCCCGATAAAGGGAGCTAGCACGTGGATCCTTCGTTGATGCCACCTAGGAATGATGCTCGACTGGACTGTCCCCTTAGCCTCCCATGACTGCCCTTCGTTACCTTGCAGATCGCTTAAGCGAGGCAGGCTACGAGCAATCTTTAAAACCCCATGGGTACTTGTGTAACCCCATCATGGGGGCAGGATCTGGGAATTTGGCAATTGTGACATGTACAATAGGCCTGAATATCAACTGCAGATATTAAAGCATAATTCTTGGCTTCACGAATACTCGCATCAAATCTCACAATTTCGTGACGGTGAGCAAGAATATGGCACAAGATTTTGTTAACATTAAGATCAAAGATGCTAAGCAAAGCAGGACTCAGCCAGCATTCAACGCTACAAACACAAAACTGTATAACTAAAGACACCCAATCCCAGTTCATTCACCTTGCCCAAAAGCCACGCCAAGGCAGATTCTGGCATCGAGGCGTCCATCAACCCAGGATTGAGTTCAGCGCAAGCTGTTACACGTAGGTTGCAGAACTCCAGTGTTAAGCAGCTGGCGGAAGACCAAATCAGGAACGCCGTGCTTATTCAACGAGAGTAAAATTTGAAACGTGATGGGCACTTCTATGGATATATTACCGCGGGATTAGCCACAGAGGACTGAATCATTCACGTAATCGGCTTGGCTAAGCTGCATCATCAGTTGGATGACTTTGAGACAACACTAGTACTCTAAAATGACTCCGGTTAGAAGAGGTGTCGAATATCGTCTCATGCCGCGTCTCTTCCGGCTATCATTCCTTGAGGCAGCTGTCTCCTGCTCTGTTGAGAAAAGTGCCAAGTAAAACTTGACGGCTTGGTATTTTGATTTATGTCAAGTCCTCTCAACAACCGTAACCTGCCCATTCATCTCCATGCAGCTTGGAGCTTGACGGGCGGAGCTCGCCGACCGATTCTGCGATTTCTAGATGTAGAAGAATGTCAATTTGTCGCTGCAATATGTTAAAACTCGAACAAAGATGCTCAAAATTTGAGACATGGAATGTATGGTCAATAAGAAGCTCTGGCAGACGATGGTTGATGGCGATGGTTGATGGTTGATGGTTGATGGTTGGTGGCGATGATTGATGGCGATGAGGTGCTTGGACCGAATTCGAAGATGAGCGACGGATCGTGAAGCTTCGCGGTGCCCGTTGGCGGTGCTTGGGCTTTTTCTCGGCCTCAGTACGAACGATTCCCTCGAACCGAGAAAGCAAGAACCACGGAAGTCGGATATCCACCTTCGAGTCATACGATGCCTTCCCAAGATGCGTTCCTTCCGTACCAACCGCACCAGATTAGGCGAATTTTTTGAACAAAGGCAAGATGGAGTGCAAAATAAACGATCGGAAGGAAGTCAAGGTATTGGCTAGCTATTTATTCATCAATGATGAACCTCTTCTCCATCTTCTTTTCGTCCTCTTTTCCATACATGGCCTTCTGCTTCCTCCATCACTTGATGAATAGCAGTCTCTTGTTCCTCACGGAGCAGATTTGCGGTTGCCATCGCCAAAGACGACGCCGTTCTCCTTCCACCTTACAGCTCCATTTCATGTGCGGGACGTCAACGTCGACCACCACTCTGACGAATCATCTCAGACGACATTTTGAGCTGTGGATTCCTCGTCGCATCCCAGTCAGGACCGACAAGAAGCAGCATTGTCTCATCACTGATGACTCTTCATATGCAAAGGTATGGACTTTTTCAATGATTCAGGCATTCCTCAGTGAAGAAAAAAAGGCTCTGAGCACTATGTGCGATAACGACCACATGTCATCCTTCTGAGAGGAGTTGTTTGAGGAGAGGAAGTCGGGTACTTTTTTTTGCCCTTCGGGGTTTTCCTTGTCACCGCACCTGCTTAGCTGACCAGTGACATACACGGGGGCTAACAAAAGGAAATTCTTGTCTTTTTTAGGTTGCGAACCACCGATCGATTCGATGCGAACTACTGCACCCTGTTTACATTGAATGGCTTGGTGGAGGCTAAGGCTAGGGAAATAAGGTTTGGAGGGAGATGAGGAGGTCAGGCAATTTCGCGTTGGACAAATTGGGGGAGTAGGTTCGAAGGCAAACCATTTGTGCACTCAAAAAATTGATACTTCTCAATGTAATCTCGAGGCACTGAAGGAAAGCCGACCATGCAGCGAGGCATCCAAATATTTTTGCACTGTGCATCAAACGATGGATGGATGCATCATTGTCGTCAGAAGGGAGAGAACTGGGTAATAGGTACGGGAATCGTGCCACGCCCCATTTCTTTTGGGTTTCTTTGGTTATGGCGTGCAAGAAGTGGGGCGTGGCACGATTATGCCTCAGGTGAAATGGTGCGAAGGGTGCTAATTGTTGTACGGATTATACACGCCGGAGCCGGCAAATACTAGCTCCGAATTGCAATGTTCACCAAGACCCATCTTTTTTTTTTTTTTGTAAAGCTACGAAAAGTATCGCCCTATATGACCACCATCACGGCAACTAGCGAAGGCAGCAAACGACCTATGCCACACAAAGCGAAAGACATGCGCTCCTCTCACGACCCAGGAGTTTTGGTTTCGGCATCGGACGGTGACAATCTCTCTGAGGTCGACTCCTCCGCGGAGTCTGATTTTCTGGACAATCCAGCTTCGAGAAAAAGGCGCCGAATATCACATTCAGCAAACGATGCTTCAGTAGACCTTGGTGATGTCGACAATGCAAACGACCCGAGTGACAGCGACGAAGAGCACTTGAAGACTATTCTATCAACCATCAAGGCCCCATCCCGGGTGAAGCGAGGAGCAGATGGTCCTGAAAATACCCGGATCGAGGTCCAGCCGCAGAATCCTATCCTCGCCCCAACTGACCCAAACGCGACTTTCTCGTCCTTGCAGCTTCGGCCATGGCTCGTACAGTCTCTTTCCAACATGGCCATCAGACGGCCCACTGGTATTCAGAAGGGCTGTATACCAGAAATTCTCAGGGGCAGAGACTGCATAGGAGGCAGCAGGACTGGTTCCGGAAAGACCGTCGCCTTCGCAGCTCCCATACTACAGAAATGGGCAGAAGATCCAAGCGCCATCTTCGCTGTTGTTCTGACCCCGACAAGAGAACTTGCACTACAGATATACGAACAATTCAAAGCGATTTCTTCTCCTCAAAGCCTGAAAGCTATTCTGGTGACAGGGGGCTCTGATATGCGAACCCAAGCCATTGCCTTGGCCCAACGGCCACATATCGTAATTGCGACGCCCGGTCGACTGGCAGACCATATTCGGACCTCCGGAGAAGACACAATATGTGGTTTGCGACGAGTCCGTCATGTTGTTCTCGATGAAGCTGATCGATTGTTACACGCTGTTGGTCCAGGCAGCATGCTCCCTGATGTCGAGGAATGCCTTTCAGCACTGCCGCCGGCTGCCGAGCGACAAACGCTCCTGTTTACGGCAACGATTACACCCGAGGTTCGGGCACTGAAGGACATGCCGCAGAAACCGGGCAAGCAGCCCGTGTTTGTGTGCGAAGTCGACACTCAAATGCTGGCCATCCCCAGCACTCTCCATCAAACACATGTTCAAATACCAATCACTCACAAAGAGCACTACCTCCACGTTTTTCTCCTCACGGAGGCCAACAAGGACAAGACTGTCATCATCTTCTGCAACAGGACGACAACAGCGGACTACCTCCACCACCTTCTGCGTCTCTTAAACCATCGTGTGACATCGCTGCACTCAAAACTCCCCCAGCGACAACGAATCGACAATCTGGCGCGTTTCCGTGCCTCGGCTGCCCGCATCTTGGTCGCAACCGATGTTGCTGCTCGTGGTTTGGATATCCCTGAAGTCAGCCTGGTTGTCAATTACGACATTCCACGAGACCCAGATGACTATATTCACAGAGTTGGTCGTACTGCTCGTGCCGGACGCACAGGTGAATCAGCCACATTTGTTGGGCAAAGGGATGTAGAGCTCGTGTTGGCTATTGAAAACCGTGTGGGCAGACAAATGGATGCATGGGAGGAAGAGGGTGTCAACTTGGAGACCAGGGTTATCCGTGACGCACTGAAGGATGTAAGTGAGAAGAAGAGAGAGGCTCTTTTGGAGGTGGAAGAGAACAGAGAAGTTGGTGGAAAGCGAAAGCGCACAAAGTTGAAGCTTCGGGCAGAGTGAATACGATACGACGTTGGAACGTGGATGAGGTTGAAGAGTGTCATGGACTGGCCACCCGAATGCAGATTTTAGTCGTGAACCGACACCGAAGAGATCTTCTTTTTTCGATATTAACATATCTATCATCGCATTGTTGTATGACTGTTGAAAGAGCTTGACATCTGATATGCATTGTCAGCGGTTGCTCGAATTGCCAAGTCGAGCCATCTTCCTGCAAACTTTCTACTATAGGCATTGATCACACCCTACCCTGCATCGCGTTTTGCTTAGCACAGTTTTCAAACGAGTTTGCGCCATACAACAGCATTTTCTGCACGAGATTCCCGTCCGTTCATCTTTGAACAGTTTTGGTTGCTTCTTTTTATTTTTTTATTATTTTTTTTACACAGAACAGGGCACACCACCTCCGAGGATCCCAGGTCGGTCCTGGGAATCAAACGAACCAGAGTCAGCCTGTGTAGAAGTCCTCGGACATCGGCTAGCGTCACGGCTCAAGACCCCATGACTTTGTTCGGATCCCTTATCAAGCCCGGTAAATGTCCCAGGACCAGGCAGTCGGAGGTTCGCTGCTCTCGTAACATCCCCTCACCGCGGAATGCCATGAAAGAAAAAAAGCACGGCACGGAGGACTGAATCTCCGCAGGCCAACAGGGAAACAATTGGCGAGGCTTCAGACCGGATCCATCGGAAACGACGGATCAGGGACCATCGCAGGGTTGCGAGGCTGGAAGAGAAGAGTCTACATACAATGTAGCCCTCGCTGGGGCAATGTTTCAGAAGGGAGTGATGGACGGGTGGTTTCCCAGCCCGGGCAGTCATAGACCGGATGCATGCCCGGGACTCGGACTCGAGTGCTCGGAAGAAAAGGCATATTATCCGCTTCGAGAGAGAAAGACCGTTGTCGTTTGTGCAGAGTCTCCACGAACTGGTCTTTTGTCCTCTTGCAATGCATCTGAAATATATTGGCCATGCATCCATTCATGGGATCGACGAGGGATCGCTCTCGCGGTAGGGTCACAGGTCCGAGGTTCCATCGCGTTGTAAGCTTACGGACGGACATTGCTTCACTTGGCGGCGTTATTTTGTCGTCCTCGCTTGGTCAGGGCCGTCAGTGGCTGGATGGTCACGATACATGAACGCCTGACGAGACCTCTGGGGTTTTTTTTTTTGGGCATTGCATCATATTCACTCAACTGGCATGGCACGATGATGCGACGAAATTGAAGAAAGCATTGATTTGGGTTGGCTTCATACGGACGGGGATTACGGCGATTACGGAGCTTACAGAGGGGCGTGAGAAAGGGAGTGGCTGATTACAAATTACGTGTGATTCGTGATACGTCAGAGACACGACGGATAGACGAGCTTATTGTGTGGAGCTTGGCGTGAAGGCGAGGTGACAAACTCGAGACGAGACGGGATTTCAGGTGGAGGGGAGTTGGAAGGATCGCCGCTCGGGATTCGGGAATCAGATCCACGGGCCCGTTCAAGAAAGCCGATGCAGGAAATGGGTCAGTCAGAGTTTGCGTATGTACTCCGCAAAAACCCGCGGCAGTCAGGTCGAGGCGACCTCCGCTTGCGACCAGGACGAGGTGCGAGGTGCGAGGGACGAGACGAGGGACGAGGGAGGGTTTCGGGGTTTCAAGCTGCCTGCCTCGCTGCTTAGCAACTTGCGACGACTTCCCGTGCGAGCGAGGCCCGAGACTTTGTTTTCAATTGCGGGAAAAAACCAGACAGATTACACTACACTACACGGTTGTGGTTGTCTGGCCAAGAGGAGCGCGCGCGTGTCGCATTCGGTTGCTGGCTGACGCTGTGAATGTGAAGGCGAGGAATGCGGGTCGCTTGTTTTTCGTAGACCGACTACGTCCGTACAACCCACTGTACGGATTACTGTACAGCATCTCTTGGGAATCGCTGCTCGGGCCTCCGGCCTGGAATGGCGCGGCGCTCTTGCTGAGAAATCGTGCTGCGTGCTGCCGCGTTGGCTGCTGCGAAATGCCGAGCCCAGAAGGTTTGTCAGGAAGCCCGGATTTGCGTTAGTCAGCGAATTGCGACGGAGTTGTCGGTGGCGCAAGCCCCGGTCCTCTCCATGGATCGGTTTTTATTTGAACACTCCGCACACACCACCCGCACCACCCGCACCACCCGCACCAGTCCGTACTGCCCACACCATATCATATGTACACACCCATTCACACCCATACACACCCCCCTTTGGCCTTGGGCCGCTGTCGCACACGCAAAGTCCGCTCACAAGCCCCGTCGTCGTCGTCGGTGTCATCGTCGGTGTCGTCGTCGGCCCCGGTGGTGCGGATACTTACGATACTCACTTGGCAGGCTCCATCCAGCCCCGAGGTTGATAAAGTAAATGTCATGCTGCGCCCACCTCTTGAATGTCGACGTCTTTTTCTTCGACAGAACCATCACCGGGAACAACTTCAACACGCAAGCAACTGAATCAATTTGGCATACATGCAACTCGACGTGCACGCACGCAGCCACAAACGACACACAAGCACATCATTTGCTCCGTTGCTCTCATCACCGCTTCTGGCAGCCCGGCTGCACGCACCTGTTTCCACACCCCCTGCAAGCTACAACCGGCGGATTCGCAATCCGTTGACTCACTCACGATCCACCCTCAAAGTCCATTTCAGGGTTAGGAAGGAGGAGACCGGAAAACCCAAGTCACCTAGTTTATTAAAAGGACCTTCCGTGCCCTCCAACATGAACAACAACAAGAACAACAACAACAACACCAACAACAGCAACAACGACATGTCGACAGCGGCAGTGGCTCAGCCTCAACACCACTCCCTCACATCGCCTTCCTGCTCTCACACCCGATCTGCTCCCAAGAAGACCATGTCTGTCACACAGACCTACTACCTGGCTCACAAGGCCCGGGCCAAGCTCTCACGAGAGGCTGCCCAAGCCGACCACCATCTCCGCCTCCTCGTCGGCCACGCCAACCTGCTCGACTCCCTGATGCTCGAACTCGCCGATGCCGAGCAGGAGCAGGAGCGATGGTTCAATCAGTCCGTTCGTGGTGCCGGCAAAGCCGCCGGCCGCTGCGTCCAGTGGGCCGACAGGATTGCCGAGCAGGCCGAGGAGGAGCTCGACTCGGACTCATCTGATTCAGACTCCGACTCCGACTCCGACTCCGAATTCGACGACTCCGACCATGTCCACATGATCAACACCGTTGCCGCCCGCTCATCAAGCACGTCTCCCGCTTCCGCTGCCCAGCAAGCCCAGCTTGCCCACGAGGAAGAGGGCATGATGAGCGACGACGATCTCGAAGAGGACTACATACAGCTCGAGCTCGTGCGAACACACTCACACTCCACCACCTCACCACCCGAGCTTCTCATCGACCACGACTCAGAATCTTCAGACGACGAGTCCATGCCTCCATCGCCCGGCGATGCCTCGCTGGAGTTCAACCACGAGGAAGCCAAGGAGCAGACAGAAGAAATCTTCCAAGACTACTACGTCGCGCGACAAGCACCGCAGGGCCTGGTCTCCGCCATCTCAGTATACTAGGAACCCAATGACGATAAAAGTCCTATTTCTTACGATCATCTTCCAAGCGACTTCAATCTTCTTCCACAGCGATGGCATAGCAACGGCGTTTTATTCTTCTTCATCCAAGATACCACATTGGGCACAAGGGCTGTTTTAAAGCGAAACAATTTTTTCTTTTCTTTGATCATCACATCATCACCACTCATCAGGATATACAGAACAAAGGGAAGGATCTTGGGTCACGGCGTCTATCGCACACTATACTGCCCGCATATTTTGGGCGAGTAATAGGATTTCAGAGTATTTAGTCCTGACCTATGTAGGGCTGAATCGAAAAAGCTACAGTAACTCTCATCTCCTGCGCGTCTCGCATCCCCCGTGAATGTTTTATTTTTTTATTTTCTATTTTTCATTTTTAAAATATCCTCCCACTATCGTGACTAGGCATGCCTGGCATTGACACTAATATGTTGTGATCCATGTCAGACACTAAAAGAAAACGGGGCCATGTCGGTTTCGGCGTGAGTCATGGCCGACCGCCTTTGTGAAGAAGGAAAAAAAATTAAAAAATTAAAAAATTGTGACAGGGCGCCCCGCTTTTCGGCATCTCGGCCTGCAACCATGGTGCAGGGGCATCGGTTGATCCATCAGCTTGATGGGGGACATGGCCAATGAGAGGATGGTATTCCGGCAGTCCGGTTGCTCGTGGCTGCTTTTCGATGAGAAACCCACAGTGATGGGATGACATCTGCAGGCGTGAACGGTATCGGTGGGACACAGGGCGCGAAGGAGTCATCAGTAGTCTGTGCGGAGTACTTTATCTTCGTTCACAAGGCATGGAAACTCCCGGTGGATAATATGATTGGATTGACGGTTTAATATTAGTGAGGGGACCGGATGGGTGGGTACGGGGAACAAAATATGCCGTGGGCTATTAAACTCGGTCACTATGTATGTATGTACGCAACATGGCTGGAATGAGACTCCAGAAAAATCACCGATCTTGGAATTCTTCTGCCGCGAGAAAGGAGAACAAAGATGAAATCGAGTCGTTAAAAGCGAGGCACCCTGTCGGGCAGCAGCTCCATGCACCCACGTCCTTCGGATGAGAAAGTCCGTGCCACGTTGGCGACTTTGACCTGGCGTCTGATATTGAAGGATGTGGCTTTTTTGCATCTCACTTGCCGTCGCCGTCGCCGTTGCTGTTGATGGGGACGGGGTTGATGCCTGGCGATTTGTTCAAGGATAACGTGTCGGCGTCTCATGTTCTTGTCGGTTGTTGCGGTATCGCGTCGAGAATTCGATTCTGAAACCAATAAGATGCGCCGCCGTTCAGGTCGGGCGCCAAGGACTCCAAGGCAGGCTCGTCGAGTTCTGCCCATCACGGGACCATCAGGCCGTCCCGGGCGTATGGCTCCGAGGCTGGATGGAGTCGCGGAGATTACATATGTAACTAGACCACACGCCCCCCTTTTTATTTTTTATTTTTCTCCTGCGCCGAAAGCGGGTCCTGACGTTGTCAAGTTGCGGCGATGATCGGACTGCCCAACCCGATCGCGACTGATTGATAGTACTGCGGCATCGTGAGATATCCATTGTCCGTAATAATATTGCCCCACGGCATATAGCACACGACGTCATCACTCAATGCAAGAGGTGATGTTGTAGATTCCTGTGAAATGAGATCAGGCCATGCTCTGTCTGTGAGTGCGAAAGACAAGGCGTGTGTCATAGGGACGGACAGTCGACTTGTTGGCCGGCCACCCTGCGCTGGCCTCTGTACGGAAAACAAGCGTTATTCTAACAACGGGCTCTCAGAAGTCCGGTCCGAGATAGTAACTGCCGCAAAGGCTCAATCGTTCATCTGGTCCTTGAGACGCTGATTATCAATCCGCTCCAGGAGTAGTACGGAGTTATCCGAATTGTACATAAAATGGTGGTCCCTGTTGGACCGAGCAGCTAGGGTCAGAAATGAGGGCATGGATTAAGTTGCCCGACCCTGTAAGAGGGTGCGGACTACGGTTTAAATAACTAAGTACCTATACTATAGGGTATGTAATCTACCTATATAAAATATACTATGCATTTACTAAAGGTCCGGAAAAGTAACTAGATAAGTAAGTCCTAGTGTCTAAGATACCTATATACGGTTAAACATATATAGTAGGATTCTAATATATCCCCTTAGGAGGCCTATAATTAAGGTATCCTATAATAATTTAATTAAATTAATCTCTATAATAATCTAATTATTATTAATTATAGTAAGGTCTTTAGGTAATTCCTACTCTTTTAGGTTAGTACTAAGCATTTAATCTAGTAACTATATAAGCCCTAATACCTATCTAAAGTCTATAAATACTTTTCTAGTTAGTAGCTTTATAAGGCTATTTATAATTATTTCTTTAGTAGCTTTCTAAGTTATATTAAAGGTTCCTTTTATAACCTCTTAATAAAGCTAGTAGTAATAAATATTAATATAGTGTAATTAGGTTATAAGTTTAATAAATTCTTCCTTAAGGAGATAAATTATCTATATATTATTATATTTAATCTTAAGGGTATTATCTCTAAGATATAATCTAACTTCCTAATATAATTATTTAAAGGTAATTAGCTTTTTACTATAATATAATAGCACTAGGAGCTTTACTTCTATAGAAAAGGTTATTATAGTCTCTTATCTTCCTACCTTAAAGAGTATAGGACCTCTAAAAAGCTTTATAATATATCCCTATAAGCTTTTTCTAGTAACTAGATTATTAGTAAATAAAGCATTACTATAAGCTTTAAGTTTAGGGTTATTACTATTAAATTTAATTAAGAGGTTTACCTATACATAACTATACTCTAAAGCCCTTTCTATAGCTTTAATATACTATAGCCCTAGATACTATAAGTATTATAATAGTTATAACACTATAAAGGAGATATCTAGCTATATAATAATTATAGGATATAGTAAAGTGCTAACTAGAGATTAATATCTCTTTAAATCCTTTAGATTAACTTTACCTTTATAGAGATTAAGTAAAACACTAGTTATTAGTGCTATTAGCTTCTAATTTAGGACTTTTATATTAAATTTAATTATAGCTTTATTCTAATAGGACTTCTAATTAAGCTATAATTATTAGTTTTTATAATCTCTAATGATTTTAACTCCTAAGAACTATTATAATTTACTAAGGTCCTTAATATTATATCTCTTAAAAATCTCTCTTTAAATTTATTATAAAGTACTAACTTTCCCTTTATAAATAAGGCTATAAGGTTATTAATATAGAAGAAAATAATTAATCTATCCTTAATAAACATATAAACATCTTTAAAGATCTATATAAATCCTTTACTTACTAATTATTTAATTAATTCCTTTATCTAAAGAAAAGAAGCTTTATATAACTTATAAATAGCATATAAGAGCTTTAAGTAAGCTTATTTATCCTTATAACCTAGTAGTATCTTATAATATACCTCCTTATTTAGCATTAAGTTTAGGAAAGCTATAATAAAGTTATATTAATAAGCTTTAAGGTTAAAGTAGTATAAAATTACTATAAGAAGCCTAAATATAATACTTACTAATATAATAGCTCTTATAAAGAGATTCCCTTTACTTGTTAATTCCTAAGCATATATAATTAAGCTTTATATCTTATAAGGTAGCTTAATTAATCTAGCTTATAGGCAAATACCTAAGTAAGCCCTAAGACCTTAATATATAAAGGGACTTCTAATTTACTAACTTTAATAGTAACCTTATTATTAATAACTTTATTATACTCTTTATCTCTTGCTTTAATAAATGCCTTTTGTTACGTGGCAGGATACGCTTGGCCACAAGCAATAGTAACAGGGACAGATTCGGCCCTTTAGACAGAGGAATTAACTTACTTCTTACATTATAACCTACACCTAATAGTAGCTTTTATAAGTAAACTTAGTATAACTTATAACCTATTAAATTTATTAGCCTCTCTAATAGATTTAACCTAATAACATGCAAAGCTAGCACGTAATAAGTAGTAGTAATTAGAGATTCTTTTATTACGTACCTCTAGTAACCTAGATATAATACCTATATATCTAAAACCAACTATTTACAGCGTTAATTAGAAGAATAGAATATTCTTCTAGTTACTAAGAATAAATTATACCTTATTTATTAGTTCTAGACTTTTAATAACATAAATCCGGATTTTAAATATTAAAAGCAAAAGCTTATTAGGATTAGTAATTAAAAAGACTTATATAAGCTTATATAATACGAATTTAATAATAGAATTATAAGAAAGCAGGAATAGCTAATATCTTAGGAACCACCTATTTACTAGAATCTAATAGACTCACAAGCTATATGCCTTGCTTAGATTTAAGTTAGAAACTATATTTCTAAGGCTAAGTCTAAAGGATTCCTTAATAATTCTATTAAATTAAAGGGAAGCAAAGCCTTAGGATACTAATCTAAAAGCATTACTAGCCTTATAAATAGTAACACTACTACTAGAACTAGAAAAAGTATAAAGATAAGTAAAATTAATAAAGAAAAGAGGATTATAGACTACCCTAAAAATAATACTATTACTTAAAGTAAGGCACCCCCTAATCTTTTAATAAAGTTAAATCTAGAGAATTTATAACTAGAATCCTTAGGAAATATATTAGAACTAGGGGAATTATATACTAAAGCAAATAAATATAATACTATAAGGTTCTTTTAGGGAATATTAGAATAGTAATAAGCTATATAATAAGCTATATTAAACTAAATAGTAAATAAAATAAACTATTTAGTAATAAGATTAATAACTAAAATTAAAGGTTTATAGAGTGTGGCTACCTTAGCAGGTTTAACACTATTAGCATAGAATCCCGTGTAAAAGGTAGTATATTCACTAAGTAACTAAGGTTAATATAATAGTTATTTAGATACTTAGACTAGACTAGTAGTGTAACTAATAATACTATAATACTAGTAAGGTTTTATATAGTAGTAGTTAAATCTATACTATTTATAGTAGTAAACACTATACTATCTAGATTAGGGATAGCATACTAATCCTAGTTACTAAGGAAGGATAGATCTAGTGTTAGATTAGAATTAGTATAGTTAGTAAATAGAATTAGTAAAACAAAATGCGAATTTAACATAGAAAATTACGGATATTAGACACTTTAAGCCTTATAATAAATTAGAAGAAGCTAATACTAATCTTATTATATATAATAGGAAACAGACTATCTTTTATAATATTAAATTATAGGTCTAGGCAGTTAAAGACTACTTACATTATACTAACCCTAGCTAATAAGATATTATCTAGAAAAAGATCTAGACGCTGTTTTAAGGAGATGTAATAGTATAGTATAGATAATATCTTAATGCAAGCAAATAAGTCACTGTTTTTAGCAATATCTTAATAGTATTTGCTATAGTATAAAAGGAATTTAGTATTTAAGTATAAGATATAATAGTGTAGCTAAAGAAAGTAAAGTACACTAAGGAGGATATTATTAATAAAGTATCTTTCTATGAATTCGTATTAAAAATCTTCTAATATATAAGAGCTAATAGCAAAATAACTAACTATTAGCTTCTTTTATATTTATGCCTTAAGCTTTATCTAGGATTACGCTAGATATGCCTAATGCTAACTTATAAGGATATAAGATTAGTATATATTACTATAGTAAATAATAAGAGATATGATTTATATAACTATTTATATAGTAAAGGCTAGGGTAAAGGTAAAAAAGGTAAAGGAAAGCTTAAGGTCTATTTTAATATAGATATATCTAATAGTGATTTAGAGAATAACAAAAATAAAATACAAGCTAATTAGAATAGGCTAATAAATATATAATTCTTGCCTAGAAATTAATATTACTAATAGAATAATAGGAATAAATAAGGATCCTTAGGATTTTTTTAACCTAGGCTATACTAGCGAAATTAACTTACTAAAGGATAAAACTAGAGGCCTTAGTGGAATAAAACTTAAGAGAATTAAGGGGAGTAATCTAGGTTTAACTAAAACCGCTAAGAAAAGGTCTAAGACTAATAGGAAAAATAATATCCTTAAAACTAAGGACTATTAGATATAAGAGGCTAATTTTAGTAACCTAGGTATTATTAATACTAGGAAAAACCGCCTAGTAAAGAAAAGGAGTATACCTATATTATAGTATATAATAACGATTTTAATGTATAATAGCATAAAACCTATCTTTAGGAATACAGCTATTATATAGCTAAGGAAGGAGAGGTCTCTAAGGAGAATAATAATAAAACCGGAATATAGGAGTCTAACTTTATTAAAACTTATTTTATAGAAAATGGTAGTAAAGAGATAAATATAGTAATAACTAAGATAGAAATAACTAAACTAAAATAACTTACCCCTAGATAAGTAATTAAGGCTATTGTAAGACCTTAAGAGGTTAAATGTGAGAACAAAGGGATAGCTAGGCAAGAGGTATGGGGGCACTCGTATATTAACTGAAGCTTGCTAGGTCTAAGTGTGTTGTGCGTGCGAGTCGCTGGCTTATAGCTAGTGGCTTGCTAGTGTTACGTAGACCTAGCCCTATAGCGTAGTGTACTAGTGAGGTGTATTTATATTATAAGTAAAGCCTTATAATTATCCCCTTACTTATAGCTAGGCTTTTAAATAGCTTTTACTAGCCTTAATATAGCTGTTTGCTAACTATATAATAATTAAAATAATAATAAATAAATTAGTTAGCTTTACAATATAAATTTTATTATAACTTATTATTATATTACTCCCTTTTTCTCCTTATAACTTTAGACTATTCTAATTAATTTTAATTAGACTTTATTTACCCTAACTTATTACGCACTTATTCTTATTATTTTATTATAGAAGCTAATACTATTTACTTTTATAAGTGCTCTTATATACATTACTTACGCACTAGTTATGCTAACTTTAAGAGGCACTTACTAATTAAGGCTACTTTACTAAGGATTATATGTAGTTTTTCTTATTCTTTACTTAGGGTTAGCACCACTAGGGGTAAGTAGTTAAAACATTATATCTAATATAATAAGTATAGTAATACTTATAAGATAGTAAGTTACTTAGTATTTTATTATTATATACTTCTAACTTACTAACTTTTCTATACTAGGCTATAGTAATAATAGCTAGTAACTTTTCTAACTTAATAGTTATTTATAAGTAAGTATAGGCCCTTATAGGTGTTACTATTTCTACCCTAAATAAGGAGGGTATTAATATTTTTTTAGAGGAAACTTACTATAGCTTTACTACATATATTCTTAACTTAGTTATAGGATTTAACTATATAAACACTACACACCACATTACCTTTAGGTTAACTAGTGCTATAAAGGCGCATTAAGTCTATTAAATCCTAACCTAGTTACTTATTATTTACTAACCTTTCTATATAAGCTACCTCTATTTCTTACTAAAGCTATCTAGTTTCTTAGTAGTAGTTATAAGTTACCTTAGTAGCTATAGCCTTATTCCCCTTTTTTCTAGTTTGCCCTTAGCTTTTTATTATCTATTTACTAGGGCTTTACTAAATTTTAACAGGAAAACCTAGAGGATACTATAGCTATATAGGAAGCGCGTATAGTTCTTTAACTCTATTTATTAGATCTAGGCTACGTTACCTAGGCTATAGTAGTATACTACTTCTTTTATACTATAAAGGAGGTAGTTTAGGCTAATAAGAATAAGGCAAAGTATAGGTTTATTAATAGTAAGGTTATCTCCTATATAGGGGCTATAATAAAGGGTTTTCTAGTTACTTTACCTACGCTTTAAGCACTATTTCCTTTGTTTTTCTATAATATAATACAGGCCTCTAGGTAGAATTTTTAGGTAACTAATAATATTAAACCTTTACTATAGTGATATTATTTCTTAATACTTATAATTCGCTTATATCTTACTACGCTTCCCCCTTATTTTATTTTAATAAAAGGCCTAAATTATATATTAAGCGCCTTCTATATCTTCTACTACTACTTATTAATTATATTTACTTAGCTAACCCTTCTATTTTACTAGGTATTTATTACCTTTATAAGTCTTTCTATAATCCTTAACTTCTTTAACTTTAAATTTATTATCTTTATCTTTAAAGTCTAGTATTAGTATTTCTTTATTTATAGTGTTTTCCTAGTAATTCTATAACTCTAATAGACTAACATAAAACATATTATATAGTTAACTATACTTATTAGGTAGCGCTAGTTAGTATGCTTATTTACTTACTACATTAAGTACGTAAAATAGCCTAATAAATCTAGGGATTAGCTTCTATTTCGTATCCTTAAGTCTAATATTCTTTACTAATAGTAGTATAAGGTCTTCTCTTTTTAGGGTTAGTAGCTAGTGTTATTAGTTATAGTACTTCGCCTATGCTTTAGTAGCTTTTACTTAGTTATATACTAGTTTCTCCCTAACCTTATATAGCTTTTTTATATATATATAAGCTTCTAGCACCTCCCCTTCCCTACTCTTACCCTTAAGAGCTAGGTAAAACTTAGGTAAATAGCTTATAAGAGCGTAGTTAAGGAAGTAACTTATTATCCTATTAATAGTATTATTACACATAAACTAAGCTATTAGGAGTAGCTTTAGCTATAGCTATTAGTTTTCTTTAATAAAGCATTATAAGTAATATTTAAGCACTTAGTTTATTCTCTTTATTTACCTATTAGTTTAGGGGTAAAATACTATTAAAAGCCTTTACTTTACGTATAATATATAACATATATCTAACTAGAATTAGCTTATAAACACTAATTCTCTATTAGATATAATACCCTTAAGTGCCCTAAATTAAAGCTTAATTTCGTTATAGAATAGCTTTACTAATTCCGCTACATTAATTATAGTCTTTATAGTAAGGAAGATAAAATACTTAGTAAATTAGTCTATAATTACTAGGATTACGTTAGTTTCTTAGTTACCTAGCTATACTAGTAGTAATCCTATAATAAAATCTATTAAAATCTCCGCCTATAGTTACCTTAGTATTAGTAGTAATTTAAGGCTTCTATATAAGCAGTGCCTTTTAGCTACTACACGCTAGTATACTCTGTAGCTAGATATATAGTCTAAAATAGCTTTACTTATTACTAGCTACTAATAGTAATGTTTTAGTAGCTTAAGAGTGTATTTAGTCTTAAAGTAACCTGCTAGTAAATTATTATAGTGTAGCTATAAAAGCTTTTATTATAAGATAGGCTCCTATAGAATAACTACCTAGTCTTTATATATTAGGAGACCCCTTATATTACATAACTATAAACTAGCTTTTCCCCTCCTTTTTACTTAGAAGTTAACCTTACCTTCGCGTTTTTACAGATTTAAATCTTAGTCTTATGCCTTCTAAAGTAGTTATACTAATAGTTTATTTACTATAGATTAGTAAGGATTTAGTAATATAATAGCCCCCTAAATTACTTATACTATGCTAATATCTTAGATATACATTACCTTCTCCTTAAAATCACCTTTATTTAGCTAACCTATTACTAGATTCACAGCGGCTAACTAGCCTTTTACCTAGGCTACTATTAACTTAGTAAGCTCTAAGACTAGCACTACGCTATAACTTCTTTAATATATTAGTACTTCTTCTTCTACTATATAGGTAACTACTATCTTCCTTTAAAGCTCTAGTAAGAGCGCCTTATTTAATATAGGTTTGCCCTTATAATTAGACTTTCTTAATAGTATGTTTATAAGGTTGCTTTTCCTTAGTTTATACTTAATTACAAAATAAAAAGGGCAGAGGAACATACACTATTATGCCTGCCTTTTATTTAGCTTCTACTACCTTATAAAGGTCTATAAGTTAGTAGTCTAATAGAACTTCCATAGGTATCTCTATGCCTTTAATATAGTGTTGCTAGTATTTAAATAACTTTATTATAGCAAGCAACTCTTAATTAGCTATACTATAGTTATATTTAGTGTCTATAAACTTTCTTAACTAAAAGGCTACTAGATACTAATAGCCCTTATTATCCTACTAAGATAGGATTCCTACTATTATAAAAATTAAGGCATCTATCTTAATATACACTGCTTAACTTAGGTTATAATATTAAAGTAAAGGCGCTTACTAAAAGGCATCTTTTAGCTAGTTAAACGCTAGCTACTCCTTTTCTCTAAATATAAACCTTATAGTCTAAATACTATTTTAACTACCTTTTATTAGCATGTAAAGGGGTGCTATAATCCTAGAGTATTTATAAATAAACTATTAGTAAAAGTTATAAAATCTAAGAAATAACTATATATCCTTAAAACTTATTAGCTTCTTCTATTCTCTAATTATATTAACCTAGTAAGTATTTATTAATATCCTATTAATAGAAAGAATAAACCCTAGGAATTTTACTAATTCCTTATAGAAAAAGCACTTAAAGAGTTTTATATATAACTTTACTAACCTTATATATTCTAGGACTTACTTAATATATTTAGTGTGCTTCTCCTTTATCTTAGAGAAGATTAAGATATTATCTAAATATACTATATAAATAGTATTAACTAGCCTATAAAGTGCCTTATAGATATAGCTTTAGAAAGTAGCTAGGGCATTAGTTAACCTAAAAGGCATTATAAGGTACTTATAATACTTATAATATATATAAAAAGCTATCTTTTACTTATTACCCTCTTTAATACGAATTTAGTAGTATATGTCCTTAATATTAATCTTTAAGAAGAAATAAGCCTCTTAGTATTAATTAAGGATCTCTAAAATTAGGGGGAGAGTGTAGTAATTCTTTTATATTACCTTATTAAGTCCTTAGTAGTTTACATATAGTTAGAGCGTTCTATCCTTCTTTAGCATAAATAGGATAGGTATACCTGCTAGGCTCTTTAAGGGTCTTATCTAGCCTTTCTTTAGGTTATTATTAATATATTCCTAGAGCTCTTTAAGTTTACTTTAGGAGAGAGAGTAAATTAGTTTATATAAAGGTATAGCCCCTAGTATAAGATTAATTATATAGTTTATTAACTTCTTTAATAAAAGGCTCCTTGCCTTATCTAATACAAATATGTCTTTAAACTTATATAGCTTCTCTAGGATATCTTTAATAGTTTTATATACTTTTGCTTTCTCTTTATCTTTAAGAGGGATAAATTTATTTTCTATTACACCTATAATAGCATATATAATTATCTTATTATATATTACCTTTATAAACTTATAAGGAGTTAGTAGTAAAAAGGCTACCTTTCTCTTCTTAAACTACTATTCTTATAAGTATAAGTAAAGGTATATATGTTCTTCTATAAGTGTATATATCCTAATTAATATAAGGCTTCCCTTTACTCTTAGATCCTTATTAATAGCTATATATAGTAGTTTAAGGTCTTTCTTTTTACCTCTTAAGTCTTAGATTATAATAGGCACCTTATAGACACTATATTAGGAAACTATAAGAGACCCTACTACCTTTAGGATAGGCACTATAGCCTTAGCCTAATTAAGCTTATAGGTTTATATAAACTAGGTACTAATAATATTAATCTTAGTATAACTATTAAGATCTACTACTATTTTAATATCTTTTTGCCTATAAATAGTAACTAATATATAGAATTAGCGTCCTACTAGTACCCTAGTGTCTAAGGTAAAGGTAAGGGCATTTACTTCTATCTCTAGGAGTTTCCCTAACCTTCTTACTAGTCTTTCCTTAGCTTATTATAATTATAAAAGAGATACTTTATACTACTATAATTAAAGTACTGTTTTTTTCCTTATAGCTTATTATTATTTAGGTAGGTAGCTAAGGTCTTTTCTTTATCCTTATTCTTATCTTTTTAGTCCTTATTTAGCTAATAGCCTTATAAAGAGTTATATCTTTAATATTAGGGGGCTTTATATAGGCCTTTCTTTTCTAAATTATTTAGCTTTTACTTATTCTTTAATATTACCTCCTAAAATCATTAGGTAAGTTATATAACTTCTTCTTATATTAGCCTAGTAATATTTATATATAAGTTAATATAGTCTTATAAGTTAAGGACTAATTTTATAAAGAATATAAAAGCATATGTCTTTTTTAGAGCTTATTTAAGGTGTTTCTCTAGTAAATCTAAGTAAATACTAAATTTAATAAGGCTCTAGCCCTCCTTTTGCTTTATATTCTCTAGCTAAGTAGCTATCTATATATTATAGCTTATAAAGTCCTTAAGTAGTATAAGGGTCTAGTTCTAGAACTTATCCTAGTTATCCTTAGGGTAATCCTAGCTATTAGCTAGTTATTCTTTAATATATTAGTCCTATCTTACCTAGTAGTTTATATATATATAGTTAAGTATAAAAAGGATCTTTTAGTTATCCTAATAATACTTCTTTTTACCCCCTTAAAGGTATAGTTAAGGTTATTAAGCTATATCTTATACTTCTATAGGTTTATAAGATATTAAAGTTTTATAATATTTTAAACCTTAACTTCTTAGCTACTAAGACTTAAGAATATACTAGCCTTTTAGCCCCTTTTTATTAGCACTTCTTCTCTATAAAGTTATAGTAAGTTAGTAAGTTCCTATTCTTACTTCTATAGTTCCTTAAGTTACTTAAGCTAAGTAATTTACTCCTTAACTACTACCTTTTCTACCCCTATTACAAAGGATTTAGTCTTAGATAAGGTTCTTATAGGATATAATATATTATTAGCTATAGTATTATTATTATTTAGCAGGTCCTAAGTAATATATAATATTATTCTAGTAAATTAGGTAGTTTTTCCCCTTATATTACTCTTAGGTAACTAGTAAGAGAAGCTTTAGAATTATAAGAATAAAGGAATAGCTAGGTAAGAGGTATAAGGGTACTTATATATTAACTAAAGCTTACTAGGTCTAAGTATGTTATACATACAAGTCGCTAGCTTATAGCTAGTGGCTTGCTAGTGTTACGTGGACCTAGCCCTACAGCGTGGTGCACTAGCGGGGTGCATCCGTGTTGTGAGTGGGGCCTCACATTAAATATAATAGAAAGAAAGCAAATACTTACTTAAAAATCCCTCTTAAATTTAATAATAAGGGTAAAAGTTATTAAATTTATCTTAACATAGGAATATTATTAATTCTAGTGGATAAGGCATAGTTATAATAAAATAAGTTAAATATGAAATAGAGAATGTAGGAACTAAAGCTAGTATCTAGAGTGTAGTCTTCCTTTTTTATTACTAAAACAGCCATATTTAATTTCTATATTCTAGGAGTAGCATGTAAAATAGAAATTACTAGATATTTTACAGTCATAGCAAACGTAATACTAAATTTAGGTTCTAAATTATTACTTAGAATAAACTTTCTCTATAAGTATAAAGTAAAAATTAATTTTATATATCCTAGAGTTATTTTTAAGTTAGTTTATAGTATAATAGTTAAAGTAGAAATTTTCTAACTAATAAGTAAAGTTCCGCACTAGTAAGTAATTATAGCTTATATAGTAATAATTCCACTAAAGACATAGTTAACTATAGTAGTTAGTTAGAAGGAGGCGTAAGAAAACAAAGAGATAAGTGTATACTATATATAGTTATACTTAAAGTTTTTTCCTAATATGTTAATTACTAGATTTAGCTAGAAACAAATAGTTACCTATAATTTAATATATAAAACTATTACTATTAATAAACACTAGAAGGTTATATAACTAATAGTAGTAAGTAAGGTTAATACTAATTACTTAGTTAATAATTCTTTTATATATTATACCTATTTTAGTAAGGATATTATAAAGACTATAAGAGAGAAGAATAAGAAGGAGAATAAGTTAAATAAAGAAAGTAATAAGTTTAATTTAAAAAGGTTAATATAAGAGTGCTATTATATAGAATCTCCTGCCTAGAGAAGATCCTATATATTACTAATTAATTTAGAGTATAAGTTACTAATATTAACTAGAATATAGTAAGTAAGTTTATTAAATTAATAGATAAATATAATATTTATTAAGACAAAGGTATTATTCCTATGCCTAAGGACTAGAAAATAAGGATTAACCTTATTAAAGAATAGCAATATTAAATAAGGCTAATTAGGCCTTACTAATTAGGGGGTTAAGATATAAGTAAACTTAATGAAGTATATAATAAATTATATATAAAAGGTAAGATATTATATTTAGATAAACCAGCGGCTATAGCATGCCTAGTGTTTATAGTGTAGTATAAAACTAGCTAGGAAAAGAAAGGAAAGGTAATAATTAATATAAGGCTACTTAATAATATAGTAATGCTAGATATATACCCTTTACTAGACTAAAGTAATATTATAAATAATATATATAGTAAGAAGGTTTTCTTACTTTTTAATAGAATAGGATTTTTCTATTAGTTACTAATTAGGAGGGACTATTAAGCCCGTATAGTAGTTATATTAAATCAGGGCCTTAAGGCGTTAAATATAGCACTAATAGGATTTAAAAATTCCCTTGCTTTTACCTAAAGATTTATAGACTAACTTTTCTAGAAGTATAAGCATTTTATTTAGGTTTATATTAATAATATTATTATATTTTTAGATAATATTAAGGATTATTTAAATTATCTTAGTATTATACTTAAAATTCTTAAAGAGAATAGGATAATAATTATAGTAAAGAAATCATTTATTAGCTATCTTACTATCTAGTTACTAGGTTTTATTATTAATAGTAATAGAATTACTAATACTAATAATAGACTTAAAGCATTTTAAAAGATAATTTTTCTAAGTAATTTATTAAGTCTTAAGACCTTTATTAGAATAGCTAGATTTCTTTATAATAGGATCCTATGGTTTAATATACAAATCTAACTATTATAGGAGCGAAAAACTATATTATTAAGAGAGTTTTAGGAAAAGAATAAAAAAATTACTAGTATTTTAAAACTAGTACGAAAATAGAAAATATAATAGAAGATGTTTTTGCTAATAATAGATAAGAAAAAGGCTTTTAAAGACATTAAAGTATTCCTAAGCAAGAAACAAACGTTATAGCACTATAACCTAAAGAAACTGCTTTTTCTTAAAATTAATATATATAAGGAAGGATTTAGTTTATATACCTTCTAATTATAAGAGAAATAGGATAGTTAAAGTATTTCTAGAAAAGACATTAAGAATAATAGGATATAGCTAATCTTATTCCTCTCTAGGGTAATATTATATATTAAGAAATAGTATAAGTTAATAGAAGTAGAAATAGCTATAATTATATAGAGTATTAGAAAACTCTAAAAAATAGTTTAATCTAATAGTGTAATAGTTAATATATTAACTAACTATTCCCTAGCTAAGGGCATTATTAAACATACCTTATTATTAATAATAGATCTAGACAAGGCTAATTTAAAACTAGCAAAAGTTATGAATTATTTATTATAATTTAATTTAAAGATAATATATATGCTAGGAACATTAAATATTATTCTAAATACGCTCTCTAAGCTACTAGTAAAGGTAACTTATAAAGAGATAGCGTAGAAAAGTTAATATAATAAATTAAAGGTAAGTATATATTTTGTAAGTAAGGAATATATTATAATAGTAATTATAGATAATAAGCTTAAGGCTAGAATCATCTTAGGATACTAGTTAGACTAGAAGTTTAGTTAAATTATTATAGCTATAAAAGCCTATTAGGAAAGGTAAGTAGTAAAAGATACTAGAGTTAAACTAAAAATTCTATTATATAGATAGGATTTATATAAAGATAGTCTATTATACTATTATAGTAGGGATAGATTTTTCTAGCTTTATATTCTAATAACTAAGGTTAAATCTATCTTATAACTAGTACATAATAACTAACACTACTTTAGAATTACTAGAATAGTAGTAAAATTATAGTTAGTTTGTTTTCTACGTATAAGCTAGTAAATTCGTAATTATATTGCTTACTATATAGTGTGTTAGGAAAACGCTATTAATTAATTAAAACCACTAAGGGAGTTATAACTATTATAGTTAAAGCTAACACCTTTTTACATAATTTTACATAATTTTATAATAGATATACTAGAAGTATTAGCTATAAATACTATATAGTAAATAAAGGGGTATGCTATATATAATTTACTATACCTAGTAAATTATTTATTTAGTAAGAGAACTTTTCTAATACTAAGGCATACTATGTATCTAGCGGAAATTTAGGTAGAGTTACTTCTTTATACCTTATATATTATAGACTAGGGATTACTAAGATAAATTATTAGTAATAAAGACTTAAAGTTTATATCTAATATATAGAAGAAGATATTTAAGCGTGTAGGAGTTAAACTCCTTATAGGCATAGTATATTACCCTTAGATAAATAAAACTATAGAAAGGAAAAATTAGATAATAATAATTATAATACAATATTATACAGTAACGGACTTAGATATAATATAAATATTACTATTACTAGCACTATAGTATTAGCTAAATAACACTATAGCTATAGGTATAGGGCAAGCTCCTAATAAGCTATTATATAGTTTCTGTCCGCTAAGTATTATTAATTTACTCTTTCTAAATAACGTAACTAATACTAGATTTAACGCAAATAACATTGTAGTACTGCGAAAGCTATACTAGTATAAGGCCTAATTAGCGATTATAATAGTAGTAATGCTTACTAAAATCTAATATAATAATTACTATAAACTAGTTAATATTAACAAAGGAGATATAGTATATCTATAACTATATAAGGGATATAAATTACCTAGTAAACTAAAGAAGAAATAGTCCTTATAAAGGGTAGGGCTATATAAGGTATTAGAAAAAGTAAATCCTTTAGTATATTAATTAGATTTCCCTTTAAATTTACATGTATATCTAGTAGTATTAGTAATGTAAATTTAGAAGCTAGTATAAGGAAAAGACCTGTTTAAAAGAGAAGAGGCAGCTTCTTTGCTAATTATATTTAATAATTTATAGGAAGCAGACTATTAGGAAATTAAGAGAATTTGTGGCTATTAGATTAAGATTTTTAAGCAGACTAAAACATTAAGAATTGAATTCCTTGTTAGATAGAAGGGTTATATTACTAAAGATAATTAGTGGATTATAGAAAATAAAATAAGGATTAATATAGCTAAGATAGTAAAGGATTATCTTAAGAAAAACCTAATTAATTAGACAAAGGAATATGTAAAGAAAGGCCTTAATCCCCTTACTAAATAATAATATTAAAAGGAAAGGCATGATAATAAGGGGGCGAATTTAATAAGTTAGTATAGAATTAACATACCCTCTTACATATATTAGTTATTACACTAGCTAAGGGCAATTCCCTATACCTATACCTTATAATATCCTATAATACCTTTACATACCTAGTGTAGCTAAATCTAGTGTATACGCATGTAAATTTATTAAACCCTTATACTTACTATAACCTTATAATATCTCTTAATACCTATGTAATTATATTTATTTAACTTTTATATTTCCTATACCTTATATTAACCTCTAATCCTTATATAAACTTAGTATAGTTAGTTTTAGTACTTATATAGTTATATTTATTTAACCCTTATATTTTCTATACCTTATAATAACCCTAATACCTATGTAAACCTAGTGTAGTTAGATTTAGTATATATATATATAGTCTCCTATAGCTCTTTATTACTATATAGCTAACTTAGCTAAATTTAGTAATATAAGGAGAATAAAGTTTTACTAGCTATTAGAGGTAAAGAGGCATTACTTAGAGGAGATAAAAAGTATAATAAATATAAGTGGTTTTATATAAGATATAGAAATACTCTCCCTAAGATTAAATACAAAGTTTATATAGTTAATTATAATCTATATTATTACCTAAGTATAAAACTAGAATTTATTTTATTTAATAATAAGTTAGATATATATAACTAAACAATTTATAAGCAAATATAGGCAGCATATCTATATATTTAGTACTTAGTGTTAAGATATTAAAACTAACTAGTTAGATAAATTATATACGTAAATTTAGCGTAATACTTAGTTAACACTAATAAAGAAAAGGTAGTATATAAGTAATAGGTAAATAACCTTTTGCGTAAATTAGGCATAGTAGTTATTTTTAAGGGATAGAAACTACTATACTATATGCTAAAGTTAGTACTAGGTTTTTACTAATTCTAAGAATTTATAAATTTACTAAAGTAAATTATAAATTTACGCTAATAATAGTATTTAGTAACCTTAAGGATAGTATAAGATAAATTAAATAAGCTATTATAATTAGCTATAGGGGATGCTAAAAATATTAAAGCTATTATTACTACTATTAAGAAAGTAGCTAGAATAAAGCTAGTATTATAAAATATAGATAGAAAAGGTAATAGTAATAGAGATTATATAAATATAGTGCTAGATTTAAAGGTGAAAAGATAGGAATATAATTAGGTAATATAATAATTAATACAAGATAATTATAACTAGCTTTGGAGATAAGCCTAGTAGGGTTTAGGCAAAATAGCTTAAAAGAATAATAAATCTAGTTATACTATAGAAAAAAAGAATATTAGGGAAGAGAAAGTTAAACACTAGGATAGTAATAAAAGCAGCAATAATGCGTAGAGAATTAATCTTACTTAATTAGGTAATAATAATGCTAAATTTAAGACTAGCCCTAATAATAACAAAGAATCTAAACCTAAAACTAGCCCTAATAATAATAAAGAATCTAAACCTAAAATAAGCCTTAGTAGTAATAGAGAATCTAACTTTATAGGGTCTAAAGAAAAGGAAAGGGATGCTAAAACTAAATTTAAAGATAAAATTAATAATATACCTACTAAATATCTTATTAGGCTATTATAGGTGTAAGAGTAAATTAGAAAACTTAATTTTTAATTACTATTTACTAGATTTAGAAAACTAGGATTTAGATTAGAGAGTTACTTACTAATACTAAAGATTAGATTAGTAGCGTGTAAAAGGGTAATAAAGAAGTTTAATATAAATTATAAAGGAAAAAGCATTAAATTAATTAATTTTAGTAGATTTAAGCATACTATAGTAAGCTATAAGGCAAATATATAGGATATTTATTATATAATATAGGCGTGTGCTTATAAATTTGCCTTAAATAGTGCTACTATAGTAGCTAATAGTTTAGAAGTGAATTTAAGGGATGCTTACTTTATGTTATAGTAAAATATAGTAATTTAGATCTTTACTATCTTTAATAAATAATAGGCTACTTTAAGTATATAGTAATAGGTAGTGTAATAAGCTAGGAAACTAGCGCATTAAGTAATAGTAAATCTAATAGAGTGTAAAGTAACTAGATAAGTAAAAAATTAGGTAAAAATAGTAGTAGTAGCTTATTATAATAGTATAATAGTTAAATATAGCTACTAATATATTACTTATAATAGTATAGCATTACTACTACTATAAGCTAAACTACTAGCTTTAAGATTTATAGATAAATATAGAGGTATAAATAGTATAATTATAGGAGGGCTTACTAGTATTAGAAGGATAGATTTGCTTTGTATTATAATAAGGAAAACACTAGTAATAATTAAATTAGCTAAACTCTAATAGGATAAAGAAAGGAATAAAGAGCATAAGATAAGTAAAATTAATAATTTAATTAATTAGACTAATAAGATAGAAATTAAATTTAATAAGGTAAAAAGCCTTATAAAAGATATAAATAAATATGCTAATAAATATAAGACTAAGGTAATAAAGCTAATAGAAGTAGTAAAGAATAGGGTAAAGTTAGTATAAAAAAATTTCTATAAGTTTTAGAGATACTTAAGGATTAAAAGAAATAAATTTAGAGTTTAGAATTAGGTAAAGTGCTAAAGGAAGTTAATAACTAAATTAATAATTTAAAGTATAATATAATTAATAGAAAAGAATATAAGGAGAAGATAGTAAAATTAGTAGCTATAGTAATAGAACTATATAAAAGAATTAATCTCTAAGTAATATTTATTAATAAACTTTTACTTAAGTAAAAAAGCTTAAGGAAGATATAAAAATAGTAAAATTAGCTACTATAAAAGTAACTCTAGTGGCATTAAGTCTGGCGGAATATAAACAGACTAAATTAGCTAATATATAATTATAAAAGGATACTCTAATGCTAGAAACACTACGTAGAAAGTCATAAATACTAGGAATAACTAATAAGAAAACTAAATTAGTAAATAAGCAAGGGTAGGATAATACTCTAATACTAGAAACACTAAGTAAGAAGCTAAGACTAGTAAAAAAGTTAGGACTAAAGCTAAAAGTAACTTAAGTAACTTCGTGTCTAGCGATGCCATGTATATAAGTTAATAAGCTAGCGGACAAAGAAGCGACTGCGAAAGATAAATTTGCTAGACTATTAGATTAATTTAGTGCAAAGAAGGAGCGTTTTTATTTTAATAATATAAAGCAATTAGACGTGATTGTAAAAGGCGAAATAGACATTAGGGCAAAGGAATTTAGTAAGTAAAGGAAGGAAAGAATAATTTAGTAATATAGAATTAGGAATTTGTTATTTAATATAATAATTTAAATTAACACTATTAAAGGATTATAGTGATTATAAATTTAGCTATAAATATATAAAACTTACTTTCTTTTCTTTTATTTTAACTTTAATAGCTAGGGAATAATTATCTAATTTAGTATAGAGGTTAAATTAGGTTATGTTTTAGCTAGTTATAACTAGGATAGTTATCTTTTAAGGCGTACCTAGCACTTATTATATAGTAGGATATGCTTAGCTATAAGTAATAGTAATAAGGATAGATTTAGCCCTTTAGATAAAGGAATTAACTTACTTCTTATATTATAACCTACACCTAATAGTAGCTTTTATAAGTAAACTTAGTATAACTTATGACTTGTTAAATCCGTTAGCCTCTCTGACAGATTTGACCTAACAACGTGCAGAGCCAGCACGTAACACCTTTTCTTTAAGGTACCTAGCTAGATAATTATAATAAGTAGGAGGTAAAGGAAGTCTTAATATATAAGGCTTTTCCTTACTCTTAGCTCCTAGGGTAAAGGTAGTAGTAAAGGCTTTAAGGAGGTTATCTTTATTAATATTAGGGATATCTAGATCTTTATCTTTATAATCTATTTTAGGTGGATTTAGAAGATTATTAATATTTAGCAGTATGTAATCTAAAAAATCCGGTTATTAGCTAGGTGAAGTTAGAGAAGTTAGGAGAATTAATTCCTATAATCCTTTTTCCTTTTCTTTATTATTTAGTTAATCACAATTATATTAATTTTCTTATTATTAAATTAGAGGAAGGGAGTCTAGTGCCTAAGGAAGTCCTACATTTATATTATTAACCTTAAAGTCTTCTATAAGCTCTTAAAGGAGGCGTTTTTTAGGCTCTTTTTCCTTAATTAAAAGGTTCTTTTTTAAGCATAGAAGATTAATTTATTAAAGGTAATATAGCTTAATAAGAACTAGCAATTCCTCTGCATTATTAGTACCCAAATTAGATATTAGGTAGAAGAGATATAACTAGCTAAATAACTAATATAAGCTCTTTGTAATAGCTTTAGACCTGTCTTCCTAAGCCTATTATGTGTTATTACAAAAGCTTTGCAACTAAAAGCTTAAAGATAATTTAATAAAGCTTCTAGCTTCTTTAGTAAATAGTTTTATTAAAGCTTGTTTTCTTGTAGCTATTTATTTAAGGCTTAATATAGTAAAAGCTAATCTAGAGACTTTAAGGCATATAATTAAGGATATAAATAGCTACTTCTATAGCTATAAGCTAAAGATTCTTTAGAAAGCCTGCTTAAGTTATTAGAGTTATTATAACTCTTATTATTACCCCCCTAGACTACTTAGCATGCCTATTTTAATACGAATAAGCTAGGCTAGACTTTTTAATAATAATACCTTTATTAGTAATCTCTGCCTCTTGCTTTCTAGTCTAGAAGGCAGTCTCCCTATCTATAATTATAACTATAATATAAATTCCAAAGGTCCTCATATAATACGCTTCTAATTAATTAAAATAAGCTATAATATTAGTCTTTAACGGAATTATAAAGATATAGTAAAGGCCTATTACTCTATAAGTAAAGAGAGTAATATAATAATCCTTATTATAGCCTTATAATTAAGTAAAGAGGTTATATATTATAACCTAAAAAGGTCCTAAAGGTAGCAAATCTATCTATAAAACTTATAATATCTGCCTCTATACCTTAGCTATATAGCAAATCTTATATTTGCCCTTACTACACTCTTTTAATAGTATATTAACCTTTTAAAGCACTTAATCTATTATATCCTTACCTAAATATACTATTCTTATATACTAAAGGTTTGCCTTTATAGCTATTAGGGGTTTTAGGTTATAAGAATCCCTTCTAATAATAAAAGCCTTATTAAGGCTATTACCTTTAATATATAGTTATATACTAATAGTTATAGTCTAAAAGATCTTATAATTACCTCTTACTAGGTTTATAATAATCCCTATAAGATTATCTTACCTTATACCTTTCTTTATAAGTAGCTAAAGTAATATAAGATTTATAAAAAAAGTTAGTTAATACTATGCCTTTAATAACATAAGGGTCTAGCTATTTATTAATTTAATCTAGGCTATACTAACGCTATAAGCTTTAGTAACTCTATACCTAGCTTAAATACTTAGTTAGTTACTATAATCTAGGTTAATAAACTAGCGTTTATTATTAAAGATATATATTAAAGTACTACTATTAAGTATTACTTATAATTACCCTTAGGTATAAAAAGCCTCTAAAGATAGTTCTATAGCAGTAAATATAGTATCTTTATCTAGCTTGCTTTCCTTTATATTATATTCTTTAAGCCACGCATTATAAGCCTTTTTAATATTATTAGGTTATTAATTTATTACTTCTTTTACCTTTTTTAATTAATCTTCCTTAATATTCTAATTCTTTAGTAAGTAAAGCGTTTAATAAGTTTTCTAAGAGTCCTTTAACTTCTTAACCTTATACTTATTATAATAAATATAAAGTAGCTTCTTTTTACCTTTCTTAAGATCTTCTTTAGTTTATTTATTAAGAGTTAGCTTTATTCTAAATAACTCTCTAGCTTTGCTTTAAGACCTTCCTTAGGCTTTAATTAAATGCCTAATCCTTATAATTATAGTGTAAAAATTAAGGGTTTTACCCTTAGTCTTAGTAGTAAAGATTAGTAAATTAATTTATATAGAAATTAAAGGGAAATAAGCACTAATAGTATTATTAATTATCTTAATTAGTAAGTTACCTTTCGTAATTAAGTAATTTACTTAGAAGCATTACTTATAGCTAATTAAGGTATTAGTAAGCTACTTATTAATATTAACCTTTAATAGATTTTACTTAATAGTCTTATTAAAATTAACTTTAGTATAATACCTAATTATTTTATTTAAAGGTATTATATTCCTTATAAGCTCTCTAAGCTTCTTATAAAGTAAGATATACTATAGGATTATTTGCTTATACTTATTTCTAAGTATTATAATAAACTAATTATAGTATTCTCTTATAGTCTTTAATAGACTCTAATACTAGCTATTAAACACTTAATATTATCTATTAAGAACTATATACTAAGCGCTATCTTTAGTATTATCTAGTTATTAAGGATATTTAAAGTATTTCTCTTTAGCTAAGCTATAGATATAGGTAATACTTACTAGAGAGCTTCCTTAAGGCTACTATTAATTACTTATAGCTCTAGATATTAATATTCTTAAGTGTATTTAAGGCCTTTTAGTCTAATTATCTAGTAAAGTAATTAAAGTAGTAATTACTACTTTTCTTACTACTAGAGTTCCCTTTCCTATTAAAATTAGTAGCTCTAGTAAGTAATTAAGCGTTATTATTAAATTAGGATTAATAAAGATTTATATCCTATCTTTAATAGCTCTTACCTTTATTATCTTAAACTATAAGTCCTAATAATAGGGTTCCTATAGCTTAATAGCTAGCTTATAGCCCTTTATATTATTAGTTTCCTTAGATATCTTAATAATATCCTATATTATTATAATTTATTAAACTTTAACCTATGTAAATCTTCCTTACTACTAGGGGTTACCTAATTATAATATTAATAATTATATATAATTAAACCTTATTCTCTTACTAGAATATACCGAATTTTATAATTAATTAATTAGAATTAACTTAATAAAGATATTAATTAGAAAGAAGGGTCTTAGTATTATAAATACTAAGTAATTACTACTATATTAGACTAAGTAGCTAGGGTTAGAAATAAGGGTATAGATTAAGTTACCTAACCCTATAAGAGGGTATAGACTATGGTTTAAATAACTAAGTACCTATACTATAGGGTATATAATCTACCTATATAAAATATACTATGCATCTACTAAAGGTCCGGAAAAGTAACTAGATAGGTGGGTCCTAGTGTCCAAGATGCCTGCATGCGGTTGAACGCGTGCGGCGGGATTCCAACAGTCCCACCAAACACGTGCGACGTCAGGCTTGGGAAATCTCCGCCACCCCCAATCAATCTTCAAGCTCCCAGTTCAGCTGCGTGACGTAGCTCCGGGCCACCATCGACTGATTCCCCCGACAAGCTGCATTGGCGAGTCCGATTCAACATGCGAGGCATCGCCAAACGCGCATTCCAGCGCGAATGGTCTCCCCGCGCCCGCGCCCCCGTCTGTCCCAATTGCTCTCGTCTCCAACTTCAGCAACAACGCCGCCGCTTCGCAGACTCGGCACCGCCCAAGCCGCCTCTCACCGGTCTCGCGCCCCTCCCCTCGCGGCAGCTCCTTTCCGTGTCTGGCACTGAAGCCACCAAGTTTCTCCAGGGCATCGTCACGGCCAATGTCACCGGCGCGGATGGCCTACCGCGCACCGACGGTTTCTACTCGGGATTCCTGAACGCCACCGGTCGAGTGGTTCACGACATCTTCATATACCCCTTCCAGGGCGGCCCCGGGCTCCCCGTACAAGAAGATGGGTACTTGGTCGAAGCGGACGCCAGCCAGATGGCCCGTTTCGCCAAACACATCAAGCGGTACAGGCTGCGCGCCAAAGTGGCGGTGCGGACCATTTCCCGCGACGAGGCTTCCGTGTGGCAAGCGTGGGATGAATCGCCCACGGCTCAACCAGACATGACGCCGAATGAGTCGCGACTGGTTCTTAGAGACCCTAGGGCGCCAGGACTGGGTCACCGCATCATCCAGCTGGGCTCCAGGGCGCCCGAGATGGACCTCGACATCAGCACGGAAGACGCCTACACGATCCGGCGATACCTGCGCGGCGTACCGGAGGGCCAGGACGAAATCCCGCGCGAGCAGGCCCTACCCCTCGAGAGCAACATGGACGTGATGAACGGCATCGACTTCCACAAGGGCTGCTACGTCGGGCAGGAGCTCACCATCCGCACAAAACATCGCGGGGTGGTGCGAAAGCGCATCCTTCCCTGCATGATTTACGACAAGGACAAGGCGCCGCCCCGGACGCTCGTGTACGACCCCGAACGCGACAGCCCCGAGACGTTGACGTTGACGGCGGACATGGTTCCCGCCGAGACCAGCATCGGCCGGTTCGGCAGGAGGGGCCGCAGCGCGGGGAAGTGGTTGAAGGGCGTGGGCAACATTGGCCTGGCCTTGTGTCGGCTGGAGATTATGACGGATGTGGTTCTGCCGGGGGAACAGGCGGCTACTACGTACAAGCCGGATGATGAATTCGTCCTGGAATGGGGCGGCGAGGATAACAGTACGAGCAGCGTCAAAGTGAAGGCGTTTGTGCCCGAGTGGTTGCGGGCCGGATTGAGCGCGTAGCCTTGGTACTTTTTGCGCGAGGACAAGTATTTGAAACTTTTTGTATATTTGCAGAATGGATCATGTATGAGAGAGACAAGGTTTTTTTTTATCAGCACGTCTTTCCGCTCTCATCAGGTGACAGACACTTCAGGAACCGATTCCTCGTTGCGTTTTGCGGTGCACATTAAATATGTTTCTCCTCATGTACAGACACGTAGGAAGTGCTGGTGGGCGGGCTGGGGTGGTGACTCGCTGGTCATCATGGACGTGGATAAACGTGGATAAAAGGATGACGATTAGGGTAATACGATTGGGTATGCCGTGAATCAGATAGGAGAGGGCATGTCAGGCCGTGATAGCTTCCTTATTGCCGGCTATACCCAGCTGCGGAGCGGAAGACAAAGCGTCCTCTTGCTCACGGGACGAATCTGGTCTCGTTAATCTTTCATCTTTGTTGCTGCACCGCACCCAGCAGTGAGCACCCACCCACCAGCAGATGGACTGCTGTGCCCAGTGGCCGCTGAGCGCCCGCGCGCCGCTCGCTCGGCAGTTTCCAGCCCAAGCCTGCCGCCGATCCAACAAGATGCATCAATCTTCCATGACGGTCCTGTCTCATCAATCTCATCTTCAAAGTCGCATCTCGACCAACTCCTGAGTGAGTCCTGACGGACGCGCGCAGAACGCCGTCTTGCTCACCTGTCTGAGCTGTCTCCGGGCAGCCAACAGGTGGTCCCTGCAGCGTCGCATCGGCCTATATCACGACGACGACGACGACGACGACGACGACGACGACGCGCTAAAGCATCTTTCGACCAAGTCCGTTGCATCCATGCCGCCCCATCGAATGCAGCAATGCAGCTCCGTCCATCCCTGTCAACCGAGGCCGACCATCCGAAGACCCCGTCCGGACTTGTGTTTTCCCTCTCGCTGACGGGCTAACATCACGGCCCGCGAGGACGAAGGTCTGGGTCGAGGTCGGCAGGTGTGGATCATTCTCACAGCTCACCTCTACACGATGGCCTCCAGCTACGGCACTGCGCGACGGCAGAAGAAACGCTTGATAGTCTGCTGCGACGGGACCTGGATGAACAGCGACTACGGCTTCGTCAAGTCGCGTTTTTTTGGCAAGAAGGGCACCTTGCAGGTTCCCTCCAACGTGACGCGCATATCTCGTTGCTTCAAGCGCCGCTGCGCCGATGGCGTCCTGCAAATTATCTCGTACGAATCAGGAGTTGGGAGCGGCAGCAATACCCTCGACAGCATCACTGGGGGGGCCTTTGGCGTTGGTCTGGCAGAGGTGAGTTTCTACCGCAACGCCGCAACGATTTTTGTGTGCCATGAGACTATATCATTGCAGAACACACTGACGGGCGGGAAGCGCGTTCGCGAGGTCTACGCCTACCTTTGTGCCAACTACATGGACGGCGACGACATTATCCTTGTAGGATTCTCGCGCGGTGCGTTCACTGCCAGATCTGTCGCGGGCATGGTTGGCAAGCTCGGGCTGTTGACCAGAGAGGGCATCGAGCACTTTTATCCCATCTTCAAGGACATGCAGAACTGGGAGAATCACGACTACGAGGACCCTTTCTCAGATGTGCCTTTTAGGAACAAGCCCAAAGGTGCTACTGCTGATGTTGAATATCGAACACGGCTGGAAAAGATGGGGCTTACACGCGTCTATCAGAATACAAATCGGCTCATCACAATCAAGGCTGTCGGAGTCTGGGATACAGTGGGATCTCTCGGCATTCCCAAAATACCTTGGCTGGAGAAGCTTGGCATCCGGCCGTCGAATGACGAATAAGTCTCCCTCGTGATATACCTTGTTTTGTCATTTTGGTTGCCCTCATCGTGAGAATAAGCTGACATCCTGTGAACATTCAAGTGGCACGACACGGCTCTGTCAGATCGCATCGAGCATGCATTCCAAGCCCTCGCCCTCGACGAGACGAGGGCCCCTTTCAGTCCTGCTGTGTGGGAACGACCCAAGAAGGACAGGCTCAACACTGACTTGCGTCAAGTCTGGTTTCCCGGTAACCATGCAAACTGCGGTGGAGGATGGAATGATCAGGGAATCGCAAACTGCTCCTTGGCTTGTAAGTATTTGCTCGCCCGGAGGACGACCCAATGCTTTCGTGGTCCGTTAATTTAGTTCCAGGGATGATGGATCAACTTACGAGTGTGGGCGTAGAATTTGATGCGCACTCACTGAAACGTATGGCTGAACAGACCGATGACTTTTACGAGTCCCCCGAAGCACAGAGCGCAAAGAAGGGCAGGCGAAGGATCCGACAATGGGCAGCCGACGCCATATACGAAAAGAACAAACCCTTTCGGCCCTGGTCATTGGGTGCTATCCAGAAAGCCTCTGGGCTTGTCTACTCCATATCAGGAGAAGCAACCCGCACACCAGGCATGTACAGGCAAGTCGACCCTAAGACGGCGCAGCGCAAGGAAAAGTTCCTGCAGGACACGAACGAAAGAGTTCACAGCTCTGTTCGAGTGCGACTGGCATGCGAAGGTCTAGGGCTGAACGACGAGGCGGTCTGGGCGTGCGCGGCCCTGTCAGACTGGAGATTGAAGCGAGCCGTCTTCGAACTGGACGAGGAATCAAAGTACAGGGACTACAGGTCGTACGACCTTTATCGAGATCGAACCTCTCGCGACGGCTGGATTTGGAAGTATGTCGGAGTGGAACGAAATGCGCCCAGCCAGAGAATCATGATGGAAGAGCCCCTTGGACCCTATGAGCGATATCTACTGGATTTAACGGGCGGGGAACCAAATGTGTTTGACTTTGCAGAGAGGAGGGCAAATAGAAGCAAGCGGCGGAGTCGGTCTGAGCGAGCGAGGAGATCGTTGCAGCAGGGTGCGTCGCATACATATTAAGATGGCAAGTCTGAATACTGGACATCGTCCTGCATTGCTCCAGGATTCTGGCATGCTCAAGGCACAACATCATCATAGCCGATAATCAATGTCATTCTGTAGAGCATGCTCCAATCACAATGTCATTTGCCCAGACCACAAAAAAGTACAACTCGCTGAGGACAAGTTATGTAGTAGGTGGAAGTGGGTCACGTGGAGCCCATCTTGCCGAAGAAGTTCGACTCTACGACAAATAAACACACAGCATTCAACCTCACCTCTCGTCACCACTTCTTACACTCGACCAACTCAGGTTTCCATTCTCGAATAAAGGAGATCAAAGCGCCCCCCCCCCCTCCTGGAACTGACCCAAAACAATGAGCGAAGACAACAAGGACCTCCTGCGCTTTGCAGGAGAATACGCCGACCGGGATGTCGACCTGTATGACCTACTCGGCGTGGACGCGCTCACTCCCAAGGACGACATCCATCGTGCGTGGAGGAAGCGATCAATCAAGCTCCATCCCGACAAGGCAGGTGCCAACTTTGACGCGGCAAAGTGGGAGCTGTTTGAGCGTGCGCGAGATATCCTGTCGGAACCCAGCGCCCGCGCCGCGTACGATCATGCGAGCAAGGCGAAGCTGCTGCGGAAACAAGAGCGTGAGGCGATGGACAAGGAGCGGCAAAAGTTTGCCGACGATCTCGAGGCACGCGAAAATGCGGCGAGAAGAGTGAGGGACGAGAAGGAGCAGAACGACCGTGTTATGCTGGAGAAGGAAAGGGAGAGGCTGGCAGAGCAGCAGCGTATGCGGGATGACGAGATTAAACGACAGGCTGAGGCCGCTCAGGAGATGGAGGACCTTGCAGAGGCCCGGCGAAGGCTGAAAGAGAAGAAGGACGAGAAGGCGAGGAGGAAGCAGGCCAGGGACGTCATGAAGACGACGCTGGGGTCGACAGGGAACCACCCCACAGGGCCAGCCAACGGCGCTGTCGCTGTTCCCGGAGATTATGTCGCTGATGTGGATGCCAACAAACAGTACTGGGAGCTCGTTTGCGACAAGCTTCGCGCTGTTCAGGCCGTCAGGAACTTGCAGAGGGAGGAGACGACGGCGGACGTCCTTCGAGAGGCTGAACGGGGCGTTCAACAGGCCCGACAAAGGATTCACGAGGCAGAGATGAAATATCAACAAAAAATGCCAATGGCCTAGGTTCGAATATGGTCTAGAGTACCGGAAAACATGGGACATTCTTTCTTCTTCTTGTTACAACGGGCTCCTGAGACTGCCTGGGCTCCTGAGACTGCCTTGGCCCCCTCCCTAATCCTCCAGTCTGAGGATGCGGATGGCATTTGAGCCCATGATGGCATTTGCCCCTGAAGAACCTTGGCCAACTGCCTTGACCACAGCCTCAGCGTTCAAGCTCACGCTTCCCCACTGGCCTTGCTCGTCGCTTGCAATGGGCGGGAAGAAGGGATGGTCAGTACCAAACATGAGTCTATCCGATCCACCAGCATCCATCGCAGCCTTCAAGCCCACCTCGGAATAGATGACAGCGTCGAGATAAATCTGCTGTTTCAAGACGTCCCATACTGTGCGGCGGTCTTTCCCAACCTTGCCCTCGCGGACCAACTGTCCGTCGTGGAAGATGCAGCTCTCGATTCTGCCGGCCAGAAAAGGCAAAGTTCCACCGCTATGTGCCAAGAGCATGCGAAGACGGCGAACCTCGTCGAACACACCAGCCAAGTACATGCGCGCCACGGCGATGGTCGTTTCCATGGGAAATCCCAGTGCGAGTGGGAGAACATGGCCGTACTCGCTGGCGCGCGGACCCCAGACACTGTTGGGCAGGCCATAGTGAGGATGCAAGAAGATGGTCAGGTTCGCGGCAGCGATTGCCTCGAATATGGGAAGCAGATCGGGGTCGTCCAGGCCTCTGCCCAGTCCTGATGTTCCGAGAATGACACCCCGACAGTACTCCAGGTCTTTGAGATGCGATATGGACGCTTGGAGCACCTCGAGAGGCGCTGTCAATGGCAAAGTGCCAAAGAAGAAGAGACGACCGTGGTGCTTGCCGCACATGTCGGAAAATTCGTTGTTGACAGACTCGGCCAGGGGTCCGGCCCGAGAGGAATCGACGAAATCCAACCACGGGTTCGCCAGTGAAATGACGGAGATGTTGATACGATGAGTGTCCATGAAATGAATCTTCTGGTCAAGAGAGGCGAAGTGGGAGGTCAATGGACGGCCAGGAGGTTTGGCGGAGGAGTCATCCATGGCCTTGTCCAGGTCAGCAAGCTCTGACTCGAGGAGTATCAGTCTTGGTTCCGGAGCCTGAGGAAATTTGCGGACAAGAGGAATCGTAGATCGCGACTCGAGCATCTTGATGTACTGGGGCGGATACATGTGGGTGTGGATATCCACGATGGTCAAGTTGGCGGATGCCATGATGGGCAGGGGACTCGTCCTAGCGACGGCTGGGGAGGCACACGGCTTCGGGAGTCCAGAGTGTGTGTCTACTGAGTCGAAAACGAGAGGGCTGCACCAGAAAGGCCGGGTTGAAAGAAGGAGTGTGTTCCAGATACTGTTTCTCATGCTGGAAGAGAAGGGCCGATTTACTGCCGCTTTGGTGATCTACTTACTCGCCGGTCCCACCCCGAAGCGCTGACTTGCGTGTTGTATATTGCGGCAGACTCAATGTTCACTTTTGTCGACGACCGCCCTCGAGGACAGGCCGAAGCGCGAAATGGCTTCATGCATGTCAGTATATAAGGGGTGGTTGGCAAACCATGTGACTTCGTGTGACAGTGCTTAGGCCGGTGAGATGGTGGTAGCGGGTTGGGCAGCGGGTAATGGCGGGTAATGGCGGGGTTGAGGTGAGGGGTCGGACTAGGAGAGGCGATTGATAGATGTGTATAGTCTTGACACTCTTGACACTCTTGGCACTCTCGACACTCTCAACACTCTCGACACTCTTGACACTCTCGACACTCTTGACACTCTCGACACTCTTGACAAGGTGCTCAGCATGGCTTCTGACGCAGCTGTCGCCGAACAAGGTCTCGTGATACCCGTGAGTGCACGTGCCGAGCAACATGCAACATGCAACATGCAACTACTCACTGCCGAACCAGCTCATCGACTTTTCCAGATTCCTCAACGGCAACCCGCAACAGCGCCTGGCCACCGCCCGAGAGGTCCTCCACGGCTTCCAGACGGCCGGCTTCATCTACCTCAAGAACCACCCCATCCCCGCCGACACGGTCCAGCACGCCTTTGCCCGGTCCGCCGACTTCTTCGCCCTCGACGACGAGGCCAAGCTCAAACTCAAATGGACCACTGCCGAAGCCAACCGGGGCTACTCGTCGTCGGGCCGCGAAAAGGTCACGCAGCTTCTTGAGCTGGCCGAGGTGGAAAAGGTGCGCAATGCGGCGCCAGACCTCAAGGAATCCCTCGAGATTGGACGGGACACGGACCCCGAGTTTCCGAATCAGTGGCCCGATGAGGACGACGTGAACCTGAGGGGGTTCAGGACGGACATGGTGGACTTCTTTGGGAGGTGTCAGGTGCTGCATGCCGACGTGATGAGGGCCATTGCTCTGGCAATGGGGCTCGAACAAGGTTTCTTCGACCAGTACGTCGACGTGGGCGACAACACGCTGAGGCTGCTGCATTATCCGGGGGTCAAGGCGGACGTGTTCAAGGTGAATCCGGGCCAGGTCAGGGCCGGGGAACACAGCGTGAGTTGCTGTCCATGGGAAACGGGAAAACGGCCCTGCGTTGCGTTGCGTCTTGCGTCTACTCGGTGCGCTACCGTCGAGTTAATGAATGCCCTCATCTAGGACTACGGCTCAGTCACGCTCCTCTTCCAGGATGACCGGGGCGGCTTGCAGGTCAAGTCGCCCACGGGGCAGTTCGTCGACGCCACGCCCATTCAAGGCACCATTGTCGTCAACGCCGGCGACCTGTTGGCCCGCTGGAGCAACGATACCATCAAGAGCACCATACATCGAGTGGTTGAGCCACCGGGCAAGGATGACGAGCACCCGCCCCGGTACAGCATTGCGTGAGTGTTGTCTTGTGTCCCTCGTCCCTTCTCGCCCCTTCTCGCCCGGGGCAAGTTCACTGACGTGCTCCAAAAAAAAAAAAAAAAGATACTTTTGCAACCCAAACGCCGAAAGCTTCATTGAAACTCTGCCAGGGACGTACGCGTCCGAGCAGGACAAGAAGTACGAGGGCGTCAACAGCGGCGAGTATCTGGTCAAGAGACTGACGGCAACTTATTGAGCCCGTGGTGTCCCAGCCACCCTCCCTGTGTCATTCATGGTTGAAGTGCCATGGTAATTGGCGCATACAGCCGCCCGCTTGCCTTTGATAAACAACACCACCACCCCAATGAAGACGCCCAATCGGCTCCGCTGCCGAGGCCCCACGCCAGCTCTCCAACTCTCCCCCAAACATTTCCATGCCCCCTCTCGTCCCGTCCCGTCACATCCATCATCCACAGCTTCATCTGCAAGCACAAACACTCATCATGGCCGACAACTCCCGGCCTGCCAAGAAGGCGCAGTCCTCGCCCCTCAAAACCGGCTACCTCATTCTCTACAACTTCGCATCCGCCGTGGCATGGAGCGTCGTGCTCGGCCGCACAATCGGCCTCCTGTACCTGCGCGGTCCGTCGGTCATCTACGCCGGCGTGGGAGAATGGACGAAATGGACGCAGACCGCGGCGGCCATGGAGATTGTTCATTCCCTACTAGGTGTGTTGTCCATCTCGTCGCATCTGCCCAAAACACTAATAGCATATGAAAAAAAAAAAAAAAAAAAAAAAAAAAAGGCATCGTTCGCGCTCCCCTCTCCACAACAATCATGCAAGTCTCCTCCCGGCTCCTCCTCGTCTGGCCCGTCGTCAATGCATGGCCATTCCTCGCCCTCTCGCCCTTCTACTCCTCCATGCTCATCGCCTGGTCTGTCACCGAGGTCATCCGCTACTCGTACTTTGCGCTCTCGCTCGCCGGGTTCCTGCCCGATGCGTTGACGTGGATTCGCTACACGACCTTTTATGTGCTGTATCCGCTGGGCATCACGAGCGAGTGCATGCTGATCTACGGGGCGACGATTCCGGCGTCGCAGAGGAGCGGAACCGAGGCGAATATTCTGTATGGGATTCTGGCCATTTATGTTCCTGGTATGTTGGGCCCAAAAGGGGCATTGATCGGTTTGCAGAAGAGTGTTCCGTGCTGACCATTTTCGTAGGCTCGTACATACTCTTCACGCACATGATGAAGCAGCGAAGAAAGGTGATGCGCTCGCTCAAGGCCAGCGACGGCAAGTCTCAATAAATGCGAGCACGGGACACACGTGAGCTCGGTCTAGGGTCACGAACTACTACCACGTGCTTTGTACAAACATTTCAAAAAGGGGAGACTGGGACGTGTTGGATGAAGGGGTCGATGGTGCAAGTCCTGCTCAGAATTATCCCGCACATTCTGACGCTAGCATGCGAACAATCATACTATACTAGTAGTCACGGGCGACTAGAAAGACGGGTAAATCCTACTTGTGAATAATAACAATTTGTACTTTTGAGTCGACATGTTTCGTAGTTTCAGTCAGTCCACTTATAGTAAGTTATTTCGGGGTAAACAACTCGTTCCTGAGGGTAAAGAAGGTGTTCTATGGTACCTGTTCCCCCAACAGCCCGCCCGGCCGGCACACAGGACCCCGTTGATCCCCGTAGTAATGGAACACACATTTTTCAAGTTGGGAACGGCAACAAGAGAACAACAGTAGGAATCAAGAGCAATGACAAAAGGGCATTGAGTTTAGATTAGCAGCAATGAGTCAGCTGCACTGTGGAAATCAGCAATGAAATGCTTCATCATCTTGGTTCTTTCCCTTCCCCTTCCATCGCCAGACACTGGCCCTCGGTAGGAAGGTCAAGCCACGCCGTTGCGTCAAGGTACGCGTCGAGCTCGTCGTTCCACACGGCGGCCGGGTCCGGGTCCGGGTCCTCGCCCCCAACGTCCCTCTGCGTGTCGTCGGCGTCGGCGGCGGCGGCGGAGCAGAACGCGAACCCGCCGAAGCAAGCATCACGTCTGCCCTTGAGCCCATCGTCAGCGTGGGAATGGTGGTCCCCCCCCTCGTGGTCCAGGAACAAGAGCACCTCGGGCGGCAGATCTGCCGTGAAAGCAGAGCCATGAGGGCCGCCGTGGTCTCGGGCGTGCGGCGGCGGCGGCGGCGCGTCGTCAACACAAGCTTCT
Source organism: Epichloe typhina subsp. poae (assembly GCA_030389615.1). Lineage (NCBI taxonomy): Eukaryota > Fungi > Ascomycota > Sordariomycetes > Hypocreales > Clavicipitaceae > Epichloe > Epichloe typhina. The sequence goes on along the minus strand of CP098317.1, from coordinate 2,031,665 downwards.
TCTTGTTCTTGCTGCTGCCAAGGCACGGCGGCGGTCGACCATGGCTCGGCACCGGTCGTGGTCGTGCCCTCCTGGCCCGGAAGAGCCGGCGGCTGGTGGTTCGCAGGCAGTCCGGTGACCATGTCCTCGGCGAGGCGCCGCGCCGTCTGGGCAGCGTTGGGGAACGACTCGGCGAAGAGCCTGTCGATTTCTCCCCAGCCATGACGAGCATGAGCACGACCCTGCTGCTGCTGCTGCCGGTCCGCGGCCGCGACAAAGGTCGACATGACGATTTTTTGCTCCAGGTAGGCCTCTACGCGCGAGTTGAAGTCTGCCGACGGCGTCTGGAGCTGGGGGCCGAGGACGGAGCGCGACGGCGTCCATCTGTCCTCCTCCTCGTACGTCTCGTCGTTGAAGACGATTTGCTCCGTGATGCGGAGCGACTTGCCTGTGCGTTTCTTGTGCAGATGGCTGGCTTTGTGGGCAGATTGCAGCCTGGCTTCGATGCTGCGGTCCGTCCGTCTTGATGCGGCAATGTATGCTCTCTCTTGGTTCTCGTCACGACGCCGGGTTGACTAGTTTTGGGGAAGCGGGGGAGGGGGTTGGTTTACTGTTAATAAAGGTTTGCCCTGGGGGAGTTGTAGAGTGTACCTGGTGGCGTGATGCCCTCAACGGCGCGCCGCGTTGTGGCTCCATTGGGGTGAAAGCGACGGAGTGGAAGTGGATTTGATTGACTATCTTGGAGGCAGTTGTAGGCAGGTGTAGGCAGGTGTAAGCAGGTGTAGGCAGGTATAGGCAGTTGTAGGCAGTTGTAGGCAGTTGATCAAGTTAATGTTCTTCGTCCGCCTGGGCCGCGTGCACGAGGCAGAATGCTGCGATTACGGGATTATGTTGCAAGTGGCATGGTTTATGATTTATCCTTCCGCGCTCTCATTGCCCCCCGCTCTGATCCCAACAGAGCCGTCCATGATTTGAAATCACATCCCTCATCGATCCGGCGTTGGGCGAGGTGGTTGCCATCCATTTGCCCATGCCATGCCAGCAGGGCTGACGCATTCGTAGATCGATCCACCCGGCTAGACTCGCCACAGAGATCGAGATGTCACCATTGTGGACGGGTGATTAGTCAGCGCGGTTTGTGGTGCACCGGTACATGTAACGCAAGTGGGTCTGGTGGCGGACTAAACTCCGTGCCGTCAAACTAACAAACGACGACGTGTTTAAGAAAATCTACAACAACATGTTGATTCTCTTTGCTCATGGTTTCAAGGTCGGACTTGGCGACGAGCATCATCTAGGGCCGTCCATCCCGCCAGTCTCTAAACGTCTCTAATAATTCTCTTCCCATGCATTTCATGTGATTCTGCCGTCGGCAGCTCTTGAGCATCCACATGTATTTGGTCCTGGGCGTGCAATTCATCGACCTGATTCATGGTCATGGGCACACTATTGTACGCCGGCGGCGGCCCTCGGCTCCCCGCTGGTGCTGGTGCTGCGAAATAGGGCGGCTCGTTGCCGTTGCTTTGAACATACACCACCTGCTGCGGCCGCCTGCTACCTCGCTTCCTCATCTCACAGGATGCCACAATCAGTATCGCCAGATGCGCGAGCCTAGGAAACCTGGCGTCAGTATTGTTCCTCACGCTTCAGACGAATCGCCCGGGGAGAAACCACCACGTACGTCGCCATGATACCAAACCCGAGGATAATGCGCAGATATTCCTCGCCACCCCCCCTTTGTTGAAAAAGGCAAAGTAATAACCCGAGTCTCCGAAAGTCGCCACCACCACCACGAAGACGCCCGAGATGGCGCCGAGGCCGAGGAACAGCAGTAGATCGACTATCAGGCAGGCGATGGGGTTGACGCCGAGGCGTCCGCGCCGGAAGCAAAGACACGCACAGTCGATGCAGCTCCAGAGGATAGCTGCGAGGGCCTAGGACGCGTGAGCAGATTGATGATGGGGGATATCTTCTTCCGGCAAGTGGCAGAAGAAATGACAATGGATCAACTCACAGGAGGTCCCATCATGATGAGCGGCCCTATGGTTTATCTTGTGTTGTAAAACGCCGAGTATCCAACTACCGCAATGCTGATGATGACGGAGACAAGACGGAGACTAAGTCTGGACCACCATTTCCCGGTCGACGCGCCCGTTTGCGCATGGGGCACATGGCATTGCTGGTGACGATGCTCCATGATGCTGTGACGTGTAGGTACTGAGAGTAAAAGGAAAGAAGAAGTCGCAGTGCCTCATTCCACAACACATATACCAAGTTCCAATCAGTCAACAAGGTGGCGCAATCAACACGGCCCCCGTGACCCGTGACACATTCATTTCGCCCATGTTCAAAGGGGCATGTCGTTCAGCCCACGTGTGTTGTGCCAAGTCCCATTCTCCATCTCAGCTGAAAAGATGTGCGAGGCAGTTGGCAAGGCTGACTGACACAGTCACAGCACACACACGGGTACTGGACGGCCCGACGCGAAGAGTGTACGGGGCTGAATGGAAGAGGCATTTTTCTCCCATTAACCCTCATGTCAAATCGGGGGAGTCTTTTCGCACACGTGGGCGCAAATACTCGGTGAAAAAAGAGACTTGTGGCCGCCGTCCAGTGCAGCAATTTCCGCTCTACTTCTGCAGGAAAGCCAAGATGATGCTCCTCGTAAGCTCTGTATGCAAGATTGGGATTCTGAGAGCTGCAGAACAGTGTTTTCAGTGACCGACGCTGATTGCAACCAAGAAAACAGATCGCTCCCCGAACAGAAGATGAAGACGGGGACTGTTCAATCGCGTCGATCACTGAAAACAAAGGTCGAGGCAAGTCGTGCCCAGATACGCGCGGAACTGTTGATATTTTCAATGCAATGTCTGTCTCTACATCATCAGGGGGTCAACTCCGCGCCATCCATAGGGACCTTTTCAGCCTCATCTGTGCTCGTCTCATACCACTCGTTCCGCGACCACTGGGCAATCAAGCCGGCCGCGTCGTGGGAGAGTTTCTCGTAGGCGGGATTCTCCCCCTCTTCGAACATGGCTATGCGATTGGACGCAGCAGGTTAGCAGCTTGGCCCCCAGAGAAAGACAATGTATAGAATCAGATGTAGAGAGAGACCACAACTCGAAAGAAGAGAAGCAACGGCAGAGCGACGTACCCATGTGCGCCAACGTCTCGTCAGTGGCCTTGTCGTTCACGGCCTCCATCCACTCCCCCGCGGCCATGGTCTTGGGCAGGTTGCAGAAGGTCCTGTCCTTGCCCAGCACCGTGCCCGCCACGCTGATCCTCTTGGACGAAGCCGCCTTGCCCAGCCTCGTGTACAGGTTGGCGTAGCCCACGCCCAGGTCATCGTGAAGCTGCACCATGCATCCCACTCGCTTCTTGAGCTCCTCGGCACGGGCAAGACACCCCACGAACTCGAGATGGGACGAGGCCCATGACCACCCCTCGGTGATCTGCTCGCGGTTCATCCACGCTGCTGCCCCGCCGGCGGCAACTGCGCCCGCCGCGCCGGCGTACATGGCTACCTTGCCCCATGGCCCCCAGCCGCCTGCTGCCGCAGGACTCGCCGCAGGACTCGCCGCAGGACTCGCCGACACAGCCGTCGACTTGGCGCCCCAGAGGGCCGACTTCAAACCGCTCAGCTGGGACAGCGTGGCGGCCGCGTTCTGGTAGTGCCCCTCTGCGCCGTGGGCGACCACGCCGGGGGATATGCCCAGGTACGGCGTGTCGAACGCCAGCACGCCCTGGACGTAGGGGAACATGAGGCTGTTGAAGATGGGTCTCTCTTCCTTTTCGATCCCGTCCTCGGAGTAGATGGGCTTCTCTGACGCCAAGGCAATGACCAGCTCGGCGGCGACGATGCCCCCCATGGAATGGCCGATGAGGATGGTCCGCACAGATGGATCGACTGTTGGGGATGGCGCGCCCGAGGCGACCTCCATGTCTATGACCTTTTCTTCCAGCCTGCATTGTTTTCCCTCGCCGCGTCTTCTGTCAGCGCAGCTCTTCAATGGTCGCCCAAGTCTCAGGTCTGTCAACGTACCAGTCGCGGAACCGGCTCACGCACTGTCCCAGTTCCCCTCTGGTCTCATATTTGGGGTACACCAGCACGCGCACATCAATCTTGGGGAGTTTCTGCGCCACAATATCCCGTAGGTGTTTGGTGAATTGGTAGTCATTCCCAAAAGTCGACTCCCCGCCCTGGGATTGCAACGTGTCGTCAGCACGCCATGACCACATGACCATGACCCAGGTCGTGGTGTTGTCGCTTCGTTTCGCTTTCGTCTCACGCACGCACCTTGAAGCCATGAATAAAACACAACACCAGCGTCTTCTTCATGGTTTGCTTCACTCTTGTCTCCAACTCTCACAGTAGAGGCCCATCTGGATGCGGGGAGAGCGGGAGAACGTCTCGTTCGTTGATGGATCCAGGTTGAGGGAGTTGGCCATGAGAGAGAGAGAGAGAGACGGACTTTGAGGTGGATCACCCTGTGGATCACCCTGTGGATCACCAACGCACACACTGCACTGTACTTGGTCTGTACAATCTCTTCACTCGAATCGGCCTCTACTAAAGTACATTTTCATCGTATCTAAACATGACTAGGAGTGACGTGACGGTAGGGCGTCCCAGACTCCTGGCACTCCTCCTACTGCTTCTCACCGGGTGACGTGAACATCCTCCCTTTTTCACTTCGCCTCGCCTTGCGTTTGGTATTGAAAATTCGCCCCCAGGGCCGCTCCCTCCTTTGATAGACATTTATAAAACGCCCCGTTCCTGAGAAAGAAAAAACGCCGATAAAATGTGTCATCAAACAGTTGTAAAAGAAAGGAAAAAACCAGCATAGACCAAACGAGCCGCACGCCATAACATGACTCCTCAAACCCGAAATGCGTCCTGGAGCTTTATTATTGATCCATCCTCCCCCGGCGTGCCGTCCGTCCACTACCCTCGATTTCATCACTCCCCATCGCTCTGCGCCGCCGACTTGCTGCCATTGGCTGTTTCGCTATTGCGGGCGGTGCTGGAGATGATCTTGATTCGCGTTCCGCTGGGCTGTGGTGTGCTTTCTCCGTTCCCGGAGAGGGCAGCAGATCCCGCCTTGCTACCCCCGTCTTCTAGCTCTTGCAATTCTGGGTGCGCATCTAATTCTTCTTGCATCTTCTTGGTGAAATATTCCTGCAAGAGAAAAGAAGAAGAAAAAATTGTTAACCGTCATCTTTTGGTTTGGAGGGACAGCCTAGTTGGTACTTACATCCATGGTCTTGGCATCTTGGTAGAGAATGCTGCCATCCTCGTTGTATGTTTGGCAGTTGCGGATCATCAAGTCAAAGTCTCTTCGCAGGTCACCAAGACAAGAGTAGTCTTCCTTCTTGATGCGCGCCTGGATCTGGTTCATGCAGATAGGGTTTTGAATAATGAGGTAGTAATCGGCGTAATCTCTCTTGGGAGGAAGTTTGATAAACGGTCCAATGATGAGACGCTTTCCAGCATCCGACTCGTCATCCTCCGCGGGCGCTTCGAGATCGTCCACCTCGAGATTCATCAATCCATCGTGGAGTGCTCGCATACTCTTTTGCAAGATTTCGCGCTGCTCGGGGCTGATTCGTGAATCGGACGACGCTGCGGCACCCTTGCTTGGTCGCCCTTGAGGACCACGTCGCTTCTTGGCCGGTGGCTCTTCGTCCCCGTCCTCAGCCTTGCGCTTCTCGTTCTTGCTGCCGGGCTTGCGCCCGCGCTTTTTGGGAGTTTCGACCTCCTCCGTACTCGCGCGGCTGGCCGACGGTGACATGTCCATCGAGTTCATCATGGCCGTCCTCTTCACCCTGTTGACCTCTCGTTTGTCCTTGCGGGCTACTTTACGGGCAGCGGCTGCCTCGGGACTGTCCTCATCATCGTCGACCGCCATCAACCACTGTTCTTCCGTGAGGCCGTCATCGTAGTGAACCTTTGTTCGTTCGCGAGCGCCGCGGCCGAGAACCGAGTCATCCACTTCTTCCTCGACAACATTGCCTTCGTTCAAATAAAGCTCGGGCAGCTCATCCTCGCCCATGAGTCTCGGCTTGGCCTTATTCCCACTCGCAGTGCCGTAGATCGGGTCCTGCGCCCTTTCCTCGTCAATCTTCTGGAACGCGGTGATTTCCTCGTCACTTCGGGCAAGCATCATGTTCAGTTCTTCGTCTTCCATGTCGTCTTGCTCGCCACTTTCGGCCATGTCTGCACTTTCGAGCAAAGTACGAAGCATGGCGTCTCGGTCAGTTTCTGATGACTTGTTATCGAATCGACCAGCCTGAATGACCTTGCCATCCATGTCGAGCTTGAACCTGGCACGTTCCAGAATCTTCTCTTCCACCGAGTTGGAGCTGATCAATCGAAGAATGCGAACCTCATTCTTCTGACCAATACGATGAGCACGATCCTGCGCTTGGAGATCCTGATGCGGGTTCCAATCAGAATCGTAGATGATGACTGTATCAGCTGTCTGCAGGTTGAGACCAAGACCACCGGCACGGGTAGAAAGCAAGAACATGAAGTACTTTGAGTCGGGAGCGTTGAAGTCCCTGAGCAGGTCTGATCGCTCATCTGACTTGGTGGTGCCATCGAGACGCAGATACTCAAACTTTCGGTAGCGCAGGTAGTCTTCCATGATGTCCATGATGGCTGTCATCTGGAAGAACATGAGGACTCGATGACCAGTGGCTTTATACTTGGGCAGGACGCGATCCAAGAGCTCGAATTTGCCAGCTGTCCTCCACAGCAAGTCGTTGCTGATGCTCATGGGGTTCATCACGTTTTCGACTTCGCTGAAGACAAAGGGATGGTTACACAGCTTGCGGAGCTGCATAATCATGTTGCTCAAACCGCGGGCATTGGTCTTGCCACCCTTGCCATCGCTGACAACCAGCTTATTGTGGGTAACCATTTGCTTGTATAGCTTGGCTTGCAGGGCTGAGAACTTGCACTTGATAACCTTCTCCGTCTTGTCGGGCAGATCCTTCTCCACATCCTTCTTCAGACGTCGGAGCAAGAATGGCCGGAGTACCTTGTGCAGACGACGAATGACGAGAATTTGCTCTTCTTCGGTGAGTTCCATCTTATCTTGACCACCGGTGTTGGCAAACGGCGTGTTGAACCATTCGTCAAAAGTCTTGACGGATTTGAAAATATTGGGCAGCACGAAATTGAGCATGGCCCATAGTTCGGCCAAGTTATTCTGCAGAGGCGTACCGGTGAGAATAAGACGGAAACGGGTCATGTAGTGTTGCGAAATCGTGGCGCTGAGTTTGGAGTTGGAGTTCTTCATACGGTGACCTTCGTCAATAATCATGTGGAACCACTTGATTTTGCTGAGAATTGGACGGTCCTTGATGATGTATTCGTATGTGGTCAACAGCACCTGAAATCGGCCCTGGCGGATCTTCTCTTGCTGAAGCTTACGAGTATTCGGGGGACCCTTGTAGACAATCCGGTTGATAGACGGTGCCCACTTCTCAAACTCGAGGTTCCAATTGGTGAGCGTACTCAAGGGTACGATGACAAGGTACGGCCCGCTTTGCTGCTTGCGTTCGATGAGGTAGGTGATCAGACTGATGGTTTGGATCGTCTTTCCGAGACCCATTTCATCTGCGAGAATGCCGTTGAGGTTGTTGTTGTACAGCGATATCATCCACTGAAGACCTTTGATCTGGTATTCCTTCAAGCTGCCGCCGACAAGCATGTTGGCCTGCTCAGTGACCTCTTCCCTGACTCTGTGTGCAACGGCGTAGTAGTCGATCTTCTTGCCGCTTTCCCCATCGTCTTCTTCGCTTTCCTCCTCGACGAACTGTTCAACATCTTCACCGTACGCTTCAGCGGCATGGCGTTGCTGGGCCTTAACCGAGGACGCCAACTGGTGCAAGAAGCCATCAGTCTGCTTGAGCAAGTGTGTGATGCGGGTGTCCTTTGCCTGGTCAAGTAGTTTGAGATAGGCCTCTTCATCGTTCGCTTTGAGAGCCTGCAAACGCTGCTTGGCTGTTCTCTCAACACGCTTCTGCTCTTCCTTCTCAATGTTGAAGTGCTGGGCGTACATGAGGCGGCTGAGCTTGTGAGACTTGTTTCTCTGAGAGTTGGCGCCGTCCTGAATTTCTGCACGATGGTGACAGATGGCCCGCAAGAAATCAATGTGCTTCTTCTTCTCGCGATTCTCGCGAGCGTCGCGTTGTTGTTTCTCAAGCTTCTCTGTGATGCGAGCTTCGCGAACATTTTGCTTCTTCATTCTGCGGTAGTGGGCTCGGTTCGTTGTCATGGCTAGGTTGTCATAATGTGTCATTTGCCTGCCGATCTTTTCTCTCAACGCCCGTTGCTTGGCATAGAGAGCCAAGCTCTTCATTTCGATGATTGCTTTTTGCTTCAACGTGTCGTCAGCTTCAACGGTTTCTTTACAAGAGTCCCAGTGCGCCAGGTTGGCGGGCAAATTTTTCAGTTCGGCATATCTCTGGCTCATGCGATTGAAGATGACGACTTCTCTCTCGTATCGCAGATGGTCAAAGTCGATGCCAGTGGGAAAGACGCCCGGTATGAACCATCGGTTCTTGCGCTGGGCGTGGTCGAGGTATTTGATCGCTGGTCGAATCATGCTGGTGCCATATGGCGACTTGACTGTCTTGTACGTGTGAGCCTTTGGCAAGGACGGAGAATTTTCCTGGGAGGCAGCTTCTGGGCCAGTCAATGGGGCCTTCTCAGGCTCTTGGCTGGGTTGGGTAGTTTTGACAGAGCTTTCGGCTGCGTCATTGGCCGTGGCCTGTCGGCGATGTCGCTGATTGAAAATGGCCTGCTGCAGCTGGAGCGAGATGCCTGCATTCTTGCCGAGAAGCTTGAATGCGTGGATCTGTTGACGTAACAAGGCGAGCTGTTGTTGGCTGAATTGAGACGATGCAGAGGCAGAGGCAGGAGCCGTGCTGGGAACAAGTCCAGGGGTTGGGATGGTAGTCGAAGCTGCTGCTCCTTGTGAAGAGCCATTATTGGATTGACCACCTTGAGGAGTGCCTTGCAAGGGTCGACCACCTGACTGTACACCATTTTGCTGCTGTTGCTGCTGCTGCTGCATGAATGATTGATGGTTCTTGCGCATGTTGTGTTGTTGTTGAAAGTTGTACAAAAAGTGAGAGGCCTTGATGTATTCCGGATCCGTACTGGGAATACCTTGTTCCTTCATCTGCTTCAGCTTCTACAAACGCCATTGTTAGCCATCTCCTCAGCGAAGGTGTCGTCTGTGCATCTAGATGAGCAGCAGAACTCCAGTCCCGCACGCGAATACATACCTTGAACACTTCCTCGGCTTGTTGCTTGGTTGCGCCGGCAGGCACTGACGCGCCGGGGTGTTGCACCGCAGGCGATGATTGCACCGACGCCATGATGGTTGTTGTGTTCGATGTTTGTACCAGAATACACACGCCAATGAGCAAATAATGGTTGTTGTCGCTTATTGATGGTGCATGACGATGATAATCGCTTTTCCCTGTGTCGAAAGGCGTAACGCGGGTACAACTGACACTCGGACGGCGCCGGATGGCCAGAAAGGGAGTAATAACTGAAGACGAAAGCGTAATGCGAACGAGGCCACAGTCGCGTCAAGGCTCAATCAATGGAGCGTTGCGCAGGACAGCCAGCCGTCAAAGAGAGGGTGCACACGTCGTGACGTCGTGACGTCGTGGAGGCGCGTCGAGTATGGGTTGATACAAGCTACAGCCGCGCGCTGGATGGGCTGCAAGCCGGCCGGCGAGGCGTGGCGGGGGAAGGGCGGAAATGGGCAAAAGGGAAAAACTGGCAAACTCGCAGGCGTGAGGCCAGGAGACGAAGAGGGAGTGGAAAAAGTGTGAAAGCGGTGACGCGGCGCGTCGGGGCAGGTGCCTCGAGCGTATGATGCGTGGGAATCGCGTGCAACACCAAGATGGCGAGGCTTGGAGATGGTTGCCGATGGTTTGCGAGGGGACCTGGCGATTTTTCGGAATGCGCGCGCGCTTCCTCGCTGCTTGATGATGGGGGAGTGGTGAAGACACAACGGACAAGATTGAGCGTGACGGCTGGTGCGGCCTCTGGACGCATGGCCACGGTACATCTCAGCACGGCATCTGCGCAGGCAGAGTCCCAGGCTCCAGGCGGCTGCAAACGGCTGCAAACGATTGGCGCTTTCGGCCTGCGGTGGGCAGTCACGTGTTTGTCCTAGCCAGAGACAACTTCATTTCATGATCGTATTAGGTAATCATGTATCTGCTTTCCACTGCACCAGACAAGCTATGGGGGGGGGTTTTTTTTTTAAAAAAATTATTGCTGTAAACGCCCGGGCACGTATGGAACTAATTTTGATCCCAGCTTCCATGAGGGGCTGCAGAAACTAGGAGCTAATATTGGGTCGCGGAACGTCAATGGCTTTCTGTTGGAGATCCAACTGGCGTCAAGTCTACTACGACTGAGGCTGGCCTACCAAACCATGCTTAGTGATATAAAAGGGAATTGTCTTGGCCGAAGATTGCGGCCCGGCAGCTATTATTATCGATCAGCCAAGCCAGAGGCATGTGGGCCCCTTGGTTATGGCGGCGGCGCGGCGGGGACGGCGGTGATGTCTGGTACACACAGTCATGATGTGTTGAATCTGGTCAATTGAACCCAAAAAAAATTTGTAGGATTTTCACCTTTTAGTCTTCTTCTTTTTGGGCCCATCTTCTTCATCGTCGCTAAGGTCTGCGTATTGTGTCTTGGGTTGCGTTTTGCTCCACGCCTTGGTGAAAATCGGGTCATTCTGAGCCTTTTCGGCATATTTCAGTAGCGCCTCGCGAGGATCTTCATGCAGCATGCGAGCGAGCGGGATGTTTTCGGCCAAATGTTTTTCATCCGGCTGGTTCTTCTGGAAAGGCGTCTGCTGTGGGATGTGAGGGCGGCGCGGGTCTTTGGACCGACCGGTTCCTGTTACGCCAGACTTTCGAGGGCCAGTCGTGGCACCGGGCGTCATGATTGAGTCACCCGACATGCCGATACCCTGGTCCGTGGTTCGGCCTGGGTCATCATCAATATGACGTTTCTTCGGTGCCCGAGACATGACTTCCACCGCACCACGGCTCGACTTGGTTGGGCTGTAAAGGACGTGGGCTTCGGCATTGGCTGAACCTGTGACAATCTGGTTAATCTTGGGGTGCCAATTCACAGTGATCAAGGCTGAACCTGATGTGATGGGCGTGATGTGCTCAGGCCGAAGGTTTCCTGGATTCAGTATGTGCAGATGTCCCGTCTCCGAGCCGGTGATGATGCTTGTGGAGTTTGGCGAGTAGCGAATATTGCTTGTTGGGTAATGATCTGATGTAGATTTGTGGGAAACGCTGACTAGAGGTTTCGTGAACTTCCTGGTGTCCCACAGCTTAATGAAATCATCCCCGCCCCGAGTGACAACCATGCGACCATCGGACGAGATGTCGATGCCACCAGTCCACGTCTGTGGCTGGTGTGCATCGCGGATTTCGCCAGCGGGTCTCGCAAATGGGCCATTGCCGCCATACATGACAAGACTTCCGTCAAGCGCGGCGCTGACCAGCACGTTGTTCCCGCCTCGCGAAGGAGTACCCCATGCAACCGCCGTCATCTTCGTCCTGCCGGCCGACCCAGCAGCCTTTGACTTGAACACAACCACCTCTTTTTGTGATCGCTTGTTGTTGATATCCCAGATTCGTAAGGTGCTATCGGTACCGGCTGTGACGCAAAGATTCTTGTCCGTAGGATGCCATGCCCCAGTCGTGATTTCCGAAATGTGACCTTTGGTATTATTCATGTCTCTGAGGTACATGTCACCTTTGACGAACTCTGTCAGGATCTGACCATCCCGGGACATGATCCTGGCTTGCGGGAGCGCGGCAATACACAAAAAGACTCCTCCAGAGAGTGGGTTGAATTCTACATGGTGGATCGGGTGGGATTCAGCGGTTGCCGCAGATCGCTTTGTCTCAGACGGATCAACAGTTTTGAATGCTCGAAGAGTGGATGGTGTCATGGACGCAAAGTCGTGCAAGTTCACCTTGCAATCCAAGGAGGCGGTCAGAAGTCGTCCGCCCGCTGCATCCAAAGATAGTGTTGTTACCGCGCGACTGTGCGTTTTCAGGACGAGTTCGTGAGACACCGGATAATCGTCCGAGTCGTCCGAGTCGTCCGAGTCGCCGTCGCTATCGGCGCCGTCACTAGAAGAGCTATTTGCTCCCAGGTTGTTCTCGGTCAACCTATTGACCTCGGTCGCAGTGGTCGCCGCCGAATGGTCCACCGCCCTCCTGCTCCGGTCAACTTGGGCTGCAATATTCGCTTCCTTGGACTTCTTCCCGAATGAAGCTGGAAGGAAAGATCTCATGGGGTCATCTTCCGCCAGATCCGGAGCCTCCACTTCGAAATCCTCGTCGCTCGACATGAATTCGGTTTCGTTGGATTTTCGCACTCCGATCGATGGCCTGATGATGCCTGATGATGAAATTAGAACTTTGCAGGAGCGTGGAAAGGAAGTCTCTGGGACGATGATGACAAGTCACGTGGAGATGTCGACCTTGTGCTACCAGACCCATGGGGTATAATCCGTAATCACAAACCACTCCACCATGAATTTCTCCGCCTCAATGAGACATCGCTTACCCTTGGGCGACATCAAGAAATGATCCAATTCCTCCATATCCTCGTCCGACATTCCTTCACGAGTAGATACATGCGCCGTGGGAATTTCCAGCAGAATTGTGCAGCGGCGAGCCGGAATCCGATGTCAGCCAAAATGCACTCCGACGCATACTGTGGTCTTTTATTCATTGGCAAACCGAGTCGCGTATTGTCACTGTCTACGCCACGCTGGACTTGCCTCTTGTGGCACGGCCAAAGGGCATGCCTGAATGCGTCTTTCATGGCCTTTGTTAGATTCGCCCATCGGTGAGGGTCGAACTCACATGGGTTCTCGAATATTTCCGGGTCACGATGTAGTGTATATGCCTGCGTGCTAACAGTGGTGCCCTCGCGGAGGAAGTAACCTGCGACTTCTGCCCCGCCGGATGGAACTGATCTTGGGAGTGCTGCCAGTATTGATGAGCACAGTCGAAGCGTCTCTTCGATCGCTTGGTTTAGCAAGGCCAGCTCTCGTAATTCCTTTTCCATAAGTCTCGAGGCAAGGCTCGAAGCCTATCTTCTCGTCTCCCTTGCCTTGAAAAGTTTGGTGAACAATGTCTGAAGCTGCTTCTACACCTATAATCCATCAAGAAAGGGCCAAAAAAAAGACACCGTAACAAGGTTCCAGACTAGCAACGTTCCGATCTATCGCAAGTCTGTTGTCCAGGGGAGACTCCAGACAACACGAACGCTTTTATTGGAGTCGCTGCAGAACTTCCTAGTCGGGCAGGCGGGAGGGTGCTGCCAAACAAGACCAGAGTAGAAACGACTCTAACAATGTCCAGAAGACCCGCAGACGTGTGCTGTTATACCCGGAGCGAGGCGGGCGTCAGATGAGGGACAGCGCTAATATGGCATATAAGATACAATCAGCCGGCCGGGGTGCCGAGACGGGAAAAGTATCTTGCACCATGAAGTGCTTCCGAGACTCACATGTTGGGCAATGGAGAGCCTTTATATAGGCTCATGTTGCAATACACCATACACTTTGAGCGAGGATATGGTGCCCGTAAAGTACTTGCCAAGATTGGCAACGTGGAGCCAGGGTCAAATTATAAGATTGCGATGCGTTTTTGCAGTCCCAAGTAGGCAGAAGGTACGTACCCAGGAAGCTCGGGAGCCATGATTGGCTGCGCAAATCACAGGTCCATCGCCTAAGCAAAGATGGATTCTTGTTACTTCCTCATCACCACCAGGGTCGTTTAGCGCAACTGCAACACCGGATATGCCCCCCCATCCTTCACTAGAGGCCGAAGATGAGCAGTATGCTTCCTCCGAGGACTCAGACTTTGCCCCTGATGCCGCACCGGAGCCCGCGTCCGACGAGTCTGAATCCGAAGACGCCACTACACATGGCCCGTCGAAACGAAAATGCACAGAGACAATAGCAGACGGCGAGGGTAAGGACGATGGTTGCGACAATTCAGGAGACGAGGCGATCATCGCCAAGGGACAGAAGAGGCGAAAAAGAGCCCATGCCAAAGGACAGCATGTGGATGATGAAGAGGGTGGCGAGGGCGGATTAGTCAAGACCCGCGCGCAGCGCGCAGCAGAGTAAGTAACTTTTCCAAGCTTCCTCGCTCTCTCATCATCAAACATGATGGTCTGACATGGATGCAATAGAAAGGAAGAACGCAAATACGTCGTTGACAATGAGCCCGTCACGATTGACGTGGACGCCGTTTGGGCGCAGATGCTGTCCGGAGAGCCAGCCAAGCCCAGCAATGATTCGGCAGCGATCGAGGCAAATAACGAGGCCACGGCCGAAAAAGATGCAACCGAAAAAAACGTCGCAAGTACGTCTGCTGATCTCGCGCAACCAGACACCATTCGTATCAAGCGAACATACAACTTCGCTGGACGAGTGCACACGGAAGAGAAGGTCGTGGCCCGGGATTCGGCAGAAGCCAAGCTATATCTCGCATCTCAAGAAGGGGAAGCTTCCGCTGGTGCAGACGTCTCACCCACGAAGCGGGCTACCAGGAAGGCCTTCCGGTCTGCATTCGAGCCCATTCTTGACAACGGACCGGGACGCAAGGATCTGAACCTTGGTCTCGCCGCGAGAATCCAGGCCGGCAAGGAGGCGCAGGCAAAGAAGCTGAACACGGTGGAGAAGAGCAGAATGGACTGGGCCGGGTACGTGGACAAGGAGGGCATCAAGGACGAGTTGGAGCTGGCAAGCAAATCGAAGGATTCATATGCTGCCCGGCAGGATTTCCTGGCGAGAAGCGAGGCTGTTCGGGACGACGACGCCAGAAGGGCTCGAATGTCTACGAGAGTATGATTGCATCTTGAAATCACGGCGTCTGCATTGCATTGGCTTTTTTTTGGGGGGGGTGTGTTTCCAAGGGCGGTAAAGATACCATGAGCAAGAGTTTTGGGGGTCATGCACGCGCCAACCCAGACCGAGACAGGACACAGTATTCCTGGAACTGTATAATACACACAAAATCAAACAATAATTCATCCATCAGAAATCATCCTCCTTTGTCCCACCTATGTCGCGACGCATAGATGACATATCCCGTAAAGTACGTCTCAGCTGCCCCCCTTCTTCAAACCCCACCCAACCACCAGGGCGCTCCAAAAAAAAAAAAATTCCCCAGAAACCTCCCAATCCAGCAACTTTCCGCCCGATCAAGTCCCAAGAGACAGAGACACGGAAACCAAAATGGCCGTCCTGGGCAAGCGCAAAGTTCCCTCCGAGCCAGCGACGCCGGATTTCGACGCCAACGACCTCCTCCGGCGACACTTCGAAGCGCGCTTCCAGCCGCTCTCAGACGAGCCGTCAGCGCCCACCGACAAAGCCGATGACTCAGAGGCCCAAGATCAAGATCAAGATTCAGAATGGGACGGGCTCTCGGACGCAGACGACCAACGCAGTGTCGGCGACGACGGTGAGCGAAATGCGCAAAGAAAAGAATACCCTGCTGTCCGGGACGATTTTTTTTAAAAAAAAACTAATGTCTTGGCGCAAGACTCGCCCACCATCGAGGTGGTAGATTACTCGAAACCCCAGCTCCCAAGGGCCACCATCATGACAAGACGAGAATCGAAAGCCTTCATGGTTCGTAACCTTCCCCCCTCTCTTTCTCTCCAGAAAAGAAGGTAGTACAAAGGAACCAACTAACCCCCAAAAGTCCTCCCGACCTCCCGACCAAACCATGGCCAAAATCACCGCAGCCGAACCCTCCACACCATCCGCCGCTCCCTCCGTCCCCGAAGACGCCCCCTCCCTACTCAAACAGGACCTTGAACTCCGTCGACTCCTCGCCGAATCGCACCTCCTCGCCCCCCACGCCGCCGCCGCCAAATCCCTCTCGTCCGTGTCCTCCAACGTCGCACAGCCAAAGTCCTTTGCGCTAGGTCGCACGCGCCAAAAGGCCACGGATCTGCGCGTGCAGGCTCTGGGCTCCAAGCTGTCGATCCACAAGCAGGAAAAGATGCCAATGCATATGCGCAAGGGGATGACGGCGGCTGCCGAGGCGCGAGAGGCGAAGCGGAGGAGAGAGGCCAAGGAAAATGGCATCATATTGGAGAGAGAGACGGGGAAGAAGAAGAGGAGGAAGGAGAGGGGGGGACATGGTGGAGGTGTTGATCGACCTGGCGTGGGAAGACTCAAGGGTGCTGAGTTGCGCATCAGTGAGAGGGATGTTCGTGGTATTGAGGCATCGAGGGATGCATTTGGGCGCAAGGGTCGACGATGAACGAGGGAGGAGGCGGTGGTCACTAGTGGCACTAGATCAATAAGTTTCACGTCTGTTCCTCAATCATCAAGACATGCACTTGAAGCGCTCTTCGTTTGTTCATAATTTCAGACATCCTCATTGCGGCCAACTATATCCCAAATCTCGCAAAGGACTATTCTAGCTGCTATTCATCTCCCGCAACTTCCGATCCTTTAAACAATAAATATACAATGGCGCCACGTGCCGCTTCATCACCCTACAGCCCTACAGCATTCATGAGCTGTTTCCTCCTTTTCGCCTTTCAGACGTTTCAAAGTAGAATGGCAATGGTGACACGACAGAGTTGAAGAGGAAAAAGAAAAAAGGCATGGATCGGCCAGATTTTTGCCAACAGAAAAAGAAAAAAGGAAAAAAAAAAAGAGCAGAAGTAATATGACTCGGGTAACGCATGTTCAGAAAAGAAGAAGTTGATCTAGATGCCCCGGAACATGTCGTAAATAAAAAAATTAATTAGGAAATTTTCGCCGGAAAATGTCTTCATGAAGAAAATGCGACTCTTTCTTCACATCATGCCGCTGGCATTAATCGTAGCCGAATGGCTGATGGTCATGGGCATGCTGAGTGTTTGCAAGCTGTTGAAAGACTGAGTCTGGCCCATGTTGTTGTTGTTGTTGTTGCTGCTGTTGTTGCTGCTGGAGGGGTTGCCATTATTTGATAAAGTTGCGGCCTCGTTCGCAGCACTATTGAGGGAGCCGGGAACATATGCTGCTTCGGATGATGGAGAGGCTTCCTCAAGAGAGCCCAATTGATCCTCGCCAGAGTATTCCTCTTCTTCCTCGGCGGACAGGTTGAACGATCCCTCGCCGCCATCTTCACGACTATGGGTGCGCTTATGCCTGCAAAAGTTTGTCAGCAATGTGAATGGATTCGCTGGGAACATGACGTCTTGGGAGTCATACTGTGCGAGGTTGTCAGATCTGGAGAATGCTTTGCTGCAGTGGGGGCAGATATAGGGTTTCTCCTGCGTATGTGTTCGGACATGTCTGTGAAGCCATTAGCTTGCATGAAACGTGGAAAACGGTACGGTTCAAGGAGGTTGAGCAGTTCTCACCGTTTAAGGTGCTCGAGACGTTTGAAAAGTCGTCCGCACGTGGGAATCGGGCACGAGTGAGACTTGTGAGGATATGGTCCCAATTCCATCACGGTAGCAGAGCGAGCGCGTCGAACCGCGCCGTTTGGGCCGGACAAGGTTCGGCGGTGGTCCTTGAAAGAGCCGTCATGGGACATGTCCTCTCCAAAGCTCTGTTGAAGTGCCATGGGGTTCAAGGCTACACTTCCGTCAACGTTGGACAGCGGAGTGCCGTGCCGAGATAGGTCCATCATGTCCTTGTGTTGTTGGCTGCCCAGAGACAACCCCGACGCACTGTAAGAGAGGCCAGGGGGAGAGTTGTCGGCAGACTCCTCGCCTTCAGCAGCCAGGTGGCCAACCGAGACAGAAACCGATCGTCTCAAATCCGACGGTCTATGGGCTGCAGTATTGGGTATGGGCGCACCGGGGATCGCGGAAATGGACGGCGGTATGGAGGATCGACGCCGCCGTTGCTTGTACGTTGGCGACCCTTCAATCACCGAGTAAACATTGTTGGTGCCGTACGATCGCGTGAACTGAGATCCGGCGAGGTTGGAAGGCGGTAACTGGACCATTCCGTTCAAACCGCTCATTCCAGACAGATGATCGGGGATGGCAGAGTACAGCCCAGTCTCCTCATTTGCGATGTAGGCTGGTTCTCCCGTCATTCCCATGGCCTGATGTGGGGGAGTAATTGGCTCGAACGAGATGCCACGGTTGCTGTAATCCTCGTACTGCGAGGAGACAAAGGAAGGCGCAGGGGAGTACTCCAAGCCGTAGGTGGGCATAGAAGCATGTCTCTGGTGGCCATTGTTGATTGGGATGCCGTTTTGGTTGTACTGAACTCGGGCAAAGTCGGGCTCTCTCTTGACGTGCTGTGGAACAGCAGCAGCCATGGGCATGTGGTCATAGGAAGCCATGGGATCCAATGCCTCAGTCATAGGGTTCGCCATATTTTGAGGCATCATGCTGGGTGGTGGCATCGAGTCCATCGCTCGCATGACGGGTGAGGTTGACTGGTTCTGAGAAAAAGAAGCAGTCTGCTGGGCACTGAATGATGACGAGTTGGCTTGCTGGGTCTTGGTGAGCTGCTCGTACAAGGACTGCGACGAGTCGTATTGGAAGGACAGTGCCGGTTCGCTGACGGCAACAGTGGTTGCTTCCTGGCCCATCTTCTCTCGCTTCAGATCACGCTCCAATGCGTCGAGGAACAGCCGGTCATGAGGGACGCTGTACCAGTAAAACACTTTTTGTTTCTTCTGGGTTCGAATGCAGTTGTTCTTGTACAAGAAATCCAGGAAGCCGCTCTTGGGTTCTTCCAGCGAGGCGTCGGTGCCGGACTTTAGGTTTCGCAGATCTGAGAAGATGCCTTCCTCGAACTTCTTCGAGTTCTTTACGGGACGACCGAAAGCCTGAAATCGGAACGAAAGACACCGCACGATGTCGGTTCCCGAGATATGGAAGAGATTGTTCCAGAGGACGCAAGACACATACTCGCCAGTAGGTAACAAAAAGCGGCGAATGTACTGATCCGGTTGCCAGTCCACCGGGGCAGAGATGAGGAAGTATTTCACTGCAAAAGCACCAAGAGTCAATTATAAAGAGCCAATCGCACAATATATCCAGGCAAACGGTGGATTGTGCAAGAGCTGTAAAAAAGACGTACAGTTGTCAACCTGGGCATCGTGCGGCAAAGCCTGTTGGGCTTCTGTGCTCAACATGAAGGTTTCCGGTTTTTGAGGCGCCATGGTGGCGTGCTGTGAATACATGATGACGTGTTGTCCACTCAGAGTCGGATTGGAGGATTTCGTCCCAGGCGGCCGGCGTCGAAGAGAGCTGCTAGGCTCTGCAGTATTGTCACCGAATGGGTACGAGCGGCGAGGGCTGCGTCGTGTGAGGGCTCTGTCTGATGCGGGACAATTGACGCGGTCAAGATGGAATTCGTTCGGAAAGAGGCGCTGCCTCTATCGAGGGTGAGATCGGCTATGCGACAGCAACAAGGAAAAGTTCGAGACCAGCCCGGATGATTGAAATTGATTGTAAGCTCAAAGATTGGCCCAGCCTTGGCATCGAGCGGATCGGGCAGGGCGCGACGATATCTCGTCTTGGTCGTCCAGGCGTGGACACCGAGTATGTCGAGGGCGGATCGACTCGACTCGACGCCTTCCGACTTCGAGGCAACGGCCGACTTCACAGAATTAAGGCTGGGGGAAGACGGAGAAGAAAAAAGCAAAGGTTGAAAGAGCCAAATGATGCACACTACGCGATGTCGCCAGGCTCGTGGATGGATACACCGTCAAACAGCCAGCTGAATTCGAGGCGGAAGTAGTGACAAGACGATACGGCAGAAAGGACGGCGTCAACCAGAGACGGACCGTGTCTTGCAAGAAAAGACCGCAGTGAGGTCGGAAGAGCGCAAGGAAGCGAAGTGGCTCGGGAATGGAAAGAAAAGAAAGAAGAGACGACGCAAGGTCGAGGGAAGGGAGGATGAGAAGGGGTGGGGGGGGACGGGGCTCAAATAAACGAAAGAAACAACGAGGAACAGAAATCAAGAGGCGAGGATGCGAGGAGGAGATGAGAGTTGGGGGGGGTTAATGGCTCGTCCACGACGACCCGTGGCGTTTTGGGGGAGAGGGGGGGGAACGGCCGGCGCCTGTGGGAGCGCAAGTGGACGGACCGGTGGATGGAGGACCCCAGCGCTCGCGCAGAGCCAGCCAGGCAGAGGTAGGTGCCAGGCCAAGTTGGCAGACCAGACAGACAGACAGGCAGGCAGGCAGACAGGCGAGCCGATGGGGAACCGGACCGCCATCACCAACAAGCACCAGGCACCAGCAGCGTCGCCGCCTGGGGCAGGCAGCCGGCTTTGCCTCTCAGCGCGGGCGCTCTCGGTTCTGGGTCAATGGGTCTGGCTCCATCCTGTCAACGTTGACCAATCGGCGGTGGGAGCGGGCTGGTGGACGTTGATTGCACTGGCTCAGGCACAGCCGCTTGGCGCTGGCGTGGGCCCATGGATGGATGGGAACAATGCGTGGCTAGCCCCGTTTCCTTTCCGGTGGATGCATCCTTGAGAACTTACTTGCTGCGGGCGGCGCGATGTAGCGCTCGCTGGTGTTGTCAGTGACGGCCCGGCGACGACGCAGAATTGACTTTGACGACTGAGTTGACACCAATCGTACGGCGCGGTAAGCGCATTTAGATGTCCAATCCGTACGGAGTATGATACAACCGACTACGGACCACAACGGACCACAACGGACCACAACGGACTACGCCGTACCACTACCACCATTATACAGTATGTACATGTATAGGACAGTATAGCACAGGGTCACGGGCCAGCAGGTCCCAGGCGGTGGGATCCCCTTCTTTGTTCCCTGTCCATATCTACTCCGTTATGGTAATTTTGGAAAGCTGGTGAACTCATCCGTCGATTGCTACGCTACGCTACGCTACGCTGCGCCTGTGCGCAAACACACCAACACTCCGCTCAGGCACTGGTGATACTCAAAGCTTCTTGAACCACTCTTTCTTTTCTTTTTTTCGGGCCCCATCACGGCCGCTGGGTCTTCAAATGGAGCAAGGTGCAGAGTGCTGGGTCCTGGGCCTGGAAATCGCCTGCCTGTGCCGTCTCGTGCGTGATCCTTCTCATGCAACTCATGGATGTGGGCGCGGGCGCGGGCGCGGGTGTGGGTGGAGGAGTCGCCGTTAGGGGGTGGTGGGGTGGGGTGTCTTCATGCTTCCTGGAGAAATCTTGCATCCCTGGCATCTGCGCCGGCCCTTTTCGTGGACTTCTCCCTTTGTCCCCAGCACGCAGGTTCATTTCTCCATCGTGACGCTTAATAGTAAAATGCAAGATGCGACATATTAGAAGACTGGTGGCAACTGTTCATTCTACTACAACTTCCGAATGAGGCACTGGCTCAACCATGTTGGACAGGATAATGGACAGCCTCAGTCGAGCATCCAGTTGATCGATGACTTGCATGAAGCGTCGCAGTTCTATCTATAGAATCGCAGGGCAGCATGTCACTACTGGCAGCGCCGGCGGCTCTTGATATGCGGTGACTCGCTTTCTGTCAGTCGTTCTGTCAGTCGTCCGTGCGGATTCCATCCATCTCTCGGGTCAAGCCCTGCCTTGATAGTGCGCACCTTTCTGCTTTCAAACCCATCACGCAGGGTCACACGAAATGCAACTCGAGTACTCCGTACTCCGCCATCCGCCATCCGTATGAACACGACCAGAAGATATCCAGAGTACATACATAATATGTAAGCTTTCAGAATCATCGGTCGTGTCTCCACCAGGAAGACGGTCAGTGCGACATCCATTTGCGGCTGCCCCGCAATTGATCCCTCGCCAAGCAATGGCGAGGGCGAACGGGTTACTCGGCCCTGAGAACTCGTACCATGGCTTTCTCTGCAATTTCGGCTACGGACTTGATGAGCAGAGCGCACGCCGAGTTCTCCTATTATGTATGCGAATTACCGACTGGGCCCGTGAAATGCATGCAAAAAGATGGTTCCCCTACTCGGTACATGTTTCCCCCACCAGCGTCGTTGATTTCAACCAGCCAAGTCAATGTCCTGAATGGGCGAAGCTGATGGCTCTCATCACCCCATCATCATCAGGTGCCTTGACGCCTTAACCCCGGTCCACAGACGGCGAGGCTGCAGTCGAAAAATGGATGAAGAAGCTGGCAAGCTACCCAACATGAAACGCGCCTGGGGCGTTGCTGCAGAATCATCCCTCCCTCTGGGACCCTGGGACCCTGTGTGCCGCATCCATGCAGGCGCCGCGGACGCTGTCGCGCCATCCCCAGAGGTCATTGTACTTGGCTCCCATGTACGTCGAAAGAATGCTTGGGCCTTGTCGTGATTTTCACTAAAAATCTTCTTCTGCTTGGAGCTTAAACAGAGCTGTAAGTAGATGGCAGGGCTCGACAACCGCCCAACAACGGCCAATATTCCTTGGTCGCGTGACACTTGTTTCGGCATCTGAAACTCGGGACTATTCGTTTGATCGTCCCGTCTGGCCGATGAGAGCGAGAGCGGTTGCCGGATCTCAGATTTCATGATATTACCATGAGCCTCGTGCAACTGCACGAGCCCTTTGTTACTGATTAATCAATCCCAACATGTGCCGGCCGGGGCTGGGACCTTCTACTGGGCGTCGTCGGGTGTACCGTACCTGCAGCTCCTTCATCCAGGAGGACAACGAAGACATTGCTTCCGTGGAGTGCAAGATATCATGCGTTGTTGCTGTGGTGTGGTGGTGCACCCGGTGATTTGAGCGGCGGAAGAAGCGCCCGCGGACACGACGGCTTCATTTGGCACAGGAAAGAAGAGAAGCAGAGAATCCATCCATAGCCGGCAATCGTCGAATCGTCGACAAGAGCTCGCCAATCTGTGGTTGGGAACTTGCGTGGGACCTCGAGCCAAGGGGAGCGAAGCGCCGTACTTTTGAGGTTTCAGAAGACTCCGCGCGACAGCCATATTGGGCTAAGCGTAAGTCAAGAAGGCCAATCAGGTGGCCGAGGTGGCTGAGGAGCTTCCCTGCAGCCGATGGGGCGACGAGACGCGAAATGGCTGCGAGTCGATTGGATGCTGAATACTGTCACGGATCGAGCGTCTTCCTTCGCCTGCTGGCAGACCGGGGCCAGTTGGTGCGAGGGGCCAAGCGCGTGGGCCACTCACTGACTGTCGGCCGAGTTTGATAATAGCAGGCCCAATAAGACTCTGAGATAATCCGTGATAATATGGACCGTTCTACTATGTATGTACATACACGTATGTTGAAAGACCCACCTCGGACAAAGTGAACAAGTTGCATCAAGCAGAGGAAAGAAGGAAAAGTCTGGTGCTTCAGCTGGCCGCTCAGATGACAATGTCTGCAGGTAATACCTACAACGCTCCTTCCGTGCCTACCTACCTACCCGGTACTTGGTACTTGGTCCTTGAATATGTCAGCACTATGGACTACTTGCTACGAGTCGCACTTGTTGGCATTCATTATAGACCAGCATCGGATCGGCAAGAATTGCACAGAGCATGGGGCATACATGATATGGGACGGATTACGGAGTATATGCCACAAATATCAATCAATGGCCGGCCGACATGGATCCTCACTCACGAGTCACGACACGATCCACGATCAACGCGATGGGGATCTATCGCCCACACACGCCCCTCGGCCACGATGTGGCTGGCTCGAACCGGATCGCGCGTCGAACTCGGTCCACGAGGCTGATACTGGCCTGCGGGATGCTGTACAGTCTACACCCACGGTAGACCTGAAACAGGTCCAGGTTTTCCTCCCGACTGCAAAACCGCATGACAGTGAGAGCTTCCACGGGCCATGGGTTGTTGTCACTGTCGTGCCTTGCATGACTGACCCCCGACCGGGCCTGGTATCTGACAAGCTTGATTCGGCATCCTAATCCGTGCGCTCCTTCATGACTCGATACGACGTCGTCTAGTCCGTGAGTTGTAACATTCTGCGAATTATATTCTCCGGCACACAACAACACAACAACCACCACAAGATTATCGGCACAGTGTCCACTAACCATCTTGAGAATAACCCAAGTAATCTGGCAGCGGCTCGGGGTCACGAAGGCGAGTTGGGCAGCCCGCCCTTTTGAGAGCACAGGTTCGTCCTTCGTCTGGCACAACAGCCCAATCAGAAACAGACCGGGAGGCTGGATCCTGGTGCGACAAGTTGCAGATTTCCAAATGTTTATTCACTACCCCCTTCATGGTCCGCCATTCCTCTCGGTGCGTGTCTCTCTCCCTCTGCCAATCTATCTAGTCTTGCTCGATGAGGATCTGTGTGGCCGCAAGAACTGCAACACATGGCTTCCATGCTTGGAACACTGGCATCATCAAATTTCCCAATCCCCGAACCCGCCAGATGGGCTCGTCTCTGCTCGTCTTTGGTACAACGAACCGCTGAATTCGACAAATGTCTGTGACCCCGGCCCTATGTATGTCTCCGCGGAAGGATTCGATGTCGGTGGTGAACTTGTCATCGGCCTACTTGATCTTTCGCTCGCTCCCCCGGGCCCACGGGCCCACGGGCCTCTTTTTTTTCTTTTTCTTTTTGGCATCTTCCGGAACCGCCATCCCGCCCGAAACTTGTCGACATAATCGTAAAGTACCCCTGACTATATGTCTGTTCGCCATGCCACGGCCCATGTGTGGCTGAAGACTGAAAAGGAAAGAAACAAGACTCGGAGTCAGAAGTACCTTGGACTGCCTGGTTCGCTCGTGAGCTCCCAGTCGACTTTTGTTTTTCTTCAAATCGTAAAAAGAAAAAGTGTCAAATGTGATCCATAGTCATGAAGCCTAATTCATTCCAGTATCTGCCACAAGCGCCGACCCATCCGTACATGAAGTTCCCGATGAAACAGATGCGTCGTCTATTGGCCGTCCGCTCAAAAAATAAAGTATATACACCAGGCACGGACGGATCACTACCAAAGTCTAGAACAAATGAGTTTTTTTCCAAAACCGGTCAAAAAAGACCCCCCCCCCCTTGGCATTTGAGGTCGATTCATCATCATCAAGTTTCACAGCATAAACACCTTCTTTACATTTCAACCAATCAGAAAAGGTTCAGCCACGTCGGTCCATGCTAGCAACCTCCGTCGTGTCCGTGGCATCGCGGGGCCGTAAAATTAAGATTTGAAACGGTGCCGATGTGCACCGTGTACGTGCTCGGCGAGGCCATGAAACGTCCTGGCGCGGGGTTTTCCCCCTTTCTGCGTGGAAAGGAGCGAGGCTTGTGAGGAACCACGGACGCGGAGGGAGGGCCGGGACCCGGGACCGAGAGGAATGCGTTTCTTCCGAGAACGCATGGGATTTTTGATTACTTTGTTGGAGAAATTCGGGGTCTCGGAAGGTAGGGGTCCGTCCATGATGAGGACTGAGGGGTTGCGTCAACGGGTGTAGTACCCGATGGGTTCCATTTTGTTGTTGGGCAAACCCATCTACTTGGCGACGGCGACGAGTTTCTGGACCGTGAGAACTGCGTTCTCCGTGATTCGACGCAGTGCTCGTAACGACTTCGTCTTTCTCCAGGCAGATCGTGGTGAAAACAACTGTTGAGAAGGAAAAAAGGAAAAAAGCATTCAAACTAATGGAACCATTGAATGCACCATGACGCATCGCAAAGCCTGCACCAACACCAAACGCAATGCATGATATTGTCTCGCTCGTATACAGTACGCTACAAGATCCCCAAGTTACCCCCCCTCCCCGAATCCATCCACACAAGTCCTCGTTTTGCCCTAATTGCCCTGCACTGTCCAAGACGGGGAAAAAAAAAAAAAAAAAGATAAAACTCGCCCAAGTAGCCATGTTCAAATCGTTCGAGTTCGAGTTCGACTTCTTTACGATCGTGCCTCTTCAAGCTCCAGCTCTAATTGTCTGATGCGCTCGCTCTGGTCTTGGGATCCAGGCGTTTTGACCTTCTTCTTCAGCGATTCCACTTCATTCACGAGCTTGTTGATCTTGTCGTTCTGGGCGGTAATAATCTTGGTCTGGTTCTCGAGAAGCTGTTTGATATCGTTCAAGGAGGCTTCCACCCCGACAGATGGAGTGGAAGTCGCAGGAGTAGGAGTCTTGGCAGGAGGTGCTGGTTTGACAGGCTCGGGAGCAGGCGCAGCAGCTGGCTGCATCTTGACAGGTACAGGAAGGGGCTTGGGCTCGGCGCGAGCAGTACCTCGAGGGGCTGGTCGGGAAACCTCTTCAAAGCTCGATGTCTCATCGATATCGTCTTCTTCGTCATTGTCCTCATCGTTGTCCTGGTACTTGTTGGCCATGGCAGAAATGGAGCTCTTTTGATCGTTCATGGATGGTGGTGGGGGGGTGCCACGGGCAACTGGTGCTGGCTTGGGCTCCTCTTTTGGCTCTTCTTTTTTGATAGGAGTAGGAGTGGGAGAAGCAGAAGAAGAAGGGACAGGAGCTGGAGTGGGTTGGGCGGCTGGCTTATAGTCAGATGGAATCTCCTTGGGCGCACCACCTTCGTAGATGCTCTCAAGATCAATCTTTGCTGGGATGCCGGTCTTGCCGTCGAGCCATTCCTGAGGTCCGACGGCGGGCTTGGTGCCAGTGGCAGGAGGGAATATGTCTGCCTGGAAGGACTCGGCGCGACGTGGGACGGTGAAGGAGATGGGCTCAATGTAGGAATCGCTGACCGTCTTGTAAGCGCGCATGATCTCGTTTTCTTGCACCTTTTCGCTCGCGTTAGCATTTTCCACTCGTGCCGTGTCGTATTTTTTCGCCCTTCACACGTACATTGATGCCGCGCCGGGGCAAAAAGGCAATGCCTCGCTGCGGGTCGGGCGACTTGTACTCGCTGAGGAACTCGAACTTGTCGTTCTCATATTCGTAATAACGTATGTTTCCATCACTGTACACAATCAATATTTCAATGAACCCCTCACGCCTGCGTTGCAGGAAGTCAATCTTACCCTTTGCCAGCAAGGTACAAACAGTTTGATCCTTCGTCTTTTTGTCATTTCGCCAATTCTTGTTAGTGTCTTGACCGCTCGCCAAACCCAACGAGAAGTAGTAGAATTGGAAACTCACCCCAGAACGGCATGCAGACACCAGAGATTGAATCCAACATGGTGAATCCCCCGATAGGCTCTGTTCGACCAGGCTCCCACAAGCCGATTTGACGCTCGCTCATTCTCGAGAAACCAGTGGTGGCAAATCGATTATGCTCTCCCATCCAAACAGCTCTGCTGTTCTTGGCGCCGCTGTGGCCGGCAGCCTCGTGAACGGCCTTTTCTTGACGAACATCCCACACTCGGATCTTCTTGTCTCGAGATGTAGTGACAAGCATCGTGCCACTAGCGTTCCATGACAGACTCTGCACAATATCAGCGTGCTTCAGAGCCAACGGGTTTTGACCAGTGCTGATATCCCAGATTTTTACTGCGAAATCGCCAGAAGCCGATGCGAGGACGTTTTGAGCAGACGGATTGAAGAGGACCTGTCCAACTTTCCTGTTGCAGCCCCATCAGGTTAGCTACCCAGACTCCTTTTTCTTCTTGTTTTCTGTTGATGAAAACGTCAAAAGTCTCGTCGTACCTCGAGTGCCCAGCAAGCTTGCTCACGGGTGACACATCGGTAATCTCCTCTGCGTCAGTATACAGCGTAAAATTCTCGGGAACCTCCCACAGAAAGACCTTGCCGTCCTCGGAAGCGGAAGCAATCACACGGTCATTAAAAGGATTCCTGTACACATGGGAGCCCAACAACATGTCAGCCAAGCGACTACACGGTCAAGGTGAGGTTACGCACCAGTCCGTGTCGAGAACCGTGGCTGTATGTCCCCGAAACAGGGGAATCTGATCCGGCAGCTTGCCCCTCTCGTTCAAGGGAATGACGGCAAAGGCGCCACCGCCAGAGGAATCCCAATTGACGGACAAATATTCGGGATTGACCTGCGCAAAAGACCTTGTTAGCCCATCATGGTGCGCTTCAAACATCACATGGCCTTTTCATCTCGTATTATCTGCAAGATCGACACGGCCGATTCGTTGCCGCAAACACACAAAGGCGCGCTCGTGGAAAGGGGGGGGGCGTCGACGGAGTGACGTGTTTCCGTGGTTATTTCGCACCTTGACTAGATTCGTATCCCATGCATTGCGACTGATGTGCAAGTTGTCGTAGCAAAACTCTTTTCTCGTAGGCTTCCCAAAGACGTGGCCTGTCAATTAGTGCAACATGTCAGCCAATGCCGCCTTGCCATGGCTATGTAGCTTTTGCGACGAGAATGGAGGAGAAGGGAGGGGGGAACGGGACGCGAGACGTGGATAAGAAGAGCGAGCATACGTACGGTATTTGGAAGCCCGGACGAATCGGCCGGCCATGATGTAGCAACTCGGTGCTGCAGCGCAGCGTAAGGACTCGGACAGGTCGTGGAGGGTTGTTTGGGTGCAAACAAGATTCAATGGGAGGGGAGGTTGGGGAGGTTGAGGGGGAAGCAGAGGGCCGCGTGTGATGCTTCGTGCGCGTTTCCGTCGGAGAAGTGTGAATTGGGATGGGAATGTAAAATGTAACCTGACGCACGCAACGCGGCAAGTTGGCAAGGCATGGTGAGGGGGCACTGGTGAGGCTACGGGCAGTTTTCAGGGGTCAACTGGTGGTGGGCTACAGGGCCAGACAGAGACTGGGCACCCAGACTGGGCAGCACAGCAAGCACGAGGGGGCGGGGGCGGGGGCGGATGTACACGCACAGTCTCGGGCTCATATCTGCGCCACGGAGCCAGGGGCGACCACTTGACCTCTCACGTGATCCTGCCCCGTCGACTTCATACAACTCCACAACCAGGACATTTCTCAATCAGGCATGACGAGAACAGCTTTTTATGAGAATCAATTCTTTTCATTATGAACCTTCATAGACCAGTACATACTTCATACATAGAATTCCGAATCGGTAATGCCAAATAGAAGGAAAAAAAAAAAGAACAAAAGAAACACCGGCGACGCCGTTTAAACTTTCCGAGATTGCGCATACCTCTTGTAGAAATAAGAAACCATTGCACTCACTCCCGTCCTGCGAAATGTGAAATAATAATGATGCAAGAGTAAACAAAAAAAAGAAAGCCAATGTGGTGGGGGAAGGGGGGGCAAGCTGCCTCGATAAAACGCTGAACGCGCAAAGCTTTATAACCGTAGCCTGTGCCGTGAGACATGTGAGCGAGTCTGCGTCTTCGTTGCTTCATGCCATGCGTGTCCATCCATACACCTCAAAAATCACGCCAGGAAAAATATAGAACAAAGGTGAAGCGAAGAGTCAAGAGGAGAGAAAAGGGGTCTATGAGCAGGCGCTCTTCGGGCGCGAGTGCACGCGCCGACCCTCTGCTTTGCGGCGAAGCTGTTCTTCCCGCTTGAGGACAATGTCACACCACTTCGCTTGGGAACGGGTTCCGTTGTTCTTATCGACAGGGCTGGCTCTTCCAACCACGTCAGACAGGATTTCCATCCAGCCTTCCTTGTCCTCTGCAGTGTCGGCGTAAAAGTCAATCACCTCTCCGTTATTGAAGCGGATTCGGAAACCCTCTTCGACAAACATGTATCCTTCTTCTTCCTCGGCAAAAGCAGAACGCCGACGTTTGCCGCCTCTGCCAGTCGTCTCCGCCTCTGTCAAAGCTCTCTTGTCATCAATAAGCCTCTTGGCATTGGACAGATTGATGGTGGCTCGTGGCTGTCGGGTTGCCTCGTGATAGGCTGTCAACTTGGAGCCAACAAGCTTGAAATATCTTCGGCGCCAGTACTATCGATTCATCATGTTAGTTGGCCTTGCCATTGCGTTCTTGCGTTCCTTTCTTTCACAGGATTTGTCTACTTACGGGACAGTCACCACCCTGCTGGCTCAAGTGGCCCTCCCAGATGCGGGACAGCCTCTCCTCAGCAGCCCTGAGTTCTCGGACACAAGAATTCATGCTCTTGGGCATGTCGTCATCTGTTGCATTTTTGGGTCGAGGAACAAAGAGCAGCTGAAGCTCTAGTTTTCCAATCTTGTACGGAGCGCGGCGGACAACAGCCGTTGCAGCGTTTCCTCGCTTGCTCTTGACGCTGGACGCGAAGCTCTCCTCTTCGGTGGCCCATTCATTGAAGCAGGCGACTTCAGCCACATAAGGCCGACCAAAGCAACGGTGCTCATGCTCCTTCAGACAAACGTACGACCGAGCAAAACTACCGTCGTCGGCTGACAAGGGAGACAGGAGCTCATAGCCCGATGGAGGTCCGTTTCGTTGCCGTGCAAGGGCCTCCTCCCTTTGCTGACGCTCCTCCTCTCTTTGTCTCTGATCCATCTCCCTGCGTTTCCTGGGAGAGGCGAAGACGCGGCTAAAGGTCGAGGTCTTGGTCTTGGTGGGCTTACTCGCCGCCTGCGCAGTTAAATAGGCTGGCTTTTCCAGCTTGACATTCAGCGTCAGCTGAAATTCCAGATCGTTGGGCACGACAAGCTCAAACTCCTGGCCTATAGGGGCGTTTCTAGCCAGCTCAAGCCAAGCCGTTGTCACACAATGGACGCCGTTGTCCAAGGTAAGACTGAACCAAGTACGCTCATTCTTGGGGAGCGGAAGATCCAAATCCTTCACCCCCATAACCTTGACAAAGAGACGGCCCCTCTCGCCGCTGTCAATGGTGGCTGCTTCGGACTGCACATCTTCCTCGGTTGCTCGATGGACTGTAGTAGCGTTGCTTTCGTGTCCAGGCAGCGGCGGAACGGCACCATTGGTGCCGGTCGCACGCTTGCGAGTGCTTCGTGGGCGAGGCCCTGCATTCCACGGCTCGACGACCCATGACTCGGGTCGATTCTGCTTGACGGGTGAATTCTGAGCGGATCTGGCTCTTGAGTGCTCATCGCCGTCCTTGTCACTGGCCGTAATGACCTTGGTATTCTGTCTCATCAGGTAACCGCGCTTCTGTGCCTCAATCACTCGCTCAAAATCTTGATCAAGACTGAGACCCATGTCAATATCCAAGGTAAGGCTGCGGTTCTTGAAGCTCGGGTGGCGCATGACGTAGTCGTCTGGGCCCAAGACCTGCTCAGTGCCCATGTCCCTTGACTCTCGGTTGCGGTGTTTTTGAGGAATAGGTGGCACAATGGGAACCTCTTGGCTGACCTGCCGGCGAGCCTCTCGCATGGCGGCGAGATCCGAGGGCGTATTGGACAGACGGGTTTTGAGCTTGGCTCCTGGAGCCTTGATAGTTGCAATTCTCTCGGGAATAGCAGGAGATTCCAGCCCTTCCCCTTCAGGCACAGAGTGATGAATGACTGAGTCGGGCGTACCGGGGTCTTCCGAGTACTCTTGCTCATCAGGCTCGCCCCAACCACTGCCGTCGTATTCCGGCTTTGATAACCGTCGAGTAGGCGTAACAGGTCGTTTGGCTGGCTCAAGAGTGTCTTGGACTGCTGTCTCGGTCTTTTGGTCCTTCGCTAGGTCGTTGACGGGGGCTGGTGAGATGTAGGGATCGCCGGCGTCATCGAGTCCCAGGCCAGTCGAGGAAACGTCGAGTTTGAGATAATGCAGTGGAGACGTTTGCTTTACTAAAATGTGTTCCTCAGTCTTTGGTGTGACCTCAATCTGCTCTTGATGAGAGTCTTGTTGATCATGGCATTCCGGATCAAGCACCTCGTCCTCCTCATCGCCGGCTAGAGTCTCCTCGTCTTGTTCATACTCGGAAACATCATCGTCATTCTCTTCAGTATCCCTTGTTATGATGACGCTGTCTTCCTGCTGGTACTCATCTTCGTCATCGACCAGAGAGTCTTCCGTGGACGGAATAGGCACGTCAGGGTCCAGATCCAAGACGGATCCCTCGGGGTCATGCAAGAAGCCATGCTGAGGGCTAGGACCAGGAGGCGAGAAGAGATACTCGGATCCTTCTTCAGTGGGACCGTTGCCATTGACGCGGCGCATGATGGATTCCCGTGAGATCTTTGGCGGCATCTGAAAGTCCAGACCAGAGATGTCTCCA
Source organism: Epichloe typhina subsp. poae (assembly GCA_030389615.1). Classification (NCBI taxonomy): domain Eukaryota; kingdom Fungi; phylum Ascomycota; class Sordariomycetes; order Hypocreales; family Clavicipitaceae; genus Epichloe; species Epichloe typhina. Next base: position 1,999,702 of record CP098317.1, on the reverse strand, counting down.
ATGGTATCGTCAGCCTCGAGGTTAGCCTCCGCAACCGTCTCTGATTCAGCCTCGGAGTGTGGTGTTGAGCCTCGTTCACGGCCATTTCCTCGTCGCAGTCTGCGCTCCCGCTGTTGCTCAGCGGCAGACTTGGCGTCAGTATCGTCCGAGAGCATCATGAGTTTCAAGCGCTCCTCGAGCGTCATCTTGTGACTACCAATATTTTGAATATCGGACTTGGACGCAGAGGCTGGCGGTGGGGGAGGTAAGCTTCGATGCGAGCCACCCAGCATTCTCTCTGCTGTGGCAGACAGACCGGGCGAAGCTCTGGCAGATCCTGTAGAGCCGCGTCTGGCGTGTCCAGCGCCAGGTAGAGGGGGCAACGGCCTATGATCTCCATTCGAGTTGGCCGAGTCAGAGCGCTTGTTTGTAGGAGTCGTGCGGCCACCTGTCGCCATCACGGGGGCCTTCTCCGGCATCGGGCTGCCTTGGTATTTGTCGGCAGTTTCTCCCCGATGGACCACGGGACACTCGCCGCGCCAGTCGTCAGGTCCAACGACGGGAGTCTTGTCAGTGTCTTCCAATGACTCGTCAAAGCTCTCGTCTATATCAACACGGGCGGGATCGTAGAGATCCTCGTCGTCGTCTTCAACGGATTCGTAGCTGCCTTCTCGTGAATTGGTTCCAACAGAGGAGAGGTCAGGTGTGGCCATCTCATACTCGTTGATCTGAGGCGGTGCAGCGTCAAAAGTGACACTCTTGGGGTGGCGAAGCAAGTAGCGAGGGTCCGAAAAATTTTCCTCACCAAACGATGAGTGGCCGGACCAAGTCCCGGCCGCTGGATCAAATGTGTTCTTGGTGAATTTTGTGGGAGAAAGAGAAGACTTTGTCGGCGATGCTTGATCTTTTCTCGGTGCCCTTGTTGGGTTTTCAGTAATCTCGGGCAGTTGTGGCGAGACCTTGGATGGGCTCATTATCGACAGGCTCGACCTGTTGTCGAAATCTTGGTGATCTGAGTCTGAAGAGCGAAAGCTGGCGGAGCTTGATGAAGAGCTCAAAACGCTTCCTTGGACCTTGGAGAGGGGTCTTTCAATGTGCGGAATCCGAGTAGGATCATATTCTTGCTTCTGTTCAAGTGCTAAAATGTTGCTGTTCTTGACGCGGGATGCTCTTTGGAGGCGCTCAATGGAAGAACGACGATTTGGCGATGGCGAACCGGAGCGGCCCCCATGGAGCATATTCTCAGTGTTGCGATTTTTCCAGAAGAGGCGAGGCGAAGTGGAAGAATCAAGAGGTGAAGACTGGAATGGCGAAGAGTCGTTGCCAGGCAGCGCAGCTTTCTGTATCACGGGAGTCAGCCCCAGAGTCGGCGACGAAGGTGTACCAGAGAGCATTTCAGATCCCATCAGTGGTTCGGGACTATGCGAGACAAACAAAACATTCGGGACGGCAGTCTGGCATCATTGCAAGGAACAAGTTGGGACCTACCTTGGAAGAATTCGTGTGCCAGCTCGGCGAGTTTCGCCTCTTTTCGCTTGGGGAAATCTCGCTCAAAGGACGAGATAAATTGCTTGCCATCTTCCTGGTTGGCGAAGAGGCTGGTGTGTTCTTGGAGATACGAAGGGGATGCACCTGTGATCTGAGCGTTAGTATGGTTCGCGGGGGGGGGGGGAACAAAAAGTAAGATCTGTCATACCGGCTCGGAGGCCATGGTGATCACAGCTTGGGGGTTCGTTCAGGTGTTGCAGAACCGAACAGCACAGGAATGTGTGAGACTCAGCGATGGTCCGAAAATGGTTTGATTTGGTGGTTTGGAATGCTGCGAGAGACTTGGCGTCATGAAATGGGCCCAGGACCTGCAACGAGGGAGTTCCCGTCGGCTTCCAACGAGAACTCGATCTGGGCGATTGAGTACAAGACGCGAAAATGGGCAAAGTCGAGCGAGCACAAAGGACCGTCTCTGCAGAGGAAAGCGCACAATCTACACCAGCTCTTCACGGTGATGGTCAGAAGAGAAATAACGACGGCTGTGTTGTTGCGTTGGTGACGGAAACAGGGACGCCATGTCGCGGGTGGGAGTGTTTAAGGAATGCTCTTCACAGCCATCATCAAGGATCTTGATTGGCTCCTTGGCGATAAACAGTGCGATAAAGCTCGAGCAGTGGTTGTCAGGGAAACAACGACCCCTCGGCTCTGTGACATGCGCTTCCGCACGCCTCCCTCCCCACGCGCAACTGAAGGATGCGCTAACTCAATAAGCCGCGAGTGGCTGCAGACGCTGAAGCCAGTCAGCTGCCCAGGCCGCACAGCGGGGGCTTGGCTCTGGTTCGTTTCTTCTGCAGGCGATAAAGAAGTCGCCATGGCAGCAAGCCGGGGTCCGAGACGCCAAGGAACACGAGACAATAGGCCTGGAAACCGACCCAGACTCTCGCACTCTTTCTCACTCTTTCTCACTCTCTCTCAAACCAACCTTTGACGTAATCGGCCGTTATCGGCCGTCAAGTCTTCTCTCTGACAGCAACGAACGATGCTCGCTCTGCTTCCCCCACACACGTCTGGTCGATTCATCGAAGCTCGCGTATCGGATCCGGCACCCCAGACTCGTCGCCGCTTGGCTGGGCTCGCTTGCTGTGAACGAGCAGGTATCACGGCATATCGTATGATAGGTCGTTCCCCGGTCTTTTTTTTTCTTTCTCAACATCTATCCCAGACCATGCCACCGTCCAGGGTCGTACGGACACAATAGTTCTCGGAAGGGGGCGGTATTGCCAGGCATGTGCCGATATTGACTCGCGCGCCTTTCACACAGTCCGTTTGTTGTTCCTTGGCCAACCGGCTCTGCGTGCTGTTTCATCTTGAAATACGGACTCTCACTCCGTGCAATAAACCAACCAACAATGTCATTGAAAGGCCAAAACACCACCGGGCAACAATGTCTGTTGTTGTTCAATTCTCTGCTGTGTCTCACTGGCAGTCTGCTCATTGCGTCCGACGTGATCAGACGCACCTTTTGCACCTCACGCACCGTAATAATAGAACATGGCGTGAAGGAAGCCAAGTCATGCCATCATAAGCACATCATTGCCCCCTCTTCCCTCTTTTCTCCCCCTTGCCCTAGACCAAACCCCAACTGCTGCCGTTGATTCCACGCCACGCAATCATCAAACTTGACACCATTTCCCCCGAAGCAATCCAATGCGCTGCCAATCGTGAGATCTACCTTGCCCCCGCTCAACCTCTTGACCAGTTCCAGATCCTCCAAATGCCTCCCCCCACCAGCATACGTGACGGGGATAGAACACCATTCTGCCAACCGCTCCACCAACTTCTCATCGATGCCCTTTTGCAGGCCCTCATTGTCAGCTGCATGGATGAGAAACTCGGAGCAGTATGGCTCCAGGGCCTGAATCGACTCTGCAGAGAAAGAATACATGGTGATCAGTCCATCGTCCATCGTCCATCGTCCATCGTCCCTATTTCCCCGCTAGCCTGGCCGACAGTTGCAACAAAGACGCTCTTACCTCGGTTGACTTCCATGTCCGTCAACGTCTGCCATTTGTTCATGGCGACAAACCATGAATCATCTCCGCGACGACGACAGCTGAGGTCAATGACAAGCTTGTTCTTGTCACCGCCCAGGGCTTCGAGGACGGCGTCCAACCTCGGTTGGCTGAAGTGTCCTTCCGGGAACAGATATGATGTGATGATGACCTGGTGCCCCGTGAGTAGATGCATCTCGCGGACAAGCGAGCGCGATGGAGCCAAGTTCCCTCTGTATCAAACTCACTTTGGATGCGCCCGCCCTCATCCACTCCCTCGCATTGTCGTCGTTGATCCCACCGCCAACTTGCAGATGACCCGGCCACGCGAGCAACGCTTGCTTCGCGGGCTCGGTGTTTCCCGGGCCCAGCATGATGACATGGGAGCCTTCGAGCGCATTGTCTCTGTACAATTGCGCAAAGTGTGATGGCGGATGTTGTGACACGTAGTTGGTCTGCAGGGCTGACGACGAGCTGTCGAGCGTCCCGCCGACAATCTGCTTGACCTGTCCGGCGTGAAGGTCTATACACGGTCGAAACCGAGTCATTGTGGCGTCTTGCGCTGTGAACGGACAGCTCAGACAGACATGTTTGTGCTCGATGAGCCAAGGAAGTTGTGTGTTGTGGTGTTGCGATGTCAAAACGGGTACATGCATGTATCATGTGTTGTGTTTCTTCAAACGTTGATGGTGGGGCCGACCAAGGAAAGAAGTGACACACGGAACCCAGTGCACGCACTATCAAACCCGACAACTCTAGCAATATGGGGGAAAAGTAAAATTATTAGTTACATAGTACACATAGGCGACGGACGAAGACTTGACTCCCTTTTCTACCTGATGAATGAGAATACATACATTGCATAATTGTCCTTGTATCGAAAACACCGATAATAAGATTCTGTCCCAGGTCCATGCAAGCACTTGGTCCCATCTATCGCTATGTGGCACGTGACTTGGGCAAAAGATATGATTAGAAGGGATGATTAAAGGCAGAAGAAGTGATTAAATTAATGCTAATTCTATTATATAAATAGAAGGATTAAAGCTCTTCTTTTATAAATAAAGTAGTTATAGTAAATCTCCTATACTTCTTATTTTATAATTATATATCCTAATAAGGTATATTTTAGCTTCCCTAATATAGTCTTATGCGTATAGAGCATATAATTAATTATATTACTTATGTATAATTAGTTATATTACTTACTACTAGGTAATATACCCCTAATTAGTATTAAGGTTATTAAGACTACTAATTATTACCTTAACTAGTAAATATATAGTATTATTATTATAAGTAAACCTAATATAAAATTAAAGTAAGCTTTCTTACTTTTATACCTATACTCTTTTCTTATAAAGGCTTTTTTAATATAATATTTATAAGCTTCCTTTTCTTACCTTTATAATATACTTTTTATTAACTATTTCTTTATTTTAATTAATATATCTCTTTATATATAAGCTTAAGCTAAGGAGAAGGCTTACTCCTAGGAGAGCTTAATTACTCCTAAGTATAAGCTTTATATTATTAGTAATTTAATATTAAATAATATTCTAGGCCTTAGTATAGCCTATAGTAATTATATTCTTTCCTAGTGTACTCTAAGTAGTATACTAGTAAGTTATTATCTTCTATAATTACCTTAGGAAGGTATTTCTAGTATACTTCTTTATAAACCTTATATTCTTTAAGAGGCTAGGTAAGAGGTAATATAAGGTACAATTCTTTATATAGTTTATAAAAGTAACTTATTTATACTATACTTTCCCCCTTTAAATAGTAAGTACTAACTTTATAGCTTAATATACTTATATCTTATAGTATTTTATAAAATATACTTTATAATAAGTATATTTAAATAAGTATTATAAGTAAAGGTAACTTAAGTTATTATTATAAGGTTAGGTCTAGATAATCTTAGAGATATTACTTATATAAGGTTAGTAATTACTATTATTAACTATTATATAATACTTATATTCCCCTTACTAAGTAAATGCTATTAGCACTAGATAAGGACTCTAAGGTTAGGTATATTTCTCTCTCTTTCCTATACTTTTTACTAATAACTTATATAAATAGTAAAGTATTACTATAAGGCTTTATAACTTTAATTAAAACTTATTATAAAGCTAGACTTTATATATAAAGAAGTTATTACTTTAAGTAATAAGGCTATTACTATTACTAAGGGCTCTTTAGTAAAGGTTAATAAGAAAGTAACTAAGGTAATAGCTTATCTTAAGGAGGTTATTTACTTTCTTATATAAGTCTTATTAATTTTCTTTATTTAGAATAGTATTTATATATATGTTTTTATATAATAGTATTTTAGAGTTTATATTTTACTAATTCTATTTACCTTAGAAGCGCTTTACTTACTAAGGAGGGAGCTTTCTTATATTTCTAAGGTAATTAATTTTATACCCCCTTATTAATATTCTTACGCTTCCTTAGTAACCTATATGCTTTAAATATTATATAGTATATATAAATTTACTAACCTAAGTATTAATCTAAAGCATTTAAATTACTCCTAATTTAATGCCTTTATAAATCTATTAGTAAGCATTTTAGCTATTAGTAAATACATAATCTTAAAGCTTCCTTTCTTAAATTCTTACTTTAATTATATATTATAAATATTAATATAATATAGTTAAGTATTTAATTACTTACTCTTATTTAATATAAGCTAAATTATTTACTAATTATTATAGTTAATAACCTAGTCTTTATAAGCATTAAATTTAATATCTTTAAATAAGCGCTATAGACTTATAGTCTTCTTTATTACTTATTATAAAGTAATTTAGCTTCTATTATAAATATAGTTACTATTATTTAGCGCGTAGCTTTCTAGATAATTAGTTTACTAAAGAGAGTAATTAAATATCCTTATAATAATTTATATATCTTAAGATTATTTATAAATAAAGTGTTACTTAAGATTTAAAGAGCTTAAAGTTTAGTGCTTATACTAAAGCATAGCGTAAGTTTATATGTAATAAGTAAATAATAAATAGCTTAGTTTATAGCCTTTATATACTCTAGTCCTAGATTTATAAGGTATTATAATAACTTTACTACTATAAAGGCTATATTTAGTCTAATTATAATTATAGTATATAGAATTAATCTAATCTTCTCTTAGTAAACCTTAATTACTTATTTCTTAGCTTTACTTATAAACTTATAATACTTTACTATAAGGATTAGTATAGTAAGGAAAGTGCCTTTTCTTACTTAGCTAAATTTCTCCTTAATCTTACTAATATATACCTTATAACTAAGATATACTCTTTACTATAGTTAGTCTCTAATAATCTAAATCCTAAGAAAGAATCTTACCTTACCTTTTTATCTAATTTATATACCTTCTTTAGTCCCTTAAAGATCTAGTTAGTAGTTTTCTTATTATTCTTATAAAAAGCTATAAGAATATTATTTATAAAGAATATAAGGAAAATAGTCTAATCTTTTATATAGAATAAGTAAGGCTTCTCTTAGCTTAACTTAAGCCTAAGCTTCTTAAGAGACTTACTTAGTTCTTTAAACTAAAGCTATAAAGAGTCCTTTAATTTATATAAAGCCTTAAGTAATTTTATATACTCTCTAAGTACTATAAAGCTATTAGGAAGTTTATATATTATAGGAATTCCCTTTTTCTATATTTTATATAAAGGAAGGTATTCTTAATATTATATTACCTAGTTTCTAAATTAAACCTAGTAACTAGCGCTATAAACATATAGAACACATATATAATAAGTATTATAGTATAGGTGTGTTTAATTATTAAGGTTTCCTAGAGATCTCTGTGTATATATAACCACGCCTTATAATAGATTAATATCCCCTTCTTATTAAACTTATAAGAAAATACCTATTTTAATAGTAAAGGCTTTAATTAAGTTACTAAATACTTTATTTACTACTATATTCCTTATTCTTTTAGCTTATTAATCTCTTTATTTATTATATTAATCTATTTTTCCTTAAGAGAATAATCCTTTACTTTTTCTATAACTTTAGAGGTTTAGCTAGGTTTAATTAATAAATAGTCCTTACTTTTCTCTTTAGTTTAAGGAGTAATTTACTTTTCTTATTATAATATATATTAATTACTAAAAACACTATTTTATAGCTCTTAAAATCCTAATCTCCTAGAAAGAGCTTATAAGGGTTTTTATCCTTAGTTTTCCTAAACTCTAAGAAAAGATCTTTTAGGTCTTAAAGGCTATTAATAAGAGCTTTATTAGATTCTTTTCTCTTCCTCCTTACTAGTAAAGTATATAAAGAAATCTAGCCTTACTCTCTTTTAGTTTATAATCTTAAGCTAGTTTATATACCTTTTTATATTATAACTATTTTAAGGCTTTTTTCTATAATTTCTAACTATATAGCTAAAGCTTCTTTTAAGCTTTTACATAGGTAGTTAGTCTAGTGTTTACTTCTATAAGTTTATCTTATTACTAGTTTACTTTATTTCCTAGCTTAAGTAGTTAATTACTTATTAAGTTATTAATAACTTAGTCCTTAGTATTATATACAGAGCATGTAATGTAATGTAATGTAATGTAATATTTGGGGTTTGGATGTAATGTGTAATGTAATATTAGGAGAAAAAAAAGTGGGGTATGTTAATATCTTATAATATACTTTGGATTTTTCTTTATTAAATTAATATAAGTGTTTTTATAATAGGTATTTTATTAAATTTACTATTAATTATCTAAATTTCCTATCTTTTAGACTATTAGTTATATCTTCTAGTATAGGGTATATATAGTAAGTTTATAAAGTTAATTAGATTCTTTAAATTTTTCTATATATTATAAGATATTATATTAACTATATATCTATTTTCTAATAATTAAATTTCTATTATTTTAAATAAGACTTTTTATTACTAAAAAATACCCTATATATACTTTTTTAAATATTATAAAATAATATATTATAAATCTAAATAATTATATTAAGAAACTATATTTAAACTTTTATATATATTAAAATTAATATTATTACTATAACTTTTATTTAAAATAATACTTATTTTTTTAGATTTAATATATATTCTTTTTAAATATCTTTTATTTTTTTCTTTTCTTTTACAAAATATAGAATTAAAAAGGGTAATTTAGGAATAAAAAGTTAAAAAGAAATAGTATAATTATATAATTAAAGATATTATATTATTTATATTATTTAAATTAAAGGCTTTATTTATTATAAAAGCCTTTAAGTATAATATAAGTAATATAAAACTATATATTAATTTTTAAAATAATATTTTAATAAAAAGAAATCCTAGTTTATTTATTTATTAAGTAATCTAAGGAATTTAAAGTATAATTAGCTTATAATACTTTTATATTACCTAATTTATCTTAATCTAATACTTAAATACATAAGAAATAATTTATATAAAATAAAATAAATAATTTTATAGTAAAATTTCCTAGAAAAAGAGTAAAAAAGCTATATTTACTAGATTTAAAATAATAAGGTTATTATTTAGAACTAATATAAGCTATATTAAAAAATGGGTCCGAAAAGTAGGTCTTATGTAAGTCCTTGCTTGACTGATTGGACGATTAGGGTTTATTGTGGGTCCTTACTAGTCTGATTGGATAGTTAGTATGTTACGTTATTTATAACCTACTTACGAAAAATTTTCAAAAGAGGGGTTTTCCTTTACCTTCTTTTTTCTTTCTTTCTTTTCTCTTTCTTTTTACTTTAGTAAATCTAAAAAAAACTACAAAAACCCTTACATAGTTAGGCTACATACTTTACTACTTATTATGCTTACCTTTATTTTTATAGTCTTTTTGCTTTATAAATAACTTATAAAAACACATAAAAAAAACAAAAATTAGAAAAATCAGAAAAATCCAAAAAATTGAGGAAAATCGGGAAAAGGTCGGAAAAAAATCGGAAAAATTCAACCTTTTAAAATCAAACTCTAAGAAAAATCGAAAAAATCAGCAAAAATCAGCAAAAAATCAGGAAAATCAGAAAAAAACATACTTTAATATAGATTCCTCTTTTTGCCCCTCGGATAATGATTCTAATACTAGTATGCCTAGCCCTTCTAGGCCTAGCTCTTCTAGGCCTAGCTTACCTTCTAGGCCTAGCCAAGCTAGTCTAGCTTTAAAGCCTTCTTAAGCAAGTTATCTTTAAGGATTATATAAGAAAACCCTTGAAAATCAATAAGATTACGAGTTTTCTTTAAAAGCATATATTTTTACCTATAATTTATTTAATTATTAGTTATCTAATATTAAATATAATAAAGAAAGGGAAATTATATGCTTTTGTACGCAATCTAATTACACTTTTACTTTTAGAAGTAAAGCAAAAAGATTCTAAGCTTCTAATAGTGTTTATTACTATCGAATTAAGCATCTAGAGATTACTACTTCTAAATCTAAAGAAAAACAACCTAAAAAGATTACTAGTAAGTTTTTTATTCTATTTTATTCTATTTTTTTCATACTAATATTATATTTAGTACCTAAGATTCTAGTAGTATTAACCCCTACAAATTAATCTTCTTTAACCTCTTTTTTTTTAACAAAAAGACCTCGAAATCACACTATTTCAGAGGAATTTTTGTTTAAAGAAGCAGTTATTCTAGTTATTAAATTTATACTAGAAAATAACCTTTCTTTTGCTATAATTAATAGTAAATCCTTTAAATATTTGCTAAATTATTATTCTAGGTAAGTTATTCTCTTATAATAATTAGTTATTTAAGCTAATTTATATATATAGGAATAATAATTTAGCTTCTTTGCTTAGCTACTAAACAATAACACATAAGATAAATACTATGTATTATTTATCTAAGCAAAAATCCTTTAATAAATCCAATATTAAATTAAATATCAAGGTTTAATTTTAGTTTAACTAGATATATGGACTTCGTTTAATTCAAAGTCTTATCTAGGGGTTATTATAAGCTAGCTTAATCTAAATTTTAAGCTTAAGTATAAGCTAATTAGTAAGTCTTTTAATTAGTCTTATTATTCTTATTATTTACTAACTATTTACTAACTATTTACTAACTATTTACTAACTATTTACTAACTATTTACTTATAGGATTTAAATATTTATTAAATTCACATACTAGAGCTTATATTTACTAATGCTTTAATAATCTTATTAAGGATTATTACTTAGAGCCTAAGGATATCCTTAGGTAAGTTATTTCTTTTAATAATAATTTTATATAATTATAATTATAATTATATATAGTTTTACTTAGGATAATGGTTCTAATAATAATACTTTTATAACTTCTTATATTAATAAGAGTTATAATAATATTAGTATTAAACTATATAATATCTAATATATAGCTTATGTTTTAAACATTATAGCTAAGGATATTATTACAAGTTTTATTAAATCTATGTCTTCTAAGGAAGACTTAGAAAGCTTTAAGAATAGTAAATATCTTCACTATTTTATAGAAGAAACTTCGTATATCTAAGGAAATCCTAATTTTTAACAATTTAAATCCTTAGCTAATGGTAAGTAATTATTTTATAATTTTTACTACTATAATACTAATATTAGTTATAGGTATTTTAGGAAAGGTTAAAAGGATTGCTATTCTTATTAAGAATAACTAAGCTTTATATAAAACTTAGTTAAAATACCTTAGAAAAGCAAAAAAATAAGGTAACTTAGCTAAGAATTATAATATTATAAAAATCCCTTTAGGTAAGACTTTATTTCTTCTTATATTATTCTTATAAGTTATAACTAATTATAATATTTATAGCTAACGAAACTAGGTGGAATTCGACCTATAAGATAATTAATACTTCTTTAGAGCTTAAAGAAGCTATTATTCTTCTTAATAGGGAAACTAATATTACTACCCTTAAGGATGTAATACCTATAACACAAGAATAGGCTAATTTAGCTACCTTAAGTAGTATTTTAAAGGTTTTCTATAAGCCTACTATTATACTTCAAAGCTAGAAGTATAATACTTTAGGTCTAGTCTTACTTTTTATTATTAAGATATATAAATATCTTAATAATATTAAAGAAGGACAAAAAGGCTTATAATAGTTAGGTATATATCCTTTTTACCTTTTTTAATTAAATTATACTAACTTATTTAACTAGAAACATATTTATAATCCTTTTAGTAAGGTCTTTATAGCCTCTATAGATATTAGCCTAGAAAAGCTAGGTAATTATTTCCCACAAGACATAGGGAATAATTATTACTTTTATAAGCCTTATTTATATGCTATGTTATTAGACCCTAGGCTTAATCTTATTACTATAAAAGATAAGCTTAGATTATAACTAAAAACAATAAAAAGGCTACTTAATAACCTAGAAAAAGATTATAATCTATAAGTATAATGTTTATTATTATTATTATTATTACTAACTTTACTACTAGGCTTCTTCCTACTTATAAGGAAAATTAGGCTAATTTAGGCCTAGGGCTAGGCTTAGAGAATTCAGAGAATTCAAAGGCAGAAAATACCTAATTTTAAGTAGAAATTAGGGGGCCTATTTAGCCTAGAACCTTTTCTAACCCTTGGCCTAAGCCTAAATCTTCTAACCTTTATAAAGGGTTATTCCTTAATAAGAGGGATAAATCTATTTAAAGAACTTAAAAGAATGAAATCCTTACTTTTACTAACTTAGACCCTAGAGAGGATAAGGTAAGTAAATATTTATTCCTATTATATTATATTACTATACTAATATTATAATAAAGGAAGATATATTTAAATAGTAAGAAGAAAACTAAAAATCTTTCCCTATTTTAAGTATACTTACTAGAAGATATCTAGCTATTCCTGCTACTTCTAGTGCAATAGAAAGCACCTTTAATACTAGAGGTAATATTATTACTAAGCGCCGAACCTCCTTAAAGCATTATACTATTAAGTAACTAATTCTACTAAAGAATTAGGAAAAGGAGGAAAATATTACTATTAAGCAATATTCAGAGCTATATAATTATTATAGCTCTTTATCTAAGGATTTAGATACTATATCTTCCTCTAAGGATAAAGAGAAATTAGATAAATCCTAGGATTTATCTAGTTTCTCTTTCTTAGAAGATATATATTCTAACTTAGATTAAGTAAGTCTATATAAGGGTTTTTTCCTAGTTTAGTCTAGTTTTCCCTTAATAGATATTTTTAACATTTATAAACGTTTCCCTTTATTTACTATTATTATTACTATTATTACTATTATTACTATTATTACTATTATTACTATTATTACTATTATTTTTACTATTATTTTCACTATTATTATTATTTTAAAAAATATAAAAAAGAAAAGTATTTTATTTTATAAATATTTTTAAAAACCTTAAAATACTAAGTAATTAAAAAGTATAGCTTTTCTTATAGTAATTTCCTTATACTTACTTATATTTTTATATAAGTTATTTTTTTACTATTTAATATTAATTAAACTTTAACATTAATAATATTTAAGTTATATAAGTAATTTTTCATATTATTACTATTATTAATATATTAAAAAATATAAAAAAGAAAAGTATTTTATTTTATTAATAATTTTAAAAACTTAATAATACTAAGTATAACTTTTTAATAGTAATTTTTTTATACTTACTTATATTTATATATAAGTTATTTATTTACTATTTAAATTTAATTAAACCTTAACACTAATAATATTTTAAGTTATATAAGTAATATAAGTAATATATATTATATATATAAGCTATTATAAGCTATTTTAAACTATTATAAGTTAGTATAAGTTATTATAAGCTATTATAAGCTATTATAAAGTATTTTATAACCTACATATATCTTATAATAAAGGAATTTAACCTTAATATTAAAAAATCAAAAATAATTACAAATAATTACATGTAATGTAATGTAATGTGTGAAAGGGGGTGTAATGTAATGTAATGTAATGTGTAATGTAATGTAATGTAAAGCTCTGATTATATACTTAGTATTCTAGAACCTTATAAGGATATTAGCTCTCCTAAGCCCTTATAGTAGTATCTTACTTACTACTTATTAGATTTATTATTATATTACTTCCTTAAGTATATAAATCTAAAGCTTTATACTTTATTTTACTCTCCTAAGCACCTAGATTAAAAGTCTCTTACTTTTTAATTAGTAAATTTAGTAATAGCTAAGGTATTTAAAGTCTAATATCTTTATTAAAATAAATAGCTTCTTCTTTCTTTAGTTATAATTAAGAAGTCTATAAGGCGTTTACCCCTAAGTTTAAACTCTTAGTCTAATTTATCTAAGGTTTAATTAGTGTAAGAAAAAGATTTAACTTATTATCTAATTTAGTATTAATTTTAAGGACTTAGAATTACACTTTAAGCTTATTAATTAAAAGCTTAATCACGCTTTTATATACTATATTATAAAAAATTAACTTATTAAATATAACATTCCTTATTATTATAACCTTTCCTAGCTTTAGAATCTAAATATAATAAATATTAGAGGCAGAATACCTAACTAGATATCTAATATAACCCCTAGGATTTGTCTTGTAAAACTATCTATATTTATTAGCCTTATAATCCCTTTTAAGGGGATAGGCGCGGTAGCTATATACATACAAACTACTCTAATCTAGCCTTAGGTTAGCTATAGGCTCCTAAATTAGCAGCTAAGTATTATTATAAAACTAGCTTTCTAGGGTCTCTAGTAGTGTTTTCTAACTATATTATTAAATAAGACTAATATTATAAAGGTATACTACTACTTATATACTCTCTAACTATAGATTTAGTAATAGCCCTACGCCTATAAGTATTATATTTAACTATAATATAATTATCTAGCCTACCCTCTCTATAACTTTATTTAGTTTATAAGTATATAGTAATATAAGCTTAAGATTAATACCTTATAAGCATGCCTATATCTAAAAGATTATATTAGTAAATTAGCTAATAATAGCTCCCTTATAATCTTGCCTAATCTTTATAATTAATAATCTAAATTACCTTATAACCTATTATTTAAAGTAAATAAGTATATTAAACACTATTACCTATAACTTATTAGGTAATATATAAACTTAAATTATACCTAAGAACTTATCTTTTATAACTAGTAACTAGTTTATACTATTTTAACTAGTTTTATAGTCCTAAAGGTCTTAATAAATTCTCTAGAATAGCCTTAGTAATATATATTCTAGTAATCTTCTTAAAATAACCTAGTAAGTATAAACTAAAGCATATATCTTATAGTCTTTATGCTTTATACCTTATAATTATACTTCCCTTATATAAGTATAACTCTTAGCTAGAGTATCCTTTCTAAGGTAGCTAGAATATAAGTACTAAAGTTCTTTAAGGTTTACTTATATAGAACATAGGTCTTTACTTAGTTAATTATGCTATAAGCTTTATTTATTTACTTCTAAATTAATTATTAAGAATATTACTAGTACTATAGCTAAATTTACTTCTTACTTAGGACTATTATAAGAGAAAAGAGGCTTATATTAAAGGAAAATAATATTATGCTTTCTCTTAAGTTTAGCTAATAATAAGCTCTTATAGAAAAGTCTAATATATAAGGAGTAGTTTGCTTTATAGTACTATATACCTTTCTTCTAAAGAAAGCTCTTAGATATAATATTTATATAAAACCCTTTTATAAGTATAATATTCTATAAAGTAAGGTTTTCTATAAGTTTCCCCTTAGGCTTATTAAAAATATTCTTAATTATATAAGTGCCTTTTCTAATAATCTAGAAAGAGGTTATTCTAGCCTTAAGATAATTATTAACTATTTCTTTAAAGGTTTTAGGCTTAAAGTAACTTATATTATTAATAATATAAAGAGCGCTATAGTTATTAAAGAGGGTGCTCTTTAAGAGTATATGCTTTATATTCTCTAGTGTAATATAGCTTCCTTTTAAAGAAGCTATACTCTTTAGAATATTAGGATTAATAATTATAGTAGTAATAGCCCTAAGTAACTTCTTTTCTTTATAATCTTTAGTACCTTTTACTATTTACCTATCCTTTACTACCTTAGTATATAAGTTCTTTTATTTTATACTCTTATAGCATTCCTTAACCTTCCTATAATTAACCTTTATTGATTTTTAATTTTTTTTGGGGTCATTGACTGTGGCTAATGCATCTAATTTTTAAGGAACAAAAAAATTACTAGCAATACCTAGCTAGTGTGACAATTAACAACCAAATTTAATGATCACCGTAGTGTTAGGTAAAACATGAACAAAGGAACAAGCTTTAAGCCACAAATTTAGGGGCTGAAATAATTAACCTTTAAAAAGGGCTTAAATCCTTAAACTTTCTTACTAGTTACTATATAGTATAAGGTATAGTATGCTTAGGAAAACTAAAAGTAAGTATTTAGTATCTTACTTATATAGTAAGGGTACTTCTTAGAACTATTATTTTTCTAGTCTTATTTTTTATTACCTTAGTTAACGTATTCCCTAAGTGTAATTATAAAGCTCCCTTTATTAAAGTTAATATATATAGTTTATATTACCCTATAGTATTAAGTATACTTAGCTATAATACTTATAAAAGTAATATTCTTAGGAAAAGAGTCTAAGGTTTATACTAGCTATATAATCTTAGTTTTTGCTTATTTAGGGTTAAAGTATACTTTAATTACTATAATAAAGTTATAAATTATATTAGAACCCTAAACTTTATTAATCTTATATATTAAGGCTTTTTAGTATAGCTTTCCTTATTACTTATTTTAATACTTAAATTATATATTTATATATTTAGCTTTATTAAGGTATACTATATACTTAGCTATAACTTTTACTTTAATAATAACTTAACTAGGTAAGAATTTCTTTTTAAGCTTAATAGTAATTTAATAAAAAATAAGCTTCTTATTATTTATATTTTCCTTCTTAATCTTATTAATTACTATTATATAAGTATTAGGATTAATAGTACTAGTAATCTAGGTTTTAATAGTCCTTTCTCTAGACTTAGTTACCTTATATACTTAATACTTAAATATATATTTATAAGAAAAAAATAAAAAAGCCTCTTAGAAAGTAAGCTTAGTTTTTATACTTCCTTAGTTCTTAGTAATAAAAGCCTTATAGGCCTCTAGTATAATTATAAAAAGCTTTTATAAGTAATTAAAGTTAAGCTTTAAAAGCTAAGGATTAACCCTTTTCTAAATCTCTTAGCTTTAGGTAACTTACTTTAATACTTTATACTATTTCTCTTACTTATTAAATAAGACTAACTTAATATTAGTCTTAAGACTTAGGTAAGAAGAAGTTAAGGTATTTATTATAAGTATAAATTAGTAAGTAAGGCACTATATATATATAGGTCTTATATATTAGGAATTTAGTAAAGTTATAAGTATATATCTCCTAGGCTTATAACTATTACTATATAGTATATAACTTAGGTAAAAGATATAATTAGAAGGGATAATTAAAGGTAAAAAAGTAATTAAATTAATACTAATTCTATTATATAAATAGAAGGATTAAAGCTTTTCTTTTATAAATAAAGTAGTTATAGTAAATCTCCTATACTTCTTATTCTATAATTATATATCCTAATAAGGTGTATTTTAGCTTCCCTAATATAGTCCTACGCGCATAGAGCGTACGATCAATCATATTACCCGCGCACAATCGGTCATATTACCCGCTGCCGGGCAACACCATCCACAAGGTACAACAACCCCACATCAGTCAGACTCAATGACACACTCGCACTCTCAACTCAACAACCTCATCTCCACCTCCAACACGCATACCCGAAAGAAGCAGTCTGCCCAATAATGGCTTCAAAGCCAGACTACTCCGTCTACCTCGTCACAGACTCCACGCCCGCCATCCTCGGCGCCAAAGACCTACCCGATGTCGTCGAGGCGTCTCTCCGCGGCGGCGTCACCATCGTGCAGTACCGCGACAAAACCGCGTCCAGGGAGGATGCCACGGCCATGGCAAGCAAGCTGCACCGGGTCACGCAGAAGTATGGCGTGCCGCTGCTGATCAACGACCGAGTCGATGTCGCTGTCGAGATTGGCTGCGAGGGCGTACACATTGGCCAGGATGACATGGGTTCGTTGGGCTCGCTGACACAGCATTTTTTTTCATCCCTCAGTTTGCACTGCCGGAAAAGCTGATTTGCTTGATACGATTGGGGGAAAAAATGAATCTTAGAGCTTCAACAAGCGAGACTGCTCTTGGGACCGGGCAAGATTACTGGCGTGACGGCAAGCTCCAAGGATGAGGCGCTCAGGGCGTGCGCCGCCGGTGCAGATTATCTTGGGATAGGAACCGTCTATGCGACTGCGACGTATGTTGGACGCGGACCGCAGACCCCATCGACGACTTTTCTAACGCTCATGTACAACGCGGCATAGCAAAAAGGATACCAAGTCCATCATCGGCCCATCCGGCGTCAGAGAGATCCTCCATGCCCTCCACGAACAAGGGCGTTCCTCCACCCCGACCGTCTGTATAGGCGGCGTCAACGCATCCAACGCCTCTACGGTCCTCTCGCAGAGCGCGTCGCCGCAGAAGAGCCTGGACGGAATAGCAGTGGTGAGCGCCATTATTGCGGCGGACGATCCGGCTGCGGCGTCGAGACACCTGTTGAGTCAAGTGATTTGCGCAAAAATTCCACATGTCATTGCCGCGGTGGGCGACAAGACGCCCTTGTCGCATAACATGACCAACTTGGTAGGTGTTTTTTTTCCATCTTGCCAAAAAAAAAAAAAAATCCAGTGCAGCAGTAATCAAGCTGATTCATCTCCCCATCGGCGGCACCGCACGCAGGTCGTCCAGAACTTCGCAGCCAACGTCGCCCTGTCGATAGGTGCCAGCCCCATCATGTCAAACTACGCAGAAGAAGCCGAAGACTTGGCTGATCTGGGCGGTGCTCTCGTTCTCAACATGGGGACAGTAACGCCCGAGGGCATGAAGAACTATATTCAAGCTTTGCGGGCCTACAATGCGGCCGAGAGACCTGTCGTTCTTGATCCAGTTGGGTACCATGATACTCCTCTCCCCGCAGCCATGAATCAGTAGAGAGCGGACATCATTGACACACCCCAGCGCCGGAGCTACATCCGTTCGCCGCAAAGCCGTCAAGACCCTCCTCTCTTCCGGCTCATTCACCATCATCAAGGGCAATCAATCCGAGATCCAGACCGTCCACGGAGCAACCGTCACCCAGCGAGGCGTCGACTCCGCATTGTCACTTAGCATCGCCCAGCGCGCCACCCTCGTCAAGTCACTCGCTCGTCAAAGAGGATGTGTTGTTCTTCTGACGGGGCCAACGGATCTTCTCAGCGACGGCAAGCGGACCGTCCGCGTCGACAACGGCCACGAACTACTCGGCATGATCACAGGATCAGGTTGCACCCTTGGCACAACGGTCAGTGCCATGGCGGCAGCCTATGACACAGACCCGCTCGTTGCTGCTGTTGCAGGGACGGTCATGTTTGGCATAGCGGCGGAGACGGCGGCCGGCAGGCAGCACGTCAGAGGACCGGGGTCTTTTGTTCCTGCGTTTTTGGACGAGCTGTACGGGATTCGAAAGGCTACTGCTCGTGGGGAACTTGGGTGGCTGGCATTGGCCAAGATTTCTGTTGTAGATGTTGAGGAGGAGCAGTAGTTCCGACGTGGGACATTGTTTGGGAGAATCAAAACTTGAGACGCGATGTAGTGATGTAGTGATGTTTCTATACTCGAAAGCGATGCGGGAATGCAGTTGAAAGCGCCTGCTGACTCAAAGTGGGAGAGAGAACCCCGAGCTTACAGGCCGTCGTCAATTTGATGCACACATTGAAGTGCATTCGATTGCAATACTGTACATGACAGTTCATAACCATAGCCATTCGTACAAGTTTTGCCTACTCAAAAAAGCCGACAAGTTTTTTTCAACCAATTTCGAATCAGGGAATATCGATATCGCTATGCATAGGCAGTCCCGTACATGCCTTTATTCCGTTTTTAACTCCGGGCCGCTTGTCGGGTGTCCAACTCCATTCCACACAGTCGCGTTGCGGAGGCCGTGTAGTTGGCGCCATCACGGGGCGACGGTGACTCGTGCAAATGCGTGTTTCACAGCCAAAACGCGGGGAGAATACATTAAACATTATCGCACTACCGCATCGTGCGTCATGTGGCCAGGTCAATGAGACTATGACTTTCGTCGACACCCCATGACGCATCACTCACAGTGTCTCGGAACGGCACACTGCCCGTGCCGTCTGCCATCGTGAGAGGCGATTCGCCACTGACGTGCATGTTGACGAGCTCCTGCGCAGTCCTCATAAGTCGCACCAGGCGCTCGAGCGGGTCCTCGATGTCGTCGCATCGGTCAGGAGACAGAAGGCCGCTCCTGCGCTTGACAATGACGTCGGTGATGTGGTCAATTTGCTTGCCGAAAATTGTAACCATGTCGAGTTTCTGCGTGATGCTGTGCAGATCCCATCCTGGTAGCTGGAGGGTCAGAAGTTTAATGCCAGTGATGAGCGTATAGGCCAAGTCGGATGCCATAATAATCAAGAAATGAGGTTTTTCCACTTCTGGCTCAGCAAAACGAATTTCGAAAAATTCATTCAACGATTGGATACACCCCCAGAGGATCTGTAAGCGATCCGACACTTGCATATTCTCGGAATTGCATCGTTGATCGGAAATGGCGATGTCTTTGAGAAGGGTCTCGGCGATGGCGATGTGGCAGCGCAAGGTGGCTAGAAATCAAACGTTAGCACAAGGCCTATTATCTTGAAGAATGATGGCTGCAGGACTTACTATTGTGGATCAGATGAGGTGGCAAAGAAGCTCGAAAGGTATCCAACTGATCTTGGAATGACTGCACCACCATGACCAAGGGCAGAGACATGGGAGGGGCCACGCCGTCGGCTGCCATTGTCATCGAGATGGTTTGTGCAAGTTGCTGAATCTTGACGAGCTTGATGAGGTACTCGTCGGACGGGTATTCCATGGTAGCCTCAATGACCTTGCAGCAATAGTCGAGTTGGGTCGTGTTCATGAGAACGTCTGTTTTCTTGTTGGTCGTGAAAACACTGGTCAAGGAATACATTAGAATGTCGGGTAATACTCCCAAGCTCTACCAGAAAGAGACATAGATCAAACTTACACCGTGTTGAGGTAGTACGTGCCGGCGTATGCTCTGAGATGATCCAATGGGCCATACTTGGTGTCCTCGCCCTGGGAACCATACGACATGGCACTCAGATTGAGGCACATGGATCTAGCCAGGAACAACAGATTGGTGGCTTGAGAGCTCTTCAATGCGAAATACCACCTGCGTGCGTTTTTTTTTGTTAGTCACAGACCCGGCTTCCAATAATTATTCAGAAAATAACATTACGTACCATCCAACCAAGAGCTCCACTGCCTGGAGAATGTCGAGGCTTCTAGATCCATCGACGATAGATGCCTTGCCAATATCTGCCAAAAGCTCTTCACCGAGCTTGCACTGTCTAGTCGAGTCGAAGACAGAAGCACTGAGCATGACAGCCTTCCAGAGGAACGGACGCTGCGAGCGAAGAACGGTAGATGACATCTCTCGAGGGATGATGACGAAGGGAAAGTATTCGGCAAACACCTCACGATACACCATGAGTAGCACCTCGCCCTCGGAGGGTAGTGGCCAGGGCGAGTCCAACACTTTCATGACTTCAGGACTCCACGCTGATGCTTCATGCCCATCGTCTCCAGTCGGACTAGGCGATGGGAACAGGTGCTCAAATGAGTACAGATCAGATCTCTCGGGAGGCTTGGACATCCTCGGTGGCGGCGAGGAGGCAGCATTGCTGACAGAGGCATTGCTGGGCTGAGCGCACTCGAACTGAGACGACAGCTCGTTCAGCCTCTTTTCGAGCTCAGCAACTTTGGATCTCTTGGGTCTCTTCTTCACCCTCGGAGGGGCAGGTGGACGAGAGAAGCAATCCTTGTTGAGTCTGTGACATCTGTTTACGGGGCAATGAGGTCAGAAATTTGCCTTGATATTCCCAAGGGTAGGTAGCAGACGAGCGAAAGAACAAATCGTGGGGGAAAAGAAGGGGGGAAAGACTCCAAAATACACTTTCACATGCCTTCTTCTACATGACGAGATGAACACTACAAGTGCAAAACACACAAGATTGCGACATGCTTACCGTTCGCATTTCTCTCCACCATCTGCTCTTGGAATACATCGAGCTTTGGCCTTGGCACATGTAGTGCAAGCCTTGGGCCCCTTCTGTGTTGCTTGCATATTGGTTCCCTCTTTCTTCGAGTCGAGCGCGCCGAACGGGCAGCTATCCAGTCGCCAAGGACGAGGCAGGCTGAATCGATGTGGCGTCGGGCAGTGTAGTCGCAGAAGCCAGTGATTCGGACCTGACGGTGTGTCTTCGTCTGTCACCCACGCATGATGATTTCGGCGAACAAACTCAGTCAACGGGGTTAGCAGTCATTGATGACTCTGAGAAAATAAGATGGGATAAGATGGGACGCTCAAGGGGTAATAATAGTAATGACTCCAGACGACGCGGCCCCCGCAATCGTCAGCGAGTCTAGTCCATCCATGCGTTTCAATGTTAATCTTCAGTTGACGTCGCGGAACCAGCCTTTTGCGCTACCCACGGTCCTACCCACGGCCCACATCTTTATCACTTCCACCGGACCACCGCACGATCCATCCTTGCACATGCAACTTGGTCACAGCTGGCAGGAACGGAGGCGGACAGTCGAAATTGCACCGCTCCTCCGCTCCGCGACATGCGGCGACGCCAAGGCGTTGACAGCTGCTCATCGCTGCGGGCCAATCAGCATAGGTCCAGATGGCCGACACCATGCCATGACGCCAAGAGAACGCCAAGCGAACGCCCAGCGACGCAAGACAGGGCAAGACAAGGGAACCAGGCCGCCCTATAGTGATTCACATACAAGTTATACTGTGGGTCGTCCCTGCCAACTTAGCAGAGTTTTCGTGGATCACACCTTAAACGCCTCAGGTAAGATGCCTCTAACCGGCTTAGCCAGTGGATCGAAGGAGATGGAGCCTTCAAATACGATCGAGACGCCGTACGCTGCTAACCAACAGGGACTGCCCCATTCCCAATCGGAAGGGTGAGCAACCCACTTTCGCATCTCCAACATTGCTGCATCGACGTTCGCTGCTGGATTTTGGCCTGGACTTCGCAGATTTCACGACGCGATGTCTACCCTAAACGGGCTGCCACCCGAAAATATATTGGTGAAGCACAAGCGCTCTGATGCTGTCGGTATCAAAAACAAGCCATTTCGACGCCTTTTAACCCTGCTTGCTCTGAAAACTTGCGGTCGGTTTTACCAGCTGGATGGGCCTTGCCTACCACTGTCTAGTACTCTCATCGTTAAGGCTGGACAATCCATCGACCTTGTCGAGGGAGCTACAATGGTGTTTGTGGCAAACTGCACTTCAATTCCGGTACCGCGAGTGCATTGCTCGTTCGTCCATGACGGGCAAACCTACATCGTCATGGATCGAATCCGTGGCCAATCCCTCGCAGCGGCGCTTCACAAACTGTCCGACAAAGAACTTGATAACGTTTTCACGCAGCTACGACGCATTATCAAAGAGCTTCGCGCTCTCAAACCTCCCGATAATGCAATCCAGAGCTGTGCAGGCGGCACATTGCGCGACTCTCGGATTCCCCGATCGAACCCAAGATTTGGACCGTTCATATCAAGTCAGGAATTCCACTGTTGGCTGCGCGAAGGCTTGCAACCGGAAGAACACCCAGACCGCCAAGATAATGAAGACTGGCAAGAGATCAAAAAGATGGTTTTCAATCAGGACAGGGACTGGGGTCCGCCTGTGTTTACTCATGGTGATCTTAACCCCTTCAACATATTGGTGCGTGGTGACAAAGTCGTGGGGATAATCGATTGGGAGTTTGCAGGCTGGTATCCTTATTATTGGGAATACACATCTGCTTGGCTAGGAAACAAAACGAGAAAGGCCTGGCAAGATCTGCTCCCAAAGTTCCTCGAACCGTGGCCCGAGGAACTAGAGATGGAATCTACAAGGCAGAAATGGTGGGGTTCCTTCTAGCTGGAAATCGATCTATTGACATGATTCTACTGACCACTCTTTGACTTGCTTCTTTGCAATTGATTTGCACGCGCGAAGTAGCAGAGCATCACGGCACCATCTCCACTCCACCCCTTCAAGCATGTTGATCCGGCCGTTTAGCAAACCAAATTTGAAACATACCTAATAAATAGGGGAATTATGCAGCGTGGCAGGTTTGCGCGTTGGTCTCGCGACAACCAACCACAGGGACGCGTCGCTGGTGCGGGTGTACAGCTGCAGAACTTTTCTCCGATTATCGGATAATATGTACCTTGCATTCTCGGATAACAATGTTTGGTGCGGCTTCCACCAATATCTGATGAGGCATTTGTTAGCCGCCCATATCACCTAATTCCTTCCCCGCTCTTATCCCCTTTAGCCTCCCTCATCTTTAGGTTTCGTCGTGCAATCAAGAAGGTATACACGTTGACGCAGTAACTTTTTCATGCACTAATTTCGGTTTGACTGATAGAACCAGAGCTATGGTACCGACGGGGTGGCAGGTATTCACTACCATCAGCTCTATATTGCAGGTAGTTCAATATTTCGACCAGTACTACACCAACTGAGTCTTACGAACCGAATCACTTGCGAATCAAGTTCGTGCTGTAGAAGATGCATTGAACGATAATGCGACGATCCATCCCAGAAATGTTTATATCCCGGCTAACGCCTTCAACGCGAGCAATGTGTTTACGTCAGTCTTTACTGCGAGCGCCATCGTTGGGTCCGTTTTGTTGGCCCAAACAGCTAGTGAGCTGCGAAACATAAGTACACATGTTCAAAGCATACGAGACGAGCTCAGCATTCAATCCATCGCCATGATAGGTGGCTGGCAGAATGAAGGTTATGGAGCTTCCATCTACAAATTACTCAGAACGGAAATTAACGCTCACGGTGGGAACGAGTCTGTTGGCCGACATGCCTTCTATGTGTATAATCCTTCGACAATCGCTGATGCAGGGTTTGAAGAAAGGATCAGTGCTGAACCTCTGCCTTCATCATTTGGCGGTTATGGCTATGACATACAAGCCATATTCGGTTTAATGTGGGCGAATCGACAAACCCTTCGAGCCACGATGGCTAGAGAAGAAGCAGATGCGATTGTCTTTCATCTCATAATTCCAGCAAAACGAAAAATAGCTATTATCGATCGCATGTCCATAGACGAGTCTATTGGACGGCCGGAAATTAAAGGCTATAAAGATGAAGACGTCCATTTTGTTCATATGAATTTTGTCCAGTTACCCAGAACAGTCACTCTAAAAGACGTCTATAACTTGGATACCGATGCAGCTATTAGAAACGAGCGATCGAGATTGAGCATGAGAGGACGTAAAATCTCTCGGATTGGATTTATATCAGCACATGCATCATGGTTAGGCGCTTTCGGCGCTGGTTTTCTTTTCCCACCCGCAATTGGCTTTTTTGGTGCGGGCATGGGTGTAGCAGTGTTTGGCACTGGGGGGAGTTACTTATACCACAACTTCGTCAGACCTAGTTTAGACGTTGAAGACATAAAACCCCTGGGTCCCCCAGACCATTTCTTTGAGGCTCTAGCGGACACATCGTAGCACTAGTTTCTGCGCCCTACAGACAGGATCTTTCAATATAAACACAGTGCTTATGCCACTGTCTCGTCTTTTTTGACGGCGTGGTTTGAGAGTTGGTGCCGCGGATTTTAATTTTTTGGGTGAGGGGAGGTGGTTTAGAATGCCAGATACGAACCGAGGGTATAAGTTGGACCACATACATGGCTTAACTGTAGAAGGTCTCGGATGGCAAGGCCATGTATATCTCCATTCCGGATAACAGAGTGTCGCGTGCCTTTCACGGACGTATGATAAGGGTTACATATTGAGTTGGTCGTTTTGTCATAAGGCATGGAAAACCCCGCGTAACTTTGGCAGTAGGCAGATATGGACGCGGAATCAGATGTGCGACTTTTTGTTGCGGGTAGGTTCAAGGCTTCTTGATTACGTACGAGGCACTTTTTTTAATTTTTTTTGAGATATCGTTGAAGAGAGTCCATGCAAGCCAGGGGGTAGATAAATCCTCCGCCTTCCGCTCGACCTTAACTAGTTTGGACGCCATTTGTGGAGGATGCAAGGTCAAGGTTGCCACGTTTTGAATGCCAAGGGCGCATGGCCGGCCACCTGAAGCCATATTTGGATTACTAATTCCGAAGGTCTAGTATCTAAGATTAGAAGTAAGCCGTATGAGCAACTAGGATTCGTACTGTATGGGTCCTCAAATTTCATTCAAAGAGAGTGTAGAAAGAGGAAGCTGCATTTGCATAATACTATAGCCTATATACCTGTTAGGAGCACGGAGGCTAGGGACGGAATAGTCACATAATGAAGCCCTTAAATAAGCCTTAGGTTATGTAAATAACTAAGTAGCTATTAAATAGCTATATATATATAGTAAGGTATTTAAATAAAAATTACTTATAAGGTAAGAAAAAAATTAAAGTTTAAGACTTTTATATACTTACCTTTAAGTAATAGCTTTTTAGCTATAATTAAGCCTTAATTATAATAAGTTAAACTTATAAACTCTTTAAGAAAATTAAACTATTAGCTAAATTTAAATATAAAAAAGCTATAAAATATTTACTTCAAATATACTTATATTACTTAATAAGGAAAATATAACTTTATAATATTTAAGAAATAATTAAAATACTTTAATTATAAAGCTTAATAAGGTATAATAAATATTACTTACTTTTAATTAATATAGTAATACTAAATCTAAAAATAATAATAATTTAAATAACTTAAAAAGATATTATAAAGTTATATAAGCTAAATTATAATGTACTTATATAATATAAAATATTTATATATAAAAATAATACTTATAAGAATTTATAAGTATATTTATAAGATTTAAATATATTATTTACTTTAAACTTAAAAACTTTTTATAATAATAAAACTAAAGTAATATATACTAGTAATTACTTAGTTAAAAATATAAAGTAATAATAAATATATTATATAATAGTTAATAAGTAAATTAACTACTTAGTTTATACTTAAAATAAGTTTATATTCTAGCTAAATACTAAAGTAATAAATAAAAATATAAAATACTTTAAAACTACTAAAATATTACTAGATTTAAGGTAAAAAAGTAACTAGTTTTTTTAAATTTTTTAAGACTTTAAATAAAAATAAAAGCTAAATTACTTAACTACATTCTTATATATTTAAGAATAATAATTTTTTTAAATAACTTAAATAATATTATAAGAAAATATATAATTAGTTAGGAGTTTTTAATATTTTAAAGTTACTTACAAAGCTACGAAAAGAAAGCTAAAGTTATAATAATATTTATATTAAATAATTATAATAAAAGCTATAATAAAAATAAAAATAAAAGAAACAAAAATAATGTTTTATCTCTTTTATAAATAACTTATAGTAAAGTTTATAGTAATTAAATATAAGTTAAAAGCTATTTAAGTATTATAAATATAGTAATTTTAAATATAGCTTAAATAAAGATAAAGTAATAAATTACTTGATTTATAAAAATAATAAATATACTATAAAAAGTATACAAATAGTAGTAATAAAACCTTAAACCTTAATAAAATTTAATTAATTTAGTATAAGCTTAAAATAATAGTCTTACTATAAAAAAACTTATAAATAAAAGAATTAAAATATAAGTATTCTTATAGTAAAATGATTACTAGTTAGCTATACTTATATTAAATAATATAAGTATAAAATATTTAATAAAATATTTTAAATTATTATTAAAATAAAATTAAAGAAATATAAAGAAAATAAAGCTAAAATTAAAAAGTATAAAGAAAAATAATATTTTATATAACCTAATTAAAGTAAAAAATAATATAAGCTATATAAAGGTTTACACCGCTAAACATTCTTCCGCACCGCTCTAAAGGTCTAAAATCGCCTCTAAAATACAAACCACATTAATATTTAAATTCTTTACCCTTGTTTACCCCCTTATAATATTATATTATAATAAAGCTAGTAGTAAGAGTGTAAATATAATATTAATAGTAATTAACTTAGGAGAAAGAAAGCTAGTATAAAGTTACTATTACTTATATATAGGAATTAAATAGTTTAATATTTAAAGTAGTAAGAATAACCTTATAATAAACTAAATTTAATTTAAATACTTAGATAATATAAAATTCTATAATAAAATTATAAGCCTTATCCCTAGTAATAAAGTTACCTAAGTATAATATATTACTAAAGCTATTACTAAATAAGTAGTAAACTATACCTAAGCTAAAGTAAAGGTAATAAACTATAATAATAGTAATATTTATATTACTAAAGAAGCCCTTAAATAAGCTATTAAAGAGGCTATTAAAGAAGAAGCTAGAGGTAATAATACCCTAACCTAGGTAAGTATTATTACTAGCCTAATACCTAAATAACTAAATACCTTACCTCTCTCTCTCTAAATCCTTAGTAAATAGAAATAAAAAGTACTTATTAAAGAAAATACTATTTAAAAAATAATTTAGTTTAGGGATATAAAAGATATAGTAATAGTAGTAAACAAAGCTATAGGCTAGGCTATAGTAATAGTAACTAGAAGACTTCTTAGTAAGAATATAATTATTACCTTTAAAGAAAATACTACTTAATATAAAGAAAACTAAAAATAAATTACTAAAGTATTTAGGCTAGAGGTAGCTCTTTACTACTATATACTTAGTGTTATTATTAAGGGATTCCTAACTAAATATACCTTTATTAAAAACCTAGTAACTAAAATAAAATAAGCTAATAAGGTTAATATAGTTAAGGTAATAGTAAAATAACCCTAGGGTAAAGGTACCTAAAGAATTACTTTAATACTAAGTTTAGCTAAAGTTAAAGATACTAATAAAATATACTAAGATAATATAGTCTTTAAAGTAAAGCTTTTTTAAACTAAACTATATAATAAAACCTTATAACCTTAATAATACTATAATTACTTCTAAATAAGCTATATAGCTAAGTTTTATAAGGTAATACTAAGGTATAGTAAGTATAAAGCTAGCTATTATAAGAATAAAGAGTTCTCTTACCTAATAAAAAATAAATAAGTAAAAGAGAACTATATCCTATACTTTAAAGTATACTTAGCCTAGTTAAGAGACTACCTTATCGTAAAAGAGAAGTAAAATATTACTAAAGTAAGATATTTTAAATAACCCTTTTACTTTACTACTTACTTTCTAAGTAAAGGCCTAACCTTACTTAGTAAGAGAGTTAGTATAGCTTTAAAACTTATTATTATAATAAGTAAAAAAAGAGAATAACTTATAAATATAAAATAAAGCACTAAATAACTAAGATTAGGAAGTATTAAATAGTATATAAAGTAACTTAAAGCTAGATTAAAACTAATATAAGATAGTAAAAACTAATAACCCCTTAATTAATATAATAATATTATAAGTCCTTTTCTAAAATATAAATAAGAAAAATAAACTAGTATATATAATGCTTTATTACTAAACTAATATAAATATAATTATAATCTAAGATTAGGAATATATAAGAAACCTATAGCCCTTAGCACTAGGCCTTACCTAGTTTTACCTTATATACTATAATAAATATAATATAGTATATTGTTAGAACAAAGGTGATATTAATCGCGCGAGCAGCAGCCGCAATTACCTAGCAAAAGCTTAGGCTATGCGCAAGCCTCGCACATAACCTATAACCTAGCCTTATAATTAGCTAGGAATTATAGGGCTATAAACGCGTAACCCCTTTTGCCCTTAGTATTATAGCCTCTAGTTTTTAACTTCCCTTTTTTACACATATATAACATAGCTTAGAATAGATAATTAATAATAATACTATTCTTTAGGCTTATAACCTTATTATATTAAATTTAATACCTTGTAATACTAACACTAATTAGTGGTTGCCTTTATAAATAACCACGTAGTCTTTAAACACTACAGATTAGTAAGGTTATATTAGAAAAGGTAGCTTACCTAATAATAACTTACCTTATAAAATAGGAGGGCTATATTTAAAGGAAAGTTATGCTAATGAAGAGATATAAATGTAGCTCTCTTCTTACTTTAGTATTAATATTTAATTTATATAGACTTTAAAATAATAAAGAAAGGTTTAATACTAGTAGCTAAGCTATCCCCTTATTCTTTTTTATTATATATTTTATTATATATTTAAAGTTAATTACCTTACCTTATAATTCTTTATATTAGTAATATAATTTTTATAATTTACTTTTACACTCTCTTATCTCTTTATACTAAAAGAGTTATTTCCTTATATTATTACTTACTTAGTTAAGATATTAAATATAGCTAGCTTATTAAGGGTTACTAGTTAATTTAAAGTCCTAAGTAAAAGTAATAAATATAATAATACTATAGAAGGTATTAGAACTAAAGATAATAAAGAATACCTTAATAAAGGTAAAACCCTAGACTATATTACTTATTATAATATCTAATTCCCTTATATCTTTCTAAAGCTATACTTATATATTATAGAAAACTTACTTTAATAAATAGGAAATTCTAAGTATAAAGAGATAACTATACCTAAGGAGATTATACTTTATATTCTTATTAAGACTAAATAATATAGAGAGTAAGGACTATTTAGGAGAATACTTTTCTTTAAATTTAGTAATAACTTCTATAAATAAATAAAGTATAAGTTTATAGAAAAAAAAACCTTTACTAGAATATTATTTAAGACTACCTTCTTTATAATAAGGTTTATATAACTATTAAAAAAGATATAAAAATAGCTAATAACCTTAAAGAGGTAGTAACTTAGGAAAAATTCTAATTCTAAATCTTTAAAGAGATTAAGGAAGCTAGAAAGAAGTATATAAACTTCTAGAAAAACCTAGAGAATAAAAACTTCCTTTATAATCTTTTAAATAATAAAGATATTAGGATTTAATACCTTACCTCTTTACTATACCTATTAGTCTAATTACTATTAAAGGGATTAATAAACTAATTCTCTTTTTAAAGATTAGTTACTTTAGAAGTAAAGGCACTAAAGAATACTATTTATAAGCACTTATAGGTAGTTCCCTTACTTATACTTTTACTTAAGGTTATATAGTAAGAGAAACCTAATTATCTTATAGAAAATACCTTTAATTATAATAATTATTAGTAAAATTAAACCTTACTACCTAGGGCTAGTAATATACCCTTTAGTATAGCTTAAAGGATTATATTTCTTACTTCTTAATATAAGAAGAAAAAAGGTTAGAAGGAATTATAACCCCTAAAATTACTATCTTTAAGGCTACCCCCTTAATAAATACTAACTATTTTAATACCTTTATAAATATAAAAAGAGGTACTTAAAGAATCTTTAAATACTTAAAAGCTTTTTCTAAAGTAAATTATTAACCTTTTAAAGGTATATTTAAAGAAGTAACTATATAGTACTAATAACTATAATATACTTAAGTTAAAGCTTTAAATATTTTATAGGAAATATAAGATACTTAATATTTAAATAAAATAAGCTAGATATACTTTTAAGATTATACTTTAAGGTAAGGCTTTATAATACTATATAAACTACCTCTTAAAGCCTAGTTAATTATAAAACCTCCTTATACTTATTAAGTATATAAAAGACTAGTTTAAAATAAAGAATATATAGTAAAGATATTTTCTAAAGTAAAATAATATTACTTTATAAGGAATAATAAGTAATAGCCTAAGTAAGTCTATAGTTAATTACTTTAATAAACTTATAAAGAAGCTTACTATTTTATAATATATAAACCCTAAGATAGGTTAAAGTAAGAGAGTACTTTAGAATTAAATTATAAAAGCTTATAGTAATATTCTTAAATATAAAGAAGCTATTATAAATTTACTAAAAGGTCTTTAAGAGTTTTATAAATATATAAGGATAATAATTTAACTTATTAAGGAAAAGAAAAAGAGCTAATAATAATTCCTAACTAATACTATAACCCTAGAGTAGTTTTAGACTAACTAAAAATATAATAAGAAAGGAAAAGAGACTTAATACTTATCTAAAAGGTCCTAGAGTAAAAAAAAGACCTCTTATATAAGGAAATACTATATATATAATAAGGAAGGATACTAGTTATTAAAGCACTTAGAAAAGGACTATAAGAAGGCATTTTAATATTATAAAAATTACTATCTTATAGATCTTACTAATAACTTATATAATTTATTTCTTATATAATATAAAGATAAATAAAAGCCCTAAACTTATACTAATAATAAGATTACTAAGTATATAAAAAGTATTAGATTTAAGGATAGCCTTAATAATATAAATAAGCTAGTACTTATAAGCTTCTTTAATTATAGTATATAGCTTAATAGTAAAAGAATAGTTTAAATCCTTATAAACTAAGTAGCTTTTTATAGCTTAAGTAAGGAGGACTTTTTCTAGTAAAAGCTATTTAATAATACTTTAGTAATATTTATACTAGGAGATTACTACTTATATATAATATTCTAAGGGATTATACCTAATATAAGTACTATAAAGTTCTTTATAGTAAGGCACCCTTAATTTCTTACTTTATAATATATAATACTAGAGATATAACTTAATAAATCTAAGGTAAGGAAGGCTATTATTAGATTTAGCGTAAGAGAGCTAATTCCTATACTTAGAGTAATTAATATACCTACCCCTTTTAGGGATATTCTCTTTTAGGTTATTCTTATAAATACTCCCTTTTTATCCCTTAATAATATAGATTAATTATAAATTAACTTTAATATCTTTAAGAATACACTATAATAAGGAGATATTAAAGTCCTTATAATTTATAAATAAAGGCATACCTAGATACTTCTTATATAAAAGGAAGAAGTAATTACTTAAAGCTACCTTATAGAAAGCAAGCTATAATAATTATATTATTACTTTAGATACCTATTAATTAGACACTTATATAAGGTTCTTTATAGATTAGGGTATAAAGTTAATATTAAAGCTATTAAGAAGCTAATAAGGGTATACTACTAATACTAGATATATATAAATAGCCCTAATTACTTTAAATTCACCTTAAAAGATAAGTATACCTTTAACTTTAAGGTTATAGTAAATATTTTTTACCTTAATAGTAATTACCTTATACTTTATACTATAGATATAGCTATAGTATTTAATGTAATAAAATTTATAAAAGATATCTTTATAAAGACTACCTAGGAAGCCCTCTAGATATACTAGATTAATATATATTAAGGCTCTCTGGATTTAATTATTATAAATACTAGTATAAACTTCTATAGTAATAAATTTAAATAATTTATAGCTTTAATATTAATTTTAATTAAAGAGGTCCTTATTAAAGCACACTATA
This sequence comes from Epichloe typhina subsp. poae, assembly GCA_030389615.1. Classification (NCBI taxonomy): domain Eukaryota; kingdom Fungi; phylum Ascomycota; class Sordariomycetes; order Hypocreales; family Clavicipitaceae; genus Epichloe; species Epichloe typhina. Next base: position 1,966,670 of record CP098317.1, on the reverse strand, counting down.
GTATTAGGAAGGTTAAGAGATATTATAAGCTACTTTATAAGGCTTATAATATTATTAGATATAAATACCTTATAATACCTAAACCTATTACTTTATAAATAGTAATAAAGGCCCTAAATAATACTATAGGCCTAAATAGCCTTATTCTAATAATCCTTATCTTTAGTGCTTACCTATATATAATAAGTAAATCCTTACTATTACTAAATATTATATAGTATATAATTATAGTATAAAAGGCTACTAAAGAAATTAAGAGGCTTTATACTATCTAGAAGGTTAATAAAGCCCTTACTATATATAATAGCCTAGATATATTAAAGACCCTTAGCTTATTACTTAGATTAAAGGTTTAAGTCTAGTAAGAAAGTAAGGAATAAAGAGGCCTATATAAGCTATTAGCTATAGATAAAGAGAGCTATATACTTAACCTCCCTAAAGGCCTAAAGACTTTTAAATTAACCTTTATTAAGCCTTATTATAATAATCCTAATAAGAAGCTTTAAGTAAACTAATAGCTAATAAAGCCTAATAAGAAGAAAGAAAAGAAAAAGTAAGAGGCTTAAGATAAAAACTTAATGCTAGTAATACCTCTAAAGTATAAGTATAAAAAACCCTAAAAGAACCCCCTAGTAATACCCTAAGAGACTAATATTTTCCTATTAATAAAGGAAGTTAATAACCTTACCTTAGTAATTAAGCTATATAAGGAAAGGATTATTAAGACCCTAGGAGAACTATTTAAGGAGTTAATAAAGGTAAAGATTAAAACCCTAATTAAGTAAGAAGTATTTAAATTTATTATATTTAATAAAAAAATATAGTAAGCTTTAAATCTTTAAATCTTATATTATTAATAAAATTAAGGGTAAGATAATAAAACCTTATAAAAATCACGCCTTATAATCTAAGGATATAAGAATAAAGGGAAATAAACTATTCTTACGCAGGCCCTAATAATTTAATAAGTAAGTTAATATCTTATCCTTATAATAGCCTTATTAGTAAGGCTAAGGAAATTCCTTATATAGCTATAGGATATTTACTAAGTATATATATAAGTATGTATATTCCTAGAGTAGCTAATTCTAGTATGCTTACTAATTTAGATATAGTACCTTTACTTACCTAGAATTATTCTAAAGGTTATTAAGCCTCTCTATAGTATTACAAAAGCTAGAACACACTAGTAGGTTATATATTATAAGTATTATAAAGAGAATCTCTAGATAGAAACCTCTATATATAATTTATGCTTACTTATAATTATAAAGGAAAGCCCTAACTTTATTTATATTAGAATATAGACTAATAATACTATTAGCCTCTTAGATAAGAAGTTCTCTAAGAAGGAGAAGGCTTAGATAGTTACTACTAGCTTTAATATAAAGCTAAAGTAATTCCTAACTAAAAATAATCCCCTTATATTTAATAAAGGTATTATTACACTAAAGAATAATACTATTAAGATATAGTAAAAGGGATAGAGTAATAAGCTAGATTTAGTTCCTATAACTAATTTAAAGCATAAATATATTAAGCAAAGAGTATAAGGCGCTTATATTACCTTAATATATTAACTAGAAGCTTATTTTAATTTATTTATTATAGTATAATACTAAGAGCTAACCCTAGAGAATATAAAGGCCCTTAATTATTACCTAAAGTAGTAAATAAACTACCTAAATAAAGGCCTAATATTTATCCTAATAGACCTTAAGAAGGTAAAGCTCTTTGTCTTTATAAATAGATCCTTTGCTAATAATAAGGACTTATTCTTATAACTAGGATATATAATAATTCTAGCTAATAAAGACTACACTAATAGTAAATTCATAATTAAAGGTAATATTATATACTTTAGCTTAATAAAGAGTAAGAGAGTAATATAAAGTATACTTACCTTAGAAGTCTATAGTATAGTAGCTAGTGTTAATATAGCCTATGCACTAGTAATAACTCTAAACCTAGTTACTAACTAACTAAAGCTTTTAATAATCCTAATTATTATATATATAAACTTATACTCTTTATATAAATACCTTATTAAGCTTAGTATAATAAAGAAAAAATACCTAATAATTAATATTATAGCCCTTTAGTAATTATATAAATACTAAGAGCTTTATAAGATTTAATAGATTAATAAAGAAAATAACCTAGCTAATATCTTAATAAAGGCATTACTTAATAAGGCCTTTAAGAGCTTTATTTTTACTAACTAAATAACTATCTAGATAAAGGGATAGGTTACTTATATATAAAATATATATAGTAAGAGAGATAATTCTCTAGGAGAGTAACTATACTTACGCTAGCTATTACACTTCTCCTAGTAAATTATAGAGATTAATAGTAGTATATAGGAGAAGGAAAATATTATTTATATGCTATAGCGTAAATAATAGTGTTATTTTAAGGAAGGAAAGGATTTAGAAAAGACTTACTTATTCTTATATAGGCTTATAAGTTAAGTAAGATTATTCTTTTCCCTTTTATTAGCTATAATATGCCCTAATAGGCTATAAGGTTTCTTTCTTATTTTCCTTATTAATTAAGTTATTAATTTATTATTCTTTTTTATTTCTATAATTAATATTACGCGTTAATAATTATATTAAAAGAGAGAGGTTTTAGTGTTAGAATAAAGGTAATATTAATTATATAAGTAGTAGCTATAATTACCTAGCAAAAGCTTAGGCTACGCGTAAGCCCCGCACGTACCCTATAACCTAGCCTTATGATTAGCTAGGAATTATAAGGCTATAAACACGTAACCCCTTTTACCCTTAGCATTATAGCCTCTAGTTTCTAACTTCCCTTTTCTACACACACGCAACGTAGCCTAGAATAGATAATCAATGATAATACTATTCTTCGGGCTCATGACCTTATTATATTGAATTCAATACCCTGTGATACTAACATATATATAAATAAGAAATATAAAATAAAGTTATAGTTAGCCTAAGAAAAGACTAACTAGTTACTTATAAAGCTATAAGAAATTAATATATAGTTCCTTTATTTAAAGGGATTTAGTAATAACTAAAATATACTTATTTATATAATTAATATAGAAAAGCCTTATAACTAAAGTATATTTATTAGTAACTTTAACTAAAAGTACTCCTTCTAGAATAAGCTAAATAAGAAAACTAATAAAGTAAATAAACTATTAGAGTTTATAGACTAGTAATGTCTTAGACTTATTATACCTTAAGGTAAACCTATAAGATAATATAAAGATAATAAAGATAGTACTATTAATTTAGTATAGGCTATGCTAGATATTAGAGTTTACTATAATAGTATTAAAAACCTCCCTAGATTTAACTATATTTTATAGCTAATTAGTATTTTTAATAAATAATAGGAAGCTATTCCCTAGGTTCTTAAATATATATAAGAAGCTATAAACTAGCTATATATAAAGGTAAAGATAAAGATTATACTTTAACCTAAGAATACTTTAGACTTATATAATAAGGAGGGAATAAATAACTATATAATATAGCTTATTATAAGTTTATAATAAATTATAAATAAGGTAATCCTAAAGAAATCCTAGGGACTCCTTAGCTTAGAGGCCTAGTAATTAAGGAAAGCCTAAGAGTTAGTTAGTAAAGTAAGGTAAGCTAAAAGATAATAAAAATATTAGAGAACTAATATAAACTAGTAAGCTTATACTAATATAAATAAGGACTAAGAATATATTATTAAGGAAAAGAAAAGAAATATATTAAAGAATACCTTATAAAAGGCTAATATATAGAAAAAAGATAGAGAGGTCTAAAGGCTTAAGAGATAAGCTTAGCTTTAAAGCTAGGCCTCTCTAAAGCTTCTTAGACTTCTTAAGCTAAAAAGAAGTAAAAATAACCCTAACCTAGTTACTATATATAATAATAAGGCTAGTATACTAGTATAAAGATTTTTCTTAAACTAATAGTAAATCTCTTATATATACTAGACCTCTCCTTCCTAAAACTAAAAATATATTATTACTAAATAAAGAATAATTTAAATAAGAAAGGATTAATAATATCTTAGTAAATATAGCTAGCTAGAAGGCACTAGGAGATAATAAACTCCTAGTAAGCCTTATTAAAGCCTATAATAACCTAGCTAAAGACACTATAGCCTAGCTTCTAAATATAGTCCTAGAAATAAGCTATTTCCTAGCTTACTTCTAAACTATAAAAGTAATAGTAATTAGGAAACCTAGTAAAATTACTAAAGAAATAAAAAAAGCTAATATATAAAGGCTAATCTTACTACTTAATATAGTAAGAAAGATTATAAAAGTAATAATAGTAAAGTAACTTATAGCCTTTACTAAGGTAAAAGAATTACTCCTTAAACTTTAGATAAGTAATAGAATAAATAAATTAATAAAAATTATAATAAAAGTCCTTATAAAGTATATTAAAAAGGCCTAAGGAAAGGGTAGTATTACCTTACTAATATAAATAAATATATTCTTAGTATTTATTAAAGTTAGTTACTTATACTTAATATACTTACTTATAAAGATAAGAGTTTTATAATAGCTAATAGTAGTTATATAAAGCTTCCTTATAAATAAAATAAGCTAGCTTAGCTTTAATAAAGAATTCTCTAAACTATTTATAATTAAGGCTAGTACTTTACAAGGCTTATCTCTTTCCTTAATTCTTTTCTTACTTTACTTAGTAAAGCTTTATATTTACCTTTAAACTATTCTAGGTATAGTAGCTATAGGATTTATAAATAATATAAATATAGTAGCCTTTAGTAAGAATATAGTATAAACCTAGAAAAACCTAAAGCTATATAGAAGATTTATAAAAAATAAGTAAAGTAAGTAAGAGTTAAGTTTAACCTAGCTAAAACTAAACTTATATATTTTAATAAGTCTTATAAACCTCCTTAAACTAAGGTTTAACTTAAAGTAAAGGAAATAATACTTATAAAGTTATATAAGTTTCTAGGAGTATAAGTTAATAAGAAACTTAACTAAAGTGCTTATAAAAATATCCTTAAAGGTAAATTAGCCTAGTAATAACTTATACTCTTTAAGCTAGTAGTATTAGCCTAGGGATATAGCTTTAAAGATACTAAACTCCTATATATATAAGTAATCTAACTTATTTTTACTTATAAAGTAAGTAGTTATTATACTTTTACTAAGAAAGAAAAAAAACTAAGAGAAATAGTAAAAAGCTTTATAGTAAATTAATTAGCTTACCTTTAGATTATTATAAGGGTATTTAAGGCTATACTTATTACTTAATTAAAGGTTAAGACTTATATCCCCCCTTAACCTTTACTTAAATAAGATAAAGTAAAATTTTAAAGATAAAATTATTAATAGTAAGATAGTAAGAATAATTTAAGCTATAACTAACTTAGTAATAATAGTACTATATTATAAAAGAAAACCTTTACCTATTAATAATAAGCTAGATATAAACCTATATAAGGAAACAAAAAAACACTAGAAAGACTAGTATAATAAAGAGAGACTAGCCTAAAGTAAATATATTAAAGAACTAACTAAAGACTACTTACCCTTTTATAACCTAAAGGAAATCTAGGAATTCTATACTAATATTAATAAATATATCTTTTTAATAATTATTTAACTATATATAAGGAAAATAGGCTTAAATAAGTTCCTATTTTATAGAAAGGTCCCTAAGGTAATATTACCCTTATATAGCTATAGTAAAGCTATAGAAAACTAATACTATATACTAGTTAATTATAGTAGATATAACTATAGATAGCCCTAATAGTATTAGCTTACTAATATATAGGAAATAAGGCTAGCCTTAAATAAACCTTAAAGAGTAAAATATTTAGCTAAATAGTTCCTAGGTATAAGATAAATTTAATATTACTTAATAGTATAGGAGCTAGCTATAAAATAGCTTAGAATACCCCTAGACCTAGGTAAACTTTATAAATAAATAAAAAACCTTTTAATTATAGATTTAGTATAAGAAATAGAATAAATAGTATAAGCATAAAGGTAAGCTAAAAGTAAACCTACTTTTATAATTTTATAATTATAATAGAGAATATTTATATTTAGAATAGTTATTAGATTAATTTTAACTTTAAACTCTAAGTATTATAAGTCTTACTAGCTTACTACTATTCTTACTTTAAACTAAAATTAAACTACTATATTAATTTTTCTTTAAAATAGGAATAGTATTTTTACTACCTTATTATAAGACTTTATAGGAATAGTAGTAATTAAGAGATAGTTTATCTTTACTATATATATATTAAGGTATATAAGCTAAAAGATAAGCTTAGTATATTATTCCTTAGAAAAACTAGCCTAGTTTAGGCTTATTACTAAGGTGCTTTATTTTTTCTTTACCTAATTACTAGTATAAAGTTTCCTAACTTAGTCCTAGAAGCTATTTAGAACTTATTAAGAAAAAAATTAAAACTAGAATAAAACTACTACTAAGCTAAAGTAAACTTATATTACCTTTATTAGCTATAAAAGCCTAAGTCTTAACTAGCTAATAGTGCTTATTTTACTAAATAAATTTAGCTAAAAACTAGGTAAATTAGATATAAACCTAGGTTAGAATAAAGGTAATTATTACCTAATAGTATTAATAATTTTAAACCTAATAGTTAAAGTATATATTAGTAGCTACCCTTACCTAGTAAGTTAGCCTTACTAATAAGCTAAAATAAGACTAACTTACTAATAATAATATAGTACTAATACCTAGGATTTTATATAAAATAAGACTTATAAGAAATATATTAGATTTCTCTTAGTTTATTAAGCTAAAGAGTAAATTAGTAGTAAGGTAAGCCTAGAATAAAGGTAAATACTACTTATAAAGAGATCTTTTTAGTAACCTAAGTATATAACTTTTAGATTATAGACTTCTAAGGGAAGTCCTTATACTTAGTAAATTCCTAGGTAAATTAAAGCTAGATAAGTAATAAAACTAGGAAACTTATAATATCTAGTATTATTATACTAAATTTACTTTTAATCTATAATAAATATTAGTAAAATAAACTAATATTAGCCTAAGGTAGCCCTAACTAGTTAGAAAAAGGGAAGAACTTATAGGAAGTTTAATAAAAAAAAGAAAAGAGATTAAGCCCTTAAAGGGAGGGAAAGCTTTTTTATACCTATAAAGGGGGGATAATTTAAATAACTTACTTAAAAGTAAAGTATAGTATAATTAATAAATCTAATATATATAAATAGCTTTAGAATAGGATTACTGTAAAACTAGATTTAAATAGTACTTCCCTTATCTTAACTAAGTAAAACTAAGTGCTTAGCTTTTATTAAACTTATAAGGTAAGAGTGAGCTAAAGATAGCTAAAAAGTAAGGCTATAAAAGAGTTAGTAAAAAAGTAAATAAGAAGTAAATTAATATTATAAATCTAAATTTACTATACTTTAACCTAATTTGCCTTGGAGCTTTGAAGGACAAGTTGTAAGATGGAAGAGATGTAGAGAGATGGAACAAACACGGTCGCAGAGGAAGGGGAAATCACGTTAATTTATGCTTAAAACTCGAATGGATTTGAGTTTAACTGCGGTCGCGAATTATGACTCTTACGCAATCGCAGCCATAAAGTTTATTATAAACTTTATATTAACCTTTTAGCCCTTAAATTTATAGCTTAAAGCTTATTCCTTTATTTATGTTTTACTTAACACTATAGTAATTATTAAATTTGGTTATTAATTATTATACTAGCTAGGTATTACTAGTAATTTTTTTATTCCTTGAAAATTAGATGCATTGGCCACAGCTAATGATCCCAAAAAAATTAAAAATCAATACTTTAACCTAAAGTAAAAAGGTTTAAAATAGGCTTATTACTATACTAGAATAAGACTAAAGGGGCCTAGAAATACTTATTTTATATACTTTTTCCTTTTTTATTTATTTTTCTTTTAGGATAAGGCTAGTGTAAGCTAGTAATAAATACTTATAATAGGATATATACTAAGTAGCGTAGGCTTGCTATAGGGCTAGCGCTAGCCTAAATATAGATATTGTTATGACTGGATTAGGGAGATATGAACAGAGTGAAGGCTAAGGTTCTTAGTTATAGCTAGAGAGCTACTACTTAGGGGTAGGTATATAAAGGTCTTAAACTCTAACCTCCTATATACTTTATAGGCAGTCCTTATCTAAATACCTTACTATATATATATAGCTATCTAATAGCTACTTAGTTATTTATATAACCTAAGGCTTATCTAAGGGCTTTATTATATAACTATTCTATCCTTAACTCCTTAGCTTTTATACTCCTAATATACTACTCTTTTAATATATAATTATCCTTAATTAAAAAAGAAGCTACTTAGCTAATATAAGTATACTATATATAGCTTATAATAGTATTTAATATTACTAGTTATTTTATAAGTATATAGCTATTATATTTACTTAGGATAATAAAATAAAAGTTATAAGGTTTTAGGTAATCCCTTCTTTACCCTTTAGCTTTAAATAGCTATATACTTACTACTTTATTACTTTTAATATATATACCTTTACCTAATAGGTTATTAATACTAAGTAAGTAAACTACTTATATTAGATTTTATAATTAAGTTAAATAGATAGGGTGCTATATGCTATTTAAAATAAATAAGCTTTTATCTAATATTAGGGATATTATGTTATTCTTACTAGGAGTTTATAGCTAGCTTATGTATTTACTAGTAGTAGCTATAACTATAAATATTATAATTTCTAGCTTAGTTACTACTTAGTAGTAATAAGGTAGTAAAAGGTTATCTAAAACCTGCTAGTAAATATTAAACTATAGTTTATAATAATACCTTCTATGGCATTATAATCCCTAAAAATATATTCTAGAAATATAGTAGCTAACCTATTGCTAGTTAGTTACGTTAAAATAAGAATATAAATACTATATTTCGTAAAATAGTCTATAATAACTAAGATTATATTATAAGTCTAATTTACGTCTCTTATAGGTAGTAGCCTTATAATAAAATCTATTAATAATTCTTAAAAAGGCTAATTAAGTACTAGTAGTATTACTAGCTTACTATAAGGTTTATAGTGCCTTAGCTTTAAAGTCTAATAGCTTATATAAGTCTATATATATAACTTAGTGTCTTTCTTTATTAATAGCTAGTAATACTAGTTTATAATATAATAAAGGGTTTTACTAACTCCCTAGTAGCTTATTACTAGGTTATTATAGGTAAGTAATAAAATTTCCTTTCTTATACTAGCTAGAATAAAAACTTAATTCTTAAATATTAATAGCTTAGAGAGCCTAATAGACTATATTTATAATACTTCTAGGTTACTACTCTTAAGTAGCTTCCTATAACCTATAGTAAAGTTATTACCTTATTATACTTAAAATAATATAACCTAGATTAAAGCCTCTAATTTTATATATATAAAATAAGTATTATATATAAACTTAAAAGAGATTTGCTAGACTACTTATATTCTTACTATAATATTACTATAAGTAGCTAGCTTATAGTATACCTATAGATTTATAAATAAATTATAAATAAGTAATATTTTAAAGAGGCACTTACGCTACTTACTAGCTACTAACCTAGCTAGACTCCTAACCTATAAGCTTACTAGACTTATAGAAATATTAATAAATATAAATAAGGTATAACCTTACTACTTAGAATTAATAAACTTAGTTTATATACTACTAGGCTTTGCTAGACTATTAGGTTTCTTAATAATATAATTAAGTTATAACTTCTTAAAACCCTAGAGGCTAGTAAGGCTATTATAGTATCTTTATAATAAAATATTAGCTATACTAAGTAATATAATACTAGAACCTATAATAGTATTATTATTTATATAGTATTCTTATTACTTAGTATTATTAAATTTAAATAAGAAGTTAGGTAGCTATAAGGTTAATGCCTTTGCCTTATACTTCTTACTAATATAATTTACTTTTCTTAATAAGGTATTAGTAAGGTTTAACTTACTTATATAATATTTAATTCTAAAATTAAATAAATAAAGCTTATCTAATACTATTACTTACTTACTAGTTAGCTTTAGCTTTATAGCTAGGTACTTATAATTTAAATAATTTATAATAACTATAATCTAATAAAAAAATATATAAGGTAATATCTCTAGGCTTAAAATACCTCTTAAATTACTAATAACTTAGTATTAAGTATTAAGTAATAAAGTTTAATATTAGTTAACTTCCTTAAGAAATACATTACTAAGTGCTAGTTACCTAGCACTAATATTATAAGTATAGCTTTAATTATATAACTAGATATATTTATTTTTACTCTTAGTAAGTAAAGTAAGTTAAAATACACTAAAATTAGTATCTTTTAAAACTTCTTTTAAAGTTCTTTAAATACTACTAGTTTACTAGGGTTTAGCTTAAACTTTACTAGCTAAATACCTTTTAAATAGTTTATTAGTAAGACTACTACTTTACTATATTATTTTATAAAGTATTAGTAAAAACCTATAAACCTAAGGAATAATTAAATATTAAACACACTATAGGGTATTAGCTAGGTTATAATAGCTTTAACCTGTAATAGTTTTATCTTAATACCCTTTTTAAATATAATAAAACCTAGGAATTTTACTTACCTAATAGAAAATTAGCACTTTTTAAGGTTAATATAAAGGTCTATGTTACGATATAAAATGTAAGATATAATGAGTGTTTAGGTTGTTGTCGATTCAACTAGCTAGAGGCTAAAGCTATCGTCTAATATAGGGGTTCTAGGTCACGTGCTAGGCCACATCCGAAGTGGCAGGCCACTTGTCAATTCTAGCACGTAACAAATGCGGGCACCACGGATAAAAGAGATAGCTGTCCTAGCTATCTAATAAGATCTAATGAATTTGCAATAAGCTAGGAAGCAGGCTCTTGTAAGGGAATTCAGTCAGGCTGTTAAATTAGTTGACGAATTGGCTGACGAATTTGCTGCAACGGGCCAGGCAACGAGCTTTGCAACGGGTCACGAATTCGGTCAGGCTGTTGAATTGGCTGACGAATTGGCTGACGAATTTGCTGACAGGCTAGCTGCCTTCGAAGGTTATCGCGTTCTTCGAAGACTTCCTTAACAAGGTCTTTAAGCTGCTAAAAATCATCTTTTTCTATTGCTAGCTGCTGTTAAAGATCCTAAATCTGTTGCTGCTGCCACTAAATTTGCTACTACAATTGCTGCTATTACTTTAGATAACGGGTTCTTAGGTCCTAAAGGTCCTGCTAATGTTGTTCCTACTACCACTAAAATTGCTACTCTAGCTGCTGTTAAATTTGTTAATATTACTAACTAGCTAGGTATAGGTCCTTAAGATGCTAAAAGACCTGATTTCTTAAAGGGAAAGTCTTCCTGTAAATACCGCAGGTTTTGCGTTAATAATCTTGCTTATAAAGTCGCTATAATCGCTATTGCTCACACTAGTCTAGCTAATGTAAGGGAAGCATTATAGCGGCTTTATTAGATTGATTGACGAATTTGTCAGATTAACGGTCAGGTCAAAGGTCTTTAAATCGAAGGTCGAAGATCGAAGGTCACAGGTCTTCGGATTGATCGAATTGAATCGAAGATCAAAGAATCAAAGGTTAAGGGTCTTCGAATTAATCGAAATCGCACGATCAATTGATTCAAAGGTCGAAGGTCTTTAAATCAAAGAATCGAAGGTTGAAGAATTGAAGGTCAAAGAATCGAAGGTCGAAGAATCGAAGGTCTTAGGATCGAAGGTCTTCAAATCAACGGATTGAAGGGTCTTCAAATCAACGGATTGAAGGGTCTTTAAATCAACGGATTGAAGGGTCTTCAAAGAGATCGAAGAATCTGACAATAGGCGCGATGCCTAAGGGAGCTATTAGGCCTAGCAAAAGGGATAGCTTTAATTAATTAGTTAGATTAACAGTCAAATTAAAGGTTAACGAATCTAACAATAGGCGCGATGCCTAGAGGGACTATTAGGCCTAGTAAAAGGGATAGATTTGACAGGCTTAGTAGGTTAGTTAACGAATAGTTAGTTTAGTGGCTTTTATTAAGCAGTAAAAGCGCTAGAGGTGCGTAATGATTAAAGAGCAATTGCTACCACTTGTTACGATATAGAATATAAGATATTATGAGTGTTAAGGTTATTATTAATTTAACTAGCTAGAGGCTAAAGCTATTGTCTAATATAGGGGTTCTAGGTTACGTGCTAGGCAACATCCGAAGTGGCAGGCCACTTGTCAATTCTAGCACGTAACAGTCTATGTCTTAAAGTCACTCTAGTATACTTTTAACATACTTTATATATCTTATAGGGTTATTACTATATATTAGGATATTATTAAGGTAAATAATATAGAATTTATTTATAAGTCCCTTGAGGGTATTATTAATATATTCCTAAAAAGTAGCTAGTGCGTTTACTAATCTAAATAGTATTATAAGTGTGAGAACAAAGGGATAGCTAGGCAAGAGGTATGGGGGCACTCGTATATTAACTAAAGCTTGCTAGGTCTAAGTGTGTTATACATATAAGTCGCTAGCTTATAGCTAGTAGCTTACTAGTGTTACATAAACCTAGCCCTAGGGTGTAGTATACCTGCCTAGTAGTGTGCTAGTATATAGGTATTATAAGTAAGGCCTTATAATTACCCCCTTATTTTTAGCTAGGCTTCTAAATAGCTTTTACTAGCTAGTATATAGCTATTTACTAAGTAATAGCTATATTAAAATAATAATAAATAATAGCTAGCGCTTAAGTATAAATTTACTTTTAACTCTCTTTTATATTATACTGTTTTCCCTTATATAACTATAGTAAACTTTTCTTAAATATTATTATATTATTAGTTCCTATTACTTTACCTTTATTACTTACTATATTATTACTATAGAATCTAATAAGGAAAGTATTATTATTATCCCTAATATTTATTAAAAGACTATACTTATATATATTATTTATATACTAGTTATATAGAATTTAAGAAGAATCCCTAGCTAAGCCTAAAGTCCCCTAAATTAACTATTAATTCCCTAGCTTTATAAGTATTATTACTAAGGAAAATACTTAAAGTATTATATTTAATATATAAAATATAGTAATACTTATAAGATAGTAAGTAAGTTATTCTTTCTAGGTTTTTAGTACTTAATTACTTATATTTCTTTAGGTAATACTTACTATAAAGGGAATTTCCTTAACCTTCTAGCTATTCTTAACTAGGTATAGGTTTTAATAAATACCCTAAGTAATTAGGTTTCTAAGGACCCTAAAGACTATATATTTTTAAAGGTAACTTACTACTATTTTAGTAAGAATTATTTAAACCTTATTTTAGGGTTTAACTATACTAATATTATATACTATATTTCCTTTAGTTTAACTAGTATTACTAAGGTTTATTAGGTATATTTCCTTATATATTCTCTAAGTCTTTACTTACTTCTTAGGTAAGCTATATTAGCCTTATACTAGTAATATATTATTTCACGCTAGTAACTCTTAGTTACTATATTTCCTAGCCTTATCCTTAGGATAGTAAGTTAGTACTTTTTCTTTATTACTTATTTACTAACTTTTTGTAGCTAAACTATCTTACTTATTATAATACTTAAAAAGCAAAGATAATCTTATATTTATATTATTATAATCTAGGATTTACACCCTAGGGGTAGTAAAGCATTGCTTTTTCTAGGTAATATAGTAAGTAGTCTAGGAGAATAAGAGCAACACTACTAAATACCTTCTTTATAATAGTATTATTTCCCTCCTGAGTACGAGGTAAAACTGCTTAGCTTACTACACCCTAATACCCTATTCCTTTAACTTCTTTTTATTTGCCTTATAAAGCTTATTATTAGGCTTACCCTTATTTTTTAGTATCTTTTCCCTTATATTATAAATACTATTAATTATCTTAAGGTTAGATTTATCTTCCCTTTCCTTCCCTTTGCTTTTCTTCTTTTTTACTATATTATTTAATATTTTAAATAGTGTGGTGTCTTTTTTATTACCTTTAGCTATACTATTATCTAATTAGTTAGTCGTTAATTAGTTAATTAGTAGCCTATGACCTACCTAGTAATATAATGGATGCAGTGCGTCTGTTAGTTTGTGTGTCTCTTGTAGAAAGTATTAATTGCGTTTACTAATTTTAAGTAAAGCGAATTAGATTAGCTGCAATTAAGGATAAGTTGTGGTTTTTTTTTTTAGTTTGCCTTAGAGCTTTAAAGGATAAGTTATAAGATAGAAGAGATATAGAGAGATAGAATAAACATAGTTACAAAGAAAGGGAAATTACGTTAATTTATACTATAAGTAAAACTTAAATAGATTTAAGTTTAACTGCGGTCGCAAATTATAACTCTTACGTAATCATAGTTATAAAGTTTATTATAAACTTTATATTAACCTTTAGCCCCTAAATTTATAGCTTAAAGCTTATTCCTTTGTTTATGTTTTACCTAACACTATAGTAATTATTAAATTTACTTATTAATTATTATACTAGCTAGGTATTACTAGTAATTTTTTTGTTCCTTGAAAATTAGATGCATTAGCCACAGCCAATGATCCCAAAAAAATTAAAAATCAATAATAGTATTATTTTAATACATAAGGGTATAACTATAGAAGGGTTTCCCTTAAAACTCCTCTCCTTATAAGGATGTTTTCTTTTATTATTTAGTAAATAGTTTAATAGGTTTTTAATTAGAGTATAATAGTAGCTAATAAGGCTAGGCCTTTTTATAATTACCTTATCCCTTATTACCTATAACTTACTTATATCTTACTATGCTTTTTTCTTATTTTAATTTAATAGAAAGCCTAAATTATATATTAAGCACCTTCTATATCTTCTACTACTACTTATTAATTATATTTACTTAGCTAACCCTTTTACTTTACTAGGTATTTATTACCTTTATAAGTCTTTTTATAATTCTTAACTTCTTTAACTTTAAATTTATTATCTTTATCTTTAAGGTCTAGTATTAGTATTTCTTTATTTATAGTGTTTTCCTAGTAATTCTATAGCTTTAATAAGCTAATATAAAATATATTATATAGTTAACTATACTTATTAGGTAGTGCTAGTTAGTATGCTTATTTACTTACTATATTAAGTATGTAAAATAGCCTAATAAATCTAGGGGTTAGCTTTTATTTTATATTCTTAAGTCTAATATTCTTTACTAATAGTAGTATAAGGTCTTCTCTTTTTAGGGTTAGTAGCTAGTATTATTAGTTATAGTACTTTGCTTACACTTTAGTAGCTTTTATCTAGTTATATACTAGTTTCTCCCTAACCTTATATAGCTTTTCTATATATATATAAGCTTCTAGGACTTTCCCTTTCTTACTCTTACCTTTAAGAGCTAGGTAAAACTTAGGTAAATAGCCTATAAAAGCGTAGTTTAGGGAGTAACTTATTATTTTATTAATAGTATTATTACATATAAATTAAGCTATTAGGAGTAATTTTAGCTATAGGTGCTAGTTTTCTTTAATAAAACACTATAAGTAATGCTTTAGTACTTAGTTTATCCTTTCTATTTACCTATTAGTTTAGGGGTAAAATACTATTAAAAGCCTTTGCTTTATGTTACGTGGCAGGATACGCTTGGCCACAAGCAATAGTAACAAGGACAGATTCGGCCCTTTAGACAGAGGAATTAACTTACTTCTTATATTATAACCTGCACCTAACAGCAGCTATCACAAGTAAACTTAGTATGACTTACGACCTGTTAAATCCGTTAGCCCCTCTAGCGGATTTGACCTAATAACGTGCAGAGCTAGCACGTAACACTTTATATATAATAAGTAATATATATCTAACTAGAATTAGCTTATAAACACTAAGCCTTTATTAGATATAATGCCCTTTAGTGCCTTAAATTAAAGCTTAATTTCCTTATAGAATAACTTTACTAATTTAGCTACGTTAATTATAGTCTTTATAAGGAGAAAGATAAAGTACTTAGTAAATTAGTTTATAATTACTAGGATTATATTAGTTTCCTGCTTACCTAGCTATACTAGTAGTAATCCTATAATAAAGTTTATTAAGATCTTTACTTATAGTTACTTTAGTATTAGTAGTAATTTAAGGGTTTTATATAGGTAATACCTCCTAGCTACTATACGCTAGCATACTCTATAGCTAGATATATAGTCTAAAATAGCTTTACTTATTACTAGCTACTAATAGTAATATTTTAATAGCTTAAGAGTGTGTTTAGTTTTAAAGTAACTTACTAGTAAATTATTATAGTATAGCTATAAAAGCTTTTATTATAAGATAGGCTCCTATAGAATAACTACCTAGGCTTTATATATTAGAAGGCCCCTTATACTACATAACTATAGACTAGCTTTCCCCCTCCCTTTTACTTAGGAGTTAACCTTACTTTTATGTTTTTATAAATCTAAATCTTAGTCTTATGCCTTTTATAGTAGTTATACTAATAGTTTATTTACTATAGATTAGTAAGGATTTAGTAATATAATAGCCCCCTAAATTACTTATACTATACTAATATCTTAGATATATATTACTTTCTTCTTAAAAGTACCCTTATTTAGCTAACCTATTACTAGATTTATAGTAGCTAACTAGCCTTTTACCTAGGCTACTAAGGTAGTAGTAGGTTTTAAGACTAGCGCTATACTATAACTTCTTTAATATATTAGTACTTCTTTATTTACTATATAAGGAGCTTCTTTTACTATATAAGTAACTACTATTTTTCTTTAAAGCTCTAGTAAAAGCGCCTTATTTAATATAGGTTTACCCTTATAATTAGACTTTCTTAGTAGTATATTTATAAGGTTACTTTTCCTTAGTTTATACTTAATTATAAAATAGAAAGGGCAGAGAAATATACACTATTATACCTACCTTCTATTTAGCTTTTACTACCTTATAAAGGTCTATAAGTTATAGTAGTTTAATAAGGCTTTTATAGGTATCTCTATGCCTTTAATATAGTGTTACTAATATTTAAATAACTTTACTATAGTAAGTAACTCTTAATTAGCTATGCTATAGTTATATTTAGTGTTTATAAACTTCCTTAACTAAAAGGCTACTAAATACTAATAGCCCTTATTATCCTACTAAGATAGGATTCCTATTATTATAAAAATTAAGGTATTTATCTTAATACTGTTAGGAGCACGGAGGCTAGGGAGTCAGGGACAGAATAGTTATATAATGGAACCCTTAGATAAGCCTTAGGTTATGCAAATAACTAAGTAGCTATTAGATAGCTATGTGTATATAGTAGGGTATTTAAATAAGGACTACCTATAAGGTATATAAGAGATTAGAGTTTAAGACCTTTATATACTTACCCTTAAGTAGTAGCTCTCTAGCTATAACTAAAAACCTTAGCCTTTACTTTATTTATATTTTCTTAATCTAGTTATAATAAGTTAAACTCTTAAACCCTTTAGGGTAAATAGACTATTAGCTAGGTTTAAATACAAAGAAGCTATAGAATATTTACTTAAAATATACTTATATTACCTAGTAAAAAAGATATAAACTTATAGTACCTAGGGAGTAACCTATATACCCTAACTTTAAGGCCTAATAATAAAAGAGTATAATAAACATTACTAACCCTAATTAATATAGTAATACTAAATCTAGGAATAATAATAACTTAGATAAGCTAGAGTATTACTATAAGGTTATATAAACCTAGCTATAATATACTTATATAAGGTAAAATATTATAAATATAAAAGCATAGCTTAAAGAAATTAAGGTAAACCTATAATTAGCTAGATTAGGTAAAGAATTTATAATTACCCCTTAGATACTTATACTAATTAATCCCTTATTCCTAGCCTTCTTACCTAACCCTAACTTTATAGTAAGTATATACTTATAAAGCTTTATAAAATTATATTATAAAGTGCTAGTATATAAAGGTAATACCTATAAGAATTTATAGGTATACTTAGCGGATTTAAATATATTATTCTAGTTAAATCTAAGAACCTTTTATAATAATAAAACTAAGGTAATATATACTAGTAACTACCTAGCGAATAATATAAAGTAATAATAAATATATTATATAATAGTAAATAGATTAGTTAACTACTTAGCTTATTCTTAGGATAAATTTATATCCTAGTTAAACTTAGGAGTAATAAATAAGAATATAAGGTGCTTAGAAGCTACTAAAATATTACTAAATCTAAGGTAAAAGAATAACTAGTTTTTCTAGTCTTTCTTAAGACTTTAAACTAAAGTAAAAGCTAAATTACCTAACTAAATCCTTATATACTTAAGGATAGTAATTTTCCTAAATAGCTTAAATAATACTATAAGGAAGTATATAGTTAGCTAGGAGTTTCTAATATCTTAGAGCTACCTATAAGGATAAGGTAAAAAGACTAAAGTTATAATAATATTTATATTAAATAATTATAATAAAAACTATAATAATAAAGAAAGTAAGAGAAAAAATAATACTTTAGCTTCCTTATAAATAACTTATAGTAAAACTTATAGTAACTAAGTATAAGTTAAAGACTATTTAAGTATTATAAATATAGTAGTCCTAGATATAGTATAAATAAATATAAAGTAGTGAATTATTTAATTTATAAAAGTAGTAAGTATATAACTAAGAAGTATAAGGATAGTAGTAATAAGACCTTAGACCTTAATAAAATTCTAATTAAGTTAGTATAAGCCTAGGATAATAGTCTTACTATAAAGAAACCTATAGATAAGAGAATAAGAATATAGGTATTCTTATAGTAAGATAATTACTAGTTAGCTATACTAGTGCTATTTAATATAGGTGTAAAGTATTTAATAATTTACCCTAAATTATTATTAAAATAGGATTAGAAAAATATAAAAAATAGAGATAATACTAGAAAGCATAAGTAAGAATAAAATCCTATATAAAGGAATCTTATATAAGCTAATTAAGGTAAAAGATAGCATAGGCTATATAAAGGTTTACTAGATTAGCTACTATATTACTAATATAGGAGAGGGGATGCTCCTAGGTATAAATTAGACCCTAGAGTATAAACCTATAGTAATAAATTAGAAGTAAAATTTTTAAAGGTTTCTAATAACTAAGAATTATATTATACTTACTATAAAGAAGTAATAATTATATAAGGTAGTAAAATAGTTATTTATTATATTATTACTAGTATTACTAAAGATTAAGGTAATTAAGCCTAGGGAAAAAGAAAGGAGACTAATAAAGACTTATTAGTAAATAATATAGTAAGTAATAACTAAGGTTATAGTATAGCTATAGTAATAGTAATAAAATATACTTATTTTCTAAAAAAGAAAAAACTAAGAAATATAATAGCACTTTAGGTAATATACTATAAGGAGGTAGTAGTAACTATATAAGAAATAAATAGTAATATAACCTAATAGTAAATCCTAGAAGAGTATATAGAGTTTATAAATATATTTTAAAAAATCTAGCTAGTAAGCTTCTAGAATTAGGTAGCTATACTTATATAATTAAATTAGAAAAGAGGAAATAACTACCCTAGGGACCTATATATAACCTAGCTAAAAAAGAGCTAGAAGTACTTAGGAAGTACCTAGTAAGTATATAGGAAAAAGGGTAAATTAGAAGATTAACTAGTCTAGCTAAAGCCTTAATTTTATTTATTCTAAAAAATTAGGGAAATTAAGGCTTTATATAAATTATAAGGGCCTTAATAGAATTATAGTTAAAAATAAGGCCCCTTTACTATTAATCTCTAAAATCCTTAACTAATTAGTAAGTGTAAAGGTTTTTATATTACTAGATCTTTAAGAAGTATACTACTAGCTATATATTTATAAAGGTAATAAGTAAAAGATAGCTTTCTAATACTACTATAGCCACTTTAAATATCTTATAATACTATTTAGATTAGTAAATATACTAGCTACTTTTTAGGAATATATTAATAATGCCCTTAAGGGACTTATAAATAAATTCTATATTATTTACCTTAATAATATCCTAATATATAGTAGTAACCCTATAAGATATATAGAGTATATTAAAAGTATACTGAAGTAACTTTAAGATATAGACCTTTATATTAACCTTAAAAAGTGCTAATTTTCTATTAGGTAAGTGAAATTCCTAGGTTTTATTATATCTAAAAAGGGTATTAAGATAAAACTATTATAGATTAAAGCTATTATAACCTAGCTAATACCTTATAGTGTATTTAATATTTAATTATTCCTTAGGTTTACAGGTTTTTACTAATACTTTATAAAATAATATAGTAAGGTAGTAATCTTACTAATAAACTATTTAAAAGGTATTTAGCTAGTAAAGTTTAAGCTAAAACCTAGTAAACTAGTAATATTTAGAGAACTTTAAAAGAAGTTTTAAGAGGTACTAATTTTAGTATATTTTAACTTACTTTACTTACTAAAAGTAAAGATAAATATATCTAGTTATATAATTAAAGCTATACTTATAATATTAGTGCTAGGTAGCTAGCACTTAGTAGTATATTTTTTAAGGAAGTTAACTAATATTAAACTTTATTACTTAATACCTAATACTAAGTTATTAGTAATCTAAGAGGTATTTTAAGCCTAGAGATATTACCTTATGTATTTTTCTTATTAAATTATAGTTATTATAGACTATCTAAACTATAAGTACCTAGCTATAAAGCTAAAGCTAACTAGTAAGTAGGTAATAGTATTAGATAAGCTTTATTTATTTAATTTTAGGATTAAATATTATATAAGTAAGTTAAACCTTACTAATACTTTATTAAGAAAAGTAAATTATATTAGTAAGAAGCATAAGATAAAGGTATTAACCTTATAGCTACTTAACTTCTTATCTAAATTTAATAATATTAAGTAATAGGAATACTATATAAATAATAGTGCTATTATAAGTTCTAGTATTATATTACTTAGCATAGCTAATATTTTATTATAAAGACACTATAATAGCCTTACTAGCCTCTAGGGTTTTAAGAAGTTATAACTTAATTATATTATTAAGGAACTTAATAGTCTAGTAAAGCCTAGTAGTAATATATAAACTAGGTTTATTAATTCTAAGTAGTAAGGTTATGCCTTATCTATATTTTTTAATATTTCTATAAGTCTAGTAAGCTTATAGGTTAGGAGTCTAGCTAGGTTAGTAGCTAGTAAGTAGCATAAGTGCCCCTTTAAAATGTTACTTATTTATAATTTATCTATAAGTCTATAGGCATACTATAAGCTAGCTACTTATAGTAGTATTATAGTAAGAATATAAGTAGTCTAGTAAACCTCTTCTAAGTTTATATATAATGCTTATTCTATACATATAAAATTAGAGGCTTTAATTTAGGTTATATTATTTTAAGTATAGTAAGGTAATAACTTTACTATAGGTTATAGAAAGCTACTTTAGAGTAGTAACCTAGAAGTGTTATAAATATAGTTTATTAGGCCCTCTAAGCTATTAATATTTAAGAATTAAGTTTTTATTCTAGCTAGTATAAGAAAGGAAATTTTACTACTTACTTATAATAACCTAGTAGTAAGCTACTAAGGAGTTAGTAAGACCCTTTATTATATTATAAATTAGTATTACTAGCTATTAATAAAGAAAGACACTAAGTTATATATATAAACTTATATAAGCTATTAAAATTTAAAGCTAAGGTATTATAAACCTTATAGTAAGCTAGTAATACTACTAGTGCCTAATTAGCCTTTTTAAGAATTATTAATAGATTTTATTATAAGGCTACTACCTATAAGAGATATAAATTAGACTTATAATATAATCTTAGTTATTATAGATTATTTTACAAAATATAGTATTTATATCCCTATTTTAACATAACTAACTAGTAATAGGTTAGCTACTATATTTCTAGAATACATTTTTAAGGACTATAATACCTTAGAAAGTATTATTATAGACTATAGTTTAATATTTACTAGTAGGTTTTAAATAACCTTTTACTACCTTATTACTACTAAGTAGTAACTAAGCACTATATTTTACTTATAAATAAATAAGTAAATAAAATATTTAAACTAAGTTTTAAAGCATTATTGAAGAGCTTTTACTTACTTTAATTAGACTAACTAAGTAAATAACTTATTAATAGTATAGTTTATATATAATATAAGTATTTACTTAACTTATAGCTATACCCTAGTAAAGGCACTATAAGGTTATAACCCTAGAGGCCTATAGTAAGTAGTTATAAATGTTCTAGTAGTAAATAACTAGGTAAAGACTTAAGTAATTATACTAAGAGATAAATATATAGTAATTAAGTAGCTTTTAAGTAACTTATAAACCTAGTATATAAAGCACTATAATAAGAAGCAAACTTTAATAAAGTTTAAAGTAAGTAACTATATTTTATTATTTATAAAGAATATAAACTTATAATAACCTAGTAAGAAGCTAAGTATAAAGTACCTAGGCCCTTATAAAGTTAAAAAGGTAATTAGAACTTATAGATTAGTATACTAATTAAAGCTACTACCTAGTATATAATTATATAATATTTTTAATATTACTAACCTTAAACTATTTATAAGAGACTTAACTAGTATAAAGGATATATCCTTACTATAAGATAATATTATAAATAATAAACAAGAGTTTAAGGTTAAAAGAATTATTTTATATTATTATAATAAGAGATATTAGAAATACCTAGTTAAATAGAAAGGCTATAATACTTTAGAGAATTTATAGGTTAAGAGAAGAGATTTTATTATAATAAATATTATTAATAATTATAAGTAGTAACTAAGTAGCTAGTTTATAAATATAAAGGTGTATTTAGTAAAGATTAGATAGTAATAGTAATATATAAAAAAAAACCTAGATAATTTACCTTATAGCTACCTAGCACTATTTACCCTATGTTTATATTAGGCCCTAGCCCCTAGTATTATTATTTTTATCCCTAGGCACTAGGTTAGTAGTAAGACCCTAGGTAAGGGATTTATCTTTATTATTAGAGAAATCCCTCTCCTTATAAATATATATATAAAGCTTACCTAGAAAGTCTAATAGCCTAATATAAGTAAGAAGCATAAGTATATATATAGTAAGCTATTAGTAAGTTAGTAAGGCTATAAGTAAAAATATTAAGAAACTTACTAAGGGAAGGTTTTATATAATAAAGTATAAGCTATTAAAGATATTAATCTAGACTTCTAGATTAATAGTATTACTTAGTAGTAATATAGTAATTCTCTTATTAGTATTAGCCTCTTATATAACCTCTATAGTTAGCCTTACTTATTTAGCCTAGCTATGCTTATTAGTATTCTTTATAAATAAAAATGTATTATAAAGTTTATATTTTATATATATTAAGTACTAGTAGTATATTAGTAATAACCTAAGTTATAAAGATAAATATATATATATATTATTAAGAAAGTAAGGATTATTATTAGAGATAATATAACTATTAATATACTTAAAAAGCGCTTAGTATAATTTTATAAAGTAAGTAAAGTATTAGTAATATATTAGTATAAGTATAAGTAGTAAAGAAAAGGAAGATATACCTTTAAATAGTCTTTATTATTTTATATATAATAAGTATATTTTATTAAGTTACTTATATAAGTTAGTAGTAATATATAGTAAGGTAGTAGTAAAGTTATACTTAAGGAGTTAGTACACTTAGTTAAAGTAAATTTACCTTTAGTAATATACTATAAAATAATACTATTACTATCTTTAGGGGTAATAGCTTATATTACTACTTACTATATATAGTATATATAAGGAATTTTTATACTACTAGTATTACTAGCTATAAGTTAGTAAGGTATATACTAGGGGTTAGAGATATTATACTTATATTAAAATTTTTAAAGCTATTTACTTCTTAGGAGATTTTTAAGGAGATATTTAAGGGGTTTTCTTAGCTATTAGAGAATTTAATAAAATAGAAATACTATAGTGCTTAGATATAATTTACTATTAGTAAGTTAGTAGTAATATACTATAGGAATGTAAGTATAGAAAGTAAAGTAACTAATATTTTAGTATTTAAAAGTGTTAGTATCACAGGGTATTGAATTCAATGTAATAAGATCGTGAGCCCGAAGAATAGTATTATCATTGATTATCTATTCTAGGCTACGTTGTTTTTCGATGTGTAAAAGAGAAGTTAGAAACTAGAAGCTATGATAATAAAGGCAAAAGAGGTTACGCGTTTATAGCCCTACAATTCCTAGCTAATCACAAGGCTAGGTTATAGGTTACGTGCGAGGCTTACGCGTAGCCTAAGCTTTTGCTAGGTAATTATAGCTACTACTTACGTAATTAATATTACCTTTGTTTTAACACTAGAACCTCTCTCTTTTAATATAATTATTAATGCGCGATATTAATTATAAAAAGAAAAAGAAATAATAGATTAATAACTTAATTAATAGGGAAAATAAGAAAGGAACCTTATAGCCTATTAGGGCATATTATAGCTAATAAAAGGGAAAAATAATCTTACTTAACCTATAAGCCTATATAAGGATAAGTAAGTCTTTTCTAAATCCTTTCCTTCCTTAAAATAACACTATTATTTACACTATAGTATGTAAATAATATTTTCCTTCTCTTACACACTACTATTAATCTCTATAATCCACTAGAAGGGGTCTAATAGCTAGCGCAAGCGTAGTTACCCTCCTAGAGAATTATCTCTCTTATTACGCGTGTTTTATATATAAGTAACTTATCCCTTTATCTAGATAGTTATCTAGTTAGTAAAGATAAAGCTCTTAAAGGCCTTATTAGGTAATACCTTTATTAAGGCATTAGCTAGGTTATTTTCTTTATTAATTTATTAAATCTTATAAAGCTCTTAGCATTTATATAATTACTAAAAGGCTATAATATTAATTATTAGGCATTTCTCCTTTATTATGCTAAGCTTAATAAGGTATTTATATAAAGAGTATAAGTCTATATATATAATAATTAGGATTATTAGGAGCTTTAGTTAGTTAGTAACTAGGTTTAAAGTTATTACTAGTGCATAGGCTATATTAACACTAGCTACTATACTATAGACTTCTAAGGTAAGTACACTTTATATAACTCTCTTACTCTTTATTAAGCTAAAGTGTATAATATTACCTTTAATTATAAATTTACTATTAGTATAGTCTTTATTAGCTAGAATTATTATATATCCTAGTTATAAGAATAAGTCCTTATTATTAGCAAAGAATTTATTTACAAAGGTAAAGAGCTTTGCTTTCTTAAGGTTTATTAGGATAAATATTAAGCCTCTATTTAGGTAGTCTATTTACTACTTTAGGCAATAATTAAGGGCCTTTATATTCTCTAAGGTTAGCTCTTAGTATTATGCTATAATAAATAGATTAAAACAAGCTTCTAGTTAATATATTAAGGTAATATAAGCACCTTATACTCTTTGCTTAATATATTTATACTTTAAATTAGTTATAGGAACTAAATCTAGCTTATTACTTTATCCCTTTTACTATATCTTAATAGCATTATTCTTTAGTGTAATAATGCCTTTATTAAATATAAGGGGATTATCCTTAGTTAGGAATTACTTTAGCTTTATATTAAAGCTAGTAGTAACTATCTAGGCCTCCTCCTTCTTAGAGAACTTCTTATCTAAGAGGCTAATAGTATTATTAGTTTATATTCTAATGTAAGCAAAGTTAGGCTTTCCTTTGTAATTATAAGTAAGCATAGATTATATATAAAGGTTTCTATCTAGAGATTCTCTTTATAATACTTATAATATATAACTTACTAGTATGTTCTAGCTTTTGTAATACTATAGAGAGGTTTAATAACCTTTAGAATTATTCTAGGTAGGTAAAGGTGCTATATTTAAATTAGTAAGCACGCTAGGATTAGCTACTCTAGGAATATATATGCTTGTATGTATACTTAATAAATATCCCGTAGCTATATAAGGAATTTCCTTAGCCTTACTAATAAGGCTATTATAAGAATAAGATATTAACTTACTTATTAAATTATTAGGGCCTATATAAGGATAGTTTATTTCCCTTTATTCTTATATCCTTAGATTATAAGGTATGATTTTTATAGGGTTTTATTATCTTACCCTTAATTTTGTTAATAATATAAGATTTAAAGATTTAAAGCTTACTATATTCTTTTTTATTAAATATAATAAATTTAAATACTCCTTACTTAATTAGGGTTTTAATCTTTACCTTTATTAACTCCTTAAATAGTTCTCCTAGGGTCTTAATAATCCCTTCCTTATATAACTTAATTACTAAGGTAAGGTTATTAACTTCCTTTATTAATAGGAAAATATTAGTCTCTTAGGGTATTACTAGGGGGTTCTTTTAGGGTTTTTTATGCTTACGCTTTAGAGGTATTACTAGCGCTAAGTCCTTATCTTAGGCCTCTTACTTTTCCTTTTTTTCCTCCTTATTAAGCTTTATTAGCTATTAGTTTACCTATAGCTTCTTATTAGGATTATTATAATAAGGCTTAATAAAGGTTAATCTAAAGGTCTTTAGGCCTCTAGGGAGGTTAAGTATATAGCTCTCTTTATTTATAGCTAATAGCTTATATAGGCCTCTTTATCCCTTACTTTCTTACTAGACTTAGACCTTTAATCTAAGTAGTAAGCTAAGGGTCTTTAATATATCTAGGCTATTATATATAGTAAGGGCTTTATTAACCTTCTAGATAGTATAAAGCCTCTTAATTTCTTTAGTAGCTTTTTATACTATAATTATATACTATAATTATATACTATATAATATTTAGTAATAGTAAGGATTTGCTTATTATACATAGGTAAGCACTAAAGATAAGAACTATTAAAATAAGGCTATTTAGGCCTATAGTATTATTTAAGGCCTTTACTACTATTTATAAAGTAATAGGTTTAGGTATTATAGGGCATTTATATCTAATAATATTATAAGCCTTATAAAGCGGCTTATAATATCTCTTAACCTTCCTAATACTATAGTATGCTTTAATAGGAATCTCTTTAATTAAAATTAATATTAAAGCTGTAAATTATTTTAATTTATTACTATAGAAGTTTATACTAGTATTTATAATAATTAAATCTAGAGGGCCTTAATACATATTAATCTAGTATATCCGGAGGGCTTCCTAGGTAGTCTTTATAGAGATATTCTTTATAAATTTTACTATATTAAACGCTATAGCTATATTTATAGCGTAAAGTATAGGGTAATTACTATTAAGGTAAAAGATATTTACTATAACCTTAAAGTTAAAGGTATACTTATCTTTTAGGGTAAATTTAAAGTAATTAGGGCTATTTATATATATCTAGTATTAGTAGTATACTCTTATTAGCTTTTTAATAGCTTTAATATTAACTTTATACCCTAATTTGCAAAGAACCTTATATAAGCGTCTAATTAATAGGTATCTAAAGTAATAATATAATTATTATAGCTTACCTTCTATAAGGTAGCTTTAGGTAATTACTTCTTCCTTTTATATAAGAAGTATTTAGGCATGCCTTTATTTATAAATTATAAGGACTTTAATATCTCCTTATTATAGTATATTCTTAGAGATATTAAAGTTAATTTATAATTAATCTATATTATTAAGGGATAAAGGGAAGGGAGTATTTATAGGGATAACCTAAAAGAGAATATCCCTAAAAGGGGTAAGTATATTAATTACTTTAAGCATAGGAATTAGCTCTCCTACGCTAAATCTAATAATAGCCTTCCTTGCCTTAAATTTATTAAGCTATATCTCTAGTATTATACGTTATAAAGTAAGGAATTAAGGGTGCCTTACTATAAAGAACTTTATAGCATTTATATTAGGCATAATCCCTTAGAATATTATATATAAGTAGTAATCTCCTAGTATAAATATTACTAGAGTATTATTAGATAGCTTTTACTAGAAAAAATCCTCCTTACTTAAGCTATAAAAAGCTACTTAGTTTATAAGGATTTAAACTATTCTTTTACTATTAAGCTACATACTATAATTAAAAAAGCTTATAAGTACTAGCCTATTTATATTATTAAGGCTATCCTTAAATCTAATACTTTTTATATACTTAGTAATCTTATTATTAGTAGGAGATTATAACTCTTATTTACCTTTATACTATACAAGGAATAAATTATATAAGTTATTAGTAAGATTTATAAGATAATAATTCTTATAACATTAAAATACCTGGGGGGAATAGCCACAAAACTATCATTTAAAAGTCCTCCCTATAAAGATACTAGGATAGTTAGTATTTATTAAGGGGGTAGCCTTAAAGGTAGTAGTTCTAGGGGTTATAGTTCCTTCTAACCTTTCTTCTCCTTATATTAGAAAGTAAGAAGTACTATTCTTTAGGCTATACTAAAGGGTATATTACTAGCCCTAGGTAATAAGGTTTGATTTTACTAATAATTATTATAATTAAGGGTATTTTCTATAGGGTAGTTAGGTTTCTCTTACTATATAATCTTAGGTAAAGGTATAAATAAGGGAATTACTTATAAGTACTTATAAATAGTATTCTTTAGTGTCCTTACTTCTAGAGTAGCTAATTTTTAAAGAGAGAATTAGTTTATTAATCCCTTTAATAGTAATTAGACTAATAGGTATAGTAAAGGGGTAAGGTATTAAATCCTAATATCTTTATTATTTAAAAGATTATAAAGGAAGTTTTTATTCTTAAGGTTTTTCTAGAAGTTTATATACTTCTTCCTAGCTTCCTTAATCTCTTTAAAGGTCTAGAATTAGAATTCTTCCTAGGTTACTATCTCTTTAAGGTTATTAGCTATTTTTATACCTTTTCTAATAGTTATGTAAACCCTATTATAAAGGAGGTAGTCTTAGATAATATTTTAGTAAAGATTCTTTCTTTTTATAAACTTATACCTTATTTATCTATAGAAGTTATTACTAAATTTAAAGAAAAGTGTTTACTTAAATAGTCTTTACTCTTTATATTATTTAGCCTTAATAAGGATATAAAGTGTAATCTCCTTAGGCATAGTTATCTCTTTATACTTAGAATTTCCTATTTATTAAAGTAAGTCTTTTATAATATATAGGTATAGCTTTAAAGAGATATAAGGGAATTAGGTAGTATAATAAGTAGTATAGTCTAGGGTTTTACCTTTATTAGGGTATTCTTTATTATCTCTAGTTCTAATACCTTTTATAATGTTATTATATTTATTACTTTTGCTTAGGACTTTAAATTAACTAGTAACCCTTAATAGGCTAGCTATATTTAATATCTTAACTAAGTAAGTAATAATATAAGGAAATAACTCTTTTAGTATAAAGAGGTAAGAGAGTGTAAAGGTAAATTATAAAAATTATATTACTAATATAAAGGATTATAAGGTAAGGTAGTTAACTTTAAATACGTGATAAAACGCATAATAAAAAGAATAAGGGGATAGCTTAGCTATTAGTATTAAACCTTTCTTTATTATTTTAAAGTCTATATAGATTAAATATTAATACTAAAGTAAGAAAAGAGCTATGTTTATACCTCTTTATTAGCATAACTTTCCTTTAAATATAGCCCTCCTATTTCATAGGGTAAGCTATTATTAGGTAAGCTACCTCTTCTAATATAACCTTGCTAATTTGCGGTGTTCAAAGACTACGTAGTTATTTGTGAAGGTAACTACTAATTAGTGTTAGTATTATAGGGTATTGAATTTAATGTAATAAGATCGTAAGCCTAAAGAATAGTATTATTATTGATTATCTATTCTAGGCTATATTATTCTTTAATATATAAAAGAGAAGTTAGAAACTAGAAGCCACAATAATAAAGGCAAAAGGGGTTACGCGTTTGTAGCCCCATAATTCCTAGCCAATCACGAGGCTAGGTTGTGGGTCACGTGCGGGGCTTGCGCGCAGCCTGAGCTTTTGCTAGGTAATTGCGGCTGCTGCTCGCGCGATTGATATCACCTTTGTTCTAACAAAAAGGGATTAAGTATTTAAGTAAGATTAGATATAGATAATAAAATAATATTATAGGATATTAGTAACTACTATAATAGTAGCTATAAAGCTACTAGGTTATAGATAAGGGTAACTTATAATATTAAAGGAGAATATAAAGGAAGAGAATATATAAAAGTAAGGAAAAGTAAGCCTCTTTTATATTAGCCTTAGACCCCTAAGTAATTTATATGCTATATATAGCTAATCTAGAAATTATAATATTTATAGTTATAGCTACTACTAGTAAATATATATACTAGCTATAAACTCCTAGTAAGAATAATATAATATCCCTAATATTAGATAAGAGCTTATTTATTTTAAATAGCATATAGTACCTTATCTATTTAACCTAATTATAAAATCTAATATAAGTAATTTACTTACTTAGTATTAATAACCTATTAGGTAAAGGTATATATATTAGAAGTAATAAAGTAGTAAGTATATAGCTATTTAAAGCTAGAGAGTAAAGAAGGGATTGCCTAGAACCCTATAACTTTTATTTTATTATCCTAAGTAAATATAATAGCTATATACTTATAAAATAACTAGTAATATTAAATACTATTATAAGCTATATATAGTATACTTATATTAGCTAAGTAGCTTCTTTTTTAATTAAGAATAATTATATATTAAGGGGGTAGTATATTAGAAGTATAAAGACTAGGGAGTTAGGGATAGAATAGTTACATAATAAAACCCTTAGATAAGCCTTAGGTTATGTAAATAACTAAGTAGCTATTAGATAGCTATGTGTATATAGTAAGGTATTTAGATAAGGATTACCTATAAGGTATATAGGAGGTTAAAGTTTAAGACCTTTATATACTTACCTCTAAGTAGTAGCTCTCTAGCTATAACTAAGAACCTTAGCCTTCACTCTGTTTATATCTCCCCGATCTAGTCGTGACAAATACACACCGCTTAACTTAGGTTATAATATTAGAGTAAAGGCGCTTGCTAAAAGATATCTTTTAGCTAGTTAAATGCTAACCATTTCTTTTCTTTAAATATAAACCTCCTAGTCTAAATACTATTTTAACTACCCTTTATTAACATATAAAGAGGTATTATAATCCTAGAGTATTTATAAATAAACTATTAGTAAAAGTTATAAAATCTAAGAAATAACTATATATCCTTAAAACTTATTAGCTTCTTCTATTCTCTAATTATATTAACCTAGTAAGTATTTATTAATATCTTATTAATAAAGAGAATAAACCCTAGGAATTTTATAGATTTCTTATAAAAAGAATACTTAGAGGGTTTTATATATAACTTTACTAACCTTATATATTCTAGGACTTACTTAATATATTTAGTATGCTTCTCCTTTATCTTAGAGAAAATTAAGATATTATTTAAATACACTATATAAATAGTATTAACTAGCCTATAAAGTGCCTTATAGATATAGCTTTAAAAGGGAGCTAGGGTATTAGTTAACCTAAAAGGTATTATAAGGTATTTATAGTGCTTATAATATATATAAAAAGCTATCTTTTACTTATTACTCTCTTTAATATAAATTCTATAGTATATATTCTTAATATTAATCTTTAAGAAGAAATAGGCCCCTTAGTATTAGTTAAGAATCTCTAAAATTAGGGGAGAGCATAGTAATTCTTCTATATTACCTTATTAAGTCCCTAATAGTCTATATATAGTTAAAGCGTTCTATCCTTCTTTAGTATAAATAGGATAGGTATGCTTACTAGGCTCTTTAAGGGTCTTATCTAGCTTTTCTTTAGGTTATTATTAATATATTCCTAGAGCTCTTTAAGTTTACTTTAGGAGAGAGAGTAAATTAGTCTATATAGAGGTATTACTCCTAGTATAAGATTAATTACGTAATTAGTTAACTTCTTTAATAAGAGACTCCCTGCCTTATTTAATATAAATATATCTTTAAACTTATATAGCTTCTTAGGGATATCTTTAATAGTTCTATATACTTTTACTTTATCTTTATCTTTAAGAGGGATAAACTTATTTTCTATTACACTTATAATAGCATATATAATTATTTTATTACATGTTATCTTTATAAACTTATAGGGAGTTAGTAGTAAAAAGGCTACCTTTCTCTTCTTAAACTACTATTCTTATAAGTATAAGTAAAGGTATATATATTCTTCTATAAGTATGTGTATTCTAATTAATATAAGGCTTCCCTTTACTCTTAGGTTTTTATTAATAGCTATATATAGTAGTTTAAGGTTTTTTTTTACCCCTTAAGTCTTAGATTATAATAAGTACCTTATAAATACTATATTAAGAAACTATAAGAGCTCTTACTACCTTTAGGATAGGTACTATAGCCTTAGCCTAATTAAGCTTATAAGTCTATATAAATTAGGCGCTAATAATATTAATCTTTGTGTAACTATTAAGATTTACTACTATTTTAATATCTTTATGCCTATAAATAGTAACTAGTATGTGGAATTAACATCCTACTAGTACCCTAGTGTTTAAGGTAAATATAAGGGCATTTACTTTTGCCTCTAGGAGTTTTCCTAACCTTCTTACTAGTCCTTCCTTAGCTTATTATAATTATAAGTAAGATAGTAAGTGCTACTATAATTATAGCACTACCTTCTTCCTTATAGTTTATTATTATTTAGATAGGTAGCTAGGGACTTTTCTTTATCCTTATTCTTATTCTTTTAGTCCCTATTTAGCTAATAGCCTTATAGAGAGTTATATCTTTAATATTAGGGGCTTTATATAAGCCCTTCTTTTTAAATTATTTAGCTTTTACTTATTCTTTAATATTACCTCCTAAAATTATTAGGTAAGTTATATAACCTTTTCTTATATTAGCCTAGTAATATCTATATATAAGTTAATATAGTCTTATAAGTTAGGAACTAATTTCATAAAGAATATAAGGGTATAGGTTTTTTCTAAAGCTTATTTAAGGTATTTCTTTAGTAAATCTAAGTAAATACTAAATTTAATAAGGCTCTAGCCCTCTTTTTACTTTATATTCTCTAGCTAAGTAGCTATTTATATATTATAGCTTATAAAGTCCTTAAGTAATATAAGGGTCTAGTCCTAGAACTTATCCTAGTTATTCTTAAGGTAATCCTAGCTATTAGCTAGTTATTCTTTAATATATTAGTCCTATCTTACCTAATAGTTTATATATATATAGTTAAGTATAAAAAGAATCTTTTAGTTATCTTAATAATACTTCTTTTTACCCCCTTAAAGGTATAGTTAAGATTATTAAGCTATATCTTATGCTTCTATAGGTTTATAAAGTATTAGAGTTTTATAATATTTTAGACCTTAACTTCTTAGCTACTAAGACTTAAGAATATACTAGCTTTTTAGCCCCTTTTTATTAGCACTTCTTCTTTATAAAGTTATAGTAAGTTAGTAAGTTTTTATTCTTACTCTTATAGTTTCTTAAGTTACTTAAGCTAGGTAATTTACCCTTTAACTACTATCTTTTTTTTCCTTATAGTAAAGGGTATAGTATTAAATAGGATTATAAAATATAGTATATCTCTAGCTATAGTATTACTATTATTTAGCAAATCCTAAGTAGTATATAGTATTACTTTAGTAAATTAGGTTATTCTCCCCTTATATTACTCTTAGGTAATTAGTAAGAGAAGCTTTAGAATTATAAAAATAAAGGAATAGCTAGGTAAGAGATATAAGGGCACTTATATATTAACTAAAGCTTACTAGGTCTAAGTGTGTTATATATATAAGTTACTAGCTTATAGCTAGTGGCTTACTAGTGTTACGTAGACCTAGCCCTAGGGCGTGGTGTGCCCGCCTAGTAGTGCGCTAGCGCACGGGTGTTATGAGTGGGGCCTCACAATAAGATATTTAAAATAGCTATAGTAGTATTAGAAAGCTATCTTTTACTTATTACCCTTATGGATATATAGCTAGTAGTATGCTTCTTAAAAATCTAGTAATGTAAAAACCTTTATACTTACTAATTAGTTAAGGATTTTAGAGATTAATAATAAAGAGGCCTTATTTTTAACTATAATCTTATTAAGGCCCTTATAATCTATATAAAGCCTTAATTTCCCTAATTTTTTAAAATAAATAAAATTAAGGCTTTAGCTAGACTAGTTAATCTTCTAATTTACTCTTTTTCCTATATACTTACTAGGTACTCCCTAAGTACTTCTAGCTTTTTTTTAGCTAGGTTATATATAGGTCTCTAGGGTAGTTATTTCCTCTTTTCTAATTTAATTATATAAGTATAGTTACCTAATTCTAGAAGCTTACTAGCTAGATTTTTTAAAACATATTTATAAATTTTACATACTTTTCTAGGATTTACTATTAAGTTATATTACTATCTATCTCTTATGTAATTACTACTACCTTCTTATAGTATATTACCTAGAGTGCTATTATGCTTTTTAGTTTTTTCTTTTTTAGAAAATAAGTATATTTTATTACTATTACTATAGCTATATTATAACCTTAGTTATTACTTACTATATTATTTACTAATAAGTCTTTATTAGTCTCCTTTTCTTTTTCCTTAGGCTTAATTACCTTAATCTTTAGTAATACTAGTAATAATATAATAAATAACTATTTTACTACCTTATATAGTTATTACTTCCTTATAGTAAGTATAATATAGTCCTTAGTTATTAAAAACCTCTAAAAAATTTACTTTTAATCTATTACTATAGGTTTATACTTTAGGGTTTAATTTATACTTAGAAGTATTCTCTTTTCTATATTAGTAATATAGTAACTAATCTAGTAAACCTTTATATAGCCTATACTATCTTTTACCTTAATTAGCTTATATAAGATTCCTTTATATAGGATTTTATTCTTACTTATACTTTCTAGTATTATCTTTATTTTTCTATGTTTTTCTAATTTTATTTTAATAATAATTTAGGGTAAATTATTAAATACTTTATACCTATATTAAATAGCGCTAGTATAGCTAACTAGTAGTTATCTTACTATAAGGATACTTATATTCTTATTTTCTTATCTATAGGTTTCTTTATAGTAAGACTATTATCCTAGGCTTATACTAACTTAATTAGAATCTTATTAGGGTCTAAGGTCTTATTACTACTATTCTTATACTTCTTAGTTATATACTTACTACTTTTATAAATTAAATAATCTATTACTTTATATTTATTTATACTATATCTAGGATTACTATATTTATAGTACTTAAATAGTCTTTAACTTATACTTAGTTACTATAAGCTTTATTATAAGTTATTTATAAAGAAGCTAAAGTATTATCTCTTTTTTTTACTTTCTTTATTATTATAGTTTCTATTATAATTATTTAATATAAG
The DNA here is from genome assembly GCA_030389615.1 of Epichloe typhina subsp. poae. Classification (NCBI taxonomy): domain Eukaryota; kingdom Fungi; phylum Ascomycota; class Sordariomycetes; order Hypocreales; family Clavicipitaceae; genus Epichloe; species Epichloe typhina. The sequence continues at coordinate 1,931,318 of CP098317.1, read as the reverse complement.
TATTATTATAACTTTAGCCTTTTTACCTTATTCTTATAAGTAGCTTTAAGATATTAGAAACTCCTAGCTAACTATATACTTTATAGTATTATTTAGGCTATTTAGGAAAATTACTATTCTTAAGTATATAAGGATTTAGTTAGGTAATTTAGCTTTTACTTTAGTTTAAAGTCTTAAGAAAAACTAAAAAGACTAATTATTCTTTTACCTTAGATTTAGTAATATCCTAGTAGCTTCTAAGTACTTTATATTTTTATTTATTACTTCTAAGTTTAACTAAAATATAAATTTATCTTAAGAATAAGCTAAGTAATTAACTAACCTATTTACTATTATATAATATATTTATTATTACTTTATATTATTAGCTAGGTAATTACTAGTATATACTACCTTAGTTTTATTATTATAAAAGGTTCTTAAATCTAACTAAAATAATATATTTAAATTCACTAGGTATACTTATAGATTCTTATAGGTATTACCTTTATATACTAGTATTTTATGCTATATATTTATAAAGCTTTATAAGTATATACTTACTATAAAGTTAAGGTTAGGTAAGAAGGCTAGGAATAAGGGATTAATTAGTATAACTATCTAAGGGGTAATTATAGATTCTTTACCTAATCTAGCTAATTATAAGTTTACCTTAATTTCTTTAAGCTATGCTTTTATATTTATAATATCTTACTTTATATAAGTATATTATAGCTAGGTTTATATAACCTTATAGTGCTACTTTAGCTTATTTAGGTTATTATTATTCCTAGATTTAGTATTACTATATTAATTAGAGTTAGGTAGTATTTATTATATCTTTTTATTATTAGGCCTTAAAGTTAAGGTATATAGGTTACTCCCTAGGCCCTATAGGTTTATATCTCCCTTACTAGGTAGTATAAGTATATTTTAAGTAAATATTTTATAGCTTTTTTATATTTAAACCTAGCTAATAGTTTATTTACCCTAAAGGGTTTAAGAGTTTAACTTATTATAACTAGATTAAGGAAATATAAATAAAGTAAAGGCTAAGGTTCTTAGTTATAGCTAGAGAGCTATTACTTAGGGGTAAGTATATAAAGGTCTTAAACTCTAACCTCCTATATACCTTATAGGTAATTCTTATTTAAATACCTTACTATATATATATAGCTATCTAATAGCTACTTAGTTATCTGCATAACCTAAGGCTTATCTAAGGGCTTTATTATGTAACTATTCTGTCCCTAACTCCCTAGCCTCCGTGCTCCTAACAGATATAAAGGGGTTTTTCTTCCTATTATAGGGTTTTCCCTTTTAACTTAGTAGTAGGAGTACTAGTAATAGCTATTTATAGAGCTTACTAGTGTAAACAATATATATATATAAAGGTTTACTAAATTAATTACTATATTACTAATAAAAAAATACTTTTAAGTATAAATTAAACCTTAAAGTATAAACTTATAATAACAAATTAAAAATCAAACTTTAAAAGGTTTTTAATAACTAAAGACTATATTATACTTATTATAAGTAAGTAATAATAATATAACGTAATAAAATAGTTATTTATTATATTATTACTAGTATTATTAAAGACTAAGGTAATTAAACTTAAGAAAAAAAAGGAAAACTAACTATTATTTATTATTAAATAATATAATAAGTAATAACTTAAATAATAATAAAGCTATAATAATAAAGGCTACGTATACTTATTTCTTAGCTAAGAAAAAAATAAAAAGTATAATAATATTTATAGTAATATATTATAATAAGGAAGTAACAATTATATAGAAAATAAATAGTAACTTAATATAATAATAAATCCTAGAAAAGTATATAAAATTTATAAATATAGTTTTAAAAGATTTAGCTAGTAAGCTTTTAGAATTAAGTAATTATACTTATATAATTAAATTAAAAAGAGAAAATAATTACTTTAAGGACTTATATATAACCTAGCTAAAAGGAGCTAAAAGTGCTTAGAGTACTTAGTAAGTATATAAAAGAAATATTAAATTAAAAGATTAACTAGCTTAGCTAAAGCCTTAATTTTATTTATTTTAAAAAAATTAAGAAAATTAAGGCTTTATATAAATTATAAAGGCCTTAATAAAATTACTATAGTTACTTTAAATATTTTATAATACTATTTAGGTTAGTAAATATACTAGTTACTTTCTAGGAATATATTAATAATACCTTTAAGGCATTTATAAATAAATTTTATATTATTTATCTTAATAATATTTTAATATATAGTAGTAACCTTATAAGATATATAAAGTATATTAAAAAGGTATTAAAGTAACTTTAAAATATAAACCTTTATATTAACCTTAAAAAATACTAATTTTCTATTAAGTAAGTAAAATTCCTAGGTTTTATTATATTTAAAAAAGTATTAAAATAAAACTATTATAAGTTAAAGCTATTATAACCTAGCTAATACCTTATAGTATATTTAATATTTAATTATTTCTTAGGTTTATAAGGTTTTAGTAATACTTTTTAAAATACTATAGTAAGGTAATAATTTTACTAATAAACTATTTAAAAAGTAATTAGCTAGTAAAGTTTAAGCTAAAACCTAGTAAACTAGTAGTATTTAAAAAACTTTAAAAAAAAGTTTTAAAAAATACTAATTTTAGTATACTTTAACTTACTTTACTTAATAAAAGTAAAAATAAATATATTTAAGTATATAATTAAAGCTATACTTATAATATTAGTACTAGATAGCTAGTACTTAGTAATATATTTTTTAAGAAAGTTAACTAATATTAAACTTTACTACTTAATACTTAATACTAAGTTATTAGTAATTTAAGAGGTATTTTAAGCTTAAAGATATTACCTTATATATTTAACTTATTAAATTATAGTTATTATAAACTATTTAAATTATAAATACTTAGCTATAAAGCTAAAGCTAATTTGTAAGTAAGTAATAGTATTAAATAAGCTTTATTTATTTAATTTTAAGATTAAATATTATATAAGTAAGTTAAACCTTACTAATACTTTATTAAAAAAGTAAATTATATTAGTAAGAAGTATAAGGTAAAGGTATTAACCTTATAATTACTTAACTTCTTATTTAAACTTAATAATTCTAAGTAATAAGAATACTATTTTAATATGAATACTATTATAGGTTTTAATATTATATTACTTAGTATAATTAATAGTTTATTATAAAAATACTATAATAGCTATACTAGCCTCTAGGGTTTTAAGAAAATATAACTTAATTATATTTTTAAGGAACTTAATAATTTAATAAAGCTTATAAGTAATATACTAACTAGGTTTATTAATTCTAAGTAATAAGGTTATACTTTATTTATATTTATAAATATCTTTATAAGTCTAGTAAGCCTATAGGTTAGAAGTCTAGCTAAGTTAGTAGCTAGTAAGCTATATAAGTATCTCTTTAAAATATTACTTATTTATAATTTATTTATAAGTTTAAAAGTATATTATAAGTAAGCTACTTATAGTAATATTATAGTAAGAATATAAGTAATCTATTAAACCTTTTCTAAGTTTATATTTAATACTTATTTTACTTATATAGAATTAGAGACTTTAATTTAAGTTATATTATTTTAAGTATAGCAAGGTAATAACTTTACTATAGGTTAAAGGAAGCTACTTAAAAGTAATAACCTAAAAGTATTCTATAGTTTATTAGACTCTCTAAGCTATTAATATTTAAGAATAAAGTTTTTATTTTAGTTAGTATAAGGAAAGAGATTTTATTACTTACTTATAATAACTTAGTAGTAAGCTAATAGTAAGCTAGTAAGACCCTTTATTAAATTATAAACTAGTATTACTAGCTATTAATAAAGAAAAATATTAAGTTATATATATAAACTTATATAAGTTATTAGACTTTAAAGCTAAGGTATTATAAACCTTATAGTAAACTAATAGTATTACTAGTACTTAATTACCTTTTTTAAGAATTATTAATAGATTTTATTATAAGTGTTAAATCCTTCGGGTCTTCATTGGCTTAATCGTGGCCAAAGACCAGACTAATAGTAAGTCTAGTGGGATATACATAATGTAATTAGCTATATTCTTTTACTACCCCCTATTTTACCTTACTTACAGGTTTTACCTACTTTTCTATTATCTAGACTTTCCCTCTTTTCTCTCTTTTTCCTAGCTAGCTATCTATTTATTATTAACTTTAATACTATAGAATTATCTTACTTATATAGGCACCTTAGTGTAACTAACACTAATTAGTAGTTAACTTTATAATTATAAATAAGTTAGGTATTATAAGAAGAGATATTTCTATAAATACTATAGCTATTACCCCTTATTATACTAGATTAATAGTTATTATAGTAAAGAGGCATAACTACCTAAGTATGCTAAAGGAAAAGACTAGAATCCTAGTTATAAGCTTATTAGGCTTCTAAGGAATTAATTTATTAACCCTTAGGCTTATAGGATATAACTTTATTATATCTATCTAGGATATTGTTATTAATTATTGATTTTATTATCTATTATAAGAAAACTAACTAACTAACTAAATCTATTGCTATAAGGTATTTATTTCAAACCTAATATTAAATAACCTTAGCTAAGCTAGCTAAATTACTTATAACTTCTCTTAATATATTACCTTTTTCTAATAAACCTTTAATCTCTCTTTATAAGTATTTACTACTTATTTCTTACCCTCTTTACTCTTAGTGCTATTTGCCCTATGCTTATTAGTAAGAGAGATTACCTCCTTCCCTCTTTTTATATAAAATAGGAAGTAGTAATTCCTATTATTCCTATTATTCCCTTATTACTTTTCCTATAGTTTTTCTAGTTACTTTTAGTACTTCTATTACTTTATTTACCTTATTTTAATTTATTCTTATTGCTACTTTTGCTGCTTTTTCCACTATTTTTCCTATTTTTATGATTTTCTATGTTTTTATGATTTTCTAGCTTTATTAGAGTAATAACGCTCCTAAAGTATAAAAGAAGACCCTAGTAATAAGCAAACACATAAGCTTAATTAGTAGTAAAAGAATAATAACTTAGACCCTCTTTTATAGCCTAGATATTATAAGATAGTAAAATCCGAATCTAGACCTTCTATAAGAGAAAGGGCTACTACTAGTAATAGTAAGGCTTTAATAACTACTTTTAAAAGACCCTAAGAGAGTAAACTACTACTATATTTATAATAGCTTATAAATAATCTTATAAAAGACTAGAAAAAGCCTATTAAACTAGACCTAGAGACTACTATATAATCCGAACTTAATAACTAGATTATAAGGTTTATTAACCTTAGTAAGTATTAAGGTTAAAGAGATAATAACCTTTAGGAATTATTCTAAGAAGACTTTAAAGGCTAGTCTAAAGACACCTTTAAAAGAGTAAATAAGGATATTATTAGAGAGCTATATAATTCTTTATAGGATTATAGTATTCTTATTAAGTAAGGCCTAGGATATTTAATCCTAGTATCTCTTAAAGAGATGCTTTACTAAACCTTAATGCCTCTTTAGTTATAAGAAAGATTATAATTTTTAGAACCCCTAAAGCCTTAGCCTTAACCCTAATTACCTACCCTAGAAATCCACCTCCCTTAACCCTAATAATTCCCTAAACCTCCCTAAGAGCCTTATAATAATCTTAATTAAATTAATTACTTTATCCTAATAATCATTATTTATAATAACTTATAGACTATTATTTATAATAAATTATACCTTTATAGTAATTCCCCTTTAAAGATTAGATTATAAAGAAAATCTTAGAGCTTATAAAGATATATAAGGATAGTAACTACTATAGTAGGAAGCTATATAACTTCCTAATGCTAAAGATTACACTCTTTAAGAATAAGTATAATAGAATTAACCTCCTTTAATTATATTATTAGAAGGCTTTTCCTATTATATTAATAGGTAATGCTAAATAGTATTACCTTAATTACCTCTTTAGGAATAATTATTCCTATAAAGAGATAATTACTTATATTTATTAATATTTTAAGATAGAAAGTAACTCATAATTCTATTACTATAAGTAAAGTAGCATAATACTAAAGAGTATAATTAATAAGAACCCTAATAAAAGTAAGCTTAAGTGCCTTAAGATTATATTATTAACCCTTAAGAAGATTTATAAAGGGCTATATTCTTCTAATATAGTAAATACTAAGCTATATAAGCAAACATTAAATACTATAGCTAGTGTATCTAAATACTAAATAGTTAAATATATATACTTCCTAGGCTTTAAAAGTCTTACTAAAGACCTTTATAAGGTAATTACTATTATAAAATTAAATAAGAAAACCTCTTAATATCTTTAGTACTAAGAAGGAGACCCTCTAGAGGCTATATTTACTAATTATTAGTATAAATAATAATCCTATAGTAAAGGAAGCTATTATAGAAAAAGCCCTAGGCCTAGCCTTAAGCATTACTTTATATATAGTAAGAGTAGCTACTAGTTCTCTAATTACTTTACTAAAGAATATTAGAAAGAGAAAAACTACTAGTAGGCTAGTAAAATATATTATATAGCCCTTATAAAGAAGAGATTTTAGGTATTCCTTACTATTAGGAGCACGGAGGCTAGGGAGTTAGGGACAGAATAGTCACATAATGGAACCCTTAGATAAGCCTTAGGTTATACAAGTAACTAAGTAGCTATTAGATAGCTACGTGCATATAGTAAGGTATTTAGATAAGGATTACTTATAAGGTATATAAGAGGTTAGAGTTTAAGACCTTTATATACTTACCCCTAAGTAATAGCTCTCTAGCTATAACTAAGAACCTTAGCCTTTACTTTATTTATATCTCCTTAATTTAGTTATAATAAGTTAAACTCTTAAACCCTTTAAGGTAAATAAACTATTAGCTAGGTTTAAATATAAAGAAGCTATAGAATATTTACTTAAAATATACTTATATTACCTAGTAAGGGAGATATAAACTTATAGTACTTAGGGAGTAACTTATATACCTTAACTTTAGGGCTTAATAATAAAAGAGTATAATAAACACTACCTAACCCTAATTAATATAGTAATACTAAATCTAGGAATAATAATAACCTAGATAAGCTAGAGTAGTGCTATAAGGTTATATAAGCCTAGCTATAATATACTTATATAAGGTAAAATATTATAAATATAGAAGTATAGCTTAAAGAAATTAAGGTAAACCTATAATTAGCTAGATTAGGTAAAGGACTTATAATTACTCCTTAGATACTTATACTAATTAATCCCTTATTCCTAGCCTTCTTACCTAACCCTAACTTTATAGTAAGTGTATATTTATAAAGCTTTATAAAGATATAGTATAAAGTACTAGTATATAAAGGTAATACCTATAAGAATTTATAAGTATACTTAGCGAATTTAAATATATTATTTTAGTTAGATTTAAGAACCTTTTATAATAATAAAATTAAGGTAGTATATACTAGTAGCTACCTAGTAAATAATATAAAGTAATAATAAATATATTATATAATAGTAAATAAGTTAGTTAGTTACTTAGCTTATTCTTAGGATAAATTTATATCCTAGTTAAACTTAGGAGTAATAAATAAGAATATAAAGTACTTAGAAGCTACTAGGATATTACTAAATCTAAGGTAAAAGAATAATTAGTTTTTCTAGTCTTTCTTAAGACTTTAAACTAAAATAAAAGCTAAATTACCTAACTAAATCCCTATATACTTAAGAATAATAATTTTCCTAAATAGCCTAAATAATACTATAAAGAAATATATAGTTAGCTAGGAGTTTCTAATATCTTAAAGCTACTTATAAGGATAAGGTAAAAAAGCTAAAGTTATAATAATATTTATATTAAATAATTATAATAAAAACTATAATAATAAAAAAGATAGGAGAAAGAAATAATACTTTAGCTTCCTTATAAATAACTTATAGTAAAACTTATAGTAACTAAGTATAAGTTAAAAACTATTTAAGTGTTATAAATATAGTAGTTCTAAATATAGTATAAATAAATATAAAGTAGTAAATTATTTAATTTATAAAAGTAGTAAGTATATAACTAAGAAGTATAAGAATAGTAATAATAAGACCTTAGACCTTAATAAGATTCTAATTAGGTTAGTATAAGCCTAGGATAATAGTCTTATTATAAAGAAACCTATAGATAAGAAAATAAGAATATAAGTATCCTTATAGTAAGATAACTACTAGTTAGCTATACTAGCGCTATTTAATATAGGCATAAAGTATTTAATAATTTATTTTAAATTATTATTAAAATAAAATTAGAAAAACATAGAAAAAATAAAAATAATACTAGAAAGCATAAGTAAGAATAAAATCCTATATAAAGAAATCCTATATAAGCTAATTAAGGTAAAAGATAGCATAGGCTATATAAAGGTTTACTAAATTAGCTATTATATTACTAATATAAGAGAGAGAATACTCCTAGGTATAAATTAGACCTTAAAGTATAAACTTATAGTAATAGATTAAAAGTAAAATTTTTAGAGGTTTTTAATAACTAAGGATTATATTATACTTACTATAAGGAAGTAATAACTATATAGGGTAGTAAAATAGTTATTTATTATATTATTACTAGTATTACTAAAGATTAAGGTAATTAAGCCTAGTGGAAAAAAGGGGAGACTAATAAAGACTTATTAGTAAATAATATAATAAGTAATAACTAAGGTTATAGTATAGCTATAGTAATAGTAGTAAAATATACTTATTTCCTAAAAGAGAAAAAACTAAGAAGTATAATAATACTTTAGGTAGTATACTATAAGGAAGTAATAGTAACTATATAAAAGATAGATAGTAATATAACCTAATAGTAAATCCTAGAAAAGTATATAGAATTTATAGATATATTTTTAAAAGATTTAGCTAGTAAGCTCCTAGAATTAGGTAGCTATACTTATATAATTAAATTAGAAAAGGGGAAATAACTACCATAAGGACTTATATATAACCTAGCTAAAAAAGAGCTAAAAGTACTTAGGGAGTACTTAGTAAGTATATAGAAAAAAGGGTAAATTAGAAAATTAACTAGTCTAGCTAAAGCCTTAATTTTATTTATTCTAAAAAATTAGGGAAATTAAGGCTTTATATAAATTATAAGGGCCTTAATAAGATTATAGTTAAAAACAAGGCCCCTTTATTATTAATCTCTGAAATCCTTAACTAATTAGTAAGTATAAAGGTTTTTATATTACTAAATCTTTAAGAAGCATATTACTAGCTATATATCTATAAGAGTAATAAGTAAAAGATAGCTTTCTAATGCCACTATAGCTACTTTAAATATCTTATAATGCTATTTAGATTAGTAAACGTACTAGTTACTTTTTAGGAATATATTAATAATACCCTTAAGGGACTTATAGATAAATTCTACATTATTTACCTTAATAATATCCTAATATATAGTAGTAACCCTATAAGATATATAGAGTATGTTAAAAATATGCTAAAGTGACTTTAAGACATAGACCTTTATATTAACCTTAAAAAGTGCTAATTTTCTATTAGGCAAGTAAAATTCCTAGGTTTTATTATATCTAAAAAGGGTATTAAGATAGAACTATTATAGGTTAAAGCTATTATAACCTAGCTAATACCCTATAGTGTGTTTAATATTTAATTATTCCTTAGGTTTATAGGTTTTTACTAATACTTTATAAAATAGTATAGTAAAGTAATAGTCTTACTAATAAACTATTTAAAAGGTATTTAGCTAGTAAAGTTTAAGCTAAAACTTAGTAAACTAGTAGTATTTAAAGAACTTTAAAAGAAGTTTTAAGAGGTGCTAATTTTAATGTATTTTAACTTACTTTACTTACTAAGAGTAAAGATAAATATATCTAGTTATATAATTAAAGCTATACTTATAATATTAGTGCTAGGTAGCTAGTATCTAGTAGTGTATTTTTAAGGAAGTTAACTAATATTAAACTTTATTACTTAATACCTAATACTAAGTTATTAGTAATCTAAGAGGCATTTTAAGCCTAGAGATATTACCTTATGTATTTTTCTTATTAAATTATAGTTATTATAAACTATTTAAATTATAAGTACCTAGCTATAAAGCTAAAGCTAACTAGTAAGTAAGTAATAGTATTAAATAAGCTTTATTTATTTAATTTTAGGATTAAATATTATATAAGTAAGTTAAACCTTACTAATGCCTTATTAAGAAAAGTAAATTATATTAGTAAGAAGCATAAGGTAAAGGCATTAACCTTATAGCTACCTAACTTCTTATCTAAATTTAATAATACTAAGTAATAGGAATACTATATAAATAATAGTGCTATTATAAGTTCTAGTATTATATTACTTAGTATAGCTAATATTTTATTATAAAGATATTATAATAGCCTTACTAGCCTCTAGGGTTTTAAGAAGTTATAACTTAATTATATTATTAAGGAACCTAATAATCTAGTAAAGCCTAGTAGTAGTACATAAACTAGGTCCGTTAATTCTAAGTAGTAAGGTTATACCTTATTTATATTTATTAATATTTCTATAAGTCTAGTAAGCCTATAGGTTAGGAGTCTAGCTAGGTTAGTAGCTAGTAAGTAGCATAAGCATCCCTTTAAAACATTACTTAGCTATAATTTATTTATAAGTCTATAGGTATACTATAAGCTAGCTACTTATAGTAGTATTATAGTAAGAATATAAGTAGTCTAGCAAACCTCTTCTAAGTTTATATATAACGCTTGTTTTATACATATAGAATTAGAGGCTTTAATTTAGGTTATATTATTTTAAGTATAGTAAGGTAATAACTTTACTATAGGTTATAGGAAACTACTTAAGAGTAGTAACCTAGAAGTATTATAAATATAGTCTATTAGGCCCTTTAAGCTATTAATATTTAAGAATTAAGTTTTTATTTTAGCTAGTATAAGAAAGGAAATTTTACTACTTACCTATAATTAGAGCTTTACATTACATTACATTACATTGTGTAATGTTTGTAATGTAATGTAATTATTACACATTACATTACATTACACCCCCTTTCACATATTACATTACATTACATGTAATTATTTGTAATTATTTATAATTATTTTTGATTTTTTAATATTAAGGTTAAATTCCTTTATTATAAGATATATATAGGTTATAAAATACTTTATAATAGCTTATAATAGCTTATAATAGCTTATATATATAATATATATTACATATATTACTTATATAACTTAAAATATTATTAGTGTTAAGGTTTAATTAAATTTAAATAGTAAATAAATAACTTATATATAAATATAAGTAAGTATAAGAAAATTACTATTAAAAAGTTATACTTAGTATTATTAAGTTTTTAAAATTATTAATAAAATAAAATACTTTTCTTTTTTATATTTTTTAATATATTAATAATAGTAATAATATGAAAAATTACTTATATAACTTAAATATTATTAGTGTTAAAGTTTAATTAATATTAAATAGTAAAAAAATAACTTATATAAAAATATAAGTAAGTATAAGGAAATTACTATAAGAAAAGCTATACTTTTTAATTACTTAGTATTTTAAGGTTTTTAAAAATATTTATAAAATAAAATACTTTTCTTTTTTATGTTTTTTAAAATAATAATAATAGTAAAAATAATAGTAAAAATAATAGTAATAATAGTAATAATAGTAATAATAGTAATAATAATAGTAATAATAATAGTAAATAAAGGGAAACGTTTATAAATATTAAAAATATCTATTAAGGGAAAACTAGACTAAACTAGGAAAAAACCCTCATATAGACTTACTTAATCTGAGTTAGAATATATATCTTCTAAGGAAGAGGAACTAGATAAATCCTGGGATTTATCTAATTTCTCTTTATCCTTAGAGGAAGATATAGTATCTAAATCCTTAGATAAAGAGCTATAATAATTATATAGCTTTGAATATTGCTTAATAGCAATATTTTCCTCCTTTTCTAATTCTTTAGTAGAATTAGTTGCTTAATAGTATAATGCTTTAAGGAGGTTTAGCGCTTAGTAATAATATTACCTCCAGTATTAAAGGTGCTTTCTATTGCACCAGAAGTGGCAGGAATAGCTAGATATCTTCTAGCAAGTATACTTAAAATAGGGAAAGATTTTTGGTTTTCTTCCTACCATTTAAATATATCTTCCTTTATTATAATATTAGTATAGTAATATAATATAATAGGAATAAATATTTACTTACCTTATCCTCTCTAGGGTCTAAGTTAGTAAAAGTAAGGATTTCATTCTTTCAAGTTCTTTAAATAGATTTATCCCTCTTATTAAGGAATAACCCTTTATAAAGGTTAGAAGATTTAGGCTTAGGCCGAGGGTTAGAAAAGGTTCTAGGCTGAATAGGCCCCCTAATTTCTACTTAAAATCGGGTATTTTCTGCCTCTGAATTCTCTGAATTCTCTGAATTCTCTAAGCCTAGCCCTAGGCCTAAATTAGCCTAATTTTCCTTATAAGTAGGAAGAAGCCTAGTAGTAAAGTTAGTAATAATAATAATAATAATAATAATAATAAACATTATACTTACAGATTATAATCTTTTTCTAGGTTATTAAGTAGCCTTTTTATTGTTTTTAGTTATAATCTAAGCTTATCTTTTATAGTAATAAGATTAAGCCTAGGGTCTAATAACATAGCATATAAATAAGGCTTATAAAAGTGATAATTATTCCCTATGTCTTGTGGGAAATAATTACCTAGCTTTTCTAGGCCAATCTCTATAGAGGCTATAAAGACCTTACCAAAAGGATTATAAATATGTTTCTAGTTAAATAAGTTAGTATAATTTAATTAAAAAGGTAAAAAGGATATATACCTGACTATTATAAGCCTTTTAGTCCTCTTTAATATTATTAAGATATTTATATATCTTAATAATAAAAAGTGGGACTAGACCTAAAGTATTATACTTCTAGCTTTAAAGTATAATAGTAGGCTCATAGAAAACCTCTAAAATACTACTTAAGGTAGCTAAATTAGCCTATTCTTGTGTTATAGGCATTGCATCCTTAAGGGTAGCAATATTAGTTTCCTTATTAAGAAGAATAATAGCTTCTTTAAGCTCTAAAGAAGTATTAATTATCTTATAGGTCAAATTCCACCTAGTTTCGTTAGCTATAAATATTATAATTAGTTATAACTTATAAGAATAATATAAGAAGAAATAAAGTCTTACCTAAAGGGATTTTTATAATATTACAATTCTTAGCTAAGTTGCCTTGTTTTTTTGCTTTTCTAAGGCATTTTAACCAAGTTTTATATAAAGCTTGTTTATTCTTAAGAAGAATAGCAATCCTTTTAACCTTTCCTAGAATACCTATAACTAATATTAGTATTATAGTAGTAAAAATTATAAAATAATTACTTACCATTAGCTAAGGATTTAAATTATTAAAAATTAGGATTTCCTTAGATATACGAAGTTTCTTCTGTAGAATAGTAAAGATATTCACTATTCTTAAAGCTTTCTAAGTCTTCCTTAGAAGACGTAGATTTAATAAAACTCGTAATAATATCCTTAGCTATAATGTTTAAAACATAAGCTATACATCGGATATTATATAGTTCAATACTAATATTATTATAACTCTTATTAATATAAGAAGTTATAAAAGTATTATTATTAGAACCATTATCCCGAGTAAAACTATATATAATTAGAATTAGAATTATATAAAATTATTATTAAAAGAAATAACTTACCTAAGGATATCCTTAGGCTCTAAGTAATAATCCTTAATAAGATTATTAAAGCATTAGTAAATATAAGCTCCAGTATGTGAATTTAATAAATATTTAAATCCTATAAGTAAATAGTTAGTAAATAGTTAGTAAATAATAAGAATAATAAGACTAATTAAAAGACTTACCAATTAGCTTATACTCAAGCTTAAAATTCGGATTAAGCTAGCTTATAATAACCCCTAAATAAGACTTTGAATTAAACAAAGTCCATATATCTAGTTAAACCGAAATTAAACCTTAATGTTTAATTTAATATTAGATTTATTAAAGGATTTTTGCTTAGATAAATAATACATAGTATTTATCCTATGTGTTATTGTTTGGTAGCTAAGCAAAGAAGCTAAATTATTATTCCTATATATATAAATTAGCTTAAATAACTAATTATTATAAGAGAATAACTTACCTAGAATAATAATTTAGTAAATTTTTAAAGGATTTGCTATTAATTATAGCAAAAGAAAGGTTATTTTCTAGTATAAATTTAATAACTAGAATAACTACTTCTTTAGACAAAAATTCCTCTAAAATAGTGTGATTTCGAGGTCTTTTTGTTAAAAAAAAAAGAGGTTAAAGAAGATTGATTTGTAGGGGTTAATACTACTGGAATCTCAGGTACTAAATATAATATTAGTATGAAAAAAATAGAATAAAATAGAATAAAAAACTTACTAGTAATCTTTTTAGGTTGTTTTTCTTTAGATTTAGAAGTAGCAATCTCCGGATGCTTAATTTAATAGTAATAAACACTATTAGAAGCTTAGAATCTTTTTGCTTTACTTCTAAAAGTAAAAGTGCAATTAGATTGCGTACAAAAGCAAATAATTTCCCTTTCTTTATTATATTTAATATTAGATAACTAATAATTAAATAAATTATAGGTAAAAATATATGCTTTTAAAGAAAACTTGTAATCTTGTTGATTTTCAAGGGTTTTCTTATATAATCCTTAAAGATAACTTGCTTAAGAAGGCTTTAAAGCTAGGCTAGCTTGGCTAGGCCTAGAAGGTAAGCTAGGCCTAGAAGAGCTAGGCCTAGAAGGGCTAGGCATACTAGCATTAGAATCATTATCCAAGGGGCAAAAAGAGGAATCCATATTAAAGTATGTTTTTTTCTGATTTTCCTGATTTTTTGCTGATTTTTGCTGATTTTTTCGATTTTTCTTAGAGTTTAATTTTAAAAGGTTGAATTTTTCCGATTTTTTCCGACCTTTTTCCGATTTTCCTCAATTTTTTGGATTTTTTTGGATTTTTCTGATTTTTCTAATTTTTTGTTTTTTTATGTGTTTTTATAAGTTATTTATAAAGCAAAAAGACTATAAAAATAAAGGTAAGCATAATAAGTAGTAAAGTGTATAGCCTAACTATATAAGGGTTTTTGTAGTTTTTTTTGGATTTACTAAAGTAAAAAGAAAGAGAAAAGAAAGAAAGAAAAGAGAAGGTAAAGGAAAACCTCTCTTTTGAAAATTTTTTATAAGTAGGTTACAAATGACGTAATATACTAACTATCCAATCAGACTAGTAAGGACCCACAATAAACCCTAATTGTCTAATTAGTCAAGCAAGGACCCACATAAGACCCACTTTTCGGGCCCACTTTTTAATATAGCTTATATTAGTTCTAAATAATAACCTTATTATTTTAAATCTAGTAAATATAGCTTTTTTACTCTTTTTCTAGGAAATTTTACTATAAAATTATTTATTTTATTTTATATAAATTATTTCTTATGTATTTAAGTATTAGATTAAGATAAATTAGGTATTATAAAAGTATTATAAGCTAATTATACTTTAAATTCCTTAGATTACTTAATAAATAAATAAACTAGGATTTCTTTTTATTAAAATATTATTTTAAAAATTAATATATAGTTTTATATTACTTATATTATACTTAAAAGCTTTTATAATATATAGAGCCTTTAATTTAAATAATATAAATAATATAATATCTTTAATTATATAATTATACTATTTCTTTTTAACTTTTTATTCCTAAATTACCCTTTTTTAATTCTATATTTTATAAAAGAAATGAAAAAAATAAAAGATATTTAAAAAGAATATATATTAAATCTAAAAAAATAAGTATTATTTTAAATAAAAGTTATAGTAATAATTTTAATTTTAATATATATAAAAGTTTAAATATAGTTTCTTAATATAATTATTTAGATTTATAATATATTATTTTATAATATTGAAAAAAGTATATATAGGGTATTTTTAGTAATAAAAAGTCTTATTTAAAATAATAGAAATTTAATTATTAGAAAATAGATATAGAGTTAATATAATATCTTATAATATATAGAAAAATTCAAAGAATTTAATTAACTTTATAAACTTACTATATATACCCTATACTAGAAGATATAACTAATAGTCTAAAAGATCGGAAATTTAGATAATTAATAGTAAATTTAATAAAATACCTATTATGAAAACACTTATATTAATTTAATAGATAAAATCTAAAGTATATTATAAGATATTAACATACCCCACTTTTTTTCTCCTAATATTACATTTGTAATGTTTGTAATGTAATGTAATGTAATTACACATTACATTACATTACATTACATTACATTACATTACATGCTCTGCCTATAATAACCTAGCAGTAGGCTACTAAGGAGTTAGTAAGACCCTTTATTATATTATAAATTAGTATTACTAGCTATTAATAAAGAAAGACACTAAGTTATATATATAAACTTATATAAGCTATTAGACTTTAAAGCTAAGGCACTATAAACCTTATAGTAAGCTAGTAGCATTACTAGTATTTAATTAGCCTTTTTAAGAATTATTAATAGATTTTATTATAGGGCTATTACCTATAAGAGACGCAAATTAAACTTATAATATAATCTTAGTTATTATAAACTATTTTATAAAATATAGTATTTACATCCCTGTTTTAATATAACTAACTAGTAATAGGTTAGCTACTATATTTCTAGAATACATTTTTAGGGACTATAATACCCTAGAAGGTATTATTATAAACTATAGTTTAATATTTACTAGTAGGTTTTAGATAATCTTTTATTACCTTATTACTACTAAGTAGTAACTAAGTACTATATTTTACCTATAAATAAATAAGCAAATAAAATATTTAAACTAAGTTTTAGAGTATTATTTAAGAGCTTTTACTTACTTTAATTAAACTAACTAGGTAAATAACCTATTAATAGTATAGTTTATATATAATATAAGTATTTACTTAACTTATAGCTATACCCTAGTAGAGACGCTATAAGATTATAACCCTAGAGGCTTATAATAAGTAGTTATAGATATTCTAGTAGTAAATAACTAGGTAAAGACTTAAGTAACTATACTAAGAGATAAATATATAGTAATTAAGTAGCTTCTAAGTAACTTATAAACTTAGTATATAAAGCACTATAATAAGAAGTAAACTCTAATAAAGTTTAAAGTAAGTAACTATATTTTATTATTTATAAAGAATATTAACTTATAGTAACTTAGTAAGAAGCTAAGTATAAAGTACCTAGGCCCTTATAAAGTTAAAAAAGTAATTAAAACTTATAGATAGTATACTAATTAAAGCTACTACCTAGTATATAACTATATAATATTTTTAATATTACTAACCTTAAACTATTTATAAGGGACCTAACTAGTGTAAAGGATATATCCTTATTATAAGATAATATTATAGATAATAAATAGGAGTTTAAGGTTAAAAGAATTATCTTATATTATTATAATAGAAAATATTAGAAATACTTAGTTAAATAGAAAGGCTATAATACTTTAGAGAATTTATAGGTTAAGAGAAGAGATTTTATTATAATAAATATTATTAATAATTATAAGTAGTAACTAAGTAGCTAGTTTATAGATATAAAGGTGTATTTAGTAAAGATTAGATAGTAATAGTAATATATATATATAAAAACATAGATAATTTCTTAGATAATTTACCTTATAGCTACCTAGCACTATTTACCTTATGTTTATATTAGGCCCTAGCCCCTAGTATTATTATTTTTATTCCTAGGCACTAGGTTAGTAGTAAGGCCTTAGGTAAGGGATTTATTCTTATTATTAAAGAAATCCCCTTTCTTATATATATATATATAAAGCTTACTTAAAAAGTCTAATAGCCTAATATAAGTAGGAAGTATAAGTATATATATAGTAAGCTATTAGTAAGTTAGTAAGGCTATAAGTAAGAATATTAAGAAACTTACTAAGGGAAGGTTTTATATAATAAAGTATAAGCTATTAGAGATATTAATCTAGACTTCTAGATTAATAGTATTACTTAGTAGTAATATAGTAATTCTTTTATTAGTATTAGCCTTTTATATAACCTTTATAATTAGCCTTTTATATAACCTTTATAATTAGCCTTACTTATTTAGCCTAGCTATACTTATTAGTGTTTTTATAAATAAAAGTATATTATAAAGTTTATATTTTATATATATTAAGCGCTAGTAGTATATTAGTAGTAACTTAAGTTATAAAGATAAATATATATATATATTATTAAGAAAGTAAGAATTATTATTAAAAATAATATAACTATTAATATACTTAAAGAGCGCTTAGTATAATTTTATAAAGTAAGTAAAGCACTAGTAATATATTAGTATAAGTATAAGTAATAAAGAAAAGGAAAATATATTCCTAAATAGTCTTTATTATTTTATATATAATAAGTATATTTTATTAAGTTACTTATATAAGTTAGTAGTAGTATATAGTAAGGTAATAGTAAAGTTATACTTAAGGAGTTAGTATACTTAGTTAAAGTAAATTTACCTTTAGTAATATACTATAAAATAATACTGTTACTATCTTTAAGGGTAATAGCTTATATTATTACTTATTATATATAGTATATATAAGGAATTTTATACTACTAGCGCTACTAGCTATAAGTTAGTAAGGTATATACTAGGGATTAGAAATACTATACTTATATTAAAATTTTTAAAGCTATTTACTTCTTAGGAGATTTTTAAGGAGATATCTAAGGGGTTTTCTTAGCTATTAAAGAATCTAATAGAATAGAAGTACTATAGCGCTTAAATATAATTTATTATTAGTAAGTTAGTAGTAATATACTATAGGAATATAAGTATAGAAGGTAAAGTAACTAATATTCTAGTATTTAAAAGGAATTAAGTATTTAAGTAAGATTAAATATAGATAATAAAATAATACTATAGGATATTAGTAATTACTATAATAGTAGTTATAAAGCTACTAGGTTATAGGTAAGGGTAACTTATAATATTAAAGGAGAATATAAAGAAAGAGAATATATAAAAGTAAGGAAAAGTAAGCCTCTTTTATATTAGCCTTAGACCCCTAAGTTATTTATATACTATATATAGCTAATCTAAAAATTATAATATTTATAGTTATAGTTACTACTAGTAAATATACATACTAGCTATAAACTCCTAGTAAGAATAATATAATATTCCTAATATTAAATAAGAGCTTATTTATTTTAAATAGCATATAGCACCTTATCTATTTAACCTAATTATAAAATCTAATATAAGTAATTTACTTACTTAGTGTTAATAACTTATTAGGTAAAGGTATATATATTAAAAGTAATAAAGTAGTAAGTATATAGCTATTTAAAGCTAGAGAGTAAAGAAGGGAATTACCTAAAACCCTATAACTTTTATTTTATTATTCTAAGTAAATATAATAGCTATATACTTATAAAATAACTAGTAATATTAAACACTATTATAAGCTATATATAGTATACTTATATTAGCTAAGTAGCTTCTTTTTAATTAAGGATAATTATATATTAAAGGGGTAGTATATTAGGAGTATAGAGGCTAAGGAGTTAGGGATAGAATAGTTATATAATAAAACCCTTAGATAAGCCTTAGGTTATATAAGTAACTAAGTAGCTATTAGATAGCTATATATATATAGTAGGGTATTTAGATAAGAATTACCTATAAGGTATGTAAGAGGTTAGAGTTTAAGACCTTTATATACCTACCCCTAAGTAGTAGCTCTCTAGCTATAACTAAGAACCTTAGCCTTCACTCTATTTATATCTCCTTAATCTAGTCGTGACACTTACCTCCTATAAAGGGTAAGATAATAATAAACCTAATAATAACTCTAGTTAAAATTAAGAACTATATCTTATAGCTTACATAAAGGCCTAGGATAATAATAATAATAAGGTAAAGAAGCTACTATTAATAGCATATCTAAGCATTACATAATTCTTTTACTTTAGACTATAAACTAACTATAACACTACTAATATTAATATTCTTATAACCCTAAATAATTAAGCCTTTTAATATATATTCCTTAAGCAAGAGCTTTATAAGCTATAAGAGTGTAATAAAGGCTTAATTTACTATATCTTTAAAAAGCACTATTCTAAAGAGGTTTTTAAAGGTATTATACCTAATACTAGTGCTATAGGAAAATTAAGTATAAGAGAGGCATAAGTAAAAGCTTTATTAAGACTAATACCTTTATTAAAAGTAATCCCTTATAAGCCTTAGATTATTATATTTAGTGCTAGATTAGTAATTACAAAAAGTATCCTTTATATGCCTATAAAACTTAGAGAGCTTAAATTTTATATTCTTAATATAGCTACTCCCTTTCTTTTCTTAATTACTAATATAGATAAGATATAAGTTAAGATTAATAACCTTATAAATATACTCATTTAAGGTAATAAGACTATGCCTATAGTATAATAATAGGGTTATCCTTAGTAGTTACTAGAGGTAAGAGAAATAGTTACCTTTTACCTCTTAGAGGGAGATATTTATTAATTATATTATTAGCTTAGTTACCCTTCTATTTAATAACTTATAAAGATTCTTTAGTAAGCTAGTTATAAAGTTAGACACTAGGTAATTAAGAAATTACCTAAAGTTTACTACTATTACTAAATATATAGTAAGGCCCCTAGTTAATTTAAATTTATAATTAAAGATAACTATGAATTTAACTATAAGATTATTTGTTAGATCCTTCGGATCTTCATCGGCTCAATCGTAGCCAAAGACTAGACTAATAGTGAGTCTAGCATAATGCACGCAACGTAATTAGCTATATTAATTTACTACCCTCTTTTCTGCCTTACTTACAGGTTTTACTTACTTTTCTATTATCTAGACCTTCCCTCTCTTCTCTCTCTTTCCTAGCTAGCTATCTATCTATTATTAACTTTAATATTACAGAATTATCTTACCTATGTAGGCACCTTAGTCTAACTAAAAATTCATAGAAGGCTATACCCTTTTAACATAGTAAATACTAAGCTTTATAAATAAGCATTAAATACTATAGCTAGTGTACCTAAATATTAGATAGTTAAATATATATACTCCCTAGGCTTTAAAAGTCTTACTAGAGACCTTTACAAGGTAATTACTATTATAAAGTTAAATAAGAAAACCTCTTAATATCTTTAGTACTAAGAAGAAAACTCTCTAGAGGCTATATTTACTAATTATTAGTATAGATAATAATCCTATAGTAAAGGAAGCTATTATAAAAAAGCCCTAGGCCTAGCTTTAAGCGTTACTTTATATGTAATAAGAGTAGCTACTAGTTCTCTAACTACTTTACTAAAGAATATTAGAAAGAAAAGAACTACTAGTAAGCTAGTAAAATATATTATATAGCCCCTATAAAGAAGAGATTTTAGGCATTACTTGCCTTCTATAAAGGGTAAAATAATAATAAACCTAATAATAACTTTAGTTAGAATTAGAAACTATATCTTATAGCTTACATAAGGGCCTAGGATAATAATAATAATAAGGTAGAGAAGCTACTATTAATAGTATATTTAAGTATTATGTAGTTCTTTTACTCTGGATAATAAACTAACTATAACACCACTAATGTTAATATTCTTATAACCTTAAATAATTAAGCCTTTTAATATATATTTCTTAAGCAAGAGCTTTATAAGCTATAAGAGTATAATAAAGGCTTATTTTACTATATCTTTAAAAATACTATTCTAAAGAAGTCTTTAGAGGTATTATACCTAATACTAGTACTATAGGAAAATTAAGTATAGGAGAGGTATAAGTAAAAGCTTTACTAAGATTAATGCCTTTATTAAAGGTAATCCCTTATAAACCTTAAATTATTATATTTAGTGCTAGATTAGTAGTTATAAAAGGTATTATTTATATACTTATAGAACTTAAAGAGCTTAAATTCTACATCCTTAATATAGCTACTCCCTTCCTTTTCTTAATTACTAATATAAATAAGATATAAGTTAAGATTAATAACCTCATAAATATACTTATTTAAGGCAATAAGACTATGCCTATAGTATAATAATAAGGTTATTTTTAGTGGTTACTAAAGGTAAAAGAAATAGTTGCCTTTTACCTCTTAGAGGGAAATATCTATTAATTACATTATTAGCTTAGTTACCCTTTTGTTTAATAACTTATAAAGGTCCTTTAATAAGCTAGTTATAAAGTTAAACACTAGGTAATTAAGAAATTAACTAAAGTCTACTACTATTACTAGATATATAGTAAGGCCCCTAGTTAATTTAAATTTATAATTAAAGATAACCACGAATTTAACTATAAGATTATTATTAATATTATGCAAATTAATAGTTAACTAATGCTTTATATTATTGATTTAGTAACTTTGTTCTAAGTAGCCTAATTCCTTAATTTAAAAAAGCAGAAGGCTTAAGATATCTAGGATGCTATCTAAGAGTGCTAGATTAATACCTATCTAGGACCTCCGGAATAAATAGTCTACAATGCTAGTAATAACTTTGCTTCCGCTAAATTTAAGCATTATGCTTAATTAATATTAATTAAGACTAATAAGATACTAATTAAAGCTTATAATAGCATTAGAAAGGTTAAAAGATATCACAGACCCTTACGCTAGGCTTATAATATTATCACTAACTTAATTAGCATAGAACTAACGCTAGAATAGCGCCTTTAAATAGCTATTAAGGCTATTAATAATTCTATAGGCCCTAAAGGAATTATACTAACCCTACTAGTCTTTAGAGCCTACCTGTGAATAATAGATAAGTTACTACCTAGCAGAGCATTGCAATACAATACAATACATTACACAATACAATACATCTAAAATTTTACAATACAATACAATACATGTATTATTTGTATTGTTTTGTATTTTTTTCTTTTTTTTAGTTTTAAGTTAAATTCCTTTATTATAAGGTATATATAGTTTATATAATAGCTTATAATAGTTTATAATACCCTATACTAGCTTATACTAGCTTATACTAGCTTATAATAGCTTATAATAGCTTATAATAGCTTATAATAGCTTATAATAGCTTATAATAGCTTATAATAACTTATAATAGCTTATATATATATTACTTATATTCCTTAGAAAACTTAAAATATTATTAGTGTTAAAGTTTAATTAAAATTAAATAGTAAATAAATAACTTATATATAAATATAAGTAAGTATAAAGAAATTACTATAAAAAAGCTATACTTTTTAATTACTTAGTATTTTAAGGTTTTTAAAAATATTAATAAAATAAAATACTTTTCTTTTTTATGTTTTTTAAAATAATAATAATAGGAAAAATAATAGGAAAAATAATAGGAAAAATAATAGGAAAAATAATAGGAAAAATAATAGGAAAAATAATAGGAAAAATAATAGTAAAAATACTATAAGATATAGGAAAACATTTATAAATATAAAAAAATTTATTAAGGGAAAACTAGACTAAACTAGGAAAAAACCCTTATAATAACCTACTTAAAGGTCTGAATTAGAATAAATATCATCTTCCTTTGAAGAAGATATAGACTCTTCAGAATCAGAGCTATAATAATCATAAAGCTCTGAATATTGCTTAGTAGTAATATTTCCCTCCTTTTCCTAATTCTTTAATAAGATTAATTCCTTTAAAGTAGAATTCTTTAAAGAAGTTCGCCTCTTTGTAAGAATATTACCTCTAGTATTAAAAGTGCTTTCTATAGCACCAGAGGTAGCAGGAATAGCTAGGTATTTCCTAGCAATAATACTTAAAATAGGGAAAGATTTAGTATTATCTTCCTACTATTTAAAGATATCCTCCTATAATAATATTAATATATTAATAAGATTATTAATATAAGAAAGGGATTTACTTACCTTATCCTCTTGAATATCTAGCTTAGTATAAGTAGAAATCTCATTTTTCTATTCTTTTAAATAGATTTTTCCCTCTTGTTAGGAAATAAACCTTTATAAAGGTTAGTTTTAGGCTTAGGCCTAGGATTTTCAAAGGTCCTAGGTTAACTAGGCCCTGCAAGATTAACTATAAATTGGGTATTTGCGTGTTAATCTTGCTTGCTAATATTACTATTAGCTTGGTTCTCTTTATAAAGAGGTAAAATCCTAATAATATTATATATTAGTATATTTAAACTATATATAAGAAAGGGCTATTATACTTACAAATTATAGTCCTTTTTAAGGTTTTTGATTAACCTTTCTAAGGTTTGATCTTTTAAATTTAGCTTTTCCTTTATAGTAAAAAGGTTAAGCCAAGGGTCTAATAACATAGCATATAGATAAGGCTAATATAAGAAGTAATTATTTCCTATATCTTTAGGAAAATAATTAGCTAGCTTATTTAAGCCAATATCTATAGATGCTATAAAGGCCTTGCCTCAAGGGCTATAAGTTTCCTATTATAAGTTAGTATATAAAGGATATAATTTAATATAAGAAAGTAATATAAATACCTAGCAAATATAAGCCTTTTGGTCCTCTTTTATATCATTAAGATATTTATATATCCTAATAATAAAAAGTAAGACTAAACCTAAAGTATTATACTTCTGGCTTTGAAGTATAATAGTAGGTTTATAAAAAACCTCTAATATGCTACTTAGGGTAGCTAAATCCGCCTATTCTTACGTAGTTAGAATAGCATCCTTAAGAGCTGCAATATTAGACTCCTTATTAAGAAAAATAATAGCTTCTTTAAGCTCTAAAGAAGTATTAATCATCTTATAGGTTGAATTCCACCTAGTTTCATTAGCTAAAGATATAATTAGTATTATATATAAAATAATATATAATAAAGATAACTTACCTAAAGGAATTCTTGTAATATTGTAATTCTTAGCAATATAGCCTTCATTTTTTGCCTTACGTAAAGATTTTAACTAAGTCTTGTATAATCCTTGGTTATTCTTAATAATAATAGCAACCCTTTTAATTTTACTAAGGATTCCTATAGAAATATTAGTAATAATACTAATAATAATTATAATAATTTACTTACCATTTGCTAAGGATTTAAATTCCTTATAATCTTGTCTCTCCTTAATAGAAGAGATATCTTCTGTAGAATAATGTAAAAATTCACTATTCTTAAAAGCTTCTAAATCCTCTTTAGAAGAAGTTGATTTAATAAAGCTTGTTATAATATCCTTTATAATAATGTTTAAAACATGTGCTACACATTAAATATCATAGGGTTCTTCTATAATAATACTTTTATAGTTCTTATTAATATAAGAAGACATAAAAGTATTATTATTAAACCCGTTATCTCTAGTAAAACTAGTATTATTCTATTAGTAAAAGGTTATATAATATATTAAATAATAAGATAATAGTTAACATACCTTGAGATTATCTTTGGCTTAAGCTAATATTCTTGAATCATTTTATTAAAGAATTCATGAATATAAGCTCTAGTGTGAGAATTTAATAGATATTCAAATCCTATAATATAAGATAATTAGTATAATAATTATTACTTACCTTATAGTTATAATAGAATAATAGGATTTACTTACCTAAAAGCTTATATTCAAGTTGAAAGTTTAGGTCTAGCTAACTAGCTATAACACCTAAATAGGACTTAGAATTAATTGAAGTCCAGATATCTAACTAAATAGATATAGATCCTTGATTTTGAAGATTATATTAGATCTTCTAGATGATTTGCTGCTTAGAAATATTATACATAGTATGAATTCTATGTGCAATACTTCTATAATTTAGCAAAGAAGCTAAATTATTATTCCTAAGTTTAAGTTAGCTTATATATATAAAAAATAGTATAAAAAAGAATACATTACTTACCTAGAATAATAATTTAGTAATTCTTTAAAGGAATTACTATTAACAACAGCAAAAGCAATATTATTTTCTAGTATAAATCTTATAACTAGATTAATTGCCTTTTCTAATGAAAATTCCTCTGAGGAAATTGTAGAATTTCGAGCCCTTTTAGTAGGAAAAAAGGATGTTAAAGATGATTAGCCTAGGGATTATGGGTGGATTTCAGGCACTATTATAATATTAGTAATAGGATAATTATAAGATAATATAAATAACTTACTTATTATCTTAGTAGGTTGTTTTTCTTCTAATTTAGAAGTAGCAACATCCTTATGCTTTAGCTTATAATAGGATATTCCATTAGAAGCTTGGAATCTCTTAGCCTTACTTTTAAAGGTAAAAGTATAATTAGGCTATGAACAAAAACATATAATTACCCTTTCTTTATTTAAATTAATTTCAGATAACTGAAAATTAAATAAATTATAGGTAAATATATATGATTTTGAAGAGAATTCGTAACTAGCCTGATTTTCTAGGTCTTTTCATGTAAACCTGGAAGATTACTAGGCTAGCTAGGCCTAATAGGCTGAGAGGATTCATCAGAAGGATAAAAAGAGGAATCCATGTTAAATAAGAGGTGTTTTTTGCTGAATTTTGCTGAATTTGATTTTTTCTTTTTTTCTTTTTTCCTTTTGTTGTGTTTTTTTGTTGTTTGTTTTGTATGATTTTCTGTGTTTTTTTAGGGGTTTTTGGGGTTTTTGGGTTTTTTTTTTAGGGGTTTTAGGGGTTTTAGGGGTTTTTAGGTTTTTATAGCTAAAAAGAGATTTTAAAGAAACTTAAATAAGAAGAATAACAAGGGATAATAGTAAGAATAACAAGTAAGCTTTTCCTATGTGATTTGGATTTTTTACGGTTTTTTACGATTTTTATAAGGGAAAAAGAAAAGAAAAGAGAAGCGGGGTAATAGTATACTAAAAAATCACGCAATTTTTTTTGCCCCACTTTAATGACTAATCTATTTGATTTGCTATGAATTGCTTACATAACAAGACACCCCACTTAGGACCCACTTTTCGGACCTACTTTTTTATTTATATTCTTTATTAAAAGAGAATAATATCTGTTAGAACAAAGGTGATATCAATCGCGCGAGCAGCAGCCGCAATTACCTAGCAAAAGCTTAGGCCACGCGTAAGCCTCGCACGTAACCTATAACCTAGCCTTGTGATTAGCTAGGAATTATAGGGCTATAAACGCATAACCTCTTTTTGCCTTTAGTATTATAGCTTCTAGTTTCTAACTTCCCTTTTAAACTAACTAAAAAATAACATAGCTTAGAATAGATAATTAATAATAATACTATTCTTTAGGCTTATAATCTTATTATATTAAATTTAATACCCTATAATACTAACACTAATTAGTAGTTACCTTCACAAATAACCACGTAGTCTTTAAATACTATAAATTAGCAAGGTTATATTAGAAGAGGTAGCTTGCCTAATAATAACTTGCCTTATAAAATAGGAGGGCTATATTTAAAGGAAAGTTATACTAATAAAGAGATATAGACATAGCTCTTTTCTTACTTTAGTATTAATATCTAATTTATATAGACTCTAAAATAATAAAGAAGGGTTTAATACTAGTAACTAAGCTATCCCCTTATTCTTTTTATTATATATTTTATTATATATTTAAAGTTAATTACCTTACCTTACGATTCTTTATATTAGTAATATAATTTTTATAATTCACCTTTATACTCTCTTACCCCTTTATACTAAAAGAGTTATTTCCTTATATTATTACTTACTTAGTTAAGATATTAGATATAGCTAGCTTATTAAGGGTTACTAGTTAATTTAAAGTCCTAAGTAAAAGTAATAAATATAATAATACTATAGAAGGTATTAAAACTAAAGATAATAAAGAATACCTTAATAAAGGCAAAACCTTAGACTATATTACTTATTATACTACTTAATTCCCTTATATCTCTCTAAAGCTATACTTATATATTATAAAAGACTTACTTTAATAAATAGGAAATTCTAAGTATAAAGAGATAACTATACCTAAGGAAATTATACTTTATATCCTTATTAAGGCTAAATAATATAGAGAGTAAGAACTATTTAGAAGAACACTTTTCTTTAAATTTAGTAATAACTTCTATAGATAAATAAGGTATAAGTTTATAAAAGAAAAGAACCTTTACTAGAATATTATCTAAGATTACCTCCTTTATAATAAGGTTTATATAACTATTAAAAGAGGTATAAAGATAGCTAATAACCTTAAAGAGGTAGTAACCTAGGAAGAATTCTAATTCTAGACTCTTAAAGAGATTAAGAAAGCTAGGAAGAAGTATATAGACTTCTAGAAAAACCTAGAGAATAAAAACTTCCTTTATAACCTTTTAGATAATAGAGATATTAGGATTTAATACCTTACCCCTTTATTATACCTATTAGTCTAATTACTATTAAAGGGATTAATAAACTAATTCTCTCTTTAAAGATTAGCTACTCTAGAAGTAAGGATACTAAAGAATACTATTTACAAGCACTTATAGGTAGTTCCCTTACCTATACCTTTACCTAAGGTTATATAGTAGGAGAAACCTAACTACCCTATAGAAAATACCCCTAATTATAATAATTATTAGCAGAAATAAACCTTACTACTTAGGGCTAGTAATACGCCCCTTAGTATAGCCTAAAGGACTATACTTCTTACTTCTTAATATAAGAAGGAGGAAGGTTAGAAGGAACTATAACCCCTAGAATTACTACCTTTAAGGCTATCCTCTTAATAAATACTAATTATCCTAGTATCTTTATAAATATAAAAAGAGGTACCTAGAGAACCTCTAAATACCTAAAGGCCCTCTCTAAAGTAAATTATTAATCTTTTAAAGGTATACTTAAAGAAATAACTATATAATACTAATAACTATAATATACTTAAGTTAAAGCTTTAAATATTCTATAGAAAATATAAGATACTTAATATTTAACTAAAATAAGCTAAATATGCTTTTAAGGTTATACTTAAAGGTAAAGCTTTATAATACTATATAAACTACCTCTTAAAGCCTAGTTAACTATAAAACCTCCTTATACTTATTAAGTATATAAGAGACTAGTTTAAAATAAAGAATATATAATAAAGATATCTCCTAGAGTAAAATAATACTACTTTATAAGGGATAATAAGTAATAGCCTAAGTAAGTCTATAGTTAATTACTTTAATAAACTTATAAAAAAGCTTACTATCTTATAATATATAAACCCTAAGATAAGTTAAAGTAAGAAAGCACTTTAAAATTAAATTATAAAAGCTTATAGTAATATCCCTAAATATAGAGAAGTTATTATAAATTTACTAAAAGGTCTCTAAGAGTTTTATAAATATATAAGAATAATAATTTAACTTATTAAGGAAAAGAAAAAGAGCTAATAATAATTCCTAACTAATATAATAACCCTAGAATAGTTCTAGACTAACTAAAAATATAATAGGAAAGGAAAAGAGGCTTAATACCTATCTAGAAAGTCCTAAAGCAAAAGAGGGACCCCTTACATAAGAAAATACTATATATATAGCAAGGAAGGATGCTAGTTATTAAAGCACCTAGAAAAGGACTATAAGAAGGCATTTTAATGTTATAAGAATTATTATCTTATAGATCTTACTAATAACTTATATAATTTATTTCTTATATAGTATAAAGGTAAATAAGAGCTATAATCTCCTACTAATAATAAGATTACTAAGTATATAAAGAGTATTAGATTTAAGGATAGCCTTAATAATATAAATAAGCTAGTACTTATAAGCTTCTTTAATTATAGTATATAGCTTAATAGTAAAAGAATAGTTTAAATCCTTATAAACTAAGTAGCTTTTTATAGCTTAAGTAAGGAGAATTTTTTCTAGCAAAAGCTATCTAATAATACTCTAGTAATATGTATACTAGGAGATTACTACTTATATATAATATTCTAAGGGATTATGCCTAATATAAGTGCTATAAAGTTCTTTATAGTAAGGCACTCTTAATTCCTTACTTTATAACATATAATGCTAAAGATATAGCTTAATAAATCTAAGGTAAGGAAAGCTATTATTAGATTTAGTATAGGAGAACTAATTCCTACGCTTAAAGTAATTAATATGCTTACCCCTTTTAGGGATATTCTCTTTTAGGTTATCCTTATAAATACTCCCTTCCTTTTATCCCTTAATAATATAGATTAATTACGAATTAACTTTAATATCTCTAAGAATACACTATAATAAGGAGATATTAAAGTCCTTATAATTTATAAATAAGGGCATACCTAGATACTTCTTATATAAAAGGAAGAAGTAGTTACCTAAAGCTACCTTATAGAAGGTAAGCTATAATGATTATATTATTGCTTTAGATACCTATTAATTAGATACTTATATAAGGTTCTTTGTTAATTAGGGTATAAAGTTAATATTAAAGCTATTAAGAAGCTAATAAGGGTATGCTACTAATACTAGATATATATAAATAGCCTTAATTACTTTAAATTCACCCTAAAAGATAAGTATACCTTTAACTTTAAGGTTATAGTAAATATCTTTTACCTTAATAGTAATTACCTTATACTCTACGCTATAGATATAGCTATAGTATTTAATATAGTAAAATTCATAAAGAATATCTTTATAAAGACTACCTAGGAAGCCCTCTAAATATGCTAGATTAATATATATTAAGGCCCTCTAGATTTAATTATTATAAATACAAGCACAAACTTCTATAGTAATAAATTTAGATAATTTACGGCTTTAATATTAATTTTAATTAAAGAGGTCCCTATTAAAGCGTACTATAGTATTAGGAAGGTTAAGAGATATTATAAGCCGCTTTATAAGGCTTATAATATTATTAGATATAAATACCTTATAACACCTAAACTTATTACTTTATAAATAGTAGTAAAGGCCCTAAATAATACTATAGGCCTAAATAGCCTTATTCTAATAGTCCTTATCTTTAGTGCTTACTTATATATAATAAGTAAATCCTTACTATTACTAAATATTATATAGCGTATAATTATAGTATAAAAGGTTACTAAAGAAATTAAGAGGCTTTACTATCTAGAAGGTTAATAAAGCCCTTACTATATATAATAGCCTAGATATATTAAAGACCCTTAGCTTACTACTTAGATTAAAGGTTTAAGTTTAGTAAGAAAGTAAGGGATAAAGAGGCCTATATAAGCTATTAGCTATAGATAAAGAGAGCTATATACTTAACCTCCCTAGAGGCCTAAAGACCTTTAAATTAACCTTTATTAAGCCCTATTATAATAATCCTAATAGGAAGCTATAGGTAAACTAATAGCTAATAAAGCCTAATAAGGAGAAAGAAGAGAAAAAGTAAGAGGCCTAAGATAAGAACTTAGCACTAGTAATACCTTTAAAGCGTAAGTATAGAAGACTCTAAAAGAACCCCCTAGTAATACCCTAAGAGACTAATATTTTCCTATTAATAAAGGAAGTTAATAACCTTACCTTAGTAATTAAGCTATATAAGAAAAGGATTATTAAAACCCTAGGAGAACTATTTAAGGAGGTAATAAAGGTAAAGATTAAAACCCTAATTAAGTAAGGAGTGTTTAAATTTATTATATTTAATAAAAAAGAATATAGTAGGCTTTAAATCTTTAAATCTTATATTATTAATAAAATTAAGGGTAAGATAACAAAACCCTATAAAAAATCATACCTTATAATCTAAGAATATAAGAATAAAGGGAAATAAACTATCCTTATATAGGCCCTAATAATTTAATAAGTAAGTTAATATCTTATCCTTATAATAGCCCTATTAGCAAGGCTAAGGAAATTCCTTATATAGCTACGGGATATTTATTAAGCATATGTATAAGCATGTATATTCCTAGAGCAACTAATCCTAGCGTGCTTACTAATTTAAATATAGCATCTTTACTTACCTAAAATAATTCTAAAGGTTATTAAACCTCTTTATAGCATTATAGAAGCTAGAATATACTAGTAGGTTATGTATTATAAGTATTATAAAGAGAATCTCTAGATAGAAACCTCTATATATAATCTATACTTACTTATAACTACAAAGGAAAGCCCTAACTTTACTTATATTAGAATATAAACTAATAATACTATTAGCCTCTTAGATAAGAAGTTCTTTAAGAAGGAGAAGGCCTAGATAGTTACTACTAGCTTTAATGTAAAGCTAAAGTAATTCCTAACTAAGGATAATCCCCTTATATTTAATAAAGGTATTATTACACTAGAGAATAATGCTATTAAGATATAGTAAAAGGGATAGAGTAATAAGCTAGATTTAGTTCCTATAACTAATTTAAAGCGTAAATATATTAAGCAAAGAGTATAAGGCGCTTATATTACCTTAATATATTAACTAGAAGCTTGTTTTAATTTATTTATTATAGTATAATACTAAGAGCTAACCTTACAGAATGTGAAGGCCCTTAATTATTACCTAAAGTAGTAAATAGACTACCTAAATAAAGGCCTAATATTTATCCTAATAGACCTTAAGAAGGTAAAGCTTTTTATCTTTGTAAATAAATCCTTTGCTAATAATAAGGACCTATCCTTATAACTAGAATATGTAATAATTCTAGCTAATAAAAACTACACTAATAGCAAATTTATAATTAAAGGTAATATTATATACTTTAGCTTAATAAAGAGTAAGAGAGTAATATAAAGTATACTTACCTTAGAAGTCTATAGTATAGTAGCTAGTATTAATATAGCTTACACACTAGTAATAACTCTAAACCTAGTTACTAACTAACTAAAGCTCCTAATAATCCTAATTATTATATATAGACTTATACTCTTTATATAAATGCCTTATTAAGCTTAGTATAATAAAGGAGAAATACCTAATAATTAATATTATAGCCCTTTAGTAATTATATAAACACTAAGAGCTTTATAAGATCTAATAGATTAATAAAGAAGATAACCTAGCTAATGCCTTAATAAAGGCATTACTTAATAAGGCCCTTAAGAGCTTTATCTTTACTAACTAAATAACTATCTAAATAAAGGGATAGGTTACTTACGCGTAAAACACATGTAGTAAGAGAGATAATTCTCTAGAAAGGTAACTACGCTTACACTAGCTATTAGGCCCCTCCTAGTAAATTATAGAGATTAATAGTAGCGTGTAAGAGGAGGAAGATATTATCTACGCGCTATAGCGTAAATAATAGTGTTATTTTAAGAAAGGAAGGGATTTAGAAGAGACTTACTTATCCTTATATAGGCTTATAGGTTAAGTAAGATTATTCTTTTCCTTTTATTAGCTATAATATACCCTAATAGGCTATAAGGTTTCTTTCTTATTTTCCTTATTAATTAATTTATTAATCTGTTATTCTTTTTTATTTCTACGATTAATATTACGCATTAATAATCATATTAAAAAGAGAGGTTCTAGTGTTAAAATAAAGGTAATATTAATTATATAAGTAGTAGCTATAATTACCTAGCAAAAGCTTAGGCTACGCGCAAGCCTTACACGTAACCTATAACCTAGCCTTATAATTAGCTAGGAATTATAGGGTTATAAATGCGTAACCCCTTTTTGCCTTTAGCATTATAGCTTCTAGTTTCTAACTTCCCTTTTAAACTAACTAAAGAATAACGTAGCCTAGAATAGATAATTAATGATAATACTATTCTTTAGGCTTACGATCTTATTACATTGAATTCAATACCCTGTGATACTAACAATATCTTATATATAAATATATAGTAAATTATTTTTTTATATTTAAAATACTATTTTCTTTTATTTAAAAAAAACAAATTTTATTATATAAAATTATATAAAATATATATAAAATATATATATAGCTTAGGCTTTTATAAAGCTTTTTATTATACTTATATAAACTATTAAAAAGTCTAATTACTAAATTAAAATAAGTATTTCTAATTAAGATATATATTTAAAAACTTTTTAAAGGATTTTTACTTATTCTTTTATTTAAAAAACCTATAAAGTTAAAAAAATTTATTATAAATTAAAAAAAAATCTTTTTAACTTATAAAAGGTTTTATTAAGAAAAGATATATTATTGAAATTTTTATAAAGTTTCTTTATACTTATATATTTTTCTTTAGATTTAATATCTTATTAATTTAGAATATTAAATAATTTCTTTAGGGTAATTATTATAATAAAAGCTAAAAAAGTATAGAAAATAATAGTAAATCGTAAAAAAATAATAGAATAGTAAAAAGACCCTTATAATATAGATAAAAAATCAAAGTATAAGCTTAAACTTAAATATATAATAAGCTTACTTTTCTAAGTAAAATAAAACTTTATATATTTTTAAATAAATTACTAAATTATATATAAAAATAAGAATACTATAATTAAATTACTTTAAAAATCTACTATATTTAAGATACATATACTACCCTAACTATTATATAATACATTGTATTGTATTGTATTGTATTGTAATGTATTATATTGTATTTTTATGTAATAAAAGTAATAGTAAATCATAGAAAAAAGATATTAATATAAAAAAACCTTTAATATAAAAAAAAAAATCATTTTATAAACTAGATTAAGAAATACTTTATTAAGATATATAATATCTATAATATCTATAATAAGCTTACTTTTCTAAATAAGCTAAAACTTTATAGATTTTTAAATAAATTACTAAATTATATATAAGAATAAGGATACTATAATTAGATTACTTAAAAAATCTACTATATTTAAGATATATATACTACCCTAACCATTATATAATACATTGTATTGCATTGTATTGTATTGTATTGTATTGTATTGTATTGTATTGTATTGTATTGTATTGTATTGTATTGTATTGTATTGTATTGTATTGTATTATATTGTATTGTATTATATTGTATTGTATTGTATTATATTGTATTGTATTGTATTGTATTGTATTGTATTGTATTGTATTGTATTGTATTATATTGTATTGTATTGTATTATATTGTATTGTATTGTATTGTATTGTATTGTATTGTATTGTATTGTATTGTATTATATTGTATTGTATTGTATTCTTTATATAATAAAAGTAATAGTAAATCCTAGAGAAAAGATATTAGGATATAAAGACCTTTAATATATAGAAAAAAAGTATTTTATAAACTAGATTAAGAAATACTTTATTAAGATATATAATATCTTTAATAAGCTTACTTTTCTAAATAAGCTAAAACTTTATAGATTTTTAAATAAATTACTAAATTATATATAAGAATAAGGATACTATAATTAGATTACTTAAAAAATCTACTATATAATAAATTTATATAATACCCCACTTTTATTTCTCCCTAACAATACATTGTATTGTATGTATTGTATTGTATTGTATTGTATTTTTAATATAATATAATACATAATACAATACATAGGGCAAAACAATATAATATAATACATCGAAGGGCCAAAAAATACAATACAATACAATACAACAATGCTCTGCTGCCTAGTGTCTCTATTATTTAACACGCTAAAGTAATTTAGAAGGCCACTAATAAGGTCTACTAATATATAGCTTTATAGCAGGTTTATAATGCCCTTAGAGCCTAAAATAGTCCTAATATAGCGCCTATATATTAGCTACCTTTGTAAGCTAATATACGTATATAAAGAGAGAAAGGTAGCTAGTATAACCCTTATAAGCTAATTACTACTAACAAGGAGACTTACATAGTTAATATGCCCTATAGCCTAGTAAAATTCTGCTTTATAGTAGTAAAGCCTTACTATAAGGACCTATATATTATAAAGAGGCTAGAGTAATAGGAGATAAAGCCTTAAGATATAAAGAAGGCTATAATAATACTACTAACTACTACTACTAAAAAGAATTAGTAATAAAAGAAAGAAAAGAATTATAAGTATTACTAAAAAGAAAGTAAGGAAGGCTAAGAAAAGCCCTTATAGTCTAATTTATAAGCATAGAGAAGCTAATAGAAAAGGCCTATAAGGCCTAGGTAACCCTAAGGGGAAGCTAGCAAGCTAAAGACTTATTACCTTACCCTAAAGGAATAAAAGCAAGGAGCCCTAAAGGAATAAAAGTAAGGAGAGGTAAAACTTATAATCCTAAAAAGGATATTAGCCTAATTAAACTCTATATGCTTATTAATAAAGATTAAGACAAGGCCTTTATTTAAGAGGTTATAGCTAGAGGGATACTAAGTATAGCATTCCTTATAGTAAAAGAAAAAGCTAATTAGAACCTTACTCTTTAACTTTACTAAGAAAGGAAGATTATAACCCTAGGAAAACCCTTTAAGTAGTCTAATTAAGCTAAGATTAATGCCCTATAAGCTTATAATGTCTTTAAATTTGTTAAATATAACCTAGCGAAGCACAAAGGCCATAGAATCTTTAATTCTCGTATAGTTAAAGAGATTAAAGGCAAGGGAATAGCCTTACTATATAAGAAATCTTACCTTATTATGTAAGGCTATAATAACAAGGGAAAGGAATTTATCTTAACGTAATTACTAATAATATAATAAGTAAGCTAATAACTTATTATAGCTATTGCTCTATTATTAAGAAGAAGAGGCATTTACCTTTAGATTTATAATATTACATAAGCATACACTTAATCACACATAATGCTAATAAGACTAATTATTATAAGATTACTAAAATAGATTACACACCTCTTTCTAGAAAGGACTATAATTAAATTAATTAAACCTCTTTATAGAATTACAAAGGCCGGAACCTACTAGTAGGTAACGTACTTCTGTTATTACAAAGATAATCTTAATATAATAACTTTAACCTATAATCCTTACTTATTAATTATAGCGCTAAATAATAAGAATCTCTTTAGTATTATAGAAATATAAACTAATAATATATTAGGCCTAAGTGTTATAAACTAGCCTTATAGCTACTGCGTATAAGCGTTTAAAATAAGAATATTATTCTTATAGAAGAAAAAAGGAATTACACTAGTAGTTATATAGCATCTAGATATATAGTCCCTTATGCGTAGTTTATGCACGGTCTATATAAAGCCCTAACCTAGCTATATAAAGTATATATACTTTCTAAAGCTAGACTTAACCTAAGCTTATAGCTTAAGTTTATAATATACTCCCTTACTTACCCCCTTTTTTTCTCTTACTAAAAAGTAAGTGTATATTAAATATAAACCCTTATTATATAGCCTCCCTTAAAAAATATATAAGTAACCTAGTAAGGCTAGTAAGTTACCTAGTAAGGTTATATTTTTACTATATAAGTCTAAAAAATTTTTAGTATAAGACTACCTTACCTTACTTTAGCTTTATCCCTAAAAACACTAGCTACTTATTTTATAGCCTCTTACTACTAGCTATCTCCTTACCTTATCTAGCCTCTTACCTTTACCTTAATCTTATATCCTATTTATTATTTACTAAATTTAAGCTTTACTTTAAATAACCCTTTTATTAGTAATTATCTAACCCCTTATTATATAATATACTATCCTTACTTACTCCTAGCCTTTATTTATAAATATAAAAAACCTATACCCTAATTAAATCCTAACTAATTTATCCTAAAATATAAATATTCTATCCCCTTTTCTCTAAATTATACTTTTTCCCCCTTTATATTATTATAAATCCTTTTTTTATATCTTTCTTATCTTTATTTATTAATTTATTTATAACTATAAAGCCCCCTTCCTATATCTAGTTTACTTCTTATTATAAATAGTATTATTATTACTACTAACTAACTTACTTCTAGTATACCCCCTCCCCTTTTTTTACCCCCTTTTACCTTACCTAAGGGTACTTATCTTAGTAAGTATATTTTAAAAGAAAACTCTAGTAATAAGGCCCTTTCTAATAGTAAGAAGTATAATTTTCTATATAGTTCTTATATAAATAATCTATAAAATAAAGGTAAATATATTTATACCCTAGGGCTAAACTAGGCCTATACTCTATGCTATACTATATGTTATATATATATCTAGGAGATATACCTATATAGTGCTAACCTAAAACTCTATTATACTTTTAAATATCTTAAGACTTTTTAGTTATAAGTAAAGCTATTAAGGCTTTAGTTATACTATAGTTTACTAATAGTAAGGGGTAATATACTATTCTTGTAAAAAAATTTATTTATTATTATAAGTATTTTAATAGTATATTAGCTATTACTTAAATTAACCTAGCTAAGGCCTAACCCTTAGTTTTCTTCCTTATAGGTATAGCTTATACCTAAGGTACCTCTAAAGTGTAGTAGCTTATACTTACTTAAATAATACTTACTTAATATAGCTATAATAACCTAGCTACTAAATTTTTCTATAGTATAAGAACTATAAATAATAACCTAACCTAGTTTATCTTTA
Source organism: Epichloe typhina subsp. poae (assembly GCA_030389615.1). Classification (NCBI taxonomy): domain Eukaryota; kingdom Fungi; phylum Ascomycota; class Sordariomycetes; order Hypocreales; family Clavicipitaceae; genus Epichloe; species Epichloe typhina. The sequence goes on along the minus strand of CP098317.1, from coordinate 1,892,953 downwards.
CCTAGGAGGCTAGTAATACCTAGGTTTAATAAATAGCTAAAACTATTATAAAGCTTACTTACACTATTACTAAGGTATACTAACCCTATAAGGAGTCTAAGGATACCCCTCCCTATCTTAATTACTCTTTACTATAGTAAAAGCTTAGCGCTAGAGTATGTACACACTAGATATAAACTAGGTGCCTTAATTTTTTATAGCTAAATTAAAATATACTTTTTTAAGGCTATTATTTATTTATATATCTCCTTATTATAATTTAAATTAGTTAAGTGCCTCTATATATATTATACTTTCTAATAGCTCCTATATTAGCTATATATAGCCTTTTTATTTAACTAAGATATTCTAATTTAAACCCTTACCTAGTGTATTTTTAGCTATAAGGATTTCCTTTACCTAATACTTTATAAGATTATTATTAGTATTTATTATAATAAGTTCTAGTAGTAAATATTTATTAGCTAGTCTTTAACTTAGTAATAAGTTATTTACTACATACTAGACTAGGTTAATATAAAAGATAGGATATAGTCCCCTTAGAATATCTAATTTAACTATTAAAGGCATAGGGACCTTAAGTACCTTATATTTAGCTATAACCTAATCTAGCTTCTTATAAGGATAGTTTATCTTAATATTATAAAGACTAAGCTATACGTAATCCCTAACCTAGAATTATTTTACTAGCTTATAACTACTATTTATATTCTCCTACTATTATTACTAGATAAAGGCTATTATAGCTTATGTTAAATCTATACTATTCTTTAAATATTATAAAAAGCTTAAGCCCTTCCCTTTGCTAATATAGTAAACTACCCTATAGGGGATAGATTCTAAATTATAGCTATATTAAACCTATAGAGTGCTATATTTATGCTTATTCTAGTTACTAATAAATCCCTATTATTTAACGCTAATTAGCAAGCTAGTAGGTAATCTAGCTATTTAAACTAGGAGAAAGATAGTATTATATATAGTATAGCCTATACTTCCTAGTTAGCCCTTTTTATACTACTATTTATCTAAGGGTAATATATAGTAAAAAGTAATTATTATATACTAACTTTACTACAAAGCTTAGTCTAGAAATTACTAAGCTAATCTAACCTATAGTCTATAATAATTTATATAAGGAACCTATAAAACTACTACTAGTAATACTTAAATTATTCTATATAAGCCCTAGCTTCTATTAATATTATTACCTCTAACTAAATATACTTTAATAAATAATTAGTAATAACTATAAGAAACCATAGCTAATCCTATATTTCCACTAGCAAGTCTATTATAAAGTTAATAGATATTTATAACTAGTACTTATTAGGTAGTAAAATTAGCTTTAATAAGCCTTATTATAGTTACTAGCTCTTTTGCTCTTTATAATAGTAGTAGTTCTATATAAATTAGGCTATATCCTATAATATACTATCCTAATAAAAGTCTTTTAAAGCGCCTTAAAGGTTATATTCTAGCCTAGGTAGCCTAATAAGGGTAAGTTATAAACATATTATATTAATATTATAGTTAGTAGCTCTTACTTAGGAACCTATATTTATCCTTAAAACTATAGCATCTCTTTTATACTAATCTAATAGTCTATAATCTATTCTCTAGTATTAGTAGTGTTTAGGAACTTCCTAGCCCTTACTACTACTACATTAACCTATAACCTATAAGCCTTATCCTAAGCTAAAGACTAATCCTATAGAGACTAAAGGTGCTTATTTATAAACATAAATATACTAGTAAGTAAAGTCCTTATTATAATTAGGTTATTATTAAGGCTACCCTTATCTATTACTATAATAGGCTTAAGGTATATACATAGCTATCCCCCTTAAAGGAGAATTTTATAAGGCTTATTACTAACTAAATAATTAGTACCTTTACCCTTTTTACTTCTAGCCTATTAGGATAGCGCTATAATAATATATCTAGTTATTTTACTTAAGTGCCTAGTTTATAATATAAATAGAAATTAAATAATACTAAAGTCTTTGCTTACTATGCTTTATATTCTAATATCTCCCTTAGCGCTATAAAGTACTTAAGGTTCTTATAGTTTATTAGTATTATAAATAGTTTACTTATGCTTTATAGCTTTACTAACTACGCCTTAAGATAGGAGATAATTACTAGTAGCTTCTTATTATAAATTATATAATTCCGCTAAGTAGCTTATAATTAAGCTAAATAGTAGGCTACTAAATATAGAATACTATTATTACTAAACTAAGAGAGACACCCCCTAGAGCTATTTCTAAGTAATTTACCTTTACTAAAGTATCCCTTTTAGGATCTTACTAAGCTAGGATTAGGTATAATATAAAAGCTAATTTTAATGCCTTAAAAGCCTTATTACACTCCTTTAACTAGTAAAATAAGGCTCCTTTCTTTATTAAGTTAATAAGAGGGCTTACTATATCTAAGAAATTTAGTATAAAATTATAATAAAAGTTAGCAAAACTAAGAAAGCCACAGACGCCCTAAACCCTAGTTAGTGCTTTCTAATCCTAAATTACTATAATCTTCTCCTTATCTAGATAAATAGCTTTCCTTACTTAGATAATAAACCTAAGGTACTTAACCTCTTTAGTTATAAAGATATACTTTTTAATATCTAGGTTTAGACTAGCTTATTATAGTTTAAATAGTATACTATAGACTTTTTATATATAATCCTTCTATAATTTGCCTAAGTATATAAGTATATTATTAAGATATATAGTAATATAATTACTAAGGATACTACTTAATATACTATTAATATACCTCTAGAAAGTTACTAGTACACTTACTAACCTAAAGGGGCATACTAGCTATTTAAATAAGCTAAACCTTATCTAAAATATAGTCTAGTATTCCTTACCCTTAGTAATATATATATAGTAAAACGCTAATTATATATTTAGCTTTATAAACTACTTTACTTTAGCTAAAGAATATAATATTTCTTTTACTAGTAGTAATAAGTAATAGTCTTATTTTATAATCTTATTAAGTATATAATAGTTTATATAAAACCTCTAACCCTTACTAGGCTTTTTACTAGTAATACTAGGGCTACTACTAATAAAAGCTTACTTAAATCTAACCCTTATTTATTAAGTTTATTACTTATTTCTAGATTTCTAGTAAATACTCCTAAGGTATATTATATAAAGGCGCCTATAGTAAGCTAGGTTTATTTCTATTTATATTATATTTTAGGTAAATATAATAGTCTAACTTCCCTTAGTATAGTAGTAAGGCACTTATCTTACTTTCTAGAAATAAGTCTTTAAAGTCCTATAATACTTCTAGTAAGAAAGCTAGAAGCTTCTCCTTTATAAGCTTTAGGGTTATATTAATCTATAAGATAAATATAATTTCCTATAAGCTTATAGCGTAAAGCTAGATATTCTCCTTCTATCTCTTTACTTATTATATTATCCTTATAAATATTAAACCTAGAATAAATACTATAGGTTAGTTAACCTTTCTATTAGCTATAGCCTATATAAGTAGCCTATTAGCTAATCCTATATATACTTACTATCTTACTATATCTAGGCTAATTTTGTTTTATTTTATTTATAGTATACCTAGGATTAGTTATCTTATTAGTTCTAGGATTATATATACTATAATTAGCATTTCCTATCTATCTAAATCTAACTAAAAATAAATAATATACGAAATATATAATTATTTCTCCTAACTCTTTTTCCCCCTTACTTTATATTAATAGCTATATAAACTAACCTTCTAGATAGAAAAGGAAAGCATTCTAACCTAAGCTTTTAGATAAGGTATTTACTTATAGTAGTATAGTAGTTATAACCTATATTAACTTAAGTATTTATAAAGGTAGTCTTATTAATTAAAGTAAGAATTAAGAAAGGAATTAAGTCTATATTACTTTAAATCTCTTTATAGTCCTTATTAGTAATAGCTATATACTATAAAGCCCCTCTATATTTCCTTCCTTTATCCCTAGTTAAATAACTTAATAATAAGGTTACTCTTTTTCTAACTAATTTACAAACTTATTATCTAAGCTAATAATAAGCGCTTTCTTTATATTATAAGTGTTTATAAAGGACTTCTTTTATAAGTAAATAGTAGGATATAATAAGTATACTATAGTAAAATACTTAGAGAAGCTATATTATAAATACTAGCCCTTATTATAGTATATATTAAGTATATCCTAAGTAACTTACTTAGCATGCTTACTACCTCTCTTATTACCTAACTTTTAGTATTTTATAGACTTTCTAGAACCTTACTAAGTCCTTATTATACTTATAGAGTAAATATTTATTATTAATATATCCTTATCCTATACCTTAGCCTTAATTAGGTTAGGCACTAGATTACCTTATTTCTATATATAGTGTTTTTCCTCTAGTTAGTAAGATTTAATATCTAGTATAATACTTTAATAGTAAGCTATTACTACTATATAATTAGCCTAGGGTATATCTTATCTAATACTATAGTCCCTTATTTACTTATTAAGCACTATATATAACTTAAATAACTTTACTAAGTTTACTTACCTAAGCCCCTTAGCTAAGGCTAACTTCTATTTAAAGTAAATATAAAAGTTACTAAACCTCTTATTTTATTATTATATTAACTAGTTAAGTTCTATAATAGCTATTTTCTAGTAGTAAGGGTTATTAAATATCTCCCTTAAATAGTTAAGAAGTTTAAATAAATAAAAGTCCTCTAAGTAACCTTTCTTAAAGAAAGATATAACCTATACCTAGACCTTAGGTAATAGGTTTTAGTAAATAAAGTACTACTAATTCTAATTACTACTAATAAACTCCTTATTTACTAGTAGCTTATAAGTTATAAAGCCTTTCTAAGCTATAAATAAGACCTTATTACTATTAAAAGGAGGCCTATAGGTAAGGGTTTTGCTTAATCTAAATAAGTATAAGTACTATATTTTATATATTAGCTAAGTACTAGATTTGTTTTACTTACTATTCTACCTATTATTATAGAAATGCTAACTTATTAGTGTCTATTATATTTAGTAGTAATAGCGTATTTACTAGCTAGGTTATTTCTATAGTAAAGAATAATATATATTATAAACTAGCCTTATAGCTACTATATATTAGCATTTAGAATAAGAATATTATTCTTATAGAAGAAAAAAGGAATTACACTAGTAATTACATAGTATTTAAATATATAGTCCCTTGTGCGTGGTCTATGCATAATTTGTGTAAAGCCCTAACCTAGCTACACAAAGTACGTATACTTTCCGGAGCTAGACTTAACCCAAGCTTGTAACTCGAGTCTATAACACTTATATAACTTAAAATATTATTAGTGTTTAAGTTTTATTAATAATAAATAACTAATAAATTAATTAAATATAAATATTACTAAGTATAAGTAAATTACTATAGGAAAAGCTAGTCTTTTAGTTATTTACTATTTTAAGAGTTTTTAAAGTATTAATAAAATAAAATACTTTTCTCTTTTATATTTTTTAATATTATAATAATAGTAATAATAGTAATTTAAGTAATTATAATTATTAAAGTAATTATAGTATATAAAATAAAAGTGGGTTCTAGTATTATATCTTAGAATAGGTTTAATAAAGTATAATAAAGCTTATTAGAGTTATTATAGTTATTAAAGTAATTATAGTATATAAAATAAAAGTAGGTCTAACTATTATATTTTAAAATAGGTTTTTAGTAGTTATAATAAAGCTTATTAGAGTTATTATAGTTTCTAAAGTAACTATAGTATATAAAATAAAAGTGGGTCCTAGTATTATATCTTAAAATAGGTTTTAGTAGTTATAATAAAGCTTATTAGAGTTGTTATAGTTATTAAAGTAACTATAGTATATAAAATAAAAGTGGGTCCTAGTATTATATCTAAAAATAGGTTAAACTAATTATAATAATGCTTATTAAAGTTATTATAGTTATTAAAGTAACTATAGTATAAAAAATAAAAGTGGATCTTAGTATTATTCCTAAAAATAAGTTTAAATTATTTTAATAGCTTAATTTAGTTATATAGCCTAGTTTAAAAATACTATACTATTAGTTATATAAAAATACTTTATAAATATTACTATCTTTTATTCTTTCTTTATATACTATAGTAAGGAGATATATAAAGTTACTATATATAACTTATTAAAGCTTTAGAATTATAAAGCTAAAAGTAATATTTAATTTATTTAAATAGTAAATAAATAGTTTAAGCTTTTTTAAGCTTTTATCTTATGAATAATAATATATAAGTACTAAGTATATATATTATTAACTTCTAGTTATTTATTTAAAGTTTCTAAATAATTTAATTATATTAGTTTAGGGTATTATTTTAATTAAAAGTTATAAAATAATTATAAAAATAGAAAATAAATTTTAGTAATAGTAAATAAAATAATAATAAGGTTTTTCTTAGAGTTTTATTAGTAAAAAAAGTATTAAGAATAATAGTCTTATAAAAATTTATAATATTATATATAACCCTAGTTATAATAAAATATATAAAAGGTTATAATATTATACCTTAAATAACTAATTAAATAAAGTAGCTAATAATATAAGTAAAAAATTAATAGCTTTCTTTTAATTAATATATTAATACTACTATATAAAAAGACCCACTTTTTATTTACCTAACACTATATTTGTAGTTTTTGTAGTGTAGTGTAGTTAGTGTAGTTAGTAACTACACTAACTATAAGAAAAAAACTACACTATACTAAATACTAGCTAAAAAAACTACATTATAAATACAAAATTTTCCTAAAAACTACACTAACTACACTAACTACACTACAAACAATACTCTGCAGAGGCTATAGAATCTTTAATTCTTATATAGTTAGAGAGATTAAAGGTAAGGGAATAGCCTTACTATATAAGAAATCTTGCCTTATTATGCAAGGCTATAATAACAAGGGGAAGGAATTTATCTTAACGTAATTGCTAATAATATAACAAGCAAGCTAATAACTTATTATAGCTATTACTTTATTATTAAGAAGAAGAGGTATTTACCTTTAGATTCATAATATCACATAAGCCTACACTTAATCGCATATAATGCTAATAAGGCTAATTATTATAAGATTACTAAAGCAGATTACGCACCTCTTTCTAGAAAGAACTATAATTAAGTTAATTAAACCTCTCTACAGGATTATAGAGGCTAGAACCCACTAGTAAGCAACATACTTCTATTACCACAGGGATAACCTTAATATAATAACCTTAACCTATAATCCTTACTTATTAATTATAGCTCTGAATAATAAGAACCTCTTTAGTATTATTAGAATATAAACTAATAATACATTAGGCCTAAGTAATAATAACTTCTTTTAAAAAGAAGAGAAAAAGCTTTAGAAAGCTAAGTTTATTACTAAAGAAAAGCAATAATTAACTACTAGGAATCCCCTTATTTTTAATAGCTATATCTTAACCTAAAACGCTAATAACTTATTAATTTTAACCTAAAAGGGCTAAAGTTAGAAAATCAAAGAAGTTAATCCTTAATCTCTAATAGTAAAGTAAGATTACATAGAGTAAAGAGCCTAGGGAAGCTATATTATAACTATATGCTAACTAGAAGCTTTCTATAATTTATTAATTATAGCTTAATACTAAGATCCCTTTGCTAATAATATTACATGCCTTAATAGATGCCTTAAATAGCAAATTAAGAATTAGTAATAAGGACTATAATATATCCCTTTAACCCTTAAGAAAGCAAAGCTCTTTATATTTATAAATAAATTACTTGCTAATAATAAGGATTTAAGCTTACAAATTAAATATATTATTATAATTAGTAATAAAATAAAACAAGATAATAATACCTTTATTATAAAAGGTAATATTATTATATATAGCTTAACAAAGAGCAAGCAAGTTATATATAGCATGCTTACCTCTAAATTATATAGCATAGTTCAAGGCATAGATATTACTTACGTAATTTCTATAACTCTTTATTAGATTATAGACTAATTAAAGATGCCTTAAATTCCTATAATCCTTTATACTAACTCCTTTTTATTATATAAATGCTTTATAAAGCTAGGAATAATAAAAAAGAAAAGACTAATAATTAATATTATAGCCCTTTATCAATTATACAAAAGGCATAAGATCTATAAGGTAAGGTAAATTAATAGAAACAATAATCTAGTAAATATAATAACAAAGGCATTACTAAATTCATCTCTTTCCTCTCTAATTAATTTAAACGAATTAACAATTTATATTAAAGGATAGGTAAAGAAACCCGTAATCAGAGTATTGCACTACAATTGATTTGTAGTGTATTTTGTTTTTTAATAAATAATATATATCTAATCTTAGAAAATATATAGAGATATAAAACTTCATTTTTTACATAGATAACTAAAAACTATAATATAATTATATATAAAAGTAAGTCTAAAAGTAAACCCTTTGCCTATAAATTAGAAAAACTACATTTTACTACATTTTAGCACTACAAATACACTATAAATGTAGTTTTTCGAATTTATAGGCAATAGGCCCACTTTTAGGCCCACTTTTAGGTATAGTATTTTTCTAAGGATTTATCTCTATAGGATTATATAGTTTATATAATAATATCTTTAATTATAAGCTAGCTATAAAATAAAATATAAAAACTACAAAACACACTACACTAACTACAAACAATACTCTGCCTATAATATTAGGGGATAGGAGCCTAAACAAGGACTAATAGATTAATTTAATTAACTAATACTGCAATAGCTAATTAAAGTAGCGAATTCTTATTAAGGGATTTACTTATATATACTTTCCTTTAATTCAATTTTTATTACATTTTTAGGCTTCTTTAGCTATAATAAAAAAAGAGACTACTAGTGTTAAATCCTTTAGGTTTTTATTAGCTTAATTATAGCTAAAGACTAGACTAATAATAAGTCTAGTAAAATACATGTAATATAATTAGCTATATTCTTTTACTACCCCTTATTTTACCTTACTTATAGGTTTTACTTACTTTTCTATTATCTAAACCTTCCCTCTCTTCTCTCTCTTTCCTAGCTAGCTATCTATCTATCATCGACTTCAATACTACGGAATTATCCTACCTGCGCAGGCACCTTAGTGTAACCAACACCTTATAAACTTATAAAAGTATAAGATATAGCTTAATAACCTTAACTATACCTTTAAGGGGGTAAAGAAAAAGTATTACTAAGATAACTAAAAGATTCTCTTTATACTTAACTATATATATATAAATTATTAGGCTAGATAAAACTAATATATTAAGGAATAACTAGCTAATAGTTAGAATTACCTTAAGAATAACTAGGATAAGTTCTAGGACTAAACCCTTATATTACTTAAGGACTTTATAAGCTATAATATATAAATAGCTATATAGCTAGAAAATATAAAGTAAAAGGAAGGCTAGAGTTTTATTAAGTTTAGTATTTACTTAGATTTACTAGAGAAATACCTAGAATAAGCTTTAGAAAAGACTTATACTTTTATATTCTTTATAAAATTACTTCTTAACTTATTAAACTATATTAACCTTTATATAAATATTACTAGGTTAACTTAAGAAAAGGTTATATAGCTTGTCTAATAATTCTAGGAGGTAATATTAAAGAATAAGTAAAAGCTAAGTAAGTTAGTAAAGAAAGGCTTATATAAAGCCCCTAATATTAAAGATATAACTCTTTATAAGGCTATTAGCTAAATAAGGACTAAAAAGATAAGAATAAGAATTAAAAAAGACCCTAGCTACTTACCTAAATAATAATAAACTATAAGGAAAAAAGTAATACTTTAATTATAGTAGTATAAAGTATTTTATTTATAATTATAATAAGCTAAGAAAAGACTAGTAAAAAGGTTAGGGAAACTCCTAGAGGTAAAAGTAAATACTCTTATCTTTACCTTAAACACTAGGATACTAGTAAGATATTAATTTTATATACTAGTTACTATTTATAAGTATAAAGATATTAAAATAGTAGTAAATCTTAATAGTTATACTAAGATTAATATTATTAGTACCTAATTTATATAAACTTATAAGCTTAATTAGGCTAAGGCTATAATACCTATTCTAAAGGTAGTAAGGGCCCTTATAGTTCCCTAATATAGTATTTATAAGGTACTTATTATAATCTAAGACTTAAGGGGTAAAAGGAAGAACCTTAAACTACTATATATAGCTATTAATAAGGACTTAAAAGCAAAGGGAAGCCTTATATTAATTAGGATATATATACTTATAGAAAAATATATATATCTTTACTTATACTTATAAGAATAGTAGTTTAAAAAGAGAAAGGTAGTTTTTTTACTACTAACTCCTTATAAATTTATAAAGGTAATATATAATAAAATAATTATATATACTATTATAGGAGTTATAGAAAATAAGTTTATCCCTCTTAAAGATAAAGAGAAAGTAAAAGTATATAAAACTATTAAAGATATCCCTAAGAAGCTTTATAAGTTTAAAGATATATTTATATTAAATAAAGTAAGAAGCCTCCTATTAAAGAAGTTAATAAATTATATAATTAACCTTATACTAGGAGCTATATCTTTATATAAACTAATTTACCCTCTCTTCTAAAGTAAACTTAAAAAGCTTTAGGAATATATTAATAATAACCTAAAGAAAGGCTAGATAAAACCCTTAAAAAGCCTAGTAAGTATACTTATTTTATTTATACTAAAGAAGGATAAAACACTTTAGCTATATATAAATTACTAAGGACTTAATAAGGTAATATAAAAGAATTACTATACTCTCTCCCTAATTTTAAAGATTCTTAATTAATACTAAGGGGCTTATTTCTTTTTAAAGATTAATATTAAGAATATATACTACTAAATTTATATTAAAGAGAGTAATAAGTAAAAGATAGCCTTTTATATATATTATAAGCACTATAAGTACCTTATAATACCTTTTAGGTTAACTAATACCCTAGCTACTTTCTAGAGTTATATTTATAAGGTATTATATAAGCTAGTTAATACTATTTATATAGTATATTTAGATAATATCTTAATTTTCTCTAAGATAAAGAAGAAGTATACTAAATATATTAAGCAAGTTCTAAAATATATAAGATTAGTAAAGTTATATATAAAACCCTTTAAGTGCTTTTTCTATAAAGAATTAGTAAAATTCCTAGGGTTTATTCTTTTTATTAATAAGATATTAATAAATACTTACTAGATTAATATAATTAAAGAATAAAAGAAGCTAATAAGTTTTAAGAATATATAGTTATTTCTTAGATTTTATAACTTTTACTAATAGTTTATTTATAAATACTCTAGGATTATAATACCTCTTTATATATTAATAAAAAGTAGTTAAAATAGTATTTAAACTAAGAGGTTTATATTTAAAGAAAAGGAGTAACTAGTATTTAACTAGCTAAAAAATACCTTTTAGTAAGTGCCTTTACTTTAATATTATAACCTAAGTTAAGCAGTATATATTAAGATAAATACTGTTGGAACAAAGGTAATATTAATCGCGTGAGCAGCAGCCGTAATTACCTAGTAAAAGCTTAGGCTACGCGCAAGCCTCGCACGTGACTTATAACCTAGCCTTGTAATTAGCTAGGAATTATAAGGCTATAAACACATAACCCTTTTTACCTTTAGCATTATAGCTTCTAGTTTCTAACTTCTCTTTTCTACACTAACACATATAATATAGCCTAGAATAAATAATTAATAATAATACTATTCTTTAGGCTTATAACCTTATTATATTAAATTTAATACCCTATAATACTAATACTAATTAGTAGTTACCTTTATAGATAACTATATAGTCTTTAAACACTATAGATTAGTAAGGTTACATTAGAAGAGGTAGCTTACCTAATAATAACTTACCTTATAAAATAGAAAGGCTATGTTTAAAGGAAAGTTATACTAATAGAGAGGTATAGATATAGCTCTCTTCTTACTTTAGTATTAATATCTAATTTATATAGACTCTAAAATAATAAAGAAGGGTTTAATACTAGTAGCTAAGCTATCCCCTTATTCTTTTTTATTATATATTTTATTACATATTTAAAGTTAACTACCTTACCTTATAATTCTTTATATTAGTAATATAATTTTTATAATTTACTTCTATACCCTCTTATCTCTTTACACTAAAAGAGTTATTTCCTTATATTATTACTTACTTAGTTAAGATATTAAATATAGCTAGCTTATTAAGGGTTACTAGTTAATTTAAAGTCCTAAGTAAAAGTAATAAATATAATAATACTATAGAAGGTATTAGAACTAAAGATAATAAAGAATACCCTAATAAAGGTAAAACCCTAGACTATATTACTTATTATACTACCTAATTCCCTTATATCTCTCTAAAGCTATATTTATATATTATAGAAAACCTACTTTAATAAATAGGAAATTCTAAGTATAAAGAGATAACTATACCTAAGGAGATTATACTTTATATCCTTATTAAGGCTAAATAATATAGAGAGTAAGAACTATTTAGGAGAATACTTTTCTCTAAATTTAGTAATAACTTCTATAGATAAATAAGGTATAAATTTATAAAAGGAAAAAACCTTTACTAAAATATTATCTAAGACTATCTCCTTTATAATAAGGTTTATATAACTATTAGAAAAGGTATAAAGATAGCTAATAACCTTAAAGAGGTAATAACCTAGGAAAAATTCTAATTTTAAACTCTTAAAGAGATTAAGGAAGCTAGAAAGAAGTATATAGACTTCTAGAAAAACCTAGAGAATAAAAACTTCCTTTATAACCTTTTAAATAATAAAGATATTAGAATTTAATACCTTACCCCTTTACTATGCCTATTAGTTTAATTACTATTAAAGGGATTAATAAACTAATCCCCCTTTAAAGATTAGCTACTCTAAAAGTAAGGGTACTAAAGAATACTATTTATAAGCACTTATAGGTAGTTCCCTTACTTATACCTTTACCTAAGGTTATATAGTAAGAGAAACCTAATTACCTTATAAAAATACCCTTAATTATAATAATTATTAGTAAAATTAAACCTTACTACCTAAGGCTAGTAATATACCTTTTAGTATAGCTAAAAGAACTATACTTCCTACTCCTTAATATAAGGAGAAGGAAGGTTAGAAAGAACTATAACCCCTAAAACTACTATCTTTAAGGCTACTCCCTTAATAAATACTAACTATTTTAGTGTCTTTATAAATATAAAAAAGATACTTAAAGAATCTTTAAATACCTAAAGGCTCTCTTTAAAGTAAATTATTAATCTTTTAAAAGTATACCTAAAGAAATAACTATATAATACTAATAACTATAATATACTTAAGTTAAAGCTTTAAATATTTTATAGAAAATATAAAATACTTAATATCTAACTAAAATAAGCTAGATATACTTTTAAGGTTATACTTAAAGGTAAGGCTTTATAATACTATATAAACTACCTTTTAAAGCCTAGTTAATTATAAAACCTCCTTATACTTATTAAGTATATAAAAGACTAGTTTAAAATAAAGAATATATAGTAAAGATATCTTCTAAAGTAAAATAATATTACCTTATAAGGGATAATAAGTAATAGCCTAAGTAAGTTTATAGTTAATTACTTTAATAAACTTATAAAAAGCTTACTATCTTATAATATATAAACCTTAAGATAAGTTAAAGTAAGAAAGTACTTTAGAATTAAATTATAAAAGCTTATAGTAATATCCCTAAATATAAAGAAGCTATTATAAATTTACTAAAAAGTCTCTAAGAGTTTTATAAATATATAAGAATAATAATTTAACTTATTAAGAAAAAGAAAAAAGCTAATAATAATTCCTAACTAATACTATAACCTTAAAGTAGTTTTAGACTAACTAAAAATATAATAAAAAAGGAAAAGAGACTTAATACTTATTTAGAAAGTCCTAGAGTAAAAGAGAGATCCCTTTTATAAGGAAATACTATATATATAGTAAGGAAGAATACTAGTTATTAAAGTACCTAGAAAAGGACTATAAGAAGGCGTTTTAATATTATAAGAATTACTATCTTATAAATCTTACTAATAACTTATATAATTTATTTCTTATATAGTATAAAGGTAAATAAAAGCTATAATCTCTTACTAATAATAAGATTACTAAGTATATAAAGAGTATTAGATTTAAGAATAGCCTTAATAATATAAATAAGCTAGTACTTATAAGCTTCTTTAATTATAGTATATAGCTTAATAGCAAAAAAATAGTTTAAATCCTTATAAACTAAGTAGCTTTTTATAGCTTAAGTAAGGAGAACTTTTCTAGTAAAAGCTATCTAATAATACTTTAGTAATATTTATACTAGGAGATTACTACTTATATATAATATTCTAAGGGATTATACCTAATATAAGTACTATAAAGTTCTTTATAATAAGGCACCCTTAATTCCTTACTTTATAACGTATAATGCTAGAGATATAGCTTAATAAATCTAAGGTAAGGAAGGCTATTGTTAGATTTAGCGTAAGAAAGCTAATTCCTATGCTTAGAGTAATTAATATGCCTACCCCTTTTAGGGATATTCTCTTTTAGGTTATCCCTATAAATACTCCTTTTTTATCCCTTAATAATATAGATTAATTACAAATTAACTTTAATATCTCTAAGAATATACTATAATAAGGAGATATTAAAGTTCTTATAATTTATAAATAAAGGCATGCCTAAATACTTCTTATGTAAAAGGAAGAAGTAGTTACTTAAAGCTACCTTATAAAAGGTAAGCTATAATAATTATATTATTACTTTAGATACTTATTAATTAGATTCTTATATAAGGTTCTTTATAAATTAAGGCATAAAGTTAATATTAAAGCTATTAAGAAGCTAATAAGAGTATACTACTAATACTAGATATATATAAATAGCCTTAATTACTTTAAATTCACCCTAAAAGATAAGTATACCTTTAACTTTAAGGTTATAGTAAATATCTTTTACCTTAATAGTAATTACCTTATACTTTATACTATAGATATAGCTATAGTATTTAATATAGTAAAATTCATAAAGAATATCTTTATAAAGACTACTTAGGAAGCCCTCTAGATATACTAAATTAATATATATTAAGGCTCTCTAGATTTAATTATTATAAATACTAGTATAAACTTCTATAGTAATAAATTTAGATAATTTATAGCTTTAATATTAATTTTAATTAAAGAGGTCCTTATTAAAGCACACTATAGTATTAGGAAGGTTAAGAGATATTATAAGCCACTTTATAAGGCTTATAATATAATTAGATATAAATACCTTATAACACCTAAACTTATTACTTTATAAATAGTAGTAAAGGCCCTAAATAATACTATAGGCCTAAATAGCCTTATTTTAATAATCCTTATCTTTAGTGCTTACCTACGTATAATAAGTAAATCCTTACTATTACTAGATATTATATAGTATGTAATTATAGTATAAAAGGCTACTAAAGAAATTAAGAGGCTTTATACTATCTAGAAGGTTAATAAAGCCCTTACTATATATAATAGCCTAAATATATTAAAAACCCTTAGCTTACTACTTAAATTAAAGGTTTAAGTCTAGTAAGAAAGTAAGGGATAAAGAGGCTTATATAAGCTATTAGCTATAGATAAAAAGAGCTATATACTTAACCTCCCTAGAGGCCTAAAGACCTTTAAATTAACCTCTATTAAGCCTTATTATAATAATCCTAATAAGAAGCTATAAGTAAACTAATAGCTAATAAAGCCTAATAGGGAGGAAGAAAAGAAAAAGTAAGAGGCCTAAGATAAGAACTTAGCGCTAGTAATACCTTTAAAATATAAGTATAAAAGACCCTAAAAGAACCCCTAGTAATACCCTAAGAGACTAATATTTTTTTATTAATAAAGGAAGTTAATAACCTTACCTTAGTAATTAAGCTATATAAGGAAGGGATTATTAAGATCCTAGGAGAACTATTTAAGGAGTTAATAAAAGTAAAGATTAAAACCCTAATTAAGTAAGAAGTGTTTAAATTTATTATATTTAATAAAAAAGAATATAGTAAGCTTTAAATCTTTAATTCTTATATTATTAATAAAATTAAGGGTAAGATAATAAAACCTTATAAAAAATTATACCTTATAATCTAAGGATATAAGAATAAAGGGAAATAAACTATTCTTATATAGGCCCTAATAATTTAATAAGTAAGTTAATATCTTATTCTTATAATAGCCTTATTAGTAAGGCTAAGGAAATTCCTTATATAGCTATAGGATATTTACTAAGCATATATATAAGTATATACATTCCTAGAGTAGCTAATCCTAGCATGCTTACTAATTTAAATATAGCACCTTTACTTACCTAGAATAATTCTAAAGGTTATTAAGCCTCTTTATAGTATTATAGAAGCTAGAATATACTAGTAAGTTATGTATTATAAGTATTATAAAGAGAATCTCTAGATAAAAACCTTTATATATAATTTATACTTACTTATAACTATAAAGAAAAGCCTTAACTTTACTTATATTAAAATATAAACTAATAGTACTATTAGCCTCTTAGATAAGAAGTTCTCTAAGAAGGAGGAGGCTTAGATAGTTACTACTAGCTTTAACGTAAAGCTAAAGTAATTCCTAACTAAGGATAATTCCCTTATGTTTAATAAAGGTATTATTATACTAGAGAATAATACTATTAAGATATAGTAGAAAGGATAAAGTAATAAGCTAGATTTAGTTCCTATAACTAATTTAAAGCATAAATATATTAAGCAAAGAGTATAAGGCACTTATATTACCTTAATATATTAATTAGAAGCTTATTTTAATTTATTTATTATAGTATAATACTAAGAGCTAACCCTAGAGAATATAAAGGCCCTTAATTATTACCTAAAGTAGTAGATAGACTACCTAAATAAAGGCCTGATATTTATCCTAATAGACCTTAAGAAAGCAAAGCTCTTTGCCTTTATAAATAAATCCTTTACTAATAATAAGGACCTATCCTTATAACTAGGATATATAATAATTCTAGCTAATAAAAACTACACTAATAGTAAATTTATAATTAAAGGTAATATTATATACTTTAGCTTAATAAAGAGTAAGAGAGTTATATAAAGTGTGCTTACCTTAGAAGTCTATAGTATAGTAGCTAGTATTAATATAGCTTATGCACTAGTAATAACTCTAAACCTAGTTACTAACTAACTAAAGCTCCTAATAATCCTAATTATTATATATATAAACTTATACTCTTTATATAAATACCTTATTAAGCTTAGTATAATAAAGGAGAAACGCCTAATAATTAATATTAAAGCCCTTTAGTAATTATATAAACACTAAGAGCTTTATAAGATCTAATAGATTAATAAAGAAAATAACCTAGCTAATACCTTAATAAAGGCATTACCTAATAAGGCCTTTAAGAGCTTTATCTTTATAAACTAAATAACTATCTAGATAAAGGGATAGGTTACTTATATATAAAATATATATAATAGGAGAGATAATTCTCTAGGAAGGTAACTATACTTACGCTAGCTATTAGACCCCTCCTAGTAGATTATAGAGATTAATAGTAGTGTATAAGAGAAGGAAAATATTATTTACACGCTATAGTGTAAATAATAATGTTATTTTAAGGAAGGAAGGGATTTAGAAAAGACTTACTTATTCTTACATAGGCTTATAGGTTAAGTAAGATTATTTTTCCCTTTTATTAGCTATAATATGCCCTAATAAGCTATAAGGTTCCTTTCTTATTTTCCTTATTAATTAAGTTATTAATCTATTATTCCTTTTTTATTTCTATAATTAATATTACGCGTTAATAATTATATTAAAAGAGAGAGGTTCTAGTGTTAAAAAAAGGTAATATTAATTACGTAAGTAGTAGCTATAATTACCTAGTAAAAGCTTAGGCTACGCGTAAGCCTTACACGTAACCTATAACCTAGCCTTATAATTAGCTAGGAATTATAAGGCTACAAATGCGTAACCCCTTTTACCTTTAGTATTATAGCTTCTAGTTTCTAACTTCTCTTTTCTATACTAATACACATAACGTAGCCTAGAATAAATAATTAATAATAATACTATTCTTTGGGCTCATGACCTTATTACATTAAATTCAATACCCTGTGATACTAACAAATACCTTAATTTTTATAATAGTAAAAATCCTATCTTAGTAAGATAATAAGGGCTATTAGTATTTAGTAGCTTTTTAGTTAAGGAAGTTTATAAATACTAAATATAACTATAGTATAGCTAATTAAAAGTTACTTACTATAGTAAAGTTATTTAAATACTAGTAATACTATATTAAAGGCATAAAGATACTTATAGAAGTCTTATTAAATTACTATAACTTATAAACCTTTATAAGGTAATAAAAGCTAAATAGAAAGTAAGTATAATAGTATATATTTCTTTACCCTTTCTATTTTATAATTAAGTATAAACTAAGGAAAAGTAACCTTATAAATATACTATTAAGAAAGTCTTATTATAAAGGTAAACCTATATTAAATAAGATACTTTGCTAAAGCTTTAAAGGAAAATAGTAGTTACTTATATAGTAAAAGAAAAAGTACTAATATATTAAAGAAGTTATAGTATTATACTAGTCTTAGAACTTACTAAGGTAAGAGTAGCCTAGGTAAAAGGCTAGTTAGTTACTATAAATCTAGTAATAGGTTAGCTAAATAAAGGTAATTTTAAGAAGAAAGTTATATATATTTAAGATATTAGTATAGTATAAGTAGTTTAGGGGCTATTATATTACTAAATCCTTACTAATTTATAGTAAATAAACTATTAGTATAATTACTATAAAAAGTATAAAACTAAAATCTAGATTTATAAAAATATAAAGGTAAGGTTAACTTCTAAGTAAAAGGGAGGGAAAAAGCTAGTTTATAGTTATATAGTATAAGGGGTTTTCTAATATATAAAGCCTAGGTAGTTATTCTATAGGAGCCTATCTTATAATAGAAGCTTCTATAGCTATACTATAATAATTTACTAGTAAGTTACTTTAGGACTAAATATACTTTAAAGCTATTAAAATATTACTATTAGTAGCTAGTAATAAGTAAAGCTATTTTAAACTATATATTTAGCTATAGGGTATACTAGCGTGTAGTAACTAGGAGGTATTACTTATATAAAACCCTTAAATTACTACTAATACTATAGTAACTATAAGTAAAAATCTTAATAAACTTTATTATAGAATTACTACTAGTATAGCTAGGTAAGTAAGAAACTAATATAATCCTAGTAATTATAAACTAATTTACTAAGTACTTTATTTTCCTTATTATAAAGATTATAATTAATATAGCTAAATTAGTAAAGTTATTTTATAAGGAAATTAAGCTTTAATTTAGGGCGCTAGAGGGTATTATATTTAATAAAGAATTAGTGTTTATAAGCTAATTCTAGTTAGATATATTATACTTATTATATATAAAGTAAAGGCTTTTAATAGTATTTTACCCCTAAACTAATAGCTAAATAAAAAGAATAAACTAAGTACTTAAGTATTACTTATAGTATTTTATTAAAGAAAACTAATAGCTATAGCTAAAGCTACTTCTAATAACTTAATTTATATATAATAATATTATTAATAAGATAATAAGCTACTCCTTAAACTATACTTTTATAGGCTATTTACCCAAGTTTTACCTAGCTTTTAAGGGTAAGAGTAAGAAAAAGAAGGTTTTAAAAGCTTATATATATATTTAGAAGCTATATAAGGTTAGGAAGAAACTAGTATATAACTAAGTAAAAGCTACTAAAGCATAAGTAAAGTACTATAACTAATAATACTAGCTACTAACCTTAAAAAAAGAAAACTTAGTATTACTATTAGTAAAAATATTAGACTTAAGGATATAAAATAAAAGCTAATCCCTAGATTTATTAGGCTATTTTAAGTACTTAATACTATAAGTAAATAAGTATACTAATTAGTATTACTTAATAAGTATAGTTAACTATATAATATATTTTATATTAGCTTATTAAAGCTATAGAATTACTAGGAAAACACTATAAATAAAGAAATACTAATACTTAACCTTAAAGATAAAGATAATAAGTTTAAAGTTAAAGAAGTTAAGAATTATAAGAAAATATATAAAGGTAATAAATACCTAGTAAAATAAAAGGGTTAGCCTAGTAAATATAACTAATAGGTAGTAGTAGAAATTATAAAAAGCGCTTAAAGTATAATTTAGGCTTTTTACTAAAATAAGATAAGGAGGAAGTATAGTAAGGTATAACTAAATTATAAGGATTAAGGAATAATATTACTATAGTAAAGGCTTAATATTATTAGTTACCTAGGAATTTTGCCTAAAGGCCTATATTATATTATAAAAAAACAAAGAAAATAACACCTAAAGTATAAGTAAAGTAACTAGAAAACCCTCTATTATAGCCCTTATATAAAATATAACCTTATTATTAATAAACTTATACTTTACCTTATTCTTATTAGCTTAAATTACTTTCTTCTTAGTATAAAAGAAGTAGTATACTACTATAGCCTAAGTAATATAACCTAGATTTAATAAATAAAGCTAAAAAACTATATATACTTCCTATATAGCTATAGTATTCTCTAGGTTTTTTTATTAAAATATTAGTAAAGCCTTAGTAAATAAATAATAAAAAGCTAAGGGTAAACTAGAAAAGAGGGAAATAAGGCTATAGCTACTAAGATAACTTATAACTATTACTAAGAAACTAAATAGCTTTAGTAAGAAATAAAGGTAGCTTATATAAAAAGGTTAGTAAATAATAAGTAATTAGGTTAGGATTTAATAGACTTAATATACCTTTATAGCACTAGTTAACCTAAAAATAATATAGTATATAGTATTTATATAGTTAAATCCTATAACTAAGTTAAGAATATATATAGTAAAGCTATAGTAAGTTTTTTTAAAAAATATTAATACCTTTCTTATTTAAGGTAAAAATAGTAATACTTATAAAGGCTTATACTTACTTATAAATAACTATTAGGTTAGAAAAGTTACTAGCTATTATTACTATAGCTTAGTATAGAAAAGTTAGTAAGTTAAAACTATATAATAATAAAATACTAAGTAACTTATAGTCTTATAAGTATTACTATACTTATTATATTAAATATAATATTTTAACTACTTACCCCTAGTAATACTAACCTTAAGTAAAGAATAAGGAAAACTATATATAATTCTTAGTAAAGTATTTTTAATTAGTAAGTACCTCTTAAAGTTAGTATAACTAGTATATAAGTAATATATATAAAAGCACTTATAAAAGTAAATAATATTAGCTTTTATAATAAAATAATAAGAATAAATATATAATAAGTTAAGGTAAATAAAGTCTAATTAAAATTAATTAAAATAGTCTAAAGTTATAAGGAGAAAAAGGGAATAATATAATAATAAGTTATAATAAAATTTATATTATAAAGCTAACTAATTCATTTATTATTATTTTAATTATTAGCTAGTTAGTAAATAGCTATATAAAGGCTAGTTAAAGCTATTTAAAAGCTTAGCTATAAGTAAGAGAATAATTATAAGGCCTTACTTATAATATAAATACACCTTACTAGTATATTACGCTATAAGGCTAGGTTTACGTAACACTAGCAAGCTACTAGCTATAAGCTAGTAACTTACATATATAATACACTTAGACCTAGTAAGCTTTAGTTAATATACAAGTGCCCCTATACCTCTTGCCTAGCTATCCCTTTGTTCTCACAGATTTACTACTATTTTAATATTTTTATACTTATAAATAGTAATTAGTATATAAAATTAATATCTTACTAATACCTTAGTTTCTAAGGTAAAGGTAAGGATATTTACTTTTATCTTTAGGAGTTTTCCTAACTTTTTTACTAGTCTTTCCTTAGCTTATTATAATTATAAATAAAATACCTAGTATTATTATAATTAAAACACTACTTTTTTCCTTATAGTTTATTATTATTTAAGTAACTAAGGTTTTTTCTTTATTTTTACTCTTATTCTTTTAGTTTTTATTTAGCTAATAGCCTTATAAGAAATTATATCTTTAATATTAAAAGGCCTTATATAAACCTTTCTTTTTTAAATTACTTAGCTTTTACTTATTTCTAGATATTACCTCTTAGAATTACTAAGTAAGTTATATAACCTTTTCTTAAGTTATTTTAGTAATATTTATATATAAATTAATATAATTTTATAAGTTAAGAAGTAATTTTATAAAGAATAGAAAAGTATAAGTTTTTTCTAAAGCTTATTTTAAGTATTTCTCTAGTAAATCTAAGTAAATACTAAACTTAATAAAACCCTAGCCTTTCTTTTACTTTATATTTTCTACTTATATAGCCATTTATATATTATAGCTTATAAAGTCCTTAAGTAATATAAGAATCTAGTCCTAAAACTTATCCTAGTTATCCTTAAGGTAATCCTAGCTATTAGCTAGTTATTCTTTAATATATTAGTTTTATCTTACTTAATAGTTTATATATATATAGTTAAGTATAAAAAGAATCTTTTAGTTATCTTAATAATACTTTTTCTTTACTTTCTTAAAGATATAGTTAAGGTTATTGATTTTTAATTTTTTTGGGGGTTATTGGTTGTGGCCAATGCATCTAATTTTCAAGGAACAAAAAATTTACTAGCAATACGTAGCTAGTGTAACAATTAACAACTATAGGTATAACCTATAATCTCTAGTACTTAGCTTTACCTATAGTATAAATCTTATACTATATAAGCTTAGGTTTTATTAATTTAATATTTAAAGTTATATTTATAAGCTTTATAAAGGCCTTATTACTAGGATAACTATATTATTAATACTAAAGCTTTATATCTCCCTTTATAGAAGGCCTTAGAGCTTTACTTAATATAGTATTAGCTTCCTTTAGGTCTTTTAATAGCTTTAATAGTATATAAAGCTTATTAATATTATATACCCTAGCTATAAGGTATTTTCCTTTATAAAGAAATCCCTTTTTCTACTTTTAAAAATATTTACTTTTATTATAATTATTACTAATACTAGATTAATATAGAATTTCAAAATTAATAAAGTAGTTTCTAATATAATTATTTTTTTACTTTATAATATAGGATTTATAATAGATATACTAACTAGCCCTTAACCTAAATCTATACTATCCTTATTAAATTTAGATTATTTAATACTATTAAATATTATTTAAACTATTATATAAAAAATATTTACTTTAGAGTTATAAAAACTTTATTCCTTCTTAAATCTAAGTTATTCCTAGTATTTAATAAATTTATATTTTTCTTTAATAATTTATATTACTTAAAGTATATAAATAATAATATATTAGCTAACTTCTTACCTAAAGTAACTATAATAAAGTTCTTTATAAAGTTTTATAAAGATATAATGATCTTATTATCTTTTTTCTTTAGGTTTTAATTTATAGCTTTTAATTTCTCTTATAGATTTTCTTTAAAATACTTTTTAATATTCTTTTAAAGTTTTTCCTAACTTCCTAGTTTTTTTAAAGTAATTTTTAGCGTATAAAAAGCCTTAAATAAATTATAAAATTCCTATTACTTTATAGTATTCTTAATAGTATAATTTATATATTTAAAGTACTTAGGCCTCTTTAGCTTTATTAAATTATTGAATTTTTACTTATAAGTATATTAGTAGTGTTTATTTTCTTTAGTAAAGCTTTATAATTCCTTTTAAACTTAGTAATAGCTTTAAGAAAGCTATTATTTATTTTTTTATTAAGTAAGTTATTTTTTTAAAATATCTTATATTTACTTTAAAAAGATATAATAAACTTATATAGTATTATCTCTTTAGTTTATTAGGTTTTAAAGTCTAGATAATTTCTTTATAATACCTTAATTATTATAGCTTACTTGTACTAATTATAAGTATCTTTAGCTTAAAAGTAATTAATTAAGTAATTTTCTATAAGAATAAGTATTTTTCTTATATTTAGCTTATACTAATTATAAAGAAAAAAGTATTTTTTAAGTATAATATTAAATAAAATTCTTTTTCTTTATCTTAGTATTAAAGTTAAGAAAGTATTAAAGCTATTATTTATAATCTTTAGTCTTTAATCCCTTTATAAGTATATAAGTATTATAGGTTTTTTAAGTAATTTATTCTTATTTAAATTAATATACTTCTAAATCTTATAAGATTTTATATAGTTTTTAATTTATATATACTACTTAATCTAGTTTTTTTCTAATAATAATACTATATTTAGGGTTTTTTAAATATATTAAAAGGAGAATATATAGTTTAAGGGAAGTATAAAATATAATATTAACTATTAAATAATATAATAAGGGTATTTATCTTATAATATTAGTAAGTATTAATTAATTTAATTTAATAAAGCTAATAACTTTTAAGATAATAATAAATTTAGTAATAAAAGCTACTTAGGCTTATAATTATTAGGTAAGGATATAAATAGATAATAGAATATATTTAATTTAATTAATTAGAGGTATAAATAGTAGCTAACTTTTATACCTAAAAGGTATATAAAGCGCTATAGTCCTCACTAGTCTACGGAGGTACTTCTAATATATTTATCTTTACTAATATCTTATAACGGGTTTTATCCTAGTTAATGCGCGGTCTGCGCCCACACATCCGATGCTTCTGGGAGCTCTTCCTGACAATATGACATATCACAGCTCTAACGCGTCATGTGCGGCACCTACGAATTGCCTCTAATATCACAAGCCTTGCTAAGAAGCCTCTTTCAGCTGCGTGCCCAAGTTCAATTTGCCTAGCTTTGTGGCAAGGTCACCATCGTTGTCTCTAGACGGCATTGCGAAAACCGTTTACAAAGAATGCTACTAAACGCGTTTAGAGCTACAGCTGGATCAGGCAATTTCGAAAACGCCGCCCGCGACCATGTACCAGATCATTTTCGGAACTTCCCAAGATCCACTCACTGTACTGTACATGTACATGGCTATTATTCAGAGGTACAGAGAGGTATCAAGGGGTGGGTGTGCTGCATTAAAACACTGGAAAGGGGATTCCCAATGACGGCCTGTTCCGCGACAAAGCTTCCCATGTCATCTTCCACTCCGAAACAGTCCCAGGAAAGCGGACAGGTTCGCAACTCGACTCGCATCCACTCTGCCGACTTCTGCCACTGCCAGCAGCCGCCTGGTCATTTCCCCTTTACTCCCCTCTCCATTCCACCCAACTGACCCTCTGCTTCCACAATTTGGTTGATACATCCGGTCAGCTTTACTCCATCTTCCCAGCATCGTACTCATGCTTCGTGGGCTTCTCCAGCTTGCTTGCTTGTTTGGGAAAGCGTTTCGGCGTTATTCAATGTCCTAGTCATGCGGTTTGAGACAGGCGCTCATACATCATACAGAGTCTACGGAGTGATTCATGGGAGAATTGAATCGGTAAATGTCTCGTCAAAATGGCGAGCCGCATAACAGCTACAGTTCAATTGATTTGCCTGGCCTGTCATGACCCATTCACTGCGCCTGTATAGAGGAGGGGTCTAGAATAAGGGCAAATCCTTCTTCTTTTGTACAAGAAGTGTTGGGGCAGAAAGAGACGTAAGTCATTTACATGTGGAAAGTGGGCAGCTGTGCGGTCATCAGTGCGTGGCGAGTCCCGATGCCAGCAAGACCATACTGTTTACTGCAACCGATTCGTCGTCGTCGTAGCATCATGATTTCGATGCCTGAAAATTGCTCGTCAGCATAACCTAACGTGCTGCAACGCGACCAGCAAGTCGTGTGGCGTTGCTACCCTCGCGCTCGAGCAGAGCTTCGGTGAAGCTGCCGTCCGGACGTCCGTTTGCCTTTATTTCCTTGGTTGCCTGCTCAATGCCCAACTGTCCATCCGTCCACAGAGGCTCTTCTACCTTGCCCTGCTCACCGACCCCAATAAAACCCCCCTCGGCGGCCCATTGCGACGTACGCTTGATTCCGAGGCGAGTCCAGATCTGATCAACGGCTTCCACAAGCTCATCGCGATATTCCTTAGTGTGACCCGGCGTAGGAGTTATGCGGAGCCGTTCTTGGCCGACTGGAACGGTCGGGTAGTTGATCGATTGCACGTAGATTTGATAATCCTGAAGAAGCATATCGGACGCAGCCTTGGCTAGTTCCGCGTTGCCAACCAGGATTGGAATAATGTGAGAAGGGTTGGGGATGACGGGGATGTCTCGATTATTGAGCTCCTCCTTGACAGCACGCGTGTGCAGTTGCTGCAGCTTACGATCGCCGTCGTACTCCATCTGATACTCAATGGACGCCTTGGCTCCAGCCATCGTGGCTGGTGGGAGCGACGTGGTGAAGATGAAACCCGGGGCTAGGGATCGAATCATGTCAACCAATTTCCCGCTGCCTGCGATGTAACCTCCAACACACCCATAGGCTTTGCCAAGAGTACCGGTGATGATATCAATACGGTCCATGATGGTATCCCGAGTCGATCCCTTCTGATGAGCTTCCCAATCAAGATGTTCGGCCACGCCAGCGCCGTTTGGGCCATACATGCCGACGGCGTGAACTTCGTCCAAAAAAGTAATGGCGCCATATTTGTCGGCCAAGTCGCAAATTTCCTCAATGGGACCAATAGAGCCACACATGCTGTACACAGACTCAAAAGCGATGATTTTTGGCACGTGAAGCGGCAGGGATGCAAGCTTAGCCTCCAGGTCTGCAACATCATTGTGCTTGAACACAACCTTCTTGGTGCCGGAATGACGAATGCCCTGAATCATAGACGCGTGGTTCAAACTGTCGGACAAGATGACGCAGTCTGGCATCTTGCTGCCGAGCGTCGCGAGTGTCGCGTCGTTGGCCACGTAGCAAGAGCTGAAGACCAAGGCAGCTTCTTTGGCGTGCAGCTTGGCTAGCGTGTCTTCGAGTTCAACAGCGTGCCTATTGTGTCCAGAAATGTTTCTCGTTCCACCGGCACCGGCACCGTACTCGTCCAACGTCTCCTTCATCGTGTTGAGGACTCGCTTGTTTCGGCCCATGCCAAGATAGTCGTTGGCACACCAAACCGTAACCCGTTCATCCTTGTTCGCCATATGAGCACGGGGAAATTCCTTGGCGAGACGGTTGATGTTGTTGAAATATCGATAAGACTTGTCCTTATGCTTCTTGTCCAACTCCGTAGTGTAGAAGCCCTCGTAGTTGAACTTGTCGATGGAACCACCATTGTGGCCGAGAGCGCGGCGGACTATAGAGCACAACAATGGTCAGTAAGCAAACCTGCACACTCCGGAAGTATCACACTTCTTGCATGTTCAACGAACCATTTTCGCGGGCTTCGATGATGGGGCCATCAACAGTCCTAGCCTCCTGAAGCCCGCTGGTGTGAATGCGAGCCTTGCCAGTCTTGGGCTGGCCAGAGAAGGCACGCAATCCAGCCGACTGAACGGCCATAGCCTTGCCCATGACGGGGCAGCGATGTCCAAGTACCTGAAGCTTGGACATGGTGCCTCCGCAGGGCGATGACTTTGGACGAGCCGAAGTGGACAAAGCACGGAGGGTGGCGGGCGAGGCAGTCTTCAAGAACGGGCACATGGCCTTGGACTGGCGAAGAACGGAATCCATCGTTGTTGAGGCTCAATTGCCAAAACAGTAGAGTTAAGGGCGCTGATTGACAACGTCGAACGTGTTCTAAGCTAAATCGCAGGGCTCTGCAAAGCAACGTAATCTTCCAATGTGAATAATCAGAACGGTGAGGGTTTTGTGAGAGAAGATAGTCGGCGGGTTGTCGGCAAGAGCGAGGTAAAGTTTGTCGGGGCTGGGTTAGGGTAATCCGGAAGTGTCGCCGTCAGTTGGGCCGGTAGAGGTAGCATGCCGGAGAGATCCTAAGCGAGTACGAAATGCACATATCCGGACACGCTAACCATTTTTGTCAACTAAGTTCCATAAAAATTTATGGAACTTTGTCTGGATTGCATAAACACCACACCCCCCCGTTCACGATGTGTATCTTTTTGACTAGGGCCGCGTAAATGCCTGCAAAAGGATTAGATGCCAAGAACAAAGCAAAAAATCTGCCATTCTTTAGGCACTTTTTTTTTTTTTTTTTTTTTTTTGCGTGGGATGAAGACGCTGATCATGACCTTTGGCAGCAAAGGCTAGGGATATTGCAAAAAGCCCTATTATATACACCATCATACATATTATTAGCGCCTCTATGAGCACACTGATGTGCCTATTCTGCATTGCTAGTAGCATCATGAGATTACTGTGAACAGCTTCACATTATTATCAGAGCTGCTGTTGCAAAAAGGCAGTAAAAAACAGAAGTGGGCCATGACGGTACAAAGTAGCCGCCCCATATAAATCTACTTATAACAACTCGTACATACTATGCCAAGTCGGCGCAACGTTTGCACCCGTCCGGCTCCAGAAGCTTCCGAGCACTTTAAATACATTAAGACTCTCAACATTAATTAGCCTTGGGCCAGCTGTCCTTCAGAACTACTTCCAGTCTTGCTCGGCGTCACGTATTATATTCATCAGTTGGGAATGAATGGATTGGTCCTTTAACCTAGCCATTGTGACAAGCCCGGCTGCTCATCACGTTGAGCCGTCGCGTCGCCTGTCCCACAAAACTAAATGCAGAGGTCGTCCGCAATTGAAAACGCACGTGTGCCCGGCGACACGGCTCTTGTTCATCTCTTACATGGGTATCACAACGCAAATGCCAGCTGCCATAATTAAATACAAAAAAAAGGAAGGGAAACCCCCCAAACCAGGCACATGCCAAGTCCCCAAAAGCTCCAGCTACTGCCCCCCAAATTAAACCAAGCAAGCATGATGTTTTCAGCACTTCACTGTTTCCCCCCAATTGTCGTTGATGCTGGGGTGGTCGTCCCTAATCGCGCATCGAACTCGCTTTGAGGCAGTTTGTTCAAGGCATCCATGTTCCTCTCCAATTCACCAATGTCCGCATTAGCAAGATAATCCGCTTTCAAGTCCCCAGACATTAAAGCAACGACAAATCTATCATATTCAGCGAAGTTGGCCAGGGTACCCCAATGATGACTGTCCGGTAGGAAGCCATGCTTGAGACCTTGACGAAT
Source organism: Epichloe typhina subsp. poae (assembly GCA_030389615.1). Lineage (NCBI taxonomy): Eukaryota > Fungi > Ascomycota > Sordariomycetes > Hypocreales > Clavicipitaceae > Epichloe > Epichloe typhina. The sequence goes on along the minus strand of CP098317.1, from coordinate 1,863,768 downwards.
TGTGTGTATCGAGTCGATGATTTTATCCAGAACTTCGGCTGGTGCTGCTCCAGGATACGCAGGGTGTCCTCCTAAAACTCGGTTCAACTTCCCAGACATTCTCTCTCTAAACTCTGTTTTCCGTGGATTCCTAATCACGGAATTAAATGGGTTCTCTTTGTATTGCATGAAAGGATTGACTTTGTCTTGCATTCCTGTCGTTGGTGTTGTGGATGTGGAGATGCTCGCTTCAGAAGCTCCCTGAGCCTTTGGCGAATCCCGCGTATTATTGCCGAAAAACGTTTGTGCCCCGGGAATGGGCATCAAGGTGGCGTGATGCTGTGTAGTTGCCTATGAAGAAATATTAGTCGTAGAGCAGAATTCTTACATCCTCGTGAGAACATACTCGAGAAGCATGCGCTGACGGCGCAGCATCTGATGCTATGTCAATTGTATCTGTTGCTGACGGTAATTGGGCCGAGAGCTGGACACCTGACGTTGGCAGTGAGGGAGCATCGCCGATATCGACCGTAGTACGGGTAAGGACAGAAGCTGGCAGTTCCTCATCGCGAGACGTGGAAGGAGCTGCATTATTTGGGCGAGATACGGGTTGACAAGGCTGCTTGTCCTTTGGCTCTCTCACCTCTTTCAATCTTCTGAACTCCTCCGGGTTGCTGTGTCGAAGTAGATGAAGCCTGACCATGTCATCAGCCTCTTTTTGTTCCTCCAAAGATAAAGGCGCCCTTTCATCCTCCTCCTCAAAAGTGTCTGTAGGAATTATATCTTGAATAGCGCCGCTTTGATTGCTTTGATTGATCAGTATATCAAGAAGACTATCCTTCCCGATGTGACCTGTCAACTCCTTTTGTTTTGTCTCGATAATGTTGTGCCTCAGGTCTTTGTTCCTTTTGCCCCAACTGATTGGGTTTGTTTCGTCCACGACTCGAGAAGCAAGCTGCGATTTGAAGACTGTCCTGCCATGTAGGTCCTGTTCGAAAGTGCCGGCAGTGACAAAGTAATAAACGGTGACCGGTTTTGTTTGGCCGATGCGATATGCCCGCCCCACGGCTTGTTGTTCATGCACTGGATTCCACTGGAAGTCGAAAATCACCACACGATTAGCTCCTTGTATGTTGAGGCCAATGCCGCCGGCCCTGGTAGAAATCAAGTAAAACTCGACCTGATTGATATTGAACCTTTTGATTTGTTCTTGTCGCTTTGACATCGCGGTTCCTCCGTCTAGTCGATTGAAACGCCTGTTCTGCTTTGTGAAAAGAGTTGACAAGTAGTTCAGCGTGGGGATAGATTGGCTGAATACAAGTACTTTGTCTCCCTTGTCTCGAGCATAATCCAAGATCTGTATAAGCATTTCGACCTTCGTAGACGCGGATGGTTGACCCAATTCAGGGCCGAATAAATCAAGAAATTCGGCCGCGACGCTTCGGGGAAGGCGTGGTTGTTTACTGTCGCCCTTCGAAATTTTACTTTGCTGTCCATTTTTAAAAAACTCAAAAGGGTGGTTGCAGATTAATCCAAGTGATGACATAACAGAAAGCATGTCGTTTGGCCCGGCCGCTTCAACTTGAGGGAATGCTCCGCGGTCAACTGCTAAATAGAGATTGTACAGTTTGACCTGCAAAGGCTTTGGCTTCAGACACAAAACGAACTCTCGTTTAGGCGGCAAGTCTTTTGCCATGCAACTTTTGACTGTGGCTCGGTGAACTTTCGGTGCAACTGTTTTTTTAAGAGCCTGGAGCATTTTCAGAGCTCTACGCTTTTGGTAACCATCGCTATCGATGCTGACGCCCTGCTGAATAGGATTCGCATAGATCTCGCGAAACTCGGGTAACGGACCTAGGAAATTAGGTGCTACCCAGTCGATCATAAAGTAGTATTCTTCAATATTGTTCGCCAATGGTGATCCGGTCATGGCAATTCGACTCTTAGTTCGGAACCGAGAACACGTCATATGATTCTGTGACGCAGGGTTCTTGAAAGTATGGGCTTCGTCTGCAACAACCAAATTCGGTTCGCTAAAAAACGCATCATCACTCTTCGCACCGTAGACTCGTTTCAACATGTTATAACCGATCACCAAGACACCACCATTCTGCGACCATTTCGCAGACGTAGTTGCCCGCTCCTCCTCAGACAGGCTTGAGTCAATCGAAAAGGGACCGCCCAGGATTTTGTCCACATCCCATATTAGCAGTTCGTCGATCCAATTATTTACCAGTCCAGCAGGACAAATCACCAGCGTCTTGGATGGCCGAAGATCCTCAGGTATCTGCGATACTACGCTAGGATCCGAAGATTTGCTCGACTCTTGAATTGCCACGAGAAGCGTTATGACTTGCATGGTCTTGCCAAGTCCCATACTGTGCGATAAGAGACACCCTTGACGGAGATCTGGATCTTGAAGGATCTGATTCCACATGAATCGGACACCGTCGATCTGATGGTTTTTGATCCTGTTGCCAATATCTTGATTGATGTAAATGAATGACTGATCGTCCTGCTTGGACTCATTAATGATGAGGCGGGACTTGTCGCTGGGCATTGTCACAGTGCTGCCCAGGTTGGCACGAAGTCGACGTCGACGAGCCTCCTGCTCGTCGGCACGGCGCCTCTCTCGTTCACGAAGATCTACAGCATCTTTGTTTTGAACAACTTCCTTTGGCGCAGCCTTTCGTGAAAGCTTGTTGTTAACAGATGATGCAGCACCTTCCCCCTCCTCGTTGTCGCCTATGAGCTCGCTGTCAGACACGTCCTCTCGCCAAATCTGATTTTCTTGTGGAAACAATGGCGCCATCTGCGTAAGAAAGTCATGCCAGACCGCCCAGCTATTGCCACCTTGTTGCGCCCTCAGTCTTTCAATCGAAGTGGTCCTGAGGTCGGCCAGCCTTGTTTCCTTCAGGTTCTTGACCTTCAGAAAGCATAGAAACAGCCTTGATACATCAAAAGCAAGGGTATCCGGACCTGGCTCCGCAAGACGAGTGATGTCTCGAACCGGATTGGCAATATGTCTACCAATTGTCAGGCGAAAAGACTCATCAACAGGATTCTTCTGCACATGCTCTAGAACAGCGGACCGCCTCGAATGCCCTAATCTCCATAAAAGAGTGATTACCAGTGCATATCGCTCTTTCTGTTTTGACCAGTAGTTAGGCGGCTGACTGGCAATGCGTTTGACATCATTATACTTGGTCGGCCATGACAAAGATTGCACTTGCTCGATCGGCAGAGGGTCTGGATGCTTTTTCTTCAGAGCTTTATCTTCCGACGATGTTCCAACGGGGGTGACAGGGAGGTTTGTAGGAGGGTTGAAAGCAGGTTTTCTCGTAGGGGTACTAGGTGCACTCGAATCGATTTGTGTCAAATCAATGTAAATGGGAGATTCAACGACCAGGACCGGGCTATGAGATTCTTTTATTCGAGGAGCAGGAGGGGTCTGAGCCAGGTCAATGTGCGGAGGTGGCTCAACCACCTTGTCGTCGTCGACGATGAAGCTCTCATCATCTGAACTCGTCAAAATTTCCACATCCGATGAGACATGTCGGGGTGCTGTCTTGGAAGGAACCCTTTTCTTCGACTGCGTCAGCGGTTTCGGCGGTTCAAATCTCGAGCTCAGAGTATCGGCCAGCCAGGAATGATATAGCCGGTCCTCCACGCTCTGCTCCAGGCACTTTGCCTGCAGACGAATGTCCCGCTCCTTTTCCCACGCTTGGTCCATAATTTCCGCCTCCAGTCTCTTGATTCTGTCATCACACCTTCTGGCTTCTCTGACAGCTCTCTCGAAAAGTTTGGATTTTGTGCCGAGCTTGGAAGCGTTGCTCCAGATAGCATGTTTCTTTCGAAAGTACTTGGGGAGCTTCCTTTCAGTCCAGTCTTCTTTCATGTCCGATATTTCTTCATCTAGGATTTGTCTAATCCTTTCCGTGTTTATGAGCCTTGAGCCGGCTTCCAGCCTTCTGCTTACTTCAGCTCTCTCAGTTTCCATCTCTTTTCGCGTTTCCTCGTCCAACTCATCTGGCAGATCGTCAAGGTTCAGGATCTTATCCGACTCGCCAAAGGAATGAACATCTTCGGCGAAACCTACACTGCTATCCAAGACATTAGAGTTGCGATTATTCTTGATCAAAAGACGCCTCATGATTCTGTTGATGACCAGTCTTTTTCCGGGGGGGAATTTGGTGGGTACCGGAGTGCTAATAGCATCTCCGTCCCCATGAAGCTGACGTGTCAGTGCTATCAGTGGTGATTTCACATTTCTGACATCAATCACGCCAGCTCCCAGATATGCCAACTCGTCTTCGCTCTCATCCAAGTGAGCAAAGTCTTGGTCACCAATTGTTGCTTCCGCACTGTTGTGGCGTAGAGCGTCAGCTTCAGTGGCGAGGGGAATAGGAATTAGGTTCAGAGGCCTGTCCTGCAATAACTGAGGGGCGACTCTTTTCCTCTTTAACTCCTTTGTCTGGGTTTCATGTCTGGCAACCCCTCGGGGCTTGGAAATCTCTGCTGAGATGTAGGTGGCTGGTGGCTTGCCGTCGTGACGATCCTCACTCTGGTTGTCATAAGGATCTTCAGAGTGACTGTTGGAAGTAAGTAGGTTATCGCCCTGCATCGCGTACACTGGAGGAGGCGTGATTTTTTTTGGTTCACCTGTTGCTGTTGAGCTTCGCACAGGGTGAATGATATCGGGTTGTGGAGTTATTTGCACAGACATCGTTCGCCGTCGACCATGGTCATGCGATTCATGCTCTTTATCACCCCTGCCATCTAGATGATCCAGTTTCCATTGCTGAAATAATTGACTTCGACGCCGCAGCATCATGATAGCTTCGCCCAAGGCATTCTTGTGTTTGATAAGCTTGACGTTCAGGGTTTGATAGAGTTCATTTCGCAGATCGTGGCCGTTAGCCTCCCCGACAAGATCATACGTAAGCAGACTATGTCCATCAATCTCATTCTCTCGAATTCTAGCAGCCAGGTCTTCCAAGCTGCGTGAACAAGGACGGGTAAGAGCACAAAGCTCCGATATCACAACATCTTCATCCCACAGAAAGGGATCTGTTTGTTGGATGCCCTCCATCGACTAACAAAATAAGGAGGCGTCCAATGCTCTAAATAGTGAGGCGCGTCAGCAAAGAAGAATCCCAGGCAAGTGAAATGCGAAGCATAGGCGATGGTATTGGAAACTTTGTCCGGGCAGTCCAAGTGTGAAAAATAAAGCCAGAATATGGTATATGTGGAGCAGACCCTCCTACAGGATGAACGAACCTGAGACTTCGACTTGTCTTGAGACAATCTGCAGCCTCTCCAATCATTCCTGTGATCTTCAACGTTAATCGGGTCGAAATTATGTGTGCCAAAGAGGCAAATCCCGCAGGCAAATCCAAGGCGGTAAGTGCCGTTTGTTGCTTGACAGTTGCTTGCGGCCTTGGCAGATCTGTTCATATTACTTGGGTGGAGTGGCACGTGACGTTGGTAAGGTGAAGGCAAAGTGGTCCTCATCAGCTTTTGATCAACACAAATTCACCTTTGCATGATGAAATAAGGATGATGGAGGTCCATAAATTCTAGTTGCCTCCCTATGTAGGTAGTCGTCACGGTTGCCAACAAAGCCTCCTTGGTATATTGGCACGTAGTTGGGGTACTGGATCGGCAGGCACGCAGGCGAGAGACTTAGCTAGTCCGTTGTAATATCTGCGCCCAGAATGTCCGGTCTGGTTTCTTTGACAGAGTGATCAAGTGAAACTAGGCATCTATGTACATGCAGTTGGCAGTTGCAGAAAAGAAAAAGAAAGAAGAAAGAAGAAAAAGAAAAAGGCAAACGAGGCAGCAAGTCACATCCCGACTAGAGAAACGATTTGTCTCCATCTAAGCTTAACGCTACCCTGGAGAAGACCCGCACTTGGCGGCGGCAAGGCTGATGACATCTTCCTGGAACTGGATGTGCAGTTGGATGTACCCACTTTAACACACTTTAGCAAATTAATAATCAATCTAATCCACTGTAATCCGTAGCCAGGACTAGTAGTTCCAGTCCTCGCCTGCTGAAGATCGGTTTTGTGTTTGGTCAGTCGTGTTGCTCCCCCTTCATCCGCCATGAGGGATAGTTTGCTTGATCTGGGCATTGAGCCCTCTTGGCCCTTTCCCCCGCATCTGACCAATGTCGAGCGGGAAAATCTTGCCCAAATCATCAAGGATTGGGCGTCTGGTCATGGCCTGGTAGTGAGACCACCTCCTACGGCAATTGCAGCAGAGGCAGATCCCAACCGTATTGCCGCGGTGCCCGCACCCGTGACGCTGTTCCCAAGTGGTATTGCCAGACACGCTTTCCGAAAAGGCTTGGCGGCACAGAAGGCGTACAATGAATTGTATGCTGCCGTGAGCAGAGATGAGAAATTCTTGGCAAATATTGTAAAGCAGTATGTATGTTGCCTGAAAAGCGTCTATATAGGTTTAATCTTGCTGACTTTGCCGCGCCAGGGTGATTGATGGGGATGAGTTTGTTCGCGATCTATGGGCCGTTCATCAAACGGTCAAGTCGGAAGGTTATACGCAGGTGAGAGGCAATTTTCAATCAAGCCAATTGAACAAGACGAGCGACGGCGATCCTGATCTCCAAGTAGTCGCTGTCACTAGGTCTGTTCAGATCCGACTACATGACTCACAAAGACACCTCCGTGCTGCCTCCATTCGATCAGCTCAAGCAGGTAGAGTTCAACACCATTGCCTCCTCTTTTGGCGGTTTGTCGGCTCGTGCGGCGCAACTCCACCATTATCTCACCAAGACTGCCTACCCGCTCCTGCAACAGCCCATCGCGGAGGGCACACTAGATTTGCCCGAGAACAAGGCTATCGAAGGACTTGCCGGTGGCATTGAAGCTGCGTATCACGCCTACGGTGATGCTCAATCTGAACATACGAAATGCGTCATCTTTCTAGTTCAAGGTGATGAACGCAACGTGTGGGACCAACGCCATCTAGAGTATCAACTGGCCAATTCCTCGCCGACTATACCAGTTTTCCGGCTAGCTTTTGCTGATATAATGAAAAACACTACCCTGGCCCAGACGAAAAAGCGTCAGCTCTTATACAGCAGCCCAATCAACCAAGATGCAAAGTATGAGGTCGCCGTGGTCTACATGAGAGCAGGCTACGGCCCGGACGATTACCCTAGCCAACAAGCTTGGGACGCCAGATGTCATCTGGAGCGCTCGCACGCCATAAAATGCCCTTCTGTCTTGACACAGCTGGCCGGGACCAAGAAAGTACAGCAGGTGCTGGCTACACCTCGCCCTGAAAACGAGGCGTCAATCCTAAGCAAATTCATCAAAGATGATACTCCCTCAGCCACTGAGCTTTGGAAAACCTTTACGAATATTTACCCCATGGATGCATCTGAGATGGGGTTGGTGGCGCGAGAAAAGGCACTCGATCCGAACCGGTGCCAGGACTATGTGCTGAAGCCTCAGCGGGAAGGAGGAGGCAACAACATATATGGCAAGGCCATCCCTGACTATCTGAATTCGATGCCCGAATCTCGTTGGGGGTCCTTCATTTTGATGGAGCTTATAAAGCCTGAACCACAACGAAACCTGATTCTCCGCAATGGCCAGATCGAAGAGGGCAATGTAATCAACGAGCTGGGAGTCTATGGCGCTTGCCTTTGGGATCAGAAATCTGGAAAGATTCTCCACAACGAGGAGGCCGGCTGGCTCCTTAGAACGAAAGGTGACAAGAGCGAAGAAGGTGGTGTTGCGGCTGGCTACGGGTGCATGGACAGTGTGTCACTGACACTGACAAATATTGACATACAAGAAGACATGGATGCAGCAGCTCAGGAATAGAATCTCTTCCATCACCGACAGCGGTGCACGTGCAGATGTTGGGATGTAGAGTCGTGGTTGGTTTATCGTTGATTTTTCGTTGATTTATGGTACAACACAGCCTGGTCGCCCTTATTTCTTACAAGAGGATCGTCGGAAGTCATTGTGTGTCCTGACTAGAATACATAAGATATCTAACAAAAGGAAAGTCCCTTGGAGCGGAGATAAAGTTCGTCTGGCGAGCAGGATTGCGAAGGTCGCAGATCGCATCCGCCATGGTAACTTTGGTTCATACTAGATGGTCGGTGAACGGGGCTTATTCGGTTTGGCCAGCGTTCTGGGGCCTCTTGAGAACGTCAATGCTGCCTGTAGCAATATTTTGGTCAGAGCACATCTTGCGTGGGTGGGGATCAAGCAATTCCACTTACGCTGAACGACGTTCAAGCTGGATCGAGGCTGGCCATTGGCATCTTGGTAGTTGTTAATGCTGGCCTCGCCTTCAACGTAGACCATGGTGCTATGGCCGTGTCAGTAAGCGTATCCCAGTCGCATGGTGTGTCCAGTCCGTTAGAAACTCATTTCAGTTCATTAAAATGTCAATTGATCTGGAGCAGACGCAGAGCTGGCAACGTACCCCTTGGGCAAGCTCAACAAGAAGTCCTTCCGGGGCCCCTCAGCGAAGCTTGTGACGCGAAACCAGCTCGTCTGGCGGTTGTCCTTGGGGCCGGAGTTGCTGGCGACGGCGTATTTGAGAATTTCGCGGCCGTTGCTGGTGGAATGGACCTCGGGGGTATCAGCGAGGTTACCGATAATGGAGATGCGAGCGACAGTTCGAGGGGACGAAGTGCTGAACGAGCGGGCAGCGCCAGCAGAGGCGGCGGTTGCGCGGCGGAACAGGAGGGAAGACATTGTTGTAGATGAGCGTTTGAAGGGCCAACAGATGATCGCGATGTAAATGGATGGGATGGTGAGATGTGCGTTTAAACTGTGCGGAGGGCGAGGAGGGTGAAGAGGTGCAGAGATTGTAAATGTTTTGGACGGTGTCAACATGGCCCCTGCACGGGCACCCGTTTGCTTTGGTCCGCAGTTACTCGTGCCATGCCCCATTTTTCTCGCCCCACCGGTCCACCATTGATTGACCTTTGGTGGTGCTCATTAGCAAAACGGCCGCTTGAAAATATGTGGACTATCGTTGAGATAGTAAAGGGCCTGTTCTAGACAGGCTTCTATATTAGTTTTAATAGCTTTGACGCTGTTTCCATGTGATTTGTCCATTCCATTCGTGGTAACTTCTCGAACAGGCCTTTTGCTGATGATCACCACCAAAGGCCAAAGGTGGTGTGAGAGAATCGAGGGCGAGAAGCGAGAATCGTCGCGTCAGTGCAGCGAGTACGGAGTAGATGTCATGTCTGGACACGCGATGTTATGTACGGAGCTGGTTCAAGGGTTTGAGGATTGTCCGCTTGGCTGTGATAGGTCGAATGTCCCCCTCGCAGCGAAAGCATAATGATGGTGAAACGTGGGCCTTGAATCGCGACCACCTAACCAGACTAGCATCGCCGTGTTCTGCCAGCTTCAAGTAATAGTCCGTAAGTACTTGTGCTAAAAGAAGGTGTCTGGTGAACAGCCGCCAGCTGCCAGCCACAGAACCCACCGTTCAGATGCCTGCCAGACGAGGAAGGCATCTCATCCATCACACCTTCCCTCAATTGCTCCTGGTTTCTCCTTTCTCCTTTCTCCTTTCTCCTCGCCCTGCGACCCGTCGTTGTTTATCTCGTTGTCCCGGCAGAATTCGCCATCTCAAACTCGCGACGAACATCGAATGTCTCGGTACATTTAAATGACTCCAAGTGCATGTGGCTTCCACGGCCCGCGCATGCACCACCATGCACCATGCAAGCTTAACTTGTTGGCAAAGTAGCCGTCCGATGCGGAATGCGGGCAGGTGCCGGCAGGGCAGCACTACATATGTCGATGCAAATAGAGCTTCGAAGCCGTGTCCCTTCACCTTGGATCTCCAATGCATATCCTGCAGGCTGTGGTTCGCCAAATGACGCCACGCTGGAGATTTGCGGGTTGTGTGACGCCCGATTTGGGTGTCAATAGACGCTTGTCAATAGACTCAGCTCTGAGACCGGCAAACTCCAAACGGTCAATAACGTCTATTGTAAGCCAAAATCTCTACAACGGATGCATCCGCGGCAAGTGATGACGACTTGAAGCGAGACAAGACGTGAAGAGCTCCATTTTTATCTTATTTTATTATGATTTTCTTCTTTTTTTAAAAAAAGAAAAAGCCGCCATGCGACGCTGTTTGCTGTCTATTCATCACACTCGACCACATCGTCTCTATAGCTGTCCCGCCCCTCATGCAACACCGGCCCTATTGACGGCGTTGAAGGCGCCAGTCATGGACGATAGCCCACAGCCCGTCATACCCCTGGCCTTGAATGGACCAAGATAGGAAGGTTTAGTCTGCAACAGAATCACAATTGTGAAGGATGGAATGATGAATTTCTATCCGCCGTGTTGAATTGTCTGCAACGTCTATAAGGACGCTTGTTCCGCTTGCCGTGATACCATAATCACATTGTCTGACCAGTGTGAGTGGACAGTTGGTTGCACAACGCTTGCAAAAAGTAAACGATCTTGATGTCTCGTCTGTTACGTTTCTCCTGTCACTCTATTCTGTTGGGACGAGATCTCCCTCGTTTCCGAATATTCGTTGCATCAACTACTTTCATCTACCCAAAGCCAATCCCTCCCTCTACCCTTCCTATGATCCAGAAACCATGGACTCATCTTCACTCACGCATTGGTACGATACTCGCGGTACGACCACCATCGTCGCTACGGTCGAGCCCCTTTCTCCCTATACCGATCCGGCACTTACAGCAAACCTGGTGTGTCGAGTGCTCCTCGCCATGGTTGCCAACTTGACCTGCCTCGTGCCTCTCCGTCTGCTCTATAGAAATGGAGAACTTGCAGCAGTGGTGTTCATTTTGAACGTCGAGATTACGAATCTTGAAACGATTGCGAACGCCCTCATCTGGAGAAACGACAACATCAGGTCCTGGTGGGCAGGCTACGGCTGGTGCGATGTCGATGCCTACATTCACAACATCAGCATCGGCCTCTTCGTCACCTGTCTGTTGGCCATTATTCGGAACTTGGCCCAGCAAGTCGGATTGATGCGAGCCAATGCCCTCAGCGTCCAAGAACGGCGTCGTCGGAACTTGATCCAAGCACTCATCATCTTCCCCTTCCCCATCATTCAGCTTTGCTTGACATGGCCGCTTACAGCCCAAAGATATCTTGTCGGAACACTGATAGGCTGCAATTGGGTTCCTCATCCGTCCTGGCCCTTCCTGGTTTTCTTCGTGCTTCCGCCGCCCATCTTCGCTCTGATCACGTCCGCTTACGCAGGTGAGTTTTCGGAAGAAAAAGCGTCCCAGTTTGTCTTGTCCAGCTGGCTAACACATATACCGTCTTCTTTGCAACGCGCGTAGTCCTCATCTACAAGAGATTTCGACAAGTTACGAAAACGACCGAGACGGCGCTCTTGAGCAATCGCATCGCGCAACAAAGGAGCCAGCGCGCAAGACGGAGGCTATATCTCATGGTCATTTCCATACTCATCCCCTTTTTGCCAGTTGTTCTAGCGCTGGCCGCCTTCAACATCTTGCAGATGCAGGGACTCAAGCCTTACAACTATGATCAAGTCCATAATCATGCCTCGCCGCTGCCCTGGGACACAATCCTGTTCGTCTCATCAGGCCAAATCCACTGGGCCCTGATGAACAACTGCTACATCCCCATTGCTACGGCCATCCCAATCTTCGTCTTCTTCGGGTTGACCAAGGACGCCGTCAACAACTACCGACAAGTAGCCCTCTTTTTCGGTCTAGGTACCCTCTTTCCTCGTCTGCGGCGAGAATACGATCCTGATAAGGCTGTTTCGGTGGGAGGAAGCTCGTTCGGCTCCAGTCAGATGCGAAGCGTCGTCAGGTAAGTGTCATTGGGCCCCAATAAGTCCTTCTATCAACACGTTCTCACAATGCACCCAGTGCACCCTCGAAGACTGGATCACTCAGCTCTCCTGGGCCGTCCAGCCGCCACATGTCATTCCGCATTGACAGCACGCACGGCCAACCATCTCAGCATCTCGGTGTTCACGATACTATACACGCAGAGAGCACAACCACAACAAGGTTTCCTGGTCACAATCCACTCCTGTTCAGCACTCGTCGCAATCTCTCGGTCCCGCATTTCTTACGCAATTGTTTTGTGCGAAGGAAGAAGCCTGGACACGATCCTGAAATCGGGCCCTGCCTGGAGCCTGTTCAGCCGGCTTGTGCCCTTGGGCAATCGTATCAAATTTCCGGGCAACCCTCTGTTCAAACCGTCGTTTGGTCTGGTGAAGAGCAAAAAGGGTCTGGTTCGGTGGGCTGCTCGGGAATTGTGAGAAAGCCTGTTGCTTGTGGTGTTCAGGTTCAGACTTGTTTATCGCGAGAAATGTAGCGGGGGGCAAGTAGGTGCCAGCTTTGGAGCGAGCCCAGGTAAACAGTGATTTCAATTCTCCGAGAACTTGGAACAGAATCGTTCCCCTGTGGACTCGACGGCACTTGTTGCCACTTGATGGATTTATTTCAGACTTCACATTAATTAATCGATTCGGCACGAGGCCTTTCCTTTTCTATCGTCTCCTCAAGGAAGATAACCTGCGGGGTATATGATCTGTCATAAGTATTAACGTTGTGCATATACTAAGCCAAGAGGTCTAAAGTCAACGCTAATAAGGGGACAAAATGAAAAATGCGAGTGAACCCCGTTCTATATTGTCCAAAAACAACCCTCAGACCTTCTCTTCATCATATGCCAGAGATATGTGCCCACCGAGTGGCAAAGACGCCCATCCGAGGGCAACGTCCTGTCCTGTCCTTCCTGACTCGCTGCTTGTCCTGGTTCGCTCTTCTAGGAACCTTGCCACGCCATTGTATCAAAAATATGTTGTGGATTTGTCAAACCCGAGAAAATGGGAGTGGTGAAATAGCAGACGAGTTAATAAGCAACGAATAACCAGAGATTAGGATTTGCAGATCGTGTTGTATATGCTCGAGAAGAAAGCCAGACAAGCCCCTCACGAATCGGGAAAAAGTGGTATGGATGTGGGTGTGGGGGGCCCGGTACAATATGTAGAAGAAGAAAGAGCCAGAGGGTGATCCTGCCTCATTATTAGATAGAAGACCCGCTTGTTGAGCATGCATTAATCCGTCAACACATCCAACGCGTTATTTTGCTGCCTTTTGCATCCGACGCATAGCTTCCCGGTGAGCTTCCAGCATGTCGCCATTTCTCATCCGTTCATCAAAAGCACGATCGACATTTTCTTTTTCTCGTCTCTGCATTTCCCTGCGCTGCGCCTCTGCCTCTTTCTGTCCCATCAGTACGTTGCGTTGCATCTCGATGTTCCGCTGAATTTCTGCCTCTCGCCCACCACCGAGCAGAGTCGCCGGTCCGAAAGGCGTTTCACGTCCTGTGTTCGTCATGATGGGCGTTCCTGAGCGGAGGTCATACTGCACAGATTGGTGAAAACTGGATAATTGAGCTTCCCTCGCCGCAATGGAGGCCAACGTCGATGATCTCTTCGGTTGGTGGGAGTTAAAAGCCAGATCTTCCGTGCTGTCAAGTCTATGAAGGGGCCGAGTTTGTGCCGTGGCTGGCTGTGATAATGACATCAGGCTGCTCTGGCGCATGACCTCTTTCCTCTGGCTAAGAGGGACGTCGTCTGGGTCAGACAAACTGAGTGCTGCCGCATACATGGGGTAATTGTAGAGTGAGCCAGCGTCACTACCAGGCCCTTGGTTTGCAAAAGGTGGCTCTTGGTTGAGTGACAATAGACTTCCGTGGGATTTGCTTCGAGGAACATCTCCCGTTGCCCGATTAAAGTCTGTGGGCTGGCATATGAGACAACTCCCGGGACTGGGATTCGGTTGGCGGGCAGCACAGGAGGTTGTGATGGTGTTGCATCGAAAGCGGCCACAGATGGCTGACTACCAAGGGCTTGCCGGGGCTTGACACCTTGTTCTTCGACAATAGAGTTATCTGCGGGCTGAGAAAAGGGCTCCTCGGCGATCGGCATGAATGTGGATGATGAATGTCGCAGCCCAGAAGGCGTCTTCTTCAGTGGTGGTGCAGGCGGAGCGGTCGGGGATAGTGGCATTCGTTGCTCAAGAGGCGTGTTTCGTCCACTGGGGGGGGATGTCGGCAATGCAGCATTTGAGGCTGGAGGCAGGTCCTGCTTTGATGACCGCGTTGAGTCGTTTTTCGAATTGGCTAACTCTGAGCTTACAGAAACTGATCTTCGTACACCTGTTGGAGGGCCACCATCTTCAGCTGTCTGCTGAAGTTCTTCGACATTTACGGGAACGGGCTTCTCTTTTAGCTCCTTTGCCATCTTTGTCGCTTTCGCTGTGGGCACGTGCAGTTCGTCAGGTTTAGGACACTCTGCATTACTCAAATGTTTCGCCCATTCATTGGTTCGATACGACATGGCGACTCTCGAAAGCGATCTCGGTAAGCGATCCTTAGTCAGACTTGCTGGAGTTGACGAAACGCTTGCCATTGACTTTGCCCTTTCGGAGGCTTCAGGAAGATTGAGATCGGCAGACGGTTCGCGACTCGTCTCTGCACCCCTCTCTCCTTCTCTTTGTGATTCTCCTACGTGCGCTCCGGCCTTGTCAAACGGTTGGTCAACGACAAGGTCAGGTCCGGGAGCAGTCGTAGTTGATGCTGGCCGAGATCTCGTTTTGTCCTGCGCAAGAATATTATCGCCATTGCGCAATTCGTCGCCCTGCTTACCAAGCTGAGCATGAATCTCAATACTTCGTCCGGCAAGATCGGTCTCTCCAGGATCTTTCTGATCCAGATCCTGTACGATAGAGCGTGCATTCGCTCCACTTACACTCTCATTGTCAGCAGTGGCCGCAAGGGACCTCTCATCATCTTCGGGTCGGCGGATTCTACCCAGAACCAACTCTTCGGTACTCTCGCCTGCGTCAGAAGTGCTGTCGCCGCCTGCGCCACCGCCACCTGTGCGTTCGGATCTCTGGGAGAAGTTGCGAAGCAGGGTGGCAGAACCTTGAGATAGTCTCTTCGCAATGGACCGATGTTTACGAGGGGCTGCTGAAGCGGCGGCTGAGACCTCAGCATCGTCTGCAAAAGTGGCGATGGAAGACCGATCATCGTCAGATTCGGCCTCGTTCCCTTCAGGGACCGTGAATGGCAGAGGGATGACCTCGGGGGCTCCTGTTACAGTCTGAGCTTGGGACTCCCGTTTACTGGCCGTGGTACCTTTGGAGTTTCGTTGGCTGCCGGCTAGTTCTTTTGCCTCCCGCCTTGTTTCCTCTTTCTCGTCCAGTATTTCACCCTCAACACCGGTTGCATATTCGGGAATGTCGTCAGCAGCAACACGAACAGTGACCTTGCCTTCCTCGGCATCTTCTGTTGCCATCAAAGCATCCGGTCCGTGTCTCGAGTTCTCCGACTCAGACATGTCAGCCATTTCAATGACCTCGGCGGATGACAGTCCCTTCGATCCGATGTAGCCTTGTCGAAGTCTTTTCTCGCTTCCGGTCTCCCCAAAGTCAGTGACGCGTGACTCTGTGATACTGTCGGCAGCACCATCACCATATACTCGCTCCCACTGCCGGCGCTCTCGAGCATTCGACTCTTCGATTTGACGGCCGACGTTCTCTTCCTCTTCTTCCAAGTTCCGCTGGTCATCTGCGCGTTCTGCTGCTCTTTTCTCTCGCTTCTCACGCACAATCCTCCACAGTTTGATCTGCGAGATGATTCCCGCCAAGAAAATGAATATCACAGCTGCGGTTTCAACTCGAATACCTTTCGTGACTGGATAAGTGTCTGCTCCAAGTGGGAAGAGGTTGTCGTTAACCGCCCAAATATAAACCCAAAATTCTTTCAGGCCGGCGCGGCTAAAGCAATCAATGCCAAGTACCGCGACAGTCGAACCGCCAAAGGCGATTAGTACAATGAGGGCCCAGTCGCGCGTATATCTGCTGAAATACAGGGCAAAACCAACGAGAGTAAAACTAGCAATGAATATTGCCTTGGACGGCACTGCGTGAAGAAGTCCACCAGGAACCAAGCACAAGAGCCACATGCTTATGCAGAATCCACCCAGGGCGCAGCCAAACCCCTCGGTCAGTTCCTTAAAAAACATGGCGGCAGCACCAACGGCGCAACCTGACATGATCACGGCCACGACGTATCCGCCCTGCAGTGCATTGCTGACCGGAACATTCATGACATAGACTATTAGTACTGCAACGCCGAGTGCCGTCATATATGCGGTAGAAAAGAAGGTGTGAATCCAGCGGTTCTTGATCCCAACCAGCGCGTATACTGCACCAGTCGCCAGCATAACAACACCAGCTACTCCCCATCCCGGCGTCAACTGGGGAGGTAAGGGCAATTGGCCGGCCGGAATTGTCGCTAATCACCCCGAATTAGCATCGCGCCATGCTGACACTGAGTTTTCCACATTGTGCTAGTCCACCTACCATTATAGAAAGTCGAATTGTCCAAAAGGCCACTGGAGGTTACTGTGAGCAGTGCGGAACTTGTTGTATTCGGTATCGACGAAGGTGCGGACGTGACAGAGCCAGACACATCTGGTCTGTCCGGCTTGGCACTTGATCCCTGAGGCTCCTTGAAATTTTGATCTGTCCCAGCAGAGTCGGTGATTGTTGGCTGAGCCGATGACGAGATTGGTGTCGTGACAGGCACTGCGTTGTCCTGCCTCTTAACAACGGCGAAACTCTGCGAATGTACGACTTCAACAACAATCAAGACCAGACAAATTAGCGCCCACAGGCGACTCGCTTTCAGGCTCATCATTATTTTGCGATTGTCGAGGAGGTCGTCGATTGAAAGCTTGTGTACGAGTTGCAAGATAGCTTTCACCGACGGCTTACACGAGCCTGTGAAGCATTATCGAGAGTTCGAGAGTCCGCGCTTCGGTCAGGAAGTAAAAGGGTGATTCTGGAGGGAGATGAAGGGAGGAAAAAGACTAGAAGGACATGCAAGAAGCAGACAGAAGCAATGACGGGTAATTACACCTTGGTGGTCTCGCAACTTTTTCATGTGTGGTGTCGCGTTGGTGTGAGACAAGAGGCTCTACCAGAAAGTCGTGATGGGGGAAAGAAAAAAGAAAGAGTTGAAACAGCAAGACGTCGAGAATCAAAAAGAGGCGAGCGCCTAGGCACTGCACGGTAAATGAAGGCCTTGGTTCGAAAAGGAACGGATGCATGAAGCAGTGGGTGGGAGGGTGGCATGCGGAAGAATGTGGAGGGAGGATTGGAAAGTGTCGAACGGGAAACGCGCAACTTGTGTTCGGAGTGACTTCAGCTGAATGGCTCTCTACGAAGACATGAGCTTTGCCGCAGTGCGGTCCGTATCGAACGCTAAAACGAACGCATCGGCTTCGTACCTTTGTACCTTGGCACACTTATTGGTGTCATCCAAGCGTGGGGACGGGCCAGAAGGTACAAAAGGTACGAAACATCCGGGCCAAGGCCGAGAGAAGTGGATGAAGTGGGCGAGACGGCAACCACAAGAGATGCAGGGCCAATTTCCCCGACTGGGGTTCAAGGCGGAGTCCACCATGTGGAATGCCATGGTGGATGGCGGGCACGAGCATACATGTAGGAGTACTCGTGAAGAGGGTTGCTTTTTACCCACGCCCTTTTTTTTTTTGGAATTTTCCTCGCCAAGATGGCAAAGGTTATCATATCATCATGGCGTCCCACGTCGCACAAAAACGGGCAATCTAGGATCCGGTAGGCAGCATACGGAGAGCTCTGAGAGCTTTGACAATGAATACTTTAAAGCAGATATCGAGGATCGGTACTGTCCGCGCGCGCGAGCGCACCGCAGCATTGCGCTTCCAAGCTCACCCAGATGGACGGAGGTTCCGGAGGACGGCGTGCAGAATATTCAGTACCAAGATGAATTATCTTGAAGCCGGGCAAATAGTATCACAAGGCCAGGACGACCATTACCAGCAAGTCACTCACCCACGCCACGCCACGCTCGTTCACGAGAGGCTGATGGCAGCGACGGAGGTCGATGTGCCACCCAGCTACTCGGTGCAGTCTAACCCCTGAATGGTTTGTTTTACCACGATAATGCTCTTAGTGTTTATAGTAAGTGAAGCTATTGGGGAATATATAGGGGTAACCACGCTAGTAAGAGATACTACGTAGTCCAAGTAAAGTACACGTAATGCAAGGTACTTCTCACCCTACTGAATGCCACACTAAGCCACGGAAAGATCTGTCATTGGCCTGCGGCCCCTAGTTCTGTACTTCCTGTGAAAACAGACAGGGATTAATTAGACTGTAATTCAGGTACAAGCGCACGCGCCAACTGGTGGCGCCACCCCATTCCGAGTCGGAAGGTGAAGAACAGCTCCTATTAGCTAAAAGTGGCATGTAACGGAGTATGTATCTGTGCCTGCCCACAATTAGCATTGTGCGACTCGACCACCATTCGCGCTTGGTCTGCTTGGTCTGCCTGCTACTCAGCGCGGTGACGAGAAAGGCTCGCACAACATCACCATCAACAAATCGCCTTTGGCAAATTGTGCTGCCACAAGATATATCATTGCTCCTTGGCCTGTCTCAGTTGAAACTGTCCACGCGACGCAGAATCAAGTTACTGACGGGGGGTAATCGGGTAATCACCAGGGAGACTGTTCATGCAGCATACATCTCCCTTGACATGAGAGATCCCTCTTCTCCCATTTGTGAAGGCCGTGATGAGTGAAATGACGTTGAGCAAGCCGACGCTGACAAGAGAGGGGGAAGTATTTTCAACAAGGGAACAGGGGCTAAGTACATATGTCCTAGCGGCCGGCTCCACCAAGCATGTTCATCTCACCAGGGTTATCATTAAAAACGTAGAGGTTGCCACACTTGCCCCTGTTTAGATTCTCATCCCGAGGCAACAAGGGAAAAAAGCGACAAGGCCGTCTTTGGTCCTGGTCCGGCAGGCATTGAACAAGTATTCGGGGCCTTCCGTCAGGTTTCACGCGGCGCAGGCTGAGGATCCGTGGAATGTACTTCGTCCTGACTGTCAGAACCCGTCAGAGCATCACGGGCTGTGATATCAAGCTTCTCTTGATGAGCAGTGGCGCGCTTATTCTGAGGACAATTGAATCATAGCAGCCTCGAGGTGAAGAGTCATCGCACGGGGGCATCATCATAACCGTCCAACTTCGGCACGTTGCATCAGAAGCGACAAGGCAGAGGCTGCTTGAGCCGTGGAGACAACAGGATACGGAAGCTGAGCACGGGTTTTCTTGGCCATTTCCATTTCAGCGTGCATCATCATCATCAGTTCACCTGGGACAGGATCCTGATTGACCCAATTGCGCTCCCCGGTCCCGTCTTCGCCATCGAATTCGGCCATGCTCCTGCTCCTTCCGCGCATGTACGCCCCGCCAGGGCGGGAAGGAAGGAGTCAGAGTCGGTCCTGCAAGTCGTGCTGTTAGCGGCAACGTGAACGCCTTGTTAAATGAAAACGCCCCCACTTGGCAACGCACGCCTTGTTGTCTCTCAGTTCCGTGGACCGATCGACGATGATGGAGCGGTAATATCTCTTCGGGCTCACCGCGGTCGTGGCAGGAATCCTTCTTCTCACTTATACGGACCATTGTACGCTTTGTACGAACACTTGGCGGATTCTGTGGTACGGATATGCAAACAGACGCCTTGTCCTTGGCCAGAGAGTGTGTCAAGTGATTCGATGCGAATGTGTCCGGGGAGGAAAGTAACGGGGGGGAAGGGGACACAGGGTGATCGATCATGCCTGCCTGAATGAGCCTGTAGCAATATGGCATTTACGGAGTACATACGGACTAATCTTCCTCTCATCAGTCGTCTGGGAGCAAGCAAGCCACCCAACCCAGCCTTCTGGGCACAAGGGCAGTGCAGTGCAGTGCAGTGCAGTGCGCATCACGGGCATGGCCGAGATCTCCGTACGGGTATTATTGGGACACGCATGGACCGAAACAAGTGCGCAACGTCTCAATCAAACTGCTGCTTCATTCGTCCGAGGCCACGATTCTGGGTTGAGACTCGGACGGGGGAGCACAATCAAGGCAATACCAGACGCAGAAGCCGATTTCCTTCAAAACAAACAGATTGGCGTGCCTGCGTCTCGGGCACTGTCCGGACGGACAACATCGCATCGCATCGCCACCCCAACCTACCCTGGAGTCTTGCCCTGATCTCCTTGACAGGCAAAGCAAGGAGACGCCTGCCATGTAGGTCTCAGACAGAAAGCTGACTAGCCATTGTATTGTTGTCATGTTGTGTCAAATTACCGCGCTCATTCTCCGCGTTCTTGTCCCACCGACTTTCCATCCCTCGGGGCGGCCAATGGCGCGGTTTGTTATCATGGCCTTGAGACAAGGAGCGCGCATGTGTTCACAAAGAATCTGGCGGTAATGTGGCCGACATTTGACGAGCAGGTAGGTGGTGGTCCAACTCGAATGAAGGCGAAAATATTACTCGACCCGCCACCCTAGAGTCACCTGCTCGTACAGTTCATCATGCCTTGTCTCTCCTTCATCCCTGGACCCGACGTTCGCTGTCAAGACGTGGTCATACGTGTAGCACCTGGGCGCAGGGTAGGTAGGGCAAGGCAAGGCAACAATGCGAGACGGCGCGAGATGACGATGATTACAAGTCGCCCCGGCCAGTGGGTCAATGACGACGTGGTGAAAACCTTTTGTCTATTGCATTTGTGATTCCGGGTCATCTCATGTTACGGAAGATTCCAAACCTGTAATGGAAGCATGTCCCGCAACTGGGAGGAATGGAAATGATTGCACGAAATGGTTGAATCTGTGACTTGCTCATCGTACTATCGCCATGCAAAGTGGTATCGTGTTAATAACGAGCATTGAAAAGAACTAGTCCGTGAACCCCGTGCTGGCTGCCCTTGCCTGAAGAACCGAAGAAGAGCGCTGCGCTGCGCTCACCGAAACCACAATCGTATCAAGAAAAATTCGCTATTTATTTCCCATCTCTTATTATTCGTACCATCATCCCCCCCCCAACACGAGTTTCATCTATGGAAACCATTTCAGGGGGCAAGGCGGTAAAAGAGGATGATATCAATTCAGTGAAAGTGAGATTGACGTGCTGTCACGTCACGAATTCGCTGGCTGGCTGTTTGTAAAATAGTACATTCGTTTTTTTTTTAAACCGCGGATGAGCTGTTGTTGTTGCTCAGGCAAGAAAGAGACCTCATCGCTTCATAACGCGAGTAGGTACTCGATCGCCGCTGTAGCGGGGCTGAGAGGATTGCTGTTTTCCTGTCCTGGACGTGCGCGCATGCTTCGCCGGTACGGGACTCTTCTGGCGTACGTTGAGCAAGCCAAGGACGGATCGTAACGGCAGCATGAATAGCTGGAGCACGGTGGTGAAGGGGAACAGCACGAGCGTGATGAGCGACTCGACGGCTCGGACCAGGACGTTCTTGGAGCCGCTGTTCTTGGCAGCCACTGCGGCCAGGGCAATGGCATCATCCAGTCGCGAGTCTAGTGCTGAGAATCGAGCGTCCGTCTGGCGCTGCAGCAGGGTGGCCTTCTTTTCGTATCGCCGCACCGCGCGGTTGAGGGCATCGAGCTCTGGCTGGATGGCGTTGCGAACGTCTCTTGCCAGGGAAGCCTTCTCCTCGGTCGCCGCAGAGCCGACGCCTTGGTCGTGTTCCCTGACGAATTCATCGGCCAAGGAGCGCGCCTCCAGTCTTTCCAGGCGCTCAATCATCTCTTCCAGGTGCGCGCTGGACTGGGTTGGCAACGCAAAGGGGTTGCCGTGGACCACTCGCTGGAGGTGCAGAGTTCTGGATTTGACTAGCTGTATGGTGTGTGAGAAGGCACGCAATTCCGACACCAGCAGGAAGATGGTCAGGTTGTAGTTGGAGACGAGGCCCTCGGATGGCCGGCTGAGCTGGACGCGGATGTGGTGTAGCAAGTAGGCGCTGATGAGCGGCAACGCGAAGCACGAGAACAGTGCCAGCACCTCGTGCATGTAGAGCTCTCGGAACGCTGACTGCTGCTGCGGTGTGGTGGTCGGGTCTGCGGACGACTTTCCATGCGGGCTGTTATATCTGCTGTTCGTGCTCGGGGCTCCATCCGTTTCTTCGGGAACATCGTCGAGGTTCGTGGGCTGATGGGCTGCGTCTGGAACAGAATCATCGGGCTCGAGCTCTTCTTCGACGGCGATTTCGGTGTCTGCTTCTTGCTGACTGCGGACCTGCTGGGCAGAGTGGTACCAAACCCTGTGGAAAACACAAGAGATTTCAGAGACTTTGCCCGGAGGATCAAGTTGAGATACATGTTGGGGTGGTGGTTGGCTTGGTCAGACGGGGCTCACCATGGTTGCGTCACGGACCAGTGCAGGAAGACGCCGGACAGGCCCAGAAGCATGATGTCTGTGACGACGACATGGCCGTCCTTGAACAGGACGCCCGCAATGGCCGGGAGAAGAGCAAAAGCCAGAGACAGGGAGGCTAATGATGAGGTTTCCGGGATGGGCGTCTCGTGGCCCGCGCGTGCCCTCGGATTGAGCAGATTGCGAGCCTCGTCCAGGTTGTAGTCTGAGAAGTTGGAGCTTCGCCGGGGCGCGCCGTGATGAGGCAAACCCTCGAGGGAAGCTTCAGATGGACTTGCACGGGACTTTCGCCGGATCGGAGGACCATCATCCACCGGCTTGGAACGACGGAGTGCGCGGCCGGGAGGGGCGAACCCTGTCGCTGTCGACTTGGATGTGACAGCTGGGGCTGGGGCTCGAGATGATGCAGCCGCTGGGGTCGCGGGCGAGCCTTCGTCCGGCATTGTTTGTTATCTTGGGGGGTTTACTTGATGGGAAGAAGCTGGATGAAGAGAGGCATCGGGGTGGCGGTCTGGGACGGAAAACAGACAAAGGCGTGCGCGTGGGAGAGATGGATGGGCGATGCGGAAGATGTCTGATGTTGCATGTATGATGACGAGTTGACGAGCTGACGAGCTGACGAGCTGAACTCGCCAGGTGTGTCGAACGTTGCTGGGCCGCTTCGTCATGAACTTTGACTTTGGCGCCAAGTGCGGCCCTGCGTCTTTTTGTCAGGACTCATGAACGGCTGGGGGAAAAAAGAAATCCGGGGTCCCGAAATGGAGTCTGGCGGTGCATCTCAATCCCGCGCAATCCTGGGCAATAAGATGTATCCCCAGCCCTCACTCAATTGCAACGTTGTAGACAGCTCTTTTGAATAATCCATACGTTGGTGTTGGTGGCTTTTCTGTGTCAAGGACCCCTCCCTGCTCGAGTTTCATCATTGTCCACAACTCAGATGTCGTTCCGTCTTCTTCTTTTCTTTAAAAATGGATTTCTGCTTCCATTTGCGTCTTCCCTGCCGTCATTTTGTCTCTTTGATACGGCCCAGGATAAAGAGCGAAAGAACGGGAGATGAAAAGGCTCGCCGTCTTCTACTTCAGCATCGCGCCACAAGTGAAACCAACAAATCAACCAACCACGGTGGTCGAATCGCCAAAGGCTAGTGCTGGAGTGCTGGAGTGCTGGAGTGCTGGAGGCGCGGCCTGCAGGCCTCTGGCTGCGCCGACTTGACGGACCAGGCAGTGGCTCAGTGGCTGCCCGTGGCTGCATGTCGCCTGCATTTTGGCCGTTTTGGCGGCACAAACGCCAACATGCGGCCCTCCACCCCCCGCCGGCACCAGGTTTCGCCGCGACATCACCTCCTTCGCCCACCGCCCCGACATCCTCTCAGACTGGAACGAGTGCCATCGCCGTCCACCCCGATCCTCACCCCGATCCTCACCCCGATCCTTCCACCGCCACTGAGCACCGCCGTCTCGACGGCTGTGCCAGCCTCGTCTTTTCCACGACGCCCAACGCATCCGAGCCGTCTCAGAGCCGCCGTATCGAGACTGCTGTCGCGGCCGGGACCCAGGGTCACCACACCGCGGGCCTCACCCAATCTCCTTTTCGCAACCGTAAAAAGGCGAACCAAGTCGCTGCTCATAGAAGCGGCCGGCCATCTGCATCGCGCCTTTGGAACCCCACGAACTCGACCCCTCGGATCCCCGACCAGCAGCGGCATCGCAAGCGAAGGCCATCAACACCGCCTCTGCCCACTGTCCCGCTTCACCATCCCGCCCTTGATACCTCGTTGACAGGAACCAAAGACCCCAAAGACCTTGCGGCTACCGCTACCGCTGCGGGAAGCTATCCACTCCTGACCCTTTCAGAGCAGCGGCAGACGAGACATTCACCATCTACGCGTGCAAGTCTCCAAATTGAGCGCTTCGGAGCCAGCCATCGCCGAATCAGCTTGCCGCGCTCTATTCGTGATTCACACGACGGGCAGCGGTCCCTCCATCGCAATTCGATTGCCTTGGACGCTACGCAGACGACGCCTGGTAGCAGTTCATGGACAGACGAAGCCGAACTTGCGGAACCGTCGGCAAAGAGCAAAGGCAAACAAAGAGCACCCATGGCTACAACCATGGCTACAACCATGGCAACCACAAACAGTGAGGATGCGACAAGGTCGTACTCGAGAGATCTTGAACGCGGGCCGGGTATGATGATGCCGCGAATGTCCAATGCATCTGCGGCGGACGGCATTGGTTCTGACGTATCGTCATCGAATTCTTCCATAATGGGGGAGGATGTGCAGCCAGACGCCGGTGAGGAATGGGGCCCTCAGCATCCATGTTACCCGCACCTGAATCCTCATGTTCCCGTGGATTCGATGGAATATGCGACGACGAGGATAATCCGTGTCAAGCGCGACTGGCTGGTCGCGGGGGATCTTGCCCCGACCTTTTCAAACCTGTACCCGGAAATCCTGGACCCAGCGGGCGTGTCAGAGCAGGAATTTCGACGCATCGTCGAAAAGCTAAACGGAGAGCTGATTCCCGTGTTCGACCCTTTCAGCTTTCGAAACATGCTGGACAGTGTGCTGGGACTGGTCACTGGCTGGCTGTGGGATGATTTTGGCTTGACCGCGGCCAAGTCGCGTCTGAATAATCTCGAGAAGTGGATTGAGAGATGGAACCAGGAGATGGAGAAGACCATGGCGTCCGAGGAGGGTGTGGTCCCACCAAAGCTCATCTCACTTCGACAAACGGGGTATTTGAACGTGAGTTTTTGATTTTTTGATTTTTTGAATCGCGTTCCCGTGATGGTGACCACCCCTTCTTCATTGGCTCACGATGCATGTATCGCTGACATTGCAGTACAGCTGGATATCCAGATCCCAGATCCCGAGATCGCCCCGGCGCCCAGTAGCATTGGAGCTGGCGAGTCCAGAACCGCGCTGCCCATGGAGCCGATGCCTGCCATGCCGGCTTGATGCGCACGTGAAGTCTCCCAGGGAAGGATTTCTCCGGATGGGCGTTTTGCAACCAGCGAGCCAACTGCTGTGGGATCTCGGCCATGGGTACTTTTGACGAATTGCTGTCTAAACTGTGGCGTGGCGTGCGGGCCGCAACTGTTTCTTATTCATTAATACATTGATACCAAGAATTTTGGGGACCACCCGTCTTGCTTGAGACAATGGAACTACATACGGACAGACGAGCTTCGTATACATGTACATCCATCTACCTTGGCGCGTCGTTGCAGTTCGTGGCGTCTTGTTCCAACATGAATCAAATATGATCAAGTTTCCTCGGTTGCCCCCCCCCTGCTCCCGCCGTATCAGCCCATCAAGCAGCGGCCGCAACCCGCCGCTGTCAAACGACGGAGAATTGGATGGGTTGGCAAGTCCGCCGTTGGGGCAGCGAGGACGGACCACCGTGGACGACCGGGGGCCCCTGTTTCCATCGCTGTCCGGGGGTCAAGGAAGCACTGGCCTGGTCACACCTTCAACAAGCCGTGGTGCGGGCCCGTGCGGCCCATGCTGTCGTCGCCTCGTGGCCAAGTCTTGGAACATTTACTGACTGGCTTGAGTCCCAGGAAGCGAAAGCACAATTTTCAACTACTTGCATTCATCTCGTCGTCCTCTGTTCTGACCCTACCATGAAGCCATCGAAAACTTCCGCCGACTGCTTTTCTTTTATCCCTCCATAAATGCCGCCATGCAACAAAATCAACTCGGTTGTGTGACGTGTCGGTCCCAGTCCTCAACTCTCCGAGTCAGACCTAGCTTCAAGCCAGCTCGCGCAAACGAAGAAAGGTTAAGCAACACCATCTCTCACCAAGAGACTTCGCCTGAGACTTCGCCTGAGACGTCACCCGAGACCTCACAACTCAAGAGGACCCAATGATGTCTTCTAGTCACCTCGATCCTGTAGCTTTCGTTTCCCAGACGAGCCAGAAGTTGAATCCATGTCAACGTCACCGTCTTCCTCTGGGGTATCTGACTGCTCAATGACTTCCCACTCGATCTTGACCGTCCCATCCTCTGATTGCTTGATACCATGAGATCGGCGCATTCTGCCCAGCCTTGTGCCCTCAACCATGCTGTCAAACCAGGGAACCCCAAAAGACTGACGCAGTGCTGTGCCTTGGTTTCGGGTGTCCACCTGCTTCTCCTCTGCTTCTCCTTCGCTCTCCTCGGAAATGAGACCCAGGTCTTCCAGGTCCTGAAGGTCCTCCTGCAAGAGGCTGCCCAAGGTAAGATTGATGTATTCGGCTTCGCTCCGAGGCTTTTCAGACCAGTACGACAACGGCGTGCCACAAAATCCACAAAAGTTGCGTTTCGTGTGCTCTTGGCTAGGGTGCGTATAGACTCGTCGAATCATTGCATGTGTTTCGTCGTCGAAGAAGGCGAAAGTCGTGCTGTGTAGCCACGATAACGGCACTCGAATGTACGCTGCCAAAGGAGTGGCAAGTGGCTCTTCTGCAGATAGGCAGGCCAACGTTAGCTCTCTCAATGAGGAGACGACATGGCCAATTCGAAAAGCTGTGCAAAATGTGCAAAATGTGCAAAATGTGCAAGATGCACCAAAACCACTCACGATGTGCCCTCTCCGTGCTGAAAAGCACCTCCGCGTTTCGAATGCCATCTTCCGGGATGGCGATGATATAACGGTTCCGCCCGCAGAGGCAGCCACCCCGCAAAGGCCGCAACGCGCTCATGTCTCTGTTGAACTGCCAGTTTCTTCGACAGCCGGCGTCAATAGCTTGGAATTCGCGACTGAAGCACACTGACTGGCAATGTCAATCAGTCATGTACGCCAACTAGCCTTCTGAGCAAGCAAGTCTGAATAAACGGATGTGCAAATCGCCGACTGAGACGACTTGTGGAATGATCGGTGAGGGAGGCGAAAGAAAAAAAAAAAGGCTCTCTCTCGAGAGGGAGCAAACGCTGGTGGCCCACGTACGTAGGTGGGGGGCTTGATCAATGTGGAGCAGAGTGGTTCCTATGACGAATACCCTGGTGATCATGTCCTCGATGAAGCAGACAGATGCTTGAGCTCCCATTTCCTGTTTCCCATCGAACAATCAATCTCTCTTCTCGCCATTCATCCTCCAACACCGACAAATGCACATCGAAAATCCGCGCCACGCCACAAGCTCCCCCAACCCAACCACAAACATGTCTCTATCCATCCAAGACCGCTCCCCCCTCCACAACACCAAGACGTCCATTCCCAATCTCGGCTTCGGCGTCTACCAGCTATACGGCCAAGCCTGCCAAAAAGCCGTCCTCGCCGCTCTGGAATCCGGCTACAGACACATTGACTCGGCGCAGCTGTACCGAAACGAAAGCGACGTCGGCGCTGCCGTCCAGCAGTCGGGCGTGAAGCGGCAAGACGTCTTTCTCACGACCAAGATCCGCCAGTCGGCAGGCGGTTTCGACAAGTCCTACCAGAGCGTGGTGGAGAGCATCGAAAAGGTGGGCGGAAAGGACGGCTACGTCGATCTGTTCCTGATTCACGTCTCCGGCACGGGGAGGGAGACGAGGGAAGAGCTGTGGAAGGTGCTGGAGAAGGTGTACGGCGAGGGTCGCGCCAAGGCCATTGGCGTGAGCAACTACCGCCCCCAGCACATAGACGAGATGAAGGAATATGCCAACATTTGGCCTCCGCACGTGAATCAGGTTGAAGTATGTGCACGCCGTGCCGTGCTTTGTTGTCCCCCCGTCATTTGTCGTCATTGTCTCGCCGTTACCATCTGGCTAACGTGTTCGTCATTACTCCAGCTCCATCCGTGGTGCCAGCAGCAGGACATCGTGCAATACTGCAAGGACAACAGCATTGTCGTGGCGGCGTACAGCCCTCTGTCGTGCGGTGACCACCTCAATGACCCTACATTGGCGACTGTTGCGGGCAAGTACAAGAAATCCCCTGCTCAGATCTTGATTCGATATGCCCTCCAGAAGGGATGGGTGCCTCTGCCCAAGAGCGGTAACCCGGAGAGGATCAAGCAGAATGCCGATGTGTTTGATTTTACATTGAGCGATGAGGATATGAAGACTCTGGATGGGCTTGATCGTGGTAAAGCGGGAGCCTTATTTCCAGCAAACGTGAAGTAGGAGACATGTGGTGGCGAGAATACTATGTGTGCCCTAGATGAGTCAGTCACGTCTACATTGTGATACTGGACAAATGTTGTACGAGATATCATCAAATAGACGCCCACCTAGCACGGGAAGGAAGGCATTGGACCGACCCAATCGTGGGGAGAACACTGCCCATTTACACCCTGTTCACCAGAAGAAAAAAAAAAAGTGACCTGTTCAATGTTCCGCAGATTTTAATTGGCAACATCTACCTACGACTTGATGCCCTTCTTCGCCCAGTCCCGCAAATCATTCTTCTTGATCTTGCCCGTGCTCGTCTTCGGCAGCTCCCGAACCACTTCAACCTCCCTCGGCACCATGAATTTGCCAATGTTGCTCTGTTGCTTCGCCCACGAAATGACATCCTCTCCGCGCACGGCCTTGCCCTCCTTCACCGTGATATAGGCCTTGGGTCGCTCGCCCCAGAGCTCATCCTGCACTGCCACGACGCCGGCTTCCAGAACATCGGGGTGCTGCACAAGCATGCTCTCCAGTGCCACGGATGAAATGTTCTCCCCTCCCGAGATGATGATGTCCTTGGCTCGATCTAGGATCTGCGCGCTCCCGTCGGGATGCCACACGGCGAGATCGCCCGAGTGCAGGGCGCCTCCTGCGAACAGCTTCCGCGACGCCTCTGCATCCTTGTAGTACTCCTTGGCGCAGATATTGCCGAAGAAGACGATTTCCCCAATCTCTTGTCCATCTTTGGCAACGTCTATGAGCACACCTTCTGGCTGATCGGGCTTGATGATTCGAATGGGTAGACTGGTGATGAATCCATGGCCTTGGCGAGCCATCTTGGCGTATTTCTGTTGAGGCGGGAGGCTTTCCCATTCAGGGAGGTGGTAGCATTTTGTTATGGGACCGTATGTTTCTGCGAGCCTCATTAGCTGCCGTTGAGGAGGGCAATGTTTACTCACGGGCCTTTTGAATACCCACCAGTCATGCCGTATACGTGAACGGGCATAAGATTGAGTTTGGTCTGTGATGGAGGTTAGAGAACAGAATGAAACTCGTTTTCCTATTCATGTAGAAGGAATGGCCTTCACCATTTGCTCAAAGAGGTGTCCTGAAGGAGGGCTAGCCGCCACAGTCACTTGTACGGGATTGGGCAGCGTTTCAGCTTCCTTGGAAGCTACGAGAAGCGTGTTGACGGTGGGCGCGGCATTGAAATGAGTGATTCCCTCTTCCTTCAATAGATTCCAGATTAGAGGGTAGTCGATTTTTCTCAGACACACGTTGAGACCTCGAACAGCCACGACCGACCACGGGAATGTCCAACCCATAGCATGGAACCTGGAAACGCGACGCATTAGCAAGGGGTTTTTTTTTTCTTTTATATAATCCCCAAGGAGAAGGAGGAGCAGCAATAAAGTTATTCAAATACTCACATGGGAAGGGTCCAGAGATAGCGACACCGTCCTTGGTTGAGGCCGGATTCGATTATGTTACCCAAAGCAGCAAGATAGGCGCCACGATGTGTATACACGACGCCTTTCGGTCGCGATGTGGTGCCAGATGTGAACGGAACGGCGAGCATGTCGCCCTCGTTGCTGGCCTTGGACTGCAGACCAGCCCATGCATGGCCGCCTTGCTCTTTGTCATGGGCAAGACCCTCCAGAAGCGCTTGGTTGAACTGGCCACATGATGGTCCTTCAGTGAGATGCGTGTCCTATATATATGTGTTAGTAGGCCGGCGACGTTATTGCTTAAGAAGGAGAGAAAAAATGACAGGTGGAAGAGAAAAGCAAGTCCTACAATGTCGATTATCAACGGCACTTTGCTGTGCTTGCTGGTGAATATGCCAAGCAAGCTCTCGAATTCCTTGTCCACAATGATGCAATCCACCTCGGCATGTTCGAATATGTAAGCAATGTCATGCTCCTTGAGTCTGTAGTTGGCGGGAACAACGACTCCGCCGCCAGCAACGATACCATATATCGACTCCAGAAAGGCGGGTGTGTTGGGTGCCAAGATACCAACCCGAGTCAGCCCGTGCTTCTTGAGATAGTAGGCCAAGCCGCGGGCTCGGTCCGCAAAGGTCTGGTAGGAACGGCGCAAAGGGACACGGTCGGCGGTGATGTGGAAGATGGCATCGGCATTGGGCTCGACGGCGGCGGCGCGCTCAAGGAAAAAGGTCGGTGAAAGATGGTGAAAGTGCGGTGGTGGTTGAGATTGCGGAAGCAGGTGGCCGAGGATGGACCGAATGCGCGAAGGCGGCCCCGACCCAGACATGGTCGTGTTGTGAGGCAATTGATATTGATGGGTGCAAGCCAGCGAGCCAAGCGAGGGAAGGAGTCGAGAAGAGGAGTCGAGAGGAGGAATCAAGAAGAGGAATCAAGAAGAGGAATCAAGAAATGACGAAACAGGAACAATGACGATTTGACGACGGCGGGCTGGACGACCCCCCGCAATCCCTAGCGTCCGAATTCCATGGCTGAAATGAAGAAGGCACTCACTACTCCGTACATCTGCAGTACATCTGCAGTAAACGGGTAATGTGATGGATGTGATGGCATTGGGAACAAATGGTCGGCATGTTGGGAGGCCGAGCCCGAGGCCGAGGCCCAATATTAGCTGTGCGGCCTGTGCCCCAGCTTTCTGTGCAACTCCGTACCTGCCCAGAACTTCAGAAGTGAGCGCATCGGATCCGAGATGGAGTCGAGCCGCCTCAAGGACCTCAAGGACCTCAAGGACCTCAAGGGCCTCAAGGGAGTCAAGGGAGTCAAGGGAGTCAAGGCACGAGTGGGATTCCCGAGCATCAATCGGACACAACTTGAGGATAGCTTTGTCAAGAGGACTTCAACTTGGAACATGTACTCCACAAATCTAGACGAGTGAATATCGAACAAGAGAGGGACAAGAGAGGGTTCTGGATGAACCATCCGTCGTCCCCACCTCCGTATACGTATATGTACATGTACGTACGACAACTCCACCACGGCCGCCCACGGCCGCCGACGACAACATGACGCAAGGGAGCAACCAAGTCGTCAGCTTCCTTCGTCACCACGCCAGAGCCACACCAAGCCATCCCTCGACGCACGCGGGCACCTTTGATTGCCGCAGTGCAGCTCCATGTCCTCACAAGCCTCCTCAAGTTCTGATGCCATTCGGCAAGGCGTACCACGCATGCCGTCTTACTCAAGTGCTGCCTCCCGGAATGGCGACGATACCCGCAAGCTACCCAAGCGAGCCAACACCACACCCAGCTCCTCATCGTCAAAGTCAAACCAAGAGGCAATCGTCGAGGGCGATGAAAGGGAAGCGCCGTCCGCTTTCGAATCGGGTGCCCACAGCGACAATGACGAAAATGTGGACACAGCACGAGGTTCAGTCGAGCTCGACGAGCTGCCAATAGAATTGATAACCTTGACGGATAGGTATGCTTGCGGTTGCCGAGTTTCTACAAGAGAACAAAAATCAGACGCCATTCTAAACTTTGTCTTCCCAGCTTCATCGAATCCCTCGGCGCTAAAGTGCACTCCACGCCCCCGAGCATCGAAAGGTTGTCCCGTTTGTTCCAAGATTTCTATGCACTGGCTTCTTCTCATGTGAACACGCACATAAACGCCCTGGCTACCAGGCAGAGACGCAATGCTTCCCCCGCCCCCTCAACAACATTGTCAATTTCTTCTGCCGCGAGTAGACTTCGATCAAAAGCAGCGTCTATTGGCGCCAAAGACAAACCAAGAGCGGAAGAAGAACGACAGATGATCACAGTCGAAGAACTCGCCAACCGCAGAAGGGCCAGAAAGGCACTCGAGGCCAAGCGAGGGAGGCTGGAAGAAGCAGTCGAAAGAAGATTGTGCGAAGGCATACATGACAGAATATACAGGCATAGAACGACACATGATGAGGCGCAAGATGAAAAGCTACGCTCCAAGACAGCGGCATTAGCCATGGTTGGAATCAGTCCAGCTGACCTGGGAGTTGATTATGGCCAAGAAGCAGCCCGAGATCCCGCAGTCGCCAAAAAGGTCACGGAACAAATGCGAGAATCACTGCAAGAGGCAAGAAGAGACATGGTGAAGATGAGCGAGGCCCGATATCCCCTGGCCAAGGCCAACCATTTGAAAGCCGCCCATAAGAGCATCGTCGAAACCTTGGCTGATGTTCATCCGTCCGCGTCCGCCGATGAAATCATGCCCATGCTAATTTACACGCTCATCACCTTGCCGCCCGAGCATCTTCACGCCATGAGTGATCTTCATTTCATCCAGTTCTTCCGCTGGGAGAAGAAGTTGACGGGCGAAGCGGCGTACTGCTTGACGAATCTCGAGGCAGCCATCAGCTTCCTGCAAACTGTAGACTTGTCCACATTGCGAGCGGACGAGCACCCATCGGGCCCGCCCAAGCCCGACGGCCAGGCGGGCACACCGAGGACGGAAACATTCCCACCAGCGTATGGTAGTATCACGGCACCTTCTCAAAGGGCCACCGAGGCAAACAGCGACGGTGCGGCCGCCTCAAAACCGGCACCGTCCCCATCCGGGCTGAAAGCTGCCAGTGTCTTACGAAACAGGGGGCTCAGTGACCTTGTCAACACTCCGGCCCAGGCGCTTGGTGCTGCCGGCGGTGCCGTCTTCAGCACCGCCGACCACGGTCTCAAGACCATTTCCAACAGCCTGGGCGATAGCTACTCTTTCCTCCTCGGTAAGCTCCGAGAACGCCAGGAGGGGCCCAAAGAATCCATTGCAGTTCCGCGCACGCTAGACGACGCCCGAAAACTGGTCAGCACGCCACCTCCAGACGAGGACGACAATGGCAGCGTATCCAGCTCCATCGCAGGCGGCTCCGAAGACGCAGATCAGTACCCCAAGCTTCCGTCTGCTCGCGAAGACCGCGTCCTCAGCCTCATTGGCGGCAGGCGTGATGCCAGCGTCGACAGCTCACGTAGTGCCAACTCGTCCACCAGAAAACCCGGCTTGACGGGCGACCCCAAGACGTCCAACACGCCCGTCGCGGCAACACCCACCGCACCCGCCATGCTCGACTCTGTCCGCAATCTGGGCAATTCCTTCAACCCCATCGGACGCCTATCTAGCATGGGCATGATGCGTGGCTTCGGACGCAGCACTCCTACCAAGGATTCAAATCTGGCCGCCGACGGAGGCGATTTGGCAACAGTACGTCTTCTCTTTAGATCACCTCCCCCACTTGGACCCCCCTTCATGGAGCTTAATACCCCCTTCATAGAGCTTGATACCCCCTTCATGGAGCTTAATACCCCCTTCATAAAGCTTGATCAGAGTGAACCAACAGACCCGTTCAACTAACCGCTGCATGAAAATTACCAGGCATTCCCGGACATTGCTGCCGCCCTGCCACCCAAGCAGGTCACGGTCCCCAAGCTACCACCTCCGAACAAGCGGTTCCTGGAACTACAAGGTCCAGGAGACCTTAAACTAGGCGAGGCTCGAGAACTTCTCAAAGAATACCGACGATTGGCCGTGGCGCTAAAGAACCTGGGTGCCTTTGATGACAAATAGTCTGCGACGATGAAGTTGAGATGGAATGGAAACCATGTGCCTCGTGTAAATTGGATATCTGGGGTGATTTTTCAAGACGGGCGTTTCTGGTTTGAGTTGTAATGACTAGCGTCAGATGGGTTTTTTTTTTTCAACCTTCCTAGCAATAAGGTCATATGGTATTCCTAGTTTAAGGACCTGATTCATGTTAGTAAAGTAACCCTTATATGGCTCTGTTGGGTCGTTGACAATCCAGGCTATAATGACGATTCCTGAAATGCCAATGTCAATTCGTGATTAGGACTTTTTTTTGTTTGGAGTAGTCTTCCACAGAGCAATAGAAATATATGATTTTGCCATGCTTCTTTTTAAAAGTCAATTTGGAATGAATTGTAGGCTCTATACGCGACAACACGCAAAATGACATGCGGAATGCTTGCGCTAAGATATTGCTTTACACATGGATGGATCGTGGCCTCCCATTCCACCGTGAACCGGAGCCTGTTCCACAACGCGATGGCGAAAATGTATGCTGATTGCGATAAAAGGAAGTGGAAATCATGGACAAATAAGAACAAATGTACGCCGTGGTTGCCGCCTCCTTCACATGCATGTACTGTGTGTACTGTTTGTTGGGTTGGTGTGGATTGCGTTGCACGCCCTACCTGGTCTAATGTCCCGACAAAAGGAGAGAGGAAAAGGGGAAAAGAGGAAAAACAGGACAGGAATTGTTCCTTCCGAAGGCGATGACAGAGTCTTAGTCACCATGGGTTTAGCTAGAACACAGGCGTGGTATCAGCCCTGCGTTGACGCGGCCTGGGCCCTGCACTGGAAATGGGGCTAAGCTCAACAGTCTCGTCGTCTCCATGTGGTTCAGGGAACGTCCCCATGGGACTGAGCGGTGCACCCTGCGCCTGCGTGTCTGTTGAGTTTATGCGTTGGTGGGACGGGCCGTTGTCGCGACGCACAACGGGCCCTAGATGAAGGAACGATCTAACGACACTGCTGTTGGCTCGACCGCGCTCGCGACTCTGGCTAAGAGTACGGCTAAGGTTGGTCCCTTGTCGATGAATACCAGATGCTGTAGCGTGGGACAGAGCCGTGTTGGTACGTGCCAGGGCTGCCTCTTGCTCTTCTGCCTCTCTTCTGAACTTTTCTTCGCTGGGCAAGAGAATAGCTCGGTCGAGCCCGTAAGGGAGACCACGGTGCCGACCACGGATCTGCATGGCGACAATGACGAGCTTGCCGACGACGGTGAATTGGGAGCACAGAGAAGCGTTGACCCCCTTGGCGCCCATGCTCAAGCCCACAGTGCCGTAGGCGCTGACCACCTCGAACAAAATATCGAATAATGCAAACTTGTTGGCGACAATCTTTGGGCCCTCGCTGATTGTGATGACAAAGAAGCCCATGAACACGTACCACAAGTCAAACGATAGTTGACGACGCAAATGGGTTCCGACATAGGACAAGGCAGGAGCATCGTCGTTGTCGATGTCATGCATGTGATACATGCCAAGCGACTTCTCTTCGTACACATTAGTGCGGCGGATGGATATGGCGATGGGGAAGACGGAAATGTACATCATGATCATGTAAAGAACTGGCATGGCGGGATGGAGATCAGACATGGGAACAGCGGAGAAGCCAGCCGTTCTGGTGGAGGCGGCCTGGAAGAGACCGATGACAACACGGTTCTTGACACTGAATTGGGCGATTGGCTCAGAGCCGAGATCGAGAACCATGAAGAATAGCAGGTCAAGCGCATTCAACGCGACCAGGATCCAGAACAGCCACCAGTTTGGACCGGATGGGAACAAGAGCGTAAAGCACCGACGGGGATGGTCGAGCAGAAACCGCAGCTCCTCCCATATCCCGGACCCGACAGGGGCGAGCTTGGCACACACCCAGATGATGAAGCGCAGCATGACGGGGAACGCAGTATTGCCAATGAGGATGAAGAACCATGTAATCATGAGCGTGAACTCGGATGTGTTGAAGGAAATCATGCTGTCGGGGGTGAGAGTGAAACCAACATCCATGAAAGCAACGTTGGAGGTGAAGAATCCCCACCAAGTTCTGGATACGCCGTCTGCCTCGACAATTTTGCCGTAGTGATCATTCTGGAGAATGAATGGCAGCAGACAGACGAGTATAACGAGATGAAAACCCCAGAAATACACCAAGAGAACAATGGCCAGCGTTCTGAGAGATCGGTATTCAATGCCTCCCAGTTCTTCACGCTGCTCCAATGTCAGGCCGACAAAATTGGAGTTTCGGCCCATCGTAGGTGTGTAGGAGAGATATGGCATGTCTTCCGTCTTGGACTTGGACAATGCTGAGCGAATCTTGTCCAGAGTGCGGGTACGGGTCGCTCGTACCGGTTTGGGCTCTTCTGTTTCCTCATGATACTTATTCTGAAAGCGGTTGAAGATGCGAGGCTTGCGAAATCGTAACGCATCCAAAGTCCCGCTGACAGCCTTGATATCGTCTTCGATTTCGTCATGCCGATGCTTTTCCGGTTCTTCGATGATGATAGTGGACTGGCGCTCGCGAATGCGGCTCGAGTCGGCAGTTTGGGAACGATTGAGCTGGTGGGTTTCATCATCTTCGTTCATGTCGCCGGCTTGAAGCCGCCTGGGCCCCAAGCCTCGTTCGGCATCACGAGGGCCCGGGATTCGAAGGACTTCGTCGTCAACCGGATTTCGTTGTCGTTCCAATATGGCAATGTGCTCGGCGTGTGTTCGGGTTTGTGGAAGTTTTGTTTCGTCGTCGGCCAACCCATCACTTCGCTTGACGGTCTCGGCAAAAGTAATCGCCGTTTGTCCCGCGACATTATGGCCGGAATTTCGACTACCTCGTCGACCTCCACTCGCTCGGTGCTCTTGGGCTTTGTCATCCAATTTCTCCGCGATGGAGTGGTCAGCTGGCTGATGATAATGGTCCTCAGTGACAGTCGTAGTATCACTTTCATCGCTCTTTTGCACAGCCTGATTTTTGGACAAGTCATAGTCGCCATCTTCCAGCAGTATACCGTCATTGGTGATCCTCTGCTTCCGACCGTTGTGCGGAACTAGGGTAATGTCACGACCATTGACGCCTTGCTCTGCCATGTGCATGTCATTGCGCGCCTGAGATCTCGATTTGGTCAGTGTACGGCGTCGAGCTCGCACTTCACGTGCCCAGCTGCGGAAGCGCTTTTCGAACCAGTATAAGCGCAGGAAGACAACGAACGTGTGCATGGTGATGGGATTAGACGTCATGGCGAATAGATAGATCATGGCTTGCTGGAATCCATTCAGAAGGTTCACATCGACGGGATTCAGGCCAGCCTGTGTATTCGCTCCACTCGCGAACATTAGTGCATCAATATACGCTAGCTCTCCCTTTCCTGCTATGAAAATGGCAACTGAGCAGACAATCGTGGCTCCGATGATCCAGAAATCTATAGTCGCGCATGGTCAGTGAACGCTCAGGCTGATTATTATCGGAGAATGGGAGCGGGGAGTGAAATTATGTAATACACACAATGAACAGTAATGAAGCTGAAATGAGGCTTTTTTGAGACGAATGCTGGCTTGGCAGCCCTGAGCTGGCCCCAGACGTATGAGCAGGCTCCTTCAAACATGGTGAACTTTTTTTTTTTTTTTTTTTTTTGTGTGAGATGATGAGTAAAGGTGACAAGACGGCTAGGGGGAGAGGGCAAGCCAGTATTCGCACGGTTTGTGTCTAGAAAGTATTGTTCGTGAAATTGGAAACGAAAATATCGTATTCTTTCGTCTCAAGAATGCACCCCGTGCTGGAGAGTTGGCTCTTCGGACGAACCGGGTGCCGGTGCGGCGTATTTGAAGAAGAATGATAATGATAATGGGTAATGGAAAATTTTCCAACCCGGCCTCTGTTGAATTTTTTTTTTCAACAATCAGAGTTGTGGCTTGTTCTAGGCGCGAGTCCAATCGAAGGACTTAGCATGCATAGAAGGGCAAACAGACATGATGAGACGGACAACAACACGATTGCGCCACAGACAGAACGAGGAGAGCCTTATCCTGGAATAGGAACGTGTCGCTTTGCCAGGTTACCCGAGAGAAAATGACAGAGTGGTCAAGCTGAGCTGTTGTGTGAAGCGGATGATGGTTGATAGAGATCGAACTGAGATACCGCAGAGCTACTGAAGTATGACTCGGGGTCCCTGAATGCCAAGGATTGCGACCAACAGGTATATTGTTTGTCTGCTCACTACATTCAAGTGCCGCAGAGTCGTCGTGTGTTTGCCAATGACTGCCAGTCCCAACGAACAGCGAGAAAACCAAGGAGGACAAGGCTGGGGAGCGCGGCACTTCGCTTCTTCTCGAGCCAATGCGATCGGCAAGGGGCCGGGTCGTCGTATGGGAGACACCAACCCAGGAGGATTGAGCCGGGCGTGTTTCGTTGCAGGCGAGAGAACGACGGACGAGGACGGATGCGATTAGATGTCTAGGATTTTCCCGATGGATTTCTGGACGAGACTGCGGTGCGGTGTTGTTGCGGCGGCCAAAGTCGCAGGTTGCAGGTCGCAGGTCGCAGGGTTCGGTCTGTCAGACCTGTGAGACGTGACACCAATACGGAGTTCGGAGTAGAAGGGGATCCGATGCACCAGCGCAGGCGGGCGACACCGGAGGCAGAGAGGCAGAGAGGCAGAGAAGCAGAGAGGCACGATGTCAATAGGACAAGGGGAGGAGGGGAGAATGGAAAAAGTCGAG
This sequence comes from Epichloe typhina subsp. poae, assembly GCA_030389615.1. Classification (NCBI taxonomy): domain Eukaryota; kingdom Fungi; phylum Ascomycota; class Sordariomycetes; order Hypocreales; family Clavicipitaceae; genus Epichloe; species Epichloe typhina. The sequence continues at coordinate 1,825,137 of CP098317.1, read as the reverse complement.
ATGGCTTGGATGATGCGGCACCAGACGGCTCCCTCGACAGTTGGCAATCGCCGAAGCCCAGCGCTGCGATCACTGCCAGCACTGCCAAGCAAGAAGCATTCGGTTCTGGAAACGCCGCTAAAATAGAGTCTGCGGAGCACCACCTGGCATTGTCAGGCTGCGCGCTTGGCAGGGATCCGAGTCGCTGTCCAATCTCGACGCGCAGCCCAGGAATAAGGCCAGAAAAGTAACTTTGAAGCTTCCCATCGTGCATGCAGCATGCAGCATGCAGCATGCATCATACACATTGTTGTATCGTTTCGTCGTACTCGGTAATGAACGCATGCGTTCATGCTTTCCTCTCCGCCACGACCGCGCCTGATGCGGACCCTCTTTCCACTCTTTCCACCCGACTGTCAAGCAGCAACAGCAACAACAACAACAACAACACCACCACCAAGGGATGGCCGTGACTCGTGAGTACTCCGTATGTCCCGAGCGGATCAGTCAAGCATTGGGATAGGCATGACCTGCACCAGCAGTGGACACACGCGCGATGCCGTGTCACCAGTCCGTTCCGCCCAAATCTCACATCATTGATGCAGGTCAGAAATGCCGGGGCACCGCTTGCACCCCAACAACACCTGATCGTCGACCGCCCCTTCCGGCCGCCCTGCTCACTTGCGCATCAGTGCTGGCCACGCACGCAGGCGCCTCAAGCGCTTCCGTGGCACCCGCGTTGGCGACGATCAGTTGCCGATCCCCGTAGAACTGTGCAGCATGTATGTAAGCATTCAGCTCCACACAGCCAGTGCCCCTATGCTGTTCGTTTGTCACAAATGGCGGTCTATCCGCGACTCGACGATGAAATGTCATTACACTTGAAATGTCTTCAAAGAGGGTATATTCGCTTTGCCTTGATGCTTGTCCCGGTAAAAAAAAAAAAAACACCAGGCAGCTGCCTTCTTCCAATCGCATCTGATGTACAGCTTCTCCAGAACAGTAACTGAATTGTATCAAAACGCCTGAAATCCCCCGTCACCGTGTTCCTACCCAACAGATATGATGACACCCATGACACCTTTTCTCAGTGTCCGTCCTGCTTTGCGAGCACCACACAATGAACCTGCCCGGCATCATGCTGCGGCGCGTCTGGCATTCTCCCTGCCAATCTTCTTGAAAAAAGCATGGCTTTCCTTTTTCCCTTTGCCCTTCTTCAGCCCTTGATTCACCCTCTTGTTCTGCTCGATATAGGCCATGTCTTGACCTCCACTCAACTCCCCCAGTGTGCCTGCCGTCCTGCGAGCCCCCTTTTTCTTCTTGCGGCCCATCGCACCGCTGTGGAACAGGTCATCTGTAATGTCCTCATCCTCCGTGGACTCGTTCTCCACGAGCACTTTCTGTAGCAGCTCGCGTCGTTCGGCGGCAGTTGCGAACGCAAGCCCTGGCGTCTTTTCAATGTTGGCTAGCTGCGTAATCACTTTGAAAGCGTAGCCCTGATCCACGAGGAATGCTTGTCGTTTCGATGAAAAGTACATCTCTTGGGTATCCTTGGAAACCAGGGAGTAGAAGAACGCGTTGAAGCCTTCGTCGTTTCGGCGTTTGGCCCGCAGAATTCGCCCAAGACGCTGCGCTTCTTGACGTCGTGAACCGTAGTGTGATGAAATTTGGATAAGGCACGTAGCTTCCGGCAAGTCGAGTGATGTGTCTCCGATTTTTGATAGGAAGAGAGTGTTGACAAGTGGGTTGTGCTGGAAATTTTCGAGGACCTTAAGACGTTCGGCTTGACCAGTTCCGCCGTAAATGTATGCCTTGCCTAGCTTTAGAGCATATGCCTTGAGGGCGTATACGTTATCTGAGAACACGATAATCTTGTCTCCTCTAGCTTCGTGATAATTAATGAGGTACTGGCAGGCCTGGAATTTCCGAGGATTCATAATGTATAAAAGGTTCTTCTTGCGTGAGGGCGCGCGGAGATATTCGTCGTAGAATTCGGTAGGCATAGGGCACCATACTTCGGCGCACTGCACTCTTGCAATATGCCCTTGCTTAGAAAGCTCCATCCAGTTGGCCTCGAATAGTTTTGGTCCGATTAAGAAGTTCAAGTCGGAGATTTTGTCGTCTTCTCGGAGTAAAGTGGCCGTCAGGCCTAATTTAGAATGAGTCTTGATAGAGGACGTGACCTTTCGGAAAATATTGGCCGGCACCACGTGCACCTCGTCCAGGAGCATCAGACCCCATTCTCGCCCAGTCAAGAATTTCATCATCTTATCAGCGTCGTATGATCGAGCCCTAGATTGTGTAACCATGGAGTAGGTAGTAACAATGATGCCTGTGCTGCCTGTAAACACGGAGCCCTTTGAGTCTGATGTGAAGGCAACAATGTCGTCGGGGTTAATGTTGGACCACTTCAAGAACTCGTTCCGCCACTGCACAACCGACATGGAGCTAGTGCAGAGCACAATGACTCCCTTCTTGATGGTGCAAGCTGCGGTTATACCAACAAGCGTCTTTCCAGCACCACACGGCAAGACGATCAGCCCGCTCTTGGCTCGACCATTTCCAAACATCTTGCTCAGACTTTTCTCCTGATAAGGTCGAATTTGAGTACCAGGTTTCAGATCAATCTCCAAGTTGGAGTTGACTTCATCCCTGCGGAAATCGTATTCTTCCAGGACAGGATAACCCAGATTCAGACATTCTTTTTGGACTGTCTCAACGTCCTTGTCGGCAATCTCGAACGAATGCGTAACTTCTTGATCATCGTCGTCGTCCTCATCAAGGGTGGCCAACACGTCGCCTTGGTTGATCGCTTGGCCGTTTGGTTGTTCGCCTCCCTGTTGCAGACCGTTTGCCTGTTTGACTCCTGCCGCATTCTTGGTGCCCGGAATGACCAACCCGCCAATCTTGGGAGCAGCAGAGGTTGTGATCTCCTCGGTGCCTTGAACTCGTAGCGGTCCAATCTTGGGATTCTTGAGTAGTGTTTGCAACATTTCGGGATCAGGACTTTCCACGTAGTACTTGGTATTTTTCAGGACCAGCTTGACTTTGCCGTAACTTTGCGTGCAGCTAGTGATAAAATTTCGTATCTCGTCAGGTAAGGGTGTTTTGAGAAATCTTTCCAACGTGTTGATTATGTCGGAAGGAGACAGGCCAACCGAGACTGCAGCATATAAACTGTGCGTCGTAAGGGCGTACTCGTGCATGAAAGTTGGACGTGACAACGGCTCTGCAATGGTTATCAAAAAGTCTTGTGCTTGATCCGCCAGCGGATTGAAACTTTCCAGAATGATTCTGCCTTTTTGCGGATCGATCCAGAGTGGACGGTTCTGATGGTCCTTTTTTAGATCCAGGTAGGAGAAATCGTGGTCACCAAAAATGTGTGGTAGTGGCTCTCTGATAGTGTGCTTCTTCTGAAAGCGATCCAGAGAGAATAGGTCGATGTTTTTGTCTATATCACGCTCGAGTACTTCGTCGACTGGTCCATCATCTTCCTCTACTTCATCGTTGCTATCGAGACTTCGAGGAGTAGCCGCACCAGGTGTGGGAATGCGTGAGGACCTGCCAATCTTCGTGCCGCCCTGGACGGCGACCTCTGCCTTTCGCTTTGGAGGCATGTTTGTTGCGCGGGGGGGGTGGGCTCTTGGAGGAAGACGAGTTGTTGTGAGGCCGACCGGCGCTGATGATGAGTAAGAGAGAAACGTGCGCAGATGAACGTGGCTTGGGACATATGATTATGCCTGGAAGTTAAGACATTGCAGCCTGATGACTAACGATAGCAGTGCAACCGACGTCCCCTTGTCCACGCGTTAAGTGCATATGATGGTCGAAGTAACCAACCAGGCTGGACCCCGCCAAGCTTTGAGTGGCTAAACTATTCGCTAGGCACTCTTGAACCCATACAATTCGGCGACCTTCCAACCCCATCGAGATTTTGCCGTAGACCGAACCTGCGACATTCTTGTTATCTCTCACCCTACAACCACAAGCTCGGGATCTTACCATGTGGTAAGGAGCGCCGGCCCTTTTTTTCCCATCGAGTCCCGGCTACTAACGCGCAGACAGCAAGCATATTCTCAATGCCCAAGTGTCCATTCGGTCGCCATGCTGTTCGTCCGCAACCCCTTCCCCCGCCCCTCATCCTTCTCGATAAGATCAACGAACGACCTACCCACTTGTACACGATGAGAAATCAAGTACTAAACATACTGAAAAAAAAAAACCTTCAGGCCGAAAGTGGTTCGATTGCGCCGAGTGCCACAGTGAACAAGAAAAGCATCCTCTCCTTCAGAGTTTGGAAATGATATTCGCTTGCAAAAAGTGCAAGAAGTGCTTCCGCAAGGACGCCCAAGAATTCGAGGAGAGCGATGAATACTGCCCCCATTGTGACAACCATTTTGTCATTGATGCTAAAACACCAAAGGCGGCACTCTCCATAGAGAGCGAGGACGTAAGAGTGAACAACAAGATGCTCAAAGACGAGCGCGTGCAGCAACAGGGCTATCGAACTATGTTCGACCCAGACGAAGATGCGGACAAGCTGGGGTGAAGGGGGCTTTCTTCTTCTTCTTCTTCTTCTTCTTCCTTCTTTACTTATTTTTAAGCTGGTGGCATTTGTTTTACAGCGTGAATGACAGCCAAGTTCAGGCGTTGGCTGGTTGGACCACTGAATTTGTATATATACCACATCTTTAGAAAGACTAAAGCAAGCAAGACGGACACATAATGAGAAGACACGACGCCATTACGATCTAGATGTGTTGATACAATGACATCTTTACTGTGGTGTTGCCACACCCTTACAATCAAATGGTTTTATCCAGACCTTGTATAACTCATTGATTGATACGGGATTCTCGTTATTCAGCAGCAGAGTCGTCCGGCCCTCTAGTGAGAATGGCTGCAGAACCCTGCCCAGGTGTCCGCCCCGTCTTCTTCTTCGCAGCCTCTTCTTGTTTCTCCTGCTCGATTACCTTCACATAGCCCTCAATTTCCTCGGTAGGTAGAATCTCCATGGCAGCACCCGGAGCCATTAGAGCGATCTCGATGTTCTTCGCGCCAGTCTGAACAACTTCAAGAAGAGACTTGATTGCCAAGCGTATAGTCGTCTCGCGATCCATATCTTCCTTGTAATTGCGCTCGAGAAACTCGCGGACTGTCTTGCTAGATCGACCGATTGCGTTGGCTTTCCTACATGGATTGTGAGTCGAGATGCTGTTTGTTTGGGAGGAAGAGCATCCCGCGATTCAAACATACCAAGCTGAGTAAATGCCCGATGGTTCGGTTTGGAATAGTCTGGGAACCTTGCTGCCGGGATCAAAGCCAACGACAAGCGTGCTGATACCAAATGGTCGCACACCGCCAGCCTGGGTGTATCGTTGCTGCACACCAGCGACATATTTGGTGATGTAGTCGATGGTTACCGGGTCCTCCACGGATAGGCGGTGGGATTGGGCTTCTAATCGGGCTTTGTCGACGAGGATTCGTGCATCAGCATTGAGGCCAGCAAAGGCCAAGGCGGCATGGGTGTCGAGGAGCTGGATCTTGGAGGGGGTGATGCGAGTATCTTGAAGTTTCATTGCTGATCGCTTCTCGCATCCTAGTACGACAACATCTTTGCCCTTGACGCCGACGGCGCAGGTTCCTAGTGTCAAATGTCAAAATACATTACCTTACCCCACGGAGCAAACAGGCTTGACCATCAGCGTACCTCTTTTGACAGCTTCGCCAGCATATTCAACCTGGAAGACGTGTCCATCGGGACTTTCTGGAAGTTAGACAAAGTGTGGGGCATGTTGAGGCATCGAGAGAGTCGAACCTGAAGACTATAGACGGTGAACACGGTCAGTGCATGGGAATGAGGCGGGTGGTGGGCCATCCCAACTTACCAGAGAGAGCTCTGTCATAACCGGAAGCCATTTTTTACGTATCGATATGAATTGTCGCGTTTGCTTGTCAATTCTTCGGGCTGTGCGCGGAGAATGCAAAAGCAAGTTGAAAAAAGTGCGTAGCTGGGCCGGGGATGCCAGTTGGATTGGAGTTGAAGGCGTCACTGCGATGACTGCGATGAGGCATGTAGGTTCACAGGGAGCTTCGTCAGTCTAGCAGCCTACAGCCTACCCACCACAACAACAAGGCTGCTAGAGAGAGGAAGCTACCCCGTGCACCAACTTGCTCCGGGGGCGGATTAACTTGGAAGCGGACCTGTGCACAGTGTGTTTCCGCACCATTTCCTGCCCTCGCACGGTAGCACATATGCATTAGGGATGCATTCGAGCCAGCTGGAGAACGGAGTTTGGAAATCACAGTATGCCACGACTTGCGATAAGGTTCGCCAGCTCTGTATTTTCTCACCAGCGTTTGTTAGTTCTGTATTCTACCTTAGCTTGAGCGGAAATACCAGCAAAGATGACTACAATGCCCACTCCCCGGTTTAATATTATTCAAGGTTGGGGGGAAAGCAGTCATGATAGGGTTATCCATTCTATGCTCGGCAGGCTTCTGTGGAGACTCTCTATGGGGCGGACGACGTGAAGTACTCCGTATGTACGTACATATGTGCAAGGAAAAGAGCAAGCGGGAAAAGTAGATCAGATGCCAGGGCTACTTCGTCCCCGCGAAGCAACCTGGGACATGAAACGTTTGTAGAATGCGTGATATCCCTCCACAAATCACAACTTTGAATTCAACCTTCACAGCCAACATGCGCAGACGCACACCGGTACCAACGCCAAGCAATTCGCCGACGTCGAATGCCAGCGTGCTCCGTCGCCACATACAAGTCTAGAATAACCTCCGCGCCAAACTAGCCGAGGGCTCGAAAAAGAAGAGGCTTGCGTGCGTGTGACCAGAGCATGGTGGTCACCCTTTTTTTGTGCCTGTCACAACTCAAAATGAACGGGAGAGGTTCCTTGAAATCAGTTCTTGACCAGTGCAGCTGCCAAGGCTTGTCGTCCAACATTTACTCCATTCAAGGGGTCTTGAGAAACCTTATGCAGGAAGAACCAGCAGCACCGCATACACCAGGCGGCTTCGTCCATCGACGGCTTGCCGAATCCGACCAGCGACACCCATGGGCAGTCGACGAACGCAGAAGTCGAATTATGTCTCCTTGCTGGCCTTCCTCTCCAGGGCCTCAACCCTTTCGTCGATCTTCTTGAATGACCAGCTCTTGAAAGCAGGCGGGTAAACGAATGGGCGGAGGTCGAACCGGTGGTCGTCAGGGCTATAGGACTCGCCTGCGTGATGTCAGTCAAGAGCAGTTGGTTGAGGAGTCGGGTGTCTTACAATGGTACGCCGGACATGCAATTGTCTGCTTATGACGGTTAATGCTGTTATTAGTTAGTTTACCATGCCATTAGTAGCATTCTCAGAATTGAGCTCAACATGCCTGTAAAAGTGAAAGAACCTCTTCACCTGTTTCACAGCGTTAGCAGGCTGATGGTTAGTCACCAAGACTGGCAGCTCACCTTGTCTGCAATCTCACGTGGTGTAATGCCCTCATTTTTCCATTCACTCTGTAGGCGGAGGAAACAGCCGTAAGGGCCGAGCTTGTTAACCTTACGAAGGGCACCAAATCTGGACAACTCTTTGTATGTAAAACCCATATCTGCCTCATCTGATTGAACCTGTGTGTATAAGCGTATAAGCGTGAAGCTCCAATTTCGAAGAGTGCCTGTGGCGAAGTGAACTGACATAGTCTGACGTAATCGGCTCGAGCTCAGCTGTAGGGGTAGCGTGGATAAAGTCCCTGAGAACGGGCATGTCAAAGTTCTTGACAGACCAGGTAATGAATCTTATGAGATCGACCTTGCTGATCGAGCCGATAGGGCTGATGTCGGCGGAGGAGCCTGAAGCAGTTAGCTTGATTCATGGCTGCCACTTGTAGGCTGCAATATATGGAAGCAGGAGAATCCAAGTATGTGAGGACGTACAGTCATACTTGGTAAGATCTAGATAGGACGTCAGCGCAACATTTCAACAAGTTGGAGGGTCCTACTCACATCCGCGCAGGTATTCGTCCACGTTTGAGCTTCCGAGGACTAGCAATGAGCCGCCGCCTGGCCGTTTTCTGGCCTCGCATAGTTGTTGGGCGAAGTAGTAGGTGAGCACCTGTCGTTCTTTATTGTAAGCGAGGTGCACAATAGGGGCTATGCGTGGCCGCATGCGGGAAAAGGCGCACCATCCGTGATCTAGCCTGGATGTTTTGCAGAGCCAAATTCTGCGTGTTCGACCCCCCATGAACTATCAGACCGTATTTTTCTTAGCAGACGGATTGGAGCATGGAATCCCGCTGTCGTCGAATGACACGAAACGCCCGCACTGACCTTTAAACTGGGGGGTGAAGCCGGTGGCCTGGGTAAGAATGTCCTTGGCTGAGTGGAACATGGTGTCCATGTTCACGTCCTTGTGGTACGCCCCAATTCTCGCGGCTAGATCATTGGCCCTTTGACGGGTTTCCTTACTGCTCTGGGCTTCCATTCCTAAATAAACCGTGTGTAAGATCTGGTTGCAGAGCGCCTCCGCTGTCTCAGGCAACTCGGTCGAGTATGCAGCGATGCGCTTCATGTCGGCAATAACCTGCTGATTACCTTGCTTCGCGGCGGCAACAGCCAAACTGCACATGGAGTATACAATCATTGCAGTGGCGCAACTATCAATGCCACCGCTCAATGCAAGTTGAAAACCTGCGGCCCCGGACCTACGAAGGAAGTCCCATAACCAACAAGCGGGACCAAGAGCGATTTCTTCTTCAGGAAGATGATACTTTGGCGGGCGCGAGGGAGTCGGCGCGCGTAGCAGATCATCATCGACGCTGCTTAAGCAGAAATCAACCTCGATGCGTTGATACTCCTGAGCTCCTACCGCTTGTTGGCCTCGTGAAGGAGAGCATCGGGCAGCTCTGACTTCTTCAAGGTCTACTGTGGCAACAATGACTTCGACCTCGTTTAGCCTGCGAAACAATGAGCCATGCTTTCCTTCAGCTTTTCAAAGTACAGAGGGTCAAGCAGCATAGCATCTTACGAAAACTGAGACGACTGCGCAACAAGTTCCCCGTTGACAAAGATCATGGCGCAGCCATCGTAGTATAGTCTGTCACCGTCACACTGGAGGGAGCCTGAGGTAAGCTCATCATGTTGCCGCAAAACGGGAAGAAGTTTCACTCCCCAGGCCCCAGGCAGGAGAACGAGTGGCCTGGGCAGTGAGTGTCTTTGGAGAGCGAGGGACGTACGCCTATCTGGTTAGAATAAAGGTAGACCCCTCCATTCTTGCGAGTAGCCTCCGAGATGAGCGCAATGCGTTGGTCCAACTTGCGAAGAGAGTGGTGGCTGCCGCTGCTGTTCGTGAAGATCTCGACGCCGTTGAGCCCCCTGGAGCTCCATCAGCTTTGTATATCAAACTACGCTCAAGGCTGGCACTTCAACGTACATTTCTATGTGGGGGCTGTTCGGCGTAAAGAGCTCCTCGCAAGTCTCGGCAGCTAGGCAGGTGTCAATGGTAGAGAGAACGACATCGCCAATAGGGACTTGGCGACAGCCTTGATGCTCCTGGACTCGAGGCGGGAGAAAGTACTGCTCGACGTGTCGCGGCCTCTTCCACGGCGTGAAGAAGCGCATCTCGCGGAAGTTTCCTTCGTTGGCAAGGTAAAGCTTTGGCCGAAAGCAGATGATCTTGCCGTCAAGGATAATAGCGCGCGCATTATACCTGCAGTTACGGTGAAGGAGAGGAAGGCCGACATCAATTATGATGCCGTGCAGAGACTCGTCAGTCAGGATAGAGTACAGCGAGTCCCACGAGTGTTCGTACACCTCGTTCTCGAGGAAGTGGTCCAAACACCCGTATCCGGTGATCTCAAGCTCGGGTCCGACGCGCAAAGCCGCGCCCTCCTTCTTGGCATCGTGAATGCTCTGTTTGATCCTCCGGAGATTGTCTCCAAATTCCAGAGCCCACTGGTTGAGCGCACATGTTGCAACTCGGACGAGATGTACCATGATTGCGTGATATGGACGAGCGGACAAAGATCAAAGGTTGGAAGGAGACTGCAAGGCCCTACCCACTTGATGACTTGTCCTCGCACCGAGACGTGAATGTTGTATGTGAAAACCAATCACCCGATGTTTATCCAGAGAAAAGTTCAAGAACATGGAGAACGGAACGAGCCTCTTTCTCCGAAAAGATTTCATCAAACTCTTAAAAATAAAAATAAAGAGGTTCAATTCGAGTTTTTGTTCACCTTTCTATGAATCCGACCCAGGCCATGAAGTGTGCACCATTCCTTCTAAGCTCAAAAAAAAAAAATCCCCCCCGACATTGGATGTCATCTCGCCCTAACTCAAACGCCAATGTGAAAACTAATCGCGTCTGACACCTTGCTCACGCAAATATAACAGTTTCAAAGCGAACTCTCCAAGAAAGGAGAAGAAGAAAAAGCCCCCATCTCGGTCCATCGCTGTTCCTGCAAGATATTGCTCACTTTGCGGACAGCCGACTCCTGAACGCATCCAACCACATCGTTTCCAGGACGCCGCCGTCTTGAGAAATAGAGCTGAATTGAAAATTGCGGCTGAATTTGAGCCACGTTTACTTGGTGCACGTATCTATTATTTGTTCTGCGGACGGTTCTATCGAAAAGAAAAACAAGAGTGGCTGGTGTACAACATAGAGCTGGTACTGCGTACCAACTATATGTACTTGTAGGGATTCATGATACCCACCTATGTTTATGTATGGAGCCGTTAGCATCAGCCTTACCCGCTCACTGGAGTGAGTGGACATGTTCCGGAGAAGATTTTATCGGAGTGGCTTACCGGATCATACAGTGTCTTGATCTGCTGCATGAGGCCTATCATGGTCTCATTGCGACTGTATCCAATGTAATTCTTCTTGGCGAGGCCAAGGCCGTGCTCGGCACTGATGCTGCCTTGTCGTTTTTCGATCCATTCGTAAACGTAAGGCTCCAACATCTTCTCGACATTCTTGTCATATCTTCGTACACAAATGTTCAGGTGAAGGTTTGAGTCACCCATGTGGCCGTAGCCAACGACATCCACGACTGGGTGATTTTCAGTGTCGCCAAGTAGTCCAGCATCGGAGAGCCTAGTCTTGACATCATGGACAATCGAGTACATATCTGAGAGTGGGATGGAGACGTCATACTTGTAGGTTCCACCCCAATGTCCTATACACTCTGTGATGCCTTCACGCCAGCTCCAGAAGGTCCTGATCTGCGTGGCGTCCTGAGCCACGACGCCATCTGCAATCACCTCGTTTGACATGACATGCTCTAGGAATTTTTCCAACTTCTCGTAATCATGCTCACTGTTTGAGCCACTGGTCTCCATGAGGCAGTAGAAGGGATAGTCATCCTCCAACGGCTTTGTCCCGCCTCTTACCTTGTGTACAAGGCGCTGGCTGGTTCCATCCATGAGTTCAAAGGCCGAGAGAATCTCGGAGAGCTGCGACTTGGCCTCCCGGAACGCGCTCTGGGCCTTTTCATAGGATTCTAAACCAAGTAAAGCCACATTGACCGCAGGCGAACGTTGAGCACATTGCACGACCAACTTTGTGACAATTCCCAGTGTTCCTTCGGCCCCAATGAAGAGCTGTTTCAGATCATAGCCCGTGTTGTTCTTGCGCAGAGTGCACATGTCGTCCATGATTGTGCCGTCCGGCAGCACGACCTCCATGCCCAGTACACTCCCGTGAAGACTGCCATAACGCAGGAGGCGAAGACCGCCGGCGTTGGTAGAGACGTTGCCGCCAACATGACATGAACCCTTTGCGCCAAGATCCAAGGGGAAGATGTAGCCCCGTTCAGCGACGTATTGGTCGGCGACCTCCAAGATGCATCCAGCATCCAGCACCAGAGAACCACTCATGTCGTCAAAGGCATGAATTGTATTCATCCGGCTCATGCTGATTACAATCTCGTCAAAGACAGGGATGGAGCCACCCACTAGCCCGGTATTTCCACCTTGTGGTACGACAGCTAATTTGTGCTCATTGCAATACCGCAGAATCTTGCTGACATGTTCAGTCGACCCTGGTTTCAATACTAAGCGGCATTGACCCTTGTACTTGTGCATCCAATCTTCGTTGAAAGGCTCCAGGTCGGCCTCGACGTTGGCATTGACGTCGACACCATCGATCAAGGCCGAGTCCTGACCCAAGAGTTCCCTGAAGAAGGCGACATGCTCGGCCGTTAGCTCGGCAAATCGAGCATCTCTCGTCAAGCCAGGATATGTCTCAGAGGTAAGCTTGGCTGTGCGGTTGGCCGATGCGCTAGAGAAAGTGCGAATCGACCTCGGGGCCGACGACGACGACGACGACGACGACGACGACGTCACCAGGGGGGAGGAGAAGGGCAAGTTTTTTGAGGCTGAGGCGGCGGTTGGTAGACGGATGGCCGTCTTGGAACGCCCACAACTAGTGGCGACCCGGCGGAGGAGCTGTGCTCGAGTTGCCATGGCTGCGTCCGCGTGTACGTAAAAATGTGCGCACGTCTGGCGGTCGACCGGAGCGAAAGGAAATGGGCCGAGCAAGAAAGACCGTCGGACGACTGGCTGCGGTCATAGGAGAAGGATTCGAGACGATGCGTGACACCGATTCTCGGAACAGAACCGCGAAAGTTGTGGGAAGCGCTCTGGTGGGTCCCGGCCATAGAATAACCTCCGAGCATCCAATTGACCACCAGGATGCCGAGTCATTAGGAAGTTGTTGCAAGGCATAATAAATCCGCATGTACGTGTGTTGCGGACTATTACCTCCGTACAGAGTACTTTTCGCACTTGAGGATATCCCGAAATGGAAAGAGAAAAGACGATCATCTACTGTGACTTCCGTATTGTGCCCCACGGTGTCATCATGACTGCCAGCAATCAAGCGCCAAGCCCCCTATTGAATCCAGAAACTACCAAGATTGTCCGGTAAGCCAGATTAAAATGCTATTATTATACAAAAAATAGTGCCACGGAAAACAAAGCTCAAACTACTGCATGGACAAGCGACACTGCCCATCACCCGTGGCCCCGATGCTACTCTAGCCGTGCAAGCCGTTTGTTTTGGACCCTTTTCGCGGACTCTTGTCACCGACATTGGTCCGTTCTTGCAGCACACCGCTCGGCGCTTCGTCTTGATTGTCATCAAGGTCAATCATCTTTTCCATGAATGATATGTAATCATACTGCGGTTGTCCACGATCCTGCGACATGTCTGGCCCCTTGTGCGAGGGCATGATGCCCACCAATTTATCAATCACTTCATCAGGTACCAGACTGTGCCGCAGGTCCATCTCGGTAACATAAGGCTTGCCATCGGCTACCTCACGGAACGACTGGAACACCTGCTCCGCCGTGTTCTGATCCTCCGTCACGTCCACCATGAATCGAATGAATTGCTCAAAAGTCACCTCATCATGCCCATTGGACGTCTCCATGAAGTAGTCGTGCATCTCGTCCTCGGAGAAGACCAGTCCAAGAGAAGCAAGCGCCGCGCCAAATTCAAGTTCATGGAGAGAGTTTGAATTATCTCGGTCGAAATGTCGAAACACACTCTCAAACTCTTCCAGCTGAATGGGCGTCAGGTTGGTCATGTTTCGTGCCACCATTTGATTCTCCAAAAAAGTCAACTTTTTCTGCACAGACGATTTGACAAGTCCCAGCTCGTACGCTAATTCATCATATGTATACGTTGTAAAGTCATTTTCTTCAATGTTGGCTTCGTAGCATTTGGCCTCGACAGCCTCTATCGTTTCCAGATAGCGATCCAAGGGTGACAGATTGTCGCTCAGTTTCTTCACATGGTGCCATTGATCCTCGATATCACCGTCAAGGCCGGAAATGGCCAACTGCATCGTGTTGAGGGCCATTGCAAAGTCATTAGCTTTATCAGCAAACGACTTCCGAAGGGCGTTTTTGATGCTGTCGAATTGTCAGTTCGTCTTGGAAAATAACGGGGAAATGAATGAGAGGGACGGAATGGGATGGAACGGAACGTGCTTACTCGCGAATTGTCTCGTTGATCAATTGAGCCCGCGTCATTTCCGTCTTGGTCAACGTGCCCCAAGCTTGTTCCAGTGCATCCAGGCTAAACTCGGCAGGCGGGTCGTACGGACGCAGTCTGTAGGTTCCCAGCTTTGTTTTGATATTTCCGAGCAAGGTGGCGAGATCGCTTTTTTCAGCAACCCAGTCTCGTTTTTGACCTCTCTTGTAAGCGAAAAAGTCTTTGGCTTGAGCTTTGGCATCCGCATACGTGCCCTCGAACTGAGCCGACTGCCACTCCTCAACCTGAAGCCGCAAGGCCGCCAGAAGCTGCTTCATTCTCTTTTCGTAGGCGCTTTGCATTTCCCAAGCACCCTGCATATTGTTGACAAATTTCTCCACTCTCCTCCCTGCATTTTCAACCTTTTCCATTTGAGAAAAGGCATGGAACCAGTAAGCAATATATGTCATCAGACTTCGCTCGTCAGGCTTGGGCACGTCACAAACATCTTCCACGTCCAGCAGCCGGGGAATGCCGATCTCTTCGTGGGCTATGTCAAAAGCGAGCTGCATGTTTCCGCGATGATCAGACTTGTCCAAAGAGTCATAATCGATCAGATCCGGTCTGTGAATATCCAGCAAAGCACAAAATGCAAGCCCGTCATTCCAGCTAGCACTGAAATCTCGAACTTCCACGTCATCGTAGCAAGCCGTCTTGCGTTTACACCATAAGAGCAGCCCCTCCTTGGCTGACATGCCCTCTTCATTGATGTCGCTGATGGTAAATCGAAGAATCAGGGTCCAGATAAGCCCAAGAACAATTTTTCGATTGCCATCAACAATATCCTCGGCACCAATGTTCGTCATTTGAATACCCCTGCATTTGATAAAATCGAGTGCGAGATTTGCATTCTCGAACTTTTGTACACGGAGCTTCGGTTTCGAGGCATATCGACCCAGGGTCTCGTTTGAAAGGCATTCGAGCAGATGGATAAGCATGACCTGATGCACGACAGTTCAGTCTTTAGTTCTACATGGAGTGTTCGGATACATCCCAGAAGAGGGCTGTGAACTTACACCATCGCTAAAGTCGGCGACGAGATCCTTGACCTCCAAGCCCCTTGATACTAATTTTGTATTTAACCTGCAAGCGTATATTAGGCAATGTTTCTCCATACCCACTCATTGGCTGGCATATCATGAAACCAGGCAACCAGTTCCCCATTCCATATTGGGATTGGGCATACCATTTTGTAAAAGTCTTTTGCTGGACGTTAATCCACCTTTGCTGTTCCAGAGTCGACATCTTGGTCAGGTTCAGTTCGGTGGAAGGCTCTAACGCAGCAAGGGCGTCCGCCGTACTATTATTGCTGGATGATCGTGATCGATTAGTCCAGTGCTTGCTCGAGGTTTTTGACGAATTTGCATTGGAGCCCAAGAGTGGCCCGTCACGTCTTGACCGCTGCAGACGTGCAGCATGCAGCAGCTCCCTGTCCCGCCTACTGCGCTTGGCGGGGAAAGGAGAGTGCGAAGCGCGAGGGAAACAATGGGTATGGTTCGCGGCGGCAGGTGTAGTACAGTCACACTCTGTGGCAGCTGAAGATGTAGATAAGATCGAGAGTACCGAGGATCGGGGCGATGTCGATGCTTGGGATGATAAGTCGTGATCCAGGTTGTCGCCGAGCATGCCCCCGTCAAAGTGGCTGCAGCTGTGTAAACAGAATTGGGCGCCTTGCGCGTTGCCGAGCGGCGGTGATGGGCTCCGCTGGCGGATGACATCCTCGCCTGAAGCGCCTGAAGCGCCTGAAGCGGGCGCTGCCATTGGGCGTGGGCGACGGTTTTGCAGCGGGTTTCAGTGGCAGCACAACGGCGAAAAGTGGCCCCACTTTCACTCGACCCAAGACCCCTCGTTTGTGTTGTAGGTTGTGTTGTGTTGTTGCTCCTCTCCTCCCCTCACGCAGGTAGGGTTGGTTGGTTGGTTGGTTGGTTGTTGACTTGTTTGTCTGATGTCTGATTGTTGTTGACTTCCGTCCTCGATTGTCCGTCGGATAACAATCCGAGGTAGCGGCGCCCTTCGTGACGAGATCAGATCGACAGGAGTGGACGAACTACCGATCTGATTCGGGCATATATTTTTGCATGCAGGATGACGAGACTGACTGGCTGTAGCTCTGGTTACGAAGCGAGAACAAGCATGGGACAGGAACGTTGTAATGAACCGTCTTTCAGATCGTCCGAGGCCCACCGACCATCGCCCGCGTGCGGATCATGGTGGTTTTATCCTCATCGACAATATGGATTGCGTGGCTTCACACTGCCCCTTTCACAATGGACGAGGAGTCAGATATAGTCAGAGTCATATTTATGCGTCGCAGTTCACTTCTTGTGACTGTGAGATCTCGGAGTTTATGCACGCCACTTTCGTCCAGTGAGAGGACACCGCACTCATTCTGTAACACAACTACCCCGTGTTCAAACTTCAGTCGCATCTGAAACCTATCATCCCAAGGATTTTGTGCCGAAAAGTTGGAACGCACGCGTGTTTGACTCGATCTTGCTGCGCCATGGTCCGACATCCAATGTCAAATCTGGGGAAAGAGACAATTATGCAGAGCAGCAATTCATGTTCCTTGATCAGGCTGGTAGAATACAATGCTCTACGGAGTACGGGCGGCTATGACTCTATGGTTTGGTTGTGTCTGTGCGAGTAATTACTCCACGACCCGTCTAGTAGCCAGACCGACTCAATGTTGATCCCATATTTACCCACGTCGTCTGATCCAGGTTTGGAAAAACTGTGCTTGTTTCAAGTTGACCATGCACTTGGGGATAGGGACATTCAGGAAACCCGAACAGCGGGCGGGGGCCATAGCCGTACATATGTACGCAATATGTGAACAGCATCTCATTTGGATGCAAATGGAATTCCATCGCCTTACCCGAACGAACCTCAAACCAGTTGCTTTCCCCCTGCACCTGTCCTCCAATCACTTTAATGGATGGACATCCAGATGATTGGGTACATGTGCACTATTTTGCTGTCTTGGTAAAAATGAATAATCGTACAAACTCGCTAAAGTCGAGGTGCCACAGCTCATTTTCTGACCTTTTTCCCAACGGCCTGTTGTGACTTTGATCGCAAAGCATATCTCTCCTTCTTCCATGCCGATACAAGATGGTCCACACTGCCCATGTCGTGACTCGGCTTCCTCATAAATGTCAATCTCGCCCTTCTCGCCCTCTTCGGTCTGCGCCAGATGATGTCAATCCCTGTAACAGAGGGGCTGTAAACCTTGAACCACATCTCCACACCAATCTTCATCATCTGCCCCCGAAGTAGGATGGCGGTATCAACTCCACGTCGGCGAATTTGGATAAAGGCCCCCGAGAAGGGTTCTCCGGCCTTGGTAGTAACCATGAGAACATCTCCAACCTTGGCGCTATCGGCATGGTCCTTGGAGAACAAGCGTGTTCGAGCACCTGTGGGGTCTAATTGGGTGATTTGCTGCTGGCGAAGGATAGGCATCGGATCGGGATTTGTCGATCGAACAGATTGAATCTGCGGCCATACTTGGAATTTCTCGACCTTGGCGTGGGAAGCACCTGTTGGGAAAGTGTTAGCGATGGAAGCATTGCTGCAAGAGATGCCCTACGTTGTCTCGCCGTAATGGCGTTTTTGCTCGTCGCTGGAGTTTCCGCGACAGTGGCGAGACCTCGTTGTGCAGCCCTCTGCTGTCTTGCTTGACGGAAAACGGTCTTAATGCAGCCAATTGGCCGCCTCGCGGGTGCAAAGTTCATCATGGCTGGTGATGTGTGTTGAACCAGTCTTGCACGGTGACAAAGGCGAGGAGAAGCTCTCGGATTGCACAAAGCTCCATCGCTAGAACTTGATGTTCTTGTACATAATGCAACGAGTTGCACCCTCTGATTGGTCGGCTGCACCCTTTCCGTCCGACCCACTTTCTGCGACCACAAGCGCATTTCCGGGGACTTGACACAAGAGACTTTTGGCCAGCAATCATATCAACACAACCTGAGCCAAAATGTCTACGAGGTCAATGTCTTCGGCCCTGTGGTCGTTGGGTTGCCGTGGCGGCTCATCCTCCTCTTGGTTTGCCTTGAAATCACATCGAAATTTCAGCTCAACAGCTCACAATGGTATGGCTCACGTCGCACCCGGACTTATTAGGAAGCTAATCACGAATTATTTGTAGCTGTTCGAGCAGTATTCACAGAGACCGACAACGAGGAACTCAACATGGTCCTAAACACAATCCAAGAGAGAATAATATTGCCAGCTCACCTTCCAGAGAAGCAGCGCAAGATTGTCTTTGACCCCAAGAAACGATCCCACCTCGAACAAAATCCAATCGTGATCGAAGTTGATGGGCTAGAACACAAGTTCTGCTCGATCGACCGCTTCAAGGGGATCGAGAACTCCAAGAAGGCTCTTTCGAAAGCTTTGGACAACATGCACACTGCTGGGGATTGGGCCAACCTGGGCACGCTCCTTGCCGGGTACAAAAAGGCTGGTATCAGGTTAAAGGCCGATCACTGGGGCAAAATCACTCGTCTTGCTGGAACAAGAGGACATATTTACGCTGTCATCGAGTGCGCGAAGCAGTCCGACAAGACCGGTCTGTTTTTAAAGGAACCCGAGATCGTAACTCGCGTACTCGCCTACGTCAACAATAAGATCTCTGAAAGCGCAGGCAATGCGGGCGAGACGAAACAGGCATTGAAGTGGGCGGAAGTGGTGTTGGATCTTTTGCAACGACCAGAACATGCTATGACGGCTCAGAAAACACGGGAACGGTTGCACTTTTCACGCCTTGTCCGTGGCCTGGTCTTGTTTGCAAGAGCGTCTGCAGTCAGCACTGGCGTAGCAGCCGAGCGAGACTCGGATCTGCTCAAAGATGAAGTAGCCCTGCTGACTTCCCTCTGGGATGATGCCGTCAATAAGGACCTGGTGGAGATTACAGAGTTTGCCAAACTCAACCCCACGCTGGAGCGAAACGCCAACCAAAACGGTAACTATACTCCCAAAGCTCTCAACGGCAGCGCCTACGTCCAGGTACTTGCCCAAAACATCAGGGGCGTCGAGATTGCGCAAGAGATTGTAGGGCAAGATGCCCAGGTGCTGTCTCCCATTTTGAATACCCTCAAGTCGCATTTGCAGGACTTTGCCACCAAGAGCGAAGCCAGAACAGAGGGCTGGGCAGAGGAGTACGAAAAGGTGATGGGTACAAAGGCCAGCTGGCCCGCTGTCATCAAGAAGACTGCAGATGCATGAGGAACCAGGAACATCCAGCAATATTTACCGTGTAACATAAGAATTGATGCATAAAGCAGTCCCCTCTTTCCCCCCCATTTGTATACTCTCTCGTACAGCAGGTTTTGTTTACTTTGCTAGGGCAAGACAATGTACTTGTCCAGGTGCTTCGGAATGGCGTCCAGAAGTTTCTTCTCTTCCAACCACTTGCGGCTAAAGAGACGATCCGCGTAGCGATAAGCTCCGTCGCAAAGCATGGTGACAACCTTGTGGCCTTTACCGAGCTTCTCAGCAACTTCCTTGGCAGCAACGACATTCAAAGCCGAGCTGGCGCCGAGGTAAATACCTTCTTCATCCAAACATCTGTAGACCATTCCGATGCTCTTCTCGTCTGAAATGTGCAACGACCCGTCCAACAGGTCAATGTCAGGCTGCAAGTTATCTGTGATGCGGCCCTGGCCAATGCCCTCTGTGATGCTCGACCCCGTGCGCTCAATCAGTTTGCCGCCAGAGCTGATGTAGGAATGCAGCACACTGCCCGGGGGATCGGCCAGGAAGCTCTTTACCTTGCCACCAGACACGTCCTTGAGATAACTCGTGACGCCGGCCAGTGTGCCGGCCGTGCCAGTCGCGCAAGTAAACGCATCCACTGTGCCCTCTGTCTGGGCCCAAATCTCGGGTCCCGTCGTCTCGATATGCGCCCGTCTGTTGGCTGTGTTGTCGAACTGGTTCGTCCACACGGCATTCTCGAGGCTCTCAGCATGTCTCTTGGCCTGGTGATTGTAGTTTTGGGGGTTGTCAAACGCCACGGCCGGTACGGGATACACTTGGGCGCCGAGGAGGCGCAAGAGGTCGATCTTGCCCTGGGACTGGGTGTTGGGCATGTAGATGACGAGTTTGTATCCCCGAGATCGGCAGACGTGGGCGAGACCGATGCCCGTGTTTCCGGCCGTTCCTTCGACGACGGTGCCTCCGGGACGCAGGAGCCCCCGCTCCTCGGCGTCCTTGACGACGTAGAGAGCTGCGCGATCCTTGACTGAACCGCCGGGGTTCATGAACTCGGCCTTGCCCAGGACTTCGCAGCCGGTTTCTTCGGAGAGTCTGTCGAGGCGGATGAGGGGTGTATTTCCGATGGCTTGATGCCCAATTAGTTGCATGCATTCACCTGAGAACGCACATCAGGTTGCAAAGTAAATCGGGAAGGGGATTGGAGCATACCGCCAGTCAGGCCTTTGGAAACACCTTGGGCCTTGGACACGGCCAGTGTGTGAGCACTTGGCTCAGCAGCTCTGGCAGCCGCGACAGCGAGCCGCACAGCACTGCGTCGAAACATTGCGGGGGGGCGGGGACAGATTCAGGCAAAGCACAGCATACATGTACGAAGCAAGAGAGAAAGCAAGGAAAGGTGGTGGTGTGAGCAGTTCTGCGGCGTTCGCGTTCTCGTTCATGCGCGAAATCGGCTGAGAGACGCAATGTGGGGCTACAGAAGGCAATTGGCAAGGCGATCACGTCATTTGCCCGTGAAAGCTGGCAATCAAACTTTTGCAACGATAACAATTCCAATAGAGGATAAAGCTCATCTAGGTCTCAAAGTTTATGATCAATAACCACTACAAATTTGCTGGGTTTGTCTGGTTTGCAATCGCTGGATGAAACATGCCTCACGAGTCACAGAGTTGGACTGAAGGTCACCGGCCGGACCAACTGAGCTTATCCTCGGCTTAAAGCCGATGCTTTCTATGCCGCCGCCAACCTCGGACCTTCATCCCAGTCAACTTTCTCCTCTGTTCGTCCCATCTCCCCGAAATTCTCCCCAGATACGGCACCTGCTCCTCACGATCATGAATACCTTTCGGAATACCTTTCGGAATACCTTTCGTTTGGCAAGACCCGCTGCCGCTCGGGTTCCCTTCCAGCGCTCAAGCCTGCCCCGCGTTGCCCGCGCATACAGCTCCAAATCCTTCGAGTACATCCAGACATGCTCTCCCAAGCCTGGAGTTGCCCAAGGTGGGTTGCGTCCGCTCTCACAGAACTCCGACACGGCTGCCAACTGACATGCCGCCTATTAGTCACGCTCAACCGACCCAAGGCTTTCAATGCGCTCTGCACGCCCTTGATCGATGAGCTGAACGAGGCCCTCGATGGCTTCAACGCCTCCGACGAAACCTCCGTCATCGTCATCACCGGCTCGCAAAAGGCGTTTGCCGCCGGCGCCGACATCAAGGAGATGGCCCCTCTCACCTTCTCCGAAGCCTACACCAAGTCATTCATCGAGTCGTGGTCCCTCTTGACCTCTCGGATCAAGAAGCCCATCATCGCTGCCGTCTCGGGGCACGCTCTCGGCGGAGGTTGCGAGCTTGCCATGATGTGCGACCTGATTTACTGCACCGAGAATGCCAACTTTGGACAGCCCGAGATCAAGCTTGGAACCATTCCCGGCGCAGGAGGCAGCCAGCGCTTGACCCGCGCTATTGGAAAAGCCAAGGCCATGGAGCTCATTCTGACTGGAAAGCCGTTCTCTGGCGCCGAAGCCGAGAGGTGGGGGGTTGCCGCCAGAACGTTCCCTACATACGAGGCATTGATGGAGGAGACTCTCAAGACTGCCGAGACGATTGCGGGATACTCCAGGGTCGCCATCCAGGCCTGCAAGGAGGTGGTCAACAAGAGCCAGGACTTGGCTCTGCGCGATGGTGTCGAGTTTGAGCGACGTGTTTTCCACAGCTTGTTTGGTAGCCAAGACCAGAAGATTGGCATGAAGGCATTTGCTGAGAAGAAGAAGGCTGAGTGGTCTCACTCGTGAATGAGAGGGCTGATTGTGGAAGGAAGTGAAACAAAAATGAAGTGAGATACCTCGAGCATCTACGCGATACAGTACATATGAGGACTTTTGACGAGAATTTGGGATAAAGCGGGTTAGCTAAGCTTAGCTAAGCTAGTAACATGTCGAATAAGAGGCTCGTCCGTCTATTTCCTAAATTAGAGCATAATTCAATACCATAGCGTCATGGTATGGTACGTGCCTGGTGTTGGTGCAAACTGGGTCGTTTTCACCACACGGCACGCTATCAGGCTATGTAATTAAATTAGTAATTGCTCAATTGGTGGCAGTGGGTGCCCACTGCCGACAGACAGGCAGGTGTCTGCCCCGCTGTAGGCTGCGCAGCTCCTGCAGCCGCCTTATCTTGGTCTCACCACGGCGGTCACGGCGGCCGTCATGGACAGATGCAATCAGGCTTGCCTCCGCACAACTTCAGGTCTGGATGCATTGTTGTTTTCTCTTCTGGCCGGACTCCTCCCATCAGCGGCCGCCGGTGGGTAATATGAATGGATTCCCGAAAACCCAGCTTGGATCTGGAGAAGGAGCTGACGTGCTCGGTATGTTATGTTGTCTTGTCTGACTCCGACTTCTCTGTCTCCTTTCCCCTCATGCGCGCTCTCTCCCACCTTGCCCGCCACTTGTCCGCCTCGGCTTTGGTGTCGCTGACCTCGACTTCTCTCCCCTCCAGATTTGCACGGAGCTCCTATATCAGCCTCTCACTTTGCTTGACTGCCTTCATACCTTTTGCGGAGCTTGCCTGAAAGAGTGGTTTCGTTTTCAAGCTGCAAAGGCTGAGAAGGCACCGACACCGCCATCTCCTCGAGATGCCATCTTCACCTGCCCGTCATGTCGAAGCCCTGTGCGAGACACGAGGCACAACGCCACCGTCGTCACTTTGCTCGACATGTTTGTAGCAGCGAACCCTGCCAAAGCTCGATCTCAGACAGACAAGGAGGAAATGGCCGCCAAATATAAGCCAGGAGATCAAGTGCTGCCAAAGGTCAACATTCGCCAGAGGACCGCAGAAGAGAGGAGGGCAGCCGAGGAGGATCAAAGGCTAATAGACGAGGTCCGTGAAAGGAGCTTGCGCGAGGCGACTCCCAGCCAGCATCCTCGAGATAGCTCGCGCCGACACCGGCACAGTCATTCCGTCGAGACCAGATCAAGATCCAACCGGCCGCACAGCTCGGATTCACGGCTCCGTGCTGCCGGAGAAGCTGCGACCCCCTCTCGAAGTGAAGACTCGAGCCGTCAGGCATCTGACAATAGTGCAGGGGATCGAGATCGCCCGAGGCAAAGGAGACGGAGTGACAGCCGTCAGCGTCAAGTTGAGCATCAAACATCTCTACGGTCTCTGATTGGATCAACAGAAATGAGCGAGCGTGATATAGAACGAGAGATTGAAGACTTTGCCAGGCAAATCCAGGAAGAGGGGCTGCTGGATGGTCTCGATCTAGACAATATCGACTTGAGCCGGGACGACGACTTGAGTCGACGCATAACCGAAGCGTACAGGCGGCGGCAAAGGGAACGCTCACGCAACGAATCGTTATCGCGAAACACGGCCAATGGCAACAATTGTGCCCCGAGAAGCTCGGATGGGGGCCAGACGGAGGCACGACTAAGAGCACCCGAGCGCCGCTCAACATCCCGTGCCAGTTCCCGGTCAACCAGTGGCAATGCTCAGTTGGAAGACAGGAGCAGGCCTCCGCCGGCTGGATCCACGAAGCTCGAAGTACGCGATCCCGGTAGGCGTCCGCGGCGCAGAACGGCAAGCGGAGGACGAAGTGCCACGACGCCAACATTCTCCACTGCAGGAACAGAATCTCGCCCCGCGGCTCGATCTCAGACAGACCTGGTTCTTCGGTCCCAAAACCCAGATCCTATGGCTCCCCGGCAAAGCTTCAGTGAAGGTCGCAGCGCCAGCTCACAATCAGTTCCCATCTCGTCGCACGCGACCAACGAACTTGCATTGCCACCTCCGGGGAACAACGCATCGTTTGCCAGCAGAGTGCCCCAGTGGAATCCTCATGTGGCAGAGTCGCCTGCAGCCGCATCGGCGCCTGAGCCGGCGCCAGCACAGGTCAGCAGGCCGCATCTGCCAACAGAGCTTGCTATCGTTCATTCCGCGGTGTCCAGTCCGTTAAGCAGCCCTTCTACGTTGTCAACCCATCGACGCACAAGATCTCAGCTCTTCCCGGAGCCCTCCATCTCTTGTTCCAGGTGCAACAGACAGCACATAGAGTACGAAGTTCATTACAACTGCTCTTCCTGCGCTGGCGGGCAATGGAACATATGTCTTGACTGCTACAGATCCGGCAAGGGGTGTCAGTACTGGTTTGGCTTTGGTTACGGCGCGTGGAACAAGTGGGAGAAGGTGCGAAAGCAAGGGGATGGCTCCCCAGAAATGCCACACATGCTCACCGCGAGCCGTTACCTACCACCCCCCTCGACACCTGGTGGAGCGGACGGGAGGAAGACGCTGACAACCGACGACCCGAGAGGCCGGCTCGAAACAGGAACCTTTTGCGCGCGATGCCTCGTCTGTACGAATGATTGCTACTGGCGTTGCGACGTATGCAACGAAGGGGAGTGGGGTTTCTGCAACGACTGTGTCAACCAGGCCAAGTCCTGCACTCACATGCTGCTTCCATTGACGCATGAGGCCCTGTGGGCGGCTGGAAGACCTCGAAGCCCCAAATCCCCTGGACGACCGCTTGCGGCGACCATCTACACGGGCCCTCAAGCGACAAGCATCGGCCCCTTCAAGCCACTGACATTTCGCACAAGGTGTGACATTTGCCAAGATGCCATACCTCCATCCCACGTTCGATACCACTGCTCTACTTGCGTCAGCGCCTTGGTTCCAGACGCGCCGTCGGGCGATTACGACATTTGCTCGACATGCTACAACAATCTGGTAACGAGGGGCCAGATCAGCGTGGAAAACGGCCACTCCGGCTGGAGACGATGCTTGAATGGCCATAGAATGGCCATCATTGGCTTTACCGAAGGCAAAGTTGGCCAGTGGCGCTTTGTTGAACGCGACGTTGTGGGTGGTCGGTTTCTTCGGTCGGAACCATATGAGAGCTCAGAACACAACGGACAAGGCGTACAAAAATGGTCCTGGAGGAAAGGCAGTGAGAAGTGGGAAAGACTCGTCACAAAGGACGTCTCCGCTACTGCGCCAGCCACAGCCGAGTCTGTGTCGTTTGCGCAAAACTTCCCGCCTGATGGCGGCATGGGCCCGAAAGCGAGTGCGCGTTGGGCATGGGTTCCCCAAGCTGGTTCCGAGGATGAGTTGTTATTCCCCAAGGGGGCCGAGATTCAGGAAATCGAAGATGTGAATGGAGATTGGTTTTTCGGCACGTACATGGGGGCAAAGGGGCTGTTTCCAGCGCCGTATGTACGGCTAGGGCAGAGAACATGAGTGAATGATGCCCATGATCATGACCATATATGTATGAAGAGCTACAGATGATGAACGCATAGCCTTGAGAATTGATTTGTCCACGCATATGACCGGTATCCGAAATGCAGTTAGTCAAAATGATGCCTCCCCCCGCATTGTGCTTCTTTCCTTGTCAAGACCACCAGCCATGCAGTCTATTTTGATTTGGTCCTTCCATCGCGCCTTCTTGAGAGCGTACGTGGGCCATGTTGAAACATCTGCAGGCGGACGGACTACCAATCCGACACCAAATGAAGAGTTTGTTGACTTGTGTTGGGTGAGTACATGGTGTAAAGGAGCGAAAAGAGCACATTCGAGTGACGAACAGACAAACAGGCGACCAGGACGACATTGCCTGATGACTAGAAAATGTTCTAGTTCCCCAACCATGTCGAGGAATGAACCGAGAAGATGTATGTGATTTCATTTCCGTGGAGGGTGTTTGGGCCATATTATGAGTGTTTGTAGAGGGATATTCTGAAAATATGATGCACTTCTCCCTCTCCTTGACCACCCACCTCTCAAAACCGCGAAATGTCCCTCCCGAAAATCCACGTAATCGACCAATATACCGGAATCATAATCTTGTTCCTCACACTCATGCTCCTCGTGAGGTATGCCGTGCGCCAGAGCATCCAGGCCGCCCAGCCCTTCAAGCTATCTGCCTTGCTCTGATGAATGGCCCTCCAGCCACCTAGGTAGGTCATGACGCCCCAGTTCCGAAAGCTAAACGGCTGGGAGAAGTTGCTCATGCCGCGATTCAGCTGCCTGGCAAGATACACAGCCTGTTGGGAAGCAACCTGCGCGGTGGCCGGGTACGGCGACCCTTGGACGGATATGCAGTCGCCTATGGCGTAGACGTCCTCGAGCGTAGTAGTGGCGTCGTTGTTTCCACCGTCTGGCGAACGAAGCTGCACTTGCAAGCTGGAGTTTGTGACGATGCCGCCCGTCTTGGGTTCCCTTGCGAGTTTGCCGCGGCCGTCGATTTCCGTCTCGACGAGCTGCTGCACGAGCGGGTTCTGCATAAGACCAGTGCTCCAGACGACGATGCCGGCGCCCACCTCCTCGGGCTCCTCTTTGATGCGAAGCATGAGGGTGCGTCCGTCGCGGCGAATCCGAGTGAGGTGATGCTCCGTCTTGACGCGAATACCCTGCCTCTTGAAGATCTCGGTCGCGTAGGCGGCGAGCTTGGAGTCGAACATGGGGAGGACCTTGGGGGCGATGTCGTAGACGGTTATGGTGCAGAAATCCAGGATCCTAGGGTACATTCTCGCCAAGTCCTCATCGATGAGGTCGTGCAGCTCAGCGGCAAACTCGATGCCCGTGGGCCCACCACCGACAATGGCAAAGTGAAGCAGCTTCCTCCTCTCCTCGTCACTTGTCGTGGGCAAGTCTGCCGTTTCGAACGCGTCCAGAATCCGCAACCGGATGGCTCGGGCATCGCCCACATCACGCAGGAAATTGGCGTGCTCCCTACGCCTTCGATGCCGAACGTTTGGCTGTAGCATCCGACAGCAATGATCAACTTGTCATACTTGACGTCGAACTCCTCCCCGTTGATCTGAGGCCCTCTCGTGGAAGCGCTCACGTCTCGGCGCTCGTTTGCTTCGACCCGAATGACCTTGTTCTTGAAGTCGATGCTCGAGGCCTGCGCTTGGTGGAATTCGTCCAGGCCAAGACGACGTACTGGCTCAATGGCAGCGCGGAACTCCAGCGTCCCGACAGAGGTGGATGCCAGCAGGGGAGTAAAGACAAAGTGCGACCGAGGAGAGATGAGAACTCTTTCGATTCTGGATGGTGACAGTGTTCTGGCAGCAGCGTAGCCGGCCCATCCAGATCCAAGAATGACGACACGTTCTTTGCGAGGGGCTGTAGCGTAGCAGGACCCGGTGTTAGTTAGCAAGCAATTTGTTTTGAAGAGGTAATGGACCAGGCAAGACTTTTACCGCTTGTTGAAGTACTGGCGTTTCTTCGCCTGGACGGCGTCTTAAGAACGAGACAAGAGGCAGACGCGGCCACGTTTCGGGCTGCCCTCATCAATGACCGACATTGTAGTCGAGCAAGGCCGTCCATGATGTACCACAATGTCCAAGGAAGAAGTTCGTGATATCAAGGTATCGGGGGTTTCTTTTTTCGCTCTTCAAGAGGGAACGCAGGCTTTGAACCACTTAAAAGTCGGCCATGACGGATAACCGGACCTCGGGATGACATCAGTCCCTTCCTCATCAAAGTTTCTGGCTCCATCAACGGGTGGATTTGGCGTCCGAAAACCCCGCCACTCGAATCTGTGTCGTGCCCAAATTACCGGAACAAGACCGACTCGGGTCCGCGGGCGAGGCTTGGGAGTTGGCTCTGAGCAAGACGATAATCGGTCGGGATGGCGTTTGCTGCGTGATTCGAATTTGTGGAGAGCAAGTTCCTGTGCGAAAGATAAGGCGTCACAGTGAGCGGAAGATTGGGTGTGGACTGCTACATCCTGCTATAATCTGGCGGCTTTCTTCATGACATACAGTGAGCTTGTTAATCCGAATATGATGAGAAATACTGCGCAATCGGACAGATAAAATATCAGCTCGGGTTGAGTAGTGTAACGGCCAACATACGTCCTTCACACGGACGAGCTCCGGGTTCGATTCCCGGCTCGACTACACTTTTTGCTCATCCGACCGAATCCATTTGAGATGCACGGTGTAAGGCTTGCTGTCATCGATCGCTGGCGGCGGCTGGTAGTTGTGTATCTCCGGATTTGCACGATTTATTGCTTATTGCTGCCATCGTACGGATTATTGCACTTCGACAATCGAGTAACCACAATCATCAATCACGTGATAATCACTGAGTCGCTGTGGCAACCCCGTTCTAATTCTGTTCTTTTTATTCTTCTCCTGAACAGTTCTTCTCCTGAACAGGATTGAGTTGGTTTGGGTGGGATAGACTGCGTTGTGGCGTATATCCTGCATCGGCTTGACCGAGAGAGACGAGTTACAACGGTAGGAAGTCAAATCAATACAAAGGTCGCTACAAGAACGGTAAGGCATCAGGCTGTCTCTCGGCAAATGGCTAATTGGCTGCTACTGCAGGCAGGCAGGCAGGATTGGGTTTGGCCGAGAAAGAAAGGCTCCATCCAGGACGTGATCATCCAGATAATCACCATCTATAACGAACGAAGGGAGCGCCATAAACCCCCATAACTACGCCTTCTGCGTCCTTGATTTTGCGAAGCGTGTTTGGGCTTTCAATGTAGGACAATTAGAGACGAATATTAGAGAAAGCAAGTTTCGAAGCAAGTCTGGAGGGAGAGGCTTATTACGAGGGGGGAAAGCAAGGGTGACAGCTGCGCGCCGGGTGTGAGACCGGAGAGCAACGAATCATTGAACGTGCTCCAACAAAAGAAGTTGTTGGAAATCTTGACAAGTGTCACATCTGCGTGAGCCAGTCGGTTGCAGCTTGTAGGGGCTGCTCATTCGGGATTCACTCCAGTTCACATCACTTCTCCCTCCACCACCGTCAATTTCAGTTTTCTTGCTCTCCTATAAAGTCTCTTCTAATTAGCCAACATTCGTTACGATGCTCTCGACCATGTCATCTACAATGGCAAAACAAGCCAGACGCTATTAGAGTGGCATTTATTTTTGGAACTGTAGCACTGGAAGTAACGAAGCCAACCGCCACGAGAAACATTTCATTCATCAAGACGAAATAGCTGTTGTGGGCCAAGTTTCAGAGGACTATTACCCGACCAAGCCGGCTTGTTCGAGCAACCATGTACATCTCCACAAAGATGCATCCATTTCTATGCATCAGTCTCGTATCACAAATCGACAATGCAAATTCCTACCGATTAACTTCTTTCAAGCCCGTACACCACTCAATGCCGAGTCTTGATCCCTGCAAGGACGGCATACAACACACAAACAATAATTCAACAGTATCCACCAAACTCGTCTCCCAGCAGGCGAGTTCTCCCCTGAATACCCTCGACTCCTGCAAGAGTCACTACTAACCCAACGCAGCCCATTCCAGCATCTCTGACTCAAATCTGCAAACAGAGTCGACTCGTCGATAACGTGTACAGCCAGGCAAACCCACAATGGGCCACGACTTCCCTTCCCGTCTCGTCTTCTTCGAAACGGAAAAATGGTTCCAATCTTGGGCACCAATTATGGCCACAGGGTATGGATGGGAAGAGGTCTCGATCTGACCAGGGATGTTCGGATACTTTTTATTCGAAATCCATGAAATCCATGTATATTTGCGGTTAGGCTAACTCCCAGACCCCAGACAGGACTAGCCCTGGCGGATTGAGACGGACGGACGGGGAGCCGCTGGACGAAAAGTATTAACCAGATCAGTTTTCATCTGCATTAGGGCTCATGGCAGCAGGACTGCACGCGGATTTGTTTGGAGCTTGGAGAGAGCGTGGTTGATGACTGCTGTTGAAACCTCTGGCAGCTCGATCAATTGATCGTGTCACGTGCGTGCCTCCATAAAGCCACAAACCCCTGACCGCTAAATCGAATGGCAGCGCACCTGCGCTAGGGACCAGGGAACGGGCGCCAGCAGATGGGGCGCGCCCCTCAATGCGCCGTTGCAGTAGCCGAACCGAGCAGCTGCTCACAACTGCCAGCCACTCGAATTACGGTCAGCATGCAATGCAAGGCCCACCACAGCCAACCACGGCCAACCACGGCCAACCACCGACCCCGACGCCTTCTTCAAACCCGCCCAAGCTTCCTCTGCCCTGCAGCCCGCAGCCCGCAGTTCCGTAACCTGCACCAAGCTGCAACAAACTGCACCAAGCTGCATCAACCGGCACCAAGCTGCATCAACCTGCATCAACCTGCATCAACCTGCGTTGCATCTCAGAAGCCACAACTGCTGTCTTTTTTTTCCTTTCTCGCCCATTCAACCCACTGCCAGCATTGTTGTTGCTGTGACCTTCCCGCAAATTCGACTTCATGCAAAGCGCAAGTGTTGGGCAGTTTTAGCATCTGGATTCGAGCCCGACACATTGACTTCCCCAGACGACCCGCCAAAACTATAAGAGACCACGTCGCAAAACGTATCCGAGCGCAGAAAGCCAATTCAGATAATCAAAAGTTGGGCATTGCCTCCACTGACTCAACAATGGGCTTCCTCACAGACGGCCTGCACATCGGCCCAGGCGGCATGTCCCGTCCCTCCAAGCACCGTCGCGACGCCTCCCGCTCGCGCAAGAAGCATCGTTCCCAGTCTCGCTCTCGCTCCAGCTCTCGCACCCGGGGCGGCAACTCCATTGCAGGCGCTCTGCTCGGCGGCCTCACGGGAGATGGCTACTACAACAAGCATAACTCGTCGCGGGGTTCCCTTTTCGGCATGGGGAACAACAGCCGTTCGAGCCTCTTCAACTTTGGAAGTAAGTCTTGCAGGCGTTCGTCAGCCGGTGATTGGGGCCATGACTGACCTTCTCCCAGACAGATCATCGTACTACAAGCGCTCTCCGCGTCAAGGCTTCATGCAACGGACCTACAAGCGCCTCAAGCGCCTCATCAGAGACCTCGCTCACTATGCGAAACGCCATCCCTGGAAAGTCTTCATCCTCGTCGTCATGCCGCTCATCACGACTGGCGTTTTGGGCGGCCTGCTCGCTCGCTTTGGACTTCGGATCCCCCCTTCGTTGGAGCGCATGATCGGGGTCGCCTCGCGGGCCGCGTCGGGTGATTCCTTCGGGCTCGTGAGCGATGCGTTCCGCATGGCTGGCGACCTTGGCGGCAATACCCGCGCGAGCAGCGTTGCGCGGGGACACGACGGCGGCATGCAGTGGGAGACGAGGTCGAGCTACGGCAGCTATGGCGGCGGCCATGACGTCCACGACGGCTACGACGGCTACGACGGCTACGGCTACGGCGGGTCGAGAAGTCAAGGTGTGGCCGCTGGCCATGGTGTTGATAGCTGGGGGAACGCTGTTGCTGGCATGGCCAAGAAGTTCTTCTGAGCGGCACCTGTACATATTTTCCTTTTTGGTCAAACACACTGCACATGCGGAGACGGGTATGATCGTAGATGATCTTTTGTTACTTGACGTTTTGAACTTTGGACGTCTGTAGGTTTGCTTGGTTCGTTGGCGCATCACGGCGTTTGGTAGGCGGCATCTCTTGTTGCTGGTTCTTGTTCGGTTTTTCGGTTCTACATAGTCCTCAACGTTACTTATCGTCTGCTTGCGTATCTTTTCACAAGTAGTGGACAAGAGGGTTCAAGTGTGCTGCGTCTGCTTCGAGCCACTCACGTTCATGTCATCCACGTGCATCTACACAATATACGCGGCTTTGCTGGCCCCAAACTAGTAGTCATTTATTTGCAACATCGGTCTAAATTCGAGCGAGATCAACTTCCCAAACGTCATTGTGTAAACTCTCTCTCCCGAACGACCTGCCACCTTGTCCGATGCAAATATGTCCAAATGATAAAAGTGATAAAAACCCACCGCCCCCCCCACTTTTCCCTCCATAGCGAAACCCAACTGCACCATGCCCCATACCTCGGACCCGCGCGGCCTTCACTCCGATAGGAAATATAGCAAGGAGACGAGACATGCACATAACACGTGCTATGTCTTCATGCTTAAAGTAACAAATGCTCATGCAAAAGTCATCAAACGCCAAATGCGTCAAATCGTCCAAGGCGGCTCAGTCTTGTCCTTGTCCATCGACTTTTCATCAAGTCTTGAGGCACTCCATGTAAAAGTTACTAGCCAAAACGATTCAAAAGCTCGAAGATATAGATACCCTTCTTCTTCCCCTTCCCAACACATAACTCGCTGTTGTGAGAGATGAGCGGGTACGTGTTATTCCATATACATTCATGATAAGGTAATTTTTTTGGTCATTGTTTTCTTTTTTTTTTTCCCACAAAAATACTCATCCGTCACTTGTTGTGCCAGGTCTTGCAGAGAGAGAGAATCCCGGGTGTTCCCCCAGGGCGCAAACGGGGTTTCCTCTTGGCAAGACATCATGAAGGGTCGGTGTCTTTGCTCGGCTTCCAAAATTGCATCATGCGACCAAGTCGTTTCGTCTTGCTGTTCTTGGGCCGATTTCTCTTTGCCTCGCTTCCATTGTCCAAGGTGACTTCCATGGACAGCTTGCTTCGTTCCCCGTGAGAACTGCTAATCAATCGGCCCAGAGACACCAAGCTTGATCGTCGGCGTCCAAAGGCAGCGGACGACACCGAGACGGGGCGTTGTTCGCGGAGGCTTGGTTGTGATATGCGGGCGGTAGGTATGAAAGCGCTCTCTCGTGTCATTGTCGAAGTGCAAGACGTGAGTGAAGGAATGTCATAGTCGACTGAGATCCGCACTTCTGGTCCAGGCTCACCCATGAGCAGTGAATCAAAAGTATTTTCATCCGTGACAGATGATGGCGCTGTGGATAGTCTCTGTGCATCAATGGACATGAGCGAGCGCGGCGAGGGATAGGACGACGCATGACTTGTTGAGTAAGGGCTAAGGGGAACAGCCATGCCGTTGATCAGCGGTATTGATTGATTGACTTCAACTGAAGATGTGTCTCGGCGGCCGGGGGCCAGACTAGAAGACGACGATGCAGAGTTGTTTTCATCTGCAGACAGACAGCTGAAGACGGACGCGTTACGGAAAATTATTGACGGGGGTTCTTCAGCAATGACCTCTTCGTGCAGTGACGTCTTGGAACATTCAGTACGCACAGCGCGGACCGCGGAGGCTTCGTCGGAATCTGTGCTGCCGTAGCTAGGCCTGCGAGATTCGGTTGCTTTGATTGACGTGTCGCTCACAACCAGTTCGTTGGGTAGCTCTGCGGCGGCCAATTTTGTCGTTGCAAGTGGCGTCTCCTCGCCCTCGAGCTCGTCTGATTCAGAGTCGAGTTGCTCCGATGAGGTTTCTCCGTCCTGCTCTTCGTCCTCCTCAAACACATCTGCCATAGTGGAACTGCTTCCAAATCGATGAATCCCAGCGCACCCAGGGTCGAATGGAGGGAGATCCGGTGCAGATTCCGCACGACGATGATAGTGCATGCCTGGACCGCTGAAGCCTTTCATGCCCTGAGCACTGTGTAATCGTCGCTTCCCGGCAATACCAGCCGCTCGTTGTGCGGCATCCCACTCTGGATTGTGGGGCAAGGGGGTGTTGAAAGGCCCGAGGGCAGCGTCCAAGTCAATCATGGGATACGAGCCCTCCTCGTCCGGTCGCCGCCGCTTGGGGGTGCCGGAGTCTTCTGTCGACTGGGATCCAGTTGCGAGGACAGTGGGTGTAGTCGGTGGTATCTCGGTATCAGAAGCAGCTTGGATCACATCGTTTTCATCTTCATCATTCTCCACGGGACCAACTGAGGCGGGAGGGGTTGGCGGGCGGATCGCAAGTATCTTAGATCTCTTCTTGTTACTCCGGAGAGGGAGAATTACACCGGCCCATCCTTTGACACGTTTCTTCCTACTTGTCTTTTGACGATACTTCTTGGCGTCATTGGAATCATACACAGCAGCGACTTCATCGTCAGAGTCGGTTTCGTGGTCGGATGAGGAGCTTGCGGTTGCTGGCTTGTTCACAGACTCGGAAGAACTGGAGCTGCATGAGCGATGTTTTGATGCAGGCATGGAACCAATAAAGGGATCCAAGCCAAAGAATGACCATCTTTTTGGAGTCTTAACATGACTTGGGTTTGCAGTACTGGCCGAGTGCGATGTGGACATGTCCAGCAGTGTTGGGATAGAGTTTCGTCGCCTGGGCGAAGTGTTCCCAGCCGCAACGAATTCGAGATCGGTGCCCGTTCGCTGCAAGATGGCACCTGCGGTACTTGGTCTCGATTCAACCGTCTGACGAGTTGGGCTTCGAGTTAGTCGCGCGGGGCTGTCACGACCTCCGGGAGACGCAGCAGACACAATGGACGATATACTGCCTGAAACAGAATGGCTAGGGCGGGCGGTCACCGTACTAGATGTGTCGTTGGAGACCAGAGACAATGGTCGAGGAATAAACTCCAGAGTGTCCGAAAATCCGACCCGAGCACGTCCGGCCTTGGATTGCCTGGGGCTGGGCTCGATGCTGGGCGGCGAAGTTGGGATGGGTATCGAATGATTGATGATGGTGTTTTCCTCGGTGTCTTTCAGAGCCTGGATGGGGACGGGGGTGGCTAGAGGTTCTGGCAGTGGAAAAGGTTGGTCATCCAGGGGTAGCAGTGTGCCTTCGCGCGGATTAAATGTCGTCGGGCTGTTTGGAGCACTGCTGCCTTTGTGCAACATAAAGTCGGGCTGTGGGCATAGAAAAGGCAGGTCGTTGGTCGATATTGCACCAGACACACCACGCCGGTGGCCTCTTCGTGCCGGCGGTGGTTGTAGGCCCGGGGAGGCAAAGCCGCTTTCTGACTTGGTTGGGCTCGTGCTCATCACGGCAATGGAGTTGCCATCTCGTATACTTCCACCGACAAATTCGCTTCCACCCCGACGATGTCCGTGACCGGCAGGCCGCGACGGTGATGGCATAGGCCTTGCTGAATTTGGTGTGATGGGTGGGCTCAGTATGGCCATAGAATCGATATCTGTGGGAATCGAGGCTCCTGGATTGAAAGAAAACTCTGGCAGGGCCGCTGGTTGATTTCCTCTTCCTAGATCTGCAGTTGACGATGTGCTGAGGGGTCGACTTTGAATATCGGCCATCGACATAGGACGCCGCCGCGGCCTTGCAATGGGTAGTCCTGCCGAGGAAGGGGACGCGGGAAACACGAATGGTGGGTTCGGTAAGCGGCATTCGGCAGAACATGCGTTATCGTGATTCAATGTCGAGGCATTCGTATCATAATTGGCTTCGGAAAGCTGGTCTAATGTTCGGTCGAAGGCATGAGCGGGTGAGCGAGATGCCACAGCATCCGCTGCATACCCAATGTCATGAGTGGTTGCCATCTATTCCTCCAGCCGCGCTGCGGCAACCGAACTTGACGGACAACTCAAAAAGTCGGGGGTGACCATAGGATGATAAATGCTTTGTTGTATGACAGCAGTGCAGCAGACCTCGCTCGTGTTATTGGATTTCCACCCCGGGGAAGGCCAGCAAGAGGCGAGAAACGAGGAATAATGGTTACAACGAGGAGGATGTGAGCAAGACAAGATAGAGAGTTGATTTTCCACTAAGAACTTGACGCAGTTACCATGTTAGCACATATTTGACACTGGTTTGGATGAGGATTTTGTCATGGATGCCTGTTTCGCTGCGGCAGGCTCACAGACATGCACGACTGGACGGCGAGAGTTGAGTTTGCGACAAGTGGACGGACCTGATGGTGAGGAAAATGCAAATGCAAAGCGCTGGAAACCGAGTGCAAAAGCCAAGGCAAAGAGGCAAAATCAAGACGACAAATGAGTGGACGGACAAGACCAGCGACTGCTCTCGGGGAGGAGTGCTACTGGAATTGCACCAAATGACGATGGCAATCGTGCGTGAAGCGCAGAGTGAGCCACCAGGCGATGAAGTTGCAAAAGATGGAAGGACTGCTGAGCGAGGGAGAGGAAAGGCGAACGGGCAAGAGGAGGGGGCGAGGCCCGCTAGACAGGAAACGAGCGAGATTGGCCAAGTTTAGGCCAGGACAGGGAATATGGAGGACAGGCACGACAGACGGGCATGGACAAGGGACATGGGCCAGGGCCAAGCAGGGCCAAGCAGGGCCAAGCAGGGCCAAGCAGGGCCAAGGCTAGGCCATGAATGAATGAATGAATGGCATGGACCCGCGGGCCTTGGCTGCGAGTCTTGCCAGGCACCTGCGTGCAGACAGACCAAGACCAGCACAGCAGACTCGGCCTGGCAGCTGGCGCATGTTCCAGATGTTCCAGTTGTTCCAGATGCTGCTCAACCCCCAATCTTACCAGTGTCCACTAGCCTCTGCCCGCTGCCCGCTGCCCGCTGCCCGCTGCCCGCTGCCCGCCATGTACTCCGTATGTAGTGCGTGCGTAGTGCGTGCGTACATGCAGATCTGCAGGCACCGGTGCTGGGCAGGTGAAGGATGCATCTAGCACGACATGTCGACTCGTTGAGGCCAAGAGTTTCGAACTAGCCTCCATTGCGTGCATGGGCCGCCCACCTCCTTCTCGCGTTCTCTCCACTCTCCATGTTATGTATTGAAATGCCTGCTAGCCTGGTTCCAAGCTGCCAACCCACACACCCCCCTCGTGTCACAGAAGAGTGCAGAGAGACCTGTCTATTCTCCGACATGGCGCTGTTTATTAAACACGACTTATTTCTCGTTCCTGCACGAGCAAGCAACTGCATCGTGTCCAAGGTGCACACTTTGTTGCAGCAAATCCCACCGATAAAAACACAGACACAGACGCTCGATGGAAAGAGACGCTAAGACGCTAATAGTCTGGGTCGAAAATTCGGTATGACGGCGTGGGTTGCTAATGACGGGGAAATGAAGACAAGTTGTGCTTGAACCCACGAATAACAATAGGGATATTGCTCCGGCTGCAGTGTTTTGTGGCTCGGCTGACAGACAACACAGTTGGCCCGCGACAGCAATATGTACACGTATGTACCGCCGAAGAATGGAGCGGACATGTCTGCATCCGCTAATAAGCAGTGATGGAGTATCTTCTCCCTTGCAGTCCCAGTTTGGCTTGTTTCCTGTGGGTGGTCAACGCTGGACCCCTGCTCTGGAAGAAAGCGCTGGGCGGCGCAGCCACAAAGCGTGTCGTTATTATTTTTGCTTTTCTTGGGCGAAGGCGGCCCAGGGCCCATGTCGGCATGACCGGCTGTGCCACGAGCAGTCAGGCCGTTCAATCTGTTGCGCGTCAAGACCGGTTGGTTTCGCGTGACCCTCTTTCATGCACAACAAGATGAGGAAATTGCTGCTGGGGGGACAATCTTCTGTTCCGGTAAGGAGAGAAGCGCATCATCGTGGCGTTTCCGAGTTGCAACACGGCGACTTCTTCTTCTTCTTCGATAGGGACGTCCTCGGAGTTCGATTGCTAGGTTCAGCAATAATCTGGCAAAATGTATAATGCGGGCTGGCGCACACAGCTTCGTGTTCTCTACGTTGTGATCCGGCTACTTGCATCGAATGTTGAACCGTTGGCAGAGCACAACAAGCAAGATAATAAGCCATCCCAAGCAGCTTCGGATCCAACACTTGCCTGCACTAGACCGGAGAAAGTGCCTGCACATGTTACCAGACCGACTGTTCTGTGCCATATAATCGTCTAATTGATCAAGTTGTACAGCATGCTTGGGCAATCCACTTCCATCTGCTTCCCCCCAGAGTGGCAATTCATATGCCGAACTTCCATCCAGATCCGTCCCGTCCTTCCACTACCTACCCACCGAATGCTCTCTGGTTTTCTCGCCAACTACTCCGTAGTGCTGGCTGGCACACTTTGGCAAGGCAAGTGTCACTGCTCTCAACTAGTCCTGTGGCTCGCAAATGAGACATCTGTTCGCACGAAAACTGTCCCAATTCGTAGGCTTGATGCGCCTCAGATCGATAGAACCGGATCGAGCGAGACATGAATCGGATTGACGAACCCTTTTTTTTTTTTTGGTTTTTTACGATTCGACTTGAGATGAAAGACATGTGGAAAGATGCCATGACACATCTGACATTACCAAGTTGAGTTCCCCGTGATCGTGCTAGCGCTACTTTTCCGGCCTGAGACACGCTTTTCTTTTCTTGTCTTTCCTTTTCCCTTCATCCCTTGCTTTGGCCCAAAGTCCACGTCGTTCGCTACTTGTGCGAGTCACTGTATGCCGTCTCAGTCTCGAGAAACTTGTTTTCGAAGCTGAACATGACTGTCTGTGATTGGCTTCTTCATTCTAAAACATACCCTCCTCCGTGTGTGCAATTCTTCGTGTTATCTGCTCGATCTTGGTTTACTTTTGTATCTCGAATAGTTAGTTATTACTGCACTTACGGCAGGTATCCCACTTCTGTTCCATTTTCTCTTCGATCATTTCTTACTGGGGTGGATGGCGCGGATCTCGCGTATCATAAGCAAATGACGATGAACACCCCCCTTTTCGATGTTTCAAGATCCATCGCTTGTCCCACCACCTGACAACCACTGCAACAAAACAAGTCTTGCTACCCGTACTACGACCACGATAACAGGCTAGTCACGATAACGGATCCAGGGTCATCGTGGATTGTTGTCGTGGAGCATACATTTGCACACGTACTCCGTACCTACGTACGACATGCGAGCCATGACACCATCTCTCCCACACGCGTATGTATGTCCTGCGCTATCCTCCCCAATGATGAGGGAACAGCGATCAGGTCGACTGATTTTGTTACGCACTGGCTCGTTGAGTTCTTAACTGCATCCAAGACACAAGACGCTTCAGAACACTCAGAGTCGGATGAATACTGGAACAGAGTGTCCCAACATGAATACCCTGATACAACAGTGTTGGAAGTTACGGAGTATGTAAATCCTATCCACTCGCCAAGCCGCGTTCAAGGATCAACAAGAACAAATGCCAACCAGCCCCTCCCCACTCCGTACAGCGCAATCTCGCTTTCATTCTGGTAGACGTCATTCATTGAATCATTTCCGAGCGACATTATTTGCTCTACGGATTAGAGGGGCAACAACCAGGCAGCCCTTTGCGGGGCGGAGGGAGTCTCGACACGCCTGCCTCGGAGCTTTTGTTTGCGTCAAATTCGGCCACGCTTTTACGAACGTAGTTTGGGGGGAAGGTGGATTGTTGGCCAACACTTTGCTCTACGTGTATGTACATACAAAATATCCCGAGCTTCCAGCCGCTCATAGATACCCTTGCATAGAACTAGGTGCAAGACAATCGGGAAATATCAGGTGGACGATTTTCGGTGATTCATCTCATTGTTGCATTGGAGCTCTCATTACCTCGGGCCTGCAAAGAGGTCCTGCGTCCGAGCATCAATGGGTTGCTTGGTGCACGATGCCTGCAGGGACGGTATTAAGTCAAGTATTAAACATAATTGTGCGAAATTTGCAACCACGCATGAATCTAATTACGCCGACCAAGCCGCAAAAGAGGGCAAACAGGACTCTAGTAATCATGTTGCTGCCGCATAAAATTGTCCAAACTGTTGGTGTCGCTGTCCGAGGGGTCTATTTGTTTCACCTGCATACGGGCTAAATAAGTACATTGTACTCCGCGTACGGATTAGAGACCGGCCATCCTGTTGTGAGTCTTGTGACGGACGGCATTGACAGTGAGGCAACAAGCTCAATGACGTGGTTAATAACTAAAATCAGAGGTTTATAAAGTGCTACTACCTTAGTAAGTTTAACACTATTAGCATAGAATTCTATATAAGGGGTAGTATATTCACTAAGTAACTAGGGTTAATATAATAGTTATTTAGATACTTAAACTAGACTAGTAGTATAACTAATAATACTATAATACTAGTAAGGTTTTATATAGTAGTAGTTAAATCTATATTATTTATAGTAGTAAATACTATACTATCTAGATTAGGGATAGCATACTAATCCTAGTTACTAAGGAAGGATAAATCTAGTGTTAAATTAGAATTAGTATAGTTAGCAAATAGAATTAGTAAAATAAAATACAGATTTAATATAGAAAATTATAGATATTAGACACTTTAAGCCTTATAATAAACTAGAAAAAGCTAATACTAATCTTATTATATATAATAGGAAATAAACTATCTTTTATAATATTAAATTATAAGTCTAAGTAGTTAAAGACTACTTATATTATACTAACCCTAGCTAATAAGATATTATCTAAAAAAGATTTAGATATTATTTTAAGGAGATATAATAGTATAGTATAGATAATATCTTAATATAAGCAAATAAGTTACTATTTTTAGTAATATCTTAATAGTATTTATTATAGTATAGAAGGAATTTAGTATTTAAGTATAGGATATAATAGTATAGCTAGAGAAAGTAAAGTATACTAAGGAGAATATTATTAATAAAGTATCTTTTTATAAATTTATATAAAAATCTTCTAATATATAAGAGCTAATAGTAAAATAACTAACTATTAGCTTCTTTTATGTTTATACCTTAAGCTTTATTTAGGATTATGCTAGATATACCTAATACTAACTTATAAGGATATAAGATTAGTATATATTACTATAGTAAATAATAAGAGATATAATTTATATAACTATTTATGTAGTAAAGGCTAGGGTAAAGGTAAAAAGGGTAAAGGAAAGCTTAAGGTTTATTTTAATATAAATATATCTAATAGTAATTTAGAGAATAACAAAAATAAAATATAAGCTAATTAGAATAGGCTAATAAATACATAATTCTTACCTAGAAATTAACATTACTAATAAAATAATAAGAATAAATAAGGATTCTTAGGATTTTTTTAACCTAGGCTATACTAGTAAAATTAACTTACTAAAGGATAAAACTAGAGGCCTTAGTAAAATAAAACTTAAGAGAATTAAGGGGAGTAATCTAGGTTTAACTAAAACTACTAAGAAAAGGTTTAAGACTAATAGGAAAAATAATATCCTTAAAACTAAGGACTATTAGATATAAAAGGCTAATTTTAGTAACCTAAGTATTATTAACGCTAGGAAAAACCGCCTAGTAAAGAAAAGGAGTATACTTATATTATAGTATATAATAATAATTCTAATGTATAATAGTATAAAACCTATCTCTAGGAATATAGCTATTATATAGCTAAGGAAGGAGAGGTTTTTAAGGAGAATAATAATAAAACTAGAATATAGGAGTCTAACTTTATTAAAACTTATTTTATAGAAAATAGTAGTAAAGAGATAAATATAGTAATAACTAAAATAAAAATAACTAAACTAAAATAACTTACCCCTAGATAAGTAATTAAGGTTATTATAAGACTTTAAGAGGTTAAATATAATAAAAAGAGAGTAAATACTTACTTAAAAATCCCTCTTAAATTTAATAATTAGGGTAAAAGTTATTAAATCTATCTTAATATAGGAATATTATTAATTCTAGTAAATAAGGCATAGTTATAATAAAATAAGTTAAATATAAAATAAAGAATATAGGAACTAAAGCTAGTATTTAGAGTATAATCTTCCTTTTTTATTACTAAAATAGCTATATTTAATTTCTATATTCTAGGAGTAGCATATAAAATAGAAATTACTAGATATTTTATAGTTATAGTAAATATAATACTAAATTTAAGTCCTAAATTACTACTTAAAATAAACTTTCTTTATAAGTATAAAGTAAAAA
Organism: Epichloe typhina subsp. poae; assembly: GCA_030389615.1. Classification (NCBI taxonomy): domain Eukaryota; kingdom Fungi; phylum Ascomycota; class Sordariomycetes; order Hypocreales; family Clavicipitaceae; genus Epichloe; species Epichloe typhina. The sequence goes on along the minus strand of CP098317.1, from coordinate 1,783,426 downwards.
TTAATTTTATATATCCTAAAGTTATTTTTAGGTTAGTTTATAGTATAATAGTTAAAGTAGAAATTTTCTAACTAATAAGTAAAGTTTTATACTAGTAGGTAATTATAGCTTATATAGTAATAATTTTACTAAAGATATAGTTAACTATAGTAGTTAGTTAGAAGGAGGCGTAGGAAAATAAAGAGATAAGTATATACTATATATAGTTATACTTAAAGTTTTTTCCTAATATATTAATTACTAGATTTAGCTAGAAATAAATAGTTACCTATAATCTAATAGATAAAACCATTACTATTAATAAACACTAGAAGGTTATATAACTAATAGTAGTAAGTATGGTTAATACTAATTACTTAGTTAATAATCCTTTTATATATTATGCTTATTTTAGTAAGGATATTATAAAGACTATAAGAGAGAAAAATAAGAAGGAGAATAAGTTAAATAAAGAAAGTAATAAGTTTAATCTAAAAAGAGTTAATATAGAAGTGCTATTATATAGAATCTCTTACCTAAAGGAAATCCTATATATTACTAATTAATTTAGGGTATAAGTTACTAATATTAACTAGAATATAGTAAGTAAGTTTATTAAATTAATAGATAAATATAATATTTATTAAGATAAAGGTATTATTCCTATGCCTAAGGACTAGAAAATAAGGATTAACTTTATTAAAGAATAGTAATATTAAATAAGGCTAATTAGGCCTTACTAATTAGGGGTTAAGATATAAGTAAACTTAATAAAGTATATAATAAATTATATATAAAAGGTAAGATATTATATTTAGATAAACTAGTAGCTATAGTATACCTAGTGTTTATAGTATAGTGTAAAACTAGCTAGGAAAAGAAAGGAAGGGTAGTAATTAATATAAGGCTACTTAATAATATAGTAATACTAGATATATACCCTTTACTAGACTAAAGTAATATTATAAATAACACATATAGTAAGAAGGTTTTCTTACTTTTAATAGAATAGGATTTTTCTATTAGTTACTAATTAGAAAGGACTATTAAGCCTATATAGTAGTTATATTAAATTAGGGCCTTAAGGCATTAAATGTAGTACTAATAGGATTTAAAAATTCCCTTACTTTTGCCTAAAGATTTATAGACTAACTTTTCTAGAAGTATAAGTATTTTATTTAAGTTTATATTAATAATATTATTATATTCTTAGATAATATTAAGGATTATTTAAATTATCTTAGTATTATACTTAAAATTCTTAAAGAGAATAGGATAATAATTATAGTAAAGAAATTATTTATTAGTTATCTTACTATCTAGTTACTAGGTTTTGTTATTAATAGTAATAGAATTACTAATACTAATAATAGACTTAAAGCATTTTAAAAGATGATTTTTCTAAGCAATCTGTTAAGTCTTAAGACCTTTATTAGAATAGCTAGATTTCTTTATAATAGGATCCTATAGTTTAATATACAAATCTAACTATTATAGAAGCAAAAACTATATTATTAAGAGAGTTTTAGGAAAAGGATAAAAAAATTACTAGTATTTTAAAACTAGTATAGAAATAGAAGATATAATAAAAGATATTTTTACTAATAATAGATAAGAAAAAGGCTTTTAAAGATATTAAAGTATTCCTAAGTAAGAAACAAATGTTATAGCACTATAACCTAAAGAAACTGCTTTTTCTTAAAATTAATATATATAAGGAAAGATTTAGCTTATATACCTTCTAATTATAAGAGGAATAGGATAGTTAAAGTATTCCTAGGAAAGACATTAAGAATAATAGAATATAGCTAATTTTATTTCTCTCTAAGGTAATATTATATATTAAGAAATAGTATAGGTTAATAGAAGTAGAAATAGCTATAATTATATAAAGCATTAGGAAACTCTAAAAATAGTTTAATCTAATAGTATAGTAGTTAATATATTAACTAACTATTCCCTAGCTAAGGGTATTATTAAATATACCTTATTATTAATAATAGATTTAGATAAGGCTAATTTAAAACTAGTAAAAGTTATGAATTATTTGTTATAATTTAATCTAAAGGTAATGTATATACTAGGAATATTAAATATTATTCTAGATACGCTCTCTAGGCTACTAGTAAAGATAACTTATAAAGAGGTAGTGTAAAAAAGTTAATATAATGAATTAGAGGTAAGTGTATATTTTATAAGTAAGGAATATATTACAATAGTAATTATAAATAATAAGCTTAAGGCTAGAATTATCTTAGGATACTAGTTAGACTAGAAATTTAGTTAAATTATTATAGCTATAAAAGCCTATTAGGAAAAGTAAGTAGTAAGAGATACTAGAGTTAAACTAAAAATTCCGTTATATAGATAGGATTTATATAAAAATAGTCTATTATACTATTATAGTAAGGATAGATTTTTCTAGCTTTATATTCTAATAACTAAGGTTAAATCTATCTTATAACTAGTATATAATAACTAATATTACTTTAGAATTACTAGAATAGTAGTAAAGTTATAATTAGTTTATTTTCCACGTATAAGCTAGTAAATTCGTGATTATATTACCTACTATATAGTGTATTAGGAAAACGCTATTAATTAATTAAAACCGCTAGGGGAGTTATAACTATTATAGTTAAAGCTAATACCTTTTTATATAATTTTACTTAATTTTATAATAAATATACTAGAAGTATTAGCTATAAACACTATATAGTAAATAAAGAGGTATATTATATATAATTTACTATGCCTAGTAAATTATTTATTTAGTAAGAGAACTTTTCTAATACTAAGGCACACTATATATCTAGTGGAAATTTAGGTAAAGTTACTTCTTTATGCCTTATATATTATAGACTAAGGATTACTAAGATAATTATTAGTAATAAAGACCTAAAGTTTATATCTAATATATAGAAGGAGATTTTTAGGTATATAGGAGTTAAACTCCTTATAGGTATAGTATATTACCCTTAAATAGATAGAACTATAGAAAGGAAAAATTAGATAGTAATAATTAGATAGTAATAATTATAATATAATATTATATAGTAACGGACCTAGATATAACGTAAATATTACTATTACTAGTATTATAGTATTAGCTAAATAATACTATAGCTATAGGTATAGGGTAGGCTCCTAATAAGCTATTATATATAGTTTTTACTTACTAAGTATTATTAATTTACTCTCTCTAAATAACATAACTAACACTAAATCTAACGTAAATAATATTATAGTACTACAAAAGCTATACTAGTATAAGGCCTAATTAGTAATTATAATAGTAGTAATACTTACTAAAATCTAATATAATAATTACTATAAACTAGTTAATATTAATAAAGAAAATATAGTATATTAATTAGATTTCCCTCTAAATTCACATATATATCTAGTAGTATTAGTAGTATAAATTTAAAAGCTAGTATAAGGAAAAGACTTATTTAAAAAGAAAAGGTAACTCCTTTACTAATTATATTTAATAATTTATAAGAAGCAAACTATTAGGAAATTAAGAGAATTTATAGCTATTAGATTAAGATTTTTAAGCGGACTAAAATGTTAAGAATTAAATTCCTTATTAGATAGAAGGGTTATATTACTAAAGATAACTAGTAAATTATAGAAGACAAAATAAAAATTAATATAGCTAAGATAGTAAAGAATTATCTTAAGAAAAACCTAATTAATTAAGTAAAGGAATATATAAAGAAAGGCCTTAATCCCCTTACTAAATAATAATATTAAAAGGAAAGGTATAATAATAAGGGGGTGAATTTAATAAGTTAGTATAGAATTAATATACCCTCCTATATATATTAGTTATTACGCTAGCTAAGGGTAATTCCTTATACCTATATCTTATAATATCCTATAATACCTTTATATACCTAGCGTAGCTAAATCTAGTGCACACACATATAAATTTATTAAACCCTTATACTTACTATAACCTTATAATATCTCTTAATACTTACGTAATTATATTTATTTAACTTTTATATTTCCTATACTTTATATTAACCCCTAATCCCTATATAAACTTAGTGTAGTTAGTTTTAGTACTTATATAGTTATATTTATTTAACCCTTATATTTTCTATACCTTATAATAACCCTAATACCTATATAAACCTAGTATAGTTAAATTTAGCATATATATATATAGTCTCCTATAGCTCTTTATTACTATATAGCTAACTTAGCTAAATTTAGTAATATAAGGAAAATAAAGTTTTACTAGCTATTAGAGGTAAAGAGATATTACCTAGAGAAAATAAAAAGTATAATAAATATAAGTAGTTTTATATAAGATATAGAAACGCCTTCCCTAAGATTAAATATAAAGTTTATATAGTTAATTATAATTTATATTACTACTTAAGTATAAAACTAGAATTTATTTTATTTAATAATAAGTTAGATATATATAACTAAATAATTTATAAGTAAATATAAGTAATATATCTATATATTTAGTGCCTAGTATTAAGATATTAAAACTAACTAGTTAGATAAATTATATATATAGATTTAGTGTAATACTTAGTTAACACTAATAAAGAAAAGGTAGTATATAGGTAATAGGTAAATAACCTTTTATATAAATTAGGTATAGTAATTATTTTTAAGGGATAAAAACTACTATACTATACGCTAAAGTTAGTACTAGGTTTTTACTAATTCTAAGAATTTACAAATTTACTAAAGTAAATTATAAATTTACACTAATAATAGTATTTAGTAACCTTAAGGATAGTATAAAATAAATTAAATAAGCTATTATAATTAGCTATAAGGGGTACTAAAAATATTAAAGCTATTATTACTACTATTAAGAAGGTAGTAGGAATAAAGCTAGTATTATAAAATATAAATAGAAAAGGTAATAGTAGTAGAGATTATGTAAATATAATGCTAGATTTAGAGGTAAAAAGATAGGAATATAATTAGGTAATATAATAATTAATATAAGATAATTATAACTAGCTTTAGAGATAAGCCTAGCAAGGTTTAGGTAAAGTAACTTAAAAGAATAATAAATCTAGTTATACTATAGAAGAAAAGAATATTAGTAAAGAGGAAGTTAAACACTAAAATAGTAATAAAAGTAATAATAACACGCAGAGAATTAATCTTACTTAATTAGGTAATAATAACGCTAAATTTAAGACTAGCCCTAATAATAATAAAGAATCTAAACCTAAAACTAGCCCTAATAATAATAAAGAATCTAAATCTAAAATAAGCCCTAGTAGTAATAAAGAATTTAACTTTATAGGGTTTAAAAAAGAGAAAGGGGACGCTAAAACTAAATTTAAAGACAAAATTAATAATATGCCTGCTAAATATCTTATTAAGCTATTATAGGTATAGGAGTAAATTAGAAAACTTAATTTTTAATTACTATTTACTAGATTTAAAAAACTAGGATTTAGATTAGAGAGTTACTTACTAATACTAAAGATTAGATTAGTAGTATATAAAAGGGTAATAAAGGAGTTTAATATAAACTATAAAGAAAGAAGTATTAAATTAATTAATTTTAGTAGTTTTAAGCATACTATAGTAAGCTATAAGGTAAATATATAGGATATCTATTATATAATATAAGTATATACTTATAAATTTACCTTAAATAGTGTTACTATAGTAGCTAATAGTTTAGAAGTGAATTTAAGGGATACTTACTTTATATTATAGTAAAATATAGTAATTTAGATTTTTACTATCTTTAATAAATAATAGGCTACTTTAAGTGTATAGTAATAAGTAATATAATAAGCTAGGAAACTAGTATATTAAGTAATAGTAAATCTAATAAAGTATAAAGTAACTAGATAAGTAAAAAATTAGGTAAAAATAGTAGTAATAGCTTATTATAATAGTGTAATAGTTAAACATAGCTACTAATACATTATCTATAATAGTATAGTGTTACTACTACTATAAGCTAACTTACTAGCTTTAAGATTTATAAATAAATATAGAGGCATAAATAGTATAATTATAGGAGGGCTTACTAGTATTAGAAGGATAGATTTACTTTATATTATAATAAGGAAAATACTAGTAATAATTAAATTAGCTAAACTCTAATAGAATAAAGAAAGGAATAAGAAGTATAAAATAAGTAAATTTAATAATTTAATTAATTAGACTAATAAGATAGAAATTAAATTTAATAAAGTAAAAAGCCTTATAAAAGATATAAATAAATACACTAATAAATATAAGACTAAGGTAATAAAGCTAATAGAAGTAGTAAAGAATAAGGTAAAGTTAGTGTAAAAAAAAATTCTATAAGTCTTAGAGATACTTAAGAATTAAAAGGAATAAATTTAGAGTTTAGAATTAAGTAAAGTACTAAAGGAAGTTAATAACTAAATTAATAATTTAAAGTATAATATAATTAATAAAAAAGAATATAAGGAGAAAATAGTAAAATTAGTAGCTATAGTAATAGAACTACATAAAAGAATTAATCTCTAAGTAATATCTATTAATAAACTTTTACTTAAGTAAAAGAAGCTTAAGGAAAACATAAAAATAGTAAAATTAGCTACTATAGAAGTAACTTTAGTAGTATTAAGTCTAGCGGAATATAAATAGACTAAATTAGCTAATATATAATTATAAAAGGACACTCTAATGCTAGAAACACTACGTGGAAAGTTATAAATACTAGGCATAACTAATAAGAAAACTAAATTAGTAAATAAGCAAGGGTAAGATAACACTCTAATACTAGAAACACTAAGTAAGAAGCTAAGACTAGTAGAAAAGTTAGAACTAAAGCTAAAAGTAACTTAAGTAACTTTACATCTAGTAATACTATATATATAAGTTAATAAGCTAGTAAATAAAGAAGTAACTATAGGAGATAAATTTACTAGACTATTAGATTAATTTAGTAAAGATTTAAGGTAAAAAGTTTTGGTTTTTATGAATTTACTAAACTAATAGATTAACTTAGTAAATATAGGTATAAAGAAGGAGTATTTTTATTTTAATAATATAAAGCAATTAAATATAATTATAAAAGGCAAAACAAATATTAGGGCGAAGGAATTTAGTAAGTAAAGGAAGGAAAGAATAATTTAGTAATATAAAATTAGGAATTTGTTATTTAATATAATAATTTAAATTAACACTATTAAAGAATTATAGTAGTTATAAATTTAGCTATAAATACATAGAACTTGCTTTCTTTTTTTAATTTTAACTTTAATAGCTAGGGAATAATTATCTAATTTAGTATAAAGGTTAAATTAGGTTATGTTTTAGCTAGTTATAACTAGAATAGTTATCTTTTAAGGCGTACCTAGCACTTATTATATAGTAGGATATGCTTAGCTATAAGTAATAGTAATAGGAATAGATTTAGCCCTTTAAATAGAGAAATTAACTTACTTCTTATATTATAACCTATACCTAATAGTAGCTTTTATAAGTGAACTTAGTACGACTTACAACCTGTTAAATCCGTTAGCCTCTCTAACGGATTTGACCTAACAACGTGCAGAGCCAGCACGTAACAAAAGCTATCTATTCTAAAAGTCTAAATTAGTTTCTATAGGACTATAGCGCTATTAATTAAAGTTAATTTATATTTCCCTAATATAGTGTAGTTCTCTATTCTAAGTATAATACTATTCTCCTTAGGATTATCTAATTTAGTAATACTTATAACTATTCTCTCTATTTTAATTTCTATTCTCTTGCTATTTAGAAATACTTCCTATTTTTCTCTCTTTATTTAAGCTAATATTTCTTTATTTCTAGTTTTAGTAATGTAATTCTTTAATAATCTGTTCTCCTAATATATATATTATATCTAATTCTTAGTTATTCTCTATTTAGAGCTTATTCTCTTATCCTTAACTAGTAGTATTAGATTAATTAGTAATCCTTATAATTAATTACTAGTAATATTATCTATAGTTCTTATTTTTTTAAATTTACTTTATTAGTTTACTTATAGATCTATATATTTATTTCTCTTAGAATCTCTTTAACTTCTTCTAGGATCTCTTAATTATCTTTTATAAACTCTATAGGTTTCTTAGGTTTAGTTCTCTTAGGAAGTTAACCTTATTTATTAGGCTTATAAAATAAATCTAGGCATAGGTAAATTAGTAAAGTCTAAGTAATTCTATTTACTCCCTTAATAACTAACTTATTATAAGTATAATATTCTATAGCTTTTATTTTTCTTAGCTAGACTTTACCTAATAATATATCCTAGTCTTACTAAACTAGTATAATATAAAACTTTACTAAAGCTAGGATTCCTCCTATAATAACTTATAAATAGGAGTATAAGGTAATTAGATATTTAGTATTATTTACTAATTAAATATACCTTCTCTTATAGAGTTAAACTACTAGAAATCTATATTATACTAAATAGCTTTTACTTACTAGTTTTATACTAGACTCTTTGTTAATTAAGACTAAGTTATATTAGTATCCCTTAATATATATTATAATATATTCTAATATTATTACTATATCTCTATTAGGTTTTATAATGTTATTTTAAGTAATAATTACGTTTACTAACCTAATTATTATATTAGACTAGAAGGTTAGCTAGATAGCTTCTTTAAATAGTTTAATTAGATTTATAATTATAAACTTTACTCTCTTACTCTTTGTCTTTTTCTAATACTATATAAGATAGCTTAGCTATTATTAAATAATTAGTGTAAGTTAAAGTAACTAGAGAATACTTATAGAAACTATTATATTCCTAAGGTATTATCCTAGTCTCTAGATTAAATAAAGGAATATAATATTCTTTAGTTACCTAAATCTTCTCTAGTTTTAATCTTTACTTCTAGGGGGATTTTCTTTTGCCTTTATATCTCTTATTAGCATATCCCTAGGCAAATTTAAACCTATTAAAACCTAGGAAGGACCTATAATTCTATCTAAGTAAGGTCTTAGAGTAAGTAATAATCTTTTGAATTTCTTTAGAGTTATTTCTTAGACTAGACTTATTATATCTAAGGATAACTAAATCTAAGTTTAGCTAGTGTCTTTAGTATTTAGAATCTCCTTTACTCTTTATTAAGCATATTCATTTAAAATAATGCTAGGCTTATTAGCTTATTTTGTAATCTTTCTAGCTAGGCCTTATGTTTATATAGGTTTTATAAATTTCCCCTTTGCTTTAGCTAAAGTTATAGTATAAGCAGAATTTACTTTATTTTTCTCTTAGATATAACTTAGAGGTTTATAGTTTAGCATAGAAGTATTAAGTAATAAAAATCCTTAGGTTAGAATAAAGCCTAGTAATAGAATTATCTCTTTTCCTAGCTTACTAATAAAGTTAGATTAGGTTAAATTATTTAACTCCTATTATTATTCTCTCCTTATTTATAAACCTTTAGTATTTTAATATACTTAATGCTTCTTAAACTTATCTAAAGGGTATATATCTCTTTATAAATAGTTATACCTTATATATCCTTATTCTTTATATAAGAAACACTAGAAGAAATCTAGATCTTATTATATATCTCCCTAACCTAACTTAGTTATTATTATTATAGACTTCCTAGGTAACTAGGGAGGATTACTAGTTATATACCTTCCTTATCTTATTTACTTATATAGTCTAGATAACTCTCCTATAGCTTAAGCTTAAAATACTTTAAGCTAATAAATAAGCTTTACTATTTATTTATCCCTTTTTATTTAGGCTTTAGTAGCTAACTTATCCCTCTTAGCTTATTCTTCTATTTATATATAAACTAGGTTTAAATAGTTTACTATCCTAGGGTTCTTACTAAGGTATAAGAGTTTCTTTAAAGTAAATAAATAATAATTATATAGAATAACTTTAAGATTTAATATTATAAGATCTTATAATACTATTCCCTAAGACTATTTATTAGTTATATATAAATAATTTACTACTCTCTCTTATAGTTAGTAGTTTAACTTACTATTTACTATTATATTATAAAGTTAGTAAATAGGACTTATTTAGCTTTAGCCCTTACTTTTAATAATAAATATTTTACTCTTTAAATATATATATTTAATATCTCTCCTAGTTCTCTAGTAAAATAGTATACTTCTTATTAAGTAATTACTTCTAAGAGGGGATTTAGTTTCTTAAATTTCTTTATAAACTTATCCTTAAGAATACTCTATTTTTATTCTTTATTATCTAAATCTTTATACTAAGTTATAGCTTTTTCTCTTAGACTCTAAGTAAAGTTATAATATGCTAGGGTTTTAGTATATTTAAGGATTTAAGCTATAGTTACTATAGCTAAATAGTAATTTATATAGTCTTAGGCTAGTTTATCTTTAGGATAACTAGAGAAAGTTATTCCCTTAATATTATATAATATTATTAGTAAAGGAGGAATGTTTATAGTAAGAATTTATTTAGACTTACTAGCTTTCTTAGGTTTAGGAGATTAAATTATTAAGGTTAGGAAGTAAGGTAATATGTTTTCTTATAAAGATAAGAGAAAGGGTAATTTAGAGCCTAGACTTAGATAGAATAAGGATAAAGCCTTTTCTAAATTAAAGTTAAAGTCTAAATCTAGATTTAACTATAATTATATTTTAAGAGGTAAAGGGTTTATAAAGGGATTAGATTAAAGATTATAAGGAATAAAAATAAAATCACCTAAGTATAAGTAAAGGAGATTTCTTTTAATAAAGCTAAGAATATACTATAATAAATTCTAGTTATAATAAAGGTTAAGGTTAAACTTAAAACTTACTATAATAAAGTTCTTTATTAAGTTACTTAAAGTCTAAAAGGAAAAGAAAAACTAAGTGTCCCCTAATTAGTAAGAAAACTATCTTAGCCTCCTTTATTACCTTCTTATTTCTTTTTACTAATTTCTTTATTCCTAAGTTAAGTATGCCTAATTTATATAATAACTTATACCTTTAAACCTTCTATTCCTATCTCTAAGTTAAATTCTTACCTTTAAAGTATAGTATATAAACTATATTTACACTATATTATTTAATTAGAAAATTAGATAAGTAAAAGAGTAAAAATAAAAGTAAGTTAAAAAGAGGTAATAGTAAGGCTATAGTTTATATGCCCCTTATTAGTATTTAGTAGTATAATAAGCTTAGTAAACTATAGTTTTTATAGGTAAGAGGTTATTTAAAGCCTACCCTAAAGTATAAGATTTAGCTCTCTTATCTAGAGATATTATACTTACTTATAATAGCTTCTTTACTACTATAGCGTAGGAGATTAATTACTACTAGAGGTTCTAATCTAATATTTATAGTTACTTATTTTTTATAATAATAAATATAGTAGTAAAATATTTAACTTATTACTTTATTTAAATAAAGTTTATAGTATATCTTACTTAGTAAACTAAGTCTAGTAAATCCTAATTACTAGGGTAAATTTCTAGGTCTTAGGTATGATTTTATAGTCTCTAAGAATTTAGAGAAGGATCTTAGTATCTAAGCCTATCTAAGTTATATTTTTTTACTAGGGTAGTAACTATATTTTGCTAAGTCTAGAAATAAGTATTACTAAAGGTAGTTTCTTTAGGTTAAACCTAATTTCTATAGTCTTTTAAATTAATTTAAAGTATCTTTATATCTTAGTATATCTAGCCTAGAATAAGACTTCTAGAGTCTCTTAGTATTCTATTAAATAGTTATTCCTAAGAGCGCTTATTCTCTAACTCCTAGCTTATTTATAAGTTATTCTTATATTATTTATTTATTATTAAATTATTCTATTTCTAGTTTTATTATAATTCTAGATCTCTAGTTATAATTCTATTTATAATTCCTAATCTTATTAAATATAAGGTTCTTATTATTTATACTTTAACTAGTGTGTTTAAGTCCTATAGTTCTTAAACCTATTACTTAAGTCCTATAGTTCTTAATAATTACTACCTTATAGTTTAAAGCTATTCCTAGCTATAATTAGTCTTCTTCCTTATTTTCTATTACTCTATCTTAGTAACTATAGCTCTAAAGGTATAAATTTAATTTATTTTTAACCTTAGCTATACTCTAGTGGTTTTATAGATAGTTTCTTTACTTAATTAATCTTTACTTAATTATTTAGTACTAGATAATTTGATTTTTCTTTCTCTAAGATATAATTAGTTTTTATAGAGTAATATAAACAAAATAAAGAGGTCCTAGTCTTATTACTATAAGCTTATACTAAAATAATTATAGTAATAATAATAGTTAATTACTATCTACTATAGCTAAGATTAACCCACACTTATTACCAGCCTGATTCACCCTCGATTACATAAGCCATTCTTTCCCTTAACAGGTTGCGCCGGCTCGTGGATCAGCCCCTTACCGGCTTAAGGAGATGCACAAGCGCCTGTTTTTGCAAACTTTTTAGCCTGCCCCTTTTAGGTGCCCTTTTAGGTGCGCTTTTAGGTGCCCATCTTGGGCTCGGAAACGAAAAGGGGACATGACTGATGAATTGGATGGATGGTCGAGATTGCTTGGCTGGGAGGATGGATGTTAGTCTTTTAGGATGACGCACGTCAAGAACAAAGCAATGTAAACCATGCGTGCTATAGGCGGTTAGGACAAGGAAATATATATTCAATTCATGTTCGACACTGCTGAATAGTACCGAAGATTTTTTCCGTACGTTCCCCAAGGCATCCTAATTCAACGCAATCCAAAGAGGCATTTTATCCCAAACTGGATGTAGGGGGGTTTTTTTTTTTTTCTAAAGCGGCCTTCACCCCGGGACACAAAGGTCTCTCTTTTTGGGCTGCACACTCCGAACGCCGCCCACAAAGACCTCGAATTCCACGGCCCCCTCTAGTCCCTGTTCTGAAGCAGCAGCGTGGCTCGCAAAAACGACCTTCATCCATCTTCGCCAGTTTCTCAGGGTGGCGCCGACCTCGACGCCATCGTCTGCCTCTATCGGTGCAATCATCTGCCGGGGTCGTCCATACACGGGTCTCTTGAGAAGGGCTATCCGACAGGATATCTGGGTCGACCACACGAGTCCCAAGCTTGGCGTCTTGAGGGCACGATTCGAACGGGCATCGTCCCCCCAGCCGGTGAACCAGCGCTGCTGATGGTCTAGTCGCAGGGCCGGATGCGCGGGGGGGGGTTGGTCGTCGGGAAAAGAAAACGGCAAGGGCATGGGCGACGGCGACGACGACGACGACGGGGTGCTCTGCAGGGTTGGCGCAGGGGGCGGCGCCATGCTTCTCGAGGCAAGGGGACTTTCTTGCGCTACGCCTGTGTGACTTCCTGCGCCGCGTGTGGGAAGCGCTCTCGGTATGGCGGGCGATGCGAACCGGTCGGCGACCTGGTTCGCCACCACGACGGCAACGTGGTGACGGCGTGCCAGGTTTCTGAGCAGGGCGCCTGTGCGGACGAGGGCGGCACTCCGCGCGGCCATGTTGGAGCCGTACGAGGAGCCGCTCCTTTCGAACTCGGCGCGGTAGTTGGCGGCCACGGAGTCGATGACGACGAGTCCGATGTTGTGGCGGGAGAGGAGCACGGGGATCTGATACTCGAGGATGTGGTCCTGGGATTCGAGGTCGGGCGTGGCTGTGCTGAGGATGTTGTCGAGGGAGGGACGGCGGGAGGCATCGACGCCCTGGAGGGTCTGGTTGGAGGAGAGGATCTGGGAGAGACGACGGGTGGCGAGGCCGGACTCGGTGGATATATAGAGAGCCTGCTTGGAGAGGCCATGCGGAGGGGGTAGTTGGACGGCGAGACAGAGCGTCAGGAGGAACTGGGTCTTGCCGGCGCCGGATTCACCCGTGATTTCGGTGATGGAGGAGGTCGGGATGCCGCCGGCGAGGGAGGCGTCGAGGGGGCCATCCAGGGTACTGATGCGAGACGGCGGCGGTGACGGCGCGTCTTCTTCTCCTTCTTCCGGTGATGAATCTTCTGGCGATGAATCTCGTCGCCCCCCGTCTCCCTCCCCAGGCCGCACGCCTCGGCCTCGGTTCACAGCTCGGCGACAGGATCGCTCCAGGGGATGCTCCAGGGGATGCTGGGGTATCAGGTCATCGGACAATGATGCCTGGACGGCGGCTACAAGTCTCTTCAAGTCCAGCAGTGGGAGATGGGTCTGCTTGGCGATATCTGCCGGGTGCAGCGCCAGCAAGTCGGTTGTCGATAGGCGATGCTGCTCGATTGTGGGGAGGAGCGCAGCAAAGGCGGCCTGGGGAAAGGTGGGCAGAATGCTGAGTAAGTCTGTCATGGGCTATGCCATCTCTTGTGTTGTGGGTGAGTGAGGCGCGAGTGACGTGTGAGGTGTGATGTGACGTGAGAATTGTTAATAGATGAGGAACTCACCGACTGCCAGCTACCCTGGACGACGCTAGCATTTACCGACGACACCAGCGACAACCACCGACAACCACCACCCGCCGATCACAAGGTCATGCCCGACCGACGGCGGCGACACAAGGCGACACAAGGTGACACAAGGCGACACAAGGCACACAAGGCACACAAGGGACACACGCATCCATGGCGGCGCGGAGAAATGCACCGTCTTTCACTAGTCGGAGTCTGCTGGCGCGGCGAAATACGTCGAGGTCATTCAGCTTCTGCAAGCCACAATCCACAACCCCCTCGGCAGCAGCTCCAATTTCTCGAGAACCTGTCGATAACTCGTGCGGCTGGTTCGAGGCTGACTGGAAAGCACCCAGGGTCCGGGGGCTTTGATGATTCTCGCCGTGTCGCGAAGCAATGAGGCATCCGTCGGTCCTCGGTCCATGTTATTGCCCTTCAGCCCCACGACATGCGGCTCATCAGGAAGGTCATGTCTTTTTTTGATTCTGATTCTGACTCTGACTCCCCTTTCGCATCTTTTCATCCATCGGCCTTTGTTGAGAGCAGAACAAGTCGAGTGAGTAGTCGCCAACTCACTTCCCAGCCGCCGTCCGACCCGGCTCTCAGTGCTCACACAACCGACAAAGCATTGACAAAGCATCGACAAGAGCATCAGCCATCAGCCATGAAGACGGCTTCTGTCTTGACCGCTGCCCTTGCCGTCATATCAGCAGAAGTTGAGGGCCGCAACCTGGTCGTCAACCAGCCCAGAGCTACCGGCACCGCCGTCCTTCCTGATGATGGTGTTTCTCCAAAGCCCACGTCACCTCCTGGGTTGGATCATCTCCCCCAAGGAGGCATGTTCAGAAGAGCATCCCCTTCCAACACGCTTCTGACCGCCATGATTGCCCCCGACAACACCTGCGGTTGGATCTCAGCCAGTGTTGCTGTCCCCTATACCTGCGGTGCCGGCGCAACTTGCGGTCTGGTCGTGGCTCAGAAAACCTTCTCAGGAGTCGTCATGTGCTTCAACGACGTGGCATACAACTTCCGTTTCGGTTGCATTGATTACGATTCCTACTTCTCGTCCAGCGCTTGCGATCATCTCTGCGCCGAGAACACCCAAGTCATGAAGTGGTACGTGAACTAGATGTGGAACAATTCGTCATGCCTCTTCTTCTTGGCAACCAACATGGCCAATCCGTGGTTTTTTTTTTTTTTTTTCCGAATGACCAAACTTGCCAACTGACAAACCTCCTTCTCCAATAGCACGGAAAGCGCCATGCCATACTGCAACACCATTGGTTTCCCCGGGGGCGTCAAGGACTACTGGTGCAACTCCATCAACTACTCCACGGTCCAGCTTGCCCAGACAACCTGGCGCGGGCAGACGGACGCCAGAATCTACACCAGAATCGTCCAACATCTCACCAGCTCCGCCGTTTTCTTCTCAACGCCTAGAAGCGTGACCGACCTCGCTCCCACGGCCACCAATGCCGAGAACTCTGGCGGTGCTTCCGAGACTGGCGGAGTCGGCGATGGCAACGGCAGCGGCAACGGCAGAGGCAGAAAAACACCAGTCGGCGCCATTGTCGGCGGTGTCGTCGGCGGTGTCGCTGCCATCGGTCTCGGTCTCTCGGCCCTCTTCCTCTTCCTCCGTCGCAAGAAGAGCAAGGCTGCTGGCCAGACGGAGACACCTCCATCAAACCAGTCTCCCATGCAACCCGGTGCCTCCCCAGGCATGCCCATGACCCAGGCATACCACGACCCCAAGTTCAGCGCCTCTCCGCCTCCTCCCCCACAGGAATATCCTCCCCAGCAACAATATCCGCACACGACGCCTCCCCCCCAGGGAGGATACTATCCTCAACAGTCGCTCGGTCCCTCCTCCCCGACGGCCTCACACATGACAGATCCCCGTTTGAGCCACATTGCCACCAGTCCCACGCCCACGCCGGCGAATGCCTCTGCGACGCCGCCCCCTGACCAGCTGCCTCAGCCTCAGCCGCAGCCTCAGCAGCAACAACCCGGCGGTTTTCAGCCTGTGCAAGGCCAACAGCACTACGGACAGCGACCTCATACCCAAGCTCCTCCCTCCCCGGGACCCGTGCACGAAGCCTCCGCCCAAACTGGCGACAACCACCGCGGCCAAATGCACGAGTTGGGCTAGCGTGTCTCTTGGGGGAAGCGTCTCTGGAGTATCAAGAACCCAACATGTATGTAACTGTACAGATTGAGCGTTAGCGATACCATGCAGGGAATGTGGGGACAATGACGCAAATAAGTGGTGTCCCATGAGTCGGAGTTTCTGTGTAAATATTATCTGGTATTCCCGCATCTTTCTCGTAGGTAGGTAGGGGGGATGATGAATCTTTGACGGAGAATATCAATCTTTATACGTCCAAGCTCCGGTCTTGTGTAGACAACCAGTGTTACTCATCTATATCCGTGGTGACGGATCTAGGATGACCCGGGGAGGAAGTCTCAACGTTTAATCTCGACTGCGAGTTGCATGTATCTCCAAAGGGGGTCCAAAGGGGGGTTACGTGTCAGGAAAGGAGGGTGCTCTCGGGCGCTCTCATCCATGCCAACTTGTCAATGCGTCCATTTTCGAGCGCAACTCCTACGTCGATCAAGAACGCTGGGAAAACAACCCGTCAACAGTCAAGCTCTAAACTCATTTCCAGAAAAGACGTACAACGCCGTGACTCATGCCAATGCACACAAGTCCACGCATGGCATGGCATGACCTCATTCCGTCGTCAGCCTCAGCTTCTTGCCTACATCCCTCCGTCTCGCCTGGACGGCAGCTCTCTCGGAAGCCTTGCTCTCGCCTGTGTCGGCATCGGCGTTTCCGTCCCGCGCCTTTAACGCCTGCAACAGCATGCCCGCGTCGAAGAAACCATCTGTTGACGGTAACGTCAATGCCAGCGCCGGAGAAGAGAAGAAAACTTCATCTTGGGAAAAAAAAAAAAAAAAAAGCATTTGTTTTCTCTTCGAGGGAAGGGGGGGAAGACAGTGTGGGATGAGAGGCACTTACAGCCACCTAGTTCGTCGTCGTCACTTCCAAGGGCACTCTCCTCGGTCTGACTTGCCGTCTCCTTGACGGTCGCCATGCTCCTCCCCCCGGTGGTGATGAGTCTGCCGCGAGATTTGAGCCGGCTCGTCTGGTTGGGTCTGGAGGACTCGGCTTCCCTGGCGCGGCTGCTCTTGCTGGTCGACGGCTTTCGATTCGTGATTCTCAAGATGCGTCTGATCTCGAGGAGATAGCTCTCCAGCGTGGCGACGAAGCGCTTCGTCTGCCGGTGCTTGCTGGAGACGCAGATGGAGATGGTGTCGTCCTTGATGATGTACCCGATGCCGAAGCCGTCTCCGGATGTTGGCCCGAAGCCGAATTGTCGGAGCGAGGGGTTTCCGCAGTTGGAAGTGGACAGGACCGTCGTGTTGAGTTTGTCCCACCCGCCGTCGGCGAAGATCAAAGGCAGAGGGTGGTGGTGCGAATCCCGCGTCCGCGAGTTTGTGCCGTCGCCGCGCTCCCCGTCGGGCTTGGCTGATCTTGTCTTCTTGCCCGGACTGCCGGCCGGCGAGGAGCCGCTGCTCATGCTGCCGCTGTCCATCTCGCCGTCGACATGTTTCTGCCAGACACAGAAGAGGGCGTACAGGTGACGATCGCATCCTTCCGCCTTGAGGCACTCCCTGGTCCGGCTCGTGTGCTTCTGACAGGCGCGTTTGAGAGCCTCAATCTTGTGCTCCACGGGGTTGTCGGCCCAGAATGCCTGGACAAAGTCCACCGACTCTGGAGACACGGTGCGCACCGCTTCTGTGCGGCCGTGGAGATAGAACTTCGTCATGGCCGGCTCGTAGGTGCTCTCTACGCGACCGTACAGGCCGTAGTACGCCGCTTGGAAAGCCATCTGGACGAATGCGTCTGGGGACAATCCCATCGAGGTGATGAAGTTCTTGCCGTAGGAGCTGAAGTCGAGACACTGAAACTCGTTTTGCTCGATCAAGTCGGCTAGTCTGGTTTCTGCGAAACGGACGGCAATGCTCAGTTCGGGCATCATGTCCCATTCCAGCTTTCGCGGGGTGGTGTTGACATCACCGAAACTCTCGGCATCTCGTTTGGATGGATCGGGGCTTGTTGACGTCCACAACGTGGGAGCCTGGCCATTGATGGTGCGCGCGAATCGTAAGATGGTGTCGGTGTAGACATCACTGGCGAATCGGAGGACCGTGTGGCCGTCAACGCCAGTGTGCTCAAAGTTGATACCTGCACTTCCGTTCTTGCAGACAATGATCTGCATCTTGTCGTACCACCGATTGGTACACGTTCCAATCTGCACGCCGTTCTTGACCTCGCTTGTGCCACACAACATGTTCTGGCATAGTGCAGCAACGTCCTGGGGCTCCGTGTAATCAAGACAGAGCGCAAAGAGCGCCGAGTCCACAATGTTCAGGCAGTCGGCATTGTTGGACTCGGCGTCTCTGGTCAATACGTCTCTCAGGCCAGACCACGTCTTGCGGTTTTCTGTGCTGAGCACACCGAGCGCGCCCTTGGCAGCTTCTTGGATTGGAGTTTGAGCAGCGTCCTCCGTAATCGTCTGCAAGTTGACGGCAGTGTCCCTTTCCGTCATGATGACGTCTGAATTGTCGTCAAGAACATCAAACCAGTAAATTTGGCCGTGACAGATGACCACGATGTGCTTGGCCCCGGGGTCCTGCACGATCCGGCAGCCATTCTCAGTCGGCACTCGAGCTGTTCCGAACAAACGAGAGAACTGATACATGCACAAGGGCTTACCCTTGACTGTGTCCGGGGGGAGCTCTTCCTTGCGAACTGCCCGGATGAACTCGAGGGCAGAGACCACGAGTGATGCTGCACGGGTGACTTGGTTGTTGCGAGCGGGAGTGGGGTCGTCTTCAAGAAGGAAAAAAGGATTCAGGTTCAGAACCACTGGATTGTCAAAGTTCAAGTACGAGTCGTACCCTACGAGGGAGGGAGGGAACAGAAAGAGTTAGGACAAGCAAGCATGGACATGAGAAGCATGGGGCAGAAAAGTCATTTCACTTACAAAACTGCTCAATGTAACTCGTCTTTCCCTGAGCATACCTCTTTAGCTTCTCTTGCAGATCTGGGCCATCTCCTTCAAGAAAGTCTCTGACGGCGTGCTCTGTTTCAGCTCGTTCCCTAGGAGTTTGCAATGGTTTCAGAGCCTGCAAATACTTGTCACATGTGCTTGCGAGATCTGGGATAGGAAGCTTGGGCAGCTTGTCCTGGCCGGCAAACGTGATGCCACCATCCCTTTGACCATCACCGCTGTTGTCCAGAGGCATTCTTGCGTAGGTGGCGGATAGGTTCGAGGGAATTCGAGGTGCGATGGACGAGATGGGCTCAGGTAGAGTGCGGGGAGTTGCAGATTTTGACAAAGGTTCTGTACGCCTCTCTGCCAACGAATTGGGCGGATCGAAAACACTTGCTTTGGCAGTCATGGTTTGTTAGCCTCGGAATGACGAGTTCTTATTTATACGTTTCGAAAAGTAGAGTGGCGAGACTCTGGTTGCTGATATATTGAGGCCGCGCAGGGCTGTGCGGTAAAAGTAGTGAAAGTCTTGGAGATGATAGGCTGGCATGTCACTCTGGCTCCATGAGGTGAAAATAATGATGACTGTTTTTCAGGATGTCCTTTGAACGCGTACAAAATTGAAGAGTCGCCAATGTATGATTGTTTGTAGAGTAAGAGAGAAAGAAAAAGAGACAAGATTTGAAGGCGACCAGACAGAGTGCGGGAGGAAGAGCAGAAGGGAAACCATGCATCATCAGAGTGTTATGTATGTGTAAATGGCTGCGAGTAGAGTGCCCAGAGCCGGCAGATGGCCGCGGAAGACCGGATGATGTGGGAAAGAAGTGTTCCAACCGGCAAAACATGATGCTACTAGCACCGATTCATCGTCTTCCGTGTGTCCGCATACTGTCGGTTGGAAGATGGGCCATACTTTCAAGCACCGACAGGATGGAGCACGTCCGTCTGCCAAGTAGAACGAACGAACGAACGAACGGAAGACTTTGGACGCTCTTGACCCGGACGGACGACGTGGAGATCGGGAGAAAAGGAAGATGAGAGTGACACAACGACAATCTTTCAACAAGATTTCCGATACGCATGTGGTACTCACAGTAGATGGAGTGACTGACGAGGTATCACCAGTGCGATTGGTATGCCGGAATGGAAGCAAAGATGGAAGCCAGTCGTGACTCGTGAGCGTCTTTCTTGTGAGCAAGGGTCTCAGCCCCGCCCGAACTGGAGATTGATGAAGGAGGTCGTGAGATGGAGAAGAGATTGCTCAAAGTAAGAAGACAGCGCAGAGCCGAGTGACGGAACGTCAAGGACGTGAGAGACGCGGAGCTCGAAGCGTCGTCTGGTGGAATATCGTGTGAAGCACTCCATCAGTCCTGGCCTGGAGTTGACGGACTATTCCGGGGTTGGCGGGGTGCGGGGAGGGGTGCGGGGACTGTCAACAGCTGCAATTGGCTGCTTCAATAAGCCGACAGCTGACAGCGGAGAGTGGGTGGCTCACTGTGAGTGACGGGTTGTTCACATACATGCAACAACTAGTTCGTGTGCCACATAAGCTGGGGAGAGATGGGGTACTCCGTACACTACGATAGTCTTCATGTACATATGTAAGGGCGGCATGGTGGGCGCAGAAGACTCGAGGCACTTCTTTGACGGACTTTCTGACAGGAGTGGAGAAGATCTCTTTTGGTATCTGCAAATTATTAAGACAGAGCTTGCCCTTATATATAGCAGCTTATGTAGCTAGCCTTATGCCCTTGTTAGTCAGTATCACAGGAATCCTAATATCAGGTCAAGTATCTGATCTGTCAAAGGAAGAGAGGAAACAGAAGGAACAAAGGGAATATGGCGCCTAATGCGCGATAATAAAGGAAAAGGGATTGATTGGCGGCCACGCGACTTCGGGCCGCGGCCGTGCGGGCGGGCCTGCAATTAAAGCCGATACCTACTAGTAGGCTTTGATAATATGTTGAGACCGGAGAATAATAATCATATTATTCCATTCTAGTCTGCAGAAGAAAGGGTCTGTGGGCTGGCCACGTGACAAGATGCCACCTTGCCCTATCGCGCGGGCCGACTTTTTGCCAGGCCATATTTGCGGCTGCGCAACGCGATTGATATCATGCTTGTTCTAACAATAAGTAAAATTAGGAATATATTTAATTATATAGAAATACATATAGAGGTGCGTCTTTTGCTTTTGGCCTAGTTACTACTAGGTTTTCAAAAATCCATTGCTGCGTGCTTACGTACTCCGGAGTAAGACCACATAGATAGGGTCTTTACCACCCATAACAAATAGCCGACCCGACGGACCGGCTCGACGAATCGTCCTCAGCCGGCCCCACTCACAGCATTTGCCAAGGGACGAAGCCGGTTGGCCAGAGAGGAAAAACTGCCGCAGTCTATCACAGCCACATTCGGCAAGGAACACGGGCACTCGCGCTCGCAATTGAACTCGCAATGGAAGTGATTGGAGAATATCGTTGCGAATCAATGTCTTTGTCGTCATCAGCAGGCGTATCCGACTCCAGTCCCATCGCTTGGAGATGATATTTTTGAATGAATATCTCGGCATCTCGAACTGCAGCCTTGACATGTGCGGAATAACTTTGCGAGCCCTGCATGGTGCGAACGGGCACGGAGTAAATTTTGGCTCTTTGTACTCCGTAGTAAGCTTCGTCTTGTATCTTGGATACTCCGTAGGATGGAGCCTTTTCACTATGTAGGAATAGCAGAATGACATATAGTGGGCATATGGTGGGCATATGGTTACTATTATGCCCACCACGAAGTATATGTATGTACCGCTATATGCCACTATGTCTGACTATGTTATAGGGCATATACTACATATAGCCCCTACATATAGCTCCTTGACTTGCTTCCGACCCGATCCGACCGACTGGCCAAGTAACCGAGTAGCTGACTGACTGACTGACTGATTGACTGACTGACTACAAGTGTGCATTCGCACGAACTTACTAATACATCATAGCCTTTCATATATGCTTAGCATGTGCAGCTAATTAGGATTCAGAGGCTTCACCCTGGTCCCTGGATATCACAAGACGAACTTTGCTATTGTGCAGTCCGTAGAGCCTAGATTTACTGTAGCCCCAGTGCGCACATACATAGATGGTTCTCGTCCCTCAGGCGTGATCCACGGAACGTTGCAAACTACATATGAGCTTTGTCAGCGCGCCCCTGGCTAGCGAGGTACATGAAATTCGGGGACTACGCCAAGATACGACGTCGGGGCGCGGCACGAGTAATGCACGGACGGACCAGACTCGTCCGGATGCTATAGCCCAGGACCGGAATCACACGCCATTGGCTAGAACATGTGCTGGATCATTGTAGACCCCGACAAGAGTCTTCTTTTTTTTTTTTTTTTCATCCTGCCGAGATTCGAGTTTTTCATAGAAGCTACTGGCATATGCCGATGAAAAAACGAGGAAGAGAAAAAAAAAAGTCTATATAAACAAAAGCCCTCCCCCGGGTGCCGTCCGCTCGTCTCACAACATGGCATCAAAGATCATCGTTCAGGACCCATCATGAAGTCAACCGCTTTTTTGTTGCTTTTCCTACAACTGGCCCTTCTAAGCATGGGCTCAGAAGCTTACGTCCCTCCTTGGGACCAATTCATTCCCCTCGGCGACAAATGTGGTTTCTTCATCGGGGGACCGCTCCGGAAAGATATCGCGGGGGTCTGTTGGCACGACGGAAAATTAGTCAAGTCGGCGCTCAATCTGAATAGCTGCCTCGGCAATTTTGACGGCGTGTTGACGCCAGAACGAGAGTATGTTCTTCCCCGACGGATCGGCACGTTCTCGAAGGAAGAGCGCCTTGTTGTAACATGCTGGTGTGGTTTTGCTAATCATATTTGTCAAAAAAAAAAATTTAGTGGCAATTATTCGGAAACCTGCAATACCACATTGGCCTATTTTGAAGACCGAGTTTATAGATGCAATTGCCTAAATATCAATGGCAACTGGGTGCATTCTTCCTACAACTTCGGTTAGTCTCCCCACACACGACAATCATAAAGAATTGCTAGGCTGATTTGGAGGACCACCTCTGCGGTGACAGAACTACTCCTCACAAGCGAAAGCGGCGTCGTAAAATGTCGTGAAATTCGTGGAAAATACACACATCCTTACCAGTGAAATAGGCGTCATACGATGTCATGGCGTTTGTGGAAATTCTGCAATGTTGGAAGTAGGAGATTCTCACACGTTGCGGTCACTTGGTTCATTACAAAGAGGGGGGTCAAAAAGTTTAAAAAAATTTGAGAGAGATAATATAATACGTGCTGTAATAAGAAGAATACTACTCTATTAAAGAAACACATTGTTCTTATTGTGGTTAAAAGAAGTCCAAGCTTGCATGTATACTTACCTAGTCTATCATCTACACAAGTCATGGATGAAGCTCCATGGCTTCCATCACTTTTTCCTCTGCCCCTTGATGATCCATGAGACTTCCCCTCCCCCCAAAACCCGGGCCTGCATGCCAGTCTCCCAGTACGGACGGGTTTCCTCTCTCAATCTACATATTCGGTGTTCCTGACGAGCTTGATGATGCAAGTGTAGGGCCTTGCGTCATGGTTCTTGAAGACGACGTCGTTGTACCGTCCATATGTTTCATGGAGAACGACGGCCATCTGACCTCCATCTTCGCCACAGCCAATCAATGCCGCTTTCTTCTGATCCTCGGATGCGTTCTTGCCTCCGTCAATAGCATTCGCAATGTCCAGGAGTGACGTGGCTGATGTTATTCTAGGGTCGACCTGGTCGGCCATTACTTTGACCGACATGGTTTCGATGAGGCCGATGGGTAGCTCGACGCGGCTTGGGCCTTTGGGCAGTATATTGATTGATGCTGGTTTGCCCTTGTTGCGCATCCAACGGTAACGGAGATCGTCGGCGGCGTACTTGATGTGCTGGACTGTCAGATTTTGGGACGTTGTGCCTCCGGTGTAGCAAAGCTTGATGCCGGGGGTCATGGCCGTGGCCCCAGGTATTAGTGATGAGGCGATTGCAAAGGCGGCGAGTGCAACTGCAGACGTTGTGATTCTGTTGAGAAACATGCTGCCGGGATGATGTGACTTTGGGATGGCAACAACGAGATGGTCAGGATCTTTTAGGGAATCAGGGTCCAAGTCACCGTGAGTGAGCCTTGCCATCATTGATTTTATATGCCATGATAATGAGGGTATACCCGTGCTTCTAGACCCCAATCCCTTGGGTCCGGACCCGTCGGGGTCCTCCTCGCTTACTCACAAGTTACAACATACAATGCCCCTGTCTAGGCCTGGATCCAGTCGTTAGTCCCGGCGTTTCTTCAACACTCCACATGTTGATTATGTACTATCCGGTGCCTCTCTTCCAGAACAAGAAGAAGAAGCAAAAGTGGATGCGAAACCAAAAGCACGCAATCCGGCCCAGAAGACAACTTTCCCCCTTCCCCCCGCCGGACAATCGCACGTAGTTTCGGGGACAGGAACACACGGCGGCATTCACTTTGTTCTTTTTTTGCTCATTCACGGCGACCCTTTTATCGTCGTCGTCTTCATCTTCATCATCATCATCATCCCTGCATGATTCCTGCAGTCTCATCATGTCAGACAAGCCTCACCTGACGGCCGACTCGGACGGCCCTCGCGATCGGCAACGCGTCGAGACCGAGGACGGCGCCCACTTCCGCGACTCGGACCACCTGAAGCGGTCCTTGTCCGCGCGCCAGGTGCAGATGATTGCCATCGGGGGCACCATAGGCAGCGGTCTCTTCCTCGGCTCGTCCAAGTCCCTGGTGGGGGCCATCGTCTTCATCACGATGCTCTCGCTCGGCGAGATGGCGGCCTTTATCCCCGTCGCGGGCAGCTTCTGCTCCTTTGCCGGCCGCTTCGTCGACGACGCCTTCGGCTTCGCCCTCACGTGGAACTACTGGTTCAACGACGCCGTCTCCATGGCATCGGACCTGGTCGCCGTCCAGCTGCTGCTGCAGTTCTGGACCGACCAGTTCCCCGGCTGGGCGCTCAGCCTCATGTTCTGGGTCGTCCTGATTGCCGCCAACATGGCCACTGTGAGGACCTACGGCGAGCTGGAGTACTGGCTCAGTCTGCTCAAGGTCGTGACCATAATCGTGATTTTTTTTTTTCTTCTTCTTCTCTGAAAATCTGACTTTTCGACGTCCCCCTGACGGAAAGGGAAAAAAAAAAAAAAAAAAAAAGGTCTTTATTATCGTGGGCATCGCGGTCAACTGTGGCGGCAACCGACAAGGCCACTACATTGGCGGCGAGAACTGGCATATCCCTGGCAGCCCGTTTGTCGGGGGGGTCGGCGGCTTTGCGTCGGTGTTTGTCACGGCCTCGTTCGCCTGTAAGTTCGGCCTTGACATGAGGCCCCTCTTGATGTGAATGTACGTCTATTATCTCATCTGTTGATTCGACTGACACGAGCCTGGCACCCGCCCTCGCAGACGGCGGCACTGAAAGCCTCGGGGTGACTGCGGGAGAAACGAAGCATCCCGCCAAGACAATGCCAAGAGTCGTCAAGAATGTTTTTCTGGCGAATCCTCCTCTTCTTGTAAGTCAAAAGGAACATGGCGCTTGCTGACGTGACTTCGTGTGCTGACGGACGGCCAGCGTCCTCTCCGTTCTTCTCATCGGCCTCAACGTCCCCTACAACTACCCCGGGCTCAACACCAAGGACACCAAGACGTCGCCGTTCACAATCGTCTTCGAGATGGCTGGTGCCGGCGCCGCGGCGAGCGTCATCAACGCCGTCATCCTCACCAGCCTCCTGTCCGCCAGCAACCACGCGCTGTTCGCCGGCGTGCGGCTGCTCTACACGCTCGGCATCGAGGGCCACGCGCCACGAGTCTTCGCCAGGCTCAACAGAAACCGGATTCCGTGGGTGGCAGTCCTTGCCACGGGCTTCGTTTCGGGGCTTTGCTTCGCGTCCAGCTTCATCAAGGCCGGCCAGCTCTGGACATGGCTGCAAAAGTGAGTTGCCACTCACTACTCTCTCAAATCTTGCCCCCCCCCCCCCAAAAAAAAGCCTGTACAGTGATTCCATTCTTTACTGATGGATTCTTTTCTCTTTCTTCCCCCCCAGCCTCGTCGGTGTCTCAAACCAACTCAGCTGGATCGCCATCGGCATCGCCTCGATCCGATTCCGTGCCGGCCTCGAGCGCCAAGGCAGAACTCACCTCCTCCCCTTCAAGAACTGGACGTACCCCTACGGGCCGTGGGCAGCCGTCTTCCTCAACGGCTTTCTCGTCCTGGTCCAGGGATGGACGTGCTTCAGCCCCAGCTTCGACCCCGTCAGCTTCGTGAGCTTCTACATTGAGCTGCCCGTCATGCTCGCCATGTACGTGGCGTGGAAGCTCTACAAGCGCACCAAGTTTGTCAAGCTGGACGAGATGGACCTCGTCACGAACGTGTACACTGCCGATGACGAGGAGCCCGAGAAGAAGAAGGGGTGCCGGTCTAGGGCGAGAAACGTTCTCTGTTGGTTGTTCTGAGTTTGTGTGCTTGGGATTCGCACAGCAGTAGGTGCAGCACTCCCCCCTTCCGACTACAATGGAACAAGACCGCGACAAAGCACAGCCGACGAGTTTTCCCAAGTTGACCCTGCGCCCACCTCGCACGCGATGCTGCTCCCCGCGACACCTCCCGCCCGAGCTTCCGTGTCCGATGCCGTGCAGGCGAGGAACCGGAACCCAATCTTGACAAGAAGCCAGGGAGGGTCGGGGATATTTGGCTTGGCTTGGCTTGGCTTGGCTTGGCTTGGCTTGTTGTTTCTCACTTGTTTTGCTTGGATGGACTGAAAGACTACTTGGGTATATTTTATTCCTTGGATATACCGAGCAACGTGACAAAGGCCTTCATTCGCTGCGGACGTGACTGTATATTTCTCTCTGCTCGTGTATTGTGCACTACTTGTGTACCCTGTACAGTTTGTCGGCTTTCCTCCTTGGTCAACACGTGGGAAATTGGCCAAGTACACTAGCATGCATCGCTGTTTCAACTGAAATATAACGCTTCCTTATTCGAAACACCCGAGTTTCCCACAATATTCATGTGCACATGTCATTATATCTATCCATCGTGAATATGTTCGCTTTCTACATCGTAGTCCGATTGCATCGTTTGCACCCTGTCGTGGCCGGATCAGAGAGAGATCCACTGAAGCTTCATGTGCAGGTCAGAGATTGAAGATGAAAGATTCAAGCTCTTCTGATAAGCCGTGGGTGTACCGTCGCCATCTTGCCGCGGCTTCTTCTTGTTGTTTTTGTTGTTGCCAAAGATGGAATTGGGCTGTTTGTGGTATGTGAAGTTTTGTTGTTTTCGGCTTTCGGCCTCGCAATGAGCTCATCGGGATCCGCCGGGGTTGATGAAGCCCAAATTCAGACTCTCGTAATTCCACATTGTCGCCAACTCGCCGAGCTCGAGCTCAGATATTGGACCAAAATTGACGCTGTGATAGAGCTCATCTGATGGTGGTGTCATGTTGATGTAACTATGTGGAAAGCCACCATGGGACATGTTCATATCCATTCCGCTCGTTGGGTGCATCATCATGGAACCGTTGACTCCTGGCGTCATTGCAGTGGGGTGTGCGTACAGGAGCGTTCGATCGGCATAATGGCCCGGAGATGCAGACTGGGATGCAGGCAAGTGGTAGACCAGAGGGTCACTTGGAGGCGTTGTGTACGACAAGCTTGATTCAGCAGTACCAGGATCGCTTGCCACGGCCAACTCAGCCTGGCTCATAATTGGAGGTGTTAGGGCAGGAGGGTCCTTGGATTTCTCTCGATTGGGATCGCATCGTTGACTCGGCGCCGAAGGTCGCGCGATTCGTTGTGCAACTTTGACGAGCACCTCATAGGATGTCCTGGCCGTCTTTGTAACCGTGTTCAGTCGCTTCAGCATGTCTACAGCCCTGTCAATTGCATCAGAAATGTCCTTCTGCCGGGGTATACTCCAGTCTTGGTCATGCATGAGAGCTGAGCACAGAAGGGCAGCGGTGTCGAATATGCAGAAAAGTACGAAGTGGAATCTAGCATCTCGGGGATAAACATGATCGAAGA
Source organism: Epichloe typhina subsp. poae (assembly GCA_030389615.1). Classification (NCBI taxonomy): domain Eukaryota; kingdom Fungi; phylum Ascomycota; class Sordariomycetes; order Hypocreales; family Clavicipitaceae; genus Epichloe; species Epichloe typhina. The sequence continues at coordinate 1,754,966 of CP098317.1, read as the reverse complement.
AATCGTGCAGAGAATGTATAAGCCTTAGTGCATAGTCGATACCGTCACTCCGGATTTTGAGCTCGTCAGCCGGTGAATGTGCCGAAGTTGACTTGGCAAGATATGCTCTCATCGGATCGAGAACCATCGAGAGAGCTGTTGTTTGTAAATAAAATCGGTGCAAGACAATCCAAGGTCGCGACGCGTCGTTGCTCTTATCGGGACGACTAAAGTCATAAGTGGGTGGGAAGCTGCGCATCCATGTTTCGACAATCATTTGATATGCCTGGACGTCAGCTGGTCGAACAACGGTTTTCGCGTTGCCAAAACGCTTGGACAGATGGCCGATCAACTCTGACTGAAGCTTCATATGCAGGAGTGGGGAAGGTGAGTAGCCTTCGAGGGTGAGGCATGGAAGACCGACGTCACAATCGGAACGATCAATAATCACTGGTCTGGATAACAGAGCAGAAATCTGCCTGTTGCGTTTGGAGCCATCGTCAGTTGGCGGCTGCGATGAAGCCCCAGCTCAATAACATGGACTTGAAAGACTTACCAGTCCCACGTGTTGAGAACACACCAGACTCTCCTGCGCATTTCACGATCAAAGTCTGCTATGGGTCCAGTAGCAGTTTCCTGGTGAATGCCCAACTCTTGGGCTTCTCGAATCGCGGCGCTGAGAACATGCCAACATTCAACGAGCCTAGCTTCCGATTTATACCAGTAACAGGAGTGCAGGAGTGACTGGACATTGAGCAAATGATTGCTCCCGACAGGAATGACGCTCTGCAGTTCCCGAGCCGCATTGTGATATTGTTCGGTGCGTTTTTGAGTGCTCTGGCCCAAGTCCGTCTCAAGCTTTCGTTGGAGCTCGACATTGGTGTATTGCGTGGAACAGGCGCACACTGTGAGCAGTAGACAAGTCCATTGCAGTCCGAGAGGCTGATCTTCTGATCGCAACGACCACCATGTCCGGTATTCTTCTATGAATGAGGGTGGGTAGAGGATGTAATAATGAAAATTGACGTCGTTGAGAAAGTTTTGCACCATTGCATCTGTAGAAACTGGTCAGCTTCTCCCCAGGAGAATGCTTTCTTTTCCTGGCCCCACCACATCTGGGCAAGTCATGGAATCCTACCTACCAGTATATGGCCGGGGAGGAAGCAATTGCAAGGCGCGCTTGAGTTGAGGACATGAAGCCACGTCCATGTAATGTTGTTTGTACGTTTTTGGTGTCGTCTTTGTTTTGCGCTACCGGAATGTTTTGGTCAGCCCCTGTCGAGTCAAACCAATTCCATGTTTGAGTTGATCTGGTCTGATATTTCTGATGAAACATCGCCGACGGTACCTACCGTAGAACGAGAACCAAGACCGGCAAAAAGATGGGAAGCCGTGTAGCCCAACGATTCAAAGTCGCAATCGACATCGTCCCATGAAGTAGACTCTGTAGCATCTGTGCTATCGTCTTGGCCCAGTTGGCGCTTTCGGTTCATAGCTTGTCGTGAGGCATTCTCAGGGCCGGCCTGGCTGCTACTCTGAATAAAGCAGCATTTGTCGGCGACCTTGCGCTTCTGACAGTGATTGCAGGGCCATTCTCGATTACACTGATGCACACATGAAGTTAGTTGTAACAATTCCAGACAGAAAAGAGTCTCCATCCCAAGACATCTGACAGCGAGCAAGCGATTGCGAAGCTGTAGTTGTTATGAGAAGAGGGAATTCCAAGTTCGGGATATTGGGACTACTGGCAATACCTTTTGTTTGCGACGTTGGCACTCTGTGCAGGCCGAACGATGCTTTGTGCCATCATTGGGGCTCTGGCTCATCGCGAACCGGCGTCGGGATGGCGTTGCTGAAGCAAATGAGGTTGATGTTGGCCTTTTTTAACAATGTCGAGATGTCGGGTCGATCGGGAGAAACATGTGCTGCACCACGCCCCGAAATCTCCTGATGGACAGTGAGAGCGGAGGAAAGGTCAACTGGTTTGAAGTTGAAGGATTTGACGGTCCAACATGAGAAGTCGGGCGACTGGCGTGTCGAACCCTTAGCGGTAGAGCCGGTGAGTTGAGCGAGTCTGAAAGACGGTCCGTGACAAACCGGCGTGAATGTTGTGTTGCTATGTATGCGCTGCTGTTGGCCCTCGGCGGCGTGGACATTGGAGATGTCAGCACGTCAATATCATTCGCTGTCTGCACTGCACTGCTCCCACTGCTCCTCCCGCGCAACTCCCGTCGCCTACAAGTCAAACGTCGTCGTTTCTTTTTTGCTGTCCTCGCCTAGGCTCAAGCCGCAGGGGTCCTGGTCGCCGTCGACGTCGGTAGGATGCGAATGACCAGGCAGCTGTCGCTATTTGGAATCAACAGCACTTGCCGTGGAGAGGCTATGAGCCGACGACGTTGGAGCGTGGGAACAGGCAGATTGTAAGCAAAAAAGCCACGAGGAAAAAAAAAACCGGCGTTTACCGAGCGTCAGCTCAGCTAAAATTAGCAGGTCTGGTTTTAATGGTTAGTTTATGAGTGGTTCGCATCCATCGGTCAAGGAGGAGCGGGGTTGTTCATGACTGATGACTACATTGAGACGTTGAGACTCGAGAGGGTGGGTGGGCCGAGTCGACGAGGAAAGCTTGACGGAGCAAAACCTGCCCGAGTCAACAGCCAACAGCCAAGGGCAGTTCTTTCCGTCCTGCTGGCCCAATCCAACATTAATTACTCCGTAAATTTTTCAAAGCCAGCTCACGCAAGCCCATGCATGTCCAGGCCTCTTCTTGCGAACAGATTGACTGACATGCGATCATCTGTACTGCTAGCCCTTGAACGCCGCCTACTTGGTACAAATCCACCACTGTTTTTCAATCGTTCTGCACCCAAGTCACAGCAGGCAGATTCATGTGGCCAAGGATTCGGCCTAGACGACAAGCAGACTGACATGCTCTGGAGTCTAGAAGCCTTTGTACATACATAGAATCGTGGCGCTTAGTCATGGAGCCGCCCATTTGGCCCCGTCCTGCCTACTATGTACATATGTAGTCGTAGAGGGTGGAGCTATCAGGGATCTTATCGTGGTTCGTTCTTGCCTCTTTGGCTTCATGTTTCCCTCTTCCTCGCCTGCCACGCCACAGTTGCACGAAAAGCTGAAGTCACATGCACCCCTCCCCCCTCCCCAGCACAAAAGCACCACCCACAGCACCTCGTTACTTGTTATCGGTGAATCCAAGACTCCAAACGCAAATGATGACCTGCAACGGGCCGCTCTGGAACGGCGGCCATGTCTCAACAGCCTCCGCGCTCACTAATCCAAAGCGTTTTCACTTTACCTAAACAGCTCGTGGTCCATTTTACTTGCTTCGTAGCCCTACACACTACGCGTGTGAGAGGGGGCTTTGAACAGCCGGCGCCAAAGCAATAGCTACAAGCCTTCTTTCTCTTGATCCGCTAACACACATGCAACTTGGAAGCCCTTGCGGTCGTCTTCGCCATTACACCAGTTGTGTTTAAATGTCTCATGCCAATTGCAAAACATCCTGCGCCCTCATCAAAGCAACTACTTGATCTCACAAAAATCTATACGGCTGAAATGAAATATGGTGCTGAGAACTGCGAGGTCCTTGAGACAAAGCTCCTGATTTTCCAAGGAAGTGCAAGATGCTGGGCATCACCCAGCGGCAAGCAGGTCATGCCTTTGATATCATGCTCAAAGGCAGACCCCTTCGATACTATCTTGAAAGCCTCTCTACCCCAGGAGACCCTCAAGACCTTCAGACTCTTGTCACCCGGTTGAAGCAAAAGTTTGAGACGGATGACACTCGGCTATCCCGGATCAAATGTCAGCGCCACAATCCAGTACGACTTGCCGACGATGGGAGAGTGAAAGGTGCGGCGAACCAGCAGCTTGGAAAACCGGTTTACCGAGTCGCAGAGGAGTCGGACAGACTGGGTAAGAAACCTGGAACTTGGATTATATGTCGAGCAAGCCAGGCATGACTTTGTGTATCTTTGCGTTGCACAACAGGTCCTGGTGCCAGTGCTGCTCTCAGACTAGACCCGGCGACAGACGCATCTCTGCTTGGGTCATGAACAGCTTGGCCGCCTTCTTCTCCGTTGCGTGGGATCAGCGAATGAGGTACCCAAGGCCATCCTCCCGCCCAGCCACCCGCCATCACCCTCTGTGCCACCCTGAAAAGCGGGAGGCGGCTTTCCCAATTGCTGAGTAACGCCGCCACCAGCGTGTGGACGGACTCGTTTGCAGAGAGCTAGAAGCCTGTCTGTCGCAGCCATCCATCGGCAATCCTCCAAACAATGGCGGCCCGACGTCCCGTCAACGAATCACTCCGGGTAATTGACTGCCAGACCTGGCTGGTGGGCGACAGACTCCTCCTCTTCCGCTCCTCCACAACCTCGCCTGGCTACCTCTGGAGCGATGGCCATGGCTCATTTTACAGCGTTTCCGAAGCGCCCGGAACACCACCGGCATCTCAGCCTCTGTCGACCACGTCCTCAGACCCGATACGACTGGTCTACGACGCCGGCGGCGTCTCTGCTGTCTGGGAAATCGCGAATGCCTTCCTCAAGGTCAAGGTTTCCAACTCACCGAGCACGACACGGGAACATGTCACACTAGCCGGTGTCAAGGCCATACCGCCCAGTTTCGCCATTCCGGATGTTCTCTATCACGGCGAATGGGCCGGCCGGCACTACCTTTTTTTATCCAAAGTACCCGGGCAGACCCTCGCCGATGCGTGGCCAACCATGGATGAGGTCACAAAGTGTCACTACGTGGACCGCGTCGTGGATATTTGCGATGAATTAGGAAAACTTCAGGCCAAGCACATTGGCGGTCTTGATGGGAACCAGCTCCTCGACCCGCTGCTTATCAAACGTGGCGAGGAGGAGGACTTCAGTCACGAGAACCTGCTGAAGAGTTGCGCGGAATTAGGCATGGACTGCTCTGCTTTCATCTTTTCTCACTGCGACTTGGGCCCGGGAAATCTCATTATTGATGGTGACGGTTCGCTTGGCATTATTGACTGGGAGATGGCTGGGTTTGTCCCTAAGGACTGGATCAGGACCAGGTTTTGTATCTCGGGGGGATTGGATCTGCCCGGCACTGGTGACGAACGAGTAGATTGGAGACGGCGGGTGCAGAGACGGCTGTCAACGAGAGGCTATGTTGAAATCGCCGATGAATGGATGACTTGGTGGAAAGGGGAATAGAGGTCCATTGGGCAGTGCCTGTATTGTATATTCACTTGCGCCACTCCGAAAAGCCTAGAGCTACATTATCCTCCACTTTTTGTGTGTTGCTTGCGGTCCTATGACGAAATTTCACCTAGGGCCTGGATGAGTACCTTGTCTCGGTGACGAGGCTATAAATATGAATGGAAACCTACTCGATGAGGATATTTATTTGACAACCGTAGGGATGTCCTTGCCGCAAGGTTTGCCATCCTTAGTCCCAGCACAGGTGGTAGCCCCAGAGATGTTGTATCCACAATGGGAGCAGTTAACTGAGTCGAGTAGCTCAAAAGAAGTGAAGGCTGCCATGATGGATGGAAAGGTGAAGCCAGCAAAGTAGGTCACAGATGGGTAATTGCAATGTTGGAGGTAATGGCAGATGAAGTGGATGAATGATTGATGATGACAAAAGAGCGGGTTTTTCTTTCTTTTGAACAGCGCGAGCTCAGCTCTTAAATGGCTCGAATTCTAGGACACAAGTATAGGAATATAAGATATGGCTTGCATTTGATCCGCTCTTGATTGACCTAGTTTGTCTCAGCCTGCAGGCTGGGCAGCAGACGGACTGGGTTGCACTGGGTTGCTTGCATACCCTTAATCCCAACCGTTGGTGGTGTCATTTGCTTGGGGCGGCTTGTTAACATCTGGAACCTCGCATTTGCTCTCTCAGCTCCCACCAGAGGCACCCCAATCATGCCCACTTCGGGTCGCACCTTGGATCGACTTCACTCATGCATGCCACCGGTGAGGAGAGGAGGGGCCTTTCTCTCCCTACAAACCCCGACGCTGGCGAGGGTTCAAACGCTCGCCGATTCGGACACGCTCTCGGAGCAAGCAACCCGACAGCAACACAAGGCATCGAGACGATGGCAGTGACGACGAAGACGGGGCCGCCTCCTTCCCCCACTCCGGCACGAAAGGAGGCCGGCAGCATGGCCAGACGAAACAGCAGAATATACAGGATCGTCCATTCTGCACTCCGCAATGCCTCTTGGGATGGGCGAACGGTTGGCCAATTGATAAAACACTGCCAAGATTTCCAAGATGAATTGAAGTATCCAATGAGTATGGAGCCCGTGGTGGCTCATCCCTATTTCCCGGTACATTAAGCAATGCTCTGGGGGCCTGTTCATTTCTAGTCACCATTGTTTCGTCCCAAATCCCGCCTCACTCGCCAAACGCGCGATCCCACAGGTCTTTTCTGGTTTCCGCTTAAAGTCTCTATCCACGGCACAGTCGATGAATCGCCGGTATACGCTCGGCCAGCCTGCGCGGTGCAATCGAGGGCCTCGGCCTCAGTCTCATCATCGCTGGTCTCTCCATCTGACATGTGGAGATCCTTGTCCGCCGCATCATCCTGTTCCGCCCTCTCGTACAAGTCCTCTGTATACGCCCAATGCGGGCTATCGAAGTTTCCGTGCACGAGAACAATTTTCCTGCCTTGTGATCGTATTCGCTCAAGAGTTGCCGTCGATAACGGCGTGATGACCTGGAGAGACTTGTTCTTCGTGTCGACGGCTCGAATGAGTGCCAGTCCAATGGTGTGGCTGTATCGAGGATCGAGAGTCCCATCTGTTGAGTTGACGATGAACGGCAACCCTTCTGGAGTCCTGCAAATCTCGACATCTTTTTCTGCTTCACCTTGAACAGTGGAAATGGTCTTGTCGATTTCCTGAAATGCTGTGGATTCTTCAATTTCCACGATGGCAAGTACGGCCCCGTTGATAGACGCTGCTAGTAGTTCTGGTGGTGTTTGGCAGTCGTAGCACAGAATACCCATGATATCTTGGTTTTCACCCTCGTATCGCACTACGTAGGGTCTCGTGTGAGAAAGAGGCTGGGCAGCCCATTTCATAGACGAGGTCGTCGCTGCTTTGTTATCGGGTTGTACTTGCGAGTGAAAATACGACATCATTTGCATAGACCGAAAGTGTGCAGATGTGCGTGACATGAACTCTGACGGTTGTGAGGGCAGTGTGCTGAATTGGTGCTTGGTGGCCGCTTCGAGAGCTTCAACAACGTCAGCAGGGCCGTCTTCGGACATGTAGATGACCTCAGCTGGTCGCAGTCTCGTAATCAGGGCAACTAGGAGATCTAGACCTGTGCCGAGTATCCAGCCGGGAGTATTGATGATCAATGGGCATTTGCGATGGTGGCGCTGATAAAACTCGTACAGGTCGATGGCACATGCTATAAAGAGGTCGGGGGACGAGGCAGGGGTGACTGCGGCCAGTGTATGACAACGGACAGTGGTATTTCCAGGGTCATCGAAGGAGGTGTGAGTGAATGGCACCCCGAGATTCGGCCTTGACACCCGTATCAAAGACACTGTCCCTGGAGGCGCAAATTCGGGCTGTCCAGGGTCAAGATCAAGTACAATTACTGCCTTCGAGTCTTGTTGATACGAAGTCAAAAGGCGGTTTGTGAGCAACCTTGCAAAGGTAGACTTTCCTGCAGACTTGGGGCCACAGATAAACCCCGAATACTGGTGGCCAGAACGTGTTGTGGGCTCGACAGAGGCGAGTAGCTTGTTCCACTCTGGCGGGGAGACCAACTCATGAATAACACGTCTCTTAGGACCATCAGACGAGTCATTAATCTGCAATTGGGTCAGGGATTATGGTACAGACTCTGTCAACTTTTGAGCACATACAAAACGAAACGATTTGCCGGCGCTGCTGTCGGCCTCGACGGGCTCATTCCACAATCTTCTAAGTAACGGCGACAGACGCCCCAGTTTCTTCAGATGAACAGAGTTCCCATCGTTGTGGAACTGCAGTTCACAGTTTTGTGTAGTTCGTATGACCGGTATGGCTAAGCAGTGAGGAGCATGAACCCAAAAGATGCTCTCGGAAGACCGCAACGTCGCGCCAGCAACAGTGACCTCACCAGCCACAACACGGATACCAAAACTTCCAAGTACGATGAATCTCTAACATACATAGTCAATAGAGAGACCCCAGGCTTTATTCCGTCGTTTGAAAAGATCGAGACCTCACCTCACCAGCGTCCAAGCTCACTTCCAGGCTGCCATCGGCTATGGTACGGTGCTTGACCTTTGACAGTAGAAAAGACGAATAACTTATATTATGAGGCTGGGAAGATATCACTGGAGATTTGATATCAGTAGCTAAGCTGTCGATTTCCGGGCTTCATGCGCTTCATTAGACTTCAAAGCTCTCCTTGCGGGGATGAGGGCTTTGTTTCTCACCTTTCACCCAGAGGCGTTGGTGAGCCGCTGGGTCGATTGCCATCATTGCGGCGGAGACAAGCATGTTTCGCACTTTTCTTGGCCGATGGAGTTGGCCCTTTGCTTTTGTTGGGTTTCAGAGATTGAAGAGCGCTGAACGAGTTTGTATTTGGAGTCATTAGCTCCGGTGAGCTGGCTTGGCTTTGTACGGCAGATACACCTTGCCGTCGACGGGCTGCAATTGCGCTGACCGCGCTGATCGGGGCTTTACATGACACATTAGCATGTTCTCTACAAATGAGAAATGGGACAACAAACGTACACTGGGGTGGAAGTTCGCCTTCCAGCTTCCGACGTTTACTGGATGACATGATGCGTTTCGGGATGTCTTGCGACGGGACCATGATGACCTTCATAACTTGAAGTACTAGCTCAGGCCTTCAAAATTCTCCTCGCCATTGTATGTTCCGGAAGAGCGTCTTGCGACAGACTGAAGCTGTTGTTGAAGATGTCAAGCTTATCGATAACACCAGGGAAATGGTACGATTCATTTTTTGGCCACGAGCCTAATCGTGCCTGCCAGCTGCGAGGCTGACACACACAACCGGGCACCCGTTCACAGATGCGGCGCGGCGCGCGAAGATGTGGGGCTAGGAACGCCAAAATTTCGCGCTTCCTCGAAACTTTCTGCTTCAACCCACCACACTTACAATACCTTGGGGTACAGCATCATTTCTGCTGTCGTAATCGCCATTTGCGTGCTGATCACTTGCTCAAAATGGCACCCAAAGGACCCTATAAGGTTTATTCCCTGAACAAACACATCGAAGACACCCAAAAGGGCCTCAGTGCTGATGCTCAGTACAACAAAAGACCTGGTGTGAAACCAGCAAATTCTACCAAGAAGCAACTCGGCAGCATTGACAAAAGCATCTTTGGCAACAATGTTGACAATGAGGAAGACAGTGATGCCAGCAGCAGCAGCAGCAGCGACGGCGGCGGCAGCAGTGACGAGGGAGGCTCCGACTTTCTGCGAAAACTAGCACCCCAATCTGCGAAAGCCTCGAATGCGACATCTAAAAAAAGAAGCAAGGACGAAGAAATCGCCGATAGCGACGACGAGCGAAAAGCTGCGGCCAACAAGGCGGCGTCTGGCAGCAAGAGCCAGCCTGTCACGCATGAGGATTCATCCGAAGATGCATCCAGCAGCCAATCCGAATCTAAATCCGAGTCAGAGGAAAGTGAGGGAAAAGTGAGAGCTAATGGAGTGCCTTTGAAATCTGCAGCGACATCGGGCAACACGTCCACATCTACTTCTGCCCCTGATTCAGAAGATGAAGATGGACAGAACGAAAGCAACAGTGGCGAAGATGAAGCGCCCGAGAAGAACACAACTCGGCCTAAGGCGAATGAGGAGTCCAGCGAAAGCGACTCTGAAGAAGATGATGAAAGCAACCCGAAACCTGCCGCAGCCTCCAAAGCTGTCTATAAATCAGTCAATGGAACTGCAATAAATAAATCTTCACATACGAGCTCCAGCGAGGAAGACAGCGATGGCGAAGAGGAAAACGTAGCCCCTGTCAAGTCGAACAAGACGGCAGAGCAGTCGTCTTCAGCACAGTCCTCTGGTGGTTCTGTCTCCGAGACTCCTGATGACGGTGATGCAGACGAGTCGATGCACATCACCGATCGGAACCAAGGCAGCCAAGTCGTTGCTCCGCCCAACTTCATCGCCCCTGATTTCGTTCTCCGGAAGAGTGACGATGGAGCTCATGGGCAAGATGTGGCTCAAGTCTGTAATGAGGCTAATCTGCAAGGCAAACAAGTCTGGTACTTCACGGTCCCGGCCAATGTGCCTATTTCTGTCGTGCAGAACATGGAGATCCCTATGGCCCAGTCTAACCGAGCAGATAGAGTCTTCTCACATGACGGTGAAGACTATGGTATTTCATTTGACAGCATGGTGCCCAAAAGCTCAATCCAGATCCTGATCCCGTCTGCTGACGGAGCCCGATACCAATCTGGTGAGTACCACTGTGCAAAACAGCGATATTTCATGTGGGAATTTTGACTAAAGATGACTTCACAGCTCCCCAGCAGATTCAAAAAGTAATGCACGTCAAGAAAGTTGCTCAGCTTGGAAATGGAAGCCTTCGCGCTTTGTCTAGCGGGCCAGCGCCGGAGGAGACTGGCCGTGCACAACCCAAGGGACTGAAAGCTAGATATCAGCCATTTGGCGTCCACACCCCGATGGGTCGGATTGGTGGTGACGATGGGTCTGATGCCGAGGGTGACGTTGACATGACTGATGCCCCCGCCCTCGCCATTCCATCAGGTTCGGCACAAGCAAAGACAAACAAAAAAGAGAAGAAGAAGAAGGCGCAGAAGGGCAAGGATGCAGACACAGCTCGCAAGGGCAAACGAAAGCTTTCTTCCGAGGATGAGGCCGCCGCTGCTGCAGAGCAACTTATGGAGGAGAGTCAGTCAGCAAAATCCAAGTCAAAAAAGCAGAAGACGCAGAGAAACGCAAGTCCTGACTTGGGTTCTGATGAACAGTCGTCGTCCACCACCAAGAAGACGACACTGGTTGTGCCGCCGAATGTGCCCTCGTCTACGCCAGCATCAAAGCTGAAGAATAAGACCACCAAGGCCGGAACACCTGTCTCTGCGCCTCGCCAGTCTGTTGTTCCCATTCCTGTTATTCCAGGGTCATCTCAGCTCCCCAAGGTCTCTCCTGTGCCAGTCCCTCGACCTGTCCTGACATCCTCACCACACGTGAGCAGGGATACCAAGAAGACAAAAGGCAAAAGGGAGAAGAAAGAGAAAGCCGTTGTCGCAGCCACCGAGCAGAGCCCCCCGCCAAGTGCGCAAGGCAGCAAGAGCAACAAGGGCAAAGTAGTAACTCCAGTTCCAGCTCCCAAGTTCCAAAGTACAGGCTAGGCGCCCAAACCTGGCTCGGGGGGGTATCGCCCTGTAACAAATCGCTCTCTGATGGGACGAGGTCCAAGACGCATTTGAGCAGCCAGTGGCTTGCTCTCATACGCATACGGTCCAAAGGGAACAAGGAGCTCAAAGACTCAGGGGAGTCAAAGGGCACAACAAACAGCGCCGTTGGTGGAGTTCTTGCGCGCAATTTTGACGAGATGAAAGAGGGCGAATTTTTTTTTTGCTCAAGCAGCTCAGGTGCTCGGCGTTTTACAGGAAAAGGGACAGTAAATTTTGCTTTTGCATTATGGTTTCGCTCAACCTTGGTTTGGCGAGATATTTTGACCAGAGAAAGAGCTAAACATGTCGCTGAGATGGCTTTGCAGATGAAGGGGTATTGTAACTAGGTACGAGTATTTCGCATTGCAGCGCAGGATATAAAGGAAAGCACGGCTGCTGCATTTGGAGAGCAATCATCATGGAACCATAGCTTTCAAGTATGAACATACTCTTCGAAACCAAATCATGTCATGTCTCTTCATTTTGCGTACAACACTTACGGGTCCTTGTTCCCGAAAGCCTTTGTATCGCGTAGTGAACTGATATTCGGCCTTTTCAGTCTCGTGGGGAACTTTATCCCATGCCTCATCGCAATAGTTCACAAAAGCGGCACCGTGACTTGAGTATTCGCAACAAAGGCGCAGCAGGCTTGCTCCCCCGTCCGAGTCGGGGCGACGACGAAAACATGAAGCTTGAAGGCAAGGCAGTGCAAGGCAGAATATACAAGATAAGCGGGCACTCACTCCCTTCTCCAGCCACTGCGATGCAAGAAAAGGATCTTGCGTCGGACCAGCGTGATGATCCACCGGGAGTCGGGAAATTCTCGACCAGCCGACACAGTGGCCAAGTGCAATGGGCACGTTGGAAAACAGATACACAAGGCTGTGGGGCTGAAATTCAAGGGGCGGGGCGCAAAATGCCAAGCCCTTCGGGCCAGTTCTAATTTGCGCGCATGCAATCAATCAATTTACTGAATGCAGCTCCACCTCCTGCGAACAAAATCTGCCAAGTAAAAGCCGGCACACCAACAGGTTAGAAAGGTGTACGGAGATGCAGTGGGACTAGACGCAAGAAGACGGCGTCCTCTGATTTTGATCTTCTTCTTTCCTTCCAGTCATAGTCACAATTTCTTCACCGACACGACACGGTGACACCGCAAGTCTAATCGTGGGCCGGGTGGATTGGCCGTAGGTAGAAAAAAATTGGGAACGCCGGCTGGGTCCCCATCGGAGGGATCGGTGACTACGGCAAAAAAAAAAAAAAAAAAAAAAAGGAAAAAAATTATCACGCGACAAAAAAGTGGACGGACGGTTCGGAAATGCCCTTTTCTGTCGACGGCCTTGTGACTGGGCTTGAAAGTCGGAATGACGTCGATTGGAAAGGAATACAGCCGCACGCTTCCGGCATGATGTGGGTTTGATTTTGGCAAATGCCGGGTGAGAAGCGGAATTATCTAGCACTGACTTTGTCGTTGCTGGTGTCTGTGACGAGGCCGGACACAAACGCAGAGGCTATGCCGCTATATCCGTGCCCTGGGATGGGAGATTCATGTACGCAGCTCCGATGTACCCGGTACCTCGGATGCCTTCTCCCCTGCTGCCAACCAAGACTTGGACCGACTTGGGCCAGCAGGCAGGTCTTGGTTGACAAGAGGCTGCCCCCACGTCTCACAGTGTGTTTCTACTGTTGGAAGGGACCACCAGCCCAGTGCATCTGCACTCGGGCTGTTGGCTGTTGGCTGTTGTCATGTCGTCATCCCCTTCTTTTTGCCAAGCAAGTGCCACCGATGACAAGGACAGTGCGATGCTGGAATGACAAGTTGCCCCTGAGCAAGTGAGTCGTGACTAATAACAGTCCTATTCTTGGTCATCGTCACGCTCGCTGCTTTCACTCAGATTACGGAGTTAATGATAGCTGAGACGAAGACATGAGAACATCAGGCGCCGGAGGCCTTCCGCCGAAGCCCAGACCCCCAGAGAATCCCAGCCTCCTCGCTCTGGGAAATTACCATGGGCCGGATTTTCTTGTCCGATGCAACAGCTCGCGCTGCAGACTCAGAGAGTCTCGTGCCGAGGAGCCCGATTCACTCGAGCAGAACGTGGAACCTTGTCGGCACGTAAATTAGATGGATCGGCGCCGTTCATCTAATGGCAAGCCTCGCGACAAGGTCAGGGCCGGAGGGCGAGACCTGCAGATGAGATAGATGTCTTACGGAGTGGTGGGTGAGATTGGGGGGCCGACACTTCTTCATAATACGGGGTAGACAAGGCTCCCTCTCAACTTCTCTCAACTTGAAGAATGCGGCGAGAATGCTCCGCAGCTGTTGCACGAACTGTCTGACGAGCAGCCGTTGGTTGGTGGATGCATCTAGATGACCTCCTGGTGGGTGTTTCGCGCTTTCGCTCACACGTAGCGCGCTTGAACCGCTCATGCGCGAAACGCCGTCAGTCATGTTCAAGATGGCCAGAGATGCGGTACAATTTCCGCTTTCCGCGCGTGCGAGTGCGAGGGGTTTCCTGTATAGTGGCTGTTTTCCTTGCTACAGCGACAGTGTATCAATCCCGACGCCTCAAAAGCATCGCACGTGGTCGGTCTCGGTCCTAAATTCGTCCTGTTCCCAACCATCTCAAGGCAAGTGAGTCCTGGCACAACGGTACGGAGTAAGGTACGGAGTAAGTGGTGCCCTGTCTGGCCCCGTGGCTTGCTGCCTTTCGGCGACTGTTTCGCCAACTTGCAAGCACTCGCCATGTCATGCCATGCACCTAACTTGATGTATTTAGCGTAACGAGGTCGGATGGCTCGGATTTGGGGCCACACACACCAGAAACAAGCTGTTCAATATGTTGTGCGTGAGCAGCAGCAGGTTGTTCGCATTCCTCGGTTTCGACTTACTAGTCGTGTACTTGACCAACCAACCTGTCGAAAGACACGAGAATTTCACCATCGTGATAATCAATCACCGTCGGATGGGGGCTTCTTGCTCTGTGACAATACAAAAACGAAAATGAAATATGAACAATGAACAATGAAAATCAAGACCAAATTGAGCGACTTGTATTGCCACATGGCGCATCTTCATCCGGCCGCTTCTCTCATAGATTATCACATTTCTATGAATTTGACGTCCGGCACGGATTGTCAACGATACATCATCGTGCTGCTGGGCGGGCCACGGGGCATTGATGGTGTCCGGGCTGCGGAAGGGTTTCGTCAAACGGAGAACCCAGTGCCACTCGGCCGACATACATACGTGTGTACATGATGTACTCGGTACAAAGCACAAGGGAAAATGACTAGGTGCCAACTTGTTGCGGATTCATCGTCTCGTTAATGGCCAGCCAATCAATGAGTGCATGATGCTTTGCTGCATGACAAAGTGGAGGAGCGTCTGCAACGGCTTCAAGTCATTGATTCTTTGTTGTTGATGGAGTAATCCGTAGCTGCAGGTTCAATTTGTACCTGTACCGCGACACAATGCCAGGCTGGCGCCCGTTCTGGTCCGCGCACTTGCAATGACGGGCCGTCAGCAACAGCCGACAGCTGCCAGACGTGGCAAGCACCACACCAATTGCAGCAATTCACACTGAATCGCGGCGGTATACTTGTTGCCTGCGCGCAGCTGAACAAGATCTTGTGATCTTGTGCATGATTGCCGTGGATCCCCGGAGTAAACAGCTTTGCTCTGGATTCACCGCCACCTGGTAAATAGGTAAATAATTGGAATCGATAACTTCGAATTTAGACACGATGTGATTGGTCGCACGTCCATCAACCATGTCGCTCTTGCCAAGCGACCATCACCACAGACTAGCCGTAACCCCCCCCTGCTTACTCCAGTGCAGCCTGTCAGCCTGTTAACCCAGCTGGCAACCTGGCAACCTGGCGACCTGGCGACCTGGGCGCTTTGTGGCACCTTGCCTTGCGCAGTCCACTGCAATTTCCAGCCACGGCCCTGCCACTCAGCGGACATTTGTTCCCTGTCTCACACCTAATTTCCCGTGACCTCGAGGGGAAAAAGGGAAGTGGCAGGCAGGGTACTTGTGCTCGAGGTACCGGGAACGGGAACGCATGCCGCTGCTTCCGCATCGCATGGGCAAAGTGCAGAAGCTCTCTCACATTTGAAGTAGTGCCATCTTGCGAACTCGCGAGCCTCAGTGCTTGACATGTGGAGAAATTGACGAATGCTTGTGTCGTCACAGACTTTGGGGCTGCGCTTAAAGTCAAGTTCAACATGAGCCACCCATGTGGGATGTTGAAGCCACTGCAGACTTGCAGACTTTGAATGTGCCATGGGCCCATGGCATCGGTAGCGTCGTCCTCGCCGCCGCACTCGCCGCCGCCGTCCAAGCTAGCCAGGGATTTGCCGTCCACTTCGCTCTCTCGCTCTCGCTCTCGTCGCGCAGGTGCTGTAATTGCGAAGCCGGAAAGGCAGCAAAACCCCGTGCCCGGGGCTCAATTGCACAAGTTCCCATCCGTGCCGTCTCCCATCTCCAGCGCCCATTTACTCCCCCTACTCCGTGCAAACTTCCCGTAACCTCCCCCGGACCTGTCGTGCCTCCTGACCTGACCCGCCCAGTCAGAGTCTGTTAGCCTGTCAGCCCCGTTCTGGTCAGCCTGTCCGCCTGTCCGCCGCCTCCCATTCCTCTTGCCTGCGTTCCCTCGTCAATTGGCACATCGTCCGTCCGCTCCTCGTCACCTTCTCCTACAAACCCTCCTTTCCCCTCCGTGTCTTTCCCACTCTCGACCTTCCTTTCTCCCCCGTCTTCCTCTGCCCACTCACACGTGCCTGGAGTCGCCGTCAACCGTCTACGTCCCCGTCCCCCGACGATTACGACGACAAAATACGACAAACTGGCACGTGCCGAGATCTGCCTTGTCGTCGACGTTTGCTCGCGTCTCGAATCAACTCGGAAGCCTCGGTTCTCGCCCAGCTTTGGATTATGAGATAGACTTTGGGTATTTTATTTTCTTTCAGATATTTGGTTTCATCCTCGACGAGGCTCGCTGCCGCCCAACGCCCTGATCCTCGCGTCGTGCGCCCCGTCTCATCATCAGCCGCACGCGCCGTGAAGGTCTCGTCGAGTCCCCGACGACTCAACAACGACTCGTTGCTCCCATAAAAGTCGCAATCGTGGCTTCCGCTCCGTCGATATCCCTATCATGAAGGATCTTCCCGGCTCCGCTCCGGGAAAGCCGGTTCTGCCATCACTATGGACCGAAAACCTCACCATCGCATTTCTTAACCACCTCCCTGATCGTTATCACGTTGGCCGCAGACGGGCTCGCTCCAAGTCAAAGACAACGCATCCTGGTGCGGAAGACGTCACGACTCTCCGAACTTCCTTCAACATTTCGGACGGCCTGCGGGATCTTCAGAAGCGCAAGTGGAAGCCGTCAGATTTACAATATGTCTTCCTCGCTGGCCTGACACTCTTCTCTTTGTGGATCGCGCCACCCGCCCCTGCGCTGAAATTTTTCGCACTGCTCGCTGCTTCTTGGATACTACTCATGCCTGCAACCCGACAATTCTTTATGCCATCCGTGACCATCTGGGTCTGGCTCGTCTACTTCTTCTGCAGTCGGTACGTACTCGTCCTGCTTCCGCCGCGTTGACCGCAACATTTTTGTTTTTGTGTGCCGCATTGTCCGTTGCCCCGCCGCCCCGGTGACGAGCCAAGATCTCTAACATGATTTGCTATACAGTTTTATTCCCTACGAGTACAGACCCCATATCTGGGTCCGTGTTTTGCCTGCCCTTGAGAACGTTCTATACGGCGCCAACCTGTCCAACATTCTTTCTGCGCACAAACACGCCATCCTCGACATTCTTGCTTGGCTGCCATATGGCATCATTCACTTTGGAGCTCCTGCCGTGTGCTCCTTGCTCATGTTCATCTTTGCTGCCCCGGGCACGGCACCAGTCTTCTCGCACGTTTGGCTGGATGAGCATTCTCGGAGTAACCATTCAGCTGGTTTTCCCTTGTACGCCGCCCTGGTATGAGGATCAAAACGGCTTGGTACCGGCTGCATACGGTATGAAGGGCTCGCCCGCTGGATTGGAACGTATCGACAAAATTTTCGGAATCGACCTATATACGAGCAATTTCACCGCAGCGCCTCTTCCCTTTGGAGCGTTTCCTTCTCTTCATGGGGGATATGCGGTTCTTGAAGCACTCTTCATGAGTCACTGCTTCCCGCAGTTCCGAATGTTCTTCATTGGCTATGTGGTCTGGATTTGGTGGTCAACCATGTACCTCAGCCATCACTATGCCATCGATCTGGTCGGTGGCGGTCTTATTGCTGCTGGATTTTTCTACTCGGCCCGCGCCCGTTATCTCCCTCGGCGTCAAGCCGACAAGATTACTCGATGGGACTACGAATATGTCCAAGTCGGAGACCGCCACCGCGTTGCTGACGAGGAGTACGGTGACCAATATTTCAGCCTTGGTCTGCTGGAACATCGCCGGGAAAACTCCAGTGATGGCTGGACTCTAGGAAGCAGCTCCAGCTGCAGCTCCAGCAGTGGTACTCTGAGTCCTACCATATCTGAGGACGCAGTCCCGGGCATGATGGTCATGGATATGACAAGCAATGGCCAACTGTGGGACGGCCAGGCGCCGCTAAGAGATGTTGAGTTGAGCGAGGTCGTGGTTGTCCGACAGCAATAACAACTCCAACAACATCAAGGGCATTCAAACAGCGACCAAAGTGCTCCCCCCGTTGTAGCAACATGCTTGCCGCGACTCTTCAACGAATGGCTCACCATACTCATCATGGCCCTATCTATGCAGAACTCTTATTGACGACTCCTACTAATGACTCGGCATACCAACAATTCCACCTCAAAATATTAATCTTCGAACCAACCTCTTTTTTTTTTTTTTTTTTTCCACAAACATCTTTGGCATTCATCGGCACAGCGATTTGGCGCAACGTGGTGTTTTCTAGTTCAGGATTCTTGCTTTCACCTCCGATTGCGTGACGGTCGCCGGTTCCATCGGTCGATTCATAATTTGAAGCAGAACTAAGGGGGAGAAGGTCACAGGGGAGTGAAAGCTCGAATCAACGTACTGCATATATTAAGCCATTGAATGGCTGCGCAATGATAGAGTACGTAATGTATACATAACAGGTAATATGTGCATATATGAGTCTGGGGGAAAGGTTTGACATGCACCGATACGCTCGCTAGAGAGCCTGTCAGAGGACGGAAAAGGCGCTCATGGTTTGGACAGACGGGACAGATGAAAGTCCCATGGATGGCCTCGCGGGCCAGACGGAATTCGTTTCGAGATGGCGGCTTGTGGTCATGTGCGACTGCTGAGTGAAAGTTGAGGAGGAGGGACTTGTCTTGGGAGACGACATGGGCAGAACCTCGGGAAGGTGAAATACCAAAGATGCCACTCGCTAGAAACTAGAATTAGAAAGGGATCGCAAAGCCCCCCCAAAAAAAAGTTTGAAACCAGCTTACTTTTTTCGATTCGGTCATGTTTTCTCTACAGTTGCGGTTGGACTCGCAGCCAGTTTCATCTACAACTTTTCCATAATCCACACCAGATGTATTTTCCCTGATTGTCGCCCAGGTCGCCATTATAAATACCCTGTTGGTTTTTTGTCAGCGGGGTTTTCTCATGAGTTTTCCCTCTCGGCGATTCTCATCCATTGTTGAACTTGTATTCTTTCACGCCGAGATGGCCAGCTAGCTAGCTTGCTATACCTGGCCCGACGGACACTTTGAAAGAGTATGTACTTGATTATCTTGAGTTGAATTGCGTCTTCCAATGGGCCATGCGACGTAGATTCTGTTACGAGAGTTTCGATTCTGCACGAAACAGATTACGGCCCGTCGGGACTATGACTACATTGCAGTGACTCGCGCGATGACTTGCAAAGAGTATTCTTAGACAGGGGCATGTAACTGTGATTCAAGGTCGTGCATGGCCCATAGATACGTTGTCAAGATGCGCATACAATCACGGGCGGGGGTGAGCAGGAAAATTGGCACGGCAACTAATTCTTCGTTATTCGTGGAATAGAACATAGAAAGGATCGGGTGTCATTTCCGACAACGCTTCGTCCACCTTGCTGATCGGGGAGGGGAATCTTGGCAGGATGCTTGTTTCTCCCTCTGACAATCATTCCTACGTGAACTGCCAACTTGTTCTCGCTGTGTTGTAAATGCAAAGTAGAATCATCATCTGCGCCGTGTACCTATGCCTTGGCAAGAGGCAGAACTACCAGAGTTTGGGGGGGGGCAGAGAAAATCTCGCTTGGGGTGTGGTGGGTGTGTGTTTTAGCCATGACGAGCTGTATCAAACGCTGTTTGCCATTACCCGAGGTGGGGGAAAAGAAAGGGGAAACGGGCAAAAGTCGAGACTATCCCTTTGGGGAGGCACTCCATAATCCTTTGCTCGTTTGAATAATCTTGTTTGATAGATGGCCGGGTTGTAGGGATGGGGGAACGCTGGTGGCAGCGGCAGCGGCAGTGGCAGTGGCAGTGGCATTGGCATCACGCATGGGGACGTCTGTATCGTGCTGTGTGCCGTAGCCGCTGTCTTCCTTACCAAAGCAGATGCCGCTGTCGCCTTTCCGCGCGGCACCATTGCCTTGGGAACCAAGGTTACCGACGCCTCGGTCTGGCTCTTTGGAGCGGGCGCCGTCCATGAGGTGCTGTACTTCGCGGAGCTTGTTGATGGCGCGGACGGTGTCGATGGCGGCGTGGAGGGTGCGTCGGGCGTTGAAGTTCTTCTTGATGGTGGGGAGGAGATTCTCGCCTGCGCCATCGGTCGAGGTTTGGGCGGCGACGAAGGGGTGCTGGAGGGCTTCGTGGGCTGTGATGCGTTTGGTGTGGTCGATGGTCAGACACCGACGGATGAAGTCTTGGGCGTGGCTGGAAACCCCGCGCCAGTACTCTACAGGTGTGAAGCTGTAGTCGGCGTTGAGTATGGCTTGCATTTCTTCAAAGTCGGAGTCCCGATCAAACGGGGTGTATCCGCAGAGCAGAAAGTATGTGATAACCCCGACGGCCCAGAGGTCGACAGGCTTGCCGTGGCCCGTCTTTTTGAAGATTTCGGGCGCCATGTATCCTGGCGTGCCGCAGGTTGTGGTCAGAACGTGGAACCTTTCCTCGTCCATGATGCGGGATAAGCCGAAATCCGCAATGAGCAAGTCTGCGTTGTCTTCGGGAGTACGAAAAAGAAGATTTTCGGGCTTGAGATCGCGGTGGACGATGCCGTGATCGTGTAGGTAGGCAACCGCAGAGAGCGTAGCACGAATGAGATCAACTGCATCGGATTCATAATATGACCCCTTGCGGCAGATTCGGTCAAACAGTTCACCGCCGAGAGCCAGGTCCGTCACCAGGTAGAGATTATTCATCGTTTCAAAATAGTCGACGAGGGTCAGAATGTTTTGGTGGCCCATGGATACTTTCTTGAGCACGGCGATTTCGTTTCGAACCTGCAGGATTGTGCGCAAGGAAGGCATTATTAGCCAGGACACGTTGGGTGTGAAGAACTTTTGGTGGTTCGTACCATGTGCTCGCGCCCTGCCATGAGGCGCTTGTTGATGACTTTGGCCGCGTAGTATCGACCAGTGTCTATATGAACACACTCCTTCACCACGGAATATGAGCCGGCCCCCAGTGTCTTCCCAACCTTGTATCGACAAGGCTGGATCTGGGGCCGCGAAGGTTGTTGGCCGTCCATCGCTTCGTGTGTCCTATTGTTCCGACCAGCTCTATGTCGCTTCTGTAGGGGAAGAAGACTTCAGGTTAGGCCTGGCTAGAGCCTTGCCTCGCAGTTGAAGGCGAGACTTGAACTTTCCGTGGCTAGTCGATCGATGCGGCGATTGGGCTGTGACTGAGGCTGTGACTGGAGGAGAAGTGGTGTCGCCAAGCGGTGTCGTCGAGCGGTGTCGTCGAGCGAAGGGTCCGCGGGTGAATGGCAGTGCCGTCTTCTTGTTCCCGACTGACTGACATGCGCTGATCCGCAGATATTTCACGCCCAAATCCCAATGTAGTTTTGTTTTCGTCCGTGGTGATTTAGCAAGAAAGGGCAGTTCTGACACTTTACTAATTTATTTACCTGCACAGAAATAATATGGGACCACCCAGCCAGTCAGCTGGGCTGTGGTTCAGCGTTTCACCACCCCAAACGTAGCGGGTCGTTGATGAGCCGCCGGCACTTCGATGTTGGGTAGATTGTTATTAATAACGAGAGCCGACTGAGTTTTTTATATCTGTCGAGCATTCGAAAGAACGACATGGGTGGCAAACTCTGTTTTCTTGTCTTGTCTCCTTGGACCTCATGCTTTGTTCTGTCAACAGCTCCTGTGTCACTTGATGCCTATAATTTGGGTTCTTCCTATTTACAAAGAACCTTCTCCGTAAAACTTGTGCGTACGTAAATGTGAAATCTCTAATGCCCTGGCCATAACCCTCCCCCGGAGGACCAAGCGGTACGAAGTGGCACTTGACATGACTTCTCATCAGATCATGGTTGAAAAGGCAGGTCAGTCGTCAGCCTGGCGGACCCTTTCGCGACTGTTTCTTTGCACTTGAGAACTTCTTTTGCTTGATGCGAGAATCATGAAAACGTTTCTCTCTAATATAACATCAGTACGATCATCGTCGAGCCTATACAACGAAACGAGGAGAACTTACATTGTCTCATATTTCTTCTTCTTTTCGTTGCTTGTCTCTCCTGGTGTAGTCGCCTGGTAAATGCGCGTGATTTCATCAACAAGCTTTTGCCGGTTCTCATTCATGTTGGCAGTTCTGGAACGATGGCTCTGATTCTGAAAAGTGAGAGAGTCATTGTTTGCAACGTAGTACTTTGAAGATCGAATGCTGCCATGTAGATTCTTGGGCAATGCGGATAGAAGCTCTCCCACGCAGTAGATAGTTGTGGCCTTTGTTTCAGTCCTAACACAGATCAATGTGAGTGGTTTGATAGCTCACATCGCCATCAGGCATATTCGTTGCATCTTACTTGTTGACATGCTGTCCGCCGGGGCCACTCGACCGGGCATAAGTGGTGCACCCTCTTGGCAAGTTGGACGGATCAAATGTTTGAAACCAGCTTCTAGCCTCATTCAAACACTCTCGATCGAAATGTGCATCGAATGCATCATACCGCTTCAATCTGATAGTGTTGACATGGGCGAGTCTTCTCGCCGAGGGCCGTGTAGCAGCCAACAGTTGACGTGAGCCATTGAAAAATTTGCTAGCCATACTGAAGGCTTACAGTGTTCCCCGTTCACATCATGGCGTTTGCGTGCATCGGGTTGAGGTGACGTTTGCCTGTCAGAGTTTGCCTGTCAGAGTCAGACTGTCAGACCGGAAGGAAGGAGCAGGCGGTGCGATAACGAGTCGCTGATAAACTTGAAAAGCGCCCACTGAAGCAAGGCCAATCATCCGAGGCAGACGCCCTGCGCAAGCCCCAGTCCTGCCTGCGCCCTGCACCTGCCTGCTGCCAACGCCACTTTCCACCTCGAGAAGAACCTTGCCCAGCACTTTTTTCTCCTTCAACCTTCTCACCTGTCAATTACCATCACGGCCGGCGCTTCTCACCGAGCTCGATCCGTCCGTCCCTCGTGGTCTCAAACAACTGCGCCTCTGCGTCGAAACCTTGTCGACTCGGTGCTGCTCTCTGCTCTCACGGCAGTAGTAGCAGCAACAACAACAACGCCAGCGCCAGCGTCCTCTCACAGGCCTTGCTGGTCGTCGAATCGCAAACACAGCTTCAATGGATGTCTTGCACTGTTGCTGAGACCAAACAACACGCCCACCACGTCCGCCCACCACGTTCGCCCACCACGTCCACCCCCCACCTCTACCCGTGAATAAAAAAGCTCTTCCTCCCACTGCAGCCACCAAAGTCTAACGTCCGTCCAGCCATTAGGCTCGTGGAGTTCCTACCAGAGGCTCTTGTCTCTGCTTCGCTTTTTTTTTTTCGGCCCGAGTCACAGCATCTTTGTTTTAATGATAGAACCTGAAGCCGAACTCCAGGTCACTGTCAACGTGTCTCCTGTATCACCATCACCCGTACACACAGCAGCTCCGCTAGTTGTCCCGGCTCTCCAGGACACTGTCGACACCATTGACGCCATGGTTGCCGCAGCTGTAGGCGCCACCGAGGCACCTCATGTTAATCCTGTGGTTGATCCTCTGCTCGCCCAGCACACTGAGCACATTGAGCACACTGAGCACACTGAGCACACTGAGCACACTGACAACGACGATGTCGTAGATGATGACAGCTTCAACGATCCATATGGCGAGGAACCAGAGCAGGCCGCTTCGGAGAAGCCCCAGCTTCAACGTGAGCCGTTGGATAGCAACGACGATTACGCCAAAACGTTTGACTCACCTGTCGAACCAGGTGAGGAAGATGCACATCACAATAAGCACCATGTATCCTCATCAGACCCGCAAGATTCCAACCAAGATTCCACATCACCTGAGCAGTTGAACATCAACCATTTCTCAGAAACTCATCCTGCTATTGTCCATGACCCAACTGCGACCTCGCCCACAATGCCTACTGCCGCGGATCATCAAGACGCTGCCCAACCTGAATCTGCTGCCGATGCTTCTGCCCCAGCTCAGCATCATGAGGAAGACCAACGAGAGGAAAGCCAATCAGCCCAGACTAAGCCCAAAGATGGCCCGGAACCTCATGTTTCGGAGTCGCAAAACTCATCGTCGCTTGACATCCAGAAGCTCGTGGCTGATCTCACTGCCCAATCTGATGAAACCAAATCCGATCATGATCCATCTGCCCTCTCGGCAGAATCTGAACCGCCCACGGGTTCTGCATCTCTGCTGTCCTCGACTGCGTTGCCATCTACCTCTTCATTGCCTCCAAGACCTCCCCAACCATATTCCGTTTCCCCGTTATATGCAACGCAGCATCATCCCACTGGAGCAAACTCCAATGCGTCCGCTGCGCATGCAAATTCTGGCCAATCATCCTCATACCATGCTGGCAGTGCTCCTGGGACATCCACAGATTCCGTCACCAGCCTCCCGCCTCCCCCTGCTAATGGTTTGAATGTCCTGCCGTACTCGGCCCAATCGGCAGCCGGATATTCCAGTGATCAAAGTCATGATGTAGAGTATCAGCATCATTGGGACCAATTCATGGCTGACGAGAGGCAATATATGTCAGAAGCTAAGTGGGATCGATTTCCTGATGGATCCCGTATCTTCATCGGTATGTGCTTACAATCTTCCATTCAGACACGCCCTGGCGTTTTCTGTTCGCTCGACTGACCTTATTCGTTCTTTCGGCACAGGCAACCTCTCAAGTGACAAGGTGTCTAAACGCGATGTGTTTGACATGTTTTACAAATATGGTAGACTCGCCCAGATTTCTCTAAAGTCTGCCTATGGATTTGTTCAGTATCATACAGTGGACGAAGGCCGAAGAGCAATGGAAAATGTGCAAGGCGTTGAGATCAAGGGCCGCCGCATTCGTGAGTAATACCCTCTAACCGAGGAACGAAATGTCTGAACTAATTTGTGGCTAGATCTTGAGATATCTCGAGTACAGGACAAATCAAAAAAAGAGCGCAATCGGAGCCCAGATAGAGGCCGCGGCCGTGACACTGGCCGCGATGGCGGAAGAAGGAACGAGAAGCATGGCCAGCAAAGTCGCGATGATTACCGTCCGGGACGCAATCACTCGCCTCGTCGCAACGCTTACCACCACTCAAGAGATGGCAACTTTGGCGGCCGGGACCGCAGCTTTAGCGACTCTGGTCGAGGCGGCCGAGGGCGATCTCGATCCCCCGGATATGGTCGAAACGATCGTGATGCATATCGCAGAAGAAGTCCTAGTCCCCACGGACGGTCACGACATGAGTCTGAACCGGACCTCCCTCGGCGGTACGGTGCCGATGTGCCAGACGTACAAATCATATTGCAACCCGACGTGATTCGGGACTTTGTGAACTGGGTCGAGGCTGCATTCAAAGCCAAGGGTTTGAAAACAGAGGTTATGTACCTGCACCCTCGGTTCCCCAAAGATCAAGTTGTACAGCGCCAGGCGGCTGAGGGTGTCCATGCTGTGGTGGATCTGGACATTCATGCTCAGAGTTCGGGTAGGATTCCCGCACAGGTGTTCGACCGATCAAATGGCAATAACAACGTACGCTTCGACCAATATGTGAACCTCGATCCTGGCACCGCTGCTGAAGTAATACTTCGCGCGAAAGGCTTGGCTGCTGCTGCCGTTGTTAACTACAGCCAGGCATATGGCGTTCCTGGTGCCTTTCAGAATCCGTACGGCGCCAATCCCCAGCAACCCACATACAATGGAGCACCGAGATCAGGCGCATACCCTCAGCAGCAACCACCACCTGCCACATCCGCAGCTGACCTTGCCAGTCTCGTGGGCCAAGTTGACAATGCAACGCTTCAGCGATTACTCTCGACAATGCAGGGCCAAGGAGCTGCGCCACCAGGAGCTGGAGTCTATGGCCATGGCAATGCCGCCACCCATCTTCCAGCTTCTACTCCTCAGGTGGATATCCAAGCTATATTGGGCAGTTTGGGTGGAAGTACTCAACAGCATGCACCACCCGCTCAAGTTCCATATGGGGCTTCCTATGGAGGACTACAGGCAAATGGAGGTAACGCGAAGCCAACTGGGAGCAACGGAGACGCTACTTCTCAAGTACAAAACATTATGGCACAATTAGCGCGCTATAGACAGTGAGCAAGATTGGCTGTTTCATCCTTTTTGGATTTGGGGGGCGGTGGCACTGATGAGCCCTATATTCTTCAGCGAAAATCCAGTATGTGCAGCAATGATTGTAGGCCAATCATTGACGATATCATGAGTCGATACCAACACGAGCAGGATTACCGAAAGAAGAAAGAAGACTTTGCAGTTGAGAGGATTAGTCCATGACCAAGGTTCCAGGTGGCGAGCTAGGTTAGATGAGATTCTGAGACACTGAATTGAACCCCATTACAGAAGATTTGTGATGTAGTATGTTGACTTCATCCAAAGTGTTTGTATTGTCCAACGCACACTGTAGACTGGCGACATTCTTATTGCTATTTCACTTCTGTGATTGAACACAGCTCATCCTGTCGCAAAACTTGCGTTGTAGAGAATTTACCAACCAAAGGTCTCGCTGTGCCACCAAACACTCCGTCCCTTCCTCGCCCATGGCCCGACCCTTTGTCTAACTTCTCTCGTCATATTCAAAGGACCACACACAATAACGGCAACCGAATCACTCGAACCTTGGCGGAAAATGTCGTCTACAATCTTGTCGAAATCAGGTCTCTTGCGATTTTGTTTAGACGCTACGCGGCCGCTACTCCGGCGCAGCTGAGACAATTCCACGTCGCCACCAGCAGCAGCGCCTTCTCTATCATCTGCCACCCCCATATCTCCTGTCAGGAAAAGCTGTATGCTCGGGTCCTCGAGCACACTCCTCCCGGTTGTCGCGTCTGAAACAGCCCATGTGGCGTCTCCGGCACCGCGAATGGCCCAGATGAGCTGGAGTTTGGCCGAGGGCAGTTCACTCTGTAGGGCATGATAAATTGGCAGCGTGAACGTGGCACCCACTCCGCCGGAAACGAGAAGCACCCTGCTAGGTCCCCAGCTGAGTAAATCGCCGAAGCGCGCGGCCATGGTGCCGTATGGCCCCTCGATGCCCAGAACGGTCTTGCGAGTCTCCATGGTCGGTTGAGAGGCAGCAGAAGAGAAGGCCGAGAGAATGTTGGTCATGGGTCCACTTCGGACACGGGCAACGAAGCTGATGGTACCATGTCGCTCGTCAACAGCAGCTACTGTGAGCGGGTTGTGGAGATAGTCCACGACGCCAGACTTGGACGCCGGGACGGTGGTGGTTCGAGAGGAGGGCGGAATGCTCAGGTAGATGTGTGAGCCGGGGATGGTACGAAAATTGGCAAGTTTGTGGGCGGGTATTGAAGACGTGATCTTTACGAGCGCCGTCCCGGGGATATTTTCCAGAGTGGAGGATGCATGGATGGTGGTGACGCGACGGACAGCCAGGTCAGCGATGAAGATGACCACCGCCTCGATAATGAAGAAGCGAGCCGACGAGGCATGGAAAAAAAGCAGCACGGGCATCAGCATGGCCACGACCAGGTGCGTGACGAAGAAGATGCGGTAGGAATACTTCCTAACAGCACGCGTGGCTGTTGCAGCTATTCCATGGAACCCGAGGGAGGCAACGACGCCACAGAATACGACGGGGTTGAAGATGCATCTCAGCCAGATGCCCGCGTAGATGAAGTAGGCGTTGTAGAGGATCAAGTGGAGGAGGAGGAGACCATAGATTATGCGGCCCAGGACTCTGTGGTAGCGGTTGATGTGCTCGTGGGAGGAGCGGAATGCCCAGGCGAAAGGGTTCAGGGCTTTTAGAGCAAGAAGATACTGGATGGGCAGTTGGGATACGGCGATGGCGCCCAGTCTCTTGGTGAGGTGGAAATAGTCTTGGTCCTTCTCGGTCAGCCAGGTGAAGGCGGAAGGCGGAAGATATAGGGTCAAGGTCACATCTTACCGTTGCCTGTTCCCTTGACAGTCAAGACAAGCAGCCATGCCGTCCAGAGCGCACCGATGACCCATTCATCCCACTGGCCGCAGTGAGAGCCGGCGAAGTAGACATGGTCGCCGAGCCACCATGTGAGTCTCCTCCACTTGATGGTGATCTCGGAGGCTGAGGCTGAGCCCTGCTGGTGTGCTCTCACCACGGGTGATCTGGGGACAGGTGCGTACCGGCCTTGCTCGTTGGACGCCGAGGCCCGGCCGGCTTGGTACACGACACGCCGGGAGACGCGGTAAAGAAGAAATGCAAGAGCTGGTGCGAGGGCCGAATAGTGGGCCAGGCACGCATAAAAGTCGAGAGCCTGGCGTCGTAGCTGCTTTTCTTCATGGGAAAGGGCTGGAAACCTGTATGGCCAGCCCATGACGAGTTGTACATTCAACCTGGGCAGTACGGATTACGGACTATTACGTGTACGTGGAACTGGGAACGTGGTTGAGCGAGGCCGGGCAGGCGCCGCTTTCACGTGGCACTCATTGGACAGGGCCGATTGCGAGCCCCTCCTCCATGGGTCGCTCCTTCTCTCACCCAAACGACAAAGACCCCACTAGTAGCGCTACAACCACCCCACCGCCACTGCCTCCATCCCCGATCTCGCCCCGCCAGTTTTTTTCCTTTGCTGAACTTTTTGTTTATCCCTCGTTCTCTCATCCATACCTTCGCATTGGGCTTTCAATATTCTAGTTCAACCCTCTTACTTTCCCTTCTCGATACCCCTTCTACATATACAAGCATTCACCATGTCGTCCGACTACGCCCTGTCTTCCGCTCACAAGGAGGTTCGTGACTGCCCCGCCCATAAATGAAACAGCGTGATGATGACGCGCAATGAAGAGAGAATTGCCAGGCTAACAGACCTTGTGTTGTTTAGATGCTCGAGAAGTCCCTTCTCGCGTCTGATCCCGAGGTGGCTTCCATCATGGTACGCTTCACTTGTTGATTGCAAAGACTTTCGACGAGTTCCTTCCGACTTCGCAGGCATGCTAACAGTCCCCCTCTGCAGAGTGACGAAATCCAGCGTCAGCGAGAGTCCATTGTCCTCATTGCCTCCGAGAACATTACCTCACGTGCTGTTTTCGATGCTCTCGGCTCTCCCATGTCTAACAAGTACTCTGAGGGTTACCCAGGTGCTCGTTACTACGGCGGCAACCAGCACATTGACCAGATTGAGCTACTTTGCCAGCGCCGTGCTCTTGAGACTTTCCATCTCGACTCGGAGAAGTGGGGTGTCAATGTCCAGTGCTTGTCCGGCAGCCCTGCCAACCTGCAGGTCTATCAGGCCATCATGCCTCCTCACGGCCGTCTCATGGGTCTTGACCTTCCCCACGGTGGCCATCTTAGCCACGGCTACCAGACTCCTCAGCGAAAGTAAGATATACTACTGCCACCTTGCCTATAAATTTGGCCGCTGGTATTCAGCATTGTCAGAAAAAAAAATCGTTACTGACTGGTTCTTTTCTTCTTCTCTTCTAGGATCTCTGCCGTTTCAACCTACTTTGAGACCATGCCCTACCGAGTTGACCTTGAGACTGGCATCATCGACTATGACCAACTCGCCAAGAACGCTATCCTCTACCGCCCAAAGGTCCTCGTCGCCGGGACCTCGGCTTATTGTCGTTTGATTGACTATAAGCGCATGCGGGAGATTGCTGACTCTGTCGGTGCTTACCTTGTTGTCGATATGGCCCATATCTCCGGTCTTATCGCCGCCGAGGTCATTCCCACTCCTTTCCAATATGCCGATATCGTTACCACGACCACGCACAAGTCCCTCCGTGGCCCTCGCGGTGCCATGATTTTCTTCCGCAAGGGAGTCCGCTCTGTTGACGCCAAGACTGGAAAAGAGACCCTTTACGATCTCGAGGGCCCCATCAACTTCTCCGTCTTCCCCGGTCATCAGGGTGGTCCTCACAACCACACCATTACTGCCTTGGCCGTTGCCCTGAAGCAGGCTCAGACACCTGAGTTCAAGGCGTATCAGGAGAAAGTTGTATCCAATGCAAAGACTCTGGAGAAGACTTTCAAAACTCTTGGTCACAAGCTCGTCGCCGACGGAACTGACAGCCACATGGTGCTTGTTGACCTTCGCCAGCACAGCCTGGACGGTGCTCGTCTTGAGGCTGTTCTTGAGCAGATCAACATTGCTTGCAACAAGAATTCTATCCCCGGTGACAAGAGCGCTTTGACCCCCTGCGGCATCCGTATCGGTACACCAGCCATGACGAGCCGTGGTTTCGGCGAGAGTGACTTTGAGCGCGTCGCCAAGTACATTGACGAGAGTATCAAGATCTGCAAGGACGTCCAGGGTGCCCTCCCTAAGGAAGCCAACAAGCTGAAGGACTTCAAGGCCAAGATTGCCAGCGGTGAGGTCACTCGCATCATCGAGCTTCGCAAAGAAATCTCTACTTGGACCAGTGCCTTCCCTCTGCCGGTTGAGGGCTGGCGTTTGGATGCTGGCGTCTAGACGTTCAGCATACCTCAGAAACACACGTGCTTAGGACCAACGGAAGCATGATGACATGAAGGGGAGTCAAGAAAATGTTGGAGAGTCGAAGCTCTACACAAGGGGAAATTTAACATGGATCAGGCCAAACGGCGAATGTTCAACAACTTGCATTTTACAGGCTGGCGCAACTGATATTTATTCATCTTTTACAAACTTGGCGAAGCTATTTCGATTTCGCTGTGTCATTTGTTTCATGTATTGGAAAGGTTTCGGAGAGGTTAGGAGTTGTCGGCGACAACTGGCTTCAACTTGGAAAAACAAACGAGGTGGAATATCATCCATACTCGCTCACAGAGGCGCTCAACGCTCCGAGTGAGATAATGCTTATCTGACTCTGAATAGACAAGCTAATTCCTATTGCACATGTTGTGTTGCAATTTTGTTCTTGGTGCGCTTACTCCATGTGTGAAGGTCCTTGCATTGCCGTGGCCGCAAACGTGCTCGTTAGCAATGTGTACCAAACACATGATCAGTTCGCTTAGACCCTTCCATATCCGCAATCAGTTCAACACGCCACATGCAAAAGAAACGCTCTTTATAGGCTCGTGTACAAATATATTGACAATACAATAGTGGCACAAAAGTACGCAACCTCACGCCTTGTTTGACCCCAAGTTTTTCTCAAAACCCCCGCCCCCCCTTCTAAATTAAAACAACCTTGTAAGTTTTCTTGGTCTGCTTTGAGAAATAAAATAGAAGTGAGGATAGAAGAATGAGAGAAGACAAGTCAAAAGCCCTGACCCACAAGAAACTTTCATAAAGCAGGGACAAAGATGATGATGTGAAAAAAAAAAAGACGGAGCAGCCATTGAATCAACGTGACGCCTCGCACCCTGGATATTCAATGGGTTAAGAACAGCAGTCGCTATATGGACTTTCCCTAGCCAGTGAAAGGAACAAAATCAGACGAAGGAGACGGCATAGTTCTCCACGGATATCTAACTATATATATATATATGTATGTATATATGTATATACAAGGGAGAAGGGGGGAGGGGGGAGGGGACGCTTTATTGAGCGATGCTCTCGGGGCTCATCATGGCAATGGCATCATCTTTGTCGGTCTGGCTTGTACCAGCTTGGCTTGGAATACTTTCGGTTCTTTCCATGCTGGCGCTGAGAGCGAGGAGTGCGGGTTTCGGTACGGGGACGGGCGTGACGGTGATGGACTTCTTCTTGGCGGGCATGGTGTTGGAGGGTGGTGCTCCGGCGGCGGCGGCGGCCGGAGCGAGGGCTGAGGCTGAGATTGAGGTTGCTGCGTGGCCTTTTCCTGGCGAAACATTGGCTTTGGCTTCTGCGGCGGCGGCGGCAAGCTCCATTTTCTTCTTCTTCTTGGCCAGCGCCAATTGTTCCCGAGGTGGCCGCTTCTGAGCGGACATGATCTTGCCGCTTGCTCCCAATCTGGGACGAGGCTTACGCTGCTTGACTGGCAAGTCTTCGTCTTCGACGAGGGGCTGATCTCCATTAGCATGCAGCTTGGCGAGAAAGAAATTCTTGACAAGCCCGATCTGGTCGTGGATGCTGTCGTTGGTAAGGGGCTCAAGTTGTGGGGGGGGTTCGAGCACGTCTGTGGATTCGGAGCCCACAGTTTGCGTCTGCATCTGGTATTGACTCCGAACCCTGCTGTGGAGGAGGTGGAATGGGACGGAGAAGGAGTCGAGGCCCATTTCTCTGTCCAGGCCAAGGGCGCGGAACCCGAAGAAATCTTCGCCGAGGTCGTCGGCAAAATCACCACTCATGAACTGGTCACTGCCATCCTTGAAGGCCCCTACACCGTCGGCACCAGCGTCTGCAGAAAGGGCTGGTCGCAAAAGGTCTGTGAGATGCAACTTCATGCGCTCGTGGAGGACACCCAGCCTTGAGCTTAGGCGGTCAACATCATCCATGACGTACTGCTCAAGCGACGCGACATCATGGCCAGTCTCATCCAAAGTATGCAACACCACCTCTTCAGGCGTAAAGCGTGGCTGGATAACCGGTCCTTGAAGTGTCTGCACACATGTCTTCTCGGCCTCGCGGT
Source organism: Epichloe typhina subsp. poae (assembly GCA_030389615.1). NCBI lineage: Eukaryota > Fungi > Ascomycota > Sordariomycetes > Hypocreales > Clavicipitaceae > Epichloe > Epichloe typhina. The sequence continues at coordinate 1,722,465 of CP098317.1, read as the reverse complement.
AGGTGTTGAATGTTTTAACCAGCTTCTGGAAGTAATCAGCGGCAATACCTGTCAAGGTGTCAATTGCTGAGGGCTGCAGTTCCTCGAACCCCGTATGATAGAGAATCTTGCCGACGGAGCGCTTGAGGGCACTTTGGCACGTCTCTGGTGCCATCACTGGCCCATCATCGGAGATGAAATGTGGTTCAATGTCCTGTTCGTGGAAAGTATCTGTATTGGACTTGGGAAACTGGTTCGTGTACACTTGTGATTGGACCTGCATTTGCTTGATGACTGAGATCTTGGTCGCAAGTTTCCTGGTTTCCTGAATCTGATATATATTGTCGTCCATTTTCTTGGTCAGTCGACTTTTGGGTGCAACAAACGTTCCACTGGGTACTAGTCTGAGAAAATCTTCGTGCTGGTTGATGACTTGGCCATCGCCATCCTCAATCCACTGCAGATTGGGTTTGATGTCCGGTATGTTGGACAAGGAGTTGTAGTAATCAGGCATCACTTGCTCGGTTTCTTCGTCGATGCCCTCGGCAAGGGTTTCCGATTGCTTGGTCGCAGCATTATCCTTGCCTGTGCCAGCAGCACTGCCCATGCTTGGATGTGTGGAGATGCCCATCGTTTCGGCCTCCTTTTGGTGCTTGAGGAACCATCGCATCCCGGATCGACTTCTTAACAGTGCGGGGGCATCGGTGTTGAGCGTATTGTCTTTGAATAGAATATGGCGCTCTTTTGCAGCCAGCGCTCGGTCTTTCTTAGTCGTCTGTTTCCAGATCTTATACTCCTCGTCCTCGTATGCTTGCTCTACGACCTCTCCAAAGGCTTGATTTAAAGCCATTCCATTGATGCTGGTCCCATCGATATCCATAGCATCAACATTGCTGCCAATACCAGAATGACCGTTGACAGCGCCGGATGGAGTGATCGAACCAGCCACCGGTGGGGTTGAGAAACCGCTTCCATCAACCTCGGAGCCCTCTCGGCCAGCTTTCCCCAAGAGACCATTTAGCTGTAAGACTGGCTTCTGGTCCACCACAGGAGTGTCCTCCTTCTGGTCGTGTGGCGCAGTACGCGATTTTGTTCCTTTTATTGTTGCTTTACGGCCACGGGATGACATGATTGGTTCGTCGTCGGAATCGTCACCACCATCGTCTTCACCACCATTCTGCTTTCGTCTCTCCTCGGCCTCTACTTCAGCCCGTGATCGGACGACCAGGTCCGGTATCAGTGGAACCAACTTCTCAGCCTCCTTTCTCATGCCGTTCGCCATTCGCCGAAGGGGCGAATTCATATCTTGGTTGTATTTTAGGCAATTGTCCCAGATGAGGTTCAGATCAGTTACAAAATCTGATTTTGACTTGTAGGTTAAAGATTTCAGCTTCTTGGTCATACTGCCAAGATCCATGGGGTTTTTAATGACTGAATTAGAGCGTTCCGCGTTAGCCAGACACCCTTCTGAATCGAATGTTTCTGGGGGGTCCCTTTTCAACTCACATGTGTAATAGTCGGGAGCTTCTCTCTTGTTCACCCTTGTCAAAAACGGGGTGGAGTATTCTGTATGTGCTTTCAGTTCCGTCAAAACTTTCTCCAAGGCCTCGTAAAGTTCTTCCTGATTAACATTCTCCTCACTGGCCCATTTGCTTCGATTTTTCCGCACTTCGTTCATCAGCATTCTCAACTCGGCATCAGAAGCTCGTACTTGGTCGCGTTTCATGTCGATTCTGGCAATGAGATGTTTGAGAGTAAGGCTCGAAGCACCGAGGTTTGCACTACTGAGCGAACCTTGATTGGTCACTTGCGCGCCGCCAGGGCCATTTGACTGGTTGTTATCCATCTCAGCTTGGAGCTGTTTCTCTGAATCTTCCAAGCGCTGCTGTTCAAGCATCGCTGTGCGGTCGTTTTCCAAGGTATATATGATTGTATGGAAGCTCCGCCTGGCTGCCTCCTCCGTGGCGAGACGGGCCTCTTCCAGCTTCTTGATTGTATCATGGTCACCGTCACCGTTCTTGCTTTTATTCTGCGAGTCTCCTTGACTTGATTTTGTTTTGTCAGCCAACCTTCCGGGCGAGTTCACAGAGTGAACTGGGGAGCTGCCAGATTTCGACGGCGATAGGAAGGGGTTGATAGAAACTGAAGCTGTAGGGCCTTGCCTCTTCAGCCCGGACGAAACACCTGCTGCTTCCTCGTCGTCCTCTTCGTCGTCGTCGTCGTCGTCGTCGTCATAATCATCTTCGTCAATGGCACGCTTGGCTTTTTTGAATGGTGGTTCTTTGACAGGCTCGTGGTCTGTGGTTGGGGGGAGCGTGACGGTCGGTGTCGGCGCACGACGTTTGAGGGCTGCAATCGCGTCATAATTATATGAACCATCATCCGCAAATATCAAGGCAATCTTGTCTTCCGTTTTGCGATATAAATTGGCGAAGAGAGCGCGACGGCTCTCTTCTTCTATATCGACGGCTGCCTCAGGCACCAGTCCGGTGGTATTATCAACGGGGGTTTGGGTACGCGCCGTTCTATCGTCGAGATGGTTCAAAGACCTGCTACTGTTTGTATGATGCAACGCAGGGGGTGGCCAAGCTGGCAAGCCATTGGAAATAGACATATTGGGCCCGTAGCGATGAAAGCGACATGCAGGCGCGGTGTCGCCATGCGCGATAGGATGCGCTCGCGTAGGGCCGGACGAAGGGCTATTGACGATTTTATAACGACATGGATCGATAGAGCGGCATTGATATAGATGGAAGACCAAGTATCGCGACAATCGAGATGGGGTTGGTGGTGTCTTGATGGATCGCGACCGGTGCGATTTGTCGGCAGATCAAGAGGTGAGGTTGAGGATTTGGGGAGAGCGTGGTACCGCAGGCTTTCCCCGAAGCGGGACTCTCTCCTACAATGTAAGTTCGGACTTGCAGAGCGGACTTGGCGCTCGGCGGAGCACTGTTTCGCCGCCCTTGAGAAGATGGCCTTGCAACATCCGCTTCCTCACATTCAGCAACAGCCCGAGACTTTCTGAAATGCAACCTCACAAAATGGTGACAGCGTTAGTATTATATTTTGCGAGCTGTTGAGGAATAATGCAGCATTGTTGTGTCGATGCACTGCCAGCCCGGAACCTCAGACCAGCATCTGCAACCAATCGATCTCGGGTGCGCCCGCCTTCGACGTACATGTACCTTGCCGAAGGTGGATGATGGACGCGTATACATAGTAGGCCGTGTATCACGTGATACATCACGGCCATGTGATGCCTGGGGTGCCAGGGATGCCAACTGATTGCCCAGCAGTGAGCACGCTGGAAGGAAAGAATCAGTCAGTTCCAAGGATTCCCTTGTATCGCTTCGAATTTAAGAGTAGAAATTTTTGATACAACGAGGCCGTCCACGTCCAGCAACAAATGGAAGAGGTGGCGCCGTTGTCGTCTTCCAACAGGCGATGAAGTCATGGGCGCTCGGCAGCCAGTAGAAGCCAAGCGTTCTGTCCGGCTGGGGGGCCTTCTTACATACATACATACAGTACATGTAGGTACCGCATACCGCAACAGCTCAGCCAGCGAAGAAAGCAGCTAAAATGCCCATGGCTGGAAGGGTCCAGGCCTCGAATACATGCACTTCAGTGGATTTCCCGCTTCCGCTCTTGAACAACGGAAGTTGACAGCGTAACCAACAAAAAAGCCACCCAAAGCTGGGCTTCCATCTTGACCCTTTGGCCTCAGCGCGCCTCCAAGATTTCGCACGCCTCCAACGTTTTCAGGCCATCCTGGCCATTGCTCACCCTACAACTCACAGATTTAAGATTCGTCACATTACTGCAGCTGGCTACGTCGCTGTTCAGCTACTTCTTTGCTTGGGTGGGCACCTCGGAGCTTGCGCAAGCTGCCTTGCGCCAATTACCAGCCTTGCCTTGCCTTGCCAAGAGCCGCTCCAGTCCATCCGGTTACTACCTCTCAGGTTTTCGGATTACGAGTCAATATTGACTCAATCACCTGGCAATATGCGGATACGCTTACCATTCGCAGGTACAACCTCCTCTTGCCAGCAAGACCAGAATGAATCGCGCAAAGCTAATTAGCGCAATCATCCTGCAGGTGTATTTCTGCTGTTGCTTCTAATAGCTGGCTATGCTGGGCTCACCAAACTCCAGCTTGGACACTATGTCAATGACAAGGTCTTACACCTTGTGACGTTTTTCATTCTCACGATAGTGTTCTACTGGATCGTCGATACCAACCGTCGCCGAAACCTCAACATGACCTTGGTCGTGTGCACCTTGTGTCTTGGTGTTGGTTCCGAACTCGTCCAAAGCATCCTTCCCAACGACCGCGAGTTTGATCTGTACGATATTGTGGCAAATGTAGTGGGCAGTTTGGCTGGATTGGGGCTATGCTCTTTGTACCACAAACGCATGCTTGAGCGCAAGAGGCAACGAAAAACGTACAATGCCGTCCCAGGCGAGGACGTGGAAGATGTCGAGCTTGTTGGGGGTGATCAGGAGACGGGAATCGTGGATGCAGATGTAGGCACCTCCAGAGGGCGTACATTAGAGGAAGTGGTGGATAATTGGGATGAGAATGCCCCCGATGATTGGGACGAAGGAGAACCAACGGCCTCAGCGGCCCCGGTTGAACCATCAGATGGCGGCGACAGCAAGAAAAGAGCAGACTAGCTTGTTCTTCGGCACCAGCATGATGTTCAACAGGGTGGAACGGCAACGTCTGGGCCTGAATGGTGGAATGCTCATGAAGATGGCGTTACGATTAGCGAGACAATTACATTCTATCATGCGAATTGAGGAGTGACTTTAAATGGCAACGATTATAAGATAGACCGCAAGGTTAAGTTATCCTGTTACTCCAAGGTTCTGCGCTGCGCAAAAGGCGTGGCGCTCGAAGTTGGCTATATACAATTTCGAGATCAGCGGCAATTCTCACACCACGTTTTTATCGGAGTATCGCGGAACACAAATTTTCAAGGTGGATGTGGCCAAACACTGTACGCACGAAATACTAGTAAGTGAGGGTGGTATTTTCAATCGGAATGATCATGGGTGGTGAGCGAGCTCAGATAGGCAATTTAATTTCAAGCACTTGATCATATATTTGGCTTGTAATATGTCGTTTAAGCAGGATGCTACTTAGATTATAGTGCAACTTCCTCTACACCCCTTGACACTCTTGCGTTGCCACCTTTGCTGGAACTTTATAAATGATCATTGCTACAGGGTATTTTGAACGGTTGAAGGTTTAAAAAGGTGGTGAACAGATAGCTCTCGGTGAGCCACTGCCCGCCCCCCACCTTGACCTTCCCCCACCGAGGTGAGCAATCCACTGACGAAATGGCAGTCGCAAATAGCAGTACTCTTCGCAAAGCTTTAAGCCTGACTCAACCTCGAGGACAGACAGCTCGCGAAAATGGCCAGCACGGGCAAAGCACCGACTGCAAGGCGAGTCCTCGAATCATTTCGACCATTATAAACTGCACAATGGTTATTTTGCTAACAGACAATGTTCTGTGCAGCGGCCAGGAAGATGCTCAGACGAACCCCCGAGGCATTCCATATGCCCCTTTCGTCGACAAAGTCGAGGACTATGTTGCCACTAGACAAGATGCTGAGCCTACGCTGCGCAGCTTTCAGGAAATGATCTCGTGAGTGGCCTCGCTAACAGCTGCAGAGTGCATATTCTTTCACGGGAAAAGTGTCTGCCGTCGATCGAGAGCAACAACCACTAATATAATCGGGGCAGAAAATACCAATTTATGGAATTGAATCTCCAAAAACGAATGGGAGGCTTGAAAGAAAAGATACCAGAAATCCAGAAAACACTAGACACTGTCAAGTTTCTAAAATCTAGAAGGGTAGAGTACCGAAATACTATTGTCAATTCGACAGAACTAACCACGAGCGCTATTAGGACGAGACTGAACCCATAGAGACGACTTTCGAGCTCAATGACACACTATATGCAAGGGCGAATGTTCCTGCTACTAACGAAGTTTATATATGGCTCGGCGTAAGCATATTGCAAGTCATCAGAAGAACATGTAATTGTGTCTGACTAATCGTTCAAGGCCAATGTGATGTTGTCTTATCCCATAGATGAAGCCGAAGTCCTGCTTACTTCGAAACTCTCCGCGGCCCAGGCAAGTCTGTCAAACTGCGAGGAAGACTTGGATTTTTTAAGAGAGCAAATCACAGTACGTGTTTTAAGCGACAATTTAATCACTTCAGAAATCGAGCTGACATTACCTTCTAGACAATGGAAGTCGCGACAGCGAGAGTATATAATTGGGAAGTGGTACAAAAACGAAAGGAGAAGACGAGCGATGAAGAAGAGCAGAAACAGTCAAAAGATAAGGCAGGCTCGTCGTAGAGCGAGGCGCCTGCAACGAGCCGTTCATAAACCGGCGTTTTGTCAACTCATAGAAGAAGAGGGGTTGCAATGTTTCACGAACCACAAGAAATATAACCGCACAATAGAAAGAACAAGAAACTTAAATTTAGTAAGTCATTAGAAAACAGCGTGTCCGATAATTAATCTACGTCTCTGTCGATCATGGCACGGCTATGTAGCAGCCCCGCTTCATGCATAAGCCCCCATAAGCACATGGCCGTTACCTCATTCCTGTTGTCTTTTTTGATTTTTTGGCCGCGAAGCTGTGTCTAAAACAGGCGCCAGTGTCGGTTTAAGCATGACTGCAGCAACGATCGTCAAAAGTATATCGGGGACATGAGGAGGCATGCTGAGAAATGTTGCAAGACAGCTTGGACAAAGGCGGCTCGTGCCGCCTCGCGCGAGACTGAGCATTTCGGTATGTCCAACGGCTGCCCAGATTCGTTGATGAAAACTGACATCTATTGTGCTGACGCACTTGTTCGGTAATCAGTCGAACCATGCGCACACCCGCTATCATTCAGCTCTAAGCAGCGCTGCTATGCAACAATCGCCGATAGAATACCATCCGGCCACCGAAAGCCACCGACTGGTGGACTTGCGGAACGATCGCAAGTTGCAACAAGACGCATCCAATAGACCTCGGAGACGCAACCAGGCGGTTCATCGGTCGTCTCATGCGCAAAAAACCGCAAGGGGGTTGTTAGAACACATGCCAGCAAGCTATCTGCTGGGCAGAGAGGACGATGTCCAGTACTGGAGAAGAAGGGTTGCCAATCTCCGCAGCAATCGATTACCAATCGTTCTTTTGCAGGAGATTATGCGACAGCAAGATTCCGAATCAAATGTTTCGAGCGGAGTCCTGTCGCTTTTGCCGACCCAGAAAGAGAAGAACAGTATTTTGAAGCACCCGGCTTTGGCTATTTACGACCGAGAAGCTCTGGACTATTGCATACATATATTGCGAGGAAGTGACGACGACGAGCGATGCCGACGATACCTAGAAAGAACGACTTCAACGCCTCTATTTATTTTCAAGTTTCTTGTCCGGCCATCTTCCAACTTCAGTGACACAAGTACTCTACTTGCAATGATTGAATCATTCCATTCGTACTACGATGGTGTTGAACGAGCGAAAGTAAATGCGGGAATGAAGTCTCGAGACATATGTCGCCCTCAGAAAGGCCGGTCAGATAAGGACTTCAACATGGACCGAGCCAATTTCAATCCGATCATGCGACTACTCGTTGCCCACTGCTTGCGACTCGAGGCTAGATTCATCGTCAAATTGGCAGACATAGCATCACAATATATCCAACATATGACAACACATGCAGATGAGCCACGCAAGTTGTATTTGACGCAATGCGACCTTTTCAATAGATGTCTCCAAATATTTCGGCCCCAACCGCACCTTCAAGCAGTACAGCAATCTATACCGAATGTCTACTTTTGGGAAGCGCAGAGAATCCTTCTTACCATGTCAGCAGGTTTAGCCAAGTCCTTGCTCATCAGTCGAGATGGATTTCGGGCCATTCGTCATGTTTTATCTGGGCAGCCCAAGAATTACACAGAAGTACACAGCTCAGCTCGTCGTGCCCCGAGCTGGCCACCGTATCTACAGCCAGGGCATGGGATGGACGAGCTAAGTGATCCAGAAGACAATTGGAGCCGTACAGTCAGCGCAGGAATGCTCATGCAAGAAGCGGGATTCTCCAAAGATGAGATGGATGACGCGGTGGACATCTTGCAAGGCATGGCTTTGGATGGAACTCCAACGATTCAACAGAGAAGCGTTATTGGCAAAGGGCGGATCATCGGAGTATGGGAAGCATCCATTCGCGCTACGAGGAATGCCCACGAAGCATGGCAAAGGTTTAAAAATCCGCCAGAAGCGGGAATGAAACCTGGCATACACCAGTACGCGGCAATGTTTGAGAAATTGGTGCTCAGGGAAGTCGAGATGGACAGCAGAACCTTGCCGGGCGACAAGGCTTTGAACTTCTCGACGCAGCACGAAGCTAATTTGGCAGAGTTTGAAAGAGCCCGTCTACGCCCACCCAGCGTTTCCGAGCTCTACCAAACTATGAAACTTGCTGGCATTGCCCCCGAGGGTTCTTGCCTTCGTATCCTCGTTGCCAACGCTGAATCATTGGAGACAGCCCATCAGTATTTGCGCGATGGTCACAAGAAGAACAAAGCCAACATCAGCCTGATCTCGGACGAACCAGACCCAAGCTCATTGATGGCCGTACCCTTGAAATTGTTCGCCGCCTACATTCAAGTTTGTTTACGAGTGGAAGGGCGAAGAGGGACCAACCAACTCACGCGCGCCATCCGCCTTGCCGAAGTAAAACTGAGTAATGTCAAATCTCGCTGGACAACTTTTATCTGGGGCCTTATTCTTAAAAATCTGTCACAGCATAACAGGGCGCTAAGGATATCGTTCACAGGGCAGTTGGACCTGATGACACAGGTCGCTGATACCATTGAAACTTGCAGTGGTCTGCAGTTGTCGTCTTTTACCCAATTTAACAAGTGTGTACGAAAAGCCACTCGACGATTGGTCAACAAGCTGTTTGCTTCCGACTTTGACAGCGAAAACGAGGAACAGCGTGGATTCTTACAAACACTGTATTGCCGAACATGTCACGCCGTGCAGGATAACAAATTCCGCGGTCGGAATGATTCGACAGCAAACGAGTCCAGCCAGGATGATATACCGAGAATAGCAGCAACGACGGCCCTGTTGCAAAAAGCTAGCAGTAAGATGAAATCCATGTTCTGGACGTTAGCTGAACGAGAGCGGGTTGCCCAGAGGCATCTTGGTCCGTACCAAGTCACGCCCCTAGAGCGATTGAGTTCTCGAAGAGACGCGGTCCGAAGTAACCATGCGCAGGAATACATGCTGACGCTTGGTTATCTGGGCCAGTTTGACGAGATGGCGCGGTTGCTCGAGTGGTTGATTAAGGAATGGGGTCAATGTGATGTCGTATCGGCATTAAGTGAGCTTGATGAGCCACCTCCATACGCAGACTTTTTCGAGATGCTCTGTGTATTTCGCTTGTTGGCTGAGCCAATGCTGGGCAACGGCATCGTGGCATCGCTCTTGCAAAAGATGGCTGATACCCGGTTGAACTGGACTTGGCCAGACGACGAGGCAGTCAAGACCTACGCGGATCTGCACAGTGACGAGTCAATCGGCACGCTGCGGCGAGCTGTGGAATTTGCGCGGGACTGGAATCAACCAACGGCAGCATCCGCCACTGTAAGCATGCAAACACAAGGCTTAGTTTCCTGGTCAAGAGGAGGCTCATTGAATCATGACGGGACTACAAGGGCAGGGAGTACCTTCCGGGCCAATTGGCGGAAGTCAATGACGGATTTCGCGGTGAGATCCGATGACAAGGCTGTCACGGGTCAACCGAAATCAAGACTGACTGTTTGCCAAGCGTGACCACGTCGCATGGGCTTTTTGGTGGGCTTTGGTGCGTTTGGGTTGCCGCGAAGATCGGCGGCTATGCACATTATGTAAGATGAGTGGGACCAGGCCGACAAAGTAAGCGGCCAATGATACCCCACGACTTCGACTTGTAGAATAGGTTGGACTAATCGTCTACATTATAAATAGTGTTGACTACTTTCATACCAAAAGAAGCAAAGTAATAAGAAACCACAGCCTGCTCACAGCCCCATGAAGTGGGCGTTGGGGTGGGGTCGGCATCGACCCGCTCGCTCCTGCCTGTTCTGTGGCAGGTGTAAGCTGTGGAGGACCGGCGATTGGCTACGAGCGCGCCTCATGACGGACGGGCGGCTGGATGCCTGCCTAACAAAACAAGGTCGAGGTTCTCGTCCACTCGTCCATCCACCAGCCGCGCGGATGCAGCACCTGCATATCTTTTTTGTCCTCCGTGGGCGCTCAACCTTGTTTCGCACAAAGGTGGCCCAAGGCCGTCTTTGTCTTGCCTTGGTGCTCCGTGAAAGAGCTGCCCGCTTTGTCAGGACTGCTCGGACGGCTTGACGGCTGACGGCCCGTTGCTTGCCATGTGCGGATTACATTTTGCGCCGGTCTGTTCATTCGTCTCCAGGCGTCGTCCATGTCTGGTGTCTGGATTGGACGTGGTTGCACGAGCAGGGGCAGGGGGAGTGTCACGGTGTCTGCCAAAAAGGGCCGCGCTTGAGGTCCAGCTCATTTGGCCCGTTTCGTTGGCCTAGCATATTCCGAAGATAGGTGGTCCGAATGTGAATCTTGATGATGGGAGTCGTGCGTGCAGCAGACGAGATACAAATTGCAGGCGAGAGCGTCGATCGCTTCATCGTCCCTCTCTCTCATCTCTCCAGCTTCTCTTTTCGTCCTGAAAGCCTATTGTGTATTGATTTCCTATGTCCCATGTCTTGCCCTGGCCAATAATTCTGGTGGTATACAGTCAGTCAGTCTCTCACTCTGGGGCAAACATCTCCTTCACTTTTCATTTCCGTTTCCGTTTCCGCTTCCGCCTCTGTCACCTGCCTTTCCCAATTTCTCTCCGGGTGTAACGCTTTTGCAGATTTCTCTTTCTCTTCCCCGCCCTCTTTATCTTCTTCAGTTTGTCAGTCGTTGTGTTGGGGCTTTTTGGTCTGGTGATATTCATCACTATACTATTTGCTATTTCCATTTGCTCTTCTGTTCATTTGTTCAGCCTACGCATAGGCCCGGCACTGACGTTGCTTGACGACTTGATTGTTGAGAATAACTGCTTGTTCTGTTCACTGCCAGCACTGTTTAATCACATCTGACGACGCGTCTGTTGCTCGCTTCCATCCATTCCTCTTTACGTGCAACATCGCTTTGTTCTTCCGCTGATCTCCACTCTATCGAGACGACTAACTCTCGCCTCTTCCTTACCTTCTCTTTTTTTGGCTCGTCATCTTGGGCCTATCATTCCATATACATACATACACACACGGCGTTTTTTCTCTGTGAGGAAAAGGCTATCGAGAATGCGGCATCAGATTCAGGCTGCCACGGCGGCATATTTCTTTCTTTTTTCCCAAACAGTAGAGGCTGGCCCTCTCAAGTGGGCTGCTCGTGATATGTAAGTTGTTGGTCCGGATAAGAGGCTGTTGTTGATCTTTCCACGAGAAATGCAAACTGAGGCTAAATTTGGGAACAGAGTACGGCGCGCTGCTGCAAACGTTCTCGAGAACGCGCCATCTATAACTAAGTAAGTTTGGACCGGACGCAGCAACTGCACTTTTGGAGGTTGACCAACATGTTGATCTTGTTTGTTGAACTAGTTCAAGTAGCATCCCGCGGCCAATCTTTATAACTCTGGCGGGGACAAACGTGTCCATCCCAGGACTCTTGCCGACGACGACGACGACGACGACGACGACGACGACAAGCATGAAGGCAGAATCAACGGGTGGCTATTCTGACCCTTTGACCGTTACACCTGTCATGCTGCCGACCCAAACAACACCAGGGGCAGCCGTCCCAACCACCACGAGCAGCAACTCTATAGCAACCGGAACTGATCCTCTGTCGTCAGCTACTGGACTGGGAAGCAGCATGTTGACAACTCCCACCTCGATTGTTTCAGCAACCTCTGGCATGACTTCACTCACTAACTCATCGAGTACCAAGCCGCCAGAAGTCGTGACTGGTGGTACAACGAAGCCTACTCTGACAAGTATATTCCCATTCTTCGGAAATACCACTCGCGATCCGCAGCCGACTACAAATGAGAGCGAGCAGCCGCCATCTGGGCTACCTAGTGTAACTCTTCCTGGCTCAAAAACTTACTCCGCTTCGAGCAGTAGCTCTTCAACTACGCAGTTGACATCGGCCTTGACAACAATCGCGACAACGACTCCAACGGCGATGCTCCCTGGCACGACCATCTCCTCCTCTGGTACATCGACTCAATCTGATCAACTTCCAACCGTGGTGCCCACAACAACTGCTGCCTCTGAAATCACTCAGACCACCTTGTCTGTTCCATCCACCCACGTGATGGTCACGATTCCCGTAGCACCAACGGCGTCGCCCCCGACATTCACACCGACCGGAACCCCAGACGCCAATGTTCCCACTGCCAACACTGGCTTCCCTACTGCCACCACGACGGTGGCATCAGCCATTTACGCCGGCAACGTCGCCCAAGCCAAGGACTTGAACAAGCTCTATTCCAGCCTCACGTCTCAATCAGCATGCTCAGGCACGCAAATGGCTTGTATACAAGGCAAGATGGCGCAATGCACCGACGGGGCATTCGTCCTCACAGCCTGCGCGGCAAACGAAAAATGCTATGCCCTGCCCATGACAAACACCCAAGGCGCCAAGATTGCTTGCAGTGACCCCGAAGAAGCCATCAAGATCCTTGGACCAGCCAGTGAAGGCGGGACTTCCACGACCAGCGTCACCAGCGATGAGGCGCCTACTACTTTCAGGACGAAAGCAAAGAAGCCTGTTTTGACGCACACGCAATTTGTCACCTTCACGGATGTATCGTCAACCGCGCCTGGGCAACCGACAGTTGAACCAGATCCTGCTACGCTCATTCCCACGACCACTGGGCTGCCTCCCGGAACAACCCCTATTACTTCATCATCATTATCATCATCATCATCATCATCATCATCATCATCATCATCTCCTCCCCCCTCCCCTCCCCCTCCTCCTCCGCCTCCGCCTCCGTCTCCGCCATCTACCACAAACCAACCCAGCCGCATCGTCATCACCCAAACTTTCAACGAGCCAACACAGACTACGACACCCACCACCACCCCCACCACCACCACCACCACCACCCCAGGTCTCCTCGAGCTCATCCCCGTCGAGCTCACAGCCTCGTCCTCTCCCGCACCACCCACCACAACGCCCATCCCCGTCGCCGCCAAACCAGCCGCCCCGGACGCCGCGGTCCTCGGCGGTGCCGACACTGACCGTGCCCCTGCCCCCGACGCAGGCAACAACCCCCGCACATCAGTCACCAGCAACGGGACGCCCACTGTCCCGGTGTGCTTTCCCGCGACGGTCACACAAGTCGAGAAGGAGACTATGACGGTGACGGTGATGGTGACGGTGACGGCGACACCCACGTTCATGGTGCCCGCTTGAATCTGAGGTCTCGCATAGATTGAGTAATAGGGGGTGAATACATCTAGTATTGTTTATTTTAATCGATTTTGTTGAAACATGACGAAAAAAAGAGAGAAAAAAGAGGCATTGAAGGAACTTCTCTAGGGAAATGTCATACATATCGTGGAAAAGATTAATGTACAGGTGTATATACTTGATTCGTGGCTCAGAGAAAACAGAACAATTAGAAACGGCGCAGCGAAGCACATGTTCATCCAACTTTTTCACAGTGCCTTGACACATGTTTCCCAATGGAAAAAATATACAACCGTGCGCCTCTTATATACGGACCCCTAACAATACACTGCGCAGTGGGAACTAGAATAAGCGAATATTGTTGCCAAATCACCCCTCTATATGAACATCTGAAAAACCACCCGACACCTGATACGTGCGAATGCCCGCGCGACGCATACCGAAGAAGCCGTTTAAAAAAAAAACCCCGCCGATTGTCATGTACTTCCAAAAGTACTTCATGTCTGCATCTTGTCATTGTACATGCCCCCCTCCCATGTACACGGGGCGCAGAAGTCTAAGCATCATCATCATCATCATCGCTCTCGGACAAGGCCTCCGCAATTTCTAACCTCTTGGGAGCAGGTTCGGCGGTGCCGGTGCCATCAGCATCGTGACCTTCTAGCGAGACGCCGTACTGATCTTGCCATAGCTTGCGCATGACGTCGTAGAGAAATCGATATTGAGCCTCGGACTGCACCATGCAGCGGCGTTGCTGGCGGAGATGATCGACCGTGTCGTAGATGAGATCGGGCTGTGCTTGGCCGTCGTCGGCGGCTATGAGTGCGCCGCTGTCGAGTTCCCGCATCAGATGCTCCAGGCTGATCAAGGTTCCTGTGCGGCCCACGCCCGCGCTGCAGTGTATGACGCGCGGGTTGGAGGGCTCGTTGTGGTCGTGCGACATCTGCATGAGCTCCAGGAAGCTCTCCATGTCGTCGAGCGTAGGAACGCCAAAGTCGGGCCAGCGCGTGTACAGCAGGTGCCAGACCACGCGTGGCTCCGACTCTCCGTCAACGTGCAACAGCAGCTTGCGCTTCTCGATGGCCCCGTCCGCCACGTCTTCCCGCGAGCCGTACGTGAGCCTTGCCTTCCAGTCGTCGTTCCAGACGTTGTCTCCGTTGAGCATCCACGTCGGATTGTCTGTGTCGTCGGGAAAGTATTGATGGCACTTGATGGCCCCGCCTTCCACCATGTTGGTGAGCTGCACTATGACCGCGGGCGAAACTGTTTGTTCGGCAATCATGCGCCAGACGTACGTGAAGGACGGCAGGGTCGGCCCTTGCATGGCGATGTATCGCAGCGGCGGGAGAGAACTGTCGTGCAAGGGGTCGAGCGTGATTGCCGATGCATTGACATAGTCAAACTCGTCGTCCGCAACTTTCAGTTTCACCCGGTTGTGATTCCACGGCTTGATATTCATGTACCGATCCATGATGCCTCGTGACGGACCGTCCGTCTGCTTGAAAGAGCCCCATCTGTTGATGGGAACATCTGGCCGAGCCCCTTGCGCAAGTCGATTGCGCTCGGCCCACGTGAGTTCCTGAAACTTGGCCTCAATATCTGGGGCGGGAGGCGACAAAAGCAAGCGACGAGTTAGTAAAAGAAGCCTTTTTGTGTGTCTCAGATCATATCGTCTCGGCGCAAAGATGCATACCATGGGCAGACGCATTGAGAAACGCTGGCATGACCGGCCGGGAATGACCGTGACCATGTGCAAACGATGTACCCTCGGCCGCAAAGCGCGACGCTACACCATCTTGATTGAAGACGGCAACCATTGGTGAGCTCAGCGGCCGAGCAGCAGGTGATTGCGTTCTCGCGCGCTTGGCAGTCACACGGAGCTTGAGGTTGCGCAAAGGAGATTTCTTCATGGGAGGTTTCCGCAATGTATTTGGTGCCGCGACTTCCGAGGCAGTGCCGGCAACAAGAGTGTTCTCGTTGTTGGTTTCGTTGCTCGCGCGCTCGACAGACGTTTCGATGGCCGGCGGTCGTGTTGGATTACGTCGCAACCGCGGAAGTTTATCCATGTTCCGGCTATTGCGGTCTAATTAGTACAGTTTGGAAGCCCAAGCCGAGATACGATGAGCGATATCCCGTTCCTGGCGAGAAACGACGACGACTCAGCCGCGCCGCCGCCGAATAAATGTGAAGCAGAGGAAATGGTTTCCTAAATATCAAGGCGCGGGAAAGGCAGCGCACGAGCGTCTACCGAGAGACTGTGCGTGCGGAGTCTAGCAACAGGAGGAGAACAAGAGAGGCGAAAAATAGAGTGAAGAAATATAGAAATGAGAAAGAAAGATGCCTCGAACGGCTATTGAATACCGCGCGGATTTCTCTTTCCCTCTTACCAGCAGAGGTCTGTGATGGGCGGACGGATGGGATGGGATGGGATGGGGGGTGGACGAGGACGAGGACGAGGACGAGTTGAAGAATGACATGGCTAAACGGTGGGTCGCGGGGTCCAACCGTTTCGTCACCAGCGTCACCAACGTCACCAAACCGCTAGTTCTGCCTACATAGTCCCTGGTCAGTGGTCAGTGGTATGGTGGCACCTTCCCTGGTCCCTTCAAACATGCAAACATGCTACTTTTCAAATTTGGCATCTCGGCATCTCGGCATGCGGCATGCAGTGCAGGCTGCCGCTTGCACGGGATCCACGCCTTCGTCCCCGGACAGCATCTGACCCGCCTCCCGTTGCCATTCTCAAAGTTAGCCGTCCTCGTGTTTGTTTTGTTTGTCTGTGTCTGCGGGGTCCAAATTACATCACCGGTTGCAACGGCCTTGGCTGGCTGGATTTTTATTCCTTCTCTTTCTCTCTCTCCAAATATTCAAGAATGATCCACTCGAATGTGTCAAAGTGAAAAATTTATGAGGAGTTGAACACGAATTAAAAAAAAGCAAATGGTCAATGACCAAAACCCACCGAACCGGGATCTCATGGGTGGTCTCGTCCTTATATCGTACAAAGGGGTACATGCTAATAATAACACTTGGTGGCATCCCAACCCAACCTACAGACAAAGCTCATCTTTTACGCGGCTGAGTAGACGCCTGTGACGTATTTGCCACACTCCACCTTTTGCTCCAGCGTGACCTTGCGACCCTTTCCACCCTCTCCAATGCGAACCGTCTGTTTCGGCGTCAGGCAGAGGCGATGCACCTCGCCTTTCCTGCCCCTCTTTGCATCGCCCAAGCCTCCGTCTAACGGGCCGATGTATGTTGGCATGTTGAGATTGCTTCGCTTGCCAGTTCCGAGTTGGTAGTGCTCGTTCCCTCCCCAGAAGAGGACATCAGCTCCCCAGTTCGTCTCATTCTCAGAGGCCCTGCTTGATACATTGGTTCTGGTGACGTTGTCCATTACCGCAGCGCAGTGCGTGCTGCCGATGCTCAGCTCTTTGAGCTTGATCGGCATATTCTTGTTGGCTGTCTCATCAAATTCAAATAGGGACGATAGGGCCTTGACCTTGGTAGGCCCTGACGACACGTGAGTCCATTTCCCGGTTCCCAGAGTACCCATGACACCCTGACCGCAAACCCACAGGTCGGAAACAGTCCTTGGCATTCTTTTGGCTGGTATCATGGCACGCGACTCTGCCGCTGTTGTTGGCGCGTCTGCATCGACGGTGAAGAAGGTGTTCGCACCGCCAGCAGCAATGCTTCTGACTTTGGGTATCATGCCTGCCGCCGCATATAGCTTGCCAACAGGCATCATGAGTGGTTCGGTGGTGTACGGCAAGCCACTGTCGGATTCAACCCCAAGCTGACCAAATGTGTTGTCGCCAAAGGAAAAAACCCTGCCAAGTTTATCCAAAATCACTGAGTGATGATCTCCGGTAGCAATAGCCTTGGCCTCAAAGCCATGCAAAGACTTGAGCTCATGGGGCTGATCGTATGGCCCCTTGGGTCGAGTCTCCCATGTCAAGCCAGCGATACCCATCTGACCCCTCGAGGGATACGACGAAGAGCTTGAAGCAGCTGTGAAAACGCGACCCTTGGATGTGAGAATGAGACAGTGCTCTAGACCGCTGCTGATATCAGTCACCTTTTCACTCCAGGCTAATCCAGTTGGAGTCAGATTGCGGAAGCTGACGGCCTCTTTACCCCCGGATTTCCAGAGAGACCATGAGCTACCTTGCTGCTTCTGCTTGACACCACTTTCCAAGTCATCCTTGGAAGAGGGGACCGAGTACACATCGCCAGTTCGTGACAGTCCGATGATGCGGTCAGTTGAGACCTGGATCTTGACAAGATCCTTGCCCTTGAGGGTAGTCGAAGGCGTTGGGTCGTCCTTTGAAAATCCGAGACCCCATTGAACCAAGTTTCCTTTCTCGTCGACTGCGGCGCCAAAGGTTTGCGTGAGTTTCAGATCTCGAAGTAGCTGATGATCGAAAAATTTGATACGCCTGGGAAGCTTGATGTACTTGTCACTCGAATTGGGGTCGATGACTTTGCCTGTGTTGGAACCCCATGCATAAACGCCTGGACGCTCCCAGCTATTCTTTACCTGTAGATGTTGAGAGCTGATCATGTCCCGATTGTCTTCCTTGGAAACGGCTTGTTTACGGGGTTTTTCAAACTCGGGCTGCGCCTTGGGAGATGGCGCCGGCTCCTCTGGTGTTGCAAAGCTTTTCTGAATTTGGGGATAGTAGAATGCTCCGGCAGCAGCAATGGCAAAAACGCCAGCGTAGAGGGCTACCTGCGCAAAGCGACTGCCGCCTTCGTCTTGCGCATGCTTCTGAGGACCTTCAGAAGCATAGCGTGCCCATTGACGGCGGGTGGCAAGACGCTGCGAACGAGAGGACCATGATAAACTGCCAGTTCGTCGTACGACTACTCTGGAAGAGTTCATCGTAATACACTGCTATAGGCGTCACTACTGCAGATGGGAGTAGAGGGAGCTGTCGGTTTGTTTCGAGACGAGCACGTCCCTTGAAGTCTTCTGGCCGTCGGGGGGAGTATTGAGGTCATGACTTTTTTTGCGAGCGGCAGCTTATTGAATAGACGACGTAGTACCAGTACGGACGGAGTACGGAGTACTCCGTACAGACGACCTGATGCATGGCCCCACTCCGCTCCACGCGCCACCTGAGGGATGCATGTAATATGTACATAATAATATGTAATTTACCCATCGAGAATCGGTCCACGGAGCATTTGCCTCCGATGCTGGTTCCATGCTGGGTTTCCATCAACCGCAACCACATGCGTGGCTTTTGGAAAGCCGCCTTAGCTCCCATTGCTTCTTGGTGTTTCGTTGCCCCCCTCCCAATCTTTGCCCACCATGTACGAGGATTCTTGGTACAGCTTTGTGCCTGATGTCGCGAAGAAGTCTGCCGCCCCCGCCCCAAGCCAACCACAGAGTCATCGTCGCAAGGAGTCCTTGTTGCAGCAGCCCAATGTTGGTCTCCAAATCCATATAGCCCCTCCTCGTACATGACATGAGCTCGTCGCGGAATCATGGAAAACTTACATTGTGACAGGAAGACGTGAAGGGCGAAATACAAACCGGTCGACTAGACAATGTCTACGAAGAATCAGACGACTCGGACTCCCCCCCAGAGCCTACACTTACCCGCCGGGCTGCCTCATACTCGGACTTTTACCATGTTGCTCGAGCGCAACTTGCCAAGGACGGCCAATTGAGACGCAAAAAGAAGCCTGGCAAGAAGGACAGAACATGGGAGGCTCTAGCGCTGCAAGCGGAGAAGGATCTCGATTCAACGTTCCGAGTTCCTGACCTACATGAAAATGAAATTGATCACAAGTTGCTGGAGGATTCTCAACAAGATTATTTGTATGAGCCGGGCTGCATCCTTGTCCAAAACTATAGGGCTCATTGTTTTATAGGGTTTATCGAGACCAGCTTTCATTGACCGAACGCCATCTTGATGGCCTGATCGACGACGCAAATGCCACGCTGGCATTATTGACCTCTTTGTCAGACTCCTTCCAATCCGTCGACGCGCAGACATCGACCTTTCAAGCCCAATGCGAGGACTTACTGAACGAGCAAAAACGGCTCGAGAAACTTGCGGATGAGGTAGGAACCGATTTATACTACTACGTCTACCTTGACACCGCGACACGACGTCTCAATGCCCCTGGTGCCAGTCGCCTCGTCGATGATGATGAGTTTGGCGAGATGATTGAGAATATCAACTCTTGTGCTGAGTTTATGGCTAAACATGTAAGTTTTCTCGTCTTTAGGCTTGAAAGCCACAAACAAGCATGACTAGTGCATGAATCTTACACTCAATCGCAGGACACATATCGAGAACGTGAAACTTACTTGGCACGATACAACGCACTGCTTACCAAGGCGCTTCACCTGCTCGATCATGGATTTTCGACTCGTCTTGACAAATGGTCAGGCGATATTGCGCGCCAAATTGCAGCAACATCATCGGATTCGGCTCGTCACGCTCTGGCCTACGGCAGATTTGCTGAGATGATTACGGATTCTTATTCATTACTTCCAAACATACAAAAAGTTGTACAGCACGCGTATGATCAATACGGACGAGCTCTGGGGACCGCGCCGGAGGCTTCTGTCTACTCTAGCTCTGCCACGAATATGTTCCGTACCTACTTCACCATCCGAGATAGAGATTTGAAAGTGACGATCCAGGATGAATTAGTGGAGTATCAGAAAGCTGCCAGGAGCGTGTCCGTTGAAACAGCATCTCGAAACTACATAAAACAGCTATTTGAAAAGATATACAATGAAGACGCCTTGTTTTCCAAGATTTTCGGCATAGAGCCGTCGTGGAATACAGCTCCTACTTCTGCATTCCAAGCTCTGAAAGCCATCAACACCACTATGGTCCACCCGGGGCACGTTGCACCCCTAGGTAACAACATCCAAGCTGCTCTGCAATCCGCTAAATTGGAGTCGATTTGTAGTGTGGTGGGCTGGCTCGCCAATGAGTACTCAATATCAGAGCATGACGAGGAGGAGTCGCATTCTACGAGAAAACATCGAGAGTATGCCGCGCGACTACTTGTGGATCACCTTTGGCCATTCACAGACAACGCATTTGAGGCTGAAATCACTAAATCCATCACAAAAGCGGTTGTTCAGGATGTGGACCTGAAAATAGGACCAGTGGTGGATGGAGTGGCATCATCGAATGCCCATCCGCTGGTCAAAAGGGCCATGGACTTGCTGTCGATGTTTGATCAAGCAATGCCAAAAGAGCGCTCCGTGAGTTTCATAAAGACTCTTTAAAGGACCCCTTCACAAACTCTTGTTCGAAAGCTTACACCTTTTCTATCGTAGTCAAAAAATAGCTCAGTTGTGTTCAAGATAGTACGGGAAACGATCCAAGTTTTGCAGAAGGCCGAATCAAGAATACGGAGTCTCAAGGCTGCAACCGACCCTGACTTATTTATGGTCAAAAACCTGCTCATCATCAAAAACGAGTTGGTGTCTCTCGAGATTGGTGACATTCGGAGTCACCCGCAAGCCATGCAGCACTTTGGCCAGATTTGGGATACTCTGAGCCCAACAAATTGGGTCAGTTTCTTTGGCAGCATCCTTGGCGGATCGATATGGTCTCGCGGGACTCCCTCTGTCACCGCCAAAACCCTGACTGAGGAGGACATGAGCGAACAATTGGACGAACTGCTGCGGCAGTCGATTTACTCCTTTACCAAACGCTGGGCAACGCTATTCAACGATTCCCAAACCCGCAAAACGGGTGTCAAGCCTATTGCCAAGGTAGAGGCTGAGCTCGAGTCTATCCTGGATACGGCTTTCAGCAACCAGCCCGAAGTAATTTCTAAGCTCAAAGAAGCTATACATTTGAACGCGCAAGCTCAGAAAAAAGCAAAGGATGAAGATGAAAGAAGGGGAGCGAAGCGGTACTAGCAGGACTTTCCCCAGAAAACCACTTCTTGCTATGATTTTATGAGTAGAATGTGAAGACACAAAATAACCATTATACATTCAGTTTCCATTAAACCATCATTCCCGGCCCGGACTGTTCTAACTACGTAGTTTGCCGTTTTCTATTCCTATTTCTTTTTCTCTCTTTTTGGTTAGCTAGTAAGGTTATTATAGATAATCCTGAAAGTTTTCCTTCCTTCCGTCTTTCTTTCTTTTGTGCTCTGCGGCTTGGTGATTGGACTCTGCTGAGATTTGTTGTCTTGCCTCGTGCTGTCGTGGAACATTCGAGCCATCATCAAGCCGGCGCACTTTCCATCATCTGTCATAGAGAAAAAGAGACAGCTTTACTACCAAGAGTCGTGTTCACAACGTGACTGAGACTAGTGCTGGTCTCCTTCAGCCTAGCTGCATAATTTGGTTTCAAGGATATCGACAAACAAGTTACCCTGAGAGGTAAGAGACGTTCCCCGCGCAAAAAAAAAAAAAAAAAAAAGGGCCGCTCAGCGTGGAGCGCCAGTCTGGAGACACCCAGTCACCGCCCGCGGCACCTGTTAGCTCTCATCACGAACGAACCAAAAGGCGTCTTGTCGCATTCTCCCTCCCCCCGTTCCCTTTTCCCTCCCAGTCACAGTTGTAGCTGGACGAGAGCAACATTGTTTCTTCGACGATATCCTGGGTCGAATCTGGTTCCAATTGGGGCCGTCCGCCAGCAGTTTGTTGGGCGGCATCTTTGCCACCTTTGCGCCGATACGAGCCATCGCCAACCACGACCACGACCACGACCACGACCACAATGGCGGCCGCCGAAATCGAAGAGATGCAGGGCGACGGCCTGCAGACCGCAAAGGACTTGTTCTCTGGTGCCATGGGGGAATTGCCCAGGTCATCATTGGTAAGTTGGAAGTTGGGGGGAGGAGAAAAATGTCTTCTTTGCAGAAAAAAATCAACATGTGGTCCATCTAACATGGCAGCAGGCCAACCCTTTGACATCATCAAGGTCCGCCTGCAAACCACGACACAATACTCTGGGGCCCTGCAAGCTGCCGCGTCCATCTACAGGACCGAAGGAGCGCTGGCCTTCTACAAAGGAACCCTCACACCGTTGCTCGGCATCGGCGCCTGCGTGTCGATCCAATTCGGAGCCTTCCACGCAGCTCGGCGATGGTTCGAGATCCGCAACGCCGCCGCCAGCCCGGGCTCGACGACGACGACGACGACGCCCTCGCGCCTCTCGTACAGCCAGTGCTTCGCGGCCGGTGCCTTTGCGGGCGTCTCCAACGCCGCGCTGTCCGCGCCCATCGAGCACATCCGCATCCGCCTGCAGAGCCAGCCTCACGGCCACGCGCGCCTCTACGACGGGCCCCTCGACTGCGCCCGCAAGCTGAGCGCCCGCCAGGGCGTCCTCGGCGGCATCTACCGCGGCTCCGCCGTCACCGTCTGCCGCGAGGCCGCCGCCTACGGTGCCTGGTTCACGGCCTTTGAGTACATGGTCAACTCGGACGCCGCGCGCAACGGCGTCGACCGCAAGGACATGGCCGCTTGGAAAATCGCCGTCTACGGTGGTCTGGCCGGCGAGGCTCTCTGGCTGGCCAGCTACCCCTTCGACGTCGTCAAGAGCAAGATGCAGACGGACGGGCTCGGCGCCCAGCAAAGATACCCCACGATGCGCAGCTGCTTCGCCGCCACGTGGCGTGCCGACGGCGTCAGAGGTTTCTGGAAGGGCATCTGCCCAACTCTGTTCCGTGCCATGCCCGTCAGCGCCGGTACATTTGCTGTAGTGGAAATGACCATGAGAGCAATCAGCTAGGGTCACGATGATAAAATTTATTGGTTGGTTGGTTGGTTGGTTGGGGGGATGGGGGACGGGGGTGCCTCTTGTCAATTTATACAGTTTTTTCGCATCACGGAGTTCAAATTAGGGTCATCTTTGGGGGGAGGGAGTCTTTTTTTTTTTTTTTTTTTGGTAGATAGCAAGAAGAAAGGGTTTCGAAGGAACCTCACTCTAACGGTTAACATATGAGCGTGCGAAAAAGAAAAGTCATTGACTTATTTTCTCCCGGGTTTCCACCTTATTCTTAGGATCCATCACATCATA
Organism: Epichloe typhina subsp. poae; assembly: GCA_030389615.1. Classification (NCBI taxonomy): domain Eukaryota; kingdom Fungi; phylum Ascomycota; class Sordariomycetes; order Hypocreales; family Clavicipitaceae; genus Epichloe; species Epichloe typhina. Next base: position 1,698,965 of record CP098317.1, on the reverse strand, counting down.
GCAGTTCGATGAGGCGGCTCTAGATAGGAAATCTGTAAATAGACATGGAATGTGAACCATCTTCATGCATGCCACTTGGCCAATATTACCATCCAACGTTCTCATTGTTTTCTACCCGCCGCTGCAGAATATACCTGGCATCGACAGGAGTCAATGCCTCCAATCCCAGCGCCTCTAGCACTTTGCGCGCTTCGTCATTGCTCGTGAAGGCTCCATCGCTGGCTCGTTTCAACGTAAGCCCGGTGGTCGCCTCCCCATCACCACTGGTGTCGGCAGGATCCGCCGTTGCCGTGGCGGTCGGCAAGTTCAGCAATTGCAATCCCTCGCGTAGCGAATCAAAGGCCGCAGAGCCGCCGGGGATAAACCGCTCAACAAGTGAGAAAATGGCACCACTATCGTGAGCAAATTGCGCGGCTCCGAGCGTCGTGAACGATTGCTTCAACAAGATGCCATTCCAAAGGAGATCCTGAAGCTTGTCAAGGACCTGATGCCAGACGCGGCGAAATGTAGCTGTTGATAGAGCCTTTGTGAGAAAGTCTAGATTGCGTTGCAGAACACGCAACGGCTCATCGAGCTCAGGAGTAACTGATGTGTGGGATGGGTCGTCTACAGAGGACGTGTTAAGTTGGTGTGTTGAGCACACGCGCATGAGAAATGAATAACTCACCTAGCACAGCAGTGTCTCCAACTGTTGTCCATTGCACTTTGTTCACGTAGTTTCGGAAAACCTTGGTATGAATGTCTGCTAATGCATGGACGAGAAGTTGTTCGGCTGCTTTACGACGAGACGAGTACGCAGACACAGTTTCGTCAAAGATGCCGCTGTCATTGCTGCTCTCGGTCAGTGTACTAGGGACTCGGCCCAAGATGCTGTCTGGTTCGATGCCGCTTGCTGCGCTATTGCGCTTGCTTCGCTGGGCATCTCGAGATTGGAGCTCTTCCCATAAGACGACGAAAAACTGATTGTTTTGGCATTAGACGATCCTGCCCGATGTAGATAAAGCAAAGAAGAAGGACAGAAGGCGGAGGGGAGGGAGATGAAAAAAAAAATAAGTGTGGCTTACCTCTTCGTCGCTCCATTCAGTCAAAACGTTGGCTATGTGATCGGAACTGCCGATCACTTTACACAGTGCCTCTAATGACCCAGTTCCTTCCAAAGCGGCCAATTGCTCTTTCGTAGCGCCATGCAGAGTCCGTCCAAGAGTTGAAGTGATTGACTGGTAGGCTTCAAGCGATCCGCGCAGTCTGTCATGGTATCCATCCAAGATATCAAGCTGGATATCTGTGAGAAACTTAATCTTGTGCTTCAGCTTGCGTAAACGCTCATATTTTCCAGTGACGGCTCTCAGCAGATCGGTCACTCGAACCGCAGCATATGTGGGCTTCATCTTGCCATTGACAGCATAATCGTAATCGATTTTTCGACCTTCTTGCGATTCCAATATTTGTTCGAAGCGTTCCAGTGCCATTTCTCTTTCAACTCCGAACCACCTGTCGAAATGATTGTCCAAAATCTCTCCAGTAAGACCAACCCATCCCTTGTCTGCATCGCCGCCATCGTAGCTGAACCTTGCGCGAACATTCTCATCAAAGGTCATCAACTGGGGGATAAAGTTGCTCAGGAAGGCTGGATTCTTTATTGCTTCCTCGGCCACGGCATGCACTTTTTCCCTCATCACGGGTAGCATCGAGGTGACTAGCGCACACACTGGGTCAATATACACCGTCTGCTCCGTAATTGATGCATCGTGAAACTTGGCTGCTAGCAAATGACCCAGATTATCGCGGAAGAAATCTTCCCATTTCTCAATAGTGGTCAAGAACCAGGGGAAGCAGTGCGTCCTCATAGACTGGGGGCTGCTGGTGGGCTTATCGCTCATGAAGTGAAAGCGAAACTCAGCGACAAAGATGGCTGTCATCACATCAAACGGCAATAGGGGCACAATGATATTGCTGTGGGCGATCTCAGGCAATTGCAGATCAATCAGCTTCTCGAAGCATGCGAGCCATTCATCGTCCATCTCGGACTGGGGATCGACCTTTGGCCAATGCCTCTTGGCAAGTATGGCATCCAGCTCTGCTGACATTGTTTTCTTCATCTCGTTCCAAAGGGACTCGGTTACTTTCTCAACATAATCGACCAGATGTAGCGACTCATTGCCCGGTAGAGTTCTCAGTCTGAGTGACAATTCTTTCAATTTCGCATATGGTTCGAGAGCGGCTTTTGGGCTTCCAGGTAGATGTGATCGAGCTTCAGCACGGAGCTTCTCCACATCCTGGAGAAGCACGAGGTATTTGTGAGCCAACTCTACATGCTGAAGCTTCTTCATTGGCCGCTGAAGTCGAGCGATTGCTTCATCAGGAGCATCGGAGGCGGCAGCGATTTTGATGCGGGTGTCAATGCTCGCTTGCAGTTGATTAAAGTCATTGATCTGTTGCTGGAGCGATTCGTTTCGGCCGGCAGTGGCGCGACGGGCTTCATCGAGCTCTTTGGTAGCATTGTCAAGCTGCGATTGTAGCTGGTTCCGCTGGGTTTCCACGTTGGCTAGTAGGTCGTCGAGAGTGCTCAAATCAGCGGCAGTTTGGAGCTTGTCGTCTAGATAATCTTCAACACGGGTATCGAGGGATTGACCCGGATGGATATGAAAGAGTGCCATTCTAATTTAGTCTGGCACGCAGGTGCGCAGGTGGCGGCTCGAGACCGTGTGGTGATGGAGAACGGAGAGGTTGAGGTGACGTGGGATGCACCGCTTCCTTATCGATAGCTCCACTCCCAACGTTCGGCGGTGCGAGGCACGATGCTTATCGATAATGCTCCGTAGTCCGTAGTGTCAATTGCCGATACACACTCTGTGCGGGTAGCTGAACAAGGGAGTTCCGGCGATCCGGACAACTTCAACACAACTTCTGTCAATCGTTGGCTCCCAAGCAGGCAGGCTATCCGCATGGTGGCTGTGCATCCTTCTCGGTCCCGTTGTCCCAGCAATACCAGGTGAGCTCATCCATGCCGTGCCTAAACGACAGCCAGCCACTGGACCAGGCACCCCACCCCCCAAAAAGAAAAGAAAAAGTAATCCGTACGGATTACTTGTGATGCACTCTGGGAGGCAGGTGCGCGGCAATTGCCCCGTTGAGCCCGTTGAGCTCTCTAGCGCCGCCCACCGCACTCTCTCTGCCAATCTGCCCTCCAAGCTTTCATGGCGGCCCAGTTATTAGTCCAGACGTCACCCCATCAGGGCCGGGCCGCGTCGCCTAGCCAACCCGAGTAAATAGAAAAGAACGAGGCTGGGCCAACCACATGATTAATCAGTCCGCGGAAGGTCTCAACGCCCCGAAATCCAGATGGTTGGTGCATGACTTTACTTTTCACTGGGACTGCGGAAGCTCGTCTAACGCCACTTTCCCCCAGCCATCGTTTTTCAATTTCTCATTGCTCATTTTGTGCCCAAAGAACAGATCAAGAGCCTCCGAGAAGTACCGCAGGAAGATACCTCTCCCCCCTCCCTTCCCCATCTCTCTCTTCCTATTACCTACGTTCCTCAACTCAAGTTCTGATCCACTCGAGATTTACTAACTACTCATCATCATCCTTTCCACCCACCTCACAGTGTTCGAGGACCAAAGATAACCTCCCGTTTGCATTCCAGATTGTGCTAAAAGCTCACGGCCACGTGTCGGATCCGAAAGTCTGAACAGGTCTACATTCCACGATTTGTCGAGGACAAGAAAGACAATACCCACCATCGAGCCGTCCCGAGACCACCCCATTGTTGAATTCGGAGAGTTCGAGAAGGCCACAATTATCAGACTTGAAGACTATCGAGTGCGACGTACGCCAGAGAAGCGCCGTGTGATCCGTGAAACGTTGTTGCAAGTCGTCCGTGGCCCGATAGGAACGACAGGCGTGGCTTTCGCGCCGCAGGCGCCTTCCAACCCGAGCGTCGCCCAGATTGATGACGACGGGGGTGGTTCAGGCAGCCTTTTGACGTCTGTACAAAGATCACCCCGCGAGGGACACGATAATCCTACTTCTAGTACATGGCGAGCGGAAGCAGCAGCAGCGCCTCAGGCCGCAACATGCCGCGATTTCAGCTAGGCTGGCAACGGTTCATACCGTTTCTAGGCTACCACCACGTGTTGATGATTCTGATAGCCGTTGCTATCATTCTGCTGTCATTGCTGTTAGCTGGCTGCTCATCATCTTCGCCTATGATACCCGATATCTTCCTCCTCTCACTATACTATCAGAAATACCAGCCTGTTCCCGACACCGCGCAAGTAAACTACAATGGCTTTGCTGCCATTGCAAATATCGCTGGTGGTGCCAGTCTTCAAGCTCGAGTTGGATATTTTGGCATCTGTGTCAATCCCGATGGAGGTTCGTGGCTTTGCAGTAACAATGCAACCGCGCTGGCGAAGGAGGTCTCTGTCGACCAAGATCCTCTCAACTTGATCTGGTTGGCAGGCCAATTCAAAGATATGATCGTTTTCCCCTACCTGATGTAAGCTGAAACCTGTTATCGAGCCTCGTTTCACAAACTAAAACGTTTACTGACGCAACATAGCATCATTGCCATCATTTTTGCCTTCATCTGTCTGCTTCTTCTGGCCACGTTTCCAGGCTGGCACGAGGAGGAAGACTCAGAGGGTTCCGAGCGTGAAGTCAAACCTTTCCCCTCCCGAGCCGTGTCTCAAGTTGCACTTGCCATCATCTTCATTACGTGCATCTTCATCTTAGTGTCCGTGTTGTGGCAACACACGGCATCAGTCGCTGCGTCCGTAATAGCTCAAGACTTTGGCAACGGATCTGTCAAGAGTGGTGTGGGTACTAGCGCCATGGTCCTGGGTTGGTTCTCGTTTACGCTGCTCATCATCGTAACGATCGGTCTTCTCGTCATGATTTTGAGTATGCGTGTCTTGGGAAAACTGTTGCACGACTAGGCGATCAATTAGCTGTACGCTGGTCGTGCTTGCTGCACGCACCAAGCGAAGCAATTTCGTTCAGAGCTTTTGCTCTCTGCCCAAGACGTACATGTGATGAGCATAAGGTTCCCCGAGATTGGGCGCGATGAAAAATATGTCTGAATTACAGGAATGGTTGCAAAGGTTCGCATCGGCATTGGAGTTACCAGGGCGTCATTTAATGCAACAAACTTACATCGGCTTAATCGACCATCAATCATATTTGGGAAACGATCCACCCCGTCGCTTTATCCTGGCTTGACACCTTTCGGGACTTTCCAGCGACATGGCGACAGAATGGTTAGTCTGTGTCTGCAATCTGTGGTCTTGTTGTTCTTTTCTTTTCCTGAGACTGACGATGGACTCTGAAAGATGGACTTTGAAAGAGCTACACGCAATGAGAGAATGTGTGAATATTTGAGAGCGTGATAAAGACGAAACCATGTATGACAAAAGAAAGATTTTGACGACCAAGGAAATGGATGGATGGATAGATGAATACCTACAAGAATGGCACATCATGGCCAACAACTCGTTTCCAGCGTTGTGATTGCCCGGGCTCTAGTAGGCAAGCACCTAGGTATCTATCTAGGTAGGTAGGCATGGAACCTGAATGTGTATTTTCCCCTCTAAACAGACCTCTTCTGTTTGAGGCCTGGTCGCTACTGGGCGTTTCGTTGCTCCCGCATCCCGTTCATGCTTGTCTGGTGTCAATATATCAACTACAAACGTGTTTTATTTTGCAGCATCGGGCATTGACAGCGGGCAGCTCAAGTGGCCACCGGGAAAAGGTGTCGAGGTTTCTGAAAGACAAATCATGACATTATTTATTTTTGTGTGCGTCGTGCGTCGTATCATCGTACCCATGTTCCCAAACTATCCGTTCCCAACGCCTCCTTCATCGCCCCTTGCCATCCTGTCCAAAATTCAGTAATGCCCATAGACAGACGCTGTTGCAAATCTCATAAAACCCGACTTTTTCCCCGATCCTTGTAGCTATTCTTCGCGACAACCCAACACGAATAAATAAATAAAAACTCTATTCTTTCTTGTCCGGGCAAGTTTGTGTTTCAAGAAGAAATCTTGTACGCGTCCTTGATTTTAGTATACAGTTCTGTGTCGTAAAAGTTGAAGTTGGGGTCGAGCTCGCAGAAGGGATGTAGTGAGAGAAGTACGTCGGCCGTAGGACGATCAGACGGGTTTCTATTCACAGTGTTAGCATGCCGACTTGCACGTGGCACATGGGAAATAAGCCGGTTTATACCAGAAAACGCAGGGTTCGGGGAGAAAAGAAAACAGCAACAAAAGATGGGGAGCAAGGAACAGCAACGACGTACACTTGGAAGCAGTCCATCATGAAGGCCACAGCTAGAGGCCCGATGGTTTCCTCGATTTCCTCCGGAATTGGAGGCTTTTCGCCATTCGCAATCTTGTAAATGGCCCCTACAGCCTCTTCCTTGCTCCATGGTCTTCGCCCTGCATACATTTCCAACACGACGCACCCGAGACTCCAAATGTCCACCTTGGCGCTGTAGCCTTCTCCTTGAGACCGAATCACCTCGGGGGCCATCCAAAATACCGAGCCCTGCATTGAGTTAGTCTTGTCGTTGCCGTAAATGTTGTCCGTCTTCTTGGAGATGCCAAAGTCGCTAATCTTGCAAGTGCCGTCTAAATCGAGCAAGATATTGTCGGCCTTCAGATCTCTATGCAAGATACCTTCACGATGAAGGTAAGCTAATCCAGACAGTGTTTGACGAGTCAATGACGAAACAATCGACTCTTCAAATTTGCCATGTTTGCGCAGGCATGAGCCGATACTTCCACCCGAAATGTACTCCAAAAAGATGCTGATACTGGTCTCTTTGCGTTCACATCCCAGGTATTGCACAATATTGTCATGATCCAGATGTTGCATTGTATCGATTTCCTGGTCCAGAGCGGCCACCATCTCTCGCATCTTTGCCTTGTCCCCCCCAGCAGCCTTGGGATTCACCTCCACCTCCTTGACAGCCAAGAACTCTCCAGTGGTGGCATTCATACCAAGATAGACACGGCCATAGGTTCCTTTGCCAATGAGCTGACCTTTGAACCATCTGAACGTCATCTGTCTTTTGGGTATTGTGTCTTTGGGTGTTGTGCCCTCGGGTGCTGTGTCTTTGGGTGTTGTGATTTTGGGTATGGTGTCTTGGGGAATCTCTGGTACCATCATGCTACCACGTTGATCAGGTCGGATTTGCACAATATTGGCGTTGAACATCTTGGTACTTTTGCGGCGCATGAGGCTGGCTTGCGACTTGTTGTCTGCAGGTTGCGAGATGCTCGTGAAACGCTTGTTTGCCTCGTGGGCTCCTCGCGCAACTTCACGAATAGATTTCATTCGACCTAATCCACTGGACTGGCCTATGCTTCTTTGCGCCACAGCATGACTGGAAGTTGGCCGGTCGGTGGCTTTCAAGGTAGACTGATCAGAGCCCAATGTATCGCCATCGTTGTAGAGTGAAGGCTGGCATGATGGTGGGATCGCCGCAGGAATATCACTAGCCGGCGCCCCGAAGCCAGCTATCGAGTTTGACTTGTTTCGGCCATCATCAGATCCTGCTGCAGACTCGCCACCAGTGCTTTCCTCGAGCACAGGCTCATCGAGATCGAGATTCGGGAAGAAGTCATCCAGGTTGTTGAGCAAGTCATCAGTTGGAGGTCGATTGGCCCACACATCTTTCTCTAGGAATGACTTTCGGCGGTTGATTTGGCTCTCTTTATCTTCGGAATCCCAGGTATCAGCTCCAGGTGTCCCTTGAGTCCTTCGAGGTCGTGGGCCGCCGTCGGTGCTACTCTCAGTGATGCCGATGCTAGTGAGCGACTGAGGTGACTGGAATGATACAGAACGAGTTTTACTCTTCCGCGAGGTATTGAGTGTTAAAAGCGGTCGTCTTTCTGCGTTCGTTTGTTCGGTCGACGAAGCTTTGCTGCTGCCAGAAGTGGCGCCCTTGCCCTTTTCCCTGCCTGCAAGAGGGATGGCAAATAGGCCGTCGTCGGAGTCATCGTCGCTGTCATCGGCTGGCGCCGGTTTGGCGGTCCGAGAAAGGGAAATCACGGAAGGTGCGGAAGATGACTTCGAAAAATGAACGTTTGCGTCCCTGAAGCTCGAGTCCGACTCGTGAGACTTTCCCTTTGAGGAGGAAAAGTCGGCAGAACCATTCGCCCTTGAATGCGAAGAGCTTGGGCTGATATCACCTCCTGGCGACACAGGGCTCGGTCCTGTTTCGAAACTCTCAGCATTTGATCCAAAACCCATTTGGGGGGGTACTAGCACTGGCGTGCCGCCAGGAGAAGAGTCAGGCACAGAAAATGGAAGGTTGCCCGTGGTCCATGTCACTGTCCCAGGAGATCCATTTGCCAATTTGGGGCTGCCCCTCCCACGGTTGCCAGTCTGACCATAGTTTACGCTGGGCAATGCTTTCTTACCTGGTGGGTGTTGCAGATTGCCGTTAGTGACCGACAAAGCTGGGGATGACACGATACGAATGGGAGAAGTGGCCTTGGGCCCGCTGGCGCTGGATTGACCAACAGCTCCTAAATTCCTGCCAATGCCCACAAGAGCGGCTCCAATACCTCCATTGACAGCCATAGTCTGCGCCGCAGACTTCCCCTTTTGGTGTGCCTCTGTTGCATCTCCATCACTGCTGACGTTCAAGGCTGGGTGTCTTGGTGAGGGAAATCCGTCAACACTGCCGCTTGAATTTCGCAGGCCGTGGCCTGACCGTCGGCTCAGCGAATTGGCCTTGATCAAGGTTGCTGATGGGTCGCTCGGGGGCGCAGGTGGCCGTCGTTGAGGGAAAAGGTGATCAGGCTTCTTGTCCTCGAATGGCGAGTTTCGAGGTTGGTCGAAGTCGACATTACGACCCACGATACCGAATCCAGCCGAAGCAGGAATTGTTGGGCTTGGCTTCTTGTTTGCTTCCTTTCTCTTGGCGAGGTATGCCTGTTGCTTTCTCTCTATCTCCGCTCTGTATTCGCTTGCTTCTTTGGCTAAAGCATCTTCTTCGATGCTGCCGCCACCTGGTTGATTTACTCTCGAGGTCGGCGGCGATGAGCTCGATCGCTGTCTGCTACGATTATACGTCTCTTCATCCATGCCTGGCGGAATGTAGTCCGGCGATAAAGAAACAGGATTATGGCCAGGTGTAGAGACTGTGATGGCTCTGGCGGGCGAGATAAAAAACTTGAGTGGACCCGCGGAATCTCCCTTGACCCGTTTATCAGTCAAAAGTTGTTGATCGTCAAGAGGTTCTACGTGATCGAACTTGCCGAGTTCTGTGGCGTAAATCGAATACTGATCAAAGTTTGTCAGGCCTAGGTTCAAGCAAATGGTTCGTCGGATTTCCGGGGCAGATTCAGCTTCTGTGATGTCGCACATGCGATAATTCCAGTAATCAGTTGTGGCCAAGACAAACGTTCTAACACCAGTGGTGCGCTTGAGCCTTTGCACCACGGCACTTTGCTCTCTCTCATGGGCAGCTATGCTGGCACCTAATCGTTCTAGGTGTGAGTCGCTCCCGTTCATGGCGCCATTAACACTGCCAAGGGACCTCGGTATAGCCTTGGGTGATTCAGGAGAATCGATTTCGTCGGGCGAGGGAATGGAACCATCGTCTCTTTGTTTCTTCCTCCTCGATAAGAAGCTTAAAAAGCTCTTGGAGTCTTTTGCCGAGGCTGGCATGTCCCCTCCAGCTGATCTGTCACCGCCGGAATCCAAAGGCGAGTGGCGAGGTCGCATGTCTTGACTTCGACAACCTGCCATAGCCTCGGCGATGTTCAAGCCTCGACCAAGAATAGAAGCGGCATCGGCAGGAACACCTGATCCATAAATGGCTGCATTGGACGCCACAGAGTCTGCACTATTGCGAGATCGGTGGCCAAATTTAGCGGATGCTGGTGATGCGGAAAGGGTAGGCGTTGTTGCCGAGGGAAACAAAACCGGTTGTGGCACAGGACTGCTGCCAGGGCTTTCCTTGCATCCACTTGTCCCACGAAACGAAACGCTTTCAGCATTTTCGTTGGCAATGGGGCTCAACTTCCGGGTACCTTCGCCTTCACTGTACTTGAGAGCTAGTCGGTGATCCGAGTCAGAGTTCGTTGTGCCGCCACTTTGCGTTGGCATTGTGGTTGATCGGGTTTGCGAAAAGCGGCGAGCGGCGAAGCTGCCACTGCCTGCCGTCCCCGCTGAGTTCAAGGGTGTCTACAGATTGTGTTAGGAAATGATTCGTAGATCAATTTCAAGTACAGACAATAACAGCAACGAAAAAAAATTGGTAGATTGGGACGGAGGAATAGCAGGTGAATAAATAACTTACATTCGGCGATTCAGCTACTTCAGTACCATTGTTTCCAAATGTGGTCGTGACTGAATTTGCCCGACGATGGCTGCTAACCATCTTGGATGGATCAACGGGTTTGCCGGTAACAATGCTTCGGATCAACCGACGCATACGCTTCCCCTCTTCACGCTCTCGAGTCTGGTCCCAGCCTGTGCCACTATTGGAGCACTCTTGCACCAACCTGGGGTATACTTTCTGGTGCATCATGCCGAAATTCCCACGACCACCATGCATACTTCCTAGTTCCAGGAACTGCGCTCCGTACAGACTCAGGCTTCTGAACGTCTCTTGCCAGTCTTTGGAAAATTGATTCTGCGCCAGCCATATCAGGACAGTGTCCAAAGGCCACTGCGCGGCCAACTCAACAGGGATTGTGCTGACGGCCGTGCTGGTGGACGCAGTCGAAGGCATTCTCGACTTATAGAATCGATCTCTAGCAGAAACATCGTCCGCGTGCGTCCTGGCATTGGTGGTTGCTTCGTACCACGCGTTTTGAATATTCGCTGGATCGCTAGACACCAGCCCAGGAATACCTACGCCTTCTCCATACGTCCCACCCGACGGAATATATGTGGCACTCATACTCATTGAGTCATTCGGCCGGGGCGGCGGAGGCATGGCTATCGTTTGGCCGGCTGCCATTTGGGCATGAAACTTTGGATTATACGGCTGATGCTGGTGTCCCGTAGGAGGAGGCGGAGGAATACTCAGGCCTGTTCGGCCGTCGTAGAGCTTCCCATAGTTCCCATGCCATGATTGCTGTGGGCCGAGGGTGCTCCCAGGAGGCGGTCCTGGAGGAGGAGGAATCATGATGCCTGTCGCCGCACCAGGTGGCGCACCGGGATATCGGGGAGGCGGCGGCGGGATATTCATCATGGTGTTCATGTAAGTAGGTCCAGCCATGGGAGGAGACATTGGCGGCGGCGGCGGAGGAACTTGAAAAGACCGTGTGGGATCACTGCCCGAGACATGTCTTTGGCCGCCTTTATACATGGTGGGCGACGAAGACGTGCGGGCAGCCACCCGCTATGCACAAAGGGGAGTCCCGATCTCTGAAAATTCAGAGTCGAAATTGTTGCAGGCGTTGTTGCTGAAGGGGGGGGGGGGACAAAGAAATTTGTTCGTATTCGAGGTGCAAGAAAGCAACCGGTTAATGATACGGAGACAACGAGTCGCAGGCTGTGTTGAGGTTGTCGCCAAACGGGACAGAGATACTGCGGCGAGCTCGTCGTACTCAGCGGAACCTCATTAGCTATCGTCTGGGAGTCGTCGCAGGGAACAAACTTGACGATAAGGAAGCGTCTGTATCAAGAGTTCGAAGCCCGACGGGTCGGGCTGTCCGTCCATTTGTCGTTGAGCCAGATGTCAGTGCCGAGAAGGAAAAAAGAGACCTCACCGTCCCGGACGAGCTGTGGTTGGGAGTTGAAAAAAGATGGGAAAGCTGGACGAGATGAGCAAGTCTCCCCTCCTAATAATAGGTCCTTGTCAGCAGTGGTGGACCAACAGCTCGGGCGATGCGACCAGATGGATTAATAGAACCAGACCCTTGTCGTGGAGCCTGCGCCGTTTGTTTTCTGGCGTGAGCATGGGCCCAGGCAGGTCGCGAACCCGCCTTTGCTAGTGTGCCAGTACAAGTCTACATGTGTAATCCGTAATCCGTACGGACTAGTACCTTTTTATTTTTATCGACCCTTGTTCTAATTAGCCTGAATCTCGAAAAGGCCAATATTGGATCAGGAGGCGACGTGCTGGTCGTTGGCGTCCATGTGTCTCCAATTCTTCAACGCCGCTGCGCTGGTCTTCACCATCCGCCGATCTTTCTTCAATTCTCTGTCTGTCTGAGCCCACAAGGCCATCCATCTTCTGGAAGTCGACCTCAGCCCTCAGGCAATGGACCTATGAGGGACGCCGGGCCCATCCATGCATGTCCCTGTCCACCCCCCTCATGACCGCATCTGGCACGGTGGATCTACCCTTTTTTAAACGCGCATCCTCCCTTAGTCCCAAAACGGAAGGACGACCCACCCACCTAATTTTAGTGTGGCTCGCGTCTATTATCCCTTTGACAGTCATAAGTTGACTAATCACGGCGAAGGTCCATAATAGGTACTTAATTTTTTCGTGGAACATCACTATAATAGAAGTCCTGACGATTTCCGAAGGTACTACATAAGAGGTTCATCGCCCACATCGCAGCCACATCGCGATCCTCGCGGTCGGGGCTGGCGTTTATTGTTGGTACTAGCGAGATATCGGAGTCTGGGTGGGTCCCGTGACCTGGTGCCTTATGATTGTCAAAAGAGTTAATTTTCACCATGTATTAACTAAGATGCATGTGCGCTGCATTAATACAGTTATCGCGGGCATCACAAGCATTAACACTAGCTTTAAGCCGCGGTGGGCAATGCTACGTTGCGTTGCGTTGTGAGGCCTTGTGATAATAAAATGGAAGGAATTACAAGCGTTGTAATAAGCGTTACATGTTGCAGTGAGCTGCCGTGAGCTGCCTGCATTCGCCAATAAAGAGAGCTAGTATACGTTCGTATTTAGCGGGGAATCAAGGAAAAGGTACTTCTTCCGTTTTAGGACTCAATACGGATTAGAGATGCGCATTTAGAGGTCCGTCACCGAGTTGATGATATCTACAACTAGTACGGAGTAATAATTTCGGTTTCGGCCAAATCGCAACACTGATGCGAAGCATACGAGACTTTCGAGAAATCGTAGTAAAGACACGGCCAATTCAGCAAGACGATGCATACACCAGCCCCTGCTGAGTCGACTTTTGTTATTTCCTCCATGGTGCAGCATGCATATGCTCTTTTCACGATGGCATGGCCCAACCCCGGGCCTACCAATTCGCAACTAGAACCACAATGTCCGAGTTTCAACACGCTAAAAGATAAATCAACCAGGTTCCCTTGCATCGCACAGCCAGCCAAGCAGCCCCACCTCTTAAAGAAAGGAAAAGGGATCGTCCTCATAAGACAGCACGTAAGATACTCACTTCACATGATACTGCAGTTTCCAAAATTGAAGCCAGAGCCTTGTTGGCATTGTTCCAAATAGCCAGCCTCTTCTGTAGACCCCTCCGGAATATTGTGTTTCCTGACAACCCCCTGGATGGTAAGAGTGTGCTCTCCTTCTGGATGCCACCACTTCAGACGCTGAAGCATGGGGCCTTCGCTGTCATCAGAACTGAGCTCCCACTTGCCAGCGGATACCGTGACATCGCACTGATCTTTTTGGAAATGAAAATCGGGAAGAAACACGACTGTGGGTGCGTTCTCTTCTGCAGCCTTTGGTGCCTGTAGTTTAAGCTCGTACGTGCAGCGTCTAAGATCGAAACCTGAAGAAAGTACGTTGCCGGCTACTACTGTTGGCGTCGGTCGAATGAAGGCCTCTGCAGCTCGGTACCCAGGAGCATTAGTCAACTCGGGATCCTTGGTGGACCGGCTGGAACTGATGGATGGCGTTGTCAGTGAGCGCTGGAGGTTACCCGGAGTGACGCTCTCAGCATCCCCAGCGACGTGCCTGTTGTTGTTGTTGTTGTTGTTGTTGTTGTTGTTATTGTTCATGGTAGATCCTTGGAAAAGGCTCGTGGCCGACTGATTTGCAGTCGTAGTCTTTGGTAGCGGACATAAGGGAGGTAATTTGTCGTCAACCGAATGAATGGACAAGTCTTCGCCGTTCCACTGATCACCTCGCTCGTGGTCATTAATGTCTGTGTATACCCAGAGGCAGTGTCCTTCGATTTGCGAACCCTCGACACCAAAGTAATTGGCATCGAGGGCGGCTGATTGGCTTGAATAATCACCAGTCTTGTATGCTTTCTTTTCATCCATGTCGTATGGGATGCCAAATTCTGTGAGCAGACATGGATGCTTCCCCGTTCGGTCTAAACCCTCTTGTCGGAGCGTGGCAAGCTGATCTCTCAAACAGTTTCTGATGGCCGTTTCGCCGATCTTGATTGCGAAAGCCGGATGGAGATATCTGCCTCGAAGAACGCCCACCACATCGACATTCCATGTACTGTTCCAATGTTTCGTCATTAGGGTGATACCATCGTAAAAGTGTGGTGTGAACGCCATCATAGGATCGTCGTCTTCAGTCCCCTTGATTTCTGGAGGAAGTTCTAGCGTAGGATACTGCATTAGCATGATGCAATCCTTGTGATGGGCTCGGCAGGCCTTGCTGTATTTTCTCCAATAGTCCATGAAGTATGTGTTTGTGAACTCTGGATAATCAATGGTTTTGCCCGTGCGGGGGTTCTTGGAAAAGTAATCCTTCTTCAGCATTGTGTCTGTTGAGATATCCCACACGCCATGCTGTGCCCACAGACACTCGCCCAACTTCCATCCCGTATGACGTTTCCAACCGTACTTGGAGTCGTCGTATCCTTCGGGCAGCCAGGCAGTTTCGCCGTGAGGATCGACCAGTGTGGTACCTGTCTTGTATGGACCCAAGCCACCCATATCCCAGGTGTCAATCTCGCACGCTCTCCCCATACCTGTCAAGAAGGTTTGCCACATTGTTGGACAAGTGCCCTTTTTCAAGGGATTGTCTTTCGGAATAACCGTCAGGTCTACGTATCCTGTCATACCCCTGTTCGGCTCGTTCATGCTCTCCCATCCAATGACTACCTCGTTTTCAAGATCGCCGGCTTCCCGTATTCGCTTGGCCAAGTGTGCGCATGCATTAACGAAATGGTCCTGCAAGTAGTCTTGGACGTTGACATTGTCGATGATACAGTTTGGTGCGAAGTCCTTCCCTGCAAAGAACAGTGTGAACATAGTCCCTGCAGCAAGTCTATGATAATTTGTCGACCAAATCATCTTTGGAAATTTGTCTGGCTCGGGGTACGTGTTCTGGACAATGGCCGCCTCGGTCGCAGCGAAGCTTTGTGGGTTCAAACCACAAGCATACAGCGTCCACAAGGGAGCTCCAGAGCCACCGGTGAATCGGGACCAGACATCTTGATGGGGATCCATGAAGACGTAGAATCCGTACAATTTTGCTATCCTTAATATCTCGATCGTATGTTGAATAAAGTCCTCGTCGTAGATACCAGGGCCGGCGGCCTCGATGGCTTCCCAAGTGAAGACGTATCGGATAGTATTGAATCCATATCGTTTTATCCTCGCAAAATGGGTAGGCGCGTCTTCCTTGCTAAATGGTCGCTCGTGAAACTTGACATTGTCACCATCAAAGAAATCATCGGCAATGTGTGATGGCTGACGAGGTTCGGACGGTAGCTTTGCGTCGCCCGCGATATTTATGCCACGCAATACAACCTTTCGGCCATGGCCGTCTCGAAACTGCCCATCTTCAATTGTCAAGCGGAATGAGGCCATAATGATTCTGCGGTGCGTGGTGGGCGGTGATGGAGCAGACCGCAACTCTGGGGGATGGGACGGAGTTTATCGAGGAACCCGGTTGCCCACCATGGACGTCAAGTGGTTGGCGTTGTAGGGCCCCACGGTGATGTATGACGACGGGGATGTTTCCTCCAACCTCGGATGGAACATGGGCGCGAAATCGAAATTTAAAGATGCATCGCAATGCTTACAGACAGCTTATCAGGGCCGTCCAGACTTTTTCATTCACAAATCACAGGATGCCTCTCCACATCGGTGAAGCTTCTCCGTATGTGCACAAATGATCAGCTGCGAGTCTTTTCTCCGCATCCGCTCATCCTGGGTAATGCCCAGCTGCCAAGACGGAAAGTGGACTGGGAGGCCCCGGCCAGCCTAGCACGATAATGTTCCGTCATGATCATTGACTCTAGCGTACCTGCAAGTGCGATGCTGACCTGGGGCATGGACAATTCGTATCCGCATCCTTTGATGAGGGTCCTTGTACCTCTCTTTCTTAAAAAAAAAAAAAGGAAAGAAAGAAAAAGGCATCAGGTGCGTGATGTCGCAATATGAACTAGCTGCTACTTGACAAGCAGAATCAAACTTCCTCTTTCTTTTTGTTTTAATCATCTTATGGACTATCCGGGGTATCCCGTTCGCCTACGCACCAAAACATCAATTTAGCGCGGAAAGTTGCAGTTCCGAAACATAGAGTCGTCCACGCGCACTGTTGGACTTTGGCCGTCTTCATACTCTCTCGGGTAAGGGACTTGAAAACCTGGGGGATGAATTTCCTCCAGCTCGGCGGCATAAGGTCTTTCCAGACCAGAAAATCTAGGCGTGAACATTGGTGTCTGTCGCAGCTCTATGGGCTCCGTGTTTGTATGGTATACCGGCCCAGTTGCTGTCCGTTGCAACTCTCCCGACTCCGACAGGGCTGAGCCCCAAACCAAGTCTCTGTAAAGTCTCGGCCTGGGCTTGATACTGCCAATGCGTGTTTTCGAATAGCCCATGGGAGGTAGGACATGGTCTGGAACCGTATGAAATTGCGCTTCGACACGGCAAAGATGTGATCAAGTTCCTCTAAGCTTCGTTGCTTTGTCTTCTTAACGAATAGGAAGACCATGACCAGCGCGACGACGTTGAGCCCCGAAAACAAGCCAAGAGATCCCGTCTGGCCCAACGAGGAATTGATTCTGCTCGCACATGTCAGTCATTCTGCTCTGTTGCAACAGAGGTGGCCGGAACATAGCCTGGGGAAAACATTGCTAAAAGGCCAGCGAAGAGAAGATTGATGAATATCGCCCACGCAGTACCCTATTCATGTTACTCAGTTCTTATCATCTTACACTTTATTTGATTGACGACTTGGTCGCGGTGTGAGAACTCACTGCCTCTCGATGCGTCAATGGAAAGCTCTCTGACGTCAGTGTGAAAGGAATGGGCCGGAACAGCAATCAATAGACAATATGTGATGTATTGTTCTTCAATGGCCCCGGGGACTCAGTAGCGGCACTTGGGCGATCATTCGACGGTGCGACGTAGGTTGGATCGAGCAGATTATCCCGGAAACATGCTGATGAACCAGGGGTCAAGTTCTTCGCCACGAATTGGCACACAGGGGGCACAGGAAAACACGTGCTGTGACACGCCTCGGCCCAAAAGCTTGGCTTGCATTGCAGAGGACGAAAAGAGCGCATGTCATGTTGAAGAGGATTGATTGATAGTTGTTTTGTCGAAGGGAACCCGTTCGTAGTAATGTATGACATCTGCAGCGGAGAATCTCCGGCACGTCGTTTGCGAAGCAAGGACTGGAGCTGCTCCCCATCATGACATAACCAAAGCCATCCGGACTGGGACGCTTCTAACAGCACACAACGGCACCTAACGGCACACAACGGCACATCGCGGGAAATCAGACAGTAGCAAGTTGCCGAAGAAAATTCCCTTATTGTTGTTCGGTCTCCGAGATCAGTACAGTCTGCCACGAAGTCCGGGCTCGAATCTGTCATCCAACCATAGTGTTTGCAAGTGACCTGTTGCATGTCATATTCAAATCGCGGGCACAAGACTCTGTCTCGATCCCCAACTCTTGCCGACCATGTCTAGCGCCAAGGCTACGCTGAAGTCCATTAATGATGCGATTCGCGGCCATAAATACGATGATGCCATCGAACAAGCAAAGGCACTGGTGAAGAGGGATCCAAAAAGCTACCAAGGGTGAGTGAGTTTGCAGACAGATTTGTCTTTTTATTCTCGCCTCTTGTGTCTTCTGCACCATGACCCACGTATTAACAGTCACAGGCTCATCTTCCTGGCCTTTGCTTTAGATAAGAAGAATCAGCTCGATGAAGCCGAGTCGTTCTACAAGCAGGCATCAGAACTTCGTCCCAAAGACGCTCAGGTATTCCAAGGCCTGATAAAGCTATTTGAGAGGCAGGGCGCAAAGAAGCTCGGCGACTATCAGAACGCTGTTGTCAGCTTGGCGCAAATCTTTTATGAAGCCGATGATCCTCATAAAGCGCAAGACGTGGTGACTACATTCGTCGACTACGTTCGAATGAATGGAGATAGGCTGCAGTATGCGGACGCTCTCGGGGTCCAACTGCCAGAAAGTCCTATTTATCCCATTCTAGAAGGTCGATTTCCACACCCTTCCAAGACATACGAAACCATTGCACATATATTAGAAGAGTTTGAAAAAAAGCGCCTAAACCTTCTCATTGGAGAGCGACGTACAAGATTGGGTGTTACACTCAGCGACGTCAAAGTGGAGGTCAAGCGCGAGATTTACGCGCAGAGCAAATTGGAGCATATTTATCGTCAGTTGATCAATTGGACCAACGATGACGAAGTTAGACGGGACGTGGAGGAGAAGATCCTTACTTATTGCCATGATCGCCTACTCGTCACTCCTGCTGGTCCTGCGAAAGCCGAGGAACAAGCAAAAGTTCTCGGTCTAGCGAATGATATGGTCATCATCAAGCACCCGTACAAGCTGGCCTGGGATATTGCCATTGACTGGCAGGATCACAAAGACATTAGCGATTGGGACGTGAACATGTTACGGGACTACTGCCATTTCTTCCCCGATAGCGACATGTATAAAGTTGTCACAGGCTTCTTGACGAGCAATGTCTCGCCATTTCCGGTCCCGAAAGAACCTGAAACAAAGACAGATGCAACAGATGACCAGTCCGATGATAGCGAGGATGACGACGACGACGACGGTGGAGTCCCGACCTCTTTTGTTCCCATGACAGATGAGGACCGTTTGATGATGATTTCGGAGGGCATTACGGGCAGCGAGTCAGCATTTGCATATAGACTTGCTGGGACCTATTTTCTTCAGACAGGAGAGTTTGAGATTGCCGTAGAGTCTATGAGGAAGGCTAGGTCTTTTGTTGCTAAAGAGCGAACAAACATTGGACTTAAGTACGAAAATACTGACGACGCCTATACGTTGTGTCTGGCCACCTCACTCGTTTACTTTCAGAGCCCCAGACATCATCAAGAAGCAAAAAGTCTTTTCGACAAAATCCTCGAGCGAGATGCAACGTCGACTTCAGCGCTCATTGGTGTTGGTCTCATATTCGAAGAGGAAGAGGAATATGACGAGGCTATCGACTTTTTCGAACGTGCCTTGGAGCGTGATGATTCCAACCTTCGAGTCCGGTCAGAGGCTGCCTGGGTGAAGGCATTGAAAGGGGACTGGCAAACAGCCAAAGACGAACTATCCGAGTGCTTGCCGCTTCTGCGGAAGGAGATCGCCACACACAAAGAATTACTAGCAGATACTCAGTATCGTATAGGGCGCTGCATCTGGAACTTGGACTCGAGCCGGCAAGCAAGGAAACAGCGCAAGGGTGAGTGTGCATACGGATACTGGCTGAATGCACTCAACAATAACATGAACCATGCTTCAACTTACACAAGCCTGGGCATCTTCTACTATGACTACGCCAAGGACAGGAAGCGTGCCCGGCGATGCTTTCAAAAAGCTCTAGAACTCTCTGCGACACAGGTAATGGCCGCGGAGCGACTGGCAAGGTCATTTGCCGAGGAGGGTGACTGGGAGAGAGTTGAATTGGTGGCGCAAAGGATCATTAATTCCGACAAAGTCAAACCACCTCCAGGGTCAAAGAGAAAGGGCATCAGCTGGCCCTTTGCGGCAATGGGCGTGGCTGAATTGAACAAGCAAGACTTCCATGGGGCAATCGTTTCGTTCCAGGCAGCGCTGCGCCTATCACCAAGCGATTACCACTCATGGGTAGGACTCGGTGAAAGTTATTACAGTTCTGGTCGTTTCATTGCGGCTACCAAGGCAATTATGAATGCACAAAGTCTGGAGGAGAAGGCTGAAGCCGACGTCTCAGCTGCTACTTGGTTCACCAAGTACATGCTTGGTAACGTTAAGCGTGAATTGGGCGAATACGACGAATCTATTGCTCTGTATCAGGCCGTTGTCGAGACGCATCCTGAAGAACAAGGTGTGATTATTTCTCTCCTGCAGACAATGGTAGAAAACGCGTTGGCCTCCGTTGAAAAGGGATTGTTCGGAAAAGCGGTCCAACTGGCTATCGAAACCATCGGCTTTGCTTGCACAACACCTGGCTATGTCAAACAAACGTTCAACTTCTGGAAAAGCCTTGCCGATGCTATGTCGGTCTTTTGCTCTGTTCAAAGTCGAACGGCCGATTTCCCTTCAGAACAACTCAAGGCACTGTTGGAGTCGAGTGACCAACAAGCTTATGAGCTATTTGCCACGGTGGATAGGGTCGGAACAGACGTGGTATATGCCAACGGAATCTATTCCCAAGATGAACAGGTCGGGAGAGGCATGACCCGCTGCATTCACGCCATTATACTCTCCTGCAAACAAGCTATCCATGTTTCGGCGGGCGATATTCACGCACAAGCCGTTGCCTATTACAACTTGGGTTGGGCTGAGCACCAAGCGCACACGTGTCTCCCTAAGAGCTCACGAAAGAAGTCCAGCAACTACATGAAGGCATCCGTCAGGGCATTCAAACGCGCCATTGAACTGGAGAGTGGCAATCCCGACTTTTGGAACGCCCTCGGGGTCATTACGAGTGAAACCAGCCCGCCTGTCTCGCAGCATGCCTTTGCCAGAAGCTTGCACCTCAACGAACGGAGCCCCGTTGGATGGACAAATCTTGGTGTGCTGGCATTGCTTTCTGGTGACTCTACACTTGCGAAAGAGGCCTTTACTAGAGGACAATCAGCTGACCCTGAGTATGCACATGCTTGGCTTGGTCAGGGGCTCTTAGCTCTGCTGGCTGGAAACATCAAGGAAGCCAGAGGCTTGTTCACCCACGCCATGGAGATTTCAGAAGCCTCGTCAACGCCAATACGAAAGCATTACTCTTCCTCAATGTTCGATCATGTCCTGACTGCGCCATCCAACATGACCGTCGCGTCTCTGATCCAACCGCTGTTTGCTCTCAGTCAACTGCAAAGCATGCGACCACAAGACCTTGCATCCGGTCACTTGTCCGCCATGTTTGAAGAGCGCACACGAGATAGCTCAAGTGCTGTCAAGATGCTGGAAAAGCTGTGCAGTGTGATTGAAAGCGACTACGAAAAGACTGAGTCACTGGAGAGCCTCGCGCGGTTCACCCTAGCACGCAACGACCTCGCAAGAGCATACCTGGCCGCCGGAAAATACGAACAGGCCGTAGAAGGAGGAGAAACGGCCTTGGGGCTAAGCAGCGATGAGACAGAGAGCGAGCTCACGGTAGAACAGAGGAAGATGGCCAGATTATCGGCTCATTTGACAGTGGGACTGGGGAAGTACTTTCTGGGCGAATACCAAGAGGCAGAAACGTACTTTCAATCTGCCCTCGAAGAATCAGGCAACAACCCCGACGCCACCTGTCTCCTGGCTCAAGTATTATGGGCTCAAGGCACCGAACGCTCGCGTGACAAGGCCCGCGAAGCTCTATTTGGTGTCATTAAAAAGCAGCCCAACCACGTACAAAGCGTGCTGCTGCTTGGCGTGGTCGCCTTGCTGGACCAGGATGAAGGCAGTCTGGAAGCAGTAGTCGAAGAGCTGAAGGGTCTTCGCACCAATGAAAAGGTCACTCTGGCAGACCAGTCGCAAATTGGCGAAGTACTTTGCTCCATAGCCGGGATGGCAGACGGGCACACGGAGCAAGACATGATGCAGCAAGTACAAGAAGACGTGATGCTGTACCCGCACCTACCACATGGCTGGTCGTCGCTGGCCGAAGTCACTGGTGACCAATACGCGGCCCAGTTGGCTCTCAAGGTAGCCACAAGAGGGATTCCACCAAGGGGGACCTTGGAAGCAGAGGACCTGGCCAGGGCCTATGCTGGCACGGGCAAGGCGGCGGATGCGCAAAGAGCAGCAGTTCTATCGCCGTGGGAAACATTTTGTTGGACGGCTTTGAGAGCTTCTACTGAGGGTATATAAGAGTAAAGACGAAAATGTAACTGCAAAACCTGATATATAGATGAGAACGGTTGATTGCGAGAACAGCATCGAAAAGTCTAGTCTCTGCTGTGAGCATAATTCTTTTTCATCTTTAAAGGAGAGGGAGAGAAACCCCCCCCAAGGGTATCTTAATGACGCAACTTCTGACTGAGAGCCTCTCCATCCACGCAGCCCTTTACCTCGATGTAGATGACCTGCCATCTGCTCCAGCCCCGACCGCCTCTTTCAACCTTGCCATCCTACTCACGACCCAGGCATCATGCCAAGCATCAATCTTGCCGCCGAGCAACACACAGTTCTCTGGCGAGAGCAAGACGGTTCCCCGAGCTATGACAGTGCCGGCCCGTACCACCATCTTGCAACCTATACTTGTCGTAGCAACCCCTATACCCTCCATCCTCTTCAGCTCAACCGCATAGACTCTCGCGCCCTTCCGGTCCTGTAGCACGAGACGATGCGTCGCATTTCTTCCTGACCCAGCAGGAGGTGGCCGACTTGACGCCGCGGAAGCATCGCCGTGGCCATCTCGGTCATCGCCGTCACCCGTCACGCGGATGATCTGCCTGCCTCGGGTTCTCTCTCCACGCTCAATGGCTTCCAGCTCCTCAATCTGCTCCCACCGCGACAGGCTCAGATTCTCGAGATCCAGGATCTGCACGCAGACATCTTGAGCAAGAGTCACTTCCTTGACATTGGAGGCGTTGAGAACCTCGGCCGGGAAAGGAGACAGCTGTGAGGCATCGATGAGGTCGCTGGTGGTGAGGTCGCACGCCAAGAGGCGCGCTTTGGCTGTGGCGACGAGCGAGGGGAGTGGCGGAGGCGGCGAGCGGGTGGTTGTGAGACTGGTGAGGAGTGAGGAAGAAGGGCAAGGGAGATGCTGCGATGTGATTTGGGCGCGTAGGCGGGTTGTGAGGTCCATCGGAGTGAACGCGTGCGAGGTCGGGGGTTCATGTTAAGGATGAAGCTTCGATTTTATTCGAGTTGCGGTTGGAGTGAAGTGGATGTACATGAAGAAGACCTTCCTCGCACTATTATTACAACGGCACGCGGAACAGCAGCCCCTGCCGCCGCAGCGGCTAGCGCCCCAGCACACTCCGGAAAGCTAATTGCCAAAGTTCAACATCGCCACCCTGGCGCAGCGCCATATGCCACCAAAACCCCGTCCCACATCGACTTTCTTGTCCAAACCACCATCACCAACCCCTTCCAACTTCACGACAAAATCACGCCCCATGGCATCCCCAACATGTCAACAATAGCCTCTCCCCGCGAACCCTCCACCCCTCTCCGCCGCCTTCCCTCCAGCACACCTACATCCTCTGGCCGACCGTCCCTCGAGACCACCCGCTCGGGCATCGCATCTCCCGTGCAAGCATCTGCTGCTCCTCCCGCTCATCTGCCACCCTCGACGTCCAAACGCTCCAACAGAGCCGCCCTCCGAGACTTCTACAAGCTCCGCGCCCCAAGAATCGACATTGCAGGCTCAGAAGTCCCCTCCAGCGACCTAGATCACCCTGATTTCAACGCGGGCGAATACGTCGCCCGCGTGGTGGGCAACAGTGGTCTCGAAGAACTGCTGCGCCTGTACACGCAGGTGGTCGGGGAGGTGCGCGCCCTGGATGCCGAGAAGAAGGCGCTCGTGTATGATAATTACAGTAAATTAATTACGGCGACGGAAACAATTCGCAAGGTGAGTTGACGACGTTACAACCAGGACGCAGCCGAACCTGAATGAAGAAGAATAATAATACTGATGATGGGAATTTGCTCCAGATGCGCGCAAACATGGACCCGTTGAATCCAATGGCATCGACACTCGATCCTGCCATTGCCCAGATCTATTCGCAGGCGTCGTCGATACGAGAAAAGCTTCGCGAGTCGGTGCCAGCACCGGACTCGGAGAAAGGGATGAAGAGGGAGGCCGAGTTACGGCGACAGAGGACACGCCAACTGGCTGTGGAAGTGCTGGCCACACCTCAGCGGTTAAGGGATCTCGTCAAGGACGGTAAAATGCAAGAGGCCAAGAGACAATGGGAGATGCCGAAACGTTTGTTAGTCGCGTGGCTGGAAAAGGGAATAGGTGGCGACGACGTTCAGGCGTTGATTGATGAGGGGGATGCCGTCTTCATACCCAAGAGCGTGCAGGCGCAGAATCATTCGCAACAACAGTCACAGAGACTATCAAGGGACAGCCGGTGACACATTGATACAAACATGTCAGTCATTCGAGGTTTTTTTTTTTTTTTTTTTTTTTTTTGCTGTTCTGCTTCATCGTAGTAACTTCGCCTTTTTTTCGCTCGTGTTACTCCTGGCTTTTATGGACACATCCCAGATACACCTCGTCACTTTTTCTACTTTGCAAAGTGCAACACGTGCAATGCCCACCTGTAACTTTAGTCCAGCTCATCAATATCGCAAATAGTAAACGGATCTTTGTCGAATTGACTTAGCAAGACTTCGGCCTCGGGCACAACTGCCTTGAGCTCCTTCTCCAGTCTCGGAGCAAGAACCTTGTGCAGATATCCCCTCTCCGAATTGCTGTGGAAAACCTGCACCAGCGTCCTTCCCTGCTGAATAGCCCGCAGTGCCGAATGATGACTTGCTTCTCCCGTGACCAACAGGTCCACGTCGGCCTTTTTCAAAACGTCATATCCGCTGCCAGCGCAGACGCCAAAGCTCCGAACAAGTGTTGTCCTGATCTCGGCGCCTACAGGGCTCGCTATCATGATGTGCTTGAGCCCACCTAGCTCTGCTGCTAGACGTTGGAGGATCTCTACCAAAGAGACGGGGTTTTCGAACTTGCCCAGCGCTCCGTAGCCTGCAGGAGAGTGCGACTCTGGCGCCGTGGAGCACGGGATAGCGACAGACCGTTTGTCATAATGAGGCCCCGACACAATGTCTGCGAGCCAGGTATTAAGACCTTGGGGCGCCGCATCAACAGCCGTATGTGGGCAGTACACGGCTATCTCTGCTCGTGCCAATCGCAGCAGAGTCGCTTGCTGTGGATCATCATTGGTGATGGATTTGAGTCCAGAAAAAATGAAAGGGTCTGCGCTCCTGACGAGATTAACCAGGATGACTGTTTTTTTTTTTTTTTTGCGTCATGTTGAAGCAGAGGTGGCGGTCTACTTACGATAGCTGACGATGACACTTGCTCTCTTTTTAATGGCATCATCCGCAACTTGCCAGGTGAGATCGTTTGTGACAAGCACGCGGGGTTGCTGGCCCTGTGCCTCGGAATTGCCAACCAGGAGACCGACGTTGTCCCAGGATCTGTCGGCAAGCTCTTCGGGATATCTTTGAGCCAGAAGAGTCAATTAACTCATCGTCGCTGCTATGAATAGATAATGGAGAGTAGTTTGGGGTGCGAAAGAAACGGATTCATCTTCTCACAGCTTTTTCATTGAATCCACCACGAGCTGAGTGAACTTTGATGACTGCACCTGCCACGCTCCCCATGGTCCTTGAGTATCCATCGTGTAACGACCGCAGAAATACCTTTTCGAAGAAGAAGAAGAAGAAGAAGAAGAATTTATGCGGAACAGCGGCACTGCGGAGGATGAGCGAGCACGGTGTGCTTTTCGTAACTGACGGGTGGAAGGAGGCCAGAACTTGGATCCAGTGAGATGTTGAGGATTGGTGATCAAGTGGTAATGGAGTCTTGAAGCTGCCCTCATGTCAAGTTTTACAAAAACCAGTGATTCAATTGGCGAATTGGTTGAGGCGTCGAAGTCGAAGGTGAAGTCTGAAGTGCAACCAAAAGTTTGGGGTGTGATAATGCTTGTATGCCTTAGTCATCTATCTAGCTACTGCGTGCTTTACATATACTACTACTTTTCACTACCCAAGTTATTCTCTGCCCTAATAGGCTAGCTATATTTTAAGATATATGAACTTTTAATTTCCAAGTTATTGCAAGGCGCTGTTAGCGGGGCCTGCAGGGAACCACCGGTCTCACAAGCAATTGTAAGGTGCAATGTTAGCAGCGGCTAGCATTGACTGATCTTGTGGTCTACTGGGGAAACCAGCACACCTTCTGGGTTCTTACAGTGATGATAATTTCATTTGTTTTATTCTGTTACAGACCAGTCCCTAGATTACTACTTTTGGGCGTTGATGCAATATCAACAAACTTAAGAAGCAAGAGCATGGTCTCTTAAGTAATGTAATGTTAGTCAGTTAGCCGCTGCTAACGTTACACCCTATAATTGCTCAAGGCCTCTCGCTACGGACTAACTACTCCGTACATACCTGCGTTACGTCACTTGTCCGTGTCCCGCGGTGATCATCGTCGCTCTTTTCACACAGCCCTTTTCTTTCCCCGACACCACAGTCTGACCCGTCGGTCCATCTGCTCGCCAGATCGCCCTGATCAGAAGACATGTCCCAGATTACGGATGCCTCGATTCGCGAGGCAATTATGCAGCGCCTCCAAGCTATCCACGTCGAAGTCACCGACATGTCAGGTACGCAGCCATTACTCTCTCGTTGCTGTATACTGTTCCCATGGTCATGACACGGAGAGTTCGTCGAATACGCAAAGACAGATGGGATACATGAAACAATGGAAACTGATGTCTTCCGCTCGAATCCCAGGTGGCTGCGGCCAAGCGTTCACATGTCTCATCGTCTCTCCCCGATTCCAAGGCCTCAACTCTCTTAAACGCCATCGCGTGACCAACGCCGCCCTGAAAGAGGAAATTGCCGCCATTCACGCATGGACAGCCAAGTGTCAAACACCGGATGAGTGGGGGCGGGACAAGAGCAAGTCTGGCCCATCAATGGACGGGACGGTTGGGGGACAGGTCGAGGGTACAAGTTCATAATAGTGTCGATCGCAGAGCGATGAAGAAACGCTGGCACGGAAAATGGACAGGGTTTCTTATTGGATGATGGCAGGCGGCTGAAGGGAAATAATGTCAGTGCAAAAATCGGCGTTAATGATATTGACACATGCATGATGGCAATTTTAGAACTCAAATGGCTTGTTTTACCTTGGACCTTTGGTGTGTGCAGGACAAGATTGGCGGCGAATCCAATGGTACAATGGGCAGATGGGAATGTAATCAACAAAAACGGCGACAGAGTGGTTCTTCCAAATGCTGCGAGATTTTTTCTACTTTCATTTGAGAGGCCATGGTAGTCTACTAAGGGATGCCTAATGTTTTCAAAACCACTTCCACCCGGTTGTTTTTTTTCTATGTATTTGATCAAGCATCTTACAACAAACCCAACAAGTCTTCATTGTCCTTCTGCTGTGTCTGGCTCGGTGTCTGCGTATTGCCACCTTGTGCATTTTTAAGCTGCATGGCTGCAGGCAGTGGCTGGCTGGAGTTGCTGCTGCTACCAAAGTTCAACCCATCAAATCCGCTCATCAAATCGCTCATACCGTTGCCGGGGCCTGCCGTCGCGGCTACGCCTGCATTGAAGCTTGCGCCAGCTGGAGGGGCGTCAAACATGCTCATCATGTCGGCCATACCACCTGATGGTGCTCCGCCAGCTGGACTAGCCATTCGTTCTGGTGTTGCCGTGGCGCTCTGTTGCTCGCGAGACGCAGGTGCAGCTCCGTCAAAGTCGATATCAAGCAGGTTTTCAATGTTGTTCTGCGATGAACTTCCGCCGCTGCCATTGGCAGCAGCCACAGAGGCAGCAATCGGGTTCTCGGCGGCATTTTGCCGTTGCTCTTGGATAGCTGCTCTCTGGATCTCGTCGGCCCCGAAACGGCCCTTTCCAACGAAGGATTCCGGGGGCTTATGGTACACTGATGCCAAAGTGGATAATTCGGAGAGTAGTTGCTCCAGCAACGCAGATGGCAAACTGGTCATGGTAGTCGAGATCGTTGGTTTCTGAGAGAGAACAATGTTCTAGGGGCTCGAAGTCAGTAACAGTCCTGCCAATTGGGTCAACCTGCTGTGTGCGAGATATCTTACCTTGGCAACATCCAAGTCACCAGACAGCAAACGCCAATAGACATATGCTCTGTCACGAATATCCGGGTTATCATTCTCGGCGGTGGCCGCCTGCAAAACCTTTTGAACCAGTCCTTGTGTATTTCCTGGCTTCTTGAGAAAGAGCTTTACGACTGCAGTCAGTATTTGTAGTTGGGTCTAGGAGGGCGTTAGTTTCGATTGCATATATCGTCACGAACAGGTACTGCCCCATGATGCTTACTTGGGTGAACTCTTCCATGAATCCATCCACAAAGCTTTCCAAAATCTGGTCTGCATTGCTGATCTTCTCTGCGTACTCTCCAACAATCCAGATGAGGGCTCCTCTGGCATTCGGTTCATCTAGCTCATCAATGTACTCGCACAACGTCGGAATCACGCCTTCGTAACCGGGATATTTGCGCAAGATATCCTTGACAACAACGATAACCTCTTGCACCACGTAGTTAACCTTGGTAGCAATGAGGTCCTCCAGGGCTTGTACACACTTGGCACTCGCGTTTTCAATCTTGATCGCTACTTGGCCAATAGCCTTGACGGCTCGGCGTACAAAGTCCATGTCAACCTCCAAGGCGTATTCCTTTAACTCGGCTAATAACTGTTCATAATTCTTCTCGTTTGCTATCCGTACCATGATCTCGAGCTTCTGGAGCTTGACGTACGGTGGGTCGTTGTATTTGCAGAAGAAAACGCGCAGCTCCTTGCTAAGAATATCTGGCTTGGCTTGGAGTAGCAGATCGATGTTGCGCAAGGCAACATACTGAACTTCGGGGGCAGAGGCTACCAAAGTCACTATGAGAGAGAGGAGAGATTGTCAGCATGACTCTATGGCTCTATGGCATCACTCCAGCATCTTATATACATACCAAGAGGGGGTGCCATCTTTTTAAGTAGAGACCGAACCGTTTCCGGATTGACGGCCTGCATATGAGTGAATACAACCTTGATGGCTGCGAGCACTACGGCAGGGTTCACGTGCTGAAACTGCGGTACGACGCGTTCGCAGATGTGTTCCGATTCTTTCATGTCTGTCGCAGGATAGTCGGCAAGAGTTGTCAAGACTGTGATTCTTCCCCACTCTGTGCATTCGTTCAGAGCCATCAAGAGCTTCTTCAAGATCGCTGGTGTGATGACAAGAGCCCTGGTTTCTGGTGTAGTTTCGCTAATTTCGGACAGTGCCTGAATAGAATTGGCAACGACCATGGGGTTTGGGTCGCCAATCATTTCCTGCAGCGTTTCAATGAATCCGTTCTCAATGCACATGGAAGGGTTGAGGTCGAACAATTTGGCCACGCAAATGGCAGCTGTCTTTCGCACATACGGTGACTCGTCTCGTAGCGTCTTCCGTAACGGTTCTTCCATGTAATCAACCATCTTGTCTACTCGGATGCAACCCATCGTGCGAATGGCTAGAGCTCGCACGAGAGGATTTGGGTCCTCTGAATCTTGTACAAATGTATTCACAGCAAGAATGCAGAGATCGGGATGTGACTTGGCGTAGTTCCTGTAAGTGAGGTCAGCACAGCATCAGATTTATATAAACTGGGTCGCTAATCTCCTCTTCGAACCCTGAATAACACTTCATCTGTCGCAGGTCAAGCTAGCCATTGAACATTGCAATATTAACGCACATTAAATAGAGGTAGACAAGTTTCTTCTGGTCTAGATCGGCGGTGGCAATGTTCTTCAACACATCGGGGAACAGTGCAGAGACGTCTTTACCGAGAGTCATGGCCATGATTGTCTTCTGGATAGACTCCTTGCGCTCGTATGCGTACTGCGACACCAGACCAGCCCGTAACTCAAAGGTTTCACCTTTTCGGGGCACGGCGAAGGCGCCGCGAATGCGATTCACCGCCATCGTCAACGTTTTCGAGGGGTCGTGAGGTGTTGGAAGTGGCAGGGAAGAGGCGGTATGGGGAAGACGATGGGTCGTGATGCCCCCGTGGCGACGTCGTTATTTCGTTATTATGATTGACGGGATGGTTTTATGTCAGACATGCAGTCGCGGAGCCTCGCGGATGGCCCCAATTTCGCCTCGTGCGGGTTTGTAGTCGGGAAGTCGACGACGACGAGGGTGAGTTGTGAGGGTGATGGACGAGTTTGTATTGCTTGAAGCTAGGCTCCTTGGCCTAGTGTCGTAGAGGGGCCCAGCGTGACCCAAAAGATGCCCGTACTTGAAGCTTGGCCAGATAAAATGTTCAGGCCACCCATATTTGCCAGTTCAATTGGTTAGCGCCCGTCAAAGGCACCGGTGCTCCACCCAGCGTACCGCCTACTCTGCAGTTTATATTCTGATATTGACCGATTGCGAGTCCCATTTTGGCACCATTGCTTCAACTGCGTCGATCCATTTTCATAAAGCTGTTGATGCTTTAAATCACACAAAAGATGGTCTGTCCACTGACGTTTGCCTCTTCTTCTGGGCCAAGACTAATGGAAGTGTAGGCCAACTTTCCTAATCTAAGGAGACTCTTCATCGAAGCGCGGACAGATGATGAAGAAAGAGACGTGTCCAGGAGAGCTGTACGTACATATTTGTGTGATTCTCGACTCATCGCTTTGGCGACTGACTTTGGACTCAGTTCTACAATGCTGTCTTGTTTATGGGCTCGGTCGCAGTATTCAGCTTGATTGCGCAAAAGCTCAACGCTGGCAAATGATGAGTACTTGATCGTATACGTAATATTCCAAGTTTCTCTCGAGTCGGTTGAGATGCGCCTTGATATTCCGCACCATTTCCAACAAACGCCTCGTCGTCTCATCTAATACACATGCAATACACATGCAATACATGCTAGGCAATCTAATCTGCATCCTCATCCACAGCGTCATCCTGGACCCCATCTTCCTTTGCATCTTTCCCTGTAGCTGTCGCCACTTTGGCTTCCTGTTTCTTCCAAAGCCCTGCTAAGAAGTGATTGGTGCTCGCTTCTTCCAGACTCTTGTCGTCCCTCTTCTTCAAGAACCGCGGAAATCTTAGACTGAGTCCTCGCTCATCACTGACTAGACCTAACGCGGCAGTGTACGTCGGACTCAGGGTAATGTCGGCAAATGCCATCTCCCAAACCTCCTGAGGTTCAAACCAAACATCGGGAAGAGGTCCAGGGTACTCGACAAAACTCGGCTTTTGTGCTCTTGTATTTTTGCGCTCTCCACTGTCCTCGCCATCGTCATAGAACTGCTTCGTTGCTTTGTAAAAAGCATCCGTGAAGCCGGAGATGCATTTGCATACTGCTTCGAGCAAGCCCGTCTCCTCGTTGCGGACGGCCAAGAGCACAGGGGACCACCATTTTGCCTTTCGACCCTGACCGTGCCATCCAGCAATGGGAATGAGGTCGAGCGTATCAAAGCTAGAGTTGTAGTCCTTCTTGACCTTCAGCCAGGAGTCCAGTCGCTTATCGGGTTCATATGTTGCCAGAAGAGGTTTACGTCGAGACCCCATTTCCTTATCATTCCCCTCTCCTCCTTTATTCCTGCTCTTCGTTTTTGCTTTACTCTTTTTTGGTGTGGATAACTTCTCAATCACCTCCACCTCTTGACCGTCTGCATCCCCAGTATACGGTACATCCACGAGGTTATCCAAAATCTTGACCATAATTCCTTCGCATTTATTTTCAGTGGCAGCTTTGAAGAAGTCCAATACAGCCTCAGAGTCGTTAGACGTGGCATCAAGGCCTTTTACCCAGGTGAAGTGGTGTGCCACTTCTGTAAAAAGCGATTTGAGCAACTCCCTTCGCTCTCTGAGTGGTCGGTCGAGAAGCGGCTGTTCGTTGAGGTACATTAAATCAAAAGCAAATAAGCAAACGTCAACTTTAATGCTCCCAATGTCCACGTCTTTTCTAGCACGGTTTGTCAGCGTCTGGAAGTTTTTGAGCTCACCGCTGTCACGGTCCACTGCTACCACTTCTCCCTCCATGATGAAGCTGCTCACGCCTTCACCTCTAATTTTGGGTACCAATTGGACAAGGTCGGGGTACTTGTCTGTCATCAATTCGAGATGCCGTGAAAATATGGACACCTTTCCCTGCGCATCACAATGAACCTGAGCCCGCTGCCCATCGTACTTGTACTCGCAAGCAAAGTCTCTTCCTTGAAGTTTACTCAACATTTCTGACAAGTCTCTCGTGATACTGCCCAACATGGGGCGGAGCGGTACGTGTAATGCCAAGCCACAACGCACCAACAGCTCACTCGTTACCCCAATTTCCAAGAGAACTGGAATCAAATCGTTGTAGTCGGGTCGCCTGGCGAAACAAGCCTTCACAATTTCTTCTGATTTACCCCAAATCTCGGCTAATTCGTCCTTTCTTAGCTTGGATAACTCAGAACTTTGCTTGATAACGACATTTGAATCAGGTGGTCGCGAAAGCAAAAATGCTCTCGACAGCGCAATAAGCATCGTCGTCTTGACGGCCCCAATCCTGAGCTAATGTAATATATGAGCATTTCTGGCCCATATTTGAGTGTGAGGCAGATTAATTCAGACAACTTACATGCTGGCACAGAGTTCGCACGATGAAACGACTTTCCTCGCCACCTCTGGCATCTTGTAAAAGCCGATCGACTATGCGCTGTTTCACCTCGGCGCTGCCCTGTCCTTGAGTATTGGCAATTTTGACGAGCGATTGATAGACCCCTTTAATGGTAAGTGGCTTCGGCTTTCTCAAAGTGAAACTTTGCTTTTTCTTTGCCTCAAATGCAACATCTCCAGCATCGCCACACTTGTCATATATAGCCTTGAGAGACCTGTTGTCCAGACCACACACTTTTTTAAGAGCTTTTGAAATTGCAGATCCTCCGAGGCCTAGCTCTAATGAAACATATGCCGGCGAGATTGAATTGGTCGCCAGCCACACCTGACAGTTTTGATTAATACTGGATTTGCCTTACTTCAACTAGACTCACTTACAGCAGGCAAAAGGCTTGATGGATCGCCCTCTATCAAAAGTCGCAAACAGTTGACAAGAGTATCAACTATCTTGATCCGGCCGGTGGTGGCGCTTACAAGAACAAAGCATCTAGTTAGCAGAGCGTAAGATGCGTTGCCGCCCTCAGCTTCCCAATGTAGCTTCAACGAGTTCGTGTATTTTGAAGGTTCAAACAATAGAGGAGACCTATCCATTGGTATTGAAGATGTGAAGCAATCTTCAGCCATACCAGTGGACTGCAGTGTAAGCGTAGAGCTCAGTGTCTTACTTGGTTTCTCTTCAATCGTCGAAGCAGGAGGTTCTGGTTGAGGTTGGGCGTCAGGGCTTTTGGATTCAACATAGGAATTTTGCATAGATTGCGGGATTTCAGGCGGCTGGTTGTCATTGTGACTGCCATTCGCGACCTCCTGGTCCCATTCGGCTTGTAGCTTGCGAGCCAACTCCTCATCCGTCAATTCGGAAGATGGTACATTAGAGCATCCAATCGACGCTGTTGGCAGAGCCTGTCCATCATTCTGTCTTTGTTTTGCGAAGAAAAATTCCAGGCCCTTTGATTGCACTCCAATTTGCTTTCCGTCATTGTTCAACTTTCTTTTCTTCGCGGGACTGGACATTATGTTGGTATACAGCATCCGAAGCCCAGCTTCAAGAGGGCAGTTCGACCCAATTGAGCAAGGCACTGATTGAGTTAGGATGCTTCCTATATCAAACCAGACCTCTCATCATTTCGTGTTGACTATGCACACTCCTTTGAGTTTTTACTTTATTCCTTGGCATTGAGCGCAGGAAGGTGTACATGCATATGCCAATGTATGACGCTTTTGGACGCGAGAGCACGCGACGAGCTTTCTAAGGATTACATAATTCATTATTGCCGGCGACGGAACATGGCAAGCCGCGCACCTCTTGCGCTAAAAGCCCCTTTGGCGCGCACAAGCGACCTCCACCACACAAACCGTCGAAAACTTCCCTCTACCCCACCATCACGATCCTCTTTCCACGAGTGCACCTCCCTCACCATTCACCCCTCGAACACCGACAAAATGAACGGCGAAGACCCGCCTGAGCGGCCTGACTACATTACCAATATCATTAACGGCCTTGAGCGCTACAACCCTGAGGCTGTTGGTACCCTCGAGACTTATCTCCAGGAGCAATGCGAGGAAAAGTTTTGCGACTCCAATGCCAATCGAACGCTGTTGAAGTTGTGAGTCGACCTCATTTTAATTACATTGTCTTATTATATTTCGCGTTGCGCATTCTTTTGGTTCCTTGGCAGCTTGATGATGTTCTTTTGTCCACTTTTCCTATTGCCTGACAGTGACGAGGTCCAATCAACCTTGCGCACCTGAAGTCAACTCATTAGCTTCATCCGACCCTGCCTCCCAAATCAAACTACAAATAGACCGATGTTCTTCCTCGTATAATTTCTTGAAGCATCTATGACTGACTAATTTGTTTTGTTCCCAACTTTAGGTACCAGCTGAACCCCGATCGATTAAAGGATGAAGTTGTCACAAATATCCTCGTCAAGGCCATGGCCCTGTTCCCCTCGCCGCAGTTCTCCCTCGCCCTCCACCTCATTAATCCCTCCGCCGCCTCGACCGGCGAGCTCGCGGAGGCTCTTGCCAAATTACGCTCGCTCAACTCCCAGCTCGAGGGCTCCCAGTACGCTCAGTTCTGGGCCTCTGTTGACGGCGATGATTTGTGCGCCGACCTGATCGCCGATATTTCAGGCTTCGAAGACACTGTTCGCCATACCATCGCCCGACTCGTCTCCCAGGCTTTTAGAGAGCTCAAGCTCTCCCATCTGCAGTCATGGCTCGGTATCAAAGAGGACGCCGCACGCAAATTTGTCACGCAGGTCGCTGGTTGGAGCGTCGATGAAGAGGGAAACATCAAGATCCCCTCTAACCCTGACAACGAGGCAAAGAAGGCCGAGATACGTGAGGATGTCAACGTCGAGCAGTTCTCAAGAGTTATTCGACGATCATGGGATGAGACTGTATGAAAATCGCAAGAATCGTCTACTTCTACTGGCGACGACCCCCTTCTTTCATAACGGACGGAGAAGGAGTGGGAGAAGATCGACTTTATGGTTTATGATGGAAATCACAAGATGAGCCCATTGTCTGTGCGTGTGCAGAGAACAGGCCGGCATGAGGTATCATCACAGGGAGGAGATTCTTCAAACGGAAATGAAATGGAGAAATTTCCCATCAAGGCGTTTAATCGGACATTTTATTGAAATAGCGGTATTAAGATCTAGAGTCAGCATAGAACGCGGATGTATTAGGTCACCCCTTGATGTGCTGTCCGACTTGTCACGGTTTTTTTTTTTCTCATGGTCTCTACATGTCTATTCCATGATGTTTGTTCGTGATTGTCGTCTATTTCTGCTTGGTTAACTCCTCCCATTGTACTCCCGCCCATTCTTCCAGATACCCTGTTTCATCGTGAGTAACATGTGTAGGCACACAATCTTTCTCACAGACACATACGATAATAGTTCCCCATTCCATTCCCTCCAAGCTCATATCATCTGCTTCCAGCTCGGCAATAGCATTAGGCGTAAGCTGGACTTCGAACGTCCTCCTGCCGCCACAGTTTGGGCATCCCGGCATGGAGCCCTTGCTGAGCTTGTCACCAACGGCATCCGTCTTTGAGTACAGTAGCGGGATGCCCCCGAACTCATACCGAATTACCTGACCCGGGTTCTGGGCTAGACGATCCGCAAATTTCTGAAAGGTCGCATCCATGGATGACTCGAACGCTTCTTTATCGAGGGCCGACACTGTCTCCGGCGCATCAGCATCCTCAATCTGGGCATTCTCCGGGATCTTGGTTGGCGTTGGGTCAAGAGTCTCGTAATCAGCTTCAGAAATATACAGAGTTGGGTAAGGTTTGGGCTGAGATGAGCTCTCTGGCCATGGTTCAAGAGGCGGAACGAGGCTCGTGGGCGTGGTGTTGAGAGAGAGCGTCTCTGCAAATGTCTTGCTCAACTCCGGAGAACTTTCTCGCTCAGCCTCGTGGGATCTGGCGGGGCTAGATGGATTTTTAGATGATGAAGCACTGAATGGGTTCATGTTGCTGGAGAATGGATTTGCGCCCGCTAGTGAAGCACCTCCGCCGAGACCCTTTCCCCCAAATAGAGCATCGCCTAATCCCGGACCATCATTTTTCGTTTTGGTTTCCTCTTGTTTCGGCGCAGCTCCTACTTCTTGCGTTACCGCGAATTCTTCCTTGCCCCACACTCTTACGCCTCGAAGGGCCCTGATGCTACCAGCTTTGCGACGGCAAGATTCACGCTTGCAAGCGAATACATATAATCGACGATCGTGTCCTGGAAATCTCTCTGGCAATTCGGCATTGAGTTGTAAGATGAGAGCCATTAGATCGTTGCAGGCTTTGCAACGAGCAAAGGCTGCAGACGGCGGCTTTTCAGCGTCTAGCCAATCCTTTTCGTCGTGAAAATGTCAGTTCAGTCGTAAACGGGGGGCGTTGAAGGTATGAACAAGCTTCTTGGTCGGGTAGGGCTAGAAAGCACGTACAGGTCTGCCGCCCAATTTGCTTATAGTCTCATTTTCGTCGTCCCTTGAAGCGTATCCCAGGAGAACATTAGTCTCCGTAAATTCTCCTTCTGAGGAATCTGAGTCGTATGAAGCCATGGCCTCAAGATTGTGTGTTTCATTCGTAAGGCAAGTAAGTTATTGGCACTCTAATGGTGGGGTGAACAAAAAAAATTTGGGTGGAGGGGGTGATGCCCGACAGCAAAAGGAAATGATCTGCTAAAAACAGCGCGGGGCTTAGTGCAGAATAGGCAGGGGAACACTAAAATTCAGTGTCGTAAATACGGACGCCAAGGCTTTTTTCTTCTTTTTTTCGCGAACCGCTAGAAAAGACCTTCTTATAGTTAGCTAGAGAAGCGTGCTAAGGGAAGATAGACTCTAAATACTAGATATTAGGCTTCACGAACCGCTCAAATACCATTGTGATAATCCTCTGTGCCAGATAACACATTATACAGTCCTCAAGGCAGGCAATTGACTGTTGAGTCCCATGAAACTTTTCATTCTACCACTCATCTGTCCTGGTATGAAATTTACATGTGGTCATCTGGGCCGTCCATTCCAGGTCCAGGTCCTGCTGCTCGTCCCATCTGTCGAGCCTTCAGCAATTCATCACACAACAAAAGATTCGATGCGATGCCGGAGCTGGAGGCTATGCAGTTTCTCAGCACACGGAAAGAATCAAATACACCTTCCAGCTCGGGGTCCATGGGCTCTCCAGTCTCCAAGTTCAGACCAACCACATCACCCTCGCTGAACTCGTCTTCCATCTTAGTAACTGAAAACCCAATATATTAGCATTAGTTCCCGCCACAATCAATACAAAATTCGTAATACTTACGAGCATCCTGAACATCATGTCCAGCGTTGGCCGCCAGGGTCTTGGGAATGATGAGCAGGGCGTCAGCAAAGGCGTCGACACCAAACTTAGCCTTGCCTTTAAAAGAGTTCTTGAACTTGTCGCTTTTGAGGTGTCTGGCACAGGCTACTTGGAAAGCTCCGGCGCCAGGAACGACGCTCTTATCAACAATCATGTTGTAAACACTTCTCAAACCATCTCTGATCGCATCAGTTACTTGGGAGATGGTATGTTGGTTGGGTCCCTTGATCATGAGCGTCACAGACTTGGGATCCTTGACCTCTTCGATGAAGGTGTACTTCTCCTCGCCCAGCGTCTGCTCATATACAAGGCCGGCCCAACCAAGAACATCAGCGGTCAGATCTTCGACGCTGTTTTGAGCGACACCACCGCATACCAACTGAAGTCGCTCCATGTTTCTCCGCTTAGCACGGCGAAGAGCGAGGATGCCATTCTTGGCCAGGACATCAAGAGACAGTGGGTCAATGCCCTTCTGATTGATGATGACAAAGTTTTTCTTGCCATCAGTGCCGCAAAGCTCCTTCTTCAATTCAACAATTTTTTTCAGCTTGGCGTCGATGAACCGGCGCTCGCTCTCTACCAGCTTGTCTCGCTGGTCAGCACTTGAGTAGAAAAAGCTCGAGTTGACCTCCGTCTTCTCGTACTCTAGGCCAACGTTCATGGTCAGAATGTAGCAGTTTTCGAGTCTCTTGGGCATATCGGGATGGCGAGCACCATGGTCCAATGCAAGACCACGAATAAGCTGTGTATCGGCGGCGGTACGATGCTGCATCTTCATAATCTCAACCATGTGCAGATCGGGTTTAGCGGGAGCCTGGTAAATGGCGAGAACCGCATCGACAATGGCGGGCGTCAATTTCTTCGCTAATGTCGAGTTCAGCTTGGTGGTCAGAGAGGTGCGAGCGACATTGAGGAGAAGCTCTCGATCGACCTCCTTGGCGAGCTTGAAGCTGTCGAGAAACTACGGAGCAGAGGAAAGTATTAGGATATGACACAATGGGTGGGGAATGCCACGGAGAACGTCAACTGACTTTCAAAGCTTCGGCTTTGGCAATTTCAAAACCATCAGTAATAACACGGGGATGCAGTCCTTCTGAAATAAATCGATCGGCCTGCTTCAGCAGTTCACCGACCAGGAGCACAACGGATGTGGTGCCATCGCCACATATATCGTCCTGGGCAGTTGCAGCACGGGCAATCATAACGGCGGTAGGGTTCTGAATTTGCATCTCTCGCAGGAGAATGTTGCCATCCTTTGTGAGTTTGACCTATGGCAAAGGATAATCAGCTTCACTGTAATTCCCATGAGGGGTAGCAGGAGCCCGTCGTAACCGTACCTGTCCAGCTCCGTCAACGAGCCTAAGCGAAGCAGTCAGTCAAAAATTAACCGTGACAACCAAACATGAGAATGCTTACATCTTTATTGTGCCCAGAGGGCCAAGGTTGGACTTGAGAACATCCTGTAAGCCAATACCAGCATTGATGTTGACCTTCAGAGCTTCGCCTCTTCTCTAGTGACAAGAGTTAGCACACCCTTCTACGGGACACCGATATCAGGAAAGGCTTATCATGAAAAATTGATAACGTACGCGGGACTCAGCCTTGGGATTAAGAAGCTGCGCGGCCGACATGTTGAAGTTATGGAGCTCACTTGGGATCGATTCGTGTCGTCGTGCGGCGACGGTCGTTATAAACGGTGATTTCGCGAGCTGGCAGGCGGCGACCCGCACGAAATCGTGGTGGGCTGGATTATGGTCACTTTTTTCTGCCCATGAGGTCAAAGCGGTGAGAGGCGACCGTCGCTATTGGAGCTCTCTGCGAGGGGTAGTAGGCCAGCCACGTTCATTTCACATGTTAGCATCTCATGCAGGCAGTTCTTCAATGGATCTCCTTCCGTCTTTGCGTTTTTCATCCGGGACATGCTTAATAGTCCCAAAGACAATTTGAACGTCAGTCACTATACATGCGATGTCATCGGCCCGAAGAACTAGTGATGAACGGAGACAGCCAGCCAAGGTCGGTGACGCCATCTTGTGCTGCTTTGATCGCTTGTACAGCCGATCAATTGCACGACGTGGAACGACTGAACGCTTACAGCAACATCGTGTACTACAGTACCGGAATGCTAAAAGCTCCGTGCTTCCGTCCTGCAAATTCATCTAGATCTCCACCTCTTGCACTAAAAGAAAAAGCACTTGTTTTCCAATGTAGGTCGATTCATATTCTACCTTCACTTCCAAAGTATTTTTTAAGTCATTACTCCGGCAGCAAACGCAAGCCGATCGGTTCGAAGCCGCTTTGAAGCCTTGTTCATACAACGATAAACATAAAAACCGCTCGCCCTGCATCGAAAAAGACACTCCATCGGCCCAGTCCCTGGGTCAATCCCATTATTATACATGGTTTAGCGTAGGAAGCATCCACATTAGTCCGTTGTTACATTTGAAACGAATCGCAGAAAATATCAGTGGGGGAAATCGCCGGTGAATTCGGAATACCGTACCCAGGAAGCCTATTCGTACACAGAGAAACGTAATCTCATACTTTTCAGGTACCAGAGATATGTAACAGAATGTACCAGGGCACAACACGAGTCGCAAAGTATCATGTGCTACTGAAGAACATGTCATCATTGTTCGTAAACATGCTAACAGTATCGTCGAACTGATCATCGAACTTGGTCAGCAAGAGCATGTTTGGATCACGGTCCAGCTGTACAAGGCCATCGTC
Organism: Epichloe typhina subsp. poae; assembly: GCA_030389615.1. Lineage (NCBI taxonomy): Eukaryota > Fungi > Ascomycota > Sordariomycetes > Hypocreales > Clavicipitaceae > Epichloe > Epichloe typhina. Next base: position 1,658,732 of record CP098317.1, on the reverse strand, counting down.
CTGGCTGAATTGCAGGAGCAAGTCGTCTTGGTCGCTCATGCCCATGGGCAAAGTTCCATTCATGTCAGACGCCCCCATCATGCCAGCAGTGGATGACATGACAGCCGGCTCGTCTACCACCACAGAAGGGTTAGAATCCAAGTCATAGAACTGTCCTGGGGGAGGCGAAGACGATTGAGATAGCTCAGGCGGTGTGTTATACTGGCCGATAACGCCCTTGCCTGGTGTTGCTGGATGCGACGGTGTCTTGTCCATGATTGTTTCTGGAGAAACATATGAATGTGCGATGACCACTGAAGCCGATGGCGTAACCGAATGGTTGACATTTCTGGGTACAAAAGCTGGCATTGGTGCTGTTGACATGGATGGCATTGCGTGGGTTCTGTTGCTAGCCATTTCCAAATCCATCATCTCGTCAACCATATTGAAGTCGTCTTCTGGAGAGTTGGCTGCCGAACTGTCAGAGTATCCAGATAGAGAAGATACAGAGCTGATGGACATGTTCTTCTTTCTTGTCCTGGCAGACTTGTCCATTCTTGATTCCATGTCAGGGCGATTTTTCCTCGGTCGACCGCGCTTCACGACTTTTCGTACTACCCCATCAAAGGCGCCGATGCACATTCCACGTTGGCGGTGTCTTGTGAGAGCGTCATGGCGAGCAAAACTGTTGCCACACTCACAAGGGTATGGCTTGACACCCGTGTGGATTTTCGCGTGCCTCTTGAGATCATGCTGGCGTACAAAGCACTTCTGACATGTGGGGCATTGATATTGTCGATCATTAAGATGCGTCTGAACGTGTGACTTGATGTTCTCCTTCCTCCCAAACTTCTTGCCACAGTCTTCAAATAAGCATGTCCACTTGCCATCTGTAGCCTCTGGGCTGAGAATGAACTGCGAAATCTCTTCAACCGTTACGCCGGTATCTGTGCGGGTCTCCTCGATGACAATATCAGAGATGCTGGCAGCGCTGACAATGCTAGCCACAGACTCCGTTCGACGACGAGGCGAAGTTCTCATAGACGAGTCACCTGACTCGGAGCGGAGAAGAGGTTCAAGGACTGATCTGCCCTCCAGGGCAGCTCCATCAAAATGTCCGCCATCGTGGGAGTCAGGTGATGCTCGCCTTGAACAGTCTGATGCGGATTGCGCGACATCAGCTTCACACTTGAGTGCTTCACTTCGGTCCTCGATTTTGACAAACTCATTTTGTAAAGTGTTCATATCCATGAAGTCCGAGTTATGCATTTGAAAACTGTTGAATGTTTTGGCATCTGGGATTGTACTGGTTCTTGGCGGACTTGGCACAGCAGTCCTTTGTTCGGCTAGTTGTCTCATTTCTGCAAAGTTGGACTGTGCCTTTTGGCCCAAACAGTTGTTGCGTTTTGGTCTAATAGTTTCCTCCATTGATTCATCGTACTCTTGCGAAAACCTTTCTCGACGTAATTCCTGCTTGGCCATGCGGTCATGAGGAGTATCCATTGGGGTAGGGGGGTAGTAGTCTGAGTAGCAAATATTAGCAAGGTGCCAGCAAGGTTGTGATTGAGTTATCTGTAGCTTACTATTTTCATTCTGGTTTATTGGCGTGGTAGGTCTTTGGGGGTCTCCCATGCCCATGTGCTCAAATTTGCTTACACGCTCCATGATGCCATTACTGATTCGCCTTGGGTTTCGCCGAGAGGCGGCGTCGTCACATGTTGACCAAGCCTGACCAGCAGGGCTGTCTGGAAAATTCATGAAGGTAGGTGTTGAGAGAGCACTGTCATTAGAATAGAGGTCAAAGTTCTTGCTCTCAGCCATGTTATCGGCAAAACTCTCATGATTCTTCTGCATAATCATGTTCCATTGGCCACCGTCGTAGGGGAACTCAACGGGCATATCATCGAAACATGATGCATCAAAGCGCTGTGATTGGGGAGTACTATGTGGCGAGATTAAGAAATTCTCACTGTCATCCGATGCCATGGAGACATATTGGAGTTGTTGGGGGCCCGGGCGTGCTTGAATGCGTTGCTGCTGCGCTTCTCGCAGAATGTGATGCTGCGAATTATTTGCTAATCCTGTAATGTTAGTATTCATTCTTACCTTGGTGAGATCCTGCCGTGCTGTCTGCTGGGTTGTCTGGTGTCGTCTGGTATCCAGGCTGAGACCACGGCGGTGAGCCCTGGCTTGTCGTCTGTTGTTGGCATTGGGCAGTTGTGAGATATTCACGCCTTCGAAAGCAGAGGGTGTCGAAATTTGGCGGCGATGTTGCCTCTGCCTGGCGTGATTACTTGTCGGCGGATTAGACAGCATATTTATTTGCAAGGGAGTCCGGATATTGGAAGTTGTCGTCGGTTAATAATTGTCAATTGGGAACCGTTTTGGTCCGAAACTGGACATGGTGTTAGTCTTTTTACAATATTCGGGATCAATTCTTCTGTCGCATCGACTTCTTACCTCACGCAGCGCAAGCACAGAGCGCCGGGCTAGAAAAGTGTTGTTGTGCTCAGTCGAAGTCGACTTTGGCACAATTCCTTGTGTTCTTTGTTTTATAAAGGAAGCCTTGTTCAGGCTAGGGACAAAGTGTCAACGTAAAGAGCTGAGGCCCCTCGAGATGCCGTCCCTGAAGATGGGGTTTTCTTGACAATGAAGTTTTGATCGAATGCTACTCGAAGCTGTATATGGTGCAACGACGAAGTTATGTGAAGTGGACTCAAGATGCAAGCATGAATGGACAGCTGTGGGTGGGAGTTGGCTCAATGTAATGATCCCAGTCATTGTTGACTTGGTCACCATGGCAACGGCACTCGTCCTGGGATGTCCTCGATGACCACGCCTCCCTCACGTCACCACGGCGCCCGATGACCCAGCACAGCTAAGATGTCTCACAAATTCAATTCAGCTCGCTTTTGGCTGCATCTCGGATACCTGCAGAATGTTACCATCGAGGATTAATTACACTAGCACATGCGCATTTCTATGCATTAGAATACAATTTTAGCGTGAGGTGGCCAGAAATCATACTTCGGTACAATTTGCCCGGCACAACTCCAGTTTGAGTATTGCTACATCCCATGGCTGAAGTACGCCAAATGCGGTTCATCTTGCCTTATTTCATGTCAACATTATAATTTATGAACAATAGATAACTTCGTCGCAATCCCTCGGAGGGGGTTTGAAACAGCATGCAGTGGTCTATTTTAGCTACCATAGTTAATCCCACTGATAATTACCTACTAGATACCTCTCCTTCGGCTTCTACAAGCTTTCTTATCATGTTTTATAGTCCAGGGTCACCCCGCGATGCCAGTGAGAAACCACATTGCCCGACAACAGTGACAGAAGACGTACAGGGTATTGTTGTTGGCGTAATTGGAGATTTGCCTATATACAGAGTCAAGACTCTGTATCAGCAACGAGCAGCATGTTCAAGGGAGCAAGCACGTTGCCCATGCTTGGACTTTCCTAATCATGAATCACTTCCACTTGATGACTTCGGCGCCAAATCGGAGTACTCGCCCTTGCTGCTATCGGGTTATCGCGATCGATCGCATGACCCATTGTGCACGTCTCATAATCATAGAAGATGCTGCCGGGGCGTCTGTGGCTGAAGAACCAGCATCACCCTGAGAGAGGGCTTTGCGAACAAGTCAAACGGAATGTCTCATTCTTCTGTTCGTTCTACTGCTTCCAGTAAGCTCCGCACTACCGCCGCCATGAACTTTGCTTCTTCATCGTCGGCATGGCCTAACATGGTAATATTTGATGCAGCAAGAGGACCTTTCAATTTAAATTTCAGCCAAGTCTGGCACTATGACTCTTTCTTGGTAAAAAGTATCATTGGTATCTCATAAAAGATCATTATCTACTCCGTACATGTAGGCTCGTGTAATACGAGCGGATCCCATTAAAGTATCCAACCAATAGTAGAGCCCGCATCGCCCACGATCCCTGTCGCCTCGACAACGTGACGGCCCAAGGCGCTCAGAGGGTCTGTAGGGAGCTGGACCACTGACTGAAGTGTTTTCCCCGTCTTGTTCTCCTGCCAAATTTCTGCCACAGTGATTTCTTAGCTTTGCTAGTATTCACTGTCTGGTATTAGCTGCTCCGGCGACCGTCCGATCTGTTTGTTTCTCGTCTTCATCCATAATCGCTTCCGCAGCCTTTATTCTGCGCAGGCTTAGCCGTCATCGCCGCTCACAATGTCGGGCAACACCATGAGGGGGACGCCCAATCGTAATCAGGGTAGGGGAAATATCCCCTTCGTCACCAACAGTCCAGCCAACTCGAATATTCCCCGCCCTGTTTTAGACACTCAGCCCAGTGAGTCAAGCTCGTCTGTCAGTGCTAGTAGACAGAAGCAATCCAAACGTGATGAGGTACGTGCATGCTTGAAAGAGGCCAAAATGAGCGAAGCTGTATCAAACAGTTTGCTCCCCAGTGACGGCAATTAAGCGTCAACGCTTCTATGTCTTTACTGCTGACACAACTGGCTCTAGGCTATCCGTCGGAAAATGGAGAACGATCTCTCCAAGAAGAAGCATCTCACGAACCGAGCCAGACACTCTCGTAAAGCTCCTCCCGGCACTGTGTTAGCCCTGAAGCCTAGTCCTGCGCTACAAATTAAGCCCAATACCTCCGTATCCGAAGCAGCCCAGCTCATGGCTGCGAAACGAGAAGATTGCGTCTTAGTTACCGATGACGACGAGCGGATTGCCGGCATTTTTACTGCCAAGGATCTTGCTTTCCGCGTAGTGGGAGCTGGACAGAAGGCTGCCAATGTCACCATCGCCGAGATCATGACGAAGAATCCGCTCTGCGCTCGTACAGATACCAGCGCAACTGATGCCTTGGATCTGATGGTGCGCAAGGGATTTCGCCACTTGCCAGTCATGGACGAGAACCAAGACATCTCTGGAGTTTTAGATATCACAAAGTGCTTCTATGATGCCATGGAGAAGCTTGAGCGAGCATATTCCTCCTCTAGGAAGCTCTACGATGCTTTGGAAGGCGTTCACTCTGAACTCGGCTCTACTCAGCCCCAGCAAATCATTCAATATGTCGAAGCCTTACGATCGAAAATGTCTGGCCCAACTCTGGAGTCGGTCTTGAACGGCGTTCCGCCCACCACAGTCAGCGTTAGAACTTCAGTAAAGGAGGCTGCAGCGATGATGAAGGAGAACCACACCACTGCTGTCCTGGTTCAGGACGCTGGTGCTATTACTGGCATCTTCACTAGCAAGGACGTGGTCTTGCGTGTCATTGCCCCTGGCCTTGATCCTGCCAACTGCAGCGTCGTTCGTGTTATGACTCCCCACCCTGACTTCGCACCCATGGACATGACCATTCAAGCCGCTCTTCGTAAGATGCATGGTGAGTAGACATCCAATTTGTATCACATGATCAAGACACTAATGCCTCATCAGATGGACACTATCTGAACCTTCCTGTGATGAACGGCGAAGGAGAAATTGTTGGCATGGTTGATGTACTAAAACTCACATACGCCACTCTCGAGCAAATCAACACAATGTCGAGTGGAGATGGTGAAGGTCCGGCTTGGAACAAGTTCTGGCTCTCAATTGATAATGAGACGGAATCCATGATGTCGGGTGAGGGAAGCCACATTCATCACCATACCAATCTTGGTTCACGCATGATGTCCCCTGATGTGACTAGGGATCGGCTCGGGGACAGTGTTGCTCCTGGAGATTCTGCCTCTCATGTTGGGGCTGAATCGCCAGCACATTCTATCGCGCCGGAGATTCCTGAGCAGAATCCTGCTGATGTTCCATTTGCATTCAAGTTCAAGGCGCCATCGGGTCGAGTCCATCGCTTGCAAGTCGTGGCGTCCCAGGGAATGGAGGCTCTTGTCACAGCAGTTGCTGGCAAGCTTGGTAATGAAGTCGACTCAATTGGAGGCGCCCCCATTGTCAATGACGGCAAGATGAGTGGTGCTGGATTTGCTTTGAGCTATATGGACGACGAGGGCGATACTGTGTCCATCACCACCAATAATGACCTACTCGAGGCAATTCTTCTCGCTCGTCAAGGCCGACGTGAGAAAGTTGATCTGTTCGTCCACGACCCCGAGAAGCCTCCAGTTGCCGCACCTCCTGCTGTTGAGACACCCCGAATTCCTACTCCCATAACCTCTACTGTGTCTGGCCTGCGCGAACGCCGCAGAGCCTACGACGACGACCACGAAGATGATGATGATGAAGACGAAGACGATGCACTAGCTCGGCGATCACGTAAAACAAGGACTGCTCCTGCGCAAGAGCAGCTTATTGCTGGCGTTCCCAACGATTTACTGCTACCTGGTGCTATCGTTACCCTTGCTGTGGTCATAGTGGGTGTCTTCACGATAGCAAGGGCTACTAGCAGATAAATGGAGTTCCATCAGATTCTTGTATTACTATGAAGTCAAGAGGTCGAGCACGCGCGACTGTAAATATCCATATACTATAGCAAGTTCTGTTGTGACTAAGAGAGAAACTCTTTAATTATCAATTATCATCGTGCACGATGGCCAAGTATAATATTGCTCTTCGCTTCATAAAATTTGCAGAAATAAATCATGCACAGTAAGTAACACAGAGTAAGACTTTGTAAGCCTCTTGAAGTGGAACGGCGGACTATGATTGTGTGGGCTCGAGGCTGTACAGCCGGATCGGAAAAATAGCCAGCCGAGGTGCGCTTTACCAACGGCCCCTGTGCCTCTTTTTGCTAAAGTATTACTGGAAAGGCCAAAGGATTCTAAGCCGCCACACGACAGCGACATGATACTAAGAAATTCTGCGGTGCGGCATGGTGAGTCGATCAATTGACCATTGCGATCTAACGCACAACTGACAGAACAAATAAAGGCCGCCGCCCACTGGCGGCTCCCATGTCGGCGCTCCGATTGATGTCGACTGAAGTCAAGACGGACCAGAGAGAGCATGGGGCTGCGCAGTCGTGGCCTACGTCGCAAGCCTCGCCCGCCCAACCCAAGATCATTTCCGCCGCGTCCTCCAAGAAGAGAAAGCAGAAGCTCGTGCAGGAATTCATCATGAGCCTCGGGTCCGATTCCGCCCAGGAGCACCAGGGAGCTGCTTGGACCAGGTCGCACAATATAGGAAACGCCGGGACTGCTTTTACACCCGCAGAACAGTTTGCAGAGTTCAAGCGAATTCAACAGAATACGCGAAGTCTTGGCTCGCAGGTAGATAGGCGTTACGCCCCGACCAAATTGATCAGCAAACCCCCAGGACCAGAAGATGTATCGTTGGAGCTATTGATGGCATCGCAAGCACATATGGGACACAACACGTCGTTGTGGAATCCAGCGAACTCTCGATATATATATGGTGTTCGGCAGGGCATCCACATCATCTCTCTTGAGACAATTGCGGCACATCTGCGACGGGCGGCCCGTGTCGTGGAGGAAGTTGCTTATAGAGGTGGTGTCATCCTCTTCGTTGGCACTCGAAAAGGGCAGATGGAGATCGTAACCAAGGCCGCTGAGCTGGCTGGTGCCTGCCACCTATTCACCAAATGGACGCCTGGAGCAATCACGAACCGAGATGTCATTCTAAAGACGCAGCCGACCAAGGTCGTGGACCACCGCGATGTCGAGCTGGATGGCTTCGACTTGTATAAGGGCATGGCGAGACCTCTGCTACCCGACCTAGTAGTTTGCTTGAATCCTCTGGAGAACTATACTTTGCTCTACGAGTGTGGACTCAAGAACATTCCTACCATTGGCGTTATCGACACCAACGTCGATCCTTCTTGGGTCACGTACACTATTCCTGCAAATGATGACAGGTTTGTCTATTACATTTTTTATTTCGAAGGAAGTAGCCCATCTTTAGAATATGTCGCTAATCCCTTCGCCATTCAGTTTGCGAGCCATGGCAGTCGTTGCTGGTGTTCTGGGCAAGGCTGGACAAAAGGGCAAGCAGCGACGCCTACATGAGGCGTCCCGCGGAAGCGTTCCCTGGAACACGTCTCCGGAGCTGACGAGACACATGAAGAAGGAAGTTCAGGCTGCCGTTTCAAAACGCAAGGAAGTCATGGGCAGAATGCAGTCCAACGTACAAGGCTTTACGGAAGAGGAGCAGAAGCTATTGAGGTTACGAAACAGCGGAGTCGACTTGAAAGTTAGCGAACACGACATGGTCAAGATGATGGGCGAGACGGCTCTGGATGACGCCAGTGATAATACCGTTGTCAAGCCAGCAGATGTGCATTCTAGCCCCGCCAAGTAGCAAGGAAGTGTGGGCGAGCTCCTTGCAGACATTGAGCCGCAACTCAGCAAGTATTTCAGCAGACAACGCATATTGAACTGAGCGTGACTGGGGATGTTAAGTAGAGAACAAGTAAATGCAAAGATATTGGGAGTTGATTGTATGTATCATAGATGGTTAGAGGCGGAGTGGCGGTGGAGCCCGCACACATAACGGAGCGTCTTCATTGTTGGCATTACTCTGAATTCATGGCAAATCTCTGTGTCACTCATGATTCTTTTCATGGCTCGGCGCAGCCAAGTCTAGTGTGTGAATGATGATGATTGCTGATGTAGTCGTAATGCGGCATTCTCAAACGCAGTCATAAACTTATCACGTTGAATACTCTTTGGTTTTTGGGAAGGCTCCAAGCAAGCCCAAAGGGCATTGTAATAAGGATTCCGGGGACCCTGGTTAGTATTGGTGGTTGCCGGTTGGTCAAAAGTCGCGGCCGGATTAACCCTGGCACCGCCTGACTCACAGCAGACAGAACAAGCTGATGATGCAAGGCGGGCTGTAAAATTTCGCCCTGCGCAGGTCCCCTCCCCAGGCAGTCGACCTCACGACGAACATCTCAGCACACCCGGACCCGATGTTCCACAGTGTACATACGTACGGACAGAGAGCGCTTGAGTGATTGCGGAGTGGCGTGCTGTTGGCGTGGAAGCATCTTCAGCGGTCCTCTGCTGTCTGCCGTGCTGTCTGCCGTGCTGCATTACGCAGTTACCAGCCGGTGCAATCCCCTCCCTGCCTGGCCGACTCCAACTCCATATCCAGCTGTCCCAAGCGGCGCCAAAGCTTGCAAAGAGCTCGCATATATCTGTGCTTACTACCGAGTAGTTTCACGTCAGTGACGAGCCGGACTCTTTTCTTCTTCTTTTCTTCTTCTTTTCTTCTTCTTTTTTTCTTTCTTTTTTCTTCTTTTTTTTTTTATACATAGAACGCCGTCTCTGATTATGTGACAAAAGTCTGGCTCGATGAACAAGAGGCCTGAAAGCGAATTGCAATAAGAAGAGAAGACAATCTAAACACCAGACTGTGTATACAGAGCTCCGTGGCGATCCTGCATTATTATTAGCTCGCACCCGGCCGGGGATCCCACCAAAATGCCGACCGTCATGGACGATCCGACTGGCCCCACCATCCATCGGGTCTCTGGTCAGCCTCCATTCCCGGACCCGAATAGCCCGGGATTACCTGCCGACATTGTGCCCCGTCAAGTGACGTTGCGAGATCGTCAAACGGTGGCCACCATCGTCCCCTTTGTGTCTAGGCATCAGTTGCCTGGGTTGCTGCTGGCGTACTTGTGTGACCAGCTGAATCGGGAAATCGAAGGCGGAGACACTTACCCCATGATGGACGCCTTCACCGTGGACGGCTTTGCTGATTATTGGTTCCAGACGTTCGGCGCCGTCATGCTGTTGGGCTACATTGACAGTGCCGACGATGTAAATGACGACAAGGACTGGGCAAAGGAATGCCTGGGCAGTTTCTTCATAAAGCCAAACTATCCCGGGCGGAGTAGCCACATCTGTAATGGCAGCTTCATCACGACAGATGCTTCACGTAATCGCGGAGTAGGCCGGCTCATGGGCGAAGCGTATATAGATTGGGCGCCTCGGCTAGGATACACGTACAGCGTCTTCAACCTCGTGTACGAGACAAACGTGGCTTCGTGCCGCATCTGGGACGCCCTGGGCTTCAAGCGTATCGGTCGCATAAAGGAATGCGGCAACCTGCGGAGCCACCCCGATCGACTCATCGATGCCATCATATACGGACGAGACTTGGCTCCCGGGGACAGCGAAGAGCTCGTTAGCGAAGAACGCTTCGACAAGATCCGCTTCTACCTCAAATATGGCAAATACCCCAACGGCGCAGATCGTGCGGAAAAGAGCCGGCTGCGCAGTGCCGCGACTCACTATAAGCTCCTCGAGGGGGACAAGCTCATGCTCAAGGACAAGGAGGTCATATCCGACCCAGCCCGGCAGTACGAAATCGCCCGCAACGTGCATGCCATTCACCACGGGGGCATCAACAAGACCACGGCTTCGATTGCAGAAAGGTACCACTGGAGCCGAATCAAGGAAACCGTCAGCGACGTGATTCGCGCCTGCGTCGAGTGCAAGGAACTGGGAAAGACTCCCAACCCCGGGGGCTGCCGCAAGACGGCAGCAACGACACCAACAGCGACACCACCAACAACAGCAGCATCATCCTCCTCCTCCTCTGGCATACCGACCAGCTCGTCCGTACCAATGGGACTCAACAATACAGACCACCAACGACAAGCTCCGTCCCTCATTCAGCAACAGCGACAATCTCCCAACCACGACGCCACGTCCACACACCGTGTCCTCGCCCTCCAGGAAGGCCATGCAGGCATCATGAGCCCACTGTCTCCTCCAGAAAACACGTCTGCTCCGAGTGCATACGCCAACCCAAGCGAAATATCCGTCGTGACACCCTCCCAAACAGCTCTCAAGAGCCACGATGCCCAAGCCCCCAATCACATCCTTCACCACCCCCACCCCCGAGATCACCATCACAATCCTATGCTCCAAGACCAATCTTCTGCTGCTCATGAATCCGTCTACCAGCCCATTGACCCCCAAATCATCAGCCATCACCACCACAACCACCATCATCCCTCCTCGCAACAAGACGACATGCCCTTTGATCACTACCATCCCCACGCTGAGTTCCAAGCATTACTAAATGCCACTGAGGACGAGACTTCCCAAGACCCTGATGAGGAGGCGGCGGCGGCGGCGGCGGCTGCTGCTGCTGCGGCTGTAGATAGGGATTTGGAAATGCTAATCGAGCATGATGGTGGTGATGACGAAGACGAAATGGGTGGTCTGGATAGCGGAAGGAGGACCGGGCATCTAGAAAAGGGTTTATATGATGTTGGTTTTGAAGGAACCGGGTAGATCGTAAGTATCATAGCAGCGTTCATGTCATTTGCACATTCTTGCATCCCATATCCAAGAAGATTTTCAAAGCATATATGCATACAAAATAGCCAAGTTTGATAGCCTCATGTCCCATTTCAAAAGAAACATTTCAACTGAAATATCAATTGTATGCACGTTGGCGCCATGTTCAAGCCTGAGATTGGCTGTGCAGAATCATCTGTATCAATAGCAGTGCCTGAGGGGCCGCATTGAAATGAGACATGTGGTGTTTCGAAAAGAAACTGAGCGTGAAAACTCTCGTCAGGGTGTAGCTAACAGAGATTGATCGTCATCAAAATATCGTACAGACCATCAGTTTAACACCCCCAGTGTCCTTATGTACTTTCTATCCTTTGCTTTCATTTGAGAATTCGTCCGTCACCTACATGAATGATATTGGTCTAGCATACCCTGACACTTTTTCTTACTTTACTATTTGACTTTTTCTTTTTCTTTTATTTGCTTGTTTACTACGTCGAGACACTCTTCATCGTCGAGGCATGCCACGGCCCCGACCGCGAACTGCTCGCTGAGCAGCACCTGGAGGAAGCTGGCCGGGGGCTTGGGGCTTCGCACTCTCCTCGTTTCTAATTGTCTCGTCCACACTCAAGATCAAGCAACTTGCCTCGGTGGCGGCTTGCAGAGCATTCACCTTGATCAAGGCGGGCTCCCAGACGAAGTTCTCAATCATATCGGCGACGCCCTCGTTCTTGAAGTCTACACCTGCCCAGGTACTACCTTTTCGGTGCTCTACACGAAGCTTGTTAAGGATGTCAGTGGCATCAAAACCAGCGTTGTCACAGAGCTGTCGGGGAATGATTTCCAGAGCCTTTGCAAAGGATTTGATGACAGCTTGTTGCTTATTGGTGATGCTCTTGTCGGCAAAGCGGTGCAAGTATGCTGAAATTTCCATCTCGACCGCACCGCCACCGCCCACAATCATATGGTTTTTCACAGCTCGCTTGACGATCATGATGGCATCGTGCAAGGATCGTTCCACCTCGGCAATAAACTGCTCTGCTCCACCACGCAGCACCAATGTGCAGGTCTTGGCCTCGGGACACTCTTCGAAGAAATTGAATCGTTCGCCACCGATCTGGCGTTCCTCGAAGTTGCCACAAGTTCCCAAGTGTTCATGGAGAATGTCTGAACACGTGGACTGGACGGTGGCACCAGTAGCCTGAACTACACGATCCATGTCTTCTGAGGCAACACGCCCGGCGCAGAAAATATCCCGGTCGGCGAAATACTGTGTGGCAAGGTCGCCGATAGGCAACTTGCTCAGGACGACCTTGGCGCCAGTCTTGTGTATAGCTTCGAGCTTCTTGTAAATAATTTGCCACTCAGCATCGACAATGGCCTGGTACTCTGACACCTGTTCGACGCGGACTTCGGCATTGTCTTTCTCAGCCTTGAGTTCCAGCTCAACGTTGAGGCATACGATCTTGGGCTTCTTGAAAGACTTGGGCTGTTGCTCGAATCCGGCATAGGAGAACGTCTTCTTGAAAGCGACACCGTTAACGAACCGTGATTCGGTAAGCGATCCACCAGGAATCTTCTTGATGCCAATCAATTTTTCGTTCAGGTCATCTTGATCAAGGGACAGAACAGCATCGACGACCACTAACATCTTCAGTTAGCCTTGATTCCATACTAGCTCAAGGTTACGCATGCCATCTTACTCTCTGTAAAAAAATCGGTATTTCGCTTGATTAGCTTGCTAGTCATGGCAGTGGCGGCCAATTTCTTCAAAGTACCGCGTTGGTTATCTTCGTTTGTGCTAATGGCAATCTCCTTGATCTTGTTCACGGCCAAATGAGATGCCCTCCTCAGACCTTTGATAACGATCTGAGCGCTGACGCCTTGCTCGACGTGATCCTTGACCTCTTTCAAGATCTCACCAGCAAGTACGACAACGGACGTGGTACCATCACCGACTTCTGCATCTTGTGATCGAGCAATATCGACGAGGATTCGGGCGGCGGGATGCACAATGTCAAGTAGCTGGCGATGGAAAATGTTAATATGTAAAACGTGTACCATGTCTGATGAGACCTCTTGAATGCGTCGAGGAAGCATCGAACCTTCATGACAGTGGCGCCATCGTTGGTAATAGTTTGCTTGCCATTCTCGTCAACCATCAACAGGTCCCCACCATAGGGACCTAGGGTTGATTTGATGGTAGCCTGAACGGCGAGGCAGGCATTGATATTGGAGATAATTTGGCCTTTGCCCTGAGAAGTGTCGGTTCCTGTGAGAAAGCGTTGCTGCGGTTAGCGGCGAAGCGATTATCTCAGCGGAATGTCGAACAAGCCGACTCGCGAAGCATCGATATTGCGAAGCAACGAAGGGGGCAGTGGGGCAGCTCTCACCTTCCTTGAGGACAATAATGGTCGGAGTCTGGCCTCCGAACGACATGCTGGACGTGATATGAGAGAGACCAATCGACTAGGAAATCAAAAAAAGTAGTGCTTTAAGTTTTCGTGCTGGTCGAGTCCCACGAAACTTGAGCAGCGACTAATTCGGTCAGGGAAGTCGTGTGTGATGTGGATGGGTACAGAGGTGTCTACGCAGTTGAGAGCTCCGTCCAGAAAATTGTTGCAGCCTTTCCAAGCAGTCGGTGGGCACCACACAGTCCATCGTCCCCATCGTCCGCTTTCTGCTGCCTTTGACCGCCAAAGCATCAGTCAACAGCAAACTGCCCCTCCATCCCGGCTCCCGAGCATCACTCCCTCTCTTCCTATTATTCTACTCTGCTTTATTTGCTTTTTATTAAATTTTTAAATCATATTTTCTAAAACGTTTTGTTTTATTCACTTTACTAAGCTCAGTCAGAACAGGTCTTAGGTACCGTTAGGTGAGCATGTATAGTGCATGGTCAGGTCAGTCTTATGGTCAGCTACATAGTGTGTATACCATTTTTGTGCACTTTACTCTAGCTCTCATTCCTCGTTTAACCCATGTGGCAGAATGGTAATGTTCATCATGTCGACCCAAAATTCATAAAGGCGTCTAGAGCTTTCACATGATGTCATGGAACACTATCTACCAGCGCGCTGCACAACGTGGATCTTGTGATGTCGCTTCCGTCCCTTGCGACTAGTGCCCTCGAATTTCAGTTGAGCAGTCGTCGATTCTCGCAATCTCATGACCGCCGACTGGTGACATCATTTTGTCTCTGAACCGACCCAGAAATCGTCTAAACTGGGCTAAATTTTACTAGCAGAGCGAACTCCCTTCGATGCACCAGTAAATCTTCGGATGCTGGAAGCACGCAGTACAATACAGCCTCAGCCTCATTCTTCTCCTTTTTCGACACCACAAATAGCAATGTATTCTCAACAGGGCTGTTGGCTCTTGTTCCTTGCTTTGCACATGCCAAAATTGTCGTGCGGGCATAATATCTGCGAACATTGCTTTGCCCAGCGTAAGGGATGGGCTGCGGAAGGGTGTCAGGTGCCATACCAGTCGGTCACTAGCTCAGTTTGCTCTCAGTTTGAGAACCATCTAATCAAGTGATCAAAACATATATCGCTTGTTTGTAACGAGATATCTGTCTACTTCCTTCTGGGTTGACACTCCCCTCGAAGCTCTCCGGCTAAACTTGTGTGAATGCCGCAGTGGTATGCCATCGCCGACTTGTCCTATCTCACGGCAGTCGCCCTGAGGATTAGTTTTGGTAAAAGTTGGGCCGCAATTCGTTTGCTTCCTGCCATGTCGAGCTATAATGCAAGTGGCACGAGAAGAGGTCGCCCATCTGATTGGCGCCGCGAGTACTCGGCAAATCGACAGCCCAACAGAGTCGGCAATTCGAAGGTCCCGGGACAAGAGGATCTACCGCAAGGGCTGAACGAAGACTACTATCGCGAGAGCGCTGCAGCTTTAGGAATAGCATTTGATAGCGAAGATGACCAGTCTCACTTTGTTCCTATACGGGAATCGACCGTTATTCGACGCCAGATGTCCCCTCCGAGCCCATCGTCAAGATCTTCCTCTGGCTCGCGAGACGGTCGATTACGCACAGGTTCTCGGCACGATACTTCCAAAGAAGATGGCTATGAACTCAATACAGATCGTCGAGCCCGAAGCATCCAGAATAACTTCTCACAAACAAGAGCTGGCATTGGTGCTGGCATCGTTGGTGCTGTCGTAGGAGGCTTGGCTGCCAATCAGGCGTCCGAAGCAGCATTCCGCCGTAAAAAGAAACAGAGTGGTCTCCCTCGACGACACAGTGCTGAGGCCATGCCTCGCATTGTGTCCACAGTCCTTGGGGCAGTAGCTGGTAGTCTCGGCGCCAACGCTATCACCCATAAGGTTGAAGATCTTGGAGCGAGGCGAAAGCACGAGCAAGTGGTGTGGGAGCGGGAAAGAAGGCATAGACCTGACAAGAATTTGCCTAACTATCATGTTGGCAGAGGCAAAGATATGGATTATCGATACGATGAAGGCGATGTGCGAGGTTTTTGTGATTACGATCAATTCCACGGTGAGGATCGGAGATCCAACGATAGGCGATCGAGACGACAGCACCGCATAGAAGAAGCTCGGTATTAATACTTGTGAACCTTTTTATCAATGGTCTTGGTCAACGGAGGCGGGATGTGACTCATCTCAAGAATAGGGAAGAAGCCCGGTATTCCGGATGCTGATACGACTGCTGCCGGCGGTTCTAGACGCTAATCCTGTTTACCTCGCCTTTGTCGCGATGGGTCATCAACATTAGTTTGAATTAGACTGGAAAACCTAAATATTCGCTCGTTCCTATAGTCTCTTTAAAGTTGGCTAATGAAATATTGGAATCGTATTTTTATCAGCCAGCAAATCTTAGTGGGGCGTGATGCAAAGAGCTGTTGGCCTTTAAAGGCAAAAATAAATATCATATGAAATTATTAATAGAGGCTGAAGATTGATGGATCAACAAGATCTCTTCTTAATTAACTCGAACAGTTTATTGTACTACGAAAAGCTCGGGCTGGTGAAGATCGCAGTCTTCCAAGCCGAGCCAAGCCAGCTGATCAGGCGGCCTTGTCAGAACGCTCCTCATGGCTCATTTCACCGAGTACAATATGATTTTTTTGAGCAGTTTGCCTGAAAGAAACAGTGAAAGCCTGATCACGCGCTTGTGAACTCAAGTCAACGGGCTCGAAGAGCTATCGCGTCAAGGCATGTGGTTGCATCATTTTCATCCACAAATTTACTAGTTAGCCATGTATTGAAGACCCTGCATCGTCTCGTGCTGGCTTTTCGCGGTCCGCGAGTTCTCTTTCGATAACCATTTTGAAGAAGTGCGCAATCTCTGCAAGTGCAAGTTGCTGAGCATGAGAAACGTCGAGCAGGTTAAACAATGACTGAGAATCAATCAACTGCTTGGCGATGACAGAGTCGGGCTGGCAAAACGTGCGAACGCGCATAGCTCGTGCGTTTATCTTCATTGCATGTAGAAGTCCTGAAATCTCGGAGGGGTTGCTTTGACGCCGTCCGTAGAAGTTGAATTCGTTCAAGTGAAGGGCGATCAATTCAAGCTGTGTTTCGAGATCATAGCGAAAGCTGATGACTCTCGGACGTCCATGTTGGAGCCAAAAGTCTGAGATTTTCTTGAGATTGTCCGGAATTAGATGGCCTTTCTCAAATTCAGCAATGAGATAGTCGTTCAGGGAAGATGTCAAATGGAACTCCAATTCGCAGTACAGAAGGCTCTGCTCCCGAGCATTAAGCGATATGGCTACTTGGGGACTTGTGAAACCAGAGGGAGCTAAATTTGTTCGCCGGAATGATGGGTTGAGTTCTGCAGTCTTAAATGAAGATTAGCAGCTTAAATCTACTGTCCATGGGTGTAAATCAGCCTACCACGTCCTTTGCCATTCTTTTAATACTTTCAATAAAGGCCATTCGTTTAGATTGCGGTTTTTTTCCGTCTTCGAAAGTTCTCTCGGTACTTTCTAGCCAACCGTTGCACCCGATCATCGTCTTCCCTCCCATTTTCGTGTTGGGGAAGCTTTGGCCACGAAAATAGAGCGGTAATGGAGAAAACTGAGAACTTGGAGAAAGCATGAAGTTCGGGTTCTGGGTAGCCTCTCTGGGGGCTGGATGTGGCGAAGGATTGATAGGAAACGGCGATGAAATACAATGCCAAGATGTGTTATCGACTGTAATTTCGGATCGTCTGGGCCTCTGCGCTAAACTTTGTTGCCGCTGGGGAAACTCGGTTCTCTGCGGAGTTTGAATGTTGGCCCAGGAATTGTACATACTTGCAATGGCCTCGTTGACCTGTCGCCCTGATTCTTCACTATGAAATGTGTCTTTTGTCTTTCCAGAGCTTCCATAATGACTGCTACTTATGCCCGATCCCACGTTTTCCTGTAGTAGACTGTGCTCTCCATCGGAGAATGACGTTTCCAGAGGATGAGAATTCTTGCCTGTTGTTGATATCTTGGACTTCTGAACTGAGGATGATGTCTCGATAGGAGGTGGTAATACTTGGTTCCTTCGTTTGGCTAAAGTATTCATATCGTATAGTGGCATTTCGTTCGATAACTTACATTCGCAATTTACTGGTGCTTTGTTGGCTCCAACAGGCCGAGGTAGGTTCTCACCATATGTCATCGATGGCAGTATATAAGAATCGGACCTACAGTCCTCTTTTGTAGGGCTTATGGACTTGGATTGTGACATCCTTGCCTGCTTTTTAGGACTGTTGTCCACTTTGTGGGAAATCCTTGGCCAAAATTCAGTTGTGAGGAGCGATACCATTAGCTGCTTCAAAAACTTACGCTTCAGTGATTTTGTTCATTTGCCTCTCAGTAAGACTCATCCGTATTGTCAATGGTTGTTGGATTCGACGTCTTATAGGCGAACCTGCTGGACTCCTTCTTGTCGGTCGTAATATGGGCGTAGCCTGACTGGCATGTTCGGGCGTTCTGTCTTGCCGCAGATTTTCAGAAGACATCAGAGGTCAGACCTATGCGTAGCTTTGAAGAAGACGGGCGAGGAATTGCTTTTGGTTCTGCACTACGTAAAAACCAAGGATCAGATGATGCACATTTTGCTAGCAAGAGTGGGAAGTGTAGGTGATGGAAGTTTACTCCTAAATTCTTGCAACGAACATGCACCGGGGTTCATCAACGTGCAGTGAAACAGGAAACAATGGAGACAATAACCAACGCGATACTTCTTCAATGGCAGCGTGTCGGGTCGGACTGTCAGCCAGCTGTTAGCCATGGTTGCCACCTGGCAGCAGACCAAAACAGAGATCGAGCTACGCATCGTCGCCCAGGATACATATAGATAGCGAACTGAAGCCATTAATTGCAATCACTTATCGCTAATGGATCCTTGGTGTATGTCCAATAGTTTCCCTCACAATTCTTGATCTCATGCTCTCGTGAACAGTGGATAAGTACCAGCTTCGGCTGATGTTACACTGATGATCTGGTAGGGCGGAGTCCTTGGCGACTCAAAGAGAGTGTGCAATGTCACACAGACTGAAGAAGGAAGCCGAACACGTCAATATGGGCTTTGACTTCCACGTCTTTTACTAAAGTGGTCGCAAGAAACTTTCGAGCACGTGAACCAATCAGCTTGTGACTGAACGAACAGCTATGAGGCTGGCTCGAGACTTGAGATGACAAACACCTATCGTAGTAGAGTAACATGATCAATAGTGAATAGTGACATGAGACAAGGCGCATACCTATTAGCTTCAGGCATCTTCGGACTCAAGGCGTCTTCGGCTTCAAGGCGTCTTCGGATTCAAGGACTCGAACGGACGGGGTGTGAAGTGGCCTGGATTCCCGATGTCATTTGCCGCTTTGGGCACCATAGCCAGACACCCCCCCAGTTGTGGGGAGCCTGTGAGCTGGACCCTCGTAGAGTTCTTCCTGTCTTCTGCCTGGCTCTGTCAGAGAATAGTCGAAGGATCAGGTACGGCATTCGAGACTAGGCATATTTATCTCTTGCGGTCTCTCAATTCCAGAAGAAGGTCATACTGACATGGAGTTGTTTGTATTACGGACTACATGGGAAGCCTTGATCCTTTCTTACCTACTAAAGAAAACCAGTTAGGCGAGAGGTTTCTGAACAAGTTTCAAACCTGACCTTTCTGGGCCCCACCACAAAACCAGGTTGGCATTTACCGATGCCAGTTCCCGGGTGGCTGCTGACTTAGTAAGACAGTGGGGGCATGATGCACGGAGTGCTCGTGCAAAATCAAACAGGGATTAGAGTGTACCTACATACATGTAGATAATATGTAAGTGCGACGCCCAAATTGCTTAGGTCTGGTCTTTTTCAAGGGACTTGTCGATTTTAGATAGGTGCCTCATTGCTCCGTACAGCGGGTGCAGCATTGAGCGCTTGAGCGCCTCTATGTACAGTTTGTGCCCTCGTCATTGGTCTACTAAGAACTATACCCTGTCGTTTGATCACTTCCCGCAGTTTGTTTCCGTGTGCTGTGCACCGACATGATGAAGCGACCTCAATGGCGCCAACTATGGCGACTGGATTCGCATGAGTCCGTCGTTCTCTGCCACAGGTTATTACAGATGACCGTCTTTTTCTTCTGCCCCTCCCGCCTCTCACTTCCGTCTGTCACTCCCGTCTGTCACTTCCGTCTCTCACTCCCGTCTCTCACTCCCGCCTCTCACTCCCGCCTTGGTACCCGGTTCAGGCTGAGACATCCGATCCACGCTGCCGGCCATGTCCAGCGGCAAGTCCGTCTTTGTCCCGAGTCCTTTTTGTCATCGGTGGCTTTCTGGTTGCTGTACTAGTGTCTGCTTTCAATAGTATTTGAAAGAATCCGGACCGCCCTCCAAGTCTCGCTCCAAGAAGTCTACCCATAGATATAAAGATCGTTGCATCTCGACATTCACTTCCCAAACTTCTCGCCCTCCACCCGAACTGTTTTGTCAGCATCAGTAGTGGTTGCGATTCGCACACTTTTAAAAAGACTCATCCTAGTTTTTTCTTCATCTTTCCAAGCGCCTTTATGGTACACATCAGATCCCCTCTTTAGCTTCCAGCTTCCAGCTTTTCAGAAATATCCATCTTCGAACCATTAGGCGCGATGACAGCGCACTCTCACTTCACCCAAGAGGCAGGGTCACAGCTCTATGACATCGGTAAGCCCAGAAAAACAAAATCACTTGAAACAACCCACCGTGTCCACTCAATGTTTTGGGGAGACGAACCAAGTCAATTGACCTTCCGTTTCATAGTCATTGTGGGAGCTGGCCCTGTTGGGCTCATGCTCTCAACCTGTTTGGCCAGATGGGGCTATCGCATCAAGCACATCGATAATCGGCCAGAGCCAACCAGTACGGGACGTGCTGACGGGATACAGCCGCGTTCGTTGGACCTCCTTCGGAATATGGGACTTAAATCCGCAATAATGGCCCACAAGCCTGCCCGTGTTTTTGAAGTCGCGTTTTGGAATCCAGATAGGTCCGGGAGTGACATTGTCCGGACTGGAACGTGGGCTAGCTGTCCAAGTTTCATTGACGCCCGATACCCCTTCACTACACTTTTGCACCAAGGTCACATAGAGAGAGTATTCATCAATGATCTCGAATCAAATGGTGTTCGGATCCAAAGACCCTGGACCGTAACAAGCTTCAAATCTGACGAAAACGAGAACCCTGATTTTCCAGTATATGTCGAATTGAGGCATGTTGATGGAACAGCGACCGAGACTGTGAGAGCCAAGTATCTTTTTGGAGGCGAAGGAGCAAGATCTCTTATTCGAAAGCAACTCAATATCGAGGTGAAACACATCGACCTTATTGAGCATGTCTGGGGCGTTATGGACGGTGTGGTCAAGACAGACTTCCCCGATATTAAGGTTCGTGAGACTGACAAATTGCACTGTTTCTGCTCTACTTACTAACAGCATGAATTTAGATGAAGTGCACTATTCATAGCCAACATGGTTCAATCATGGTAATTCCTAGAGAGGACAACATGGTACGACTATATATTCAAATTGCATCTTCAAACGAAGCCGACTGGAATCCCCGAAAAACTGCAACAGAGCAACAAGTCCAGGAATCAGCGAAGAAAATTCTACATCCTTACTCAATAGAATGGGAGCGGGTTGAGTGGTACTCCGTGTACCCAATCGGTCAAGGAATATCAAACAGATACAGCTTAGATCAGCGAGTGTTTCTCGGTGGCGATGCATGCCACACCCACAGTGTAAGTTCAACTTGACAAAACTACACCAAAACTCCACGTGGAGTTGCTACCCATGGCTGACCAAACCCCGGTGTGTCGCCCACAGCCAAAAGCTGGCCAAGGCATGAATACGGCATTTCTGGATGCACTGAATTTGGCATGGAAGATCCATGCGGTGGAGGGTGGTTTAGCCCATCGAGATCTTCTCAAGACGTACGAATCAGAGCGAAAAGGTGTTGCAGAGAGTCTACTGGATTTCGATCATCGCTACGCAAAGCTATTTTCGCAACGGCCACCAGCCACCAACGAGGTGGAGGCTGTTTCGAGCAGCAGCTTGGACAATCATGACATTGAGGAAGATGAATTCATTAAAGTATTCAAGGAGTCTTGTGAATTTACTAGTGGCTATGGGGTATCGTATGGGCCAAACGAGGTGAACTGGTCTCAAAGTCATCCAGCAACATCAACCCTCATGCACCCCGAGGGCACAAGACTTCGGACGGGTCACATTTTTATAAACTCCGATGTGACCAGGGTAGTGGACGCGAACGTGGTTCACCTGGAGCAAGAGATACCGTTGAATGGCTCCTTCCGTATTTTCATATTTGCAGGAAATCCTTCCGTCACCAAACTCGCACTTCGAGACCTCGCCCGTGGCCTCGGCAGCAAAGGATCATTTTATGGATCTTACACCAGGTCAGACATCGACATCGTTTCGCATCACGAGCAACACAATCCACATAGCTTGTTCTTCACGCTTTGCACGGTGTTTGCTGCTAAAAGAACACAGATTGAGATATCGAGGGACGTTCCAGGTCTGCTAGCTCGATACCGAGACCATGTGTATGCAGATGATCGATGGGATCGTCGAGTTCCCAATGCGAAAGCATCAGCTCACGCTAAGATGGGGTTCGATGAGGAGAAGGGTGCTGTAGCCGTGGTCCGCCCGGATGGTTACGTCGGTGCTGTCACCGCACTAGCCGAGGGTTATGGAACCATCAACGCCCTGAATGAATATTTTTCGACTTTCTGCACCAAAAAACTGGCCAGTATTGCTCCATCGTTGTAATTTCAGAGTCTCTATATCTTGAGGGGAAGGTCGTGGGATGGGATTTCACGGGTTAGGTGTTAGGGGTTTCGTAACGTAGTGGTGCATATTTTGATGGGGGAAAATGCCTAATAAATTACCAGAGCTCCTGCGCGTTATTTGAAAGCTTACGCGTGGAATTAATTTGTGTGCACATGTCGGTCCTTTGATCTGAACTGCTGACCAACCCCTGCCTTGATGTGCAGTGATGTCAGTGGGGCAAATCGCCTAATGGAGCTTGTGTGGTGGGGCTAGTGAATGAAGTATGCCCGGAAGTTTGCTTCCGAGGTTCTGCCACCTCTAAACTCCCTAAAACTCCACTGGATCTCTGCAAAGTTGGATCGCAAATCATCTTCAATAGCGTCTCATCAGTGAGCTCGGCGCCTTAATGCCAGCGGTCGCTACAGCACGGCGCGTGCTTCGCTTGATGTGACCATTTTCGTCCTTAACTAATCTACATTGAGATTAACCCATTTTGCCGCGTGCGCGTTTTCGCGAACGAGGTCCACTTCCTGAAGAATCCCATATCAACGCGTCTTCACATCCTTGTCTCGTTGCCTCCTTCTTACCTTTCTCATCATCTGTCAGTTTGCGAAACAGCTACAGTAAGAACAACCACTTCTCTTCTCTTTCTCGATTGCATTAGACTGCGTTATACCTTCTTGTTATACTACCCTGCTCACCACCATTGCTTTTGTTTCACACAAACTGTGCAACTCACATCATAGCTTTACTTGCCTCTGCAGACAGGACTGGCTGTCGCGTTGCAGGCAAACTTCCTGGAATCCATCACTTTTCAGATCGTTAACGGCTACTTAGGTAGCTGCGACCATCGAGACAAGATGTCTGATAGTCCATACGGTTGGCTTTTCTCCTATTCCACCCTTCCTTCCCTAGCTTTCAGACGTCTGTTTCGTTTCACCCAAGGGACCTTGGAAGCTCTCTCGGGCAGTCCCGAAGTTGGCAACCAGGACTCTACTTGTTGCGATGCCACAGACTCCGTCTCGGAAGATACCAGATCAGAAAGTCCTGGTGATTTTGCCGACCATGATCCTGATGCCAGTCGAGGCTCCGTGTCTGCCACTGTCACTAAGCTTGATACGGTCGAGTCGATCCCAGAGACACTGTCTTCTCAAAATCATGAACCCTCTCGAGATGTCACTGGAGCCCTCCTTGTCAATGACTCGGAGACTCTGGGACTCGAGAGATGCGTCTCACATGTTCCACCTATGCTTACAGCCTGCAGCCGGGTGATCAGATGTGCTAACCGACCACGCAACCCCAGAAGCCCTTGGCTCCCTCGTTTCCCAAAACTTAGGAGACGATTGCCCGCCCAACCCCGCGAGATACCACTTCAGGATCTCAGTCGACGACCAAGATCCAAAAGCTTTCCGAAGCAACGTTTTCTCATCGATACCAAGTATCCGAGACTTTCAATTTCCGATCCAAGGCGACTCGACATTGAAGACTCCTTGCGTTACTTGAGTGACCAACGAACACAAGGACATCAAAGTCCTATAAACTCTGTGGTTCTAAGACCTCTTCCAAATAATGTGCCTCTTTTTGTTGAAATCAATGGAATTTGCAGAAGAAAACGCCGCGCAGAAGATCCCGAGGTTGATTTGGTTGCCGCACTGCACTGTTCCCAGGACACAAACCTTTTATCTTGCGTCACTATTTGTCGCAGCCCATTCACTCCAGATTCTGAGCTTGAGTATCAAGCAAAATATCAAGTGCGTTATGCTTCATTTTTTAATTTTTCAATCAAGGTTTTTATACTAAGGTAGACTGACGTTTATTAGCAGCAACACATGTTCAACCTACAGCCTGTTTCCAAACGCATCACCGGGATGATGTCCAATATCATCTCTACTCTTTCAGAAGTGGGCGACAAGCTCCGCCATTATTGTGTGTTTTGTCTAGTTTTCTCCCCATTTTTTCTAACCAGATGTGACATATTAAGGTTGCTAACTATTGATACAGTGCACAATCAGCCTTATGCTATTTCTGAAACAAGATCATATGTCGCTGTTCCTAAATTCGAAGGACTTCATGTTACCACCAAACGACGCAAAATCGCATCCGATGAATCCGATTTCGAGTGGTTGGACCGGGATGGACTCAACCTTCTTGTGTCGCGATACGATCACTTTCGCGACTGTTTTCACAGAACCTGTACTATTGTACACCAGTGTCCATCACGTTCACAAATGAACATGCTCCTTAGACCGCTACTTCCAGTTCTGGCAGACAATAAGGACGATCTTGAAAAATTCCATGCTGGTGAAGATGGGTATGATCTGTCCTCTTTATACCTGCTTCTATGTCAGCGGATGGTCGCTTTCCTAGACACTGTGTATGAAATCGGAAACTTTATCAAAGCAAAGGATAAGCACGCCAAAGTTCCCAGAACTTTTGAATACCCAATCAGCACCGAGACTCTTCAGACAGTCATTCGAACCAAGAATTTCACATCGACCCCTCATCTGGTGCCTGTATTAAGGAGGATTCTCGACGCTGGCGGCCATGTTGAGGATGGATACCCCTTACCTATTGACATCATAGGGTATGTTGCCTTGGACATGACAGCAGTGGAACACAACATCATTATTCCAAGCTACATCAAGCCCAACTACTTCCACAAAAAATTGGTCGACGAGTTCTTACCCCCGGGTTTGAAAACCAAATCACTCGAGAGAGTGCCGGGGACTTATCCTAAGGTGGATTCTCAAAGACTAAAACAACCTAGTCTGAGAAAAGAGATTCAAAGACTAAAACAACCTGGTCTGACCAAAGAGACTCAAATCCACAAGCCCGAATTGGCACCTCCAACTTCACCATCGACCCCACCATCACGCATCAGAAAAGCAGATTCGACTAAAACGGGGCGTTTGAGAGCCAGATTCTTAGCCGCCGAACTAGATCGACTCACACCCGCTGGCTTTAGAGCCAAGTTCCATAGTCAGGATGCTACTTCCGAGCTCATAAAGGAATCATACATCACTGATTTTGAGGCAAAGCGACCCCTCAAAGACCATGAAATTCGGGCTGTGAGGTCCATCTTAAAAGATCGCAAGGCGCCTAAGCGGCTCACAATGCGACGTGCTCCAAAGTCCGTACGCTTCACTGAAAGCACTCTGGCCCCAAGACAGCGAACACACTTGGGGTTGGATGTACCTAAATTACTTCCTGCCAGTGAAGTATCGATCCGACATGACTTCATCAATGGTACCCAACACGCGCAGACAGACAGAAGCGAGGCCGCGTCTCCGGAGGACATTAGCTCCCAAGGGGTCGAGTCTCCGGGGTTGAGACGTTATGACCTCGGCCACAAATCTATCTTTCGCGGCACAAAATCGGCCCTGCTTCAGAAGCACGACAAAGAAGATATTGATCCATCTGCTGCAATCAAGAAAATTCTTTCTCTTCCTTCAATCCAATCTCTTGCTATTAGCGATGATACAAAAGCGGGTATTGCTCTCAAGAAAGAAAGAGCGGCTCAGAAAGCAGCTGAAGAGGCTAAGAAACTTGCCGACAAGCGAGCCCGCAAAGAACGCGAGGAGAGGCTTGCCAAATCTGGTGGACTGCGCATCCCGGACCAGCCACTCGTGTCCCCTCTCAGCTCAGACTGGCTTGCTCGAGCACACGCAACCTTACGTGCAAGTGCTTCGACCACCCTAGCCACCACGGGGGAAGGTGTTGATCTGAGGCGACACGACTTCGCCAAGGTCGTTCCACCCACCGAATGGCTTAACGATGAAATCGTCAATGGATCCCTCAATTGGCTTGATCAGTTTGTCAACATGGCTGCCGGTATTAAGGATACCAAGAAAAGCACACGCAAGTGTCTTGCCATGTCATCTTTCTTCTTCAAGCGTTTGCAAGAACAGGGTGTCACTCGAACGCAGAGAACACTTCGTCGGTATGGAGTAGACAAGAAAAATTTTCTCAAAGTTGATACGATTCTGCTTCCAATTTGTGAGCATTCACATTGGACCCTTCTTGTCGTTCGGCCGAGCAAGAGAACTATAGCGCACATGGATTCGATGAATCCAAGAGGTTCGCAGCAGTATGTCAAACTAGGTCTGGCGTGGCTGAAAGACATCATGGAGGACCAATTTGTCGAAAGCGAATGGAAAGTTGTGCGGCACGAGGCTCCTAAGCAAACGAATGGGTATGATTGCGGCGTACACACGATCACGAATGGCATGTGTGTTGCGTTGGGCCTCAATCCGATTGACAGTTATGCCTCAGAAGATATGCCGGGCCAGCGGCTCAGGATTGCGTCCATGTTGCTAAATGGAGGCTTCAAGGGAGACTTTGACCTTCGTCTCTATTGAGCAAAAGCCTTTATGCTGAACCTCATCATACATCTTCGCAAGTCCAATTTGCGCTAGGTTCTCCATCTTTCGTTCTTTCTTCTTTTCTCTACTCCTCCTGCGTCTTCTCATCTTCTGTTCTTTGCTTGGTCATCAGTTTTTGATGCTCTTTTCGTTGTCTGCATTTAGCGCGGCAGGGCGTTGGTGGGTTTGTCATTTTTATTTTCCGTCCGCCTTGTCAAAAAAGTCGGATGGTAGCATAGTCATTCTGCTTGGAACAAAGGCGTACCATACAGTCTGTACGGAATAGATACCAAGTCTTGGAGTGTCCGTGTTGAAAGAGGTTTTGAAAATGTATGTGTTATGGAGAGGATACGGAGTTCAAGTATTGGATAGCTAGAAGAGAGACAAATCGCGACGCATCGTCAGATTATGGATTGTCAGGGACGCAACTGGACTTGTATTCATAAAGTAGATATATCAAGGATGATTGCCCCAAACGAAGGCCACGTAAATGGTTATGGTGTCTACGGGCCATTCTGAGACCGCCGCCATTTAACTGTACTGTGGTTTCCGTCTCGGCTGAAAAGCTGCGTGTACAGATTGAAAATGCATTTCGCGGGACACGAAACTAGACTCGAAACTAGACTCGACAACTTGATAGCTGCAATACACTCATTGAGTGACATTGCCGATGGCCCGAGCTTAACAATAAAAATTGGCCGGGAAAATGCAAGTCGGACATATTGAGACAAAAGTGATGAGGTGCCGGCTCGTATTAGTCGTAGTCGGTCTTAACATAGGAAGGATCGAGTTGCGCTCAAAAGTTCCCGCGTTTTGGGCAAGGAATAACGAGGCTGCTGACTTGTGCAGCAGCAGCAGCATCACATTTGCATCTTGACCGATGCAAACCGACGAACGACCAGGGCGCCAACTCTGAAACGGGCTGGGACTCAGGCAGCCGCTTTCAGAATGGGTATATTCCCAGAGACACAATGCTAGATCCGCCTATGATAACACGAAATCATCGTGTGTCTCACATCTCCCGAGCAGCATCAGTCTATCTAAACTCTATGTAAAGCCTGTCTTGGTAAACAATAATACGCGGACTTGGCACACGATCAATCTTGGGGCCGGTAAAAAGGCCTTGCATCTGTACTGCGGCTCTATTACAACCCCTTGCAAAACATGTGCTATACATAGTAAAAGTATTTCTTAGTAAATAGATTATCTACAGTACTTAGGCTATTATACAAGTTAAGTACGTATATATATAAATAGCCCTAACATGAGAATTCTAGTTAGCCTAATATCCTTGTTGGTACGGGTGCGAGGCCTTGGCGTGAAGAAAACAATGGCTGTATGTAATTGGCCAAAATTGTTGGCCGACGGCTTCGAGATTTGCTGTCGGGGTAGCCGTTTTGGAGTGGACTGAAGTGGGTTTGAATAATGGAGACGGGCCAAAGAAATAATGGGCTGCCCCCCTGGTCCCGGGTGTTGGAAAGCCAAGGCGGGAAGAACTGTTCCAGAAAGAATGAAAAAAGCATGTTTTCCTTGCCAAGGCGCATATTTTGCTTCCCAGAAGCTCAGGGGTGGGGGGGTAATGGTGACTCCTGCCAAATGGCACAACGAGCTTAGCGAAATTATATCGCAAATTGAACAACTTTTTTCCCCCCCCTAATAGATTGGCTAATCGGCGCGAGTCGTACGCCTGCGTTTTGCCACCAATCATGCGTGATGACTTAATCACCCAAAATTCACAAGCCAGGGCTGAGGGAAGAATAACATGACTGAGTAATAACAGGGGAAAAGAATTGCTTGTGTCGTGTTGGGTCTTGTCCTAATACGGATTACTTTTACATGTAAAAGTCGAAAATGGGCTGTTTTGCTCTGAAATGGCTGAAATGGTCACCAAAACAAGTCGACGGCCGGAGGACGCCGCGAATGTGACCCCATTGTCGACAATCGCGTTGCATCGCAGCTGGGACCGTCTCTAAATAAATTGATTTGACAGTGGCCAATTTTTTGTTGGCTTTTCACCGCACCATCCACTCGGCCGCACAACGACCCTGGCTGGGAACTCGCACGTTCTCTCGGCCGGACCTCTCGAACTCGCGTTAGCGAGGATGCTAATATGTAGGTTATCCCGCTTTGGTTTCCTCGACTGTAACTAGTAATTTCTAATCTCAGGACAGACATGTTTTAGCATTTGTCTATTGTTGCACGTCTTAGAAAGGAGGGTCGTGACGCAAACCAGATCCAAGACGCAGGAGGTTACTCGACAGGGCAAAACAAAGGGGACGGCATAATAGCATGTTTTCTCCCGGATGATTCCTATCTACGGACTATACTGATGTGATATGTGGAATCCTTGTGCCACACACTCCGGACTATACTCTTCTCATCCTTCAACTATGCTTCTAATATGAATTGAAAATTTTTTGGTCGGTCGCCCTAGATGGGCAATAGATCGGCTTCCAGTGACGGGACTCGCGGACATTTCACATCCATCGTATCTGAATGAAAGGGCGTCAACGGCTTCACAGCTGCAACGTGAACAAAGGACCTGAATGCTAGCTTGTGTGCGCATGAAACTGCGGGAGATGTGCCCCAGACTGTTGCTCGCAAGTCCACGGCTAGCGACCTGACATCATTGCCCACGCAGGTCCTTTGAAACGCAGGAGCTGCAGAGTAAGGTATTAAAATCAGGACTAGATTCCTACATTGTACGCCCGACTGCAGAAGGAGGAGGTGTGCTACCTAATCATACGATGTGGAGGGGTACAGAGAGGCCTGGTCTGAGCACCCCCATATTGATGAATGGCGATTTGTGGCGTTGGCTATCATCTCCCAGTGTGCGTGGACAGATAACCGCGCTGCCGCACCCCAATCCCTCTTTGCCGAAAGCGCGGAACATTAATTAATAAGTAATCCGTAAAACCGGTAATAATAAAGCTGGCTGGCTGGCCGTTTACTAGCGACTCGAGTACGGAGTAGACTGGGGCTAAAATGAAATGAGCTAGCTTAGCTGCCCCGTTTGGTTCCTTCGGGCGCCTTGGTAGGAGGGGGGTAGGCACCCAGGCTCCTGGGTGCGCGCTAGCATCCAAGGACTAATTTTTTTTTTTAATTCGAAGTAGATTCGGACCACGACCGTCATCATAAAACTAGGACGATAGTGAAGCGGCGGTGCTTGAGATCCCCCCTAGACTGGGATTGAGCACGGCCAGACGCGGCAATAATCACAGGATCCCCGTGCGACGTGCCGTTTCCTCCAACATGCATGCCGCGTAGGACGAGTCAACACGCGTTAGGCAAGACTTGACTCCACTTTGATGAGCCGGACGGAGTACTTTATTGATTTTGACTCCAGGCCATCATCATTCCATTCCACAACACCCACCTCGCCCCAATGATAAGTCTAAGCCACTGGCAACCAAATTTTGGTGAGTTGGTATTATGAAGCCAATCAACAAGGCATGGCGACGCCACTTGTCTCGATGTGACCCAAGCGCGACTTTTCGAAGCACGAGCCCCATTTTAAACGACATTCCAGACTCATCATTGGCCATCACACTCGGGCTATTCTCCCCTTCTGCTTGGCTGTTGTCGTCTCTCAACTTCTCAAGTGTCTTCTAGCGCTCTTCTAGAGCCGTCCTCTACCAGGTGCAAGTCCCAAAATCCACGTTGTGCACACCACCACCCCTTTCATGGTGCTGAAGGTTTTTCTTGCACGTGCCACCCATAACTCCGTATCACATACAGTTATGTGCATATGCCGTTGTGCCCCCACCTCCGAGCGCCGCCATCACCGAACACGCAAGAAGTTTATGAGAACGTACATATGGTCTAGTGTGTTGCAAAGCAAGCCATTTGGGGGGGGCAGGGGGCAGGTGAGTTCCAGTGCCAGAACTACCGTTCGACATGACGCGTGGCCCCTCACTGACAAATCCGTCGGCCGTTTACTATCGGTCGCCCTTGTATGTCATCCCATCTTTGAATATTTAACGCGGCGATTCACGGAGTAGCACCATTTCTCATGCGCCGCAATTGGGCAAGGACACGATGCCCGCGAAATTGCAATCCATCGCCACATGACCCCGTCTTACGTCTTCCCGTCTTGCATCTTCCCTAGGTATGTACGAATAACTGCAGTCAGTTGTGGCCACAATAGCCTGCCTCAAGTATGTACAATAAAAATGGCCAGCTCCTCAACAATCCTCAATGTACTCCGTATATATGCAGGATTCGGCTCCTGGTTTAATGCTGTGTGACTGACTTACCCCACCCTTTAGCCGTCGCCCGTTTTTTAATCATGTTATTTACATGTATCAAAATGGTTGATGTAGTCTCGTGGTGGCGTATCCGACGACGGCTACGGACGTAGTATCGTCAACATCTGATAATTCGAAGTGGCGGATGACTCGATCGGGCTTTCCATTTTGAGCGCTGCTCATCATCATGCATGGAGATTGCATCGTACAGAACAGCGAGGCTACTGCTACTACGGAGTAGAAAGGCTCATCAATGCGACCCGTCTTAATCGAAGGAACATGCGAGTGATGATGAATCTCTGGTCTCATCTATCAAATTCTTCGCTGAAGTAGTCCGTAGGTTGGGTGGCTATGTAGTACCCGATTCGAGTACCCATGCCATCGCGGGTTGTGTGGTGTGGCCCGTCCCCCGTTGCCAACTTCTATGTACGGAGTACGGACTACAAGTTATACATGTGTGCATACGTCCGTACGGATTACATATGTGAGTTGTACGAGGTGGAGAAGAAAAGAGAAAAGATACATGTAGCACTCAAGGTCTCTCCCCCTGCCTCCCCCTGCCTCCCTCCTGCCTCCCCTGCCCCCTCCTTGGACGCGACCCCGGCGCTGCCACTGCCGGCTAACTCGCTGCACCTGATCCCTGCCAGCCAGCCTGCTTTACTATTTTGGCTCTCTGCCTCGCTGTCTCCGGTTCCAGTGTCACGGCGCTCCACTGTTCTGTCTCCTCACTCCGCCGCCCTGATCAGGTTGATCAGGTTCCATTCTCGTGGTCTGTTTCGACCTTTTTTTCTTTTTCCTCTCGATCACACACTGTATTAGTTATTCAGCCGCCGCCTCCCTTTCTACTTGAGCAAGGCCCATGTTTTCATCGTTTGCTCAATTCACACAAAACTGCCGCAGGACGCGACTTTCCGACATATCAGCCCGAGACTTCCATCAGCCGCTCGCTCATCGCCTTGCCTTGTGCACCAAGTCGTAGACGGCTCTGTACATACATCACAATTTGGTTTCCAACCGCCTCAGTCGCTGAGGCTTAGGCTCCTCAGAATATCCTGCATACGCAAGCATTGATTCGTTTTTCGCTGATACTACGATCCAATATCAACCAGGCCTGTCTTCTGCGCTCATTTTACGCTACGGATGACACCGTTTCTGCGAGGCTCAGGCACCAGGACCACCAATTTGTTAGCGACCCGCCAGGCTTTTCCCAGCCAAGCGCTTCCTTTCTCTCCAACCCCAACAAGGCACGAGCTACACATAACGATTCGCGAACCACATCCCGAATTACGTACTTGTCTGCAACGCCACATACTGTCTGTAACGGGCCATCCGCTGCGGTACATTGGAATATTTCGAGTGTTTCGTAGAGATGGTCAGACATAGGTCACGCCGACCATCTCCAGTCTACCTCACCATACCCACTCATCGGGAGCAATCTTCTCGACCAGTATCGGCTTTCCAAGACTGTTGTTCCTTCAGCGTATCTTCTTCTCGCCCCACCAGCACCGTCTACCTGTCGCCTTCACCATCGCCTTCACCATCGCCTTCACCATCGCCTTCACCATCGCCTTCACCATCGCCACGATCAACCATCATGGCGACTCGTCCTCCGACCCTGACTGAGATTTTACTCGACGTTTCTCCACCTCCTTGGACCCTGAGCGCCTTCATGGCATATCTATCACAAAACCATTGTATGGAGACATTGGAATTCACACTCGACTCGCAACGATACGCTGCCTTTTATGACCAGCTCTCTGCTGAGGATCCCCCTTCGCAGGAAAACAAGGCTCGCGTCTGTGGGTGGTGGGACAAGCTCATGCAGGTCTACATTGTTCCCTGTGCACCACGGGAAGTGAATATTCCGGCTCGAGTCCGAGATCATCTTTTAAATCTACCAAGTGGCCCCTGCCCTCCTCAGCCTAACGAGCTAGAGGAAGCCGGTCGGATCATTTACGAACTAATGAACGATTCTGTCCTGGTGCCTTTCTTGCAATCTGTTGCGCCTCTTCCACAAGTATATTACAACGATGACCAAAGCCAACACCACCGTCGTCGGTCCCGCAACACCAGCCAGCTTTCTGACCAGCCGAGACGTTCTGTCACCTCTCCATATTCGGTGAATTTCGATTGTCTCACTGATGACAGTGACAGCAACTCGCCGTCCTCAGCGGAACCCATGACTCCCCCGACTACCCCCCCGACCTCTGAATACGTCTTCAATACCTCGCCGGGTGGTTTCCAGAGAGCTATGGCTGCGCACAACAAAGGCTGGAAGAAGGTTGGCGAAAAATTGGGTTTCAGTCGGAAAGCGTCTAGCCGGCGGACCACTCCAACATCATCCTCGCTATCCGACTACGATGCCGGTCATGGGGAATCCAGTCATGGCCATCCCATTTAATATGGCGAACGTTCGGTGTATTGGCATTTTTAGGCGACAGACGGGTCGAGTTCAAGTGGGTATCTTTCTTGCCACTGCTGGCTCGAGCAGGCATCCAAGCCTCTCATCATATGCAGGCGAAAAACGTCTTGGAACTGGAGTGATAAAGGAAGGGAAAAGGGGGAGCAACAAGCTTTGGCATACGGAAAGCTCCACCGATGAAGGTCAGAGCTTCCTCGCCACTCGAGAAGAACGAGGAACCGTTTCAGATCTCTTGGTCGATTTCTTTTTCAGCATACACTCGTATTCGGGAGCGGGAGTTTTGGTACCTGACTGCTTTATTTCGATACAGCAATGATTGGCGATGGCATTGTCTCAGCATTAACGTAATTGGTTTCCAGATGTTCACACACATACTCATGATGAACTGAGTTTTCTTACATAGGGAGTTGCGAGGATCTAGATGGGCATACTACATCCCGGGCTTCATTCACTGAACGGCAAGCATGATGCAATTGTATTCTTATGCTTGTATAAAGAAAATCAAGAGATAAATTGCAGTAAATGACCTCATATTGGGACTTGTCTGACAGCTGTCGTTATGAGGCTTTCAATTTGGGAACCCTTACCTATGTCTTTCAACTTGCCTAATGTAGAGCAGACGATCGCGATGTTGCTGTAAAGACAATGTCAGAGGCCCAGCGTATGCGCATATAATACATGCTGGCCCCGTGGGGTGGTAGATTGTCAGATTGATCGCCCCATTCAGTTGTTGACGAAGTATACTCTGTAAGGCAAAGGGCTCTCATGTGTTCAACTTTGTGGGTAACTAAGCTTTGTATTAGAAAGTACATAGTAATCCAGAATACGTTGCATTTGCATTTATATAACAAGATCCTTATGGCAGTTCGAATTCATTGGCATCGTAGAAGTTATCGGTATCCGCTGGGGCCAAATACCACCCAGCTTGCTAAATCGTTGATGAAAAAGGGATCTAACGAGCCCGCTAACGTGAGGGTCCTGAGTCCTGACGACCCTGTGAATGAACGAGAGGGTTCTACATCGAGAGCCTGCTGATGCGAGGGACCTGATAGGCCCGTTGGAGAGCCCGAATGTGACGGATTCTGATGAGAGGGATCCGACGAGCCCATTGACCCTTTTCATTGACGAGTGGCCGAGGCTGGATTTCTTTTTCAAGTGCCACTAACACGGGGTCTGTCGCCGCTTTTTCCGGGCGAAGTTCAAAAACTTGTATTGCAGTGTCGACACAATCCTCGGCCATTTGACGACAAGCAGTCCACTTGCCACCGACACACGTCAGGAGACCGGACTCAGAGGAATCTACTAAGTGAGTGGGTAGGTTTCAAACCAACGGCTCCGTGTTTTGAATTCTGGGTCCTCCATCAGCGGCCGAGCCCCAGACCAGGCCGCGAGTACATCGTCTCGGCGCACGCTGATTTCTGGAAATTTCTGACCAATTTGATCAAGTATCCATACGATCGACTCCTCATCGAGTAAGTGGCGAGGGTGAAATTCGTGACGGTGAGCCTGTAGTGCTCGCAATAGTATTTATTCCCTTGCCAGCCTTGCCAGGGGAGGGAAAAGATCACGAGGTCATCTGACGTCGAAGGATCAAGAAGGCCCATTCGCCCAGGGCTATAATAGCTGGTCTTCCCCATTTTGCGTCATCTAGTCGTTGGCGTTATAGTTTCAAAGCCGGATTTGGACCCGCCACTTCGATCAAGGAAGGGCTTACTTCCATCCTAAGTGACTTGGCGTCTGTGCGAAAACGGTGGGCAATGGGGTACAAGAATTGTGAGTGCCAGCAGTGAGTTCAATCGCGCCCAAAGGATCAGTCGCACTGAAGATTTTGAATCGTTCTACATATACGTTTCAGAAGCGCCAACACAATCAAACTCCGTCTGCCGCAAGTTCCAGTTCACCTGCCAATCTGTTGAGGTAGAACCGTCTTGTTTCCATTGGAAATTTTTGAAAGCTCTTGCCAATACGGCCTACGTCAAGCCGGCCTTTCTCATATGCGGCAAGGTCCCTGTTTCCATAAACATCTCTTCCAGCAGCGTAGCCACTATCCAAATTGCGGAAGAAAACATTTACTGCTATGCTCGGAATTGCGGCGGTTGTGGCGGCGTGGAGCCAGAGAGGCGGCAAGTACAAAATATCTCCTGGTTCGAGCATCGCTTCGTGAGGGTGAGTTCCATTCATTCGCGATGAACGGAGCTCTGAGAAAACATCAAGGCTCGAACTTGATGCACCAGGGGCAAACGCCAAATGACCCACGTCACTAGGTGGAAACAATACCATCCGTTTGGATCCTACAACTTGGGCATACATGTTCGCCATGACCTAGAATGGCAAATCAGTCGACACACGGCTTCCTCATATCGAGTCCTGTAGACGATAGAACATACATCATAGTGAAGCCACATATTCACTCTGCCAGAAACCCTTAGAACAGAACTGAATATGCCATCCTGGATAGAATCCATCTGATTTGGAAGATGAAAGTCTGAAGCGATTCCTGGAAAGTCGTCTTTGATATTTGCCGGTCGATCCATTGGTTTCTCTCGCGACAAGGCGCGTAGATACACTCGATGACCGGCCTCGACCCGACGAATTACATTCTCAAAAGATTCTGTCACGTAGCGGAAGTTCTTCGAATTGAAATCCATCTTTTCAGAATCTTGCTGGCATTCATGTATGACAACCTAAAGATTTCAGTCATTTTGTTAGGAAGAATAATATACGAGTTTGCATCTCTTACTGGAGTATCGTGTCCAACGCGATCGATCATATAGGAGGAAGTCCACTTCCACACACAATCTCCAATGTCGGTTTTTGCAATAATTACGGGCACCGCAGCTTCCAAAATATCTCGAAGCTGTTGAGGTGTCTCTAGTGTCGTTCGTGCAACGGTCGTCATCGTTGCATCAACTTCTTTCGAACCTTGGTGTTGACTCCGGCTAGTGCTACTGACAAATCTTTGCGAACCCATGAATTGAGGTCGTGTGAGCCCCTCTGCAGTAGGTTTAGAGTGCTTCCAATGAATCGGTTTGTTGTGAATAGAGATTGTAGAAGCACCTCCTTGCCAGTATGTCCCCATGGAGAAACAAGTCGCTCCGCCGCCCAATACCATAATACTATCATCCACGCGCATTACAGATGACCCAATCATGAGTGGCATAATTCCATCAATATTTGTCCAGCATAATTCGCTCACGTTGTAACGATCCTGCGAATCAATATCGATCGCAACGATGGTTTGACCTTGTGATTCCTGCCTTTCGCCGACACCCCCGCAGACCAATGTGTACGAGCCAAATTCAGTGGGCTTTGCCCCGAACAGTGAGAGCTGCTTTGTCGGGTCAACTTCTTCGCCACAAGGTTCGAAGCGGATTTCAGGCTGTGCAAATTCTTGGTGAGTATTGAAGTCTTACCGTCAAAGGTGGGGATAATATTTACTTGTAATTGTTTCAACTCTAAATGCCATTCGTATACTCTCTGATTGATTAGGCCATCTAGGCCGATGCCGCCGGCAATCAAACCTGTATATACACCCTTACGCACAACAATATTAGGTGTATTGCATAAAATGCCACCAAAAGTTGGCCAAGGGTTTACTCCCAAAATCTTGCATTTCAGCCAGCCTTGTGAAACATGAAAAACGTAGATATTTTCAGATATATTAGACGCCCCTGTTTTCCCGCCCGCAACAAGGGCAAGATGGGTCCCAGGTAATCGTATGGTCGAGTGTCTGAACAGCGGCAGCGGCAAATTGTGAGTTGGCTTCCATTGGCAGGACGAGCCCTTCTCAAATATCCAGCAGTCTGACAAAGCGTTGGCAGGAGAGCTGCGACCCCCAACTAGCAGGATCCCGTAGTCGCCCAGATCCGTTACAGTATGACACATACGGGGGGTGGGGCCTATGGTTGGGAGCAATGGTACGTCCGCCTGTCCGTCGAGGCTGTAAATATCGCAAGACCCTTCGCGACCACAAGTTCCCAGTCCAAAAAGATTGATGACCAACCTATCTCCTGTCGGATTCCTTACAGCAAACGCGTCTCCGAACCGTCTCTTGGGTTCTTGAACACTCTTAACGACCGATACCTGAGTGTTGCTTGATTGTCTCACTGAGTCATTCCGTCTTTGTAGAGATTTATTCTCATATTTTGATGAAGTCGAGGCATGAATGATGAAGTAATGGCGACCAAACATCGCGAATTCTTCCCACTCGTCAAAAGGCTCGATATCATCTAGTGATGCTCTTTCAGCGCCACTCACAAAATCCTCACTTGACCAGACCTGCCAAAGGTCCCAAATCTTAGCCTCTTGAAACCCTCGGCTGGTAAATCTATCAATCTGTCTTGACAGTGTTGGGTACTGACGAACTGACTTCGGCGGGGTGTTCAGCTTGTCGAAGTGATTCAGCATAGTTCTGGCGAAAGGGTGATCTGGTCCGCGAGGCAGTAACTGCTCTAAGAGGCAAAATTCCGCTAGTACAGTAAAGTTTAGTGACGCTCCTCGGCCTCCATTTGAAATTACTTACAGTTCCCAATACTGCTTGCCCACTGAATTAAAGCATCCGCAGATTGAGTGTCCATGTATGTGATGGATACTTCTGCTACAAAAAGGACAGGGCATTCGGATAATGGAGTAAGTTCTTCCAATATTGCCCTTAGTTTTCCAAGTTCGCGAAGGTCGCATCCAATCTGACAATAGCGTTCACTTCGTAGCATGAAATGGCTTTCCTCCGCTTCACTGACGATGAAATCTTGACCCAAGATTTCTCGTAATTGTGGCGTACTCTGCACGATAGATCGCTTTTTCCGCATCAAATCGGGATAGTCGATGTCCACGAACATAACGCCGTCGCAAAGTGCTGCGTGGCGAGCATGTGACTGCCAAGGAAGCACATCACTGAGGTTCTCCTCCACAATAGGGCGTCAGGGTGTGTGAGCAAGCAATGTTTGGCAGTATCAAACTCACCTGCCGCAACCAAGGTTTATAATCAGCTTCTTCTTTCTTGCCTCATGTTTTTCTAGAAAGTGCTGAACAGTAACATCGATGGCCTTCAGCCTTAGCCAATATCCACGATTGATGAGCGGAGCTCGCCTTTGGTACTTTTTGACAAAGTAACGAAAGTAATGTGGTTCATTTGGGTAATACAAGTTTTCCACACTGCGCTTTGAAACGATACTACTGCTATTGGTCTGAACATTTCGTAGTTAGCAAATGGCATTTCAGTAGCGACGTCAAGTCCCTCGTATTGATTGGCGCGTAGGCTAGAATTGTTTTACAGCGAGGGCATCATCCTCTTCGCCTGGCCCCTGTATCGAAATGAGGAACTATTTTTAACAAGACTTACTCCCATAATTAATTCGTCCAGAACATGTTGTTCAAGCAGCTTTGCTGGCGGTGCTGCCCCAGACATGGTCATATTTTGCGCTTGGTTGATGGGCATTATCTGGTCAATTTTCGGTGCTATTTTCTCGCGTCTTCGAAGTTTTTATCTAAACCGGTCTCTGAAAATTCAGTATGGTCCATTGCGACGCTCGTTATCGAGGGATGTGCACATGTTTCGGATCCAGACCTAGAATAATTCGAACACGAGATAGAAGTATCTTACATAGAATTTTTATGCAATTATCAGTGGAGTTTTCAGTCACCTTCCTTTTTGGCGCGTGTGCTGGGATGGAGACGACTTCAACTGCCCCGCTCACTACCCCCTGCCATTGTGTGATGCTTGCTACCCCACCTATGTCAGTCCGTCACGTTGCCTACCTCCTTGTCATCACAGGACATCTGCTAAGAAACCGGCGTATCTACTCCGTAGACCCAGCTATTATCTTCCCACGGGCATCACATCTCGCTCCACTAACAATCCGAAATCTAGTCGCTCTTGAACTGCAGAGTTTGCTGAAGGTTTCATCATTGTCGATCCGCCTCACTAATGAGAGTTATTGCAAAGAGCAACCGACCACGATAACCTCAAAAGACGATTCGGTAGCGATCACGCTATTACGCCCTCTCCTTTCTCGATAAGCGAAATTCCGATCTTTCTGACCTTTTGAGTGCGTTACATCGACTGCTCAAAATCCACGGTCGTGCGGACGGTAGAATGGCTAGCCCATCCCTCAACTTCATTACTTTCAACCAAGATCACAGTTGCCTGGCTGTCGGTGAGTTGCAACTTGGCAACCGCCAATTCCACCACGGCCAAAGCCTTAAGCTTACAGGGAACTTGCAACTCTTTTTCTCCCGACAGGCACTTCTAAAGGATTTCGCATATACCACACAGATCCGTTCTCGCGTATATTCAGCAGTGATGACGGGAACATAGCCATTATTGAGATGCTATTCTCGACGTCGCTCGTTGCTCTAATTTTATCACCCAGGCACTTGATTATACAAAATACGAAGGTATTTGCTTCTTATGCACAGGAAAGTATGCAGTACTTGCTTACATGATAACTCCTCGAAATAGAGAGCGTCCGTTATATGTGAGCTCACCTTCCCAACCGCCGTCCTCGCTGTACGACTTAACCGGAAGCGCCTTGCTGTTGTCTTAGAGGAAGAGATATATTTGTACGACATCAGCAACATGAGCCTGCTCTATACCATTCCAACTTCACCGAATCCTTCTGCGATTTGCGCCCTGTCTCCTTCATCCGAAAATTGCTTCATCGCGTATCCTCTGCCCAAGCCGAGGGAGGAAGCTGATAGCAGGCGGCCGATCCATGCACCTCCTCAGTCCACATACGTTGCACCTACTTCAGGCGAAGTGCTTGTGTTTGATACTTTATCATTGAAAGCGATTAATGTCATCGAAGCACATCGTTCGCCACTGTCTTGTATTTGCCTAAACAATGATGGTTCCCTCCTGGCTACTGCAAGTGAGACAGGAACGATTATTCGAGTCTTCTCCGTTCCAAGGGGTCAGAAAATGTATCAATTCAGGCGCGGTACTTACCCCTCAACAATATACAGCATGTCTTTCAATCTCAGCTCTACACTATTGTGTGTGTCCTCGACATCCGATACAGTCCACATTTTCAGACTTAGCTTGCCTCCTAATAACGATACTCCGGCTGGAGCGCCAATCGAATCGCCGGCATCACTAGTACAGGATCGCTGGACACGTACTAAGTCTTATGACGCCGGTGACTCTCCTGGAAACAGCGCGACCGAATCGCCAAAGAGTGACGCCGCAGGAGGAAGCCGCGTGTCCGCCGGAGTCCAACAGGTTCATAGAAGGCATAGCGGGTCATTTAGTGGCATGCTTCGCCGGTCATCACAGCTTATGGGTCGTGGTGTTGCCGGAGTCGTAGGGTCTTATCTCCCCCAGACGGTTACCGAGATGTGGGAGCCGTTGCGAGACTTTGCTTTCATCAAAATACCCAAATCTGGATCGTCAGGTATCGGTGCGCGTGCTCCGGGAAGCTCAGACGCTGTTCCACTGAGAAGTGTTGTAGCTATGAGCAGCAGCAGCCCTCAGGTTATGGTCGTTACTAGTGATGGTGGCTTCTATGTTTTTAACATTGACATGGAGAATGGTGGGGAGGGCTACCTCGTGAAACAGTTTTCGTAAGCAAAGTTATCATCTTCCTTTCAACCATCCCGTCAAAGTACAATTCTACAGCAGGAGCCCACAACAATATTTTGCACTTGTCTACGCGATTTTACAAAGCCTAACCAATACATACAGGGTTCTCGAAGGCGATGAAAAGCACGATTTGTCAACATATGGATCGTAACGTATGATTGAGCGTCAACGATTGATATGTTGCTTTTCAAGGCTCATGTCAACATTCACACACTCAACTTCGACTATAGTGGCTGATAGATACGTCAATGTCTCAGAGCAATCCAGACCGAGAAGCGATACATTTGAAGGTCATTGGGAACTCGGAACCTTCGACTATTGTAAATGGAGTTATGGTTGATAAAATATACCCACGTTGTCTTTTTCGTATCAAAGATGAGGTCGTACTCAGCTTCCAATGCTATTTTCATGGTGAATTTGGAGCAAATAATTCATACTGGGGTCGCGAATAACCAACTTGATGGATGATTTTACATCACCTATAGATCAAAAATTCTATTACCCTAATACAAACTGCGTTGTTTGTTAAAAGTAGTCAATTTGTCCTGACACATCTTAATGCCCCGTAGCTGATCGTAAATTAAACACCCTGCGGCATGAAGATGCTTCCCTTGCGGCCAGCGCTCTCGCCTCCTTACCTCAAAATAACAAACTAAACCAAATGGACGAGCAGGCCAAGTCCGGGTTTCCAAAAACCAGAATGGGTCATTACGTATTAGTCTCGTCGAGAGGATCCCCCTCCACCCAAAAATTAAGCAATCTTATACCCCAGCGCCAGGGTTTTCAGGGGTAATATCGTCATATCACCGCAATGTTGCGATGCAGACCATTCTAGATCATATCTCGCGTTTTTGCCGCAATTCGGACCTTTTCAATGATGCAAATCATTCGATGTCTTTTTGAACGATAATTTAGCCGTGGTATCAGCATCGTTATCTCGAATAGGGCCTGTTCATCAGGGCGATTTCCCTGGCAATTTCTCTCCATTCCAACTCTCGTTGCATTGGCGCAGAAGTATCACCACCTTGCTGCAACCATTCTTCCCAGCGCAATAATTCGTACGCGAACCTGAGGTGGGGCTGTATTATAACATTGAGACGCCGTGCACGAACGAAGCAATACGCGCGAGGAAATGACTTCTTCATAGCGCGCATTACCTCGGCGATGCAAATAGTAGCACTCCTCGATACACCAACTCGGCAGTGTACTAATGTGGCAGTCCCTCGCCGCCGACCGCGATCTATTCCATTTATACATTAGTTTGGAGAGCAGAAGTACAAAGACAATATAGAAGCAATGACACGTCCGCAACACTGAAGCTTACCTATAAAATCCAGACAACCTGGAAATTCA
This sequence comes from Epichloe typhina subsp. poae, assembly GCA_030389615.1. NCBI lineage: Eukaryota > Fungi > Ascomycota > Sordariomycetes > Hypocreales > Clavicipitaceae > Epichloe > Epichloe typhina. The sequence goes on along the minus strand of CP098317.1, from coordinate 1,616,322 downwards.
TTTGTCAAAGGGTCAATTCCGTTATCTTGGACACCTTGAACGACGTGAATATTATCTGAACCCCACTCTTCTAATTCACCTTCGCGCCAAGAAGCTGTCTCCCCAACTGAAAGTATCTGGCTGATGCCAAGGCCTTTCAGTAGACCTGGATTGTTTGCGTGTCCAAGGTTTCCCAAGTATAAGTAGTCTAGCACTCGGCTGGGGAACGAACCATCCAGCGATGGTAGCCATTTAGGTTCATTCCTCAGGGACGCAGTGATTTGGGCAAGACTTTGTCCGGCACATAGTGGTGACTCTCTTAGTAACTGGGGGGTAATCGAGGTTAATAGAGATACATCTGTGGGATATGCGAAAAAATTGCGATGTTTTGAAGTATGAAGATGCAGCCATGCATGCGGGATTGGTTCACCGGTGCTGAAACTATAGTAGGCAATTCCTAGCATTGTTGATTCTGTGTATCCGTCGGCACAATGGATCAAAATCTTTCGTTCCGGTAAAGTTCCGGGTTCAATGTTTGTTGACTCCGGTGACGTGGTCTCTTCTTGATGATGAGTCTGACGAGTTCCATGCGATAAATGATGTATCCACTTGCATGTTTCGACGATCCCGTCGGCCTCGTCGTGAGACCAAGTTGGGGGTAGTATGCTGCCTGATGAGGGAAAGTCGAAATGCAATCGGACATCTTGCTCAGAATTTGATTTAGCTTCAACAAGACTTCGCAAGGCTGAAGGATTGAGCCGTCCCAAATCGCTACATTCGATCAAAATATCAAATCCTTCCTCTTCGGGGCTACCTTGTTCTGGTGTTGGGCCCATGTATACATTGTGCGAAATTTCGGATGTTCGGGTCATGTCCCGCATCTCGCTTCGCTCTTGTTGAACGAAGTCGAGGATCCGACCAGTTGTGCAACCATTAGAGTCTATCGCCACGATATTGTTCTCAAGCTTCTCAAATTCAGAATACGGACTGACACAACAAAAGGTGTTGTATTCAACAACGGGTATGTTTTGTTCCAGCTGGGTTTGCCTTTGGCGTGATTGGGCGGCTGCAATCTGCCAAGCAACCTTTTTGCTTTCTGCCAGATCCTCACCATATACGATAACATCAGATATCAGAGCAGCTTTTGCTGTCTGAATCTGAAAATTTCTTACAGAGAACCCATCTTGTGGGTCTGCTTCGACAAACCTGGGATATGGATCGGCTTGCATGAATTCATCAGGAGAAACTGCTCCTTTGAGACGTGCTCTGGAAAGGTCACCATCAGCTTTTACAAGAAGAACGCCACGTGTGCAGACTGGTGGCTTTTTGGAAAGTCTCCGACGTTCCATGAAGAATGCCTGTTGGAGTTGATTCTTCGGATGCAATCCATGAAGCCAGGGAAACATTAGATCAGGAGAAGGCAATGGTTGGCGTGATGTAAATTCAAGAGCTGTAGCGACTTGGGATGAGTCTATTTCGAAAATGCACAAACTATCATTCTGGAGGCTGACGTAATTGTCTGTCGGGAAAAGAAGTGACCGTTGTGACAGAGACTCATCAAAGTCGGATGGTGATGCGGGTGGAGTGTGAGCGGCGTCGGACTTCGGTGACCCGGTGGGACATACTGGGATATGTTTGTTCGGTAGCGGGACAGGATAGTGTTGGCTCTCGACTGAGCGATTGACATTCCCCAACGAATGACGGGGTGTAATGGGGGACTCAATGTCAGGGTTGGTACTGTGAGGTGGTATTGGCCGAGGCAGAGCAATGGTCGCCATTCTAGCTACGCTGATATCACCAGTGCCTTTGCTTCTATTGCGACAAGATATTATTTCGAGTCACTTGCGCCGACGATCGAGAGGAGCAGTCTATTCCCCGTTCTTGTCATGACCTATCCAAATAGAGGTCGACGTCGAGTGATTTGGTCCCGATTGAACTGCGATTGTGTTAGCACCGAATTACACATGGGGATGAGCCGTGTTACGTAGTGAACGGTTGGGCAAGCCATCAAGAACAACTTCGTTGAGCTTCCCAAGAAACCGGATTTCGAACGAGGCTATTCACAATATGCAACACAAAAGAAGCAAAGGCAATTAATGTGAATCCATAAGTGATTTCAAAAGCTCCGTTTACGTTCTTGACTGAAGAAGTAGCGAAGCCAAGGATGAAAACTAGGAATGATCCCAAATTTGTAGGGTCCAGGCGACGATGATCATGTCAAATGAAAAGCACACATGACTTCGCCTCGCTGAATGATGGCTGCTGGGTAAGCTAGCTCGAGTCATCATCCAATGAGACTTTGAGATATTCTGTGCCCAAAATGGACTGTGACTCGTCTTGGAATAATTGCGAGAAAGTTTCGACTTACAAAAGTATCAACAATGGAATTGGAGGCGATGTTAAGAAGAGGGGAAAGAGGAGGGTTGCATGGGGGAAGGGCTCTCAGATAGTGGTCATTGCTTTCATGCTCAGAGGTGAATGGGCGGGCGGCAACTAGTAGTCGCATCAGCTGGTGGTGGGTGGTGGTATTGGGCAACGAGGCCACCACAATGCCACACCAACAAGACATTGACGACTATCATAGTCCGTACACTCCTTACACTCTGACTCCTTACCGGTATTTACCCGCCCACTATCTCTTACTAAACCTAAGCATAATAGACTACATAAGGATCAGAAAGGGGAGGGATATAAGTAAAAAATATCAACATCCACAGCAATATCCGCCCATTCCTTTGTTACAGAAGAAAGTGCGGTGGGAGCACAGAACGTCAGAATGGGCTAGATCAGGCTTTCCGCTGGGGATATCAACGGGTCACTAAACGCGCATACCTCCTTGTCAGGAAGAGCTCCCTGAAGCATCGGATGTGTGGATGCCGGTCGCACGATAACTAGGATAAGACATTAGTAAAGATAAATATATTAGAAGTACCTCTATAAACTAGTTATTTCTATAGTATACTATATACCTTTTAGGTATAAAAGTTAGTTACTATTTATACCTCTAATTAATTAAATTAAACACTTTTTATTATTTATTTATACCCTTACTTAATAGTTATAAGCCTAGGTAACTTTTATTACTAAATTTATTATTATCTTTAAAGATTATTAGCTTTATTAAAGTTATTTAATTAATACTTACTAATATTATAAAATAAACGCCCTTATTATATTATTTAATAGCTAATATTATATCCTATGCTTTCCTTAACTTATATATTTCCCTTTAATATATCTAAAAAAACCTTAAATATAGTATTATTATTAAAGAAAGACTAGATTAAGTAATTTATATAGATTAAGAACTATATAGAATCTTATAGGGTTTAGGAGTATATTAACCTAAATAAGGTTAAATTACTTAAAGAACTTATAATATTTATATACTTATAAAGAGATTAAAGACTAGAGAATTTAAATAATAATCTTAATACTTTAAAGAATTAAAAGCTTATATATATATATTATTTACGCTAGTTAGCTCTATAGATAGCTATTACTAGTACTCCTAATACTAAGTTAAAAGGGAAAACCCTATACTAGGAAGAAAAACCCCCTTATATCTATGTATAAGTTAGTGCTAGCCCTATTATAGGTTTACGCTACTTAGTGTGTTTCCTATTATAAGTGTTTATTACTAGCTTACACTAGCCTTATCTTATTAAAAAGAAAAGAAAGGAAAAATATATAAAATAAGTGTTTATAAGCTTTTTTTAGTCCTATTTTAGTGTAATAATAAGCTTACTTTAGGTCCCTTTACTTTAGGCTAGGGTAAAGTAAATCTAGGTTTATAGTGTTAATTTACTTCTTATTTACTTTTATACTAACTTTTCTATAGCCTTACTTTTTAGCTATCTCTAGCTTATTATTACCTTATATATTTAATAAAGTTAAAGTACTTAGTTTTATTTAATTAGTATAAGGGGAGGGTAGTTATAGTCCTAGACTAGTATAGTCCTAGGTTAAGATTACTTATGTGTTAATAGCCTTATTAATTATATTATACTTTATTTTTAAGTAAGTTATTTAAATTATCCCCTCTCCCCCCTTTATAAGTATAAAAGAAAGCTCCCCCTTAGGGTCCTAGTCTTTTTCTTCTCTTTATATTAAACTTCCTATAGGTTTTTCTTTTCTTTCTAGCTACTTAAGGCTTTTCTAAGCTAGGGTTAGGTTATTTACTAATATTTACTATAGATTTAAGTTAAATCTAGTATAATAGTACTAGAAGTTATAAGTACTTTAGCATTACTACTTATCTAGCTCTAATTTACCTAGGAATTTACTAAGTATAAGGACTTCCTAGGGAAGTCTATAACTAAGAAGTAATATGCTTAAGTCTTAAAGAAGGGCCTATTTATAAGTTATATTTGCCTTTATTCTAGGCCTAGTCTGCTGCTAATTTACTTACTAGCTTAGTAAACTAAGAGAGATTTAGTGTGTTTCTTATAAGTCTTATTTAATTTAGAACTATAAGTATTAATGTTATATTATTATTAGTAAGTTAGTCCTATTCTAGCTTAGTAGTAGGGCTAACTTACTAGATAGGGGTAGCTACTAATATGTGTTTTAACTACTAGGTTTAGAATTATTAATGTTATTAGGTAATAATTATCTTTATTTTAGCTTAGATTTATATTTAATTTATGTGAGGCCCCACTCACAACACCCGTGCGCTAGCGCACACTAGGCAGGCACACTACGCCCTAGGGCTAGGTCCACGTGACACTAGCAAGCCGCTAGCTATAAGCTAGTAACTCACACGTATAACACACTTAGACCTAGCAAGCTTTAGTTAATATATAAGTGCCCTTATACCTCTTACCTAGCTATCCCTTTATTCTTATAATTCTAAAGCTTCTCCTACTAGCTATCTAAGAGTAATATAAGGGGGAGAATAACCTAATTCACTAGAATAATGCTATATACTACTTAGGATTAGCTAAATAATAGTAACACTATATCTAGGGATATGCTATATTCTATAACCTTATCTAAAGCCATACCCTTTGCTATAGGGGTAGAAGAGATAGCAGTTAGAGAGCAAATTACCTAGCTTAAGCAACTTAAGGAACTATAGGAGTAAGAATAAAAGCTTACTAACTTAATATAATCTTATAAAGAAGGAGGACTAGTAAAAAAGGGCTAAAAAGCTAGTTTCTCCTTAAGCCTTAGTAGCTAAGAAATTAAGGTCTAAAATATTATAAAACTCTAATACCTTACAAACCTATAAAAGCATAAGATATAGCTTAATAACCTTAACTATACCTTTAAGAGAGCAAAGAAAAATATTACTAAGATAACTAAAAGATTCTCTTTACACTTAATTATATATATATAAACTATTAGGCTAGATAGGACTAATATATTAAAGAATAACTAGCTAATAGTTAGGATTACCCTAAGGATAACTAGGATAAGTTCTAGGACTAGACCCTTACGCTACTTAAGGACTCCGCAAGCTATAATACATAAATAGCTACGTAGCTAGAAAACATAAAGTAAAAAGAGGGCTAGAGTCCTATTAAGTTTAGTATCTACTTAGATTTACTAGAGAAACACCTAGAATAAGCCCTAGAAAAGACCTATACTTTTATATTCTTTATAAAATTACTTCCTAACTTATAAGACTACATTAACCTATATATAAATATTACTAGGTTAATATAAGAAAAGATTATATAACTTACCTAATAGTTTTAGGAGGTAATATTAAAGAATAAGTAAAAGCTAAGTAATTTAGAAAAGAAAGGCCTATATAAGGCCCCTTAATATTAAAGATATAACTCTCTATAAGGCTATTAGCTAAATAAGGACTAAAAAGATAAGGATAAGGATAAAAAAAAGACCCTAATTACTTACCTAAATAATAATAGGCTATAAGGAAGAAAATAGTACTATAATTATAGTAATATAAAGTATCTTTTTTATAATTATAATAAGCTAAGGAAAGACTAGTAAGAAGGTTAGGGAAACTCCTAGAGATAAAAGTAAATACCCTTACCTTTACCTTAAACACTAGGGTACTAGTAAGACGCTAATTTTACATACTAGTTACTATTTATAGGCAAAAAGACATTAAAATAGTAGCAGATCTTAATAGTTACGCTAAGATTAACATTATTAGCACCTAGTTCATATAGACCTATAAGCTTAATTAGGCTAAGGCTATAGCGCCTATCCTAAAGGTAGTAAGGTCTCTTATAGTTCCCTAATATAGTATCTATAAGGTACTTATTATAATCTAAGACTTAAGGGATAAAAAGAAAGACCTTAAACTACTATATATAGCTATTAATAAGGACCTAAGAGTAAAAGGAAGCCTTATATTAATTAGAATACATACACTTACAGAAGAACACGTACACCTTTACTTACACTTATAAGAATAGTAGTTTAAGAAGAGAAAGGTAGCCTTTTTACTACTAACTCCCTATAAGTTTATAAAGATAATATATAATAAGACAATCATATATGCTATTATAGGCATAATAGAAGATAAGTTTATCCCTCTTAGAGATAAAGAGAAGGCAAAAGTATATAAAACTATTAAAGATATCCCTAAGAAGCTATATAAGTTTAAAAACATATTTATATTAGATAAGGTAAGGAGTCTCCTATCTAAGAAGTTAACTAACTACATAATTAATCTTATACTAGAAGCTACACCCCTATATAAACTAATTTACCCTCTTTCCTAAAGTAAACTTAAAGAGCTCTAGAAATATATTAATAATAACCTAAGGAAAGGCTAAATAAGACCCTTAAAGAGCCTAGTAAGCGCACCTATCCTATTTATACTAAAGAAAGACAAGATACTTTAGCTATATATAGACTATTAAGGACTTAATAAAGTAACACAGAAGAATTACTACACTCTCCCCCTAATTTCAAAGATCCTTAATTAGTACTAAGGGGCCTGTTTTTTTTTAAAGATTAATATTAAGGACACATACTACTAAATCCACATTAAAGAGGGTAATAAGTAAAAGATAGCTTTTCACATATATTACAAGCACTATAAGTACCTTATAATACCTTTTAGGTTAACTAATGCCCTAGCTACTTTTTAAAGCTATATCTATAAGGCACTTCACAGGCTAGTTAATACTATTTATATAGTATATCTAGATAATATCTTAATCTTCTCTAAGATAAAAGAGAAGCATACTAAATATATTAAGTAAGTCCTAGAATGCATAAGGTTAGCAGAGTTATATACAAAACCCTCTAAGTGCTCTTTTTACAAGGAATTAGTAAAATTCCTAGGGTTTATTCTCTTTATTAATAGGATATTAATAGATACTTACTAGGTTAATATAATTAGAGAATAGAAGGAGCTAATAAGTTTTAAGGATATATAGTTATTTCTTAGATTTTACAACTTTTACTAACAGTTTATCTATAAATACTCTAGGATTATAGCACCTCTTTATACATTAATAAAGGGTAGTTAAAATAGCATCCAGACTAGGAGGTTTATATTTAAGGAAAAGGAATAGCTAGCGTTTAACTAGCTAAAAGATACCTTTTAGCAAGCACCTTTACTCTAATATTATAACCCAAGTTAAGCAGTACACATTAAGACAAATACCTTAATTTTCATAATAATAGGAATCCTATCTTAGTAGGATAATAAAGGCTATTAGTATCTAGTAGCCTTTTAGTTAAGGAAATTCATAGATGCTAAACACAACTATAGCATAGCTAACTAAGAGTTACTTGCTATAGTAAAGTTATTTAAACACTAGCAACACTATGTTAAAGGCATAGAGACACCTATAAAGGTCTTATTAAACTACTATAACCTACAGACCTTTATAAGGCAGCAAAAGCTAAATAGAAAGCAAGCATAATAGTATATATTCCTTTACCCTTCCTATTTTATAATTAAGTATAGACTAAGGAAAAGTAACCCTATAGACGCACTATTAAGAAGGTCTAATTATAAAGGCAAACCTATATTAAATAAGGCGCTCTTACTAGAGCTTTAAAGGAAAATAGTAGCTACCTATATAGTAAAAGAAAAAGTACTAATACATTAAAGAAGTTATAGCATAGCACTAGTCTTAGAGCTTACTAAGTTAATAATAGCCTAGGTAAAAGGCTAGTTAGCTACTGTAAATCTAGTAACAGGTTAGCTAAATAAGGGTAATTTTAAGGAGAAGGTAGTATATATCTAAGACATTAGCATAGCACAAGAGATTTAGGAGGCTATTATATTACTAGATCCCTACTAATCTGTGGTAAATAAACCATTAGTATAACTACTATAGAAGGCATAAGACTAAGATCTAGATTTACAAAAACGTAAAGGTAAGGTTAACTCCTAAGTAAAAAGAAGGGGAAAAGCTAGTTTATAGTTATATAGCATAAGGGGTCTCCTAATATATAAAGACTAGGTAGTTATTCCGTAGGAGCCTATCTTATAATAAAAGCTTCTATAGCTACACTATAATAATCTGCTAGCAGGTTACTTTAGGACTAAATGCACTCTTAAGCTACTAAAACATTACTATTAGTAACTAGTAATAAGTAAAGCTATTTTAGACTATATATCTAGCTATAAAGTATACTAGCGTATAGTAGCTAGAAGGCACCGCCTATATAGAAGCCTTAAATCACTGCTAATACTAAGGTAACTATAGGTAAAGATTTTAATAGATTTTGTCACAGAATTACTACTAGTATAGCTAGGTAACCAAGAAACTAACGTAATCCTAGTAATTATAAACTAATTTACTAAGTACTCTATTTTCCTTACTATAAAGACTATAATTAACATAGCTAAATTAGCAGAGTTATTCTATAAGGAAATTAAGCTTTAATTTAGGCCACTAGAGGGCATTATATCTAACAAAGGATTAGTATTTATAAGCTAATTCTAGTTAGATATATATTACCTATTATACATAAAGCAAAGGCTTTTAATAGCGTTTTACCCCTAAACTAATAGGTAAATAAAAAGAATAAACTAAGTGCTTAAATATTACTTATAATACTTTATTAAAGAAAACTAATAGCTATAGCTAAAGCTACTCCTAATAGCTTAATTTATATATAATAATGCTATTAATAAGATAATAAGTTACTCCCTAACTACACTCTTATAGGCTATTTACCTAAGTTTTATCTAGCTCTTAAGAATAAGAGTAAGGAAGGGGAGGTCCTAGAAGCCTACATATATATCTAGAAGCTACATAAGGTTAGGGAGAAACTAGTATATAACTAGGCAAGAGCTACTAAAGCATAGGTAAAGTACTATAACTAATAACACTAGCTATTAACCTTAAAAGAGAAAACCTAGTACTACTATTAGCAAAAATATTAGACTTAAGGACATAAAATAGAAGCTAAACCTAAGATTTATTAGGCTATTTTAAATACTTAATACTATAAGTAAATAAGCATACTAACTAGCACTACCTAATAAGTATAGTTAATTATATAACATATTCTATATTAGCCTATTAGAGCTATAGAATCACTAGGAAAACACTACAAACAAAGAAATACTAATACTAGACCTTAAAGATAAAGATAATAAATTTAAAGTTAAAGAAGTTAAGGATTATAGAAAGACTTATAAAGATAATAAATACCTAGTAAAGTAAAAGGGTTAACTAAGCAAATATAATTAATAAGTAATAGTAAAAGATATAGAAGGCGCTTAATATATAATTTAGGCTTTCTATTAAATTAAAATAAGGAGAAAGCGTAGCAAGACATAAGCAAGTTATAGGTAATAAGGGATAAGGTAATTACAAAAAAGGCCTAGCCTTATTAGCTACTATTACACTCTAATTAAAAACCTTATTAGATTATTTACTAAATAATAAAAGAAAAGATCCTTATAAGGAAAGAAGTTTTAAGGGAAACCCTTCTATAGTTACCCCCTTATACGTTAAAATAACACTATTATAGAGGAGGTATTTAGCGCCCTTACTCTTATCCTCCTAAACTACTACCTCTATTACCTAGAAAAACTAGTGTTTTACTACTCCCTAAGGCACAAATCCTAGGTCATAATATTATAGCTATAAAGTTATTTTCGCCTTCTAGAAATCATAATATATAGCGTAATTTAGCTATAAAAAGTTAGTAAATATATAGCAAAGAAGGAGTAATAACTTACTATCCCTAGAATAGGGGTAGGAAATATAGTAACTAAAAGTTACTAGCACAAAATAATATACTAATTATACATAGCTAAAGCAGCCTACCTAGAGAGTAAGCAAAGGTCTAAAGAACATATAGTAAGACATACCTAATAGACCTTAGTAGCCCTAGTTAAACTAAAGGAAATATAATAAGCTATGTTAGCATAATTAAACCCTAAAATAAGGTTTAGGTAATAGGTGCTAAAATAATAGCAAGTTACTTTTAAAAACATATAATTATTAGGATTATTAGGGACCTAATTACTTAGGGTATCTATTAAAGTTTTTACCTAATTAAGGATAGCAAGAAAATTAAGGAAATCCCCTTATATAGTTAGCATTACCTAAAGAGATATAGGTAATTAAGGACTAAAAATACAAAGAAAGTAATATACTTATAGTCTTATAAGTATTACTACGTTTAACATATTAAATATAATGTTTTAAATTCTTCCCTTTAATAATAACGCTCTACACACTAGGGAATTAACAGTTAATCTAAGGGATATTAGGCTTAGCTAGAGGATTCTTCTTAAAGTCCGCGTAACCTATACGTAAATAATATATACAACTACACCCCTTTAAATAGATATTAGGGATAGCAATAACGCTTTTCTTATCTAATTCTATAGTAAAAACATAGGGAGTAGTAAGGGTAAAATTATAGTAATAAATAATATAATAGTATCTAGGAAAAGTTACTATAGATAAGGAAGGGAAAAGTTAGTAATATAATAAGGAGTTATAAGTAAACTTATACTTAAGTACTAAGTATTATTTATTATTATTTTAATATTACTACTACTTAGTAAATAGCTAGATACTACTTACTAAAAGCTATTTAGGAGCCTAGCTAAAAGTAAGGGGGCAATTATAAGGCCCCACTTATAACACCTATACACTAGCGCACACTAGGTAGGCATACTACGCCCTAGGGCTAGGTCCACGTAACACTAGCGAGCCGCTAGCTATAAGCTAGCGACTCGCACGCACAACACACTTAGACCTAGCAAGCTTCAGTCAATATACGAGTGCCCCCATACCTCTTGCCTAGCTATCCCTTTGTTCTCACAATTTGCCTGTTTTCTTAGCTAAATTTATCTAGCTAGCAGAATAAGCACTAGTAGTTAGTTAAGACCTAGACTTCTATAACTAATAGGGGTAATGTAAGTTTACTCTAGCTTTATAATAGTTTTAGTCTAGCTTTAATCCCCCTCTTAATAAGTCCTGGAAGGTTTCTAAGACTAGGTTAAAAGGCTTTATACTAGTAATTAGGCAAAAAAAAAACAAAGTGCCTTAGTAGTAAGCCTAAACTAGGCTAGTTTCTTAGAGAAATAATATACTAAGCTTATCTATTAGCTTATATACCTTAATATATACGTAGTAAAGATAAACTATCTCTTACTTACTACTATCCCTATAAAGTCTTATAATAAGGTAGTAAAAAATACTATTCTTATCCTAGAGAAGAAATAATATAGTAGCTTAATTTTAGTTTAAAGTAAGGGTAGTAGTAGGCTAGTAAGATATATAATACCTAGAGTTTATAGTTAAAATTAATCTAATAATAGTTCTAGATATAAATATTCTTTATTATAATTATAAATTATAAAATTAGTCCTTCCTTTAGCCTACCTTTATACTTATACTATTTATTTTATCCCTTACGCTAGATTTATAATTAGGAGGTTTTCTATTTATTAGTAAGGTTAACCTAAGTCTAGTAGTATTCTAAGTTATCTTATAGCTAGCTCCTATACTAATAAGTAGTATTAGAGTTATTTTATGCTTAGGAACTATTTAGCTAAATATTTTGCTTTTTAAGGTTTATTTAGGGCTAGCCTTACTTCCTATATATTAGTAAGCTAATGCTACTAAGGTTACCTATAGTTATATTTACTATAATTAACTAGTATATAGTATTAGTTTTCTATAGCTTAGCTATAGCTATATAAAGGTAAAACTACCCTAAGAACCTTTCTTTAGAATAGGAATTTATTTAGGCCTATATTTCCTATATATAATTAGATAATTATTAAAGAAATATATTTATTTATATTAGTGTGAAATTCCTAGATTTCCTTTAGGTTATAGGAGGGTAAGTAGTCTTTAGTTAGTTCTCTAATACGTCTAGTCTAGGCTAGCCTCTCTTTATTATACTAGTCCTCCTAATATCTTTTTTATTCCTTATATAGGTCTATATCTAGCTTATTATTAATAGGTAAGGGTCTTCTTCTATAGCATAGTACTATTACTACTAAGTTAGCTATAGCTTAGATTATCCTTACTATCTTACTACTAATAATTCTATCCTTAAACTTTTACTTTATTTTATTTAGGTAAAGGTTAAGGGAGGGGATATAAGTCTTAACCTCTAGTTATATAATAAGCATAGCCTTAAACGCCCCTATAATAATCTAGAGGTAAGCTAATTAGTTTACTATAAAGCTTTTTACTACTTCTCTTAGTTTTTTTTCTTTCTTAGTAAAGGTATAGTAAGTACTTACTTTATAGGTAAGAATAGGCTAGACTACCTATATATATAAGAGTCTAGTATTTCTAAAGTTATATCCCTAGGCTAATACTACTAGCTTAAAGAGTATAAGCTACTACTAGGCTAATTTACCCTTAAGAATGTTTTTATAAGTACTTTAGTTAAGTTTTCTATTAACCTATACTCCTAGGAATCTATATAATTCTATAGGCACTATTTTCTTTACCTTAAGCTAGACTCTAGTTTATAAGGGTTTATAGGATTTACTAAAGTGTATAAGTTTAGTTTTAGCTAGGTTAAACTTAATTTTTACTTACTTTACTTATTCCTTATAAATCTTTTATATAGCTTTAAGTCTCTTCTAGGTTTATACTATATTCTTACTAAAGGCTACTATATTTATATTATTTATAAATCCTATAGTTACTATACTTAGAGTAGCCTAGAGGTAAATATAAAGCTTTACTAAGTAAAGTAAGAAAAGGATTAAGAAAAGAGGTAAACCTTATAAGGTACTAGCCTTAATTATAAATAGTTTAGAGAGTTCTTTATTAAAGCTAAGCTAGCTTATTCTATCTATAAGGAAGCTTTATATTACTACTATTAGCTATTATAAGACTCCTATTTTTATAAGTAAGTATATTAGGTATAAGTAGCTAACTTTATTAAATATAAAAGATATATCTATTTAAACTAGTAAGGTAATACTACCCTTACCCTAGGCCTCTCTAATGTATTTTATAAGAACTCTTATTATAGTTTTTATTAATTTATTTATCCTATTACTTATTTAAAGCTTAGGGAGTAATTCTTTTACTTTAGTAAAGGCTATAAGTTACTTTACTATTACTACTTCTATAATCTTTCCTACTATATTAAGTAGTAAGATTAGTCTTTATATATTAGCTTTCCTTATTTCCTTAGTAGTTTTACTAGGTTTCCTAATTACTACTACTTTTATAGTTTAGAAGTAAGCTAGGAAATAGCTTATTTCTAGGACTATATTTAGAAGCCTAGCTATAGTATCTTTAGCTAGGTTATTATAGGCTTTAATAAGGCTTGCTAGGAGTTTATTATTTCCTAGCGCCTTCTAGCTAGCTATATTTACTAAGATATTATTAATCTTCTCTTATTTAAATTATTCTTTATTTAATAATAGTGCGTTTTCTAGCTCTAGGAAGGAGAGGTTTAGTATATATAAGAGGTCTGCTATTAGTTTAGGGAAGAATCTTTATACTAGTATACTAGCCTTATCTTTATATATAATAGCTAGGTTAGGGTTATTTTCGCCTCTTTTTAGCTTAGGGAGCCTAGGGAGCTCTAGGGGGGCCTAGCTTTAAAGCTAAGCCTATCTCTTAAGCCTCTAGACCTCTCTATCCTTTTCCTATATATTAGCCTTTTATAAGGTATCCCTTTATATATTTCTTTTCTTTTCCCTAATAATATATTCTTAGTCCTTATTTACCTTAGTATAGGCTTACTAGTTTATATTAGTTCTCTAGTATCTTTATTATCTCTTAGCTTACCTTACTTTACTAACTATTTCTTAGGCTTTCCTTAACTACTATACCTCTAGGCTAGGGAGTCCCTAGGCTTTCTTTAGAACTACTTTATTTATAATTTATTATAAGCTAGTAATAAGCTATATTATATAGTTATTTATTCCTTTTTTATTATATAAGTCTAGTGTATTTTTAGGCTAGAGTATTACCTTAGTCTTTACCTTTATATATAGTTAGTTTATAGCTTCCTATATATATCTAAGGACTTAGGGGTAGCTTCTTACTATTTATTAAGAATACTAATTAGCTATAGAATATAGTTAAATCTAGGGAGGTTTTTAGTGTTATTATAGTAAACTCTAATATCTAGTATAGCTTATACTAGGTTAATAGTACTATCTTTATTATCTTTATATTATCTTATAGGTTTACCTTAGGGGTAATAAGTCTAAGCCTTTACTAGTCTATAAACTCTAGTAGTTTATTCGCTTTATTAGTTTTCCTATTTAGCTTATCCTAGAGGGGGTGTTTTTAGTTAAAGTTACTTATAAATACACTTTAGTTATAAGGCTCTTTTAAGTTAATTATATAAATAAGGGTATTTTAGTTATTACTATATCTCTCTAAGTAAAGGAAGTAAATATTAATTTCTTATAGTTTTACTAGTAACTAGTTAGTTTCTCCCTAGGCTAATTATAATTTTACTCTGTGTTTTTATTTATATATACTATATTATATTTATTATAGTATATAAGTTAAAACTAGGTAAGGCCTAGTACTAGAGGCTATAGGTTTCTTATATATTCTTATTCTTAGATTATAATTATATCTATATTAGTCTAGTAATAAAGTACTATATATACTAGTTTATTTTTCTTATTTATATTCTAGAAAAGGACTTATAATATTATTATATTAATTAGGGGGTTATTAGTCTCTGCTATCTTATACTAGTTCTAATCTAGCTTTAAGTTACTTTATATACTATCTTATACTTCCTAATCTTAGTTATTTAGTGCTTTGCTTTATATTTATAAGTCTTTCTCTTTTCTTACTTACTATAATTATTAGCTCTAAGGCTATACTAGTCCCCTCCTAAGGCTAGGTTAAGCTTTTACTTAGGAAGTAAGTAGTAAAGTAAGAGAGTTACTTAAGGTATTTTACTTTAGTAGTATTTTACTTCTCTTTTAAGATAAGGTAGTCTTTTAACTAGGCTAGATATAGTCTAAAGTATAAAATATAGTTTTCTTTTACTTATTTATTTTTTATTAGGTAGGAGAATTCCTTATCCTTATAGTAGCTAGCTTTACACTAGCTATACCTTAGCGTTACCTTATAGAACTTAGCTATATATTCTATCTAGAAGTAATTATAGTATTATTAGGGTTATAAGGTCTTATTATATAGTTTAGTTTAAAAGAGCTTTACTTTAAAGACTATTTTATCTTAGTATATTTTATTAGTATCTTTAACTTTAGCTAGGCCTAGTATTAGGGTAGTTCTTTAGGCGCCCTTACCCTAGGGTTATCTTACTATTACCTTAACTATATTTACCTTATTAGCTTTTCCTATTTTAGTTACTAGGTTCTTAATAAAGGTATATTTAGTTAGGAATCCCTTAATAATTACACTAAGTATATAATAGTAAAGGGCTACCTCTAGCCTAAATACCTTAGTAATCTATTTTTAGTCTTTCTTATATTAGGTAGTATTCCCTTTAAAGGTAATAATTATATTTTTACTAAGAAGTCTTCTAGCTATTACTACTATAGTTTAGCTTATAGCTTTATTTACTACTATTACTATATCTTTTATGCCCCTAGACTAAAGCAATTCCTAGATAGTATTCCCTTTAATAAGTACTTTTTATTCTTACTGTTATGGACTCGAGCTATGAGCTTGGGTTAAGTCTAGCTCCGGAAAGTATGCGTACTTTATATAGCTAGGTTAGGGCTTTACATAGACTATGTATAGACTATGCATAAGGGACTATATATCTAGATACTATGTAACTACTAGTGTAATTCCTTTCTTCTTCTATAAGAATAATATTCTTATTTTAAATACTTATATATAGTAGCTATAAGGCTAGTTTATAATATATATTATTCTTTACTATAGAAATAACCTAGCTAGTAGCTATGCTATTACCACTAGATATAATAAATACTAATAAGTTAGCACTCCTATAATAATAAGTAGAATAGTAAGCAGAATAAATCTAGTACTTAGCTAATATATAAAATATAGCACTTATACTAATCTAGATTAAGCAGAAACCCTTACTTATAGGCCCCCTCTTTAATAGTAATAAGGTCTTATTTATAGCTTAGAAGGGCCTTATAACTTATAAGCTACTAGTAAATAGGGAGTTTATTAGTAGTAATTAGGATTAGTAGTGCTTTATTTACTAAAACCTATTACCTAAGGTCTAGGTATAGGTTATACCCTTCTTTAAGAAGGGCTACCTAGAGGACTTCTATCTATCTAGACTTCTTAACTATCTAGGGAGATATTTAATAACTCTTACTACTAGGAAATAGCTATTATAAAACTTAACTAGTTAATATAATAATAGAATAAGAGGTTTAGTAACTTTTATATTTACTTTAAATAGAAGTTAGCCTTAGCTAGGGGGCTTAGGTAAGTAGACTTAGTAAAGTTATCTAAGTTATATATAGTGCTTAATAAGTAAATAAGGGACTATAGCGTTAGATAAGATATACCTTAGGCTAATTATGTAGTAGTAATAGCTTACTATTAAAGTATTACGCTAGATATTAAATCCTACTAACTAAAGGAAAAACACTATATATAGAAATAAGGTAATTTAGCGCCTAACCTAATTAAGGCTAAGACATAGGATAAGGACATGCTAATAATAGATATTTACTCTATAGGCATAATAGGGACTTAGTAAGGCTCTAGAAAGTCTATAGGACACTAAAAGTTAGGTAATAAGAGAGGTAGTAAGCATACTAAGTAAGTTACTTAGGATATACTTAATATATGCTATAATAAGGGCTAGTGTTTATAATATAGCTTATCTAAGTATTTTACTATAGTATACTTATTATATCCTACTATTTACTTATAAAAGAAGTTCTCTATAAACACTTATAATATAAAGAAGGCGCTTATTATTAGCTTAAATAATAAGTCTATAAGTTAGTTAGAAAAAAGTAACCTTATTATTAAGTTATTTAACTAGGGATAAGGGAAGGAAGTATAAAGGGGCTTTATAGTATATAGCTATTACTAATAAGGATTATAAAGAGATCTAGAGTAATATAGACTTAACTCCCTTCTTAGTTCTTGCTTTAATTAATAAGACTGCCTTTATAGATACTTAAGTTAATATAGGTTATAACTACTATACTACTATAAGTAAATACCTTATCTAAAAGCTTAGGTTAGAATGCCTCCCTCTTCTAACTAAAAGGTTAGTTTATATAGCTATTAGTGTAAAGTAAGGGGGAAAAGAGAGTTAGGAGAAATAATTATATATTTCGTATATTATTTATTTTTAGTTAGATTTAGATAGATAGGAAATGCTAATTATAGTATATATAATCCTAGGACTAATAAGATAACTAATCCTAGGTATATTATAGATAGAATAAAACAAAATTAGCCTAGATATAGCAAGATAGTAGGTATATATAGGATTAGCTAATAGGCTACTTATACAGGCTATGGCTAATAGAAAGGTTAACTAACCTATAGTATTTATTCTAGGTTTAATGTTTATAGGGATAGTATAATAGGTAAGGAGATAGAAGGAAAACATTTAGCTTTACGTCATAAGCCTATAGGAAATCACATCTATTTTATAGATTAATATAACCCTAAAGCCTATAGAGAAGAAGCTTCTAGCTTCCTTACTAGAGGTATTATAGGACTTTAGAGACTTATTTCTAGAAAGCAAGGCAAGTACCTTACCACTACACTAAGGGAAATCAGACCACTATATTTACCTAAAATATAATATAAATAGAAACAAGCCTAACTTACTATAGGCGCCTTTATATAATATACCTTAGGAGTATTTACTAGAAATCTAGAAATAGGTAATAAACTTAATAGATAGGGGTTAGATTTAAGCAAGCTTCTTATTAGTAATAGCCCTAGTATTACTAGTAAAGAAGCCTAGTAAGGGTTAGAGGTTTTACATAAACTATTACGTACTTAATAAGATTATAAAATAGGACTATTACTTACTACTACTAGTAAAAGAAACATTACACTCTTTAGCTAAAGTAAAGTAATTTATAAAGCTAGACATATAATTAGCATTTTACTATATATATATTACTAAGGGTAAGGAACACTAGACTGTGTTTTAGATAAGGTTTAGCTTATTTAAATAGCTAGTGTGCCCCTTTAGGTTAGCAAGCACACTAGTAACTTTCTAGAGGTATATTAATAGTGCATTAAGTAGTATCCTTAGTAATTATATTACTATATATCTTAATAATATACTTATATACTTAGGCGAATTATAGAAGGATTATATATAGAAAGTCCATGGCATACTATCTAGACTATAATAAGCTAGTCTAAACCTAGATATTAAAAAGTATATCTTTATAACTAAAGAGATTAAGTACCTTAGGTTTATTATCTAGGTAAGGAAGGCTATTTATTTAGATAAGGAGAAGATTATAGTAATTTAGGATTAGGAGGCACTAACTAGGGTCTAGGGTATTCGTAGCTTTCTTAGTTTTACTAACTTCTATTATAATTTTATACTAAATTTCTTAGATATAGTAAGCCCCCTTATTAACTTAATAAAGAAGGGAGCCTTATTCTACTAGTTAAAGGAGTATAATAAGGCTTTTAAGGCATTAAAGTTAGCTTTTATATTATACCTAATCCTAGCTTAGTAGGATCCTAAAAGGGACACTTTAGTAAAGGTAAATTGCTTAGGAATAGCTTTAGAGGGGTGTCTCTCTTAGTTTAGTAATAATAGTATTCTATATCTAGTAGCCTACTATTTAGCTTAATTATAGGCTACTTAGTAGAATTATATAATCTATAATAAGGAGCTACTAGTAATTATCTCCTATCTTAAGGTATAGTTAGTAAAGCTATAAAGCATAAGTAAACTATTTATAATACTAATAAACTATAAGAACCTTAAGTACTTTATAGCGCTAAGGGAGATATTAGAATATTAGGTATAGTAAGTAAAGACTTTAGCACTATTTAATTTCTATTTATATTATAAACTAGGCACTTAAGCAAAACAACTAAATATATTATTATAGCGCTATTCTAATAGGCTAAAAATAGAAAAGGTAAAGGCACTAATTATTTAGTTAGTAATAAGCCTTATAAAATTCTCCTTTAAGGGGGATAGCTATATATATACCTTAAGCCTATTATAGTAATAAATAAGGGTATTCTTAATAATAACCTAACTATAATAAGGACTTTACCTACTAGTAAGTCTATATTTATAAATAAGTACCTTTAGTCTCTATAGAATTAGTCTTTAGCTTAGGATAAAGCTTATAAGTTATAGGTTAATATAGTAGTAGTAAGGGCTAGGAAGTTCCTAGATACTACTAATACTAGAGAATAAATTATAAACTATTAGATTAGTATAAAAGGGATGCTATAATTTTAAGGATAAATATAGGTTCCTAAGTAGGAGCTACTAACTATAATATTAATATAGCGTGTCTATAACTCACCCTTATTAGGCTACTTAGGCTAGAATATAACCTTTAAGGCGCTTTAAAGGGACTTTTATTAGGATAGTATATTATAAGATATAGCCTAATTTATATAGAACTACTACTATTATAAAGGGTAAAAGAGCTAGTAACTATAATAAGGCTTATTAAAGCTAATTCTACTACCTAATAAGTACTAGTCGTAAATATCTATTAACTTTATAATAGACTTACTAGTAGAAACATAGGATTAGCTATAGTTTCTTATAGTTATTACTAATTATTTATTAAAGTATGTTTAGTTAGAGGTAATAATATTAATAGAAGCTAAGGCTTATATAAAATAATTTAAATATTACTAGTAGTAGTTTTATAGGTTCCTTATATAAATTATTATAGACTATAGGTTAGATTAGCTTAGTAATTTCTAGACTAAGCTTTATAGTAAAGTTAGCATATAATAGTTACTTTCCACTATACATTACCCTTAGATAAATAGTAGTATAGAAAGGGCTAACTAGGAAGTATAGGCTATATTACACGTAATACTATCTTTCTCCTAGTTTAAATAGCTAGATTACCTACTAGCTTACTAATTAGCGTTAAATAATAGGGATTTATTAGTAATAGGGATAAGCATAAATATAGCACTCTATAGGTTTAATATAGCTATAATTCAGGATCTATCCCCTATAAGGCAGTTTACTATATTAGCAAAGGGAAGGGCTTAAGCCTTTTTATAATATTTAAAGGATAGTATAGATTTAACGTAAGCTATAATAGCCTTTATCTAGTAATAATAGTAAGAGGATATAAACAGTAGTTATAGGCTAGTAGAATAATTCTAGGTTAGGGACTACGTATAGCTTAGTCTTTATAAAATTAAGATAAACTATCCCTATAAGAAGTTAGATTAGGTTATAGCTAAATATAAGGTGCTTAAGGTTCCTATGCCTTTAATAGTTAAATTAGATATCCTAAGGGGACTATATCCTATCTTTTATATTAACCTAGTCTAGCGTGTAGTAAATAACCTATTACTAAGCTAAAGACTAGCTAATAAACATTTACTACTAGAACTTATTATAATAAATACTAATAATAATCTTGTAGAGTATTAGGTAAAGGAAATCCTTATAGCTAAAAACACACTAGGTAGGGGTTTAAATTAGAATATCTTAGTTAAATAAAAAGGCTATGTATAGCTAACATAGGAACTATTAGAAAGCATAATACACACGGAGGCACTTAACTAATTTAAATTATAATAGGGAGATATATAGATAAATAATAGCCCTAAAAGAGTACGTTTTAATTTAGCTATAAAAAATTAAGGTATCTAGCTTACATCTAGTGCATGCGCACTCTAGCGCTAAGATTTTACTATAGTATAAAGTAATTAGGAAGGAGGGGGGGTGTTATTAGTGTTATTATATTATTAGTAAGTCTTAGTAATAGTGTAAGCTAGCTTTATAATAGTTTTAGCTATTTATTAAACTTAGGCATTACCTACCTCCTAGGCAGAGATAGACTAGGCTAAGTTATTATTTATAGTTCTTATACTATAGAAGAATTTAGTAGCTAGGTTATTATAACCTTAGTGGGTAGGTATTATCTAGGTAAGTATAAGTTACTACGCCTTAGAGGCACCTTAGGTATAGGCTATACCCATAGGGGAAGAAGCTAGGGGCTAGGCCTTAGCTAGATTAATTTAGGCTATAGTAAGTATACTATTAAAATATTTATAATAGCGGATAAATTTTTTTATAAGAGTAGTATATTAGCCCTTACTATTAGTAAACTATAGTATAGCTAAAGTCTTAATAGCTTTACCTATAGCTAAAAGGGTCTTAAGATATTTAAAGGTATAATAGAGTTTTAGGTTAGCGCTATATAGGTACTTCTCCTAGATATATATATAATAACTAGTATAATATAGGGCATAGGCCTAGTTTAGCCCTAGGGTATAGTTATATTTACCTTTATTCTAAAGATTATTTATATAAGAACTATATAGGAAATTATACTCCTTACTATTAGAAAGGGCCTTATTATTAAAGTCTCTTTTTAAAATATACTTACTAAGGTAAGTACCCTTAGGTAAGGTAAGAGGGGGTAAAGAAAAGGGAGGGGGTATACTAGAAGTAAGTTAGTTAGTAGGAGTAATAATACTACTTATAATAGGGAGCAGACTAGATATAGGAAAAGAGCTTTATAGTTATAGAAGGATTAATAAATAAAGATAAGAAGGGTATAAGAAGAAAAATTTATAATAATATAAAGGGGGAAAAGTATAAATTTAAAGAAAGGGGGATAGAATATTTATATCTTAGAATAAATTAGTTAAGCTTTAATTAGGGTATGGATTTTTTATATTTATAAATAATAGCTAGGAGCAAGTAAGGGTAGTATATTATGTAATAAGGGGTTAGATAGTCTCTAATAAGGGGGTTATTTAAAGTAAAGTTTAAATTTAGTAAATAATAAATAGGATATAAGATTAGGGTAAAGGTAAGAGGCTAGATAAGGCAAGGAGATAGCTAGTAGTAAGGGGCTATAAAATAGGTAGCTAGTGTTTTTAGGGGTAAAGCTAGAGTAAGGTAAGGTAATCCTATACTAAAAACTTTTAAACCTATATAGTAAAGATATAACCCCGCTAGGTAACCTACTAGCCTTACTAGGCTACTTATATATTTTTAAGGGGGGGCTATATAATAAGGGTTTATATTTAATATATACTTACTTTTTAGTAAGAGAAGAAAAGGGGGGGTAAGTAAGGGAGTATATTATAAACTTAAGCTATAAGCTTAGGTTAAGTCTAGCTCTAGAAAGTATATATACTTTATATAGCTAAGTTAGGGCTTTACATAGACTATGCATAAACCACGCATAAGGGACTATATATTTGGATGCTATGTAATTACTAGTGTAATTCCTTTCTTTTTCTATAAGAATAATATTCTTATTCTAAACGCTTATACGCAGTAGCCATAAGGCTAGTTTATAACACTTACTTACTAAGGATTTAAAGGGGGGGGGGTAAGGTATTTAATTATTTAGAAGCTAGGCTAGTAGTAATACTTACCTAGGTTAAAGTGTTACTTCCTTTAGTTTTTTCTTTAATAGCCTCTTTAATAGCCTATTTAAGGGCTTCTTTAGTAATATAAATATTATTATTATTATAGTTTATTACCTTTACTTTAGCTTAGGCATAGTCTACTATCTATCTAGTAATAGCCTTAGTAATACACTATACCTAGTTAACTTTATTACTTAGGATAAGGTTTGTAATTTTATTATAAAATTTTATATTATCTAGGTATTTAAATTAAATCTAGCTAGTTATTAGGTTATTCTTGCTACTCTAGACATTAAACTATCCTATTTCTATATTTAGGTAGTAGTAGCTTTATACTAGCTCTCTTTCTCCTAAGTTAATTACTATTAGTATTATATTTACACTTCTACTACTAGCTTTATTATAATATAATATTATAGGGGGGGGTAAACAAAGGCAAGGAATTTGAATATTAATATAGTTTGTATTTTAGAGGCGATTCCGGACCTTTAGAGTGGTGCGGAAGTTTTTTTTTGTATGCTATTCAAAGCTTATATATAAAGATATAAAAGACTAATTTAACTTTAAATATAAAGAGCTTTAATTTAAGCTTATAAAGTATTAAGATTTAGCTAAATAAATACTAAAGATTAAGGAATATATTTATAAGACTTTTTAAAGAATATTTAAGACTTCTTTAACTTTAATACTAAGGTAAAGGAAAAGAAGTTTATTTAATACTATACTTATAGTATACTCTTACTTTTTATAATTAATATAAGCTAAATACTAAGAAAATACTTATACTTATAAAAAATTACTTAAATAATTACTTATAAACTAAAGGTACTTATAATTAGTATAAGTAAGTAATAATAGTTAAGGTACTTTAAAGAAATTATCTTAATCTTAATACCTAGTAAACTAAGGAGATAATACTATATAAGTTTATTATATCTCTTTAATGTAAATTTAAGTTATTTTAAAAGAAGTAAAATAACTTACTTAATAAGAGAATAAATAATAATTTTCTTAAGGCTATTACTAAGTTTAAAAGGGACTATAAGGCTTTACTAAAGAAATTAAAGGATTTAAGAATTACTAATATACTTATAACTAATAAATTAAATAATTTAATAAAGCTAGAGAAGCCTAAGTACTTTAGATATATAAATTATACTATTAAGAATACTATAAAGTAGTAGGAATTCTATAATTTATTTAAGGCTTTTATAAGCTAAAGGTTACTTTAAAGAATTAGAAGATTAGAAAAAACTTTAAAAAGAATATTAAGAAGTATCTTAAAGCTAATTTATAAAAGAAATTAAAGGCTATAAATTAGAAGCTAAAGAAAAAGAATAGTAATATTATTATACCCTTATAAAACCTTATAAATAACTTTATTACTATAACTCTAGGTAAGAAGTTAGCTAATATATTATTATTTATATACTTTAAGTAATATAAATTATTAAAAAAGTATAAATTTATTAAATACTAGAAATATTTTAGATTTAAGGAAAAATATAGTTTTTATAACTCTAAAGTAAATATTTATATTTTTAATAACTTCTAATAGTTTAAGTAAGCTAAATTTAATAAGAATATTATAATAAAGGTTAAGGCTAGTAGTATAATCTATATAGCTTTAGGTTAAGGGCTAGTTAGTATATTTATTATAGATTCTATATTATAAAGTATAAAAACTATTATATTAAAGACTACTTTATTTATTTCTAAATTCTATATTAATCTAGTATTAGTAATAATTATAATAAAAGTAAGTATCTTTTAGAATTAGAAAAAGGGATTCCTTTATAAAAGGAGTTAGCCTATAGCTAAGGTTTATAATATTAATAAGCTTTATATACTATTAAGGCTATTAGAAAATCTAAGGGAAGCTAATACTATATTAAGCAAACCTCTAAGGCCTTTAATAAAGGGAGATATAAAGCTTTAGTATTAATAATATAGTTATCCTAGTAATAAAGCATTTATAAAGCTTATAAACATAACTTTAGGTATTAATTAATAAGACCTAAGCTTATAAAGTATAAGATCTATACTATAGGTAAAGCTAAGTGCTAGAGATTATAGGTTATACTTAAAGGGCTTCCTTAAGGACTAGGTGTAAGAGACCTAGAAGGTGTGCTAGGAATCCTAATAGACCAAAAGATCCGCTAATGCTAGCCGTTGCTAACATTACACCTTATAATTACTTAAGACCTGTACTGTTACTTATGCACCCTATGGGCTGCCCTGTAGGCCTCGCGCCCCATAATCCTACGTATAGTGCCTCATAACTATCCTTCCCCTCCCTAGGGCTTGTCCCGAGCTAGCGCTGCCGCCACTGTCTAGTCAGGGATTAGGCCCGGCTTCCGTGGCCTTCGGATAATTAGTAATTGCGAACCCCCAAGGCCTAGTGTGAAGACCCACACCTGCCCTGTGAGCCTAACGTAAGCTGCCTAGCCTAGCCAATCCCCACGGGATTCGAACCTAGGACTAGCCTAGCTAGAAGACCTATAATAGCTAGCATAATTATAAGAGACCTAGAAGGTATGCTAGGAATTCTAATAGACTAAAAGATCCGCTAATGCTAGCCGTTACTAATATTACACCTTATAATTACTTAAGACTTGTACTGTTGCTTGCGCACCCTATGGGCTGCCCTATAGGCCTCGCGCCCCACAATCCTACGTACAGCGCCTCACACTAGGTTATAGGCTTTTAGTTAATCTAAAGTACTATAACTTACCTTATGAAATCACGTCAATTTATGCTGTGAGTAAAACTCGAATGGATTTAAGTTTAACTGTGGTCGCGAATTATAACTATATCTTACGCAATCGTAGCCACAAAGTTTGTTATAAACTTTGTATTAACCTTTTAGCCCCTAAATTTATAGCTTAAAGCTTGTTCCTTTATTTATGTTTTACCTAACACTATAGTAATTATTAAATTTGGTTATTAATTGTCACACTAGCTAGGTATTGCTAGTAATTTTTTTGTTCCTTGAAATTAGATGCATTGGCCACAGCCAATGATCCCAAAAAAAATTAAAAATCAATAACTTACCTTATTAGAATAGTAATAGATATTAGTGTGTTTTTATATACCTTATAACCTTAATATAATTCTTTTACTTATTTAAGTTAAAGAATAGGATTTATAATAGCTTCTAAATAATAGTAGTGTTTCTAAGCACTTAATTTAGTATTTAACTACGCTTTTTACATAGTAATATTAAAAAGCCCTCTTTATAAATAATATAAGGGATAAGATAGCCTTAGTAAGTTTTATAGTCTATAATTTAGCTCCCTTAATACCTAGTTAAAATAATAAGATAAAGAGATTTAGGGGGGTGGTTAAGTAAAAGGCTTATATATTAAGTCTAGAGGCTAGATTCCTATTAGAACTTAATAATAAGGTCTTTAATATAGCGGTTTATTTACTAAATTAAATGCCTTTTAAGCATTATAGAAATTAGATTATACTATACAAACTTTAGTGAAATTAGGCTAGGAAAACTATCCTTACTTACTTATAGATATTAGAGGTTTAAAAACCCTTAATTTCATATTTATAAGCTTATAGATATAAAGCGTTTCTAATAATAATAAAAGCTCTAAAGTATATTAAATTAAATAATATAATCCCTTAGTTAGAGTAGAAAGCTTATATTAAATACCTTATAGGTTATAAAGATAAATCCTAGTATATTATTTAGGTTTTAACTCTTTATAATTATAAAGTTATTACATTAGCATGTATTTAGTTTAATAAGGCCTTATTTTTTAAACTAGAAGAAAAGATTAAATTAGCCTAGAAAGAGAAAATATTAATAATTATACTACTTAAAAAGCTTAAGGCTAAAGACCTTAATAAAGAAATTAGTTAAGACCTTATAGAAATAGACCTAGAAGAGAAGAATTATAACTTTTTACTATTAGCTATAAATAAGGAAAATAACTAAATTAAAGTAAAAACACTACCTTATATATTAGGGTAAGAAAGTAGCTATATTAATGCTTTTTTAACCTCTTCTAACTTTTCTTATAAGGGACTAGTTATCCTAGAGAATATAAAGCTTTAGATATAAGGTAATAATATACTATTTTAAGAGATTAATAAATTTATAAATAATATAATAGCTAAATATATAAAGACTACTATAAAGACTAGTGAAATTACTACTAAAGGTAGTAAGACTATAGAGAATTATAGTCCCTATAATAATAGCATTAACCTAGAATATTATAACTAGAAAATACTAATAAAAGAAGTTAAGGAAGGCTAGGTAAGCTTAGTTTTCTTTTACTTTTTCTTTAGTATTTTAAGGAACTTAATATAATTTATAGATTAAAGATATACCTATAGAACTTACTTATTATTATTAGGTAATAGTATTACTATATTATAATTACTAGAAGGAAGTAATTATAAAGAAGCTTTTAAAGCTTTTATTCTTAAACTACTAGGAGAATATACTTAAGGAACTAATTAATCCTAATAAGTATAAGGAAATTAGTAATTAAAGGATAACCTTAATAATTACACTACTACCCTTGCTTCTTAATCTTTATAAATATTACTTATAGTTTATTATACTAATAATCTTAATACTTAATAATATAATATTTAGAATACTTTCTTATATATAAAACTTAAAGAACCTATCTTTTATAAGCCCTTAGAGGGTATAAATACAAGAGGTTATCTTTAGAAAATAATTAAAGTATTATATAGGCTATAGGAAGCTCCTTAATAATAGTTTCTTTATTTAATAAGATTTCTTTTAGAACTTAGCTTTATCTAAGGGAAAGAAGACTTATATATCTTTATAAAGGACGATTTTATCCTGTTTTTCTATGTAAATAATATTATAATGCTATACCCTAATGGATTTAAAGTAAAATTTAAAGATTTATATAAATAACTAATAAATAGCCTAGATATTAAAAACTAAGGTAAATTAAAGTGGTTCCTAGGCATTAAAATCATTAGAAATCATAATACTAAAGAGATATAGTTATTATAGGAATTATATATTTAAAAAATCGCTTAGAAGTTTATTCCTAATATTATTAATAACAAGTTAAAGAGCTCTATTATAGCTTCTTTTCTAATAGCTATAATTTACCTAAATAATAATAAAGCTTTAGATAAAGAAATTAGCTACTATAAAGTAATTATAGGCTCTTTAGTGTATCTTTATATTATTAGAAAACTAGATATAGTATTTATAGTATTAAAGCTAGCCTCTTTTATAATAAATCTATTAGTAAAGCATATTAAATTAGCATAGGGTGCTGTATTATATACTTAGAATATAAAGAAGCTTTACTTATAATATTTAGGCATAGATAGCTTTAATACGCTGTTTTCTAGTATAGATACCTTACTTAGTAATAATCCTAAGACTTAGAAGTTAATATAAGGCTATGTTTTTATTATATATAGTGCTATAATTAATTAGAAGTCTAGAAGGTAATATTATATAATAACTTTAAGTATAGAAGTAAAGCTCTTTACCTTAAATTATAGTATAAAAAAGCGTATATCTCTTAGTAAGCTACTTTATAATATTAAGATATATATATACTACTACTCTTAATTATTTAGTGTAATAATAAGTAAATAATCTAAATTACTAAATATACTAAAGAAAGGCTTTAAACTAGCCTTAAGCACCTTAATATAAATTAAATATAAATTTAAGAATAATATATAATAGGTAATATTAAGGTTAATTAGATAAAGACCTCTAAGATACCTATAGATAGCTTTACAAAGCCTTTATTAGGTTAAATACATAGGGAATTTTACTATAGAATTAGGTTATAAGAAATT
The DNA here is from genome assembly GCA_030389615.1 of Epichloe typhina subsp. poae. NCBI lineage: Eukaryota > Fungi > Ascomycota > Sordariomycetes > Hypocreales > Clavicipitaceae > Epichloe > Epichloe typhina. The sequence goes on along the minus strand of CP098317.1, from coordinate 1,587,598 downwards.
CCTAATTAATTATAATACTAGGGATTACTTATAATTTTTTCTTATGCCTTTAATTTCTAGCTTTAATAGATATCTTAGCTAGGGGGGGTATGTTAGGAAAAGCTCCCTAAAGCATTAGATATGTAAATGCTAGTTACATAATAACTAGAATAAGATATTAGTAAAGACAAATATATTAGAAGTACCTTTATAGACTAGTTATTTCCGTAGCGCACTATGTACCTTTTAGGTACAAAAGTCAGCTGCTGTTTGCACCTCTGATTAATCAAATTGAACACTTTTTATCATCTATTCACACCCCTACCTAACACTCCTTTTTTGAATGCGCATACCCCCTTAGTCCTAATACGGAAGAAGTACCTTCTCACCTAATCCCCCGCTAAATACACTAGCTCTTTTCAGTGGCAAGGGCAGGCAGCTCACTCTTCTGTAAAATTCCTGTCCTTCCTTCTCATATTAACGCAACGCAACGCAACGCAACGCAACGCAACGCAACGCAACGCAACGCAACGCAACGCAACGCAACGCAACGCAACGCAACGCAACGCAACGCAACGCAACGCAACGCAACGCAACGCAACGCAACGCAACGCAACGCAACGCAACCACCGCCAGGGCAGTCATAATAGCTTTAATAATATTAACACCTTTAAATATCGCACATATAGGCATCTTAGTTTACAGTGAAAATTAACAGACACGACCCACACTAAAATTAGGTGGGTGGACTATTAATCCGGATTAAGACTAACGCGGTATGCGCATTCAGAGGTCTAGCTAGCATGCCTCTAAAGCAATTGTATAGTACAATACTAGCAGCTACTAGTATTAATAGATATTACAGTCTGTTTGTTGGTTACACCAAGGTGCCTGCGCAGGTAGGATAATTCCGTAATATTAAAGTTAATAATAAATAGATAGCTAGCTAGGAAAGAGAGAGAAGAGAGGGAAGGTCTAGATAATAGAAAAGTAAGTAAAACTTATAAGTAAGGCAGAAGAGAGGGTAGCAAATTAATGCAGCTAATTATATTACATATATTACGCTAGACTTACTATTAGTCTAGTCTTTAGCTATAATTAAGCTAATAAAGATTTAAAGAATTTAACACTAGTAGTCTCTCTTTTTATTCGTAGCTAAAGGAGCCTAAAAACATAATAAAAATTAAATTAAAGGAAAGTGTATATAAGTAAATCCCTTAATAGGAATTTACTACTCTAATTAGCTATTATAGCATTAGTTAATTAAATTAATCTATTAGTCCTTATTTAAGCTTCTATCCCCTAATATTATAAGTCTCTTTACCTATCCTTTAATATAAATTATTAATTCATTTAAATTAATTAGAGAAGAAAGAGATAAATTTATTAATGCCTTTATTATTACATCCGCTAGATTATTATTTCTATTAATTTACCTTACCTTATAAATCTTATGCCTTTTATATAATTAACAAAGGGCTATAATATTAATTATTAGTCTTTTCTCTTTTATTATTCCTAGCTTTATAAGGTATTTATATAATAAAAAGAAGTTAGTATAGAGAATTATAGGAATTTAAGGTATCTTTAATTAGTCTATAATCTAATAGAGAGTTATAGAAATTACGTAGGTAATATCTATGCCTTAAACCATACTATATAATTTAGAGGTAAGTATGCTACATGTAACTCGCTTGCTCTTTATTAAGCTATACGTAATAATATTACCTTTTATAATAAAGGTATTATTATCTTATATTATCTTATTACTAATTATAATAATATATCTAATCTATAAGCTTAAATCCTTATTATTAGCAAGTAATCTATTTATAAATATAAATAGCTTTGCTTCCTTAAGGGTTAAAGGTATGTATTATAGTCCTTACTACTAATTCTTAATTTACTATTTAAGGCATTTATTAAGGCATGTAATATTATTAGCAGAGGGTTCTTAGTGTTAAGCTATAATTAATAAATTATAGGAAGCTTCTAGTTAGCACATAGTTATAATATAGCTTCCTTAGGCTTATTATTCTACATAATCTTACTTTACTATTAGAGATTAAGGATTAACTTCCATAATCTTTTAACTTTAGCCCTTTTAGGTTAAAATTAATAAGTTATTAGTGTTCTAGGTTAAGATATAGCTATTAAAAATAAGGGGATTCCTAGTAATTAATTATTGCTTTTCCTTAGTAGTAAACTTAGCCCTCTAGAGCTCTTTCTCTTCTTTTTAGAAGAAGTTATTATTACTTAGGCCTAATATATTATTAGTTTGTATTCCTATAATGCTAAAGAGGTTCTTATTATTTAGCGCTATAATTAATAAGTAAGGATTATAGGTTAAAGTTATTATATTAAGATTATCTCTATAATAATAGAAGTACATTACTTACTAGTAAGTTCTAGCCTCTATAATCCTATAAAGAGGTTTAATTCATTTAATTATAGTCTCTTCTAGAAAGAGATACATAATTTGCTTTAGCAATTTTATAATAATTAGTCTTATTAGTATTATATGTAATTAAGTGTATGCTTATGTAATATCGCGAATCTAAAGGTAAATACCTCTTCTTCTTAATAATAAAGTAATAGCTATAATAAGTCATTAGCTTACTTATTATATTATTAGTAATTACATTAAGATAAATTCCTTTCCCTTATTATTATAGCCTTGCATAACAAGGCAAGATTTCTTATATAGTAAGGCTATTCCCTTGCCTTTAATCTCTCTAACTATATAAGAATTAAAGATTCTATAGCCTTTGTGTTTTGCTAGGTTATATTTAACGAATTTAAAGATATTACAAGCTTATAAGGCATTAATCTTAGCTTAATTAGACTACTTAAAGGGTTTTCCTAGGGTTATAATCTTCCCTTCTTAGTAAAGTTAAAGAGTAAGGTTCTAATTAGCTTCTTCTTTTACTATAAGGAATACTATACTTAGTATCCCTCTAGCTACAGAGCTTTGCACTCATGTAGTGTAGTATTTCTTGTAGTATTTTTATTTAATTTTGTAGCTAGCTTATAATTAAAGGTATTATCCTAAAAATCACGTGATCTTATAAAGGAAAATTCTAAAAAAATATCATATATAAAAGTGGGTCTAAAAGTGGGCACTCGCTCCACAAATCACAAATACTACATTTGTAGTATATTTTTAGTGCTAAAATGTAGTAAAATGTAGTTTTTCTAATTTACGGCCTAAGTACCCACTTTTAGACCCACCTTTATATATAACTACACTGTAGTTTTTAAGTTATCTATTTAAAAATCCAAGTTTTATATCTCTATATATTTTCTAAGATTAGATATGAATTATTTGTTAGAAAAAAAAAACTACAAGATGTAGTGTAGTGCAAAGCTCTGTCTAGCTATAACCTCTTAAATAAAGGCCTTATCTTAATCTTTATTAATAAGTATATAAAGTTTGATTAGGCTAATATCCTTTTAGAATTATAAGTTTTATCTCTCCTTACTTTTATTCCTTTAGGGCTCCTTACTTTTATTCCTTTAGAGTAAGGTAATAAGTTTTTAACTTACTAGCTTTCTCTTAGGGTTACCTAAGTATTATAGGCCTTTTCTATTAGCTTCTCTATACTTATAAATTAAACTATAAGGGCTTTTCTTAGCTTTCCTTACTTTCTCTTTAGTAGCGCTTATAGTTTTTCTTTTTCTTCTATTACTAATTCTTTTTTAGTAGTAGTAATTAGTAGTATTATAATAGCCTCCTCTATATCTTAAGACTTTATCTCTTACTACTCTAGCCTCTTTATAATATATAGGTCTTTATAATAGGGCTTTACTACTATAAAGTGGAATTTTGCTAGGCTATAAGGCATATTAACTATATAAGTCTTCCTATTAGTAGTAATTAGCTTATAAGGGCTATACTAGCTACCCTTCTCTCTTTATACATATATATTAGCCTATAAAGGTAGCTAATATATAGGTGCTATATTAGGACTATTCTAGGCTCTAAGGGTATTATAAACTTGCTATAAAGCTATGTAATAGTAGACCTTATTAGTAGCCTTCTAAATTACTTTAGTATATTAAATAACAGAGATACTAGGTAGTAACTTATCTATTATTTATAGGTAAGCTCTAAAGACTAGTAAGGTTAGTATAATTCCTTTAGGGCCTATAGAATTATTAATAGCCTTAATAGCTATTTAAAGGCACTATTCTAGCGTTAGTTTTATGCTAATTAAGTTAGTAATAATATTATAAGCCTAGCGTAAGGGTCTATAATATCTTTTAACCTTTCTAATACTATTATAAGCTTTAATTAGTATTTTATTAGTCTTAATTAATATTAATTAAGCATAATGCTTAAATTTAGCGGAAGTAAAGTTATTACTAGCATTATAGACTATCTATTCTAAAGGTCCTAGATAGGTATTAATCTAGCACTCTTAGATAGCGTTCTAGATATCTTAAGCCTTTTACTTTTTTAGATTAAGGAATTAGGCTACTTAGAATAAAGTTGCTAAATTAATAATATAAAGCACTAGTTAACTGTTAATTTACATAATATTAATAATAATCTTGTAGTTAAATTTATAGTTATCTTTAATTATAAATTTAAATTAACTAGGGGCCTTACTATATATCTAGTAATAGTAGTAGACTTTAGTTAATTTCTTAATTTCCTAGCGTTTAACTTCGTAACTAGCTTATTAAAGGACCTTTATAAGTTATTAAATAAAAGGGTAACTAAGCTAATAATATAATTAATAAATATCTCTCTCTAAGAGATAGAAGGTAACCGTTTCTTTTGCCTTTAGTAACTACTAAGGATAACCCTATTATTATACTATAGGTATAGTCTTATTGCCTTAAATAAGTATATTTATAAGGTTATTAATCTTAACTTATATCTTATCTATATTAGTAATTAAGAAAAGGAAAGGAGTAGCTATATTAAGGACATAGAATTTAAGCTCTCTAAGTTCCGTAGGTATATAGATAATACCTTTTATAACTACTAATCTAGCACTAAATATAATAATTTAAGGTTTATAGGGGATTACCTTTAATAAAGGTTTTAATCTTAGTAAAGCTTTTACTTATGCCTCTCCTACACTTAATTTTCCTATAGCGCTAGTATTAGGTATAATACCTCTAAAGACTTCTTTAGAATAGTGTTCTTTAGAGATATAGTAAAATAAGCCTTTATTACACTCTTATAGCTTATAGAGCTCTTACTTAAGGAATATATATTAAAAGGCTTAATTATTTAGGGTTATAAGGATATTAATATTAGTAGTGTTATAGTTAGTCTATTATCTAGAGCAGAAGAATTATGTAATACTTAGATATACTATTAATAGTAGCTTCTTTACCTTATTATTATTATTATCCTAGGCCTTTATATAAGCTATAAGATATAGTTCCTAATTCTAACTAGAGTTATTATTAGGTTTATTATTATCTTACCCTTTATAAGAGGTAAGAAATACCTAAAATCTCTTCTCTATAGGGGCTATATAATATATTTTACTAGCTTACTAGTAGTTCTTTTCTTTCTAATATTCTTTAGTAAAGTAGTTAGAGAACTAGTAGCTACTCTTACTATATATAAAGTAATACTTAAAGCTAGGCCTAGGGCTTTTTCTATAATAGCTTTCTCTACTATAAAATTATTATCTATACTAATAATTAGTAAATATAGCCTCTAGAGGGTCTCCTTCTTAGTACTAAAGATATTAAGAGATTTTCTTATTTAATTCTATAATAGTAATTACCTTATAAAAATCTTTAGTAAGACTTTTAAAGCCTAGGGAGTGTATATATTTAATTATTTAATATTTAGGTATACTAGCTATAGTATTTAATACTTACTTATAAAGCTTAGTATTTACTATATTAGAAAGGTATAGCTCTCTATGGATTTTCTTAAGGTTTAATAATATAATTTTAAGGCACTTAAGCTTACTTTTATTAGGGTTTTTATTAATTATATTCTTTAATATTATACTACTTTACTTATAGTAATAGAATTATTAGTTACTTTCTATTTTAAAGTGTTAATAAATATAAGCTATTATTTCTTTATAAGAGTAGTTATTCCTAAAGAGATAATTAAGGTAATACTATTTAGCATTACCTATTAATATAATAGGAAAAGCCTTCTAATAATATGTTTAAGGGAGGTTAATCCTATTATACTTATTCTTAAAGAGCATAATCTTTAGTATTAGGAAGTTATATAGTTTCCTACTATAGTAGTTACTATCCTTATATATCTTTATAAGCTTTAAGATTTTCTTTATAATCTAATCTTTAGAGGGGAATTACTATAAAGGCATAATTTATTATAAATAATAGTCTATAGGTTATTATAAATAATAATTATTAGGATAAAGCAATTAATTTAATTAGGATTATTATAAAGGCTCTTAGGGAGGTTTAGGGAATTATTAGGGTTAAAGAAGGTGGATTTCTAGGGTAAGTAATTAGGTTTAGGGCTAAGGCTCTAGGGGTTTAGAAGATTATAATTTTTCTTATTGATTTTTAATTTTTTTTGGGGTCATTGACTGTGGCCAATGCATCTAATTATATAATTTTTCTTATAACTAAAGAGGTATTAAGGTTTAGTAAAGTACCTCTTTAAGAGATACTAGGATTAAATATCCTAGGCCTTGTTTAATAAGAATGCTATAATCTTATAAGGAATTACATAGCTCTCTAATAATATCCTTATTTACTCTCTTAAAGGTATCTTTAGACTAGCTTTTAAAGTCTTCTTAGAATAACTCCTAGAGGTTATTATCTCTCTAACCTTAATACTTACTAAGGTTAATAAACCTTATAATCTAGTTATTAAGTTTAGATTACATAGTAGTCTCTAGGTCTAGTTTAATAGGCTCTTTCTAGTCTTTTATAAGGTTATTTATAAGCTATTATAGATATAATAGTAATTTATTCTCTTATAGTCTTTTAAGGGTAATTATTAAAGCCTTGCTATTACTAGTAGTAGCCCTTTCTCTTATAAAAGGTCTAGATTTAGATTTTACTATCTTATAATATCTAGGCTATAAAAGAGGGTTTAAGTTATTATTCTTTTGCTACTAATTAAGCTTATGTATTTACTTATTACTAGGGTTTTCTTTTGCACTTTAGAAGCGTTATTACCCTAATAAAGCTAGAAAATTACGAAAACACAGAAAATCATAAAGATAGGAAAAATAGTAGAAAAAGTAGCAAAAGTAATAATAAGAATAAATTAAATTAAATTAAGGTTAAATAAAGTAATAGAAGTATTAAAAGTAACTAGAAAGTATTAGTAAAAAAATAATAAGGAAGTAATAGGAATTACTACTTCCTATTTTATATAAAAAGAGGGAAGGAAATAATCTCTCTTACTAATAAGCATAGGGCAAATAACACTAAGAGTAAAGGGGGTAAGAAATAAGTAGTAAATACTTATAGAGGGGGATTAAAGGTTTGTTAGAAAAAGGTAGTATATTAAGAAAAGTTATAGGTGATTTAGCTAGCTTAGCTAAGGTTATTTAATGTTAGGTTTGAAATAAATGCCTTATAGTAATAAATTTAGTTAGTTAGTTATATTATATATTATTTACGCTAGTTAGCTCTATAGATAGCTATTACTAGTACTCCTAATACTAAGTCAAAAGGGAAAACCCTATACTAGGAAGAAAAACCCCCTTACGTCTATATATAGGTTAGTGCTAGCCCTATTATAAGTCTGCGCTACTTAGTGTGTTTCCTATTATAAGTGTTTATTACTAGCTTACACTAGCCTTATCCTATTAAAAAGAAAAAAAAGGAAAAATATATAAAATATATAAAATAAGTATTTATAAGCTTCTTTTAGTCTTATTCTAGTGTAATAATAAGCTTACTTTAGGTCCTTTTACTTTAGGCTAGGGTAAAGTAAATCTAGGTTTATAGTGTTAATTTACTTCTTATTTACTTTTATACTAACTTTTCTATAGCCTTACTTTTTAGCTATCTCTAGCTTATTATTACCTTATATATTTAATAAAGTTAAAGTACTTAGTTTTATTTAATTAGTATAAGGAGGGTAGTTATAGTCCTAGACTAGTATAGTCCTAGGTTAAGATTACTTATATATTAATAGCCTTATTAATTATATTATACTTTATTTTTAAGTAAGTTATTTAAATTATCCCCCTCCCCCCTTTATAAGTATAAAAGAAAGCTCCCCCTTAGGGTCCTAGTCTTTTTCTTCTCTTTATATTAAACTTCCTATAGGTTTTTCTTTTCTTTCTAGCTACTTAAGGCTTTTCTAGGCTAGGGTTAGGTTATTTACTAATATTTACTATAGATTTAAGTTAAATCTAGTATAATAGCACTAGAAGTTATAAGTACTCTAGTATTACTACTTATTTAGCTCTAATTTACCTAGGAATTTACTAAGTATAAGGACTTCCTAGGGAAGTCTATAACTAAGAAGTAATATGCTTAAGTCTTAAAGAAAGGCCTATTTATAAGTTATATTTGCCTCTATTCTAGGCCTAGTCCGCCGCTAATTTACTTACTAGCTTAGTAAACTAAGAGAGATTTAGTGTGTTTCTTATAAGTCTTATTTAATTTAGGACTATAGGTATTAGTGTTATATTATTATTAGTAAGTTAGTCCTATTCTAGCTTAGTAGTAAGGCTAACTTACTAGATAGGGGTGGCTACTAATATGTGTTTTAACTACTAGGTTTAGAATTATTAATATTATTAGGTAATAATTATCTTTATTTTAGCTTAGATTTATATTTAATTTGCCTGTTTTCTTAGCTAAATTTATCTAGCTAGCAGAATAAGCACTAGTAGTTAGTTAAGACCTAGGCTTCTATAGCTAATAGGGGTAATGTAAGTTTACTCTAGCTTTATAATAGTTTTAGTCTAGCTTTAATCCCCCTCTTAATAGGTCCTAGAAGGTTTCTAAGACTAGGTTAAAAGGCTTTATACTAATAATTAGGTAAAAAAAAAATAAAGCGCCTTAGTAGTAAGTCTAGACTAGGCTAGTTCCTTAGAGAAATAATATACTAAGCTTATCTATTAGCTTACATACCTTAATATATATATAGTAAAGATAAACTATCTCCTACTTACTACTATTCTTATAAAGTCTTATAATAAGGTAATAAAGAATACTATTTTTATCCTAGAGAAAGAATAATATAGTAGCTTAATTTTAGTTTAGAGTAAGGGTAGTAGTAAGCTAGTAAGATATATAATACCTAGAGTTTATAGTTAAAATTAATTTAATAATAGTTCTAAATATAAATATTCTTTATTATAATTATAAATTATAAAATTAGTCCTTTCTCTAGCTTACCTTTATGCTTACACTATTTATTTTATTCCTTACACTAGATTTATAATTAGGAGGTTTTCTATTTATTAGTAAGGTTAACCTAGGTCTAGTAGTATTCTAAGTTATCTTATAGCTAGCTCCTATACTAATAAGTAGTATTAAAGTTATCTTATACCTAGGAACTATTTAGCTAAATATTTTACTTTTTAAGGTTTATTTAAGGCTAGCCTTACTTCCTATATATTAGTAGGCTAACGCTACTAAGGTTACCTATAGTTATATTTACTATAATTAACTAGTATATAGTATTAGTCTTCTATAGCTTAGCTATAGCTATATAGGGGCAAAACTACCCTAGGAACCTTTCTTTAGAATAGGAATTTATTTAGGCTTATCTTTCCTATACGTAATTAGATAATTATTAAAGAGATATATTTGTTTATATTAGTGTGGAATTCCTAGATTTCCTTTAGGTTATAGGAGGGTAAGTAGTCTTTAGTTAGTTCTCTAACATATTTACTTTAGGCTAGCCTCTCTTTATTATACTAGTCCTCCTAATATCTCTTCTATTCTTTATATAGGTTTACTGTTAGTATCACAGGGTATTGAATTCAATGTAATAAGATCGTGAGTGTGAGGCCCCACTCACAACACGGATGCACCCCGCTAGTGCACCACGCTGTAGGGCTAGGTTCACATAACACTAGCAAGCCACTAGCTATAAGCTAGTGACTCATACGCATAATACACTTAGACCTAGTAAGCTTTAGTTAATATATAAGTACCCCTATACCTCTTACCTAGCTATCCCTTTATTCTTATAATTCTAAAGCTTCTCCCACTAGCTACCTAAAAGTAATATAGGGGGGAGAACTACCTAATTTACTAGAATAATACTATATATTACTTAGGACCCACTAAATAATAGTAATACTATAGCTAATAATATACTACGTCCTATAAGAACCTTATCTAAGACTAAATCCTTTATAATAAGGGCAAAAAAGGCAGTAGTTAGGGAGTAAATTACTTAGCTTAAGTAACTTAAGGAACTATAGAAGTAGGAATAGGAACTTACTAACTTACTATAACTTTATAGAGAAGGAATGCTAATAAAAAGGGGCTAAAAGGCTAGCATATTCTTAAGTCTTAGTAGCTAAGAAGTTAAGGTCTAAAACATTATAAAACTCTAACACCTTATAAACCTATAGAAGCATAAAATTTAGCTTAATAACCTTAACTATACCTTTAAGGGGGTAAAAAAGAAGTATTATTAGAATAACTAAAAGATTCTCTTTGCACTTAACTATATGCACATAAACTACTAGGCAAGATAGGACTAATATATTAAAGAATAACTAGCTAATAGCTAGGATTACCCTAAGAATAACTAGGATAAGTTCTAGGACTAGACCCTTATACTACTTAAGGACTCTATAAGCCATAACATATAGATAGCTACTTAGCTAGAGAATATAAAGCAAAAGGAGGGCTAGAGCCTTATTAAATTTAGTATTTACTTAGATTTACTAGAGAAACACCTTAAATAAGCTCTAGAAAAGACACGCGCTCTTATATTCTTTACGAAATTAGTCCCTAACTTATAAGACTATATTAACTTATATATAGATATTACTAGGCTAATATAAGAAGAGGTTATATAACTTACCTAATAATTTTAGGAGGTAATATTAAAGAATAAGCAAAAGCTAAATAATTTAAAAAAGAAAGGCCTATATAAAGCCCCCTAACACTAAAGACATAACTCTTCACAAGGCTATTAGCTAAATAAGGACTAAAAAGATAAGAATAAGGATAAAGAAAAGACCCTAGCTACCTACCTAAATAATAATAGGCTATAAGAAAGAAAATAGTACTTTAATTATAGTAGCATAGAGTATCTCTTTTATAATTATAATAAGCTAAGGAAAGACTAGTAAGAAGGTTAGGGAAACTCCTAGAGATAGAAGTAAATACCCTTACCTTTACCTTAGACACTAAGGTACTAGTAGGACGCTAATTCTATATATTAGTTACTATTTATAGGTAAAAAGACATTAAAACAGCAGCGGATCTTAATAGTTACACTAAGATTAATATTATTAGCGCCTAGTTTATATAGACCTATAAGCTTAATTAGGCTAAGGCTATAGCACCTATCCTAAAGGTAGTAAGGTCTCTTATAGTTCCCTAATATAGTATCTATAAAGTACCTATTATAATCTAAGACTTAAGGGGTAAAAAGAAGGACCTTAAACTACTATATATAGCTATTAATAAGGACCTAAGAGTAAAGGGAAGCCTTATATTAATTAGGATACACACACTTATAGAAGAACGCGTATACCTTTACTTATACTTATAAAAATAGTAGTTTAAGAAAAGAAAGGTAGCCTTTTTGCTACTAACTCCCCGTAAGTTTATAAAGATAATATATAATAAGATAATTATATATACTATTATAGGCATAATAGAAGATAAATTTATCCCTCTTAAAGATAAAGAGAAAGCAAAAGCATATAAAACTATTAAAGATATCCTAGAGAAGCTACATAAGTTTAAAGATATATTTACATTAGATAAGGTAAGGAGCCTTTTATTAAAGAAGTTAACAAACTACGTAATTAATCTTATACTAGGAGCTACACCTCTATACAAACTAATCTACTCTCTCTCCTAAAGTAAACTTAAAGAGCTCTAGGAATACATTAATAATAACCTAAAGAAAGGCTAGATAAAACCCTTAAAGAGCCTAGCAGGCGCGCCTATCCTATTTATACTAAAGAAGGATAGAATGCTCTAACTATACGTAAACTATTAAGGACTTAATAAGGTAACACAAAAGAATTACTATACTCTCCCCCTAATTTTAAAGATCCTTAATTAATACTAAGGGGCCTATTTTTTCTTAAAGATTAATATTAAGAATATATACTACTAAATCCGTATTAAAGAGAGTAATAAGTAGAAGATAGCCTTTTATATATATTATAAGCACTATAAGTACCTTATAATACCTTTTAGGTTAACTAATACCCTAGCTACTTTCTAAAGCTATATCTATAAGGCGCTTTATAAGCTAGTTAATACTATTTATGTAGTGTATTTAGATAATATCTTAATTTTCTCTAAGATAAAGGAGAAGCACACTAAACATATTAAGTAAGTCCTAGAATATATAAGGTTAGTAAAGTTATATATAAAACCCTTTAAGTGCTTTTTTATAAGGAATTAGTAAAATTCCTAGGGTTTATTCTCTTTATTAATAGGATATTAATAAATACTTACTAGGTTAATATAATTAGAGAATAGAAGGAACTAATAAGTTTTAAGGATATATAGTTATTTCTTAGATTTTATAACTTTTACTAATAGTTTATTTATAAATACTCTAGGATTATAGCACCCCTTTACGCGCTAATAAAGGGTAGTTAAAATAGCATCTAGACTAGGAGGTTTATATTTAAAGAAAAGAAGCAGCTAGTATTTAACTAGCTAAAAGACGCCTTTTAGCAAGCGCCTTTACTCTAATATTATAACCTAAGTTAAGCGGTATATATTAAGATAAATGCCTTAATTTTTATAATAGTAGGAATCTTATCTTAGTAAGATAATAAGGGCTATTAGCATCTAGTAGCCTTTTAGTTAAGGAAGTTCATAAATACTAAACATAACTATAGTATAGCTAATTAAGAGTTACTTACTATAGTAAAGTTATTTAAACACTAGTAACACTATATTAAAGGCATAAAAATACCTATAGAAGTCCTATTAGACTACTATAACTTATAGACCTTTATAAGGTAGTAGAAGCTAAATAGAAGGTAGGCATAATAGTATATATTCCTCTACCCTTTCTATTTTATAATTAAGTATAGACTAGGGAAAAGTAACCTTATAAACGCACTATTAAGAAGGTTTAATTATAAGGGCAAACCTATATTAAATAAGGCGCTCTTACTAAAGCTTTAAAGGAAAATAGTAGCTACCTATATAGTAAAAGAAAAAGTACTAATATATTAAAGAAGTTATAGCGTAATGCTAGTCTTAGAGCTTACTAAGTTAATAGTAGCCTAGGTAGAAGGCTAGTTAGCTACTATAGATTTAGTAATAGGTTAGCTAAATAAGGGTAATTTTAAGGAGAAGGTAGCATATGTCTAAGACATTAGTATAGTATAAGTAATTTAGGGGCTATTATATTACTAAATCCCTACTAATCTATAGTAAATAAACTATTAGTATAACTACTATAGAAGGCATAAGACTAAGATCTAGATTTGTAAAAACGCAAAGGTAAGGTTAACTCCTAAGTAAAAGGGAGGGGAAAAGCTAGTTTATAGTTATATAATATAAGGGGTCTCCTAATATATAAAGACTAGGTAGTTATTCTATAGAAGCCTATCTTATAATAGGAGCTTTTATAGCTATACTATAATAATCTGCTAGTAGGTTACTTTAGGACTAAACGCACTCTTAAGCTACTAAAACATTATTATTAGTAGCTAGTAATAAGTAAAGCTATTTTAGACTATATATCTAGCTACGGAGTATGCTAGCGCGTAGTAGCTAGAAGGCACCGCCTGTATAAAAGCCTTAAATTACTACTAATACTAAGGTAACTATAGGTAGAGATTTTAATAGATTTTATCATAGGATTACCACTAGTATAGCTAGGTAACTAAGAAACTAATGTAATCCTAGTGATTATAGACTAATTTACTAAGTACTCTGTCTTCCTTACTATAAAAACTATAATTAACGTAGCTAAATTAGTAGAGTTATTCTATAAGGAAATTAAGCTTTAATTTAGGGCACCTAAGGGTATTATATCTAATAGAGGATTAGTGTTTATAAGCTAATTCTAGTTAGACGTATGTTACCTATTATATGTAAAACAAAGGCTTTTAATAGCGTTTTACCCCTAAACTAATAGGCAAATAGAGAGAATAAACTAAGTACTTAAATATTACTTATAATGCTTTATTAAAGAAAACTAATAGCTATAGCTAAAGCTACTCCTAATAGCTTAGTTTATATATAATAATACTATTAATAGGATAATAGGTTATTCCCCTAACTACGCTCTTATAGGCTATTTACCTAAGTTTTACCTAGCTCTTAAAGGTAAGAGTAAGGAAGGGAAGGTGCTAGAAGCTTATATATATATAGAAAAGCTATATAAGGTTAGGGAGAAACTAGTATATAACTAGGCAAAAGCTACTAAAGCGTAAGCAAAGTACTATAACTAATAATACTAGCTACTAACCCTAAAAAGAGAAAACCTTATACTACTATTAGCAAAGAATATTAGACTTAAGGATGCAAAATAGAAGCTAACCCCTAGATTTATTAGGCTATTTTATGTACTTAATATAGTAAGCAAATAAGTATACTAACTAGCGCTACCTAATAAGTATAGTTAATTACATAACATATTCTACATTAGTCTATTAGAGCTATGGAATTACTAGGAAGATGCTATAGATAAAGAAATACTAATACTAGACCTTAAAGATAAAGATAATAAATTTAAAGTTAAAGAAGTTAAGGATTATAGGAAGACTTACAAAGGTAATAAATACCTAGTGAAATAGAAAGGTTAGCTAAGCAAATATAATTAATAAGTAGTAGTAGAAGATATAGAAGGCGCTTAATATGTAATTTAGGTTTTCTATTAAAATAAAATAAGGGGGAAGCGTAGTAAGATATAAGCGAATTATAAGTATTAAGGAATAATATTACTATAGTAAAGGTTTAATATTATTAGTTACCTAAAAACTCTGCCTAGAGGCCTATGTTATATTATAAAAAAACAAAGGAAATAGCGCCTAAAGCGCAGGTAAAGCAACTAGAAAACCCTCTATTATAGCCCCTATATAGGAGATAACCTTACTATTAACAAACCTATACTCTACCTTATTCTTATTAGCCTAAACCACCTTCTCTATAGCATAGAAGAAGCGGTACACTACTATAGCCTAGGTAACGTAGCCTAGATCTAATAAATAAAGCTAAAGAACTATACGTACTTCCTATATAGCTATAGTATCCTCTAGGTTCTCCTATTAAAACATTAGTAAAGCCCTAGTAAATAGATAATAAAAAGCTAAGGGTAAACTAGAAAAGAGGGGAATAAGGCCGTGGCTACTAAGGTAACTTATAACTACTGCTAAGAAACTAGATAGCTCTAGTAAGAAATAAAGGTAGCCTACATAGAAAGGTTAGTAAATAATAAGTAATTAGGTTAGGATTTAATAAACTTAATGTACCTTTATAGCACTAGTTAACCTAAAGGCAACGTAGTGCGTGGTGTTTATATAGTTAAATCCTATAACTAAGTTAAGAACATATGTAGTAAAGCCATGGTAAGTTTCCTCTAAAAAAATATTAATACCCTCCTTATTTAGGGCAGAAATAGTGGCGCCTATAAGGGCCTATACCCACTTATAAATAACCATTAGGTTAGAAAAGTCACTAGCTATTATTACTATAGCCTAGTATAGAAAAGTTAGCAAGTTAGAAGCATATAATAATAGAATACTAAGTAACTTACTATCTTATAGGTATTACTACGCTTATTATATTAGATATAACGTTTTAACTACTTACCCCTAGTAACGCTAACCCTAAGCAAAGAATAAGGAAAACTACATATAATCCTTAGTAAAGTAGCCTTAATTAGCAGGTGCCTCTTAAAGTTAGTATAACTAGTGCGTAAGTAGTGTATATAAAAGCACTTATAAAAGCAAATAGCATTAGCTTCTATAATAAAATAATAAGGATAAGTATGTAATAAGTTAGGGTAAATAAAGTCTAATTAAAATTAATTAAAATAGTCTAAAGTTATAAGGAGGAAAAAGGAGTAATATAATAATAAGTTATAATGAAATTTATATTGTAAAGCTAACTAATTTGTTTATTATTATTTTAATTATTATGTAGTTAGTAAATAGCTATATTAAGGCTAGTAAAAGCCATTTAGAAGCCTAGCTATAAGTAAGGGGATAATTATAAGGCCCTACTTATAATATAAATGCACCCCGCTAGCGCACTATGCTATAGGGCTAGGTCCACGTAATACTAGCAAGCCACTAGCTATAAGCTAGCGACTTGCACGCATAACACACTTAGACCTAGCAAGCTTTAGTTAATATACAAGTGCCCCTATACCTCTTGCCTAGCTATCCCTTTGTTCTCACAGTGAGCCCGAAGAATAGTATTATTATTGATTATCTATTCTAGGCTACAGTATATGTAATTAATGTAAAAAAGGGAAGTTAGAAACTAGAAGCTATAATACTAAAGGTAAAAGGGGTTACGCGTTTGTAGCCCTATAATTCCTAGCTAATTATAAGGCTAGGTTATAGGTTATATGCAGGGCTTGCACGTAGCCTAAGCTTTTGCTAGGTAATTATAGCTACTACTTACGCAATTAATATTACCTTTGTTTTAACACTAGAACCTCTCTCTTTTAATATGATTATTAACGCGCAATATTAATCGCAGAAATAAAAAAGGAATAATGGATTAATAACTTAATTAATAGGGAAAAAAAAGAAAGGAACCTTATAGCCTATTAGGGTATATTATAGCTAATAAAAAGGAAAAGAATAATCTTACTTAACCTATGAGCCTATGTAAGGATAAGTGGGTCTCTTCTAAATCCTTTCCTTCCTTAAAATAACACTATTATTTACACTATAGCGCGTAAATAATGTTTTCCTTCTCCTACGCGCCGCTATTAAACTCTATAATTAACTAGGAGGGGTCTAATAGCTAGCGTAAGCATAGTTACTTTCCTAGAGGATTATCTCTCTTACTATATGTGTTTTACACGTAGGTAACCTATCCCTCTATCTAGATAGTTATCTAGTTAGTAAAGATAAAGCTCTTAAGGGCCTTATTAAGTAATGCCTTTATTAAGGTATTAGCTAGGTTGTTTTCTCTGTTAATCCATTAGATCTCGTAAAGCTCTTAGTGTTTATATGATTACTAAAGGGCTATAATATTAATTATTAGGCGTTTCTTCTTTATTATACTAAGCTTAATAAGGTATTTATATAAAGAGTATAAGTTTGTATATATAATAATTAGGATTATTAGGAGCTTTAGTTAGTTAGTAACTAGGTTTAGGGTTATTACTAGTGCATAGGCTATATTAACACTAGCTACTATGCTATAGACTTCTAAGGCAAGCACACTTTATATAACTCTCTTGCTTTTTATTAAGCTAAAGTGCATAATATTACTTTTAATTATGAATTTGCCATTAGTATAGTCTTTATTAGCTAGAATTATTACATATCCTAGTTATAAGGATAGGTCCTTATTATTAGCAAAGGATCTATTTACGAAGGCAAAGAGCTTTGCTTTCTTAAGGTTTATTAGGATAAATATTAGGCCTCTATTTAGGTAGTCTATTTGCTACTTTAGGTAATGATTAAGGGCCTTTACATTCTCTAGGGTTAGCTCTTAGTGTTATACCACAATAGATAGATTAAAATAAGCTTCTAGTTAACATATTAAGGTAATATAAGCGCCTTATACTCTTTACTTAATGTATTTACGCTTTAAATTAGTTATAGAAACTAAATCTAGCTTATTACTCTATCCTTTCTACTATATCTTAATAGTATTATTCTCTAGTGTGATAATACCTCTATTAAACATAAGGGGATTATCCTTAGTTAGGAATTACTTTAGCTTTATGTTAAAGCTAGCAGTAACTATCTAGGCCTCCTCCTTCTTAGAGAACTTCTTATCTAAGAGGCTAATAGTATTATTAGTTTATATTCTAATATAAGCAAAGTTAAGGCTTTCCTTTATAGTTATAAGTAGGCATAGATTATATATAGAGGTTTTTATCTAGAGATTCTCTCTATAATACTTATAATACATAACCTACTAGTGTGTTCTAGCTTTTATAATGCTATAGAGAGGTTTAATAACCTTTAGAATTATTCTAGGTAGGTAGAGGTACTATATCTAAATTAGTAAGCGCGCTAGGATTAGCTACTCTAGGAATATACATGCTTATACGTATGCTTAGTAGATATCCTATAGCTATATAAGGAATTTCCTTAGCCTTACTAATAAGGCTATTGCAAGGATAAGACGTTAACTTGCTTGTTAAATTATTAGGGCCTATGTGAGAATAGTTTATTTCCCTTTATTCTTATATCCTTAGATTATAAGGCGTGATTTTTTGTAGGGTTCTATTATCTTACCCTTAATTTCGTTAATAATATAAGAATTAAAGATTCAAAGCCTGCCGTGTTCTTTTTTATTAAATATAATAAATTTAAACACTCCTTATTTAATTAGGGTTTTAATCTTTGCCTTTATTAATTCTTTAAATAGTTCTCCTAGGGTCTTAATAATCCCTTCCTTACATAGCTTAATTACTAAGGTAAGGTTATTAACTTCCTTTATTAATAGGAAAATATTAGTCTCTTAGGGTATTACTAGGGGGTTCTTTTAGAGTCTTCTATGCCTACGCTTTAGAGGTATTACTAGCGCTAAGTTTTTATCTTAGGCCTCTTACTCTTCCTCTTCTTTCTCCTTATTAGGCTTTATTAGCTATTAGTTTACTTATAGCTTCTTATTAGAATTATTATAATAAGGCTTAATAGAGGTTAATCTAAAGGTCTTTAGGCCTCTAAGGAGGTTAAGTATATAGCTCTCTTTATCTATAGCTAATAGCTTATATAAGCCTCTTTATTCCTTACTTTCTTACTAAACTTAGACTTTTAATCTAAGTAGTAAGCTAAGGGTCTTTAATATATCTAGGCTATTATATGTAGTAAGGGCTTTATTAACCTTCTAGATAGTATAAAGCCTCTTAATTTCTTTAGTAGCCTTTTATACTATAATTACATACTATGTAATATCTAGTAATAGTAGGGATTCGCTTATTATACATAGGTAAGCACTAAAGATAAGGACTATTAGAATAAGGCTATTTAGGCCTATAGTATTATTTAGGGCCTTTACTACTATTTACAAAGTAAGAGGTTTAGGTGTTATAAGGCATTCACATCTAATAATATTATAAGCCCTATAAAGCGGCTTATAATATCTCTTAACCTTCCTAATGCTATAGTACGCTTTAATAGGGACCTCTTTAATTAAAATTAATATTAAAGCTATAAATTATCTAAATTTATTACTATAGAAGTTTATACTAGCGTCTGTGATAATTAAATCTAGAGGGCCTTAATACATATTAATCTAGCATATCTAGAGGGCTTCCTAGGTAGTCTTTATAGAGATATTCTTTATGAATTTTACTACATTAAATACTATAGCTATATCTATAGTATAAAGTATAAGGCAATTACTATTAAGGTAGAAGATATTTACTATAACCTTAAAGTTAAAGGCACACTTGTCTTTTAGGGTAAATTTAAAGTAATTAAGGCTATCTACGTGTATCTAGCATTAGTAGCATACCCTTATTAGCTTCTTAATAGCTTTAATATTAACTTTATGCCCTAATCTATAGAGAACCTTATGTAAGCATCTAATTAATAAGTGTCTAAAGCAATAATATAATTATTATAGCTTGCCTTCTATAAGGTGGCTTTAGGTAACTGCTTCTTCCTTCTATATAAGAAGCATCTAGGTATACCCCTATTTATAAATTATAGGGACTTTAATATCTCCTTATTATAGTGTATTCTTAAAGATATTAAAGTTAATTTATAATTAATCTATATTATTAAGGAATAAAAGGAAGGGAGTATTTATAAGGATAACTTAAAAGAGAATATCCCTAAAAGGGGTAGGCATATTAATTACTCTAAGCGTAGGAATTAGCTCTCCTACGCTAAATCTAATAATAGCCTTCCTTGCCTTAGATCTATTAAGTTATATCTCTAGTATTACGCGTTATAAAGCAAGGAATTAAGGGTGCCTTACTATAGAGAACTTTATAGTACTTATATTAGGCATAATCCCTTAGAATATTACACATAAGTAGCAATCTCCTAGCATAAATGTTACTAGAGCATTATTAGATAGCTTCTGCTAGAGAAAATTCTCCTTGCTTAAGCTATGAAAAGCTACTTAGTTTATAAGGATTTAAACTATTCTTTTGCTATTAAGCTATATACTATAATTAAAGAAGCTTATAAGTACTAGCTTATTTATATTATTAGGGCTATTCTTAAATCCAATGCTCTTTATATACTTAGTAATCTTATTATTAGCAAGAGATTAGGGCTTTTATTTACCTTTATACTATATAAGGAATAAATTATATAAGTTATTAGTAGGATCTGTAAGATAGTGATTCTTATAACATTAAAACGCCTTCTTATAGTTCTCTTCTAGGTGCTTTAATAACTAGCATCCTTCCTTGCTATATACGTAGTATTTTCTTATGTAAGGGGTCCCTCTTCTGCTCTAGGACCTTCTAGATAGGTATTAAGCCTCTTTTTCTTTCCTATTATATTTTTAGTTAGTCTAGAACTGCTCTAGGGTTATTATATTAGTTAGGAATTATTATTAGCTCTTTTTCTCTTCCTTAATAAGTTAAATTATTATTCTTACGCGTTTATAAAACTCTTAGAGACCTCTTAGTAAATCTATAATAGTTTCTTTATATTTAGGGATACTACTATAGGCTCTTATAATTTAATTCTAAAGTACTCTCTTACTCTGACTTATCTTAGGGTTTATATATTATAAGATAGTAAGCTTCTTTATAAGTTTATTAAAGTAATTAACTATAGACTTACTTAGGCTATTACTTATTATCCCTTATAAGGTAGTATTATTTTACTCTAGGAGATATCTTTACTATATATTCTCTATTTTAAAATAGTCTCTTATATACTTAATAAGTATAAGGAGGTCTTATAGTTAACTAGGCTTTAAGAGGTAGTTTATATAGTATTATAAAGCCTTGCCTTTAAGTATAACCTTAAATACATATCTAGCTTATTCTAGTTAGATATTAAGTATCTTATATTTCCTGCGGAATATTTAAAGCTTTAACTTAAGTATATTATAGTTTTTAGTACTATATAGTTATTCCTTTAGGTATACCTTTAAAAGGTTAATAATTTGCTTTAGAGAGGGCCTTTAGGTGTTTAGAGGTCCTCTAGGTACCTCTCTTTATATCTATAGAGGCGCTAGGATAAATAGTATTTATTAAGTAAGTAGCCTTAAAGGTAGTGGTTTTAGGGGTTATAATTCCTTCTAACCTTCCTTCTCCTTATATTAGGGAGTAGGAAGTATAGTCCTTTAGGCTATACTAAGGGGCGTATTACTAGCCCTAAGTAGTAGGGTTTGTTTTTACTAATAATTATTATAATTAAGGGTGTTTTCTATAGGGTAGTTAGGTTTCTCTTACTATATAACCTTAGGCAAAGGTATAGGTAGGGGAACTACCTGTAAGTGCTTATAAATAGTATTCTTTAGTGCCCTTACTTCTAGAGTAGCTAATCTTTAAAGAGAGAATTAGTTTATTAATCCCTTTAATAGTAATTAGACTAATAGGTATAGTGAAGGGGTAAGGTATTAGATCCTAATATCTCTATTATCTAAAAGATTATAAAGGAAGTTTTTATTCTCTAGGTTCTTCTAGAAGTCTATGTATTTCTTCCTAGCTTCCTTAATCTCTTTAAGAGTCTAGAATTAGAATTCTTCTTAGGTTACTACCTCTTTAAGGTTATTAGCTATCTTTATACCTCTTCTAATAGTTATATAAACCCTATTATAAAGGAGGTAGTCTTAGATAATATTTTAGTAAAGGTTTTTTCCTTCTATAAACTTATACCTTATTTATTTATAGAAGTTATTACTAAATTTAGAGAAAAGTATTTTTCTAAATAATTCTTACTCTTTGTATTACTTAGCCTTAATAAGAATATAAAGTGTGATCTCCTTAGGCGTAGTTATCTCTTTATACTTAGAATTTCCTATTTATTAAAGTAAGTCTTCTATAATATATAGGTATAGCTTTAAAGAGATATAAGGGAATTAGGTAGTATAATAGGTAGTATAGTCTAGGGTTTTGCCTTTATTAGGGTATTCTTTATTATCTCTAGTTTTAATACTTTCTATAGTATTATTATATTTATTACTTTTACTTAGGACTTTAAATTAACTAGTAACCCTTAATAAGCTAGCTGTATCTAATATCTTAACTAAGTAATAATATAGGGAAATAACTCTTTTAGTATAAAGGGGTAAGAGGGTGTAAAGGTGAATTATAAAAATTATATTACTAATATAAAGAATCGCGAGGTAAGGTAGTTAACTTTAAATACGTAATAGAATATATAATAAAAAAGGATAAGGGAATAGCTTAGCTACTAGTATT
Organism: Epichloe typhina subsp. poae; assembly: GCA_030389615.1. Lineage (NCBI taxonomy): Eukaryota > Fungi > Ascomycota > Sordariomycetes > Hypocreales > Clavicipitaceae > Epichloe > Epichloe typhina. Next base: position 1,564,983 of record CP098317.1, on the reverse strand, counting down.
AAACCCTTCTTTGTTATTTTAAAGTCTATATAGATTAGATATTAATACTAAAGTAAGAAGAGAGCTATGTCTATATCTCTCTATTAGCATAACTTTCCTTTAAATATAGCCCTCCTATTTCATAAGGTAAGTTATTATTAGGTAAGCTACCTCTTCTAATATAACCTTGCTAATCTATGGTGTTTAAAGACTACGTGGTTATTTATGAAGGTAACCACTAATTAGTATTAGTATTACAGGGTATTGAATTTAATGTAATAAGATTATAAGCCTAAAGAATAGTATTATTATTAATTATTTATTTTAGGCTATAGTATATGTAATTAATATAGAAAAGGGAAGTTAGAAACTAGAAGCTATAATACTAAAGGTAAAAGGGGTCACGCATTTATAGCCTTATAATTCCTAGCTAATCACAAGGCTAGGTTATAGGTTACGTGCAGGGCTTGCGCGCGGCCCAAGCTTTTGCTAGGTAATTGCGGCTACTGCTCGCGCGATTGATATCACCTTTGTTCTAACATTTACATCTAGCTTATTATTAATAGGTAAGGGTTTTCTTCTATAGTATAGTACTATTACTACTAAGTTAGCTATAGCTTAGATTATCCTTACTATCTTACTACTAATAATTCTATTCTTAAACTTTTGCTTTATTTTATTTAAGTAAAAGTTAAGGGGGGGGATATAAGTCTTAACCTCTAGTTATATAATAAGCATAGCCTTAAATACCCTTATAATAATCTAGAGGTAAGCTAATTAGTTTACTATAAAGCTTTTTACTACTTCTCTTAGTTTTTCTCCTTTCTTAATAAGGGTATAGTAAGCACTTACTTTATAAGTAAGAATAGGCTAGACTACCTATATATATAGAAGTCTAGTATTTCTAAAGTTATATCCCTAGGCTAATACTACTAGCTTAGAGAGTATAAGCTACTACTAGGCTAATTTACCCTTAAGGATATTTCTATAAGTACTTTAGTTAAGTTTTTTATTAACTTATACTCCTAGGAACTTATATAATTTTATAGGCACTATCTTCTTTACCTTAAGCTAGACTTTAGTCTATAAAAGTCTATAGGATTTACTAAAGTATATAAGTTTAGTTTTAGCTAGGTTAAACTTAACTTTTACTTACTTTACTTATTTCTTATAAATCTTCTATATAGCTTTAAGTCTCTTCTAGGTCTATACTATATTCTTACTAAAGGCTACTATATTTATATTATTTATAAATCCTATAGCTACTATACCTAAAGTAGCCTAAAAGTAAATATAAAGCTTTACTAAGTAAAGTAAGAAAAGGATTAGAAAAAGAGATAAACCTTATAAGATACTAGCCTTAATTACAAATAGTTTAGAGAGTCCTTTATTAAAGCTAAGCTAGCTTATTTTATTTATAAGAAAGCTTTATATTACTACTATTAGCTATTATAGGACTCCTATCTTTATAAGTAAGTATATTAGGTATAAGTAACTAACTTTATTAACATAAAAGATATATCTATTTACGCTAGTAAGGTAATACTACCCTTACCCTAGGCCTCTTTAACGTATTCTATAAGGACTTTTATTATAGTTTCTATTAATTTATTTATTTTATTACCTATCTAAAGCTTAGGGAGTAGTCCTTTTACCTTAGTAAAGGCTATAAGTTACTTTACTATTACTACTTCTATAATCTTTCCTACTATATTAAGTAATAAGATTAGTCTTTATATATTAGCTTTTCTTATTTCCTTAGTGGTTTTACTAGGTTTTCTAATTACTATTACTTTTATAGTTTAGAAGTAAGCTAGGAAATAGCTTATTTCTAGGACTATATTTAGGAGCCTAGCTATAGTATCTTTAGCTAGGTTATTATAAGCTTTAATAAGGCTTGCTAGGAGTTTATTATCTCCTAGTGCCTTCTAGCTAGCTATATTTGCTAAGATATTATTAATCTCCTCTTATTTAAATTATTTTTTATTTAGTAATAGTGCGTTTTCTAGCTCTAGGAAGGAGAGGTCTAGTATATATAAGAGATTTACTATTAGTTTAGGGAAGAATCTTTATGCTAGTACACTAGCCTTATTTTTATATATAGTAGCTAGGTTAGGGTTATTTTTACCTCTTTTTAGCTTAGGAAGCCTAAGGACCTCTAGGGGGGCCTAGCTTTAGAGCTAGGCCTATCTCTTAAGCCTTTAGACCCTTTTATCCTTTTCCTATATATTAGCCTTTTATAAGGTATCCCTTTATATATTTCTTTTCTCTTTCTTAATAATATATTCTTAGTTCTTATTTACCTTAGTATAGGCTTACTAGTTTATATTAGTTCTTTAGTATCTTTATTATCTCTTAGCTTACCTTACTTTACTAACTATCTCTTAGGCTTTCCTTAATTACTATGCCTTTAGGCTAGGGAGTCCTTAGGCCTTTTTTAAGACTACCTTATTTATAATTTATTATAAGCTAGTAATAAGCTATATTATATAGTTCTTTATTCCTTCTTTATTATATAGGTTTAGTGTGTTTTTAGGCTAGAGTATTACCTTAGCCTTTACCTTTATATATAGTTAGTTTATAGCTTCTTATATATATCTAAAGACTTAGGGGTAGCTTCTTACTATTTATTAAGAATACTAATTAGCTATAGAATATAGTTAGATTTAGGGAGGTCTTTAGTGCTATTATAGTAAACTCTAATATCTAGCGTAGCCTATACTAGGTTAATAGTACTATCTTTATTATCTTTATATTATCTTATAGGTTTACCTTAGGGGGTAATAAGTCTAAGCCTTTACTAGTTTATAAACTCTAGTAGTTTATTTACTTTATTAGTTTTCCTATTTAGCTTATCCTAGAGGGGGTGTTTTTAGTTAAAGTTACCTATAAATACGCTTTAGTTATAGGGCTTTTCTAAGTTAATTATATAGATAGGGGTATTTTAGTTATTACTATATCCCTCTAAGTAAAGGAAGTAAATATTAATTTCTTATAGTTCTACTAGTAACTAGTTAGTTTCTCCCTAGGCTAACTATGATTTTGCTTTATATTTCTTATTTATATATATTATATTATATTTATTATAGTATGTAAGTTAAAACTAGGTAAGGCCTAGTGCTAGGGGCCATAGGTTTCTTATATATTCCTATTCTTAGATTATAATTATATCTATATTAGTTTAGTAATAAAGTACTATATATACTAGTTTATTCTTCTTGTTTATATTTTAAAAAAGGACTTATAATATTATTATATTAATTAAGGGGGTTATTAGTCTTTACTATCTTATACTAGTTTTAATCTAGCTTTAAGTTACTTTATATACTATCTTATACTTCCTAATCTTAGTTATTTAGTGCTTTACTTTATATTTATAAGTCTTTTTCTTTTCTTACTTACTATAATTATTAGCTTTAAGGCTATACTAGTCCCCTCCTAAGGCTAGGTTAAGCTTTTGCTTAAGGAGTAAGTAATAAAGTAAAAGAGTTACTTAAGGTATTTTACTTTAGTAGTATTTTACTTCTTTTTTAAGATAAGGTAGTCTTTTAACTAGGCTAGATATAGTCTAGAGTATAAAATATAGTTTTCTTTTACTTATTTATCTTTTATTAGGTAAGAGAATTTCTTATTCTTATAGTAGCTAGCTTTATACTAGCTATACCTTAGTGCTACCTTATAAAACTTAGCTATATATTCTATCTAGAAGTAATTATAGTATTATTAGGGTTATAAGGTCTTATTATATAGTTTAGTTTAGAAAAGCTTTACTTTAAAGACTATTTTATCTTAGTATATTTTATTAGTATCTTTAACTTTAGCTAGGCTTAGTATTAAGGTAGTTCTTTAGGTACCCTTACCTTAGGGTTATCTTACTATTACCTTAACTATATTTACCTTATTAGCTTTTCTTATTTTAATTACTAGGTTTTTAATAAAAGTATATTTAGTTAGGAATCCCTTAATAATTACGCTAAGTATATAGTAGTAAAGGGCTACCTCTAGCCTAAATACCTTAGTAATTTATTTTTAGTTTTCCTTATATTAGGTAGTATTCCCTTTAAAGGTAATAATTATATCTTTACTAGGGAGTTTTCTAGCTACTACTACTATAGTTTAGCCTATAGCTTTATTTACTACTATTACTATGTTTTCTATACCCTTAGACTAAAGTGATTCCTAGATAGTATTCCCTTTAATAAGTACTTCTTATTCTTACTTACTAGGGATTTAGAGAGAGAGGGGTAAGGTATTTAATTATTTAGAAGCTAGGCTAGTAGTAATACTTACTTAGGTTAGAGTGTTACTTCCTTTGGTTTTTTCTTTAATAGCCTCTTTAATAGCTTATTTAAGGGCTTCTTTAGTAGTATAAATATTACTATTATTATAGTTTATTACCTTTACTTTAGCTTAGGTATAGTCTATTACCTATCTAGTAATAGCCTTAGTAATATACTATACCTAGTTAACTTTATTACTTAGGATAAGGTTTGCGATTTTATTGTAAAATTTTGTATTATTTAGGTATTTAAATTAAATCTAGCTAGTTATTAGGTTATTCTTACTACTCTAGAAATTAAACTATCCTATTCCTATATTTAAGTAGTAGTAGCTTTATACTAGCCCCCTTTCTCCTAAGTTAATTACTATTAGTATTATATTTACACTCCTACTACTAGCTTTATTATAATATAATATTATAGGGGGGTAAATAAAGGCAAGGAATTTAAATATTAATGTGATTTGTATTTTAGAGGCGATTCCGGACCTTTAGAGCGGTGTGGAAGTTTTTTTGTATTAAGGATAAATATAAAGGAGTTTAGTTAGTTAGTTAGTTTTCTCATAATAAATAATAAAATCAATAATTAATAGCAATATCCTAGATAGATATAATAAAGTTATATCCTATAAGCCTAAGGATTAATAAATCAATTCCTTAGAAGCCTAATAAGCCTATAACTAGGATTCTAGTCTTTTCCTTTAGCATACTTATATAATTATGCCTCTTTACTATTGATTTTTAATTTTTTTTGGGATCATTGGCTGTGGCCAATGCATCTAATTTTCAAGGAACAAAAAAAAATTACTAGCAATACCTAGCTAGTGTGATAATTAATAACTAAATTTAATGATCACTATAGTGTTAGGTAAAACATAAACAAAGGAACAAGCTTTAAGCTACAAATTTAGGGGCTAAAAGGTTAATACAAACTTTGCGACAAACTTTGTATGCCTCTTTACTATAATAACTATTAATCTAGCGTAATAAGGGGTAGTAGCTATAGTATTTATAGAAATATCTTTTCTTATAATACCTAACTTATTTATAGTTATAAAGTTAATTACTAATTAGTGTTAGTTACACTAAGGTACTTACGTAAGTAAGATAATTCTATAATATTAAAGTTAATAATAAATAAATAGCTGGCTAGGAAAGAGAGAGAAAAGAGGGAAGGTCTAGATAATAGAAAAGTAGGTAAAACTTATAAGTAAGGCGGAAGAGGGGGTAGTGAATTAATATAGCTAATTACATCGCATGCATCGCGCTGGACCTACTATTAGTCCGGTCTTTGGCCACGATTGAGCCAATGAAGATCCGAAGGATCTAACACTGTTGATTTTTTATTTATTGCTAAAGCATTGCATTTGCAACGAGAATATTATTATTATTTGAAAAAAAGTAGAAAGAGGTATTTCTACCTAGCTAAGTAAATATAAGCTAACTTTATAAAATAACTAATTGCTTATATAATATTATACAATATGAGTTAACTTCTTCTTGTCACGGTCAGAGCATTGAATTCATAACTAACAAAGACCAAAGTTTTCTGGCACAAAACAGGTGTCTGGTCAGTGGTGCAGGAGTAAAATGCCCTCACGTGACTGGGTTTCGTAGCATTGACCCACACGAGCTTCCCGCCATTTCGCCTCCATGTGAGCTCAGCCTCTATTCACTTGTTACAAAGGACCTCGTATTTGCTGCCGTTTTACTTTCATGGACATTTTAGTTTTTCCGGAGCTTCGACGAGATGAAGTTCTACATTGAGTAAGTAAACTAGTCCTTGACATATATTAAAGCTGGGCAAGACTAAGCTATCTTGCAGTAAATTACCAGTCCTCTTTCCATACCCCAAGATATACCCAGGTACGTCTCCATATCAGGCAAACATTTTAGTTTTCGATTAACGAAGTGCATCATTAGAGCAATATGCGTAAGTAATTTCCTTGGGGTTGTCTCGAAGCCGAAACTAATTTCTTTTCCAGGTACATGTGTGATCTTAAAAGTAAACATGCCCTTGCTACTTACTGAAGATTGACGATGCTCTGACCGTACTTCTTTTAGAAACTCTCGATGCTGGCGGTCACTGTGTACTAGAGATGCCCTCAGGCACCGGGAAAACAGTCTCTCTTCTTTCGCTCATCGTAGCCTATCAGCAATTCATGCCTGAGACGCGAAAACTCATCTACTGCTCCCGTGCGTTCAATTCAGCCTCGCAATGCACCGATCACACCATTACCATACAGATCTTCGGTGCTTTCATATACCATATGGCCCGGACAACTAGCTGACTTCTCATCTTCTAAAGGTACCATGTCGGAGATTGAGAAGGCTTTGGTAGAGCTAAAAGCCCTGATGAAGTATCGCGCCGAACAACTTGGCCACGAGGAAGACTTCCGTGGTTTGGGCTTAACGAGTCGCAAGAATCTTTGTCTTCATCCATCCGTCAAACGAGAAAAAAGTGGCTCGGTAGTCGATGCTCGCTGCAGAAGTCTCACTGCTGGCTTTGTGAAGGAGAAGAAGGAGCGAGGTGAAAACGTGGACCTCTGCGTGTATCACGATGTCTGAGAAAATTAAGCTCCATCCTATTTCATTTGATGATGTGCTAACCAAGAAAACTAGAACCTCGATCTTTTAGAGCCACATAATCTGATACCTAATGGTGTTTGGACGTTTGATGGTATCCTCCGCTATGGAGAAGAACATAAGCAGTGCCCATATTTCACTGCACGACGGATGGTGAGTTGACTGGGAAAGATGCATAAGCACGCTAACTGGAATCAATAGATGCAATACTGTAACGTCGTTATATTCTCGTACCATTATCTTTTGGACCCAAAAATTGCGGAAAGAGTATCAAGAGATTTCTCGAAAGATTGTATTGTGGTCTTCGATGAAGCGCACAATATTGACAACGTTTGCATCGAAGCCCTGAGTACAGATATCACAGAAGACTCGCTTCGCAGAGCGACCAGAGGAGCAAAAAATCTAGAGCAAAAAATCAATGAAATGCGGGATACGGATCAGGAGCAGCTTCAGAACGAATACCAGAAACTGGTTCAGGGTCTTCGAGAAACAGAGGAAGCTCGGCAAGAAGATGCATTCATGGCGAACCCAGGTAGTCACTTGTTCATTGACATGCCGTGCGACTTGTTACGGGCTAACATATACCAGCCTTGCCAGAGGATCTTCTCAAAGAGGCAATTCCAGGAAATATTAGAAGAGCGGAGCATTTTGTTGCATTTCTCAAGAGATTCATTGAATATCTCAAGGCAAGTACCTAATCGAAAATGATCGGCCAGTATGCACTAACATGAATTACAAAGACGAGAATGAAGGTGCGCCAGGTGATATCTGAAACACCTCCTTCATTCCTCGCCCACCTTAAGGAACACACATTCATAGAGAAAAAACCGCTCAGGTTCTGTGCTGAGAGGTTAACGTCTCTTGTTCGAACGCTAGAACTCACCAACATCGAAGACTACCAGCCATTACAAGAGGTCGCCACCTTTGCCACCTTGGTAGCGACCTACGAGAGAGGATTCCTTCTTATTCTCGAGCCCTACGAGTCTGACACTGCCGAAGTTCCTAATCCTATCCTACACTTCACGTGTCTTGATGCTGCAATTGCAATTCGGCCCGTTTTCGAAAGGTTTTACTCTGTTATTATTACATCTGGTACGATTTCACCTTTGGAGATGTATCCGAAAATGCTGGATTTTTCAACAGTAATTCAAGAGTCTTACAGCATGACACTGGCAAGGCGATCATTCTTGCCCATGATTGTGACGCGTGGAAGTGATCAGGCCTCCATCTCAACCAGCTTCCAAGTTCGCAACGAACCAAGCGTGGTGCGGAACTATGGAACTCTATTAATAGAATTTGCCAAAATCACTCCGGATGGGCTTGTCGTCTTTTTTCCATCTTACTTGTATATGGAGTCAATCATCAGCATGTGGCAAGGCATGGGCATTCTTGATGAGGTCTGGAAGTACAAACTCATTCTAGTCGAGACCCCAGATGCTCAGGAAACATCCCTTGCTCTTGAAACATACCGCACAGCATGTTGTAATGGCAGAGGGGCCATTCTGTTGTGCGTGGCACGGGGCAAGGTTTCCGAAGGCATTGATTTCGATCATCAGTATGGACGCACCGTACTTTGCATTGGAGTTCCGTTTCAATACACAGAATCACGAATACTAAAGGCAAGACTGGAGTTTTTGCGCGAGACTTACCGCATCAAAGAAAATGATTTTTTGTCTTTTGATGCCATGCGGCACGCTGCACAGTGCCTCGGGCGTGTCTTGCGTGGGAAGGATGATTATGGCATTATGGTCCTTGCTGATCGCAGATTTCAGAAGAAGAGAACTCAGTTGCCCAAATGGATTAACCAGGGACTTCTCGACGTCGACACAAATCTTAGCACTGACATGGCAGTGAGTAGTGCTAGGCGATTCCTTAGAACCATGGCACAGCCTTTCCATGCGAAAGATCAAGAGGGTATCAGCACATGGGGTTATATGGACCTGCTGAATCATAAGGAGAAGATAGACTTGGACAGAATTCGTGAGTTGGAAGAAACATCGGAGAATCCTGTAGGAAAGGCCGTTCCTGTGGTCGACGACTATGACTACGATGAAGTGCTGGGCCAAGAGATGATGGAGTTGGATGATTTTTAGCAAAGGAATAGGCTGAAATATGCACATCGACCGACATCATCTAACGAGCATGTGACTCAGGACAATATACAGGAGTTCGGCTTCTAGTCCCAAACAGTCAGGCACCTTGCTCAGATTCTTGCTCAGATTCACATAACTGAATAAACTAAAAAGGAAATACTACCTTTGATATGCTTTATGTCTCCAGGGAGAATCGTTTCGTAGCTTTAACAGCTCTCATGGCTGGTAGTGTGTATGCTCGACCTGGCTGTCGCGCAATTTCTACACATAACATGCGGATAAAGTCCTGATTGATCCAGTAACTAGTATGGGCACTGAGCATGTTCAGATACTGGATTTCCAGTGGGCCGCCTCCAGATTTTAGAAACCAATCAATCTGTCCATTGTCGTTGAGGAGGAACGCTCTTTTTTCGGCAATCTCCTCACGGGTGAAGTCGTGAACCTCTAACTCCAGTTGGGATGGGAGGCGTAGGCTCGGTGGACGTTCCGGTTCCATGGTTAGAGCATCAGGCGATGGAGATAATCCTGGTACTATTTTTCGCACAGCGTCTCCCATTGACTTGAACATAGACACTGAAGTGCTTGGGACAAAGGCTGTTTTGAGCACTGCCGCATAAGCAGGGTCCACTGTTCCATTCAACAGGTATGCGATCGGGTCTTCCTTCGCCAGGACATTGTAGATGTTATCCACCGCCAAGCAGCCGAATCTGCCTGCATCGCGCACTATGTCCTTGTCTATTACGTCCCTCGCATCGGCACCTGGCTTGTGTCGTCCCCGACGCGGTGTTAGAGCACCCTGCTCGAGCAGTAAGAAAAAGCCAGCTGGGCTGCCCAGCAGGAATAGGTTAGTGGTATCAAATTCAAGAAATCTGCTTTCCGGTTCAGGTCGGCTGAGATCCATGCTTGGTACCTTAGTGGGCTGGCGTGAAAGGATATCCACTGCCATCACACTACCCAAGGAATGCGCAATGAGGTGAACTCTCCCCTCGGATGAAAATCCATGGTTGTTCTGGCACCACAGTCGATACACTCTGTTCGCTTCCGAAATAAGAGCTTTGATCATCTTGCTCTTATGGTGCGACATGTAAAAAGGAATATCGAACATGACATCAGATATCATGCTCCGAATGGCTGGGATCGTATTTGGCTCGATATCTTTCAAACCGAACGACTCTTGTCGCGGCTCTGTGAGACCTTCTCCTTCAGCAGCAGTAACTTCTTCGAATGAAAGTCCCATTCTCCAGTTCAGTGGCAATATCATAACATCTTTTTGGCCCTGGCGTGAAACTCTCTGAACAGCTGAGTTGCTCATCTCAACATTGACAGCGCGTCGGAATCCATTGATTGCATGTGTGAAATGGTAGCTCTCTACCCTTTCAGCAATCTTCTGGCCAATTCCGTGTGCAACCAAAATAAGATCGGTGACCTGTCCACTGTCTGTGTTTGCTTGGCATCCGTCACAGCTCTCAGACTGAAGAGGATCTCGCGTCGAATCAATCAAAGACGGTTCCCTAGATGCTGTTTCTTTGGCGCCGTGCTTCTGACCATATCGTCGGTCCCAAGCACACCGATCAAATCCTCGAACTACGGGAATCCCTACAGTGAGTCCTTTGACGATCTTTGATGTAGGCCTTCTGCCATAATATGCTGATGGCTTTAGTGTTGGTTTTAAAAGAAAAGCCTCTCGTTCATCCTTATAAATGACGTGATAATTAGTGAACGCTCGATTAGTCCGCTCTGAAGAGGGCGGCAACCCTGTATCCTTGGAAATGAGCGTGCCTTGTGTTGCCGCATCGCCCCGGAAACACCGTGCAGCGCAGAAAGGATCCGATGAAATCTTGGGCTCTGGGTCAGAGGAGGGCCAGGTATGGAAGTGCGTGGAATCTTGGGGCCATAGACAATGGGAGATTTTTTCCTCCCCGGCAGGGCCTATCTCAATAGCGCACCTAAGTTCATCCCCCCAAGTCTCCGTCCAAGGTTGTAGTTCCTGGTATCCAGCTTCCAACTGGTTAGCGACGGGTGGGGCGACGGGCATCATTGTATCTCTGACATAGGGTTAGCACAAGCATAACATCATCGTCAGGTGCACCATGTACCTATAAAACCATGTTGCCCTCATTACTACGGCAACATCGTTGACTGGCGACCAGTATATTGGTTTCATATGAAGCATTGGAAGTGACACTTTGTGCAATCTAGATACGCCGACAACGGTATCTATAACTGTTTTGTCGTCGCCTTTGACATTTTCCAGCGCACATGCGACATGTGCTTCCGATCTAGATGCGTCGTGCCGACACCCGGGGCCACGGTCTTTGTTATTTTGCAAAGTCCTGCTAAGTTTTGTTTCATCTTGCAGTGGTGATGTCGAGCTAGTTACCGCATCCTCGACGCGAACGAATGGTTTCCCGGAAATGCCGACGCCGGTAGGTGGTAAACGTGCCGATCTGGGCACAATTGACGAGCTCCAAGGCCCGCTCGATCCAATCGTAGCCGTCGATGATGATCGGGATCTTATGTTGTTGTCATCGAGGTCCTTCACGCCGATGTGAACGATACTTGAAGGAAATGCGTCTACATGTTCTCTTTGGTTTCCTGTTGTTTGGGATGAGCTTGTATGATGATCTCTAACAGTCTGGTCTGAAATAGAGCTTTCTCTATTCCTCATAGCCTGAAGAACGTTCTGTGTCAACGTTTCAACTGAGAGCTCCGGTCGATATTTTCTTGATAGTGAACAGAACTCCTCCTGAAGCATTTCCATTATATCTCGGCGCAGTGACGAGCAGCAGATTGGGAAATTCGGGACTGTTTTGGGAAGGCCTTCGCCGTCATGGCCATGTACACCTCGCCCTCCACCATGTTGCTCCAGGTGTCGTTGTGCCAGCTTTCCCACAAGCATTCGTATATGTTTCTGCCTCTGCTTTTTGTATTCGTCAGCAGAGGAATTCTCAAACTGAGAGATCCTAGTCAGTAGATGCTGTTTGCGTGAGTGGTCCGACGCCAGACCAGACCAGGCTTTCTCTAATGTGTTATTGTCGCCACGTCCGAACGGTCGAAATTGTTGCTTTGGAGGTTTGCTGTCGGGGCTGCCGGTATGACGTGAAGCAGAGAGCGGCTCGTCGATTGGGATCAAAGACGAATAAAAGAATTGCGAAACAACAGAAGGCATTCCATTATCATTCGGGGCTCGTTGTAGGGGAGCAAGGCGGCACTTGTGGCCATAGTTGTGCGATGTTGATGCCATCGATGGTGATGTAGAGGGCAGACATGTATGGTACTACAACGAGCCTGGGCTCATGATTGTTCGGACATTAGCCAGGCAGTGGAACGAGAAATAATATGGCTTCTCAGACAAACTAATGATTACAATGCTTATCAGAATTAGGTTAAAAAAACCCGCCTAGTCATTGATCTTATCCGATCCTTTTTTTCTTTTTTTGGGGGGGAGTCTTTGCGAGAGGTCTTTCTCTCAGATTGTCGACTGGCGCGTGCGACGTCACGGCCTCTCCATTGTATGTAGGTCGTACTGGCACCGCAGATCGGGGGGTCGTCAACCTATTATGAATATCAGGTGACCTGCCCAAGGTGTTCCAGTCACAATCCATTATCCACATCTAACTGTGTTTGGTCATGTTCGAGATCAGAACAGTTGATATTAGTATCGATATCGGGGTCGATGTTGGTATTAGGGTTGTCTAGGGTGTCAATTTTTCATTTCATATATCTATTAGAATACGCGAAATAGCTATAGCTTTTGATCTAGCACTGGCTGCTATATGCTTTGCAATATCAAGCCCTTACATTGAATAGTAAGGATGCTTGTTTCGCTCCCGACAACTGTTCTACGACCGGAGAATATTTTCGTTTCAGGCCTTGAGTTGGCATGACAGACGTCTGACAACGACATCAAACCGGCGAGAACACAGCCATGGTTGGCACTTTTACGACATAAAGCAAAACTGCTCTATAGGCTAAATGTGTAAGTACAATAGTTTTCAGCTATGGATAACCCTTCGCAAGGGACCAAAAATTGTCCATTTTTGCCCGAGCAAGTATGTCTCTCGCTTCAGAATCAGTCTCGCACACCTTGGTGCTCCACTTTCGAAATGCCCTTGCCTTTTGCTCTCCTTCGAATATCAGTGTGCAATAATTGAGTGACATATCTTTAAGTACGCCATCTGAATTCTCTGCCTGGAGCCATTCCTTTTCTGGCGCGTTGTCATCTTCTTGCCTTCGTGATAGGGAGTTCTCTGTCCAGTCGATGCGACTCAGCATTAATTTTTTATACTTGCCTATGCTCCAGGCGCCACCCTCGACAATTACCAAATTGAATTTTGGGTGCATAATACAGGTTCCTGATAAAGCCATTTGAGCAGCGTTGATTCCAATTTTGTAACGATGCTGGCCATTCGCCAAACTTGCAATCTTAAAGGCTAGGATATGTATCCCCCTGTCCGCATCTTTCTGCTGATTCTTGACCAATTTTTCGGTTTTCTGCTCGTTCGATAGCTTCCGTGCCTCGTTGGAAGCAAGGTGTCTCTGGTGTCTTTCTGCAATTTCACGATTGACCCTTGCTTCTACGGCTGTCGGATCTTTTACAGCAACTAAAATATGGATTAGCAGGCTGTAAGCTGGGGTGAGAAACACGAAAGAACTTGCCATCGCCTAAAACACGCATCAAATTTCCTTTCTTGACCTTTGGGGGGGGTGCTGGGACCAATCCCAATCGAATTTTAGCTTGCATCTCCTTTAGTTCCGCCATCCTTCGTTGACGCCTTATCTTCGCCTGTTCCTTTGAAGTCAAAAACATTGCCTTTGCCTCGGGTATATGCCGATCTTGTGGTGGTGCTAGGGCAACAGGATGCTGAATATACTCGGTAACAATAGTCTCAGGACCATGAATCTTTAACTTCCTTGTGTTTTCGATCTCTGCATAGTTTGCTCCGTCCACCAATCCCTCATCCCACCACTCGATATCCGGCGGTGGGTCAATGACGAAGTTCTTCTCGATATCTAAATCTTCATTTATACCAGCCTTTCTCGTTTGCTCCGCTATGCGTTTTTTCATAGTCTCGAGTGCAGCTTGTCGACGGAGAGCATTCGCCTGCTGGATATATTTGCCCTTCTGATTGAACACCAAACGTCTTGGTTCTCGTTGCCTGCTCCCAATGCTTTGGGCAGACATGTTTTCGTCGACGTAAGGATTGTTAAACCCGAGTTTCTCTTTCGGGAGCTCGGGAGCTCGAGCATTTGTTGCCACCGAGACGCGGGACGTTTGAGGTGCACGTTGGTGAGCGACGGGTTGAGAAGTTTCAGAATATTTCTCCCCGCATTTTGAGGAAGAATTCTTTGATGTCAATTCCCCAGTCGCAAAGTTGGTATATCCCTTCGCCTTGCTTGCACCTGTAGCTGCGGCCACCCGCGCTTTGAGTGCTGCCAGTCGGTCCGAGACTGACTCTGGTTTCTGTACGCGTGTTGAAGCATCCCGGCGCGGCGCGATTGGTGACTTGTGAGTATCCATGTGGCGAATGACCGTTCCAGCAGGTTCAAAATATTGTCACAATAAGGAGACAATCGTCCGTAAATTGGCCAGATGAACGCTCTGATGATGTTGTTTGTCACAATTGCACCTTGACTAATGGTTTATTCGTGGTCGCAAGTTGGTGCATGTTGCAGGAACCTCTGATGCAGACCCGTCTTGCGCTAGCCAAGGATTCTGCCAATGCGGACCGCCAATACTTTATTAAAACCTTTCACAATTCTCAATGTAGCACTTAGTTTTACCCCAAAATCCTCTTTGCTAACTCGATTTACCGCTCTTTCCATCCGGCGGCATTTAGGGACGTACTGATACCACACAGCCGATTTCTTCACATAAGAAAACGTATTAATTATACTACTCACTGTATTATTTTATTCGACCTAAACATGGGAAGGAATGAGAGTAGTGTGCCCTCTGTCTTCACAAAAAACTGGCATATACTGAACCAATCACAAGTCATAACTTTCTAGTGCAGCAGGCTGTCATCAATGGTAAGGATAAATGGCCAGAAGCATCTACAATCCAGTGTGATATTGGCCAAATTGTTAGCTTGCGAAACAAGCCAGTCGATGACCGCATCTCCTCGCAAATCGACTCATTACCCCAACAAATAGCAATACTGCCAGGACTTGAGACTAGAAGGTACGCATACACCTAACTATTGGCGTCTTGGTACTGATGAGTTGACAACCCACACTTCATAAGCCTTCCATCTTGGGCAACAGGTGTCAGATGTTGCCTGGCGAGAAGACTTTTTGCATGTATTATGCGAACTGTGATACTTGTGTCGCAGACTTTGACAGGCACGAGATAAGCATGCGTTTTCCCTAAAATATAGTAGTTTAAGCAGAGGCTTTATAAATGACAACACTAATTATTAGTACCTCTATTATGGGACTACTGGTAAACTCTTACGTGGTCTTATCTATTAATTTTTGGGTTTTTTTTCTAGGGTTTGTTTGTCCATAAGTGATACTGGCTATACCAGCCAGGTGAACATTGACTACTGTACGAGAGTAGTCTTGTCTAACCTGGTAGCTGTGTACAATCGAGACACATGCTTTACCAAGAAGCAATCAACTTCAACTTCTCAACAGCGCATTGTCACCTGAGAGCGGCCATAGTTGAGGTATAAGAATACTACTTTTGCCGCCAGCCATTATTAAACATGTGCCAAGGTGGACTAGAAAGCAGGTAATTACAACAATTCTAAAGAATATACCAGTGAAATGCGGTCGTCTAACAGTGGAAGAGAATGTTCAAATTAGAGCTAAGCAGTAGGGCACGAAATCGGAGGACTGGACAGTTCTCATTTAGGATGGCGAGTTCATTACAGGTATTCTGGACAAGTCACGGATTGGCCTAACTCTGGAGGCCTCATCCATTGTTGCACGGGGTATGAAGGGGGGATAAGAGCAACTTATCTGATTTACGGGCCTCCTGTGGCTGGAACACTTTTGAGTAGATGAGATATCTCAACATGAAAGCGTGTTAGTGCGGCATGGACGATCTAAGATTGACTGCAAATGGGGAGATTTCTAGAAAGGCCACATTACGCTCTACAGGATGCTTAATCGGAATTGATAAATGATATTTCAAATAACGCATGTTTTCTCGCGTGGGCAGTGCCCGCTCGACGTGTTCGACTCCGCCTGCCTTCATCTTCCTCACAGCTGTGGATTATTGCCTACATTACTACATATAGTCTGACGAGGTTCAGCCAGTGTAGCGATCAGTAGTCTTAGGGGCTTACATCTACTGCCGATTATTTTCCAACCCTTGTATCGCTTGCGTACATCCGGCTGAGGGGGGACGCCAAGTGTCATCGCTCGTCTCGAATTTGAAACGGACTAGTACATGCAGTGTGTGACTATCTGAACGCGTAGCACCGGATTATTAAATGCGTTATAGTATTAAGTAATCCTAAAATAGAATATATACCTTTTATATATGGGTTTTATGTAAATGTACTTCTAGGATTTCTTGCATCACATTTTACGCTTTCTTTCGCACCAGGTTCTGACTGACGAACGCCACAACTAACGAACGCCGCGATTGACGAAAGTCGGTCTTAACGAAGGACTTGACGAAGTAATACAAAGCTTCCAGTGCCTAGGCAGGCATGATCTTTACTCAGATATGTAACTTCCCTAATAAAAAAAAGGTATAGGGGCACCTCTTCTGTTTTGGGCTTAGTTGCTACTGCGCGTTCATCAAAAATCCGTTGCTGCGCGTTTACGTACCTTCGCACATAATAAGACGTTAGGGCCACCTATTCATATTACGAGTAAGTGACAACGTGCGTCACAATTCAATGTAGACGGTCCTTTGGTTGTGTTATTGTTTCGAATCCTCTGAAAGGGCATTACGTCTATACCCAAAGCCGCGCTCGCTGATCTGAACACTCTTGGCTAGTCTCTTAGGACGAGACACCTGCTGAATCGCTGTGACCAAGTAAGAATGAATGTATGGATCGATCGTGAAAGACACTTTTCATCACACGCCTTCTGCGCGCCAATGACGAGCCCGATGCCCCTACAATCTGTCGTGGTGACCTAGGTAATCATGCGCACTCTAGCAACTCTCGCCGGCAGGGAAACCAAATTCGGTCTATCAAGACTTCGCGTGTTTTGTATAACGATTATTGGGCAGATCGTATTTCCCTGTGTCTAGGATGCCGATTCATTCGGGCAACCACAGGGCTCCTGGTGAGAACACAAGCGATTCCTCGGTACCGATGACGCAGCATATCCATTATCGCAAGTTCAAGTGTTAACAGGTTAGCTAGCTCTCTTAAAAACCACCGATGAAGGCTTCGCATCCGTTGTATTTGGGGTATTTTACACTGGCTTGGAGAATGGAACACAAGTCGCCCTGTCGGCGCCTGCAACAACGCCTTTGAGCCATTCTGTAGAGGGCATTTCATATATGCCTGGCTAGCAGGATTGTTCAAAGTAGCTCAAGATATGATGGGTAATGTACTTGTAGCATCTTTCTTCGTGTGTCAGTCCCGTACTTGTCGCAGTGCAATGAGACAGGTCTAGCACCCACATGTGCTGTCTGTCAAGTTCATCGCGTTGAGCAACCAACTATCCAAGTTGCCTATTGTTAACGCGCGTGTTGGTAATTAATATATTGTTTATCCGACATCGTCTACTTTTCACCTTGGGAATCGGATCCCGATCTTTTCCTATTTCTTGGAAGAATGCTGCTTCGCGCCGGATGCGCGCCATACGCGTTTATCGTGTGTCTGACGCGTCTTGAAGCGACGATGAATTGGCATTGTGGGAGCTTGTCTCGTCTCGTCTCGTCTCGTATCATTCTCCGTTGTCTTTGTTTGTTCACTTTTGTGGCAGGATGATGGTTGAACATATGACCTGTTTTGGTCTATTGTGGTTGCAGCTTGATGAAGCTGCGCTGACCTGGCATAATATACATTCCCAGCTGTAGCAAGCGATTCTCATTTATAACGCCGTGATTAACCCCCAAACTATGGTTTCCATCGTATCAAAGCAAAGTCATAATCCCTCCCCGTTATACTCCCACCTTCCACATCTGACCGTTAGTTGCGCTCTCCTCGAAGGCGGCGGGCGAGCTGAATATCCTTGGACTGGATAGTGACACGCTTGGCGTGAATGGCACAGAGGTTGGTATCTTCGAAAAGGGACACGAGGTAGGACTCGACTGATTCCTGGAGGGCGCCGATGGCTGAGGACTGGAAACGAAGATCGCTCTTGAAATCCTGGGCAATTTCACGAACCTATTGCATGTTAGAACTGTCCCGAATATTGTGTGTTTCGTTATGTGCACTTACCAGGCGCTGGAATGGAAGCTTTCGGATCAGGAGCTCAGTGGACTTCTGGTATCGCCTGATCTCACGGAGAGCGACAGTACCAGGCTTATAACGGTGAGGCTTCTTGACACCACCGGTAGATGGTGCGCTCTTGCGAGCGGCTTTGGAAGCAAGCTGTTTGCGGGGGGCCTTGCCACCAGTGGACTTACGGGCGGTCTGCTTGGTGCGAGCCATTTTGGTTGTTGAAGGATTGATGAGAGGGGTGTAAATGTTGATGTGGGTGTGTGATGCAGGAGGGAGAGTTGGGAGAGGGAGAAGGCGGGGGCAGTGCTTTAATACCTGTGGCTTTGTCGCGTCAGGGCAGACGGCAATCAGCACGATGGGTGGGGCCGTACGCGAACCCTGGCACGGAATTCTATTAGCGTATAGCCTTGCAAAAAAATAAACACCAATTGGCATTAAGATGGAAAATAACACCATCACTAGTGTGAGTGGCCACACTCGACAAGTGCAGTGCGAGTAATCCCGTCCTTGCTACTTTTCTTCTCCACTGCGCCTCTCCCTTCACGTCACATACACACATGGCGAGGTTTGAAACAACATCCTCTCCGTGGCTGCTGTTGCAAATGCCTGGAAATGTACGGATTAAAGGTTGTTGCTTCGTTTTACTAACTACCTTGGTAGGTAGTAAGACGACAACTTGGCTACGCAGTGCATACATAGTACCAGCACCTAGAGACTTAACGACACGTCCACGTCATACGATTATTGACGAGGCGTCCTTATGCTTCCTGATATTATGTGAACCGTGTTCTTTATATGGAAGTACTGTACTTAACTTGCGCCCCGATTACTTTACGGTAATCGTGCAGCGTACCTCAGATAATACCCTATACCCTACCTGTCTATCGATGTCCGATCACTATGGTATGGTATCTGCAGTCGCAGCATCTTTTTGTCGAGTGTTATATGTCAATTCAAGTGCATGGTCGAGTTTAAACTCGTTCTTTGTTGGCACTCGGTATATTGCGCGACACTTAGTATTGTTACGTTCGGTATCGACTCGCAGAGCTGGGTAGGGTGCATGACGACCTGCACTAGACATTATTGTGGACGTTATTCGGCACGCACCAACAGCCGAACACAGCAGAAGCAACAAATCAATAGTAGCTTGCCTAGTACCCCTGATGAAAGAAAGCATCGTCTCGCAGGCATAATATGACAAAACCAGGATAAACGACTAAAGCAACGAAGAAAGTTGGATCATGACGCGAAGGAACCATCTAACGGAAGAGCGACATTGTTAGAACAGCAAACAATGTCTAAATGACATACGCAACTACCAGTTGATTATACATGGACATTTAATTCATACAAAACAGGGATTGCATCTGACCAAGAACAATTAATATCATCATATTGAGTATAACATCGATACAAGCAAGCATAGCCTGACATCCAGTCTACAGAAGGTTAGGTTGACCAAGACAATATTCTGATTATGGGTGTGCGGAGTAACGACGCGCTACTCTCGCTCTGTTACGAAAGTATAGCAGGTAAATGGACGACGGAACAAATCGTACATGACAATATGGCCATTTACCTGATTGGGCCAACTTGACGGTGTTTTGATCCACATAAGCGGTCATATTTTTGATGCATTGTGATTCGTTGACAGATTTCGATTTATTGGTCTCGAACACCCCTGCGCAGTAAAACCCACATTAAGGATGCGTCGCGTCTTCGCGTCCCACTTAAGCTCTATTCGGTATTCGTCCTACCTTCTTCGCTCAACTGATCTGTGGTCTGGCCTACTTGTACTTAAGCTCAGCTACTGCCACACTCTGCAAGATCCCTTGACCTCAAACGCTCAACTGGGACTTTACACTGTCATCGACTTACTACACCACTTCCCACACATTTCCTCACTCCATTCCGCATACAACATGACTGGACGTAAGTTCAATAACGCATATCTTCTATCACATCGTAAAGTACTAACACTGCCTAGGTGGCAAGGGTGGCAAAGGCCTCGGCAAGGGTGGCGCCAAGCGTCACCGCAAGATTCTTCGTGACAACATTCAGGGTATCACCAAGCCCGCCATTCGCCGTCTTGCTCGCCGTGGCGGTGTCAAGCGTATCTCCGCCATGATTTACGAAGAGACTCGCACTGTCTTGAAGACGTTCCTGGAAGGTGTCATCCGTGATGCTGTTACATACACAGAACACGCCAAACGAAAGACCGTCACGTCTCTCGACGTCGTGTACGCGCTAAAGCGACAAGGCCGTACCCTATATGGGTTCGGCGGATAAGGGATGCCGTGGGACACATGTTACGATATTGTCATTATTGTTTGGTTTTTAACCCCAATGTCGTAAACCGGACAGGTCACGGCGTGGGGCTACACGGTGTTTCATGATAACGGATTCTGGTCTTGATTTCAATGGGTGTTCTGTATTATTTAAGGGAAATGGCGGCTTTAAGTCGAGGTTAATTGAATCCGCCAATATGGCGCTCATTCACGCGTGTTCGCGTTTCCACTGCCGTGTGATATGTGTTATCACATCAGCGATGTTGTGTTCGCGCTTCTCCAATATTGATTGGCTGTGACATGAATATCAGGTGGCCCTGCGGTGATACCGGCAGTCACCCAGTGTCATTCGGTTGAGGAGATAATGGCTGTTATGTGATTGTCAACGCTCGTTTGCCGATGTAGTGTCAGCGTTCTGCCTTTTATATCAGCGAAGACGGTTAGGATCATGCACGGCGTTTTTCGTCCTGCAACAATGTACTATGACGCTGGAATAAATTTGGAGATTGACAATGTGCATTCCAGCGCAAGAAGCTGCAAGATTCTATACAGGCAGCACTAATGCTACGATTTCCAATTATAGAAAATTGCACCGACAGGGCGAGTTATGGAAGGCACAAAGTAGTTGGAAAACGACCGTATGATCTAAGATTTCGCCTCTAATAGCTAAATGGGGAGGCTTTAGCAGGGTTGTGCAACAAGAGATGGCGTCGTTTGTGTCGTCTAGAACACTTCTGCAAGTTCAACATTGCGCGAGTCTGTGTTCACTAATTGTATTATTTTCGCACCGCATGCCGAGTAACTCGGCACCATCACTGTAATTTAATGATTTGAGCGCGTAGGGTGCGGCAGTACACTCGAAATTAGGGCAAAATGCCACAAAGGGGCAATAAATCAGGGGACGCTCTGCTTCTGCCAAGAGCAAATATAGAGACCGAATACTTGTCTGTCGTGCAGCAAACTGAAAAAGGCCGAGAACGTCAAGTTCGATCTTTAGCTGATGCGCAGGGTGTGCTGGGCTGAGAACCTAGGGATGGTCGAGTGTCTGATAATACTCCCCAAAGTACGAACCGTACCCAGCCCACCTACCCTACACCCCACTGTAGGTACTCACAGATATCTGTCCGTCTAGCCAACAAGGCGCTAGGTTTAGCAGAGAATCGGTGCGAGCCGGCCAACGTACGTACACCAAGGCAAAAAAACATCATATGTCTCGGCCAAGCCGAAGCTCACGGCAACTTTGGCACCCATTGCGACGGCCAGCCAAACAAGCCAAACAGGATTAAATAATGGTAGATAATAGTCAAAAGATCAAGGGGGTTGATTCGTCCTTTTATTCCATCAACAGAGTCGTATTAAGATTAAGCACATGCCGCTGGACCTGCCAGACGTTTCCGTATGACACCTAATGTACGGAAAACTATTCATAACAGTCAGGTGATGCAAGGGGTAGAAATTTTTTCAAATGGATGGATACCGTCGCTAAGATTAATCACATACAACCTGTGAGTCAGGGTCATGTGATTACTAAAGGAAAGGTTGTGGCGGAAGCAGCTGGAAATTGTGGCTGAGTCAAGCTTGGCGTTGAAATTTCCAACAAGCGACGATTGCATCCTTGCGCAAAGACTCGGCAGTGATACAACTTGCATCTCGCCAACATTGGAAGAACTATTTATGGCGCAATAGGGTATCAAGCGCAGCAACACTTTTTGATGCTCGGACGGCAATCCAATATTATATAATTGCTGCACTCCCAATTCTTCACGAAGAAATCGACAATTGTAGACAGCTGGTCGCATTACTCACCGACCCGGGTATTTGGACACAGAGAACGTACGAAATCAGCAGCAAACCGGTCCTTGTCTGATGATGACGATGGCAGTACATGTACGGATTACCTGATAGAAGCTAGCGTAGCAAGTAACCATTCTTTCTTGCCGCCTCTGTTGGTTGGCAGTGCAAGAAATTTGATGAGCGTAATCAATCCCCGGCGACTTCTGCCCTTCCGTCCCTGCACGGGCTCCCTCATTCCCGTACGCCAGAGGTGTCCAGCCCATGACGTTTTGGCGTCCCTGCAACGTCAACTGGCGTGCTGGGGGAGAAGGGTCTCTCAGCGTCTAGTCACTCTTTCCGTCGGCACGTACTCCACACACCCACATCCTAGAACAGGTCATACCCTGGTCAATGACCTTCTGTGACGTTCCCGCGAAGTCGGTTCTGCCGGGCAGAGCTAGCCTATAAAGTCGCTGTCATCCAAACTTTGCCACCCGGTCAGAATCATATACATCATCGGTCTCTTGCTATCGCCATCGTGGTAAAACAATGCTACCGCTGCCTTGCATCTACACTAAACGTTTTTCACCACAAAAAAACACCCGATAAGACTGCTACAACTCATATCAGCCTGTGACTTCCTGTCAAGAAGGATATTTCCCCGCCACCTTAAGCCCAACCACCCTCACAGATACTTACGACAAGTTGCAGACTTCGTCAATCGAATTAGAAGCACAACAAAACCAACCGGACAGTCCGTCGAACCTTATGCAGTCAGATACTTGGGGCAGTCTGGCCCATATCACGCCGAAGCGTGGTCATACGTCGCATCAGAGAGAGTCATCCTTATCATCGCTTGGATCAACCGGGCCAGCTTCTCCTTATACACAAAACACGTCCTATCCACGTGTCACCCTCGGAGACTCAGGTTTCGAGGGTGCTGCCGAGATGCAATCCCCAGATAGCAACTATCCAGGCTCGTACTATCAACTTGACAAATCGGTGGGCTCGGTATCGCACGCACCATTTCATAATACGGATGGATCGATACCAGATATCAGCTACCAAATCGCCGTTCCAAGTTCAGATAAGAAGGCTCGCTTAGACAAGGGACTTCTTCTGACCTCAGAGCTCTCTAGAAGCTGCACGAAGTCACATTCAGCGTCTGCGGCTAGCCCTACAAGAGATGACTCGCCTGCCACAGCTGTAGTTGGTGACCTTGAACGATCTAATCGTCGTAAAATGGGTATGAAGCAGACATTCTTCATGCCATCAGAGCTAGCTAACAAAGCATACAAAATCATAGGCTATAACCACATCCCAAAACTTGATCGAACCATGACTGACGTTTATGGAGACGAGTTGTATAACCCAAACTTCGCGATCACTTCCACGTCCTCTCCACAGGCTCATTCTGTCATCTCTGTCGGTAGTGATGTCTTCAGTCAGCGCATCAATGCCGCAAATCATCAACATTTGAGCGCGGCTCAGTCTCCTGGTTCTACAGGGTCTCGAGCTAGATCGCCATTTCGGACCAGTTCGCCTTTCTCAACTTCACCCGCTCGTGGGTTCGCTGCGCCTCACCTTTCTTCTACCCAACAGTGGTGTGAACAGAATCATAACAAGCACGGGCAAATATCCCATCTAGAAAGTGCTGCCGAACCCGAAACTCCCAAGACCATCTCACCAAAAGATGCGGTTTTGGAGTTCAATGAAGCCGAGACCGATTGGGTGCTTCCCCTTTTCCCGCAGGAGTCAACAGCCCCTGAGATCGACTCTTTGTCCAAGACGATGAACTCACAACGATCAGAAGGAACATATATCCGATCCAACACTGCAGACGTGCAGTCTCATGGTTTCGGTTATTTGCCGTCTCAGTTGCCAACAGGGATCCAAGTGCCACAGCAATACCCATTCATAGCCCACACAACAGTCAGTCACGACTCTCCACCGACGCTGAGCTCGTCCGGAGCAAGCTCGGTAACGTCCGGAAGTAACACACCGACAGGCTGTCGCAGACCTACCAACATAGGAGCTGATAGCGGAACATACACCTGCACCTACCATGGATGCACCCTCAGATTTGAAACACCGACATTACTTCAGAAACACAAACGAGAGGGTCATAGACAAACACAGACTTTAGTCGCACCGCGGGTGCAAGACTCGAATATGTCGTCGAATGTGCTTAATACACAAACTGGACCTCACCGGTGTGATCGGATCAATCCCAGTACCGGGAAGTCCTGCAACACGATATTTTCGCGACCCTACGACCTCACAAGGCATGAACATACTATCCACAACGCTCGCAAACAGAAAGTTCGATGCAACCTTTGCACGGAAGACAAGACTTTCAGCCGAGCCGACGCATTGACGAGGCATTACCGCGTCTGCCATCCAGATATGGAACTACCAGGCAAACCTCGTCGCAGGGGGGGGGGTATGATTGGGTTACGAACAATGTGATCAAACTTCAAACAAATCTACTCAATAGTCTGCACCACAACCGAGCGAAAGGTGGGAACGTGTTGCTCACACAATTGATTCCGGGCTTCCACATCTGGAACACATTACGACATCGCCGGAGAAGAACCTGTGCAATGACGTGCTGGGCCCCGATTTAGGATGCTTTGTGTGGAACACACAGATCGGTCACTCGAAAATCAATACTATTGGCCAAAAGCTGCCCAAATGCGGAGTATCAGGCAGGGTCTTTGGGTGACGCTGCAGGGTCCTTCTGATACCCACTACTGACGTCACTGCACTCTGTCTCCACCATAAACTCGCCATCACCGCAGGGCGCCCATTTCCTTTGGCGGCGCATGCAAGGTGTGGATGAGTCGTCGATGAAGGAAATGAGTCTGTCGACAAGGCGTCGGAATGAAGAAAATTGTCGCTCAGGCTATTAGGGCTGGTGATTTTGCTTCACATTACAACCTGGTTACACATCAAACTGGAACCAAACATTGGAGTCATTCCAGAGGTTGCTCCTCATATCTTCATCATATATCGACCATGGATGTTCGGTCTTGATGATGTATTTGCAAATTTGTCTCAGCGTTGCTTTTATAGATTATTCCTACGGGAGAGTGACCTCACAGCATCTCGTTTTGAAAGCAGTCTTTGCTTGCGAAGATGTTTCAACGCTTTCTCTTGGCTTCCTTTAAACGAAGTATTACTACATGAAACAAATGTGCGTTTAGGCTGCGAAAGGATTATAAGGAGTTAATAGACATCAAAATATGAAGACTATTAACACTCGGCCAGTTTCTGGGACACTCACACGATGCACACATTCGGAACAAAAACTCAATTTTGTACACTGAGATGTGAAACAAAACAAAAACTGGCTGCCGAATGGGTGACTGTTGTATCAAATGGACGATCGAGTGGCATGTTTGTGTGAATTTCATGTGGCGAAGACTCATGTAAGCCTAATTTTCCACGCATGGATGGACAGACAGAAAACAATGAAGAGGTTGACATCAACATTTGCGACTACTCTGGATGCTGTGCTCTGTATGAGCACCATCATATTTCTCAATCTAAACGAAATTAAAATAAACCACATCTCACATTGCTACGTATTTGGCACCTTCTAAACAGAGCTCTATCCAATCACAGCATCACGTGCCTGTTTATACAAGGGCTGGATGCCGGTCCATGCCTGGAACTATATAGTCAAGATGTATTAGAAAACCAGCAGAGAACTGAAGAACGAAGACACTGGAGCAATGAATATATTGTTCATACCTGGTAACAACCCTGCGATGCAAGAACTTCTAACCCAGGCACAACGATCCATTGCCCGGCTTGTTCGGCCATTCCCATGATTTGAGTATGTCGTGGTTTGTATGCCATCTCTAACAGAGCGCGCTTCTTGTTCATATATGAAGGTGCGGAAAGCATTGCTGATGCCACGCTCTGGACACCATCGTCAATTGGACGGTCAGCAGGAATCGTGCTGATAATGACACGAGGAGAGTGGGGCCAATTAGTAGCTGCGCCCCGATGCGATATAGGCTCGATGTTATAGTCACCAGTGAACTCTGAGGCAAGGGTTTTGACTTTGTTCGCATCCCGCCCGATCACAAATATTGGGCTGAAACCCATGAAGTGCAAAGCGTAGATGGCCGCTCTCGTAGTGCCACCAGAGCCAATCACAGCAGCTGACTCTTTGTCGGTTGTTAGGGTGACCCCTGCTTCTTTGAGAGTGTAAACCATGCCTCTCCAGTCTGTGTTGTCTCCAAGTAGACGACGGTTGGATGGTGAATTGTAATCTTTTGATAGGGTGATGGTGTTGACGGCTCCAATGGTTCGAGCTGCGGGCGTTAGTTCGTCTAGTAGAGGTATAATTTCCTGCTTCAGAGGAATAGTGACAGAAGCGCCCCCAAAATTCTCGCTCAGTAATAGTGTAGGCAGATTCTCGGTGGTTGACGCTTCACATAGATGATACTGGTGAGGCAACCCAGCGTCCTGAAAGAGAGTGTTATGAAGTGCTGGGGACCTAGACTGCGAAATGGGACTCCCAAAGAGGTAGAAGTTTCGCTTCTCTATATGACCAATCAAGGCGCGCCCTTGTCTTATTTCCGCCGCTGACATCTGTCCCGGTGCGGCTTTGAAGGGTAAGGTTGGATGGGACACTGGAGTTAGAAATCCATTAAGAATGCGGCTCAACTTGCCAATACTGCCCATGTTGATGGCAATGATGGGTTTCTGTTGGGACACCATCATCTTCGATTTGAAGTTCGCCAGGTCAAAGTTATTCTCAGTGGTTTTTGCGTATCCCACGAGCTTTATTACATCACCGTATTGCAGTGCTCGGTTGTAGTGAGGAACCCAAGAAGCATTTCTCCAAGACAGTGACCCGGCTGTATCATGATGAGAGGCAATGATGAGAGTGTTTCTCCTGTTTTCCACTACTTCTTGCAGGATATCGTCTGACGATGTGATTTCCGCATCGAGATATTCTATCCCAAGCCTTAAGGCTAGGCGATAGAGCTCTTGGCGCTTTTCCACCTCCCCGTCTGGGAAGCGACCGCCTTGCGAGGCGGTTCGGACGGTGAAAATGATAGGCAGCTGTGAAGCAAATCGAAGAAGAGAGATCTGTTCCGTGACAGCTTTGGGAGACCAGTCATCCAACAGATCGATGCGGACCTCAACGGCATCTGACCCAATAAGAGCGTTTTGGATCATCTCAAGGTTCGTATGACTTATTGTAGGCATCGTTAGAGAAAGGAAAAAACTTTCATTCTTCTGTAAAATAGCTTCCAGGTTGCCGTTGCCACTAGTGATTGAGGTCACAAATCTTTGAAAATCCTCAGGAATGTGGGTATGTTCAGTGTGAGCTGCAGAGTGAGGACTGTAGTATAGGTAATTGGAGCACGATTCGTACCAAGGTCGGCGGCGCTCATATACTTGACGAATTTGTGTCGTGTATGGTGGCCGACTTGTGTCTCTCATGAGATATTCGATGACCTGATCTGTGTTTCGGTGAACTAAAACCACAGAGCCGCCACTGGTACAGTAATCTTGCAGCATTTCCCTTGCTTTGGCGGTTTCAACAATGCCGCCGCCACATGACAAAACATGACCATGTGGAAGCTTGCTCATAACGTCACGTAGAAGGTCTAACTCGCCTTGGCGGAAGCCATCCCATCCTCCTGGTCCTTTGATTATTTCAGGTATTGCCATTCCAGACCGGCGTTCCAGCTTCTCATCTAGGTCGACAAATACCCAATTGAGGAGTTTTGCGATCCAACGTCCAGCGGTCGTTTTACCTGCCCCTCTCATGCCAATTACGAAAATAGATCTTCCAATGCGACCCCGCTCTACTGCAGCAGAATTGGCGGCCGCGTAGGCTACATCGGACCCTTCTAGTTGTACATTAAAGGACTTAGACAGAGTATCCCACCATCCGGGCCAAGTCTTGCGAACACATTCTCGCTCGGTGACGGTGGTTGGCCCAGGGGCCACGACGGCAAGGACACTGAAGCTCATGGCGACCCGATGATCATCATAGCAGTGTACAGCTTCTTGAGCTGCCCGAATATTGGATAGCGATGTACCATTGATATCAAGCCCATCGTCCAACTCTGTGCAGGAAACACCAAATTTGGCAAGTTGATCCTTCATTGCAGCGATTCTGTTGCACTCCTTGACACGCTGATTAGCAATACCTGTGATGCGGGTCTTGCCATCGGCGACGGCTCCCAACACAGATGCAGTTAAAAATGCGTCCGTCATGGGTTCCATATCCACATGGGGTAGTGGCTTCAAGTGCCCAGGCGCTGGCCCAGTAACCGTAGTACTCAGCTCGTCTTGTTTAACGGAGCAGCCCATTGGTCGCAACACATCAATTGCAAATCTGGCATCACCTTGAAGGGACGATGAGCCAATATTTGGAATAGTACATGTCGTTCCAGTGATAGCTGCGACGGCCAATGGATACGTAGCAGAACTGGCATCACTTTCAATAGCATACTCAGAGGGGTTCTGGTAAGTACCTCGGGGGATGTGATAGGTATCTGCCTCGCTCGTGGACTTTGTGACAGACACACCGAACGTCTTCATCATCGAAATAGTCATGTCGATATAAGGTTGAGAAATTGGCTTTCCGCCAACCAAGCGCAAAGTCACAGGGCCTTTAGCATATGGAGCAGCCATTAGAATGGATGAAACATACTGAGAAGAAACTGTCGCAGCCAATTCAATCACGCCGCCTCGAAAACCTTCCGAAGAGTGAACCCGCAACGGTAGGCTTTGCTCTTGTTCCAAATATTCAATTTCAACGCCATTCAGCCGCAACGCATCAACGAGGGGCCCAATCGGTCTGGCCTTCATTCTAGCATTGCCTGTCAACACAGTTGAGTGTGTCTGTTGGGTTGGAGAGCACAATGCCAGGACAGTTGTGAGAAACCTTGATGCGGTGCCAGCATTGCCAACGTAAAGTTCATCTTTGCTGGCACTCAAATGGCCACCCTTGCCTTCAACCTCGAGGATTTCTCCCGAAGCATGCCATGAGTACGATGCTCCGCCCAGCTGACCGATGGCAGAAAGCATGAACTCAGTATCGTCGGAATGTAGAAGGTTCTTGATCTTGCAAGGTCCGGATCCTAGCGCTGCCAGTATGAGGGCACGGTTTGAGATGCTTTTCGACCCAGGAGGTATCACCGTGACATTCAGACCACTGGGAACACCAGGACTGATGCTGACAGAGGCTGACAGAATGGTCTTGATGTCTTTATCCGCCACAACACTGGCTTTTGGTTCAAACGTTTTCCCGATTCTTGCCAGGAGGACTATTTTCTTTTTTTGCCCTTCGTTCTTCTTATCTACCGCCATCTTTCGCAGCATGATATCGACTGGGCAATCCTTCCCAGCAGTGAGTTTTATGACTCGTTTATCCTGTATGGAGGTGGGCAGCCCGTAGGATGCGATGCATTTGGACAACCTTGACACAGCATGAGGTCTCAGGACGCCAAGAAAGCGAGCGAGCTCAGCTTCCTTGACCATGCCAATGGCAACAGCTTCACCATGAAGAAGCTGCGGAGTGAGAATAGCTTCGATTGCGTGCCCAATTGAATGTCCGAAGTTGAGTAGATTCCTCAACCCGCCTTCTCGCTCGTCTGCTGAAACCACCTCTGCTTTGACTCTCGCAGAGCCAACCACAATTCGAGTGAGGATGTCTTTGATGGACACCAAACGATCTTTGCTTTTCGAACGAACACTAGAGATGATCTCCGCCGCGGATTGCTCAAGCACACTGAATTCATTCTCGTCCCAGATAGCCGCAGTCTTGATAACCTCAGCCATACCATTTATGAATTCACGCACAGGTAGGGTTTGAAGGAAAGCTAAATCGATATAGACCCGTTTCGGCTGCCAGAAAGCGCCAACCAAGTTCTTTCCCATTGGAGTGTCTATAGCTGTTTTGCCTCCAATAGAAGAATCTACCATGGCTAGGAGTGTTGTTGGGACTTGAACGAAACGTACTCCTCTCATGAATGTAGCAGCGACATAGCCAATCATATCTCCGATGACACCGCCTCCCAAGGCTATTATGACGATATCTCTGGTACAGTTCTGTGTTAACATCCAATCCTCGATTTCGGCTTTGGTTTCTCGGCTCTTCGACGCCTCGCCTGGTGGGATGGCGTAAGTGAGCAATCGGACATCAGCGGCAATCCCACTTGATTCAAAACAGGAACGGAATGAAGGAACATATATGTCATGAAGGTTTGTATCGGTAATGAGAACGTATGTCGACGATTTCACATGGCTGAGCAGATCAGTCGCGACAAAGTCTGGCCATAGGCCATACTCGGCGATGATGCTATCCTCCCCCAAAATAGATATTTTTTGAGGGGAAACTCCTTCTGCCCTTGCCATGTTGATGTTACGGCAAGCTGTGCCAGCGAATGTCGTTGGAACTTTCGAAGCTTGAGGAAGTGTTGATGAAGTTTTTACGTGTTGTGTGGTGCAGAAAAAAGGGCCAGTGGAATGCGGGGCTAGCTAAGAGCTGAATTGAAAGTTTTACGCAGAGGCTACTTGTTAGGAACGTGCATCAATATGACTCTACTGAAGTGTGGACAGGCCGACATCGGCCCAACGTGGTGCATGCACTGAATCGTTTTGTAACAGACCCGGTACGAAACAGAGCATTATGTGCTAATGTATAATTAGTGTACTAAGTACTTGAATTGCACAATCATTTAATCCGAATCAGTTAAACCAAAGGGAGAATTCGTGTGTCATCGCAGTGCATGAAACACGATGTCAGATTCCATGACGCTGCGACCAACACTTATTCGTCATTTCATATGACTATTAACTAGATGCCCAGTGTCAGTGATCTAGACATTGTCATCTCATGAGCTTAAACTTACCTCAATTAGCTTCTCTGTTAGCTCGAAGCAATCTCCCTTCACGTCCTCTGTAGACGTACGGTTGGATGCCCTCCACAACCCACCAAAGCCTAGCTCATTCAAAAGGCTTAACAACGAATGCATAGAACCCAATTCCTGAAAGTAGCTCTGTTCAGACGAAATAGTACGCAGTAGGGCATGGGCAGCTTCTAATGCTCCTGTTTCTTGACTATGTAGCAACACATCATCAAGAATGGATGCCAAGGCCCCGCAACTGTATGGGAATAGTGTTAGAAGATGGGAGACTAATCAACCAGCAAGATACTCACAGGCTTGTGAAAACATTTGGTCGTGTTTGAGCTAAGAGATTTAGCCAATGGAGGCTGCGTGCTTGGGCGGCATCATCAAGGTAATGGAAGTCAATGAGCTCAGTCACCGACATGAGAAAGAGCTCTTTGTCTGTCATATATTCGATGCTCTGTATACCTCTAAGGCTGAGTATGGTGGAAATGCCTTCGGGCTTGAGATCAGACCACCACAGGCTGTCAATGAACTCGTCCTCAGTCGTACCACGAGCCAATAAAAGAGCCAAGTAGGGAGATCCACAGACAGCGCGTTTTAGGCTTGTTGAAGAAGACCTTGCGGAGCAAGAAGTCATATCCAATAACGTGAGAAGAACCTGTATTGCTGTAGATCTGGTGGCTGTGTCCGTGAGGCCTCGCACAAGGCATGCGCACACAGCAAAGTGGAACGTGTCTTCCTCGAAATGGATGCCATAGGCGTTATCCAGTGGTAATGCAGCCTCTTCTAGCTGCGTCCGACTCTGCAGGAGCAGGGGAACCATCCGGTCGCCTCTGACGTTACCAATGGTACCAATATTGTCCAAAACGGAGTCGAGAAACTGCGCTGCGCAGTTGAAGAGACTTGCGGGTACAAGGCGCACTAAAGACATTGCTAACCAGAAAAGCTGGAGCCCGTACCGCGATGCAGATGGCAATTTTGGCATCATCTTCGTCAGGGATGTGATGATAGAAACAAGCATTTCGCTATTTCCGTCCTCGCCAAATTGGCTAACACTGTTTCGAAGCGCGACCAAGACTTGATATAACAGATCATCATCTACCTCCTCCTTGGCTAAGTATCCCATTACTGCAAACGCTCTGGGTTGAATCGCTGGGTTATTTTGAAAAGCAGTACTGGCGACAAGGCTCATCCATCGAGCACGCCAGGCATTTGCAGCATCTGTAGATGGAGCCGCAATCGAACAAACTTCATACAATATTGCTGTCAGATTTTCTGTCGTAGCCAAAGTCG
Organism: Epichloe typhina subsp. poae; assembly: GCA_030389615.1. Lineage (NCBI taxonomy): Eukaryota > Fungi > Ascomycota > Sordariomycetes > Hypocreales > Clavicipitaceae > Epichloe > Epichloe typhina. The sequence goes on along the minus strand of CP098317.1, from coordinate 1,532,442 downwards.
GGCTAAGGTCTGGAGAGGTAGACACAGACGCACCATCCCTGACCAAAGACGGTGGTGGTACAAAAATTTCGCCTTTAGAAACGGCGAAAATGTCCATGATTGATCGAAGCCGTAATGCCCTTGTGTCGTCTAAATTAAAAGAGGCACATATAGCATGTATCGAGTTTATGAGTAGTTTGTACACAAGAGATCGGACCTCATGTCCTCCAGTGTTGGCAAGCATTGTTATGACGTGAAAAATTTCCGGCAGAAACATCTGAGACTGAACTCGACTGTCGAAGGACAGGGCCAGGCAAAACTGAAGTAGAACGCATACTTCCTCCCATACAGAGTTATCCGGCAGTAGTCGGGTCGGACGTAATGATGATCTATTAAGGGCTTTGCGAAGGCGACAAATTATTCTTCCCCGCAACGTGATAGTTCCGAGTCCGACCATGACCGATGAAAGAACCTCTAGCGTGTCCGGCCGATCGCCATAGCCGAGAGCTACCTTGATAAGTTCATCGACAAAGATGTCCAGTAGAAGCTCATCCTGGGAGATAGATGGCCATATGTATTGTTCAAGTACATATGTCAGGCTTTGATCCAAGACAGCGACGTCTATCAACTTTCTGAAGAGGGATGTGACCTTATCTCTGCCCTTGTCTCCGTCAATGTCCGCTACCAGCACATTTGAGCGTAAACCAGAGAGCCAGGGAGCCACATATTCTAGGCTGAGAGGTTTTTGTTCCTCAGGAATGCTCTCCCAGCTGACAAAAAATTCAGCTAAAAAGTCCGATGTCAGTTGAGGCTCTGCTAGGGCAAGTTCTCGGCTGATGCTGACGATGAACCGAGTTGGATCCAGCGGTACTGCCAAGTCTGGGAGAAGCCTGTAAGTAAGTTCTTATACAACCACGTACTATGCTGGTAAAGTGTTCAGACTGACCTTTGTTACAAACGAGCCTTCCAGCAGCACTGAAGTCAAATGATCGACAGAGGGCCCCAAGGAGGTTATAAGAAGCCAGCCTTAGAACATGGTAAGGACTGGATAAGTTGGTAAGAGCCAAATTCAGCATGGTACCTGGAACATCCTGAGGTCGTACAAGCCTTTCAGCTGGTTTCGGAATTCGATTGTCTTTGCCCAACTTGACCTTGGCTCCACGAATGGTCTGAAGAACATCTGCCCGCTTGGAACTGGTGAAGAACATAACAATTTTGCCACCGTCTGCCCTCAGCCCAAAGCCAGAGTCATCATCGGCTTGCGACGTAGCGGTTGATGTTGCCTCGTCTATGTCGCTCAGACGAAATACGTCATTGATGATGCTACTTATGCGAAGTCCTGATAGAATCTCTTGCTTCTTGACAGTTGTTATTTGAACGAACTGACTGCCAACTTTTATCACTACCTCGACTTTTCCTTTAGATTTAGATAGCCTTGTAATGGGTTGAAACATGAACCGCGTTTCCGTTACCACACTGATAGTCTCTTGGGGGAGACGAAGATGGTTGAGGTGAAAATGAGCTTGAAGATCCTGCAGGCTGCCAATCAGGTGATATTCAACGTTGCTGGGGTGGAAGACACTAGATTCATCGCGAGTAGCATTACGAAGGAGCCTTCGAAAACATCGTCTGCTTTGTCAGTAAGAGGATCCACCTTTATGTTACTCTTAGGCCAACTTACTTAAACGCACTGTTCATGTTATAGACATATATTCTCGAAAAATTTCGTGCCAGCTCGGTTGGTGTCAAGAGATCTAGTTTTGAGAAGAAATCATCTGATGGCTCGCTGCGTCCATTGTAGCAGGTTGCATCAACGAACAGGCCAAAGGGCTCATGCCATAGCCGGCTTGCAATCTGGAACTCGAATTAGACCTCCTCTCATTATGTCAGGCGAACAGTATGTATTGAACACAACAATGATTGTCAAATGGCCTCGAATGGAACTCACTTTTAAGTAACAATACAATAGCGTATCATGATCTATGCTTTCAATTTCGATATGTCTTAAAATAACACATACGATAGAAATACCATCCTACCCACTGCTTAGCAAATCGTCGTTGAGCTTTCGGATGTTGTGACTTGCCTTGCTTCCTCCCCCATCATATACCGCACGCGAGGTCAAAAACGATTCTGCACTTCGAAAAGCATTGCGGAGCATGAAGTTCTGAAATCTTGAATAAAGAGGGGGTGTATTACAGAATATGTGTGGGCGGTTCCACGATATTGCAAGAGGTGGAGGCCCGAGGTTGGTGATGAGACTTCGGAGAGGCTCTAGGATTGGTGGCGTCGCACGAGCTGATTCTCCTGGTATGCGGTGTTGTTCTTTTTTCTCTCGCGCAACAAGCGTTTGACGCAGATGATCCCAGTGGTCATACAAAAACCGATGCAGCGATACACAAGACCCAAAGTCAAATATATCTGCCTTGGTAGGTCCAGCCTCCCGTCGCAAAGGCACCTGATGTCGTTGGTTAGATGACGCTACACTTGCGGAATGTGCCGAGCAATGATTAAGTGATGCTCACGGAAATTTCCCTCAAAAATCCTGTCACCAGATGTATGTTTTGGACTAGAAAAGGATTGAGTGGAAACATATAAGGTTCTTTGGTTCCAAAAAGGACGTTGTTGGCAAGATTTTGTATAATTTTGGCAATAAGCAACAGCCCTCGCCGCATCTCTTTGGTGGGTGAGGCTGAGACGAGATTCTCAGTCTCTGGGGCCACGATCGCAGGGCAGAAGAATCGTAGAAACACGAATGCTCCGACCGCAGTGTATTTGGCATTGGGGAAGCGAGGAAACACAGTTTCTGAAATCTACCCGCTGACGTTAGCCACTGAAATCGCACACCAAGTCGAAACAATGAATCCTCATGAACATACAATGCTGCAAATTTTCCGGAAAGAACTCGGGACATCTGGGACTGACGCACAGATGTCATCCATAAAAACCTTGGCGACTATTTGAAGTTGAGCTGCATTCTTCTGCAGCTCTTCTGGCGCGCTGACTCTGGCGGGGTCCAGCTCTAGATCTAGATCTTGAGAAGTCAACATCAGTCTCTCTAGGACCTTCTGCAATGTTGCTTTCAAGTAAGAAGCTCCTTTCCATTTTGCGTATACAGAGAGCATTTTCGTCGCGACACAAGTTCTACGAAGTATTTCAGTCTCATTCTCTGCCTGCTAGTCAGCAGCTTGAATAATTAGTTCAAACAGTAAGACTTTACCTGTTTGCTCTATCTCTTGGCGAATCAGCGCTTCGAATAGATCAAAGATTAAACCACGCTGTTCAAACACTGTAAGAAGACATATAGTGAGCTCGTCAACTTCTGAGGCGGGACAGATTGCGCTCATTGACACAGAAAGAGAAAGATCGGTCGTGAGAAGCTTCAAGTGTATCCTTGTTAGCACACAGATGCCTTGCGAATGGTTCGGGTTGTCATTTCCGGGACGTACATGGAGCAGCTCTACATATTTGTCGCTGACAGCTGAGTCTGTCAATGAGCTAAATTCCGTTCCTTGCGTCAGGATGTTGCAAAGCACACGAACAAACGCAGCCCTGATTTCAACGTTCTCATGGTATCCAATATTCAATGAATGCTTCAAGCCAACATCGATATTCGCACTGAGAAGATTGGACAGTATTGTGATGACCAAGTCTGCATTAGAAGTAGTCCTATCACGACTGGAACCACCATAAGGGAAGTCCTTGCTGTGGATTTCCTGTGTCTCGTAATTCAAAAGTGACAGGAAACGGTTGAAGTACGTATGAAACATCTGCGACTTGAGCTCACTCATCCCGGCATCTGTCTGACTGTCGGCTGGTTGAAGCGGGAGTCGAAAAGTTAGATCTGCAAGTGTTTTTAGACAGGCTTTATCGAGATCTTTCTGGACCCGGCGAAACTCCTCCGGTCGAGTGCCTGTGTTTGTGTTGGTGGACTGTTCTTGTTTAGGAGCGTAAGGGCGCGCTATCCAGTCGAATATATGTTCTAGGAGCTGATTCCGGATTCGGACGTCATCGCGTAGATTTAGATGCTCCTTCCTTTTCATGACAGCCTCGCACAGGTGGCATATCTTGACTCTGACGCGCAGTGTCGTGGTACCGTCTGGTGCCCCATCTAAGAATTTGGCGAAACTTAGTGTGAGTGCTGCTAGGTGCACTGAAGAGACGGAACCAAGATCGGATGGGATCTCAAGCTTTTCAACCATTATCTTTAACAGGGAAGCGGCTTGTTCGGCGAATACGACCTCCTTCTCTTGGTTCTGGTCTGTTGATGCGAGAACACCCGCGAGAAGCACCTCTAATTCCGATTCTAGAGCTTTGAAAAGTGCAGGGTAGAGTGTCGAAGACACCTCGGCTGACAAAACTTCCCTCATTGCCTCCCGCACTTTGATGTTTTCGCAGCCGAGAAGTTGAATAGCAAGTCTGAGAAAACGTGTCAACGGTGGCTCCTCGTGCTGTTCTGAGAACAATCGGTCTATCCACTGCAGGTCTTCCGATGTTTCATCCAGTCGACTGGCATGATCGTGGGTACATATGCCACCCAAGGAGGCTAGAAAGCCCGAGAAATTACGCCATTCTGACAATAGCCTGTCATCAACATTATCGGCTGTAGCCATAGAGACATCTTTGGATAGGCGCATCCATCTTTCAAAGCCAAATTTCCACGCATCCAGTATGCCTTGTGTCGGAATTCGCATCTGCCTGAGCAGACCCCGCATTCTCTTTTGAAAAGCGACAAGGCCTGTGAAGTGAAAGGCAGGTGACGAAAGCTCCTCATAGACTATGTTGTTGCGGTGAGTCGAAGAGAGCAAGTTCACTGAATCACTATACACTCCAGCATGAACACATTCTTCAACTATGAGGCCCACGCAGACGGTTGCCGCCTGGCAAACTGATACATCGGGAGAACATAAAGACACCAACAAGGTTGACTCGAGCTTCAACGCGGCCTCATGAGCAGCAGCAGCGTCTGCAGGAGCATTTGATATAGTCTAGGAAGGTCAATACAGTCATTCCAAAAAAAGGGGGTCAGATCGCTAACGGACCGGTAAGCCTTTCAATAGAGTGGACCTTGCGCTTAAGAACTCTTGTAGTTGGGTGATCGAGAGCATGCTAAGATGATCTCTCACGTCTGCGCATATACCAAGTAAAACTGAAGAACTATCATTCGTCTCAGTGTGTATTGCAAAATGTAATTATGTTAGAGGACTTACATCTGGTCCCAAAGTCTCTTTCGAAGATCTGCAGTGAACTCGATTTTACCAAATGTTTCCGTCGAGTGGTCATCAGCGACGAAGAGCTTTTTGGCAACCTTGGTAGCAAGTCGACAAATGAATGAATTGCGAGAAAGAATGCAGAATAGAAATGGCCGCAAAAATGGGAGGCTTGGATTCTGGCCCAGCAAGTCGTGGATCAACGGTGTTGATGACACTTCCAAGTATCGCAGAATTTCTGAAAGCTTACGCTCGCTAAACGGCGAGCAGTCGCTCGTGGAACTCAAAGAGTTCATACACTCTGACTAATATGCTTGTCATCAGTAGGAATCTCTGTCAAGTGGATCTGGAGGCCATACTTCGAATTCGGACTGAATGAAAGACAATGCATTATCATGAAGTTCAGCGTATCTTCCTGCCTGCGGTTGCCCAACGAAATACGAGCAGGCTTGAATAACGGCGATCTTAAAAGTATCTGGCGCCATTGGAGATATACAGGTCTTGGTGAGCGTTTCCACGACGCCATCTGGGTCCAGATGCGCGAGACTAACAAATGCTCCTGTTATCATATCTTGATCAAAGGTTGGAGCGGAATGACCAGTGTATGAAAGACAGAAAACAGAGTCCCTGACCTCGTCTTGAACATCCATGGCATAGCTGACCAAGGCTGAATCACTCTCGACCTTGAAATGTCGAGCGGCGCGAAGCAAGGCCACCAGACAGTAAGCAGCTCGCTCATTGCCATTTCGAAGAGCTTTCCTCAAGCTATCCAAGAACGACACCTTCTTAATCAGATTATTGCTCTTCGCCTCTCGCAAGTTACTTGCGACTTCAAACACGTCAGGAAGGAGCAAGAGAAGACTAATCTGCATGGGATATAAGACAGCTCTGCGCCGACCAATATCTACTCCCGTCTGAGTCATGTCAAACAATGTATCGCTGCCACCGCCATCCCGTCTCTTGTGGTGCGAATGGAGCCGAACGAATTCATCAGGGTAACGGTCAATCCAGCGAGCGACAAGCAGTGGAAGTACTACGGCTATCGTACACTGATACGGTTTACGGAAATGTAGATAACTGGAGCATATTTCCTGGATGATATGCCCAAGCTTCAAGCTATCAATCCAAAAGAAGGACAAGAGCCTTAACGTGACGAGAGCTGTAGTCTCGCCCTCATGACTTTGACTTTCAGATCCCCCCTCTGGGAAAGGTGTAGTCCGAATATTATAAATAGTGTTTCTGATATGTTCAAATGCGGCAGACCAACTCGATGCGGATATGAACTCGACCACCGTTTTGATATGAGCGTCAAACTGAACTAGACAATCCTCAAGACACTCTGCCTCGTTCGTGCTCGGTTTGCCATCAGGTCGTGGAACACAAAAGGTACGTTCCGGTAATTGGTCCAACAATGTCTGAGCTGGTAATATATAATCGTCTGGAATAGGCTCCAGGAGTTGTTTCAAGGCTTGCAATATGCGATTCACAAGTAGAGGCTCCAAAGACTCTGGTGATGTTTCGGTTCCTTCGTTGCGTTCCTTGGAGAACCATTGCTGATTGGCATTGCAGCTAGCTGCTGCGAGTGACAAAATATACAACTCTGACTCTAGTATGTGTGACGGATGAGCAGAAACGCAGGCAAAAGGACGTCCTAGGTCTTCAAGAAGTTCCACAAGAGACTCAAGGACAACACTAATAGTTGTCCTACTCAAGTCAACCAATGTAGCTCTCGTGATTTGAAGAATCTCGTCGTCCTCAAAGGCCCGTCCCGTGGAGCCTGTTCGATGTGGCAACTATAACCAATTGAGGTCCTCGTTAGCCGAATGTCTCAACAAGAAAATCACTTGCATACTCTTCTTACCCGCGATGCAATTCTATCAACAAGACAACCAACGATGACTCCATTGCTGTTCATAGTTGCTGTAGTAAGTAATATCTACCTCGTTGGATCACCAGGTGGATGGGCCCAAGTTCACGTTCCCCCACTTAAATGTGTTTTTTTTTGTGTTATCGGAAGTTTTTTTTGATCATAATTGACCCCATGATTAATTAAAAATGCGCTAGAGGGAGTCCAAAAAAAAACCCCAGTGCGTTTTTTTTCAAAGCTGGGTAAAAAAAAAACCAATTCTAGGTCACCACACTGCCAATTTTTTATTTGTTTTATTTTTTTATTCAGAGCCAGAAGTTGAAATTAATCAAGAGCTTCGAAATTCTTTTTATCAGCGTGACTTATCAGGGGGGGTATGAAAAGGAAAAAGGATCTTCTTCATTTTACTATGTAGTTTACACTGATCCCAAAACCACTCAAAGTTCTCCCCGTCCTTTGATAGCGCTCTTTGTTTCGTCCCTCCAGATGCCCTACTAGCGTCAATTGATAGGAGTCCGCCTCATGTCAACATAGTGTACCCATTCGAGGTCAAGTTCACAAAGGATATTAGCATTTTTTGTGTGAAGCAGACTTTTTCAAGCATCGCAGCCACAATTCCATTGTATTATGCCCACAACGACGAGCTTTTGCCTCGCAACTGGTCGGGGAGATTCGTCACAGTCTCGGTTGGTCACGGCACACTGACGACGACTCCCAGTTACATATGACCGTTGACATTCACAGTCGACAACTCAACCGATTCTCGCCACCATTGAACGCCTTAGTGCAGCATCGAAGGACGTTCGAATTTAGGTCATCTTGGTGTCCACTGACAGACAACCCGTCGAGTTTGGCTGATATCAGACTGATCAACTAGTTGTATCCTCTTACAACGTGCTCGCGGAATTCAAATGGCCACCTAGCTCGGGCAGATATATCTCATATCCTCTCTGAACGTGCTGTTTCTGATATTCTCGTTCTCCAAGAAGTCACTGATCATTTCCTCACATATCTACTGCAAGATCCTGCGAGAATCTGTATAGGTTGCAAATATCAGGGACTCATGGAAATGGCCCATTGCCGAGCCATCTCAACATTGTGGTGCTGAGCAAGATTCCTTTCACCTGGCAATACGTTCCTTTCAATAGGAAACACAAAGGTGCGACGGTATTACAATTCCATGTCTCTCACACTACTTCGCACCCGTCAGTCAAGCCTCTGCCTATAATTCTGGCAGCTTGCCATCTTACGCAGGGCTTAGTGGATGGTGCAGTGGTCGCCAAAAGAAATGAGCTGCTTGAAGTGGTCGGTCACTTGTCCCAAACAATTTCACGGCCATCCTTGGATCATCGTCGGTGATTTCAATATCGCCACCTCATCCTTGACTATCGACTTGGCTCGCAAGAAAGAGCAGCTATCATTCCAGGGATATCAATATTTGTGCGATTTAGACCAGATACTTGCCGATCAAGGGTTCCAGGACGCCTGGCTGCAAACACGACTTCGCTCTGGTGTCTCTTATGACTCGGCAGATAGTTCATGGTCGCTCTAACATTTATACGAAGGTGAACAAGGGGCTACTTTTGAGGCTGCAAAAACTGATCTGAACAACCGGCCTTAGAGATATGATCGTATTCTCTTTATTGATGCTTTATCACTTAGTATATGTGGTTTTAATACCTTTGGCCAGCCTAAAACACTAGCACAAAAAGCTAGCGACCACTGGGGGATTCGATGCCTTTTCAAAAGGATGAAGCAGGATAATAGCCAGGTAACTCATGCTTCTAAAACAGTGCCTGTGGTTCTTAAGCAGGCGCCGCCATCTCTCGGCAGTACTGAAGACCTAAAAGCAACGTTACGCTCGCTAAATTGCTTGCCTACGGCAAAAGAGAAAGAAGACAGAATCGAGGCACTGCAACTGCTGAAGAGAGTATTGTGTCATGCGGAACGAGACCAGATAGCCACAAGCCAGCGCCAAGGCCTGGAAATCGTTATTATCCCTGTAGGATCATACGGGCTAGGAGTTTGGACGACTGAGTCAGACATAGATTGCTTATGCGTTGGCACGAAAGTATTCTTTGCTCTTGCTCTCTCGAAGCTAAGGAGTGCACGACATGATGGAATTGCAGCTCTTCGGGTGGTTCGTGCCTTGTTGCCGAAAGGTGAGCCTTTCTATGCAGCTCAGGTGGCGTAAACAAAGACACTGACGACTTTCTTTCTTTCACAGATACCCAGATATTTTGGATCACCCTGCCACAGATGCAGCGTTCAAGTTGCCGATCCAAACATTGTCTAAGCTAAAGCCAGCACGAGACCTTGCATATCTGCGAAGGTCTATTCCTGATCTCGCAATATACTGCCTCTCACATTTATTATTAAAGCCTGCAAGTCACTAGCACTTGGCGGCGGTGCACTTGGCGGCGGTAATGTATCTACTACGGCGGATATCGTAAATACCTTCTTCCACTACTATGCGGATCTGGCCAGACTGGAAAGAACACGTGGCATTCGATCCATTCTTTCACGGGGATGTCAAGTATCATCGTACACTCCGCGAACCCATGTGTCTACTTGGCTGGCACACAACCGTGCATACCATTTCCACGGAGCTGAAGAGAGCCTGAGCTTACATCACGTAGCGCATCGCATTTTTTGAACAGCTACAAAAGCTACGTTAAGATTGATGCACGTTACTGGGGGTTCTTCTTCCAACCTGTGTAGGCGATTTATCGGTTGGCTAGAGTCAAGATGCGTTATGGTACTCGTAGGTCAGTAGTCCGGACCTATCTATGCCAGGCGGCTAATCTACATTTAGACGTCAACAGAAGAGTACCGACTCTCATGACACGGATATGGCCTGCAAGGCTTGTACCTAGGGTCTCCGATACAACGAATGCAGATAATCATTGGAGTTACCTCTTGGTTTGGAGTGGCAGGAAGGACAAGTCATCTGATATATCGAGGGAGCAAACCAAAGTGGCTGAACAAGCCCTGCACAATGTCCTTCAGGACTTTGAAAGTCGTATCCGTAGCGATGCAAAGTATTTTGATCAAAACAGCTGCTGGTTGCTGGCATCGGTTGTTAGTGCTGCCAGTGTGCGGGACCTTCAAATCGATTCTCAACCTGTGTCCCAGAGAACGCTGGCGACACGGACTCCGAAGAAGGCCGGAGCGCAACATCCCCACGGATTAGCGACGTGGTGAGAGAGCCTGTGTGGCATGGCAAGCTTCGTGCGACTTCGGACGTCATGAGCCGACAGCCCTTGATTCCAGCGACTACTTAGTCGGTTACGAAGACAGGTTCGTCGGGGCTCAAAGAAAGGCGAACAAACCGACGAAGAGTTCATTCCTCAACATCGCATTCTTTATTTCAAACGCAAGAGTGATGGTGCAGTCGTCTGGGACAGAAGGCGGCGAATCGATAATGTGTTTGGTAGTGGCAAAAATGGTACATGACGAGAATACGAATACATTGTCTCGTGGAGCTACTCCCATAAAACACATGGACAGCTAAACGCGCATCCGTCAAAAATTAAATGTGTATCCGCCGTGAGTCCTTACTCTGTACATTTGAATATTCAGCCTGCGATAAGTAGTTACGTTGTATTATAATAAAAATGCTTGCGTTGTGTTATAATTGTTAAAAACAAAGTATCTTTTCTTCAAAGAAGCAAAGCGGTATACCCTCGTCCGCTTTTATGAAGCCAGACTCAGGAAAACCGCTGCGATAGACGCCTTGTCATACTTGACATATTTTCCTTTACCTTTATCTATGTCATGGTATCGGTCCCAGAAGCGATCGTAGAGCGGCTGCAGCTTTTGACGAATATCCTTCCCGAACATTGAACGCACCTCTAGCTCCATGTTGTACGATTTGTGTTTTGCGACCATGTCATCGAAGGCTACATTGAACTGAGTGAACTTCTCCTTTATCTTGTCTTTGTCTTTGCTGCTCAATCCCTTCACCACTGATGCAGAATCTGCCTGGCCCGAGGTTGGTCTCTGAGTGCGATTGGTGTGAATTGTATCAAAGAGGTACACCGAAATATCTCTGCATACGTCCGTGTACGCCGCTGTAGCTTTCTTGCGCCATTGATCAAGCACTTCAAACCTCGATGGCAACAAAGGCCCGAGGTCCGAGTCTCGTATCATACGCTCGATGATGACGACACAGTTGGCGATAAACACGCCGGCTACCGATTTCCCCCTGAGCAATACCTTTGCCTTCTGGTCCAGAGCGGACAGAAGTGCATCTATGGAGTCAAGACAGTAATGTGCAAAGATTTCTTTCCCATCGGCGCCGATGTCAAATGATGCGAGACTGGGTATAGCATCAGTCGATCCGCCAACAGAACCTGAATTCGATCTCCAACCGCCGTCCCCCAGGGATATCATGATGCTGGAGATGGGTCGGAGAAACTCAACCATGGCTTGCAGACGTTGCATCGTCTCTGTCACGAGAGACGTCGAGGCACCATCAGAGGGGAGTGTCTGCAGTCCACCGGCCTTTCTCCTGGTTTCTTCGAGGAGATCCGAGAGCGATGATTTGGCTGTTTCCCGAACGGGCTTCAGTGCAGCCGCAAGAGAGCCTTTCAGTTCCCCTGTTCTAGTATCCAAACTCCCTGAGAGTCCAGAGAGGATTTCCGTGATCTCATATGCCAAGTAACAATCGGTGTTTAAGTGGCCCTTGATGTGCGCATTAAGTTCTCGAAGAGTGCGTGCGAGCTCAGACAGAGCTCCTAGGCAAGTCGCCTGGAACACCGAACCCCAGTCCTCACGTCTGAAAATACTGCAAATGTTGTCGTATTCCGACAAAAAAATTCCTTCCATCGCCTTGGCATATGTGCTGATGCCATTGGTTCCTGCCCTATATATGGCGCCGGGATTCTTCTTCTTGGCCGTGTTGACGCTTGCCGCCGCTAGATTGACGAGTGATGAAGAAAGATACGGACCCCGGATCTCGGCAAATATTTTTGACGCAGGAGAACTATGTCCCTGCTGTCCGCCTGCCAGATAAGCATATACAAGACCTAACCGGGCAATCTTGTCCTGTGGCAGAACAGGGAAGGGCTTCTCTTTCGTGATATAATGAAGTGGTTCGATGGAGCGAGGTGTTTCTCCGCGCAAGAGTTTATCGAAGTAATTCTCGAGCTGGGCATTGCCTGACTTGATTAGTCGAGTGAGATCGCCTATGGTATGTTGATTTGCTCGCAAATTCGACACTTGCATGTCGGCATGGGACTTGTTGAGCCTCTTGAGCGACGCCAGGTAGATGGACAAGCCAGCCTTGTCCGGGCCGGCACGGATGATTTGTTCTTCATTATCTTTGCTATCGGCAGGCTGGCGCAATCGGTCGATGGCGGCGAGAACAGAGTCGACGTCTGTGAGGGTTAGCTGCGAGAACTGGAGGAGCTGGAGAGTTCATGGTGAGGTGTACTATTCCCAAGAAGCTGCAGGCGTCTGGTCTCGCCGCTAAGAGGCCCTGCAACATCACGTACGCTCTGACCCGAGGCCTCCAGCCTCCCGAGACTGGCTTGAATCTTTCTGGTGAGCTGTGTTGTCTTGTCAAGGCGGGAGTTCAGAACATCAACCTCGGCTCTCGCCTCTTCATCAAGGGCGTGGTGTGCAGTATTTGATAAGCCAACCGCCATGGTCAGTCCAGTCAATTATTTATGGCCGCACGAAGATAGAGGGTCAGTCTTCGAGAAACGAGCGCTCTGCCCGGTAGCCTTTTGAAGCAACAACTCGTTGTGAGAGGATGGGCGGGAGCGCTAAGGCGCCCCCCTTGAGCACCAAGGTACATGGGCTAGTCAAGCAGAGAGGTCCCTGCCTCCATGCCATAAGTACCTGCTGGTTCCACTTGTAGGGCGGGCTTTGGTTTTGGACCAATCATGAAGAGTAGTACTATTCATGCAACCACTTTACGCGCCTCAGACGCGTCGCGCGTAGCTACCTCCCACTCCTCGCTCACCTTTCACCTTTCTTCCACGTTACTAACATCCACCGCTAGAAGCTGCAAATAGTTGACTCATCCTACTATTTGTGCGTTTCGCTTTCGCTCGCAACACTGCTTTAGGATAGAAATTTGCCGTCATGGACACGTTTATGCTTCAAGATGAAGGCGTCCGCGATCGCATCCGCCAGGCGGAGGACTTCCTGGACCCCAGTACGAATGCCTCCTGTCACATCCAGGCTTCCCAAAAGCCAATTATACTAAACAGCTCTTTCTAGGCGACCCCCATGCGCGCAGCTACAGATCGGACATTATTTTGATGCTTCAGAAGAACCAGCGGCGCTTGACTGTCAATTTGGATCATGTTCGTGACCACAGCATCGATCTCGCGCAAGGCATTCTCGACGAGCCTTTCGACTTCTCCCTGGCTTTCAATCATGCCTTGAAGAAGATTATTGAAACTATACCCCAAGCGCGTCCCGATCAGACTGCCAGAGACACTATCTACTATTGTGCCTGGGCCGGCAGCTTTGGTCTCAATTCGTGCAACCCCCGAACCCTGTCGTCCCAGCATCTCAATCATATGGTGTCCCTGGAAGGGATCGTCACAAGATGCTCCTTGATACGACCCAAAGTCGTCCGAAGTGTGCACTACAACGAAACGCGACAAAAGTTTCATTTCAGGGAATACCAGGATCAGACAATGACCAATGGAGTTACAACATCCAGCGTTTATCCCAGGGAGGACGATGAAGGCAATCCATTGGTGACCGAGTACGGCTTCTGCACCTTCCGCGATCATCAGACTGTTTCGATTCAAGAGATGCCAGAGCGAGCACCTGCTGGTCAGCTTCCTCGCGGCGTCGATGTAATTCTGGATGATGATCTGGTCGACCGGGTGAAGCCCGGCGACCGAGTCCAGATCGTTGGCATATTCAGGACTCTTGGCAATCGGAACACCAACCACAACAGCGCGTTGTTCAAAACCATCATCCTCGCCAACAACATCGCGCTACTGTCCTCCAAGTCAGGCGGCGGTGTGGCAACTGCCACTATCACGGATACCGACATTAGAAACATAAACAAAGTGGCCAAGAAAAGGAATCTACTTGAGCTCCTCTCCCAGTCACTGGCTCCCAGTATCTATGGTCACGGTCACATCAAAAAGGCCATCTTACTCATGCTTCTGGGTGGGATAGAGAAGAATCTCGAGAACGGCACTCATCTGAGAGGCGACATCAACATCCTCATGGTTGGAGATCCCTCCACGGCCAAGTCTCAATTGCTGCGCTTTGTCCTCAACACAGCACCACTGGCCATCGCCACCACGGGTCGTGGGTCTTCCGGGGTTGGTCTGACTGCTGCTGTTACAACAGACAAGGAAACGGGGGAGCGGAGACTAGAGGCTGGTGCAATGGTGATGGCCGATCGTGGGGTTGTGTGCATTGACGAGTTTGACAAGATGTCCGACGTGGATCGTGTCGCTATTCACGAGGTCATGGAGCAGCAGACCGTCACCATTGCAAAAGCTGGAATACACACCTCGCTGAATGCCCGGTGCTCTGTTATAGCTGCTGCCAACCCTATATTCGGCCAGTACGATCCTCACAAAGACCCGCACAAAAATATAGCTCTTCCTGATTCTCTACTTTCACGATTTGATCTGCTATTTGTCGTCACTGACGACATAGAGGATACGAGGGATCGCCAAGTATCAGAGCACGTATTGCGCATGCACAGATATCGTACTGTTGGCACTGAGGAGGGGGCTCCCGTTCGAGAGCAGGCATCGCAGAACCTTGGCGTTTCAGCCGACAGCCAGATCGGAACGCAACATCCTACAGAGGTCTTTGAGAAATACGACGCCATGCTTCACGCTGGCGTGACACGTACTTCGGGGCGTGGTTCGGGTAAAAAGCCAGAGATTCTGAGCATACCGTTTATGAAAAAGTACATTCAATACGCGAAGACAAGAGTCAAGCCAGTTTTAACGCAAGACGCCTCAGATCGAATCGCTGAAATATATGTGGGATTGCGGAACGATGAGATGGAGGGTAACCAGAGGAGAACTAGCCCTTTGACAGTCCGTACATTGGAGACAATCATTCGACTCGCCACTGCACACGCCAAAGCACGTCTATCAAGCAGAGTGGATGATCAAGATGCTGTCGCTGCGGAAGCTATCCTCCGCTTCGCTTTGTTCAAGGAAGTTGTAGAAGATGAGTCTCGAAAGAAGAGGCAGAGAACCCATACGGTCGACTTTGCCTCGTCCAGCGAAGACAATTCCGACGACGATGACGGACTCGAAGAAGAGGGAGATGCGCATAGGGGAAGCCGAATCGCAAGAGCGGCAACGCGAAGTTCACGAACAAATACACGTTCGAGACCTGCGGCCTCTGCAGAATCCGATGGCGGTGATGGATTCTTGGCAGGGGACGGAGATTCAACTACTCAAGATGCTAGCGCATCACGCATTACGCCCCGCCGATCCGGGCGTAGCACACGGTCAGCAGCTGACGCTTCTCAATCACAGACCTCTTTCGCTTCCTCAATACCTGCCTCGCAGCTGCCATTGCAAACGCAGGCTGAAAGTCAGGCTGAGCAAGATCTTGCCACTGAAGCTGCGGCATTGGCACTCAATGACGACAGACCCATCGAGCCACAACGTGTTTCGATTTTCAGAACTGCACTAGGCCAGCTGTTGAATACGGATCTGTTCGAGGACGATGCCGCAACCCTCGATGCTGTTATCTCGGCTGTAAACAGAAGGGTTTCAAGTCACGATGGTGGTGTATTCGACCGCCTGGAGGCTATCAAGGCTCTAAAGAAATTGGAAGAAGCCAACCATATCATGTAAGTGAAATCTTTCGCCTGAGCATCTATTCTGTGCCCAAGAATATAATCGTTACGCGTCAATCCTATGCGACCTACGAGTCCTTCGTTGGGTGGTTCGATCCCTTCATTCAGCTGGTGACCCAGCTTCTCCCACCTCGTGCGCGCCCCCTCAAACGCTGACTACTCTCCACAGGTTTGCAGATGGTGAACTCGTCTATAAAATTTAGCCAACACGATGGTCGAGATCAAAAACATTTGGTGCATATTTTTTTCTTGGCGAAACCATTGTCGCGAGCGTTGCCACGTATTTATGCTGGTTAGTTTAGTTTACCTGCTGATTCTCTTATAAAGATAAGAATTTGCAAGTCTTCTTCGACTAAATATAATTAAAGAGAATAAATCATTCTGTTACATTGTGTGGTATATAAAGGAAGCTACGTAGAGACAGTGGACAGGACGTTTACCTCAGAAACTCATAAAAAAATGTGGGCAATATATCTGAAACGTTCGTAAAAGGATTGTTGCTATTGAGCTATGTAAACACAGTATGCCACGGCTATTTCCGATCGTGTGGACACTGGTTGACAATGCGACTGACTGTAATTCGCGTCGTGATGTGCGATCTGAACCAGCTTTGAAACGAGTTTCACTCTGTCTATACATTTAAATTAAGTCTTCGTTTGAAGTCGTCTAATCGCTTAAATACCTGTTCGCTGTTCCAGGTTTCGACACCATTGATATTTGTTTGAAGGTTTGGCATGCCGACTTGCTCGATTGCGAAGCTTGCTGCAACTGAGCCCCAGGCCACAGCTTCCTCCAGCTTCTCCCCACGGGCCAGAGCTACGGAGAGTCCTCCGAGGAAGGCATTGCCACCACCTGTGGGATCAACAACTTTCAACTTGTCCTTGTGGTAGGCCGGAACCCATCTTTCTGTGCCAGGGTCGACCTCGATCTCTTCTCGGGCAACGGCACCGTCCTCATCTTGTAGGAGGCCTGCGAATAGGGCTTCCATATCTGTATCGGGCTGCAAGCCGCCATGTATATGTGTCTTACGTTGGTTGGCCGAATTGCCAGGTTTGTCTCGCCGTTTTCTGCCGCCGTTTCTAGCGATGTAGCAACCTTCTTTTCCCACTCGGATCACGAGAGCGTATGATTGCAGGGGCATACTGGCCAGGAGTTGCTCGCATGCACGCTCTACACTGAGTGCTGAAACTTCTCCAGTTTCGGGGTCGAGGCCATTATCACCCATAAAGCCTGCTAATTCGGAGTGGTTAGGGCTGCAGACGTCCACGAGTCGAAGGGCATTTGTGCAGTTCAATAGCTCGTCGGGGGTGCACAGGTCGGGCACTGGCTCCCATATAAATAGTGGTTTAGTATAGATCCCGTTCCGCGGTGTGGCAGCTTTACGGCGAGATGTGATATCCATAATCAATTCCTGGCAGCGGGTGGGTGAACAGATAAGATGAAACGATTTGGAGAGAAGGAGATCCGGCGTGATGTCGTTCGCAGTGAGTCGCCGTTTCGGAGTCTTATACTGAAAAAGTCGTGTATCGTCTGACCCGACGTAGCCATTCCAACCCCGCGTTGTGAGGCGGTGATGGTCCTCTCGAATCACGGCTCCAGTATCCCAGCAATCAATTGTTTCGGAAATCCGGGTTGGAAAGTCTGAGCCTTTGTCCACTACCCATCCTATTGAGCGGGACAGGGGGAGCTGTGAAAAGAGCCGCGCTCCGAGCGCAGCATACGTGCCTGCTCCTCCCAGAATGTCACGTACTGGCGGGGTGGGAGGCCTGAATTCTATGTCATCTGATAAGAGTCAGTTGCTTGTCGACTTAGTTTATTGGTTTTAACCCTTCGAAATCCGCTGCTCGCGTCCCCTCTGCTTGTACTGCATCTCAATCGTCCCCGACGTAGACTATGCGGCCAGAAGGTGTGTGCTTGGGAGAGCTCACCTATAATCAACATTCCAAGCGTGACAAAATCTATCATAAACTCGCCTGTGCTGCTTTCGGTTCCCGTGATTGTGTCTTCATTGTTGTTGCTGGGTTTATGCATCTCTACTGGAAAGATCTCTAATGAAAAGGCACCAACCTGTGGGGAAATGATATGCAATTTACTGGTTATGACGCTGGTCTGGTCTCCTGCTTCCGACACTATGATGCATGGGACTGGTGATGCCTCAATATTCGGAATCGTGTGGTCAGGATTGCGTACTCCCTAGCGTCGGGTGGAATCTAGTTCGACCAGCCGTGGTTGTAGAAAAGTTGGAGACTCTGATATGGGCGTGGTTCAGTTTGGTCAATACGGACAACCTGTCTGTAATGTGGCAGCCGTCTGCTGAAGTCTGAGTTGTGTGCGGTGAGCAGCAGACTGCAAGTTGCCGCCGTCAGAATAGGGTAGCTTGCCCCAGGACATTAGGAACTCGCCCAGTGGCGCCGTATGCATTGATGGAGTCTGCCGGAGGTTGTCATGTAACCAACACCCATGGTCTGGTATCAATCGCTGAGCCCTTGGCTTTCTGTTATCATGGATGGCCAGATGGTAACTACCTCCAACGAAAAGCCTCGCATGATTAGCTGACAGGATTAACCACACAGAGAGGAGAAAGAGGCGAACTAGTAAATAAGGCATACGACTTCGGACGTTGACACAATTTGAGTATGTATGTCCGATCTATCCCTCATGCGAGCCTCAGCACCAGAGACTCATCTCCCTATTGTCCAAATATGACACGCTTGGAGCGACAGCCATGTACGCGATGGTGTATTAAAATGATGGATTTATACGGAGTCGTAACTAATACCGCCATGTATTGCCATGTGCTGGTGGACCGGCCCACCCTCAAGCCATTGGCTGAAAAGAGTTCAGGGGAGAGCATTGTAGCTCCAGGAACGGATCGTGACCACCAAAAGGACGGCTGCATCATCACCTCCTGGATCTGACACAGGCAATCGTAGGAAGTCCACAGATACTGAATACCCGCAACCGACACCACGAAAAAGCGATTCCATTATTAACAACTATACGAGAAAGTACTCAGTTGGCCTCACACCAAAGATACCCCCTTGCCTGTCAACTCACCCGTCACCGGATTAACTTGTCTCATTCGACATCGACAGTATCGCCAGGAAACACCTTCACCAGCAATTCGCACCCAAAAAAGCCGGCACTGACCGTGAAAGTTAGTAAGCCCCAGGAACACGAGCAGAAGTACATGGACATTCGAACGATCTCCATATGCCGTCTATTTTCGATTGCCTAGTAATTGCCGCAAAGATTGATATCACGACATCGGCCGCCCGCTAGACCTAGGTTCCCACACAAAGAAAGGTTAAGGAAAGCTCCAACATTGACGGACACACTATCGAGATGGCTGCTGCGAATAACATGCATAATCTCACCACTCTCATCAAGAGGTAAGCCGAGGAAGACTGAGGGTCATTTTTCAATTGGGCCGTATGGTTTCGGGTCCATCTGACCATATATTCCCGAGCAGACTCGAAGCCGCAACCTCACGCCTCGAAGACATCGCGACCTCGACCGAGCTACCCAAAGATGTCGCAGTGCTTAGCCAAACAGACACATCTCCCGTGGGCGATTCTCCAGCGCCGAAATCGCCGTCGCAAGCCGCGCTCCCGAATTCGGCCCCGAGACCAAACAAACCCATGCCTGAGGCGATCGAAGAGTTCGATCAGCTCATCAGCTCGTCCGTCGATAACTATGTCAAGCTGAGTAACGAGCTGGGCGGCGTTGTCGAAAATCAGGTAAGCACCAGCGCCAGCACTAGTACCCAGGATTACTTTTTGGCAAACAAAAATTTGCTGACCCCGTAAAGGCTGCCAAAGTACTTGAAGGATTTCAAAAACAGCGGACGTTCTTGTTGATCACAACCAAAGCCGCCAAGCCCGATGCCACGGCATACCAAATGATTATAAAGCCCATCAATGAGGCCTTAATGGCTGTGACGGCGCTGAAGGACTCACACCGACCGGACCCCATGTATACACAACTCAGCGCTGTTGCAGATGGCATAATGATGCTAGCATGGATTACCCTTGAAAGTCGTCCTTACAAACAGGTGGAAGATAGCTTGAGCTCTGCCCAGTTTTTTGGGAATCGAGTATTGAAAGAGCAAAAGGATAAGTATGGCAGACTTGAGAAGCTAGCAGCACAAATTCTAACGTTGTATCAGGGATCCAAAGCAGGTCGAATGGATTCAGGCATTCTATCAGATATTTCGCGATCTTGCTGAGTATATCAAACAATATTTCCCTTCAGGGATTTCCTGGAACGCAGAGGGTGAGTCTGCCCAGGATGTAGCCAAGTCCCTATCTCGTCAGATGCCACAGGCTGTTCCATCAGCCGATGGTGGTAGTACAGCAATGCCGCCGCCGCCACCTCCTCCACCTGGTCCGCCGCCTGTACTCGATATAAAGGCCGAACCTGCTCGTGTTATGTCGTCCGGTGGGCTCGATGCCGTTTTTTCAGAGTTGAACAGGGGTTCAGACGTTACGAGAGGACTTCGCAAAGTAGACAAGTCAGAAATGACACACAAAAATCCATCACTGCGGACTGACAACACTGTCGGAAATCGAGATGGCCCAGCTCGAGGCAAAAGCCCGGCTCCTGGCAAAAAACCAAAGCCAGAAAGCATGCGCGTGAAGAAGCCAGCTAAAAAGGAATTAGACGGCAACAAATGGACTATTGTATGTGTCAATCCGTTGTCAATGAACCCTCAGCTGACAGTGGCTATAGGAAAATTATGACAGGGAGCCAGAGCCAATTCAGATCGAGACGACATTGAGTCAATCCGTGTTGATTAGTAGGTGTAACAACACAACCGTTATTCTGAGAGGCAAAGCGAATCAGGTTACCGTCGAGAATTCAGCTCGTTTGTCACTCGTAGTCGACACGTTGGTTTCGACGGTGGATGTTGTTAAAGCTCAAAATTTTGCGTTGCAGGTCATTGGAACCCTGCCCACAGTCATGCTGGACCAGGTCGACGGCGGTCAGGTTTACTTCAGCAAAGAGAGCATTGGCACGAAGCTTTTTACGAGCAAGTCTTCTGGAATTAATCTCAACATCCTATCTGGACCGGACGAAGATTATAAAGAGGTTCCGCTCCCATCTCAAATCTGCTCGTACTACGATGAAACCAAGGGTGATTTGGTGAATGAGATCATTGCGCATACTGGGTAAATGCATACGGTCTTCACTATAGACAATATTGAATCAAAGACATCGGAAATTGGTTTGAACGATTGGGTAACAATTGGACAGACCGGACATCTTTTCGCCAGTTGTCGTCAGAATGGATCGTGGTAATCGATAAGCGGTACGCGAGGTAGTTAGAGGTTGATGCTATTATATGACAGGTTATCTATAGCTAAGACATCATCTAACGATAGTTCTGTTCATTCTTCTGCTCACGTCTAGTGCACATTGATAGCCGCTGTGAGCCGCAGATAAAATACAAGGGGGCAGGCATGACGCCGTGCGAGCGGATTCTCCCAATTCAGCTCAAACCATACGACATGGTCTACTTGGCTTTGTAGTTGTCGCTTGAACGTCCTTGACCTATTTCATAGCTTGGCTTTTGGCGCGGCTATAGTTGGCATCAGTAAATCACGCATCTCTCCGGCGGCTTCGTTTAGAAAGTAGCTCATGCGGTCACTTCCGAGGCTCTTGGACACAATGTTGAAATTGATGCTGCAAAGAAAATCAGTATAGGTTCAACATGAGGCATCAACTGTTAGAAAGTGGACTGACCTGTTCTCGTTGATCATGTAAGCAATGCCGAAGCCACTATCGATCACCTGACTCCAACCATAACCATTGAAAAACTCTGAGCTGAGTTGAGAAGTGGACAAATACCAAGAGGAAGAGTATCCAAAGGCAGGATCCTTAAAAATAGCAGGCGTTTCCTCTCCTTCCTGGAGTAGCTTCTTGAGACCGAACAAATGTCGATCGACACCTCTGCCGTCAGACGCTGCTGAAATGTATTCAAGATGAGCATTAACGGCCTTGCGAAACATGTTTATCCTGGTCTCATCGTTTTGAGAGGAGTCCGACATGGAAGTACACCATGCCACCGATTCGTCTGAGACTGTGCGGCATGTTTCTGTGCGACCAAGCTGGAAGCGCCGAGTTGTTGCCGATTCGTACGTTGGGCGATTCTTGCCGTACATTTTGTAATACGCTAGTTGAATGATCATCTGAACGAAAGCATCGGGGGAGCATTTGAATTGTTTGATCAAACCCTTGCCATATCCCTGGTAGGCCTGGACAGCCAGCTGGTGCTGATTGATAACATTGTGGAAGTCCGTGACAGCACGATCAATCTCTGCTTGTATCGGTGGCGTAATATCGAATTGGACCAACTGTGGCTCCGGCAAGTCGGAACGAACGGAAGCATCAGAAAAGTCGATCTTGTTACCGAATATCACATCATTTGTGTAGTCATTGAGTCTGTGAGTCGGTGTGCCATCCATCATGGAGTGCTCGCCCATGAACCCGGAGGTTCCATTGTCGTTCACAATAAACTGCAATGGCTTGTCAAACCAACGGTTGGCTCCATCACCATGCCAGTACTGGTGGGCTCGCTCCTCCAGCGTGACGGGGGATGCATCGTCTAGACAAACAATAAAGGAGGCTGAATCAATGGCGCGCAACGCATCTTTGTTTTTGAAACTTGTCTGGACGAGTAATTCGCGGGCGTCCGCCCATATATCTCGATTCTCGGATGTCAAGGAGCCTACTGCGGGGACTCGTTCGGCTACCTGGTATACTTTGTTGAACTGCTTTTCAAACTCAGAGGTGTTGAGCTGTTTGCCGCCAATCTCATGAGATATCTTGAAAAACTGATTTTTGCGGATGACAATGATGTGCTTGTTCTCTGACGCAGAAAATTTCACAGGATAATCAGCGGGACGAGCGACCATGCGGGTGGCGTTGAACATCCATTTGTAGCTGTCCATGCAGAGGGGGAGTTTCTTCATGTATTCTGGTTCAAGAGAGCCCGTGTCCACAAGCTTCTTGAACTCGAGGACAGCGGATGTAATAGCTGCAGCCCTCTTGGCTGGATCTCGTCGTGATCGGTCATCCCGGTGAGAGTAGAAGTAGCTCACGTAGGGTACGACTGGATCGCGATAAGCCAGATAAGCGGCATCGTTCCACCACTCATAAATCCAGTTCTTATTCTGAGGATCCTCTCGTCTGGCAATAAGCTTCTCTTGAAGCTTACAGCCGACGCCACCCGGCCTGATGAAGTTTTCGACAGCAGCTTTGCTTGTTGTGTACTCGCTCGCTGAGAGTATGGGATGAAGAGACTTTAGGTAACGTTTTGCGGTTTCCTCCAATGTAGGCACGGGTAGCCGGGGAAGAGAGTCCTGAAACCGCAGCATGGCTCCTTTGGACTTGTCCTCGACATAAACTGGCGTTTTGCACAGTTTCGTCAGCGACCACAGCCAATTTAGCATGAAGCGCTACACTCCTCTGGGCAGGGTGCAAAGGAAAGCTAGAGTGGGATGGTTTGTTTACCTGGAGGAACGGAGCTGTTGTTGCGCTTTGCCAAGGCCATGATTTTTGTCTGTGAGTTACATCGTCAGCCAGTTGTTTTTGTTTCGCCATTGACCAGAATACAATCAAGGCGTCAGCATCAGCGTGGGTCACAAACCGTGAGCAATGGCTTTTGAATTCTTTGAAGATTGTTTCTCAATGCGTGAGAGCGAGCGGCGGATGTTAACATGGCCGGCCACTGCCTACGACTTTTCACGCGACAAGGAGGGAGGGAGGTAGGACGGAAGGATGAATAAGATGGGAAAGGAGCTGGCTTTCAGCAGCGACCGCGGCGCTCGGGAGGGTCCAGCTCTTTGAGGTACAGCGGCTGTTCCTAGGTATGGTAAAAATGACAATGCGTAGGGTCTGACGAGGGTAAAGCGGAGTGCGAGTAAGATCTGAGCTTTGGCCCCGACCGAGGTGCTCCGCGTTCCCCCCAATGGCGCATCATCCCCGCCAGAGCCGAGGTAAATGGATCCTAGGTGAAATGCGCCGGAGCCCGGTGACCGGTCGGACCGACCATACATGCATAAATCAACAGTTCACATGTACGCTTATAACTAAAGTTCGCGACACTTTCCTATATTAGAACGAGTGAGCTCTCCTCAGTGTGCCAAATCCGTCAATATTACATTTATGATGCCATCTTCGACCTGGTCTGACAAATATTTGAGATCCCAAATACTGGATGCATGCAAAGGTAAGTCAGCTGCTTTAGCTTAGCTCCTTGTGGCATGTCGATCTAAGGTTCTGAAAAACCAAGCAATGCCGAACTAGCTTACTAGCTTACAACAGTTCTCTTAGTGAGGCGTGAGCCGAGAGAAGTGGCCCATACCTGCTTGACTATGTTGATTGATACTTACGATGAACGCGCGAACGATTGTGTTTTTTGGCAACGGCGGACTTTGACAGCGCGAATTATAGACAGCAGGAACTAATAGAATCGGCAGACTCACTAGTGTAGCAGGTAACAGACACATTGATTTCATGACTCAACGGCATGTAGGACACTAAACTCCTGAACTAATAGTACACCCCCATGTTAGAATCAAGCACCAGTCAAGCACATGATCTCGACATCTCCCTCCAAGGGAAATGATGATGCAACAATTAAAGCGATATTTCAAAAACTCCGTTCAGACCACACGCCACTGTCGCGCTCCTGAGTACGGCGCGCTGCCGAAGCGCCACGCCCGTCAACTTATGCCTCGTAGCTCTTAATCTGTCCATTGCTGCTTGGAGGCTGAACACGAGACTCACTCGACGCAGCTTGTAATCCTACCCTTTCACCATCGTTCCTCACGGCGTCCTGTGCCATACGCATGCCTTGGTCCCCTCCAACTGCTGCAGCAGTTTTCAAATTGTCCATCACCTTCCCAACACGACGCTTGAAGGCCAGTCTGTCCAGTAGCAATTGTTGTCGACCTCGCTCCAATTCGCGTCTCTCTGCCCGTAGGATGGCTTCTATCTCACTGAAATATTTTAGCTTTAGTTCCAGCTTCTGCAGGGTAATGTTCGTAGCGGCAGAGACAAGTCGAGTCATTTCTCGCTCTTCATGAGATGCGAAGCCCGAGGCACGAGCTCCGATGGAGGCTAAAGGAATAGACGCAATCGCTGTATTTTTTGTGGTGGTAGTTGTCGTAGTGACTTCTTGACGTATGTCGAGATCCATTGAATCGCCACCTTGCTGATCTCGAGCTGGCCCTTCTTGATCCGACGTTTTGCCATCACCGTTGCTCTGACCGTTGGAATCTTGGGATTTTTGGTTACCGTTCAGTTGTTTCCGAAGACCTCGCTTGAGCACCTCAGCAGATTTATTCGCAGCGGCAGCTGTGCTTGCAGGATCAGCCAAGCTAGCGAGGAATCCGACTACGGACATGACTGGATTGTCAACTTGACTAAAAGGTAGATGGCCGTGCTGTGCACCGAGTATTGATAACCCGGTGGGAGCATTCATGGGAGCCTCGGAATCCAGGTACTTTTCCTCTATGTCCAACTGCAAGAATTGGAGCACACATTCCTCACGTGTTCTCGTACCAACGTGGTCTGCAATTTCTCCCCAGTCATCGTCGAACCGCTCAAGACCCTCGAGTAAACGAAGAATTTCGGCATCGGACCAAGGAGCATCTCGGTCCACAATGGACGTGTATGTGGGATTCTCGGTCTTCGAGTACATACTCGACGTATGGTTTGAGGGCAGTCGTCCCTCCGTAAAGCAATTTGGACATAGATCATACTTGGCTTTTGAGGTTGAGTCTGTCTGGCTACTGTGGTAATACACTCGAGTACAGTCATTACCGCATTGATGGCAGTTGACTTTGACGATCGCGGACGATGTAGCGTCCTCTGCGCTAGAAATGCCATTTGGGGTTGGAGCTTCTCCGTTCGCTTTGCTTTCGGGTTTGTCCAGCGAGGTTCCCTTTGAGTTAGCTTCGTAGATATTGCGGCCAATTTCCAGATTCATGTCGCCTTTGGTGCTGGTGGATGCAACAGCTTTCTTATCTGTATCGTTGTTTTTTTTACCCTCCAAAACGATAGGGTCTGCAGAGGGCTGCCAAGGCTGGAGACCCCGAGGGGTGTCACATATAACTTTGAAATGACCAGTGAATGGAGGACCGACATGCGAAGGCCTTTGTTCGGCGTCGACCTGGGGTGTGTTAGCCGCTGGAGTAGATCATGGAGCATGTAGGAATAAGGAGTGCCTACTTGGTAATTGATCAAACCCCATTGTTCCAAGAAAGCATGCACTCGCATGATTGCGCAGACATCTCCGGCCAAATTTCTGCGACATGCAGTAACCGTTAAATACTCAACTGGGTTCAGCCTGTAGGTGTTGATCATGAAGTCCCGATAGTCCTTATAGACAGCAGGGGTCTTGCTCCTATTTCGATTATTGAAGAATTCAGCCATCGCCTTGCGCTCTATATCGTGAATGCTGTTCATGTCGAACCACGTGCTATAGCTGGGAAGGACAATAGCATGAGTTTGGGATATGAGATGCTCGCGAGCAGCAGATTCAACCTTTTCTTTTGATTTGATTTCTTGAATTTCTGGAGTTGCATTGCCTTCAGCGGGATCAACCTTCTCTTTTATTCCATCCATTGGCGCATCGCCCATTTCAGCATCCGCGCCAATCGCGGCAGAAACGGGCGCACTGGACACATGAGCGACATCCGCGACAGGCCCAGCACTGGGAGTTGCACTATCTTGTTTGATATTCGCCTCGCCAGCTGCAGCCTCGGACATTCGCACATCTGGACCTTGTTAGCTGATTGCTTGCGCGCCGAAAGTTGTTCACGATTGTCGCACCTGGCTCTTCACCTAGGATCCCTTCTCCTGGTAGGGAAGATTGCGCCAAATCCGGATTGACATCCGGTGATGCACCGTTGACCGAAGACTCATATGTAGCAGAGTCCTCCATGATTTCAGGACGCCTCGACGTGTATGGCAAGTTTGCAACTCAAGCCAAGGGTAGGAACGCCAGGTACGCGTCGCGCGTCGTCGTTGACAGTGTGAGGTTTTCCCGCGCAAGGCGTTTGATGCAGAAGAAGAAGAAGAAGAAGAAGAAAGAAAAGTCAAATCCTTGGGAATGAAGCTTGGATTCATAAATTGAAAAAGCTCTCTGATACGCGGCGTCTTGATCGTAATCAGGTGCGATCAGAAATGGGATGATTAACCTAGGGGCCTAGGGGCCTATGCCAACGTACTAAACTGGTCCTGGGCTCTAAAAAACGTGATCTCAGCACGTGACATATGACACATTCGGGCGTTTTCTTGGTTTGCGGCAAACATCGGAAGACGTCACGTGCTGCAGCTTCTTGACAGAAGGAACCACCAGGCTACGAAGATACGAAGTTGGGCCGCGTCCATAAACATAAAGAACGGTCAAAAGCAGTCCAGAAAGTAATCTCGGAAGCAGTTTATTCCACCAACTGTAAAGATGTTCACCCTCGCGAGACGCGCTGCTCTTTCACAGCGGGGTACTAGCTCATGGATCTCATCAATCGCAACCTCTTCGGCTATTCACATGAGTCGGCTCTTGTCCACATTGGCTATTTTGGAGCAGCGTGATGGCCAACTTAGCCAGGGTTCACTGAATGCTTTCACCGCTGCTAAGAAGTTGGGTGGAACCGTCCATGGTTTCGTAGCTGGTGCCAATGTTTCTGCTGCCGCTGAAGAGGCTGCAAAGGTAGATAGTATCGACCGGATCATCAAGGTTGAGAACAGAATATACGAAAAGGTTGGGTTCATTCTTACAACTCTGCGAGCACTTATATTGATCGCTTTTTAGGGTCTCCCAGAAATTTTCGCGCCTCTGCTAGTAGAGAACATTAAAAAGGGTAGCTACACCCATATCATTGGAGGCCATACTGCCTTTGGAAAGAACTTGTTGCCTCGGGTTGCGGCGTTGTTGGATTGCCAGCAGATCTCGGATGTCACTGCAATCGAAGACGAAAAGACTTTTGTGCGGCCGATATATGCTGGAAACGCCATTGCTACTGTTGAGTCTTCAGATTCCATCAAAGTTATTACAATACGTGGCACAGCGTTTGCACCTGCTACACCAGACTCGTGTTCTGCCGAAATAGTCGAGGGTGTTGATCCCAAGGCTGATACCTCAGCAGAATGGGTGTCCGAAGATTTGGCTAAATCCGACCGTCCGGACTTGGCTACAGCTTCCAAGGTTGTCTCCGGTGGTCGGGGGTTGAAGTCAAAGGAAGAATTCGATAAAGTCATGTTGCCTCTAGCTAATGCTTTGGGTGCTGCTGTCGGCGCTTCTCGTGCTGCTGTCGACAGTGGCTATGCGGACAACAGTCTTCAAGTTGGACAGACGGGTAAAGTCGTTGCACCGCAACTTTATATGGCTGTTGGAATATCTGGCGCGATTCAGCATCTGGCGGGTATGAAAGATAGCAAAGTCATTGCTGCTATTAATAAGGATGCGGATGCGCCGATCTTTCAAGTCGCCGATGTCGGTCTCGTTGGTGACTTGTTTGAGAAGGTTCCGGAGTTGACGCAGAAAGTGAAAAGCAGCTGATGGTCTTGTAAATTAAAAAAGCCATATTTCACGATAATACGTATCGCCAGTGTTATCATCGCACAACGGCGAGCATATCTTTTATGTTTGAGAACTTTTCTCTCTGCTTCCCCAGTTTCATGCCAGAGAGTTTCTCGGCTCGGTCTATCTGCAGCCATTGGTTCCAGGACACCACGAGCTCTCCGCATACTTCACTCTCATGCTTTAAACCCTCCCAACCTTGCGGCATGTCATTTCTCTCCGATCTGAGAAATTCAGCTCCCGAGATCCAATCTTGCACGATAGCTTCTCCAGTAGTAAATGCATCTTGCATTGTCGAAGCTATCACACCCGTCGGTCCTCTCTTGACCCACCCAGCACAATATACACCAGGTAGCTGTTTCAAGATAGAAGTGCCTGTATCTGCAAGCGCCTGTGTTACTCGGCCGAGGCCGTCGTTCTTCACAACTCCCCGCGCCTCGTCAAACTGAATTCCCATTTCGGCAAACTCTGGCAGTGGCGCAGATTCATATCCTATAGACCGGAACACAATCTCTGAGGGCAAGCAGACAGTTTGACCTGTCAAGAATGATTTTGACATCGGATCATATGCCGCACTCAATTTCATCACATTGAAATTAGTGGAAGCAACTGTTGTTGGCGAATTCTTGTGTCCGAGAAAATGGGACGGAGAGAGGCAGCTGTCAAGATACCATGATTTGGGTGCCTGATCAGGAGGCAATGCAGAACCTTTCAGGAAAACTTCCATCAATCGACGAGATGCCCGAGGCAGGGTCTTGAGGTCGTCTGGTATCAAAGATCGGTCAACTGGATGGAACGCGACATGAGGGAGCTTCATGAGCTCGCGTACTTCCTTGATCGTGAATGCACCCTAGAACGACCTCACGACTTTAGAAGACTATTTTGCTAGAGTGAACGACATGCTATTCACATACCTGTACTGGCCCCCTCCTTCCAACAACATGAACTCTTTTGATCCGATTTCGTGACAGTTTTTCGAGCGCATGGCTAGTTATATCTGTCTTCCGCAAGACATCGACGTCTTCCAAGATAATTCTTGCCACATCAAGGGCTACATTACCATGTCCAATTACTACAGCGTCCTCAGCACTGTCGATTTGCGGATTCAAACTTGAGCATTCGGGAAGTCCATTGTACCAGCCGACGAACTGCCGAGCAGAATGGATTCCCTTTAATGTCGATTCTCCAGGTATCCCGAGTTTTTTATCCTCAGATGCTCCATAGGCAAAGAGTACACAGTCATAATGATGCATCAAAGACCGAAGCTTCACGCTGCATTGGTCAACATGGGAGGGTTTTTGTCCCACGGATACGTTTCCCAAAAATCTGAATGTAGGGGAGGAAGCTACCTCCTCAAATTTATCTTGACAGTTCTTCATCCTACATGTTATTATCGATTCTAAAAAAAAATGGTTATCCGTTTTCACGAACTGACGTACCTTCACCTCTGGATGATCAGGTGCAACCCCATGACGGACGAGACCGAATGGCACAGGCAACGACTCAAACATATCGACATGTGTAAGAGGAAGTCTGGTCATCACCCTGTAGGCAGTATAGAAACCCGCTGGACCTGATCCAATGACGGCCAAACGGAAAGGAGCCTGATTTGATCGAACATGATCGCGTCTCCTAGTCGTGGAGAAGGTCCTGCTTATCGATCGGAAACGCAAAGGCCTGCAAGATTCACCGGAAAGCATTTCAATTGATTGCAAACGACCCCAAGATAGAAAGGTCAGTCACAAGACATTTCGGTCTTCATGTACGTATAACGCATCAGGCCTGAGTTTAGCACTCACTGCCAGTGTGTGGGGGTGACGTCGGTGGGAAGCAGTGGCCGTTGCCGTGCCAACAGAGCACCCTTGCAAGTCAACGCCACATGCCACCACGAGAAGTTGCAATACCGTGAGACACAAGCCCACCATCCTTCCACTCCCGCATTCCAGAAAAAACATATCCTTTCCTCAACGATACTTTAACTTGTTTGAAATCCATCAACGGTCTTTGAGAAGACGGCGCCCAAAGTCATGGGCGCCTCACCACCATTTATGTACTGCGCCGAAAGAGGCTACAACACAGCATTTCCAACAACTACGTTTGACCCAAAGGCCGTGACGCGCGCGAGCTGGGAGCCAAAACCTAAGAAGACAGCGCAAAATAAACCACTGATCTCCTTCAATAGACACCCAGAGTGCGTTTGCTTACCGTCTCCTTTTTAACCGGGCTTTATTCGTGGATTAATCAGTCATAGTGCACATGCTCTTCTTCTAAGCCATCAAAATAGCCACTACATACCACTTGGTGGACAAACAAAAAAATGGATAAAGCGGCTGCGTGGTGTGCAACTTCTTTGCCGTATATTAGAGTTCAACGGCGCTCTTGGTGCATTGATCTTGCTGATTCTTGTCACCAACATTGACGAGGTAACGGGATGGATAATGAGAATCCTGGTAAGATATGAATGAGCCTAAGCGGCACCCCGCCTAACCGGTTGCTAGCACTGCTAATCTAATTAAGCCTGGTGTTGCGATGATTCATTGCCTTTATGCCATCTACCACCTTTGCCGCAAAGCCTCTGGTCGAACTCCTGGGTCCTCATCAGCATATCACGTATTTGCTGCCATTTTCGATTTAGTCGTTTCGTCTATGTACGCATTCGGAGCCTTTTCCGCTCACCAAGAATCTAGCTTGTGGACCACCAGACTAAGTGACCAGAATTTGATGCGCTACTTTGTGCCGGCCATTTATTACATGATCATCGCAGTGGGCGGAATACATCTCATCTCCTTGTCAATATCTTTGTGGCTAGGGGTTATGTTTCGCAGGATAAGCTTAATGCCACCAGACATGAACCCACTTGAGGACAATCTGACTGCAAGACCATTTCACAAAAGAAACAAATCATCCATAACGACTGCGAGCAGCATTTTTGAAAAACAACGGCATTTGACTTCAACAAAACAACAAAATGCTTTAGGCTTTGAACTAAATTCAGTTTCACAAGCCCCTGTGGTCCCCTTCCTACACACAAGGGAGGGGTCTGGCAGCTCTGGCAGCTCTGGCAGCTCTGTCCGGAGCAGTGTTTCGTTCATCCATTTACCAAACCGGCAATATCAAATTTTACCAGGAAGCTCACAAGGTTCGGTTCAAGCTGCCCCAAGTAAACGCTACTCAGTGCCGATGCCTCCTAAGGTTGGCGCATACTCAGCGATATCCACCGCTGATCAGAATTCGCAACTGCAATGCCCTAGCCGTGATATCCAACAAGTTCGACCAGGTAAATTCACTGAGACTTGGTTGCCAACGGAGTCATTGGTATCGAGGACGAACCACCGTCATTACATGATGAGCAAACCAGTGATAACCTCCCGCCGCGCCAATCACAACAGAAAGGAATATGATACATTAGCTCAGACACTCAAAGATGAGAGTCTTTCTGGCGATTCAGATTTTGAGAGAGAACACAGCCTGGCATACGACAGATCGCAGCGTGGGGTTGGTGCACACCCGAACCCTCTTCGATCGCATCCAACTGGCGGGCCCAAACAGAAGGGAAACGCCGGCATTTTTGCAGCTGCCGCCAGGCCTGCAAACAGAGAACATTACTCTTTGTCCGAGATAAGTGGAAATATGAGGAGGATCAGCAACAGCCAAGATTTGGCTCAAAGTCCTTCGAAGAGGCACAGGGATAGTTCCATCCAATTGGACGACGTGGGAGGGGTAAGAAAAATTTCATCTGGTATTGATTATGGAATGGGTTATCGACGAAATGTCAGTGGCAAGGTCGCTGAGGAAGGGCGAGGATTCTGGTAGTCCGTTGATGAGGGAATATAAATTATTTACTACGACTCGGCGGAACATGGGTATAGTTTCGAAGGCTGATTGTGCAACAAAGATCGATCATTTTGTTCAGAGGTCGTTAGTGGCTGGCGCAATTTCAAGTTGACCTTTTGTCATTTTACTACGATTTACAGGGAATGAAGTTCACCTTTGGTACATGACTGTAAGAAGCTCCGCAAGTACTTTTAGCTACCTGGGTCTGCATTTGCGATATACGAGGCCCAAGATTTTGGGACTGAGGTGCATAGCGTGTCTGCCGTCCATCGTGCCTCGTCCCAGGCTTGGATGCGGCAAAGATGTCGCATTGTGGGACGGCCATGTGGACAGTTCCACGGTTTGTCTAGTTCGCCCATGTGCCTTACTACAGTATACATCTTATTGGTGGTGAGTGCTTTTCCGATCATGATACTGCTGCGACAAGCCCTCATTGCGAACATTTTGCGGACGGCCGAAGGCCGAGGAATGTGCTCCGACCCCGCAGGCTCGTCTGCGAGAAGCGAAATGAGCTCCTCCAGATCCTTCAGAGTGAAGGTTGATTCTCGGCTCATAGGCAAGGCAAGCAGCTGACAACGGCTTCCTACTGGGGTTGCGCCTGTAGAATCGACTTGAACCTGAAAGCCATTTGCCTCCAAAGCTGCCAGATTCTGAAATACAATTTCCTCGTCTAACGCTGTCAAATCAAGCTTTTTTGGACGCACTAATCGTTGTGACTGAACTTTTGTGGTGGCTTGTAATGCTTCAAAATTGAACTTCTCATCCGAGGCATGCTGGTCAATTATTAGAAGTTCATCGTGCGCATTAGTTGTACTTGAAACATTGTCAGTCGATCGCGGACGTATTGCAATGATAAACCCAAGATTAAATTGCCCGACAATCCTCATCTTAGCAAAATCACTCTTTGATATAATCAGAGGCAACTTTGATTCGGCATCTGGCGCATCAATTTGTTCCACGTCTGGCTGCAAGCCCTCCGATAAGTTTTGAGCAAAACTTTGCCCCCAACCATCGGAGAGAAGAGCTAACTTGTCCTCGTCCGTGTAGATCACTTGCAACCTTTGAGCGTTTGCGAATTTTCTTCTTCTTTCCTTGACTGAAGTATTTGTTTTGACGGTTGCCATTCGGTCTTCAGTGATTTCGGAAGTGCTATCTCGGGGATCACCCATCGGGCCGACTTTCGAGCTCAGGACTGAGACAAGCTGCTCTTGATTTTGAGTTTCGTTGTCTGGTGACTTGGTGTGAACGCCGTGGCGATTGGTTTCGCCCAACTCTGCGGAGCTTTGGTGACAAGCAGTTGAGTTGGTCCAACCACTTGTGACTTCAAATTTAGGAAATTGCTCTTCATCGACCGGGGCAACGGAATTGATAGGTACAGCAGGTGTGCTGCCATCTTGCGTGGCACTCTTTCCCTGGGGTGATTCTGTATCAAGTGAATCGCAAAGCTTCTTCGCCCCAGACGTCGTTGAGATTTTAGGCGGCTTTGAACATGGCGATGAGACATCATCATGAAGGCTGTCCGAGTCACTTCCTGTGTAAGGATTTTCAGGCCAAATCTCATTCGTAGATCTCAGCTTATGCTGGTCCTTCCGCATGTTTGCCCTTGAACTAAGAAGTTGGACATCCAAATTGTTACTTGACATTTCGTTAGCATTTCCAGCATCGTCAACAGCGTCATCAACCAACTTGCGTTTTTCTCGCAAGTTGAGTCGAAACTTGTTGATATCTGACGCTTTATCCCCCGCGATTGGTAACACTTCCGGCTCAACATCACGATTAAGCCATTCACTGAGCGAAGGTTGCCGGTTGCCGACTGTGCGGCTTACTTTCTCTGTAGTAATTCCCGATGCAATATGCACCCGCGATTTTAGGCTACTCGTCAGAGCTTGTTTGTTTGTCTCTGCATCATCTATCGTAGAACCCTCTTCTTCGGCATTCAGAGACGTACATTTCGACGAAAGAAGCGAAGGAATTTGATGAGATGGTTTGAGGGATTCTGATGGCTGTGAGCTGAGAGCTGAAGCTGTCGGAAGCCGATATTCATGACTGTCAAATAATGCTCCTAGGGATGCACGAAGACTGTCTAGTAAGGACGCTTGGTCGTGAAGTAAAATACTTCTTTTGTCGGGGCTGACGTTGACATCATACATGTTTGTGTCGAGCTGGATATCGGCAAATATGAATGGAGACTGGGAGTAATTGTAAGATTTGTACACCTCGTTGAATGTCTTTGCAAACTGCGGTAAGCCACACGGCCTTCCATTTACGAAGAACATTTGTCGATCTGGAGTCTGTCTACCGTCTCCCTGTATTGGTCTCGAGACATGACCTCTGACGCGAACCTGTTTAGAAGGAGAGTGGGTTCGAGGCGAAATCTGTGTAGCTGGATTTATTTTTGGATGTTCCATCTCGAGGAGAATATCCATAGACACTAATGCTGATATTGCCTTGGATCCGAATATGTTTAGTATGTTCTCACGAGTGGTCGGGTTGCCCTTGGTTGAGAACAGTAGTATTCGCTTCCCCTTGGTGGGCTGTTGCGAGACCGAGAACTTGAGGTTGGTTTGGATGCAAGCGTATTGGTTTAAAAGAGCAATAACTTTGTGCCATTCTCTCTTGATGTTGCGCTCCAGCTCTCGACGTCTCACTGGCAAATTATAGAATAAATTTTCAATCGACACTGTTGTTCCTTTCTGAGCAGCCGTAACTGCAGTGCTAGCAAGTTTACCTGAGGAGTCAAAATAAAGTTTGGACCCTTTCGGAACATCGGACTGAACGCAAGTAGTGATGGTTAACTGAGACAAAGCACAGAGTGATGCCAGTGCTTCTCCTCGAAACCCAAAGGTTTGCAACGAAGAGATGTCCGAGTATGAGGACAATTTTGAAGTGTAGTGCTTCAGTGCAACACATGCGTGATTAGCGGGTGAGATGCCGGACCCATTGTCCTGGACCTCAATATGGTCGAGGCCTTGGTTTTTAAAGCGTACATCTAATGGCAAGACCAATTACCATGTTAGTAGCTATAAATGCTTATGTCACTTTCGAATGATAGAAAAGCGCAGTGAATATAGTCCATCACGAACCTATATTAGTGGCACCGGAATCGATGCTATTCTCCAGTAGCTCTTTAACAACTGAGCAGAGGTCGACAATGACCTGGCCGGACTGTATTAGATGAACCTGGTATTTGTCAATATGAAATGATGGCTGGCCTTTCAACGTCAATAGGAACTTCGTTGGAAATCGAGCCTACTAACACTTTTATCATCAATGGGCTTGATTGGAGCAGCCATCATGACCACTGCTTTGGTGCCTAACAAGCCGTTGAATGCAACTGAGAGCCCAGCGAATGCATATATGTACTTGCGTGGTCTTGTCAAATGAAACAGAAAAGGGGACCAACTGATCGATGATCAATGTTCAGATTGTAAATTTGGGCAACGTAGTGTCAGAAACAGGGGGTGCTCCAGCTGCTCCGAAACCTGACGAATAACCGATGCTAATTTAGCATCTAGACCTCTTCAGCATCATGGCCAGCTCCAATTAATGTACATGTATGTCAACGGAGCACCAAATCGCTGAACGCGTCGCGTTGACGTGATCCCTGGGTGTCTCTACCAATAACAAGCTAGCCCCATTGTAATACCCACTCCCCTTGATTCTTGATTCCGTGTGGTATTTCCTGGGACTCCTGGGAGTACATACAGCTACATACACCCACTGTACGTCCGTACATGTCCACCCATTATACCACTGTAGGAAATCCTATACACGAGACCTATACAAAAATTTCCCAACAATGCCACCGTTTTGCCCACGATTCAAATTCCAGCATATAGCCAGTTCGAGCAGGACATGCCTAAGTCACCTAAGTAAGTGCATAATGTGCTTATCGCGATGCGTGGTTGCCCAAGCATTCACTTGGTATTTGCTTACCCAGGGTAGGCGAGTTAGTCCACGTGGGGATTCCGAAAACTAGCAACTGGGACGGAGCACTTACCAGCCCATCTGTGCGGTTACCCATCCTCAACTTCTTCTTGAAAAGCCTGTCTTTTTATTCCACGTAGAGAGGTCTTAGTTAGGGACGGCATGCCTCGCCACCCTGTCTGTTCCCACGACGACGACGACGACGACGACGACGACACGAATTATCGCGCTCTTTTTATTCGTCGTCCGCCGCTCTGAACGTTGCAGTCATCAACCAAGCGACCGGCGAGGAGCTAGTATTTGCTCCTAACACGATTTCCATCTCATACCCTCATTCTTTATATCCCTATTAACCCAACTGTCTCTCCCGATTCGCCTAGGCCACTTGGCCGGCAGCCATCTCCATGACAAACCACTCGCTCGGATCGATCGAAGATGGAGACGCAGCATGTTGGAACCCGCAATCAACCAACCATAAAACTGAGCTAGAGTTATTGCACTCAGATCGGCCCAAGGACGTCGTGTCATCCAGCTGTCCAAGAGATCGCGACTGCGAACCTGCCTATGACTGCAATGGACTCGCGAAAGGTGCTTCAGTATCAATCCTGAAACCACTCTCATTTGCCGATCCATCTGCGACCATGACTACCAGCAAGATAGGCCACTCGCCGGCCGTTAAAACCGAGCGCCACCCTAGCGCTTTCTCACTGCTCGTGCTTCTCACCTCTGGCATTGGCATATTGCTACTGGCATTAGTTTCAAGATCGCTATACAGCTACCAAGCTGAAGCTAAAGGCTGTCGCATGTCATACATGCGGCCCTCCTATGTCCATTTTATCGAATTCGACACAGAACATACACGCTTTGCGACGAAGTACTCCCTATACCTCTATCGCGAACAAGGAATTGACGACGAACATAAGGTAAGAATATAAAAGCTGTTACAGGAAGATGCCTAATTGTCAAAACATGATTATACTCGACTGCACCACTAACCCGTTACGACAGCTACGCGGCACTCCAGTGCTTTTCATACCAGGCAATGCCGGAAGTTACAAGCAGGTTCGGCCCATCGCAGCAGAAGCAGCAACTTACTACCATGACACTCTTCGACACGACGGCCGCTCTCTGGACGCAGGGGTTCGGAACCTTGACTTCTTCACTGTCGACTTCAACGAGGATATAACTGCTTTCCACGGTCAGACTCTACTTGACCAGGCAGAGTACCTAAATGAGGCAATCAGATATATCCTTTCGCTTTATTCTGATCCACTGCGGGCAGGCCGGGACCCTCAACTCCCCGATCCGACGTCAGTTATAATTCTTGGTCATTCCATGGGTGGCGTTGTGGCACGCACGATGCTGGTGCAACCCAACTACCAAGCTAACTCGATCAACACAATTATCACAATGTCAGCCCCCCATTCACGACCGCCAGTAACGTTTGACGGTCAAATTGTCCAGATTTACGACGAGATCAACGACTACTGGAGGAAAGCGTATGCTCAGAAATGGGCCAACAATAACCCACTTTGGCATGTCACTATCATATCTATTGCCGGTGGCGCTTTGGATACAGTGGTTCCATCAGACTACGCCAGTGTGGAGCCTCTAGTCCCGGAGACTCACGGCTTCACAGTCTTCACTACTGGGATACCAACTGTTTGGACTAGCATGGACCACCAAGCTATTCTCTGGTGCGATCAATTTCGCAAGGTTGTAGCGAAGTCATTATATGATATTGTCAACGTTCATCGCGCTACGCAGACGAAGCCTCGCGCTGATAGGATGCGCTTTTTTAGAAAGAGGTTTCTATCTGGTCTAGAAGCTACTGCTGAAAAAACCAGTGCTCTCAAAGAGGGAACACCAGTGCTCACTTTGGATTATGAGTCGAGCCGAATTGTGCCGGCAGGCGATCGGTTCGTTCTGAATCAGCTGGGAAGCTCCATGGCCCATCTCATTCCCATACCTCCTACAGATGCCTCAACACCTAAACAGTTCTCGCTGTTGACAGACGCCTTGTTTCCGGAGTCGGAGGAGTCCAGTCCAGTGGACATACTTGTTTGCACCGTTTTTAATCAGCCTGGGTCTATCAATGAGCGACATTCAGGCCACATGTCTGTTGCAAGCAGCAGTTCACCGAGGCTTGCTTGCAAGAACGTTGCATCTGACGCCGTGCTTTTACCTGCTTCTACAGAGGCGACCCGGCAGCCCTTCTTTCTTGAAGGAGAAGAAGCAATTCGTCCTTTCTCATATCTACTGTATGACGTGGATGATCTCGTGGAATATAACTTTATTGCTGTAGTGCAAAAGACAAGCTCTCGTTCATCAGGTTTTGTTATCGCCGAATTTAGCGACAAGGTGGCAATTCAGAAGATCATTCCAACTTCCCTTTCCCAGATTGCGGTATTTGGCCTATCTCTCTCTTTGGCCCCCGATCGGGCCATGACGATTGACATAAGACTTCCTGCGTTGACCTCGAGTCTGCTCGCATTCAATATGGTGCTCGACAATTCAGATTGTCGCAAGGAGCATCAGTTATTCACCTCGATGGTCAGGCAACATCTTGACCGCCCGTATGAGTCTAAATACTTCGTCAATGCCACAGACGTGTCTATTAGCTTTCATGGGATTGCACCGTATGTTCCTCCGCCGCTAGAAGCGAGTGGTAGAGAGAATGGCGTTGGGCTTCAGATATGGTCTGATCCAACATGTTCATCGACGGCGAAGATCACTATTCGTCTTGACTTGCTCGGGAGTCTTGGCAAGCTTTACATGCGCTATAGAACTGTGTTCGCGGCATTCCCACTCCTAATCGTAACTTTGGTTCTGAGGAAACAATTTCGTGTTTATGACCAAACTGGAGTTTTCATACCTTTCTCACAGGGACTAGATCTCTCCCTGAGGCGCTCAATTCCCCTTTTACTCCTTTCTTTGACTCTTCTCGCAGTATCTCTCGAAGGTACTTCGGCAGCAATTCCCCATTTATTTCGGAGCAAGCGACATCTCGAAGAATTCCACAGGAACGAACTTCTCATTGGCACAGAAAGCCCGTCCTTTTGTTTTCTGGTTCCTTTAATCGGCATAGTATGTATTGGTGTATGTGCTGTCCTGCATTGCATTATGCTCTCCATGACTTGGATCCTGGGTTTCCTCTACGGCTTCCCGAGCAGCATTTCATTAAACGATTGCGAGAGGCATAAAAGAGTTGCATCCCAGGCACTAATTCACTCAACTCCAAAGCGACGAATGGTATCGACGGCCGTTCTTCTCTTTCTTGTTTCGACATTCATTCCGTACCAATTTGCTTACCTTGTTGCGTGCCTGGTTCAGTTGTTCACTACAGTTCGCGCATTTCATGTTGCAGCTCTGGCAGACTCGATGTCGAGCTTGAATTATTATCATTATGTTCATTCGATACTCCTACTGATGATGTGGGTTTTGCCGATCAATTTGCCCATACTCGCAGTCTGGATTCGCAACCTTGCCGTACATTGGCTTACACCGTTCTCATCTCACCATAACGTCTTATCGATCATGCCTTTCATTCTGCTGGTGGAAAATTTGACCACCGGCAGGATGGTGCCACAAGTGACCAGTCAACTACGGCATGTTACTAGCGTGCTCCTTTTTGGCACTGCACTCTGCGCGGCAGTATACGGTGTGTCGCATGCGTATGTGCTGCACTACCTAGTTAATATCATCGCGTCATGGTTGGTCATCTTGCACTCAACTGCGGATTCTTGGTCGGTTGCCAATATTCTCGCAATGTTCGAAGGGAGCGCCAGGATGAACCGAGATCATGGCAAATCTTCTTGACCCATCAGGCTGCGATGAGAGCGCACAATAAGCTGATGATAAGAGTATCAATGTCGGTGGCGACTCCATTGCTCCGTCTCCTAATGAGCCACATTCCATGGTTTCTATAGCATCGCATTTTGATTGACAGAGTGGCCGGTAATTTCGTCACTGAGTGACGCAGAAGACTTCGATCACTTGGGCTTTAATCACTAAGAGAATATTGTACCTTGCAATTCGGCTCTATTCACAACATAATACTTATTAATAGGCATGTTGATTCTTCGTTTGTCCTTGCTCATTCAAGTCGTTTGTCTATCAATCATGCATTGCCAGGCGTTATTCCGGGTAGTACTTTGTGGGGGAAGTGGCGTGGTGGAAGTTATTATGCTATCACTTGTGTAATATGGTCTGGGTATGGCTAATGACTGACAGATAGTGGCAGTCAATTCTATATAATTTCTTTCTACGTTAAAGATACGAACTGGACAATCTTGAATGTCACCTGGTCATTGACTCATTCTGGAGAACTTGTTATGATCCCACATGGTTATGATGATTCGAGGCGACTTTTCTAAAAGCACTATTGATTTGCGCAAGGTCGATGATTGACGATTATACCAAAAGGTTCCGAAAGGGACTTCTCCATGCCCAGCAGTGAATCGGATTTATCCAGACTAAAATAGAGCAGTGCATTGCGTGAATAGCCGCGCACTTAAGAACAGTGTACCAGGCAAACAAGATGTGGTAGTGATCCCTCTTTTAAGGTTTCCTCTCTCTGGCCAATTTAACTCGTTCGTGCTGCACCGTCCAGAGAGTAATAGCGATGCCTATTGAACAAGCCCCGAATGCCACCCAATACGCAGCACGGTAGCAGTCAAGGCCCTCGTGACAGGAGCGTTCTCCGCTGGGATCGAAGACACTATGGGAATCCAACACCAAGCCATAAAAGGAATTGAATATGTTGGACGAGATGACAGGGGCCAGTGTCATAAATCCCCAATTTTGGCTCAACCCACGAATACCGAAGGCCTCAGTCACTAAAGAAGGGAAAACGCCGAACAGGAATCCATACCCGAGACCAGAGAGTCCCGATACGAATCCCAAAAGATGAGGATTCTCGATAACCAAAGCACAAGCTTGGGCTAACAAAAATATGACAGACGCAACTAAGAGGCACCACATGCGGCTAGCGTGGAGCGATCTGACCAAGAAATCAGACCCAACACCTGTGATACAAAATGTTAGTACAATCCACTCCTTCGGCCCCTTGCCGGTTTTCTTCTTCTTCTTCTTCTTCTTCTTCTCCTGCTTTTCTTTGATAGAACGAAGTGTGGAGGTGAGATAAAAAGAGGAATATAATTGAAGAACAATGCATGGCCGTGATAGAAGAATTAGCTTGCATAGGCGAAGGGGAACTGGAAATTGGTCTGTCTTTCAGAGGCCAACCAATAGATAGACTTACCACTGAAGAGGCGACCCACGAAACTACATAGAGACAATATTGAAACATGCATCTGTTGGTGATGGACGAGGAAATCTTCAGTAAGCGATTGATCGCGGTGCTTCCACAGTACATTGACGTCATTTCCAATATTGCTTGGGCGGCATTAGCGTGTTGTCATAAGTTGGAGTTGGAGATTTCAAGCTGACACGAGATAGGCTTACTTAATGGTCATGAGTCCAATGCCCGACAGAATCGCCATGATGGTAAAAAGTTGCCAAAAGGACGCATTACCTAAG
Organism: Epichloe typhina subsp. poae; assembly: GCA_030389615.1. Classification (NCBI taxonomy): domain Eukaryota; kingdom Fungi; phylum Ascomycota; class Sordariomycetes; order Hypocreales; family Clavicipitaceae; genus Epichloe; species Epichloe typhina. Next base: position 1,490,680 of record CP098317.1, on the reverse strand, counting down.
AGCTTCAGGCCGCGAATATCTATACGATGGGATCGATCTGCATCAACACTGCTCGCTACCACATTTTCAACAGGTTCTGATACCACCGATGATATCAAAGACGAGGCTTCATCGAGAACGTCCTCTCCAATTTCACTGTCGACGGAGGTGTCGCCAGGTGGGGGGTTGGAGGATATTGTCGAGGGCAAGGTGGGCGCGGCCACAAAGCCGATGGAAGACGTACCAGTTTCACCAGGCAGGTGGCCGCCAAGTGATTCAGACCAGCCTTGTGATGGCCGCAGATGGCCAGATAGCGATGATGACCGACGACCTTCAGGATTGATAACCGTATGATAGTTGGAGTGTGGGTAGACTCTGAGGAAGAAAAAGCCGGCAAACGTTAAGCCAAAGGTGCCACAAGAGAGAAGTTTCAGGAAGGCACTTGGGTCGCCGGGAAAGAGAAGAGCACCAATTGATGAGAAAAAAAAGGCACTGAGGCCAAACGCTGCGAGAGGGAATGCTGTAGCTGTACCTCTGTGGCTGGGCCAGTTGAGTGCTGATGTCTTCACAGCTGCAGCAAATGACAAACAGCTTCCAAGGCCAGACAGAAAGGAAAAGAAACAGAGGGCGACTAACGAGCCGGAAGCGCTATCATATGCCATATGTAGAGGGAAATAGCCTGCGGCAAGGAGGACTGCGCCAATGAGGACGAAAGGGCGAGGCCCTCGATGGTCTACAAAAATGCCCACAGGAACGCCAAGTGAGTACAGTCCCAAGTTGCCAAACTGTCCGATCAAATTACTTTGCGTGGCAGATAGTTTCAGTTTCTCTGCAAACTGTGGTGCCCAGGCTGAATAGACGTACTTTTCATGGTTCAAGGGTGGCATGCGTCAGTGATGTTCGTATATATATATATATATATCATGGGATAGCTGAAATGGCAAAAAAAACCCAGTAAACTATCGACTACTCCTCGCAAGAACTCAGCTTTAGAGGAGGGGGGATGACTGACATTGGTGCCACATGCGAGGGATATGATAGTAGCAGCGACACCCGCGACAAGGCGAGCACGCCGCAGCTGTTGCTGGCGGTCCTGGCCCATGGCTGAAAGTTGAACAAGTCTCGAGGGTCTGGAGGGTCTGGAGGGTCTGGAGGGGGTTGAACACAAAGCGAGCGAATGCCAGAGCGCGAATGCTCTGCTCTGGCACAACAAATAAGAGAAGATAAAGTTAGGCCAGCATACGATAGCTCTTATTGCATTGGTATGGGTTTCAGAGGGAAAGGTGAAGTTATCTTAAGAAGAGGCTTGCTTTAGCGCAAGTCCCGTGACGACCGAGCGACGATATGGACAATTGGAAGGCAGTTGTGCGCGGCCAGGTGGGTGGAATTAGTTACTTGAGAAGGAATGGCGATAGTTGGCTAAAGGAGGTCAGTGCTTTGACAGTAATAAGCCGACGGAGGCGCTTGGTAAGACCTCGGAAGGTGTGATCCAAGTCGGCGCAGTCTTGTAAAAGCTAGCGCACTTAAGAAAGGGCAAGGTATAAGTTAGCTATGGATATAGGTAGAGAGTTTATTTTATGCTATTTATAGTACTTTTTCTCTTTCACATTTAGGAAAATACAGAGATATTACTACCCAAGCCCCTTATCTATTAATGAAGGTTTTGGTCACGACAGTGGCCTAGGTTCTAAATAATAAGACTAGACTGAAGGCTCAAATTCTTGGTTACTGCTAGAAGGATACTAGCTATAGGCTAGGGCATACAGGTTTTAAGCTCTAACCTTTCCTATGTATATAATATAGGCAGTCTTTGCTATATACCCTGCCTTACGCATATGTAACTAGCTAGTAGCTAGGTAACTACGATTAGTTATCCTAGGACCCACTACGTGGTCGCGCTTATCTCTAACCTCTCTGCTCTTAGCTTTACACTAGTCCCTTTACTCCTTTATTAATTATTATTAGTGTTTTATTCGCTTACTTACCTCTAGCTTTATTATAATATAATACTATTAGGAGGGGTAATTAGTAGTAAGGACTTTCAATATTAGCTCAATATTTATTTTTACTAATAAATGTGAGGCGTGGCTCGAGTAATTATTCACACTTTCCCTTGTGGGGTGGGGTACCCTCATCATGCCGACCACAAGCTCCTGCGATGGATATTTCTCTATATGCAGCGAGGGCGGAGGACATTGACGTACTGTCCACGTTCCAGATTGCCAACTTTTTCCAACGGCAAAAATTCGTTACTAAAGATGTCTGCAACCTCACTGCCGCAAGCATCACCATGGGCCCAGTCTCGCCGACCCTTGTACAGGGCCAGACCAGCTATACCGTGGCAACATCCAATGGTCAGCGACCGAAGGTCGTCCAATTCCGCAACGCAGCCCTGCATATCGAAATCATCAGGCAGGCACGGCAAACTTATCGAGAGTTCGTTCCCCAATGCAAGTCCTGTGGCATGTTGAGCGATGTCTACGTGTACGAGATGGATCTCGTGGCAGGAGTCGCCTTCTGTCGAGCTCGGCGTCAGCTCCTCGCCCCTGGGATGGAACAGCGCCTGGTTCGAACCGCGCAGGACTTTGCGAGGTCCGTGGGCGCGCGTGTCATATTGCAATAGGCTTGTTACTTATTCATGAACTAGGTTTTTTGCTTCGGCATGGACCAACAGGTTAGGATTGAAGCAGCCACCAGATGTCACCCGCGCGTTGTTTGCCCATTATTCCAAGATTCTTGACCAACTTTCCCTATCCTTGCCCGAACGCTTTCAATTGAAGTTAGATGGAGTACGCCAAGGCCTTCCGCTACTCTTTCGGCCGGACTATCCAATGGTACTTAACCACGATGACCTCCTAGAGATGAACATCCACGTAGATGAGAACACCGGATGCATCACTGGCATCGTCGACTGGGCCGACGCCATGGTTACCCCTTTTGGCACATCCCTAGGAGGTCTCGAAATTGTCCTTGGCGTACAAACATCGTCACGCTGGCTCTTTCATCCTGAACACAACTTCCTCCGAGCGCAGTTTTGGAAAACCTTCTACGACCTGACTGGACATATTTCTGACGATGACAAACGAGCGATCGAAGCTGGGAGGCTATTCGGTTTGTTCCGAACTTACGGGTTTGATCGCCGGCCCGAAAAAGAAACGGCGTTGCCTCTTGCAGAAGGACACCCGGACCTCGTGTGCCTTGAGGCGTTCTGTCTGCGTTAGGTTGTATTGTGAATAGGTCATCGTACCTAGCTGATCCCCATTCAATGGAGCTTAGGCCCCCGTGCCTTTGCTGTATGGCTCGAATTTATAGTACTCTAAAGCTCCCAGTCAACATCTATATTGCTACCTCTCATACACAGGAAATGCGAGCAGGATGCGCGAAGTTGAAGCAAATATATGTGTATTTGTCTGGAAGCCTCTGCTGCGGAGTGACAGTCTAGCATTAAAATGACAGCGAGACAGCCAGAAGTGGAGGATTGACCATAACGACAGTACAGAAGGAGGCAAATGACCGACAGCCCCGAGGGAAGCGAGATCCGCAGTAAGCTGCGTTGTCTCAAGCACGTCGGCGTTAAGAACACCCTGGCGAACCAACTCGTCGACTAGTCCTCTTGCGGTCCCGATCGGCTTGTTGACGAAGACCTTGTGGGACTCATAAACCTTCTTGGCCCACGTTTGGCCTGGTGGAGGGTCGCCGTCGCCAGGCTGGAGGAGGCCGGGCCAACCTGTGGGAAGGAAATGCCGTGCATTCACTGATGACTTAGGTAGCACGACGGTACCCAACTTGTCCACCTCTACCTCCGCGGTGCATTCGTTGGGTTGTCCGCCTTTGACAGGATGAACGACTTCGAGCGCAAAGATGTTGGTGGGATTATTTTTGGCGAGGTATCTGGTGAAATCCAGAACGAATTCGTCATCCACATCTCCGGAGCAGATTGGCGACGGCCCTTGGCCGAATTGGTACGGAACGAGCCGGCTGTGCGCGGGTACGAACTTGAAGACGACTCCGTGTATATTGGTAAGATCAACAGAGTCTATTGCAGTAGCCTTGTTCCACTTTCCGCGCATGATCCCGATGTCCGGTTCAAGTCTGATGGTGTCACGGGCGATAGGATCATGCTGGTGGACCAGATGGAAACTGAACTTCCCAAGCTGGCCATGTCGAGTGATGAGCCCTACTAGTTCTCTGACATGGTTCATGTCGATACACATCTCGGACTGAATCTGTGGAAGGCCATTATATCTGAAATTCAGACGTCAGGTCAGCGCGAATCAGGTGGTAAAGCGGTGAAAGATTAACAACGGAGGGGGGCACCAGTTACATAATGGTAGATTCCTCCAGGTCCTCTTTGGTAAAGGAACGTTGAAGACCAGGAATGGTCGATGCAGTCATGATATTGAGAGATGTAATATTGTATTCTCTTGCTCACCTTCTGCGGCGTAATGACTCGAACCGCTACCCACGGACGGCATGCGCATCCAGACAGAAATTTTCCTCATTGCATCGTACCATGACTGCTACAGTATACGTGAACGGATTTACCAGAAAGAATACTGTAGAGGAATCACCACTGTAAGGAAGAAGGTGTGATGTGATATGCAGCACAAATTTGTGCATTTGTGCTTTGGTGGACGCATCTGCCTGTACTGCAACCGGGGCCCACCAAAGCATGCTGCACCAATGATATTAACCGAAGATGACACGTCAAAGTCACGCTGGCAAGTGTCACATGCCTTTAATTATTCTTCTGACACGTAATAGATGAGCATTGCAAATCGCAGGGCGTATGGAAATACTGTTAAGGATGTGGTGTGTAGGACTTCGCACACCCACCCTGCTTTACGTAAGCAGCTGGACCACCTCTGTTCTCCACTTGATATGGATGAACGCGAACCTGACGATCAGCTCGAGTCCACATCCTCACCTGTTAGCTTCGCAAACAATATCGCTATTTCACACGTCTCCCCTATGACTCGGGCGTAGACGGTCAGTTCTGTCGAAAAGACTCATCCCTTCAAGCCACGATTTCGACCTGAACAGGCATCCGAATACGACACACCACAGGTTGCACTTCGCTCAGCCAAGATGGGTGCCCTCTTGTCCCTTCCGCTGCTCGCAGTCCCGAGCATAGGCACTGTACGGTTATCTGAATTCCCCAGATGAGTTTTTTTCTCTTCTTTGCAGATCGATCTTTGACAAACTAAATTTATAGATTGTCTCCTTTGCGGCAAGCTGCTGTGGTGCTGCGACCTGTTCCATGGTTTGCAGTGCTTGTGGCAAGTGTGGTAACAGGTATGTCTACACTGTTGTTCTAACTTCACATAGTTCATCTCTCAACCCGCTACCCGGGGAGAACAAGGAGCTATGTACTTTAAATGACGACTAATAGTTGTTGAAGCGTCGCTACACGTATTGCATACGCCCTCCTGCTTCTGGTGAATTCGATTTTAGCATGGATAATGCTCACTCCCTGGGCGATCGAAAAACTACAACACCTAGCTCTGGATTACGTCAAGATCAACTGCCCGAAGGGCGAATGTTACGGGTGGCTAGCTGTGCACCGAATCAATTTTGCGCTCGGCCTCTTCCATATCGTTCTCGCCGGTTTGCTGTTTGGTGTCACGTCCTCGAAGCATCCTCGAGCCGCGATACAAAATGGGTATTGGGGCCCTAAAGTCATCGTCTGGCTTGCATTAATAGTTGTTGCCTTTCTCATACCGAATGAGTTCTTCATTTTTTGGGGAAACTACATATCGTTGATTTGCGCTATGCTTTTCCTCATTCTCGGACTAGTTCTTCTCGTTGATTTAGCACATACATGGGCCGAGTATTGTCTGGTTCAGATCGAGGATACAGATTCGAGGTTCTGGCGGTTTGTTCTCATCGGAAGCACCCTGGCTATGTATATTGGATCAATTGCCATGACAGTGCTGCAGTATATTTTTTTTGCAAAGGGTGAGTGCCACATGAACCAGGCCGTCATCACGATAAACATGCTCTTTTGGCTGGTGGTGTCTGTCATATCTATTCACCCGAGTGTACAAGAGGTCAACCCGAAGGCTGGTTTGGCACAAGCTGCCATGGTCGCGATTTATTGCACTTATCTCACAATGTCTGCTGTGTCCATGGAACCAGACGACAAGCATTGCAATCCGTTGATTCGGGCTCAGGGGACTCGGACAACATCGGTCGTCATTGGTGCAATCGTCACTATGCTGACTGTTGCATACACAACGACCCGTGCAGCTACACAAAGTCTCGGTCTTGGTAACAATCCAAACGGTATACGATTGCCCGATGATGACGAGCACGACTTGGTTACGCAACAACCTAGTGCTCGGAGAGAGATGAGAGCTGAAGCCCTAAGGCGGGCTGTAGAGGAAGGTAGTTTGCCTGCCGACGCTCTTCTTTCGGAAGACGAGAGTGACTCAGGTGATGGTACACCTCATGATGACGAACGATCTCGTACACAATACAGCTACACCGTGTTTCATATAATCTTTTTCCTGGCTGCCGCATGGGTTTCAACCTTGTTGACAATGCAGTCCGAAGAAAGCACCAAGAATGGGGACTTCGCCACCGTGGGCCGAACATATGCAGCTAGCTGGATCAAGATCGTTAGTGCTTGGGTATGTTATGGTCTTTACATTTGGAGCTTGGTCGCACCCATTGTTCTCCCTGAACGATTCGATTTCTCATAATTTTTCCTTTTCAAGTTCATGTAGAGTAATTAGGACAATAGGGAGAGCCATAAGAATTGTTCGACTTAATCTGTCATTTCCCTTCTACTTCTGAGCCAAACTTGGTCTTCATTTCTTGTTCTTGCAACGATGATCATATACAATGACGCCGTGACTTGTTTCTGCTCTTGTTATAACTGACTCAGAATCGAGAAACTGATGACCATATGGATTTTACTTCATCACTCCGTGTCTTAAAATAAATCCAAGAGGTTTCCTTTGTGTACATAACTGGTTGCGCTAATCACCGAGTTGAAACTGCGATATGTCAAGTGGCCAATGTTGTCATGATGTAGCAATGATTCCTATCCTTAGTACATTTCTTTGCCTCTAAGCACGAGCCCCGAGGCGCAATTTTCCGTCTGGATGCGCTTTTATGACTATCCCAGGTTGTTCTATGTGGTTTAAGACCCGACTCTATGCAATTAAATTTAGTTGATTGCATGACGGCATTGACCCACTGCTGCGCGTTTCTGAATAACTATTCTCACCTTTGCACAACAGCATAGGCAAGTAAAGTAGAGCGTGTTACCGGATGGTAAATCATCACTTTTGCAGATGGAGTCATTTAGTCCGCAATCAGCGGCTGCTTGCCGACCTCTTCAGCGCTTCCTGTAGCATGGAACCCGTCCAATGTAACAGCAACAGCACCGGCTTGGACAAGCTATGGCAGTATCGAATTAGTAAGGTAATATATAAGACATATAGCGGAAATTCTTACTGCACGAGATAAGTCCTCGATTAAATCATTAGCGTCTTCTATACCAACACAAAGACGAATGATATCTTCGGGCATTTGCCTCTCTCTCCGAGTCTTGGCGTCAATGCTAGCATGGCTCATTTGGCAGGGCATACTAATGAGGCTGTTCACACATCCAAAGCTTACACTGATTGCCCACAAACGAGCAGCTTCCACAATTCGCTCCGAGATACCTGCATCGCCTGTTTCGAAAGACAAAACTGCGCCGGCTCCTCGAGCTATGGACCAGTGCAGGTCGTACTGTGGATGTGATTTAAGACCGGGGTAGCGCACCCGAAAACCGTGAGACTCGAGAAATTCCGCGATCGCTTGCGCACTAGCCTGTTGTTTTTCCATGCGAATGGCCAGCGTTTTGACACCGCGCATGAGTAGGAACGAGTCATTTGGAGATAGACCGCAACCTGTCGAGTTGATAGTAAAAAAAAGTTTGTCCCCAATGACAGCCTCATTACAGGCGATTACGCCAGCCATGATATCGTGGTGGCCAGACAAGTATTTGGTTCCAGATTCGTAAACGATATCGGCACCCAAGTCTAAGGGGTTGCATAGCATCGGAGAGAGCATAGTATTGTCGACAACTACTAACGCCTTGGGGTTGGCATCATGAGCCATGCGCGCAATGGAAGCCAAATCAACAATCTTGATCAGGGGATTTGTCGGCGTCTCCAACAGGACCATGGCAGTCTTGTCTGAAACTCGTTCTTGAACCGCCTCAACTCTGGTAGTATCGACATGATGGACCGTGATACCCTGGTTGGTCGCCATGTAAGTAAGCAGGCGATGAGTTCCGCCGTAAAGATCGTCTCCAGTAATGACTTCGTCGCCTGGTCGCAGCAGGCGAGTAATCATGTCCAATGCGCCCATGCCTGAGCTCACTGCTAGTGCGCGGTTCGCGTTCATTATTTTCGCTAGATGCCTCTCGAGATGTGTTCGAGTAGGGTTGCCGGATCGAGTGTAATCGTATTCCTGCTGACCTCCAGCAGCTGAAGCTTGCTTGAAAGTAGCGGACTGGTAGATGGGAATGCTGGAGGCTCCGTACTGGTCTTTGCCCTCTGTGTGAACCAACTCTGTCGCCAATGCATATCGCCGCCGACCGTTGCGAGGGCTTGATGGTGCGGGAGATGGCGGCAAGTCGTGGCCGTCAAGATCGGTCCTCTGGGCAGGTCCTCCCGGGAACTTCGGCACGTTATCACTTGTGGCAGTAGACGAAACCATTGCTGCGAGCGACTGCAACCGTGTGACTGAACCTTTGGTTGTGTTGGCAAAAATATTTGTGCTGCTCTGAACAGAAGAAGACAGGGTAACTGAACTGAGGTTGTCTGTGTCTAGAGACAAAAAGAAAATACAGACTAAACGCTCTGCGCTCTGCGAAGTGAGAGAAGCGGATGTTAGTACGGACTAACAAGCAGCAGCTTCATCTCCTTGACCGTAAGACTGACTACACTTGCGTACCGACCCACTTTTTTGAGTTGGCTAAGTGGAGTGTAACTTTGACAAACATTACGCGGCAAGAGAACTCTACGCAACGCGTATTAGGCCTTTAACAACACCTCGAATTCGAGCATCGCAATGCATCGCAGGCCATAAAGGCCTCCTAAGCAGCAATTATTATTTTTTTCAATAAGAAATCTGTTATTAATAATAGCTACAGTAGCTATAAGCAGTAGCCTTACTCGCGGCAAGCCCCCTCTAAGCTAGTATAAGACATGCAATGTAGCTCTTCATAACTTGGACAATTGCTAGTATAAATATTATAGTATAATTTAGTAGTGTATAGAATTTAATGCAATGATTTTTATTAGGCAAAATAAGTACCTATCTAGGTATTTCTAGCATTCATTACGGAGAAACAAACTTTAAAAAACGAAAAACAATTATTCGTTTTCCTCATCACATAGCTTAAGTGATTATGTCTGTATACAGAGTTTGTATGGAGTAATTATTCCGTATTTAGTCATGAGATGATTGCATGTTGCACTAAGGGGAGGACCTCCTCGTCTTATCGCCTCCTCTAATTGCGAAAAGACTATGTGAAAAACGGATATAAAATTCCAGAACATAAAAACAGAAGGCGACAAAATGAAACAATCAAGTAAGCTACAACAGCGGTACTTTGTACCTTTACAATCTGCGATCTAGCAGCTTTCGGGCGACATTTGTACACTACAGCATGACGGAGCACGCGCAAGTCAACATAAAGGGCAATCTGCTGCTCATGGCAAATTAACATGATAAGAGGCCCAGTTTCTCGTCACTACGAAGCTTCCTCACGACTCTTTCGGTAGCTGGCCTAGCGGTTGACCAGTTAGTTCTTACTATGTTCGAAGCACACATGAGTTGGTTTCGGTCAACAACTTACCTCTTGCTCGGTCTGCAAACCATCGACAATGGGTGCGAGTTCACTGAGGGCCTCGTAAGCCTTCTTGTGGTACTCAAGCTGGGCGGCAATAAGCTCAGACAGATTGCGAAGGGGCTCAGGGGAGTCCAGAACCTGGTGATTGAGAGAACAATTAGGTGCGTGTCATACGAGTGATATCAGTTTCACGAGGACTCACATTCTTCATTACTCCAACCGCCTCCTCGGTCTGAGTCACAAATTCATCTTCCGCTTTCTCGATCTCCTCTTGTGCCTCAGGACTAAGCTCTTGTTCTTCATGCTGTTGGTCGGCACGAGAACCCTGCCCGCCCAGCTTAAAAATTGTTCCCTTTGCGTGTGCTTTGACAGCATCAAGAGACAGTCTAGACCGCTCAACATTCTTCCTAGCTCGAGTGGCGAAGTTCAGGTTGGTGTTCAGTGTTGTATTCCAACCGGCAAGAAAACTGCTTTGAATTTGAGAGTCCTGTGCAAGACGAAACTCGCCAACCCTTTCCATTGTGACGGCATACTTTTCAAGAGCCGTTGCCAATGGGTCTTCGCCAGCTCCAGTATGATTTTGGTGCAGAAGCTGGCTACTTGCCAGGCTGGCTCTTGCAACAGCATGGCTGAATGTCTTGGGCTGCGGCTTTGCGCTTGGAGGTGCGATGAGAGCAGCCTGCGCCTCCGCGGTGGTCGTTGCTGAGGAAAGAAGCGAAACCTTTTCGCTGACAGTTCTCCCCAGATCCTGGAATGTTTCTTTGATGTTGGGGGGGTAATCGTACGCCTCGTTCGAATATTGCGAGCTGTTCGCAGAACAGATTTAGTGCAAGTTTGCAAAGAGACCACGATATCATTTTAGAGCACCAGGGACACTCACGTTACTGCAATCATCTTTTGATGTGCCTGCTTCAATGCATCCACTTTCTTCTCCAGATCAATATAGTCAGGGGGCAGCTGGGTCTAGGATAGAATGACCTCATTAGCGAACGCAGAAGAGAGGCGTGACCCAAAGTTAACAGATCCCATACTTTATCTTCGGCCTGACCAAACTGCTCTTTCGTGAATTGGAAGATACGCGACGCAGAAGGCGTCAGCGACGCACTAAAATCACTATATCACCAGGTAAGAAAGCTTATTGTTATGTTGCTGGTGGTTGTTCTTGAAAGTAGTTCGAATGAGTGGCTGCACCTACGAGAAGTTCTTGCCCAAGTTCTTGAAATCCATGGTCAAGAAGCTGAGAACGAATGCCGTCTTTAGTAACAGAAATTCAGGCGCGTAGAAGCTGATGGCTGATCGATGAATAGACAGGGTGCTGAGGGAAGTCCGGGGAGAGCTTTGATATTTCGTAGGTTGAACAAAAGACGAAATGTCACAAACGAGGTGGCTTTCCCACCATTTAACGGGGATGCGACGAAAATGACAGCTAATATTATGGGCTTGGCTTCTGTTGCACCTACTAGCAAGGTGGAGCGGGGCACGAGTAGCTTATGTACAGTCTAACCCCTGAATGATTTTACACGAGGTACATGACCAGGGGCAACAGGCCAATAACAAATCACTAGGTAGGGTAGAAAATACTTTAGATTACATATTTTTTACTTAGACTACCTAGTACCTTTTTACCCCTATAATATCCCTAATAGCTTCACTTATAATAGCTACTTATAGCTGATAGTGGCTGCCCCGCGTGGGGCTTGTAGCGAGTGTAAAATCATTCAGGGGTTAGACTGTAGTGCTTTGTCGCAGTAGCCGATAGGTACACTACACCCCTTAAATGATTTTCCGAATTTTTTAATAACAAGGGTAATTGAGTAAATTAAGGGTCTAATCCACGAGCCGGTGCAAACTTTGCACTAACATTACAGGGTATAAATTATATATAGAGTTATATAAGGCGCTTACTTTATACTATTATAGCTTACTTCTATAGCTTTTTTTATTACTTTTATATAAGGGGCCTATTATAATAGTAAATCTTCCCTTTTATAGCTTTAATATAATAAAATTATTTTATTTTACTAGTAAATATTATATAATTTTAATATAAATTATAATTATATCCTAAAGTACTTAGTTATAGGTGTCTAGATTTTTCTAAATTTACTAGACTAATAATTAAACCCTTTTTTTACTTAAATTACTTCTTAAAGCTTACTATAAGTATTAGCTTAATAGTAATAAAATTAGTATTATCTAAGATATTTTTAAAGGCTTTATTCCTATGCTTATAAGGAAATTCCTAAGATATTAGTAAACTTTAAAGACTATTAAGAACTAATATAAGTAGCTTAAGGGTATTTAGTATGCTTTTTATATTATAAAGAAAAAGACTAGTATAATATATAATAAATAAAATAGGTAGCTTTATATAAGTAAGTAAACTACTAATTTTATTAACTAAATATATAAAAGGTTTAGTAAATATATTATAATAAAGCCTCTTATTATAAATAAATCTATTATAAGAAAGAAGTAAGTAAAGGTTTTCTTAGGAGATTATAAAGCTAGTAATATAGTTATTAAAGCCTAAGATACTAAAAGCTTTACTACTACTAAAAGGGTATAAGAAAAGTTATTAAAAAATAGCTTTAATAACTTTAAAGATAATAAAAATAAGACTTAAAAAGAAAATACTAATATAAAATACCCTAGTAATAAGGTTTATAATTTTATTAAGCTCCTAGATAAAGAAAATTCTCTTAAAGATAATTAGTAATATTAAAGTTAGTCTTAAACTAATATTATAAAGTAAAGTACTAATAATATAGTTACTTCCTTAATACTAAACCTATAAAGCTCTTAAATAAGCTTTACTAGGGCTATACTTACTAGATTATAGCTAAATTTATTACTATAAAGTATATAGAAGTATTAGGCTATAGTATAAGTAAAAGAGCTTTTAAAGGTAGTATTTAATATCCTTAGGCCTTAAATATAAGGCTTAAAGAGGTATATTATTACCTAAAAAGCTATAAGGGCTAATAATATTAAGAAAGTAGTTAAGAACTATTAATTATATAGTAAAGAGTTTAGAATAAGTATAATTATTAGAGTTATATTATAGTTAAAGTAAGATTAACTAAATTCTCTAATTTAAAACTTATTATTATTAAAAGAGGTAAAGAAAGTATAAATTAAGTTAAATTTTAGTATTAATACTATTTACTAGTAAAAGTAAGGCTTTTTATTAAGGTTTATAGGCTATATATATTTAATACTTTTTAACCTATAATATTATTATTATATTAGTAAGAATTTTATTAATAATACTATTAAATTTATTAAATATATATCTTTTTATTTATATTACTACTTTACTAAAGCCTCTAAAGCTACTATACTATCTTTTTCTAAATTTTATAGCTTATAAGGCCTATAAGAAGTAATAATACTTATATAGTAGCTATTTTAAGTGCTTTATACTTATCTTTAGGTAATAATTCTTTCTCTCTTACTTTAAAGTTATATAGCTTCTTTTCTTATAACTTAATAAAGTTAAAGAAAGCTATAATAGTATAGATTATCTTAATTTATATAAGAAATTTATACTTAGTAATACTATAGTAAATTATCTTTTACTTTTACTTATATTACTTAAAATAATACTTTATAACTACTTATAATTATATATACTAAAAGTTAAAGAGCTTTTTCTTATTATTAAAGTATTTATAAGCTTCCCTCTAGTCTTATAAATAATATTAAACCCTTAAAAATAGTATAATAAGGCTATAATATAAGCTAAATCCTATATTACTAAGATAAAATTAGCCTTAAGGGATTATAAAGAACTTTAAGAATACTATTTATAATAAAGTATTATTATTAATAAAACCTTTAGTACTTACTAGTATATAAAGAAATAATTCCTTAAAGCTTATAGCTACTAGTATATTTTATAAGATATTATTTTTCCTTAACTAGTATTTTTACTACTAATTTAGTAAAATAAATACTAGTATATATATGCTATTAATAGCACTAATTATATTATTAAATTAAAGAAGCTTCTTATTTAGCTTTACAAATAGTAAAACTAACTATAGGTTTAGCTAATAAATAAAGACTATATATAAATACCTTATTAGATTAATAAGCTTATAAAAAATTTAAGATACTAATACTTAGGATAGTAAAAATTAAGACCTTATATTCCTTTATAGCTTATTATATATATAAATCTATAAGAAAATTATTACCTTTTACTTAATTAATTAATATTATAAAAAGCTTACTAAGGTATTAATATAAAGCTAGTTATAAAGCTTAAGGAAAATCTCCCTTAGTATTTAATAAAGGATTTTAAATTCCTTTTTTAATATAAATTAAAGAATATATTTACAAAGCTCTTATAATACTATTAGTAATACCTAAGTACCTCTAAGGCTAAGGAGAGTATTATAAGTATTATTATTATAGTTAATATACTATAGCTAAGCTATAGAAAACTAATACTATATACTAGTTAATTATAGTAAATATAACTATAGGTAACCTTAGTAGCATTAGCTTACTAATATATAGGAAGTAAGGCTAGCCTTAAATAAACCTTAAAAAGTAAAATATTTAGCTAAATAATTCCTAAGTATAAGATAACTCTAATACTACTTATTAGTATAAAAGCTAGCTATAAAATAACTTAAAATACTACTAGACTTAGGTTAACCTTACTAATAAATAAAAATCCTCCTAATTATAAATTTAGTATAAGGGATAAAATAAATAATATAAGTATAAAGGTAAGCTAAAGAAAGAACAAATTTTATAATTTATAATTATAATAAAGAATATTTATATCTAAAACTATTATTAGATTAATTTTAACTATAAACTCTAGGTATTATATATTTTACTAGCTTACTATTACCCTTACTTTAAACTAAAATTAAGTTACTATATTATTTTTTCTTTAAAATAAGAATAGTATTTTTACTACCTTATTATAAGACTTTATAAGGATAGTAGTAAGTAAGAGATAGTTTATCTTTACTATATATATATTAAGGTATATAAGCTAATAAATAAGTTTAGTATATTATTTCTCTAAGAAACTAGCCTAGTCTAGGCTTATTAGTAAGGTACTTTATTTCTTTTTTACTTAATTACTAAAGTAAAGCCTTTTAACTTAATCTTAGAAGCTTTCTAGGACTTATTTAGAGAGGAATTAAAGCTAAACTAAAACTATTACTAAGCTAAAGTAAACTTATATTACCCCTATTAGCTATAGAAGCCTAGGTCTTAACTAACTACTAGTGCTTATTTTACTAGCTAGATAAATTTAGCTAAGAAAATAGGTAAATTAAATATAGATTTAAGCTAGAATAAAGATAATTATTACTTAATAATATTAATAATTCTAAACCTAGTAGTTAAAACATATATTAGTAGCTACCCTTATCTAGTAAGTTAGCCTTACTATTAAGTTAGAATAGGACTAACTTACTAATAATAATATAGCACTAATACCTATAGTTCTAAATTAAATAAAACTTATAGGAAATATACTAGATCTCTCTTAGTTTACTAAGCTAGTAAGTAAATTAGTAGTAAACTAGGCCTAGAATAAAGGTAAATATAACTTATAAATAAGCCTTTATCTAAGACTTAAGTATATTACTTCTTAGTTATAGACTTCCTTAGGAAGTCCTTATACTTAGTAAATTCCTAAGTAAATTAAAGCTAAATAAGTAATAATACTAAAGTACTTATAACTTCTAGTGCTATTATACTAGATTTAACTTAAATTTATAGTAAATATTAGTAAATAACTTAACCTTAGCTTAGAAAAGCCTTAAGTAACTAGAAAGAAAAGAAAAACCTATAGAAAGTTTAATATAAAGAGAAAAAAAGACTAGGACTTTAAGAGAGAAAAAGCTTTTTTATACTTATAAAGAAAAGGGGGGATAATTTAAATAACTTACTTAAAAATAAAGTATAATATAATTAATAAGGCTAATAATATATAAGTAATCTTAACCTAGGACTATACTAGTATAAGACTATAATTACTCTCCCCTTATATTAATTAAATAAAACTAGGTGCTTTAACTTTATTAAATATATAAGGTAATAATAAGCTAGAGATAGCTAAAAAATAAGGCTATAGAAAAGTTAGTATAAAAGTAAATAAGAAGTAAATTAATACTATAAACTTAGATTTACTTTACCTTAGCCTAAAGTAAAGGGACTTAAAGTAAGCTTATTATTATATTAAAATAAAACTAGAAAAAGCTTATAAATACTTTTTCTATATATTTTTCCTTTCTTTTCTTTTTAATAAAATAAGGCTAGTATAAGCTAATAATAAATACTTATAATAAAAAACACACTAAGTAATATAAACTTATAATAAGACTAGTACTAACTTATATATAAATATAAAGGGGTTTTTCTTTCTAGTATAGGGTTTTCCTTTTTAACTTAGTATTAGAAGTACTAGTAATAGCTATTTATAAAGCTAACTAGTGTAAATAATATATATATTATAGTTAATATACTTATAGAGGTAATATAGCCTATATAAGGCTTTTTATAAAAAGCCTAGCTTTTAAAAACACTATAAAATTAATATTATAAGCTAAAGGTTATTATTAGTATCTTTATCTATAATAAATTAATTAATTAAGAGATTATAAACCCTAAGAAATATTATTATAGCTTATAGCTAGGTATAAACTTTATACTAGTATAAACTTTATATAGGTATAATATATAAACTTTATATAGGTATAATATAAAGTATATAGTTTATACCTAGAAAATAGTAAAATTTGCTTTTTTCTTAGTATCTAAGCTTATTATAAGTATTTACATAGCCTTAGTTAAAAAGATATATTATAAATAAGGGTAGTTATAGTATTTATATAATTTAAATAAAGTTTTATAAATTTTTATAAATCTTAGCTAATAAAAATAGCTAGCGTGTTTGCTTATATATATTTTACACTTATATAAAGTTTACACTAGCTTATAGATTAAACCTTAAGTATTATTAAAAATAAGGAAAATAAGGGTCTAATTTATAAGCTAGTATAAACTTTATACTAATATTATAAGGTATAAATTATATATAGAGTTATATAGGGCGCTTACTTTATATTATTATAGCTTACTTCTATAGCTTTTTTTTATTACCTTTATATAAGAGGCTTATTATAATAATAAATCTTCCTTTCTATAGCTTTAATATAATAGAATTATTTTATTTTACTAGTAAATATTATATAATTTTAATATAGATTATAACTATATCCTAAAGTACTTAGTTATAGGTATTTAAATTCTTCTAAATTTACTAGACTAATAATTAAACCCTTTTCTTACTTAAATTACTTCTTAAAGCTTACTATAAGTATTAGCTTAATAGTAATAAAATTAGTATTATCTAAGATATTCTTAAAGGCTTTATTTCTATACTTATAAGGAAATTCCTAAGATATTAATAAACTTTAAAGATTATTAAGAACTAATATAAGTAGCTTAAAGGTATTTAGTATGCTTTTTATACTATAAAGAAAAAGACTAGTATAATATATAATTAATAAAATAGGTAGCTTTATATAAGTAAGTAAACTACTAATTTTATTAACTAAATATATAAAAGGTTTAGTAAATATATTATAATAAAGCCTCTTATTATAAATAAATCTATTATAAAAAGAAGTAAGTAAAGGTCTTCTTAGGAGACTATAAAGCTAGTAATATAGTTATTAAAGCCTAAGATACTAAAAGCTTTATTACTACTAAAAGAGTATAAGAAAAGTTATTAAAAGATAGCTTTAATAACTCTAAAGATAATAAAAATAAGACTTAAAGAGAAAATACTAATATATAATACCTTAGTAATAAGGCTTATAATTTTATTAAGCTTCTAAATAAGAAAATTCCCTTAAAGATAATTAGTAATATTAAAGTTAGTCTTAAACTAATATTATAAAGTAAAGCACTAATAATATAGCTATTTTCTTAATACTAAACCTATAAAGCTCTTAAATAAGCTTTACTAAGGCTATACTTACTAAATTATAGCTAAATTTATTACTATAAAGTATATAGAAGTATTAGGCTATAGTATAGGTAAAAGAGCTTTTAAAGGTAGTATTTAATATCCTTAGGCCTTAAATATAAGGCTTAAAGAGGTATATTATTACCTAAAAAGCTATAAGGGCTAATAATATTAAGAAAGTAGTTAAGAACTATTAATTATATAGTAAAGAGTTTAGAATAAGTATAATTATTTAAGTTATATTATAGTTAAAGTAAGATTAACTAAATCCTTTAATTTAGAACTTATTATTATTAAAAAGGTAAAGAAAGTATAATTTAATTTAAATTTTAGTATTAATACTATTTACTAGTAAAAGTAAGGCTTTTTATTAAGGTTTATAGGCTATATATATTTATTACTTTTTAACCTATAATATTATTATTATATTAGTTAGAATTTTATTAATAATACTATTAAATTTATTAAATATATATCTTTTTATTTATATTACTACTTTACTAAAGCCTCTAAAGCTACTATACTATCTTTTTCTAAATTTTATAGCCTATAAAGCCTATAAGAAGTAATAATACCTATATAGTAGCTATTTTAAGTACTTTATACTTATCTCTAAGTAATAATTCTTTCTCTTTTACTTTAAAGTTATATAGCTTCTTTTCTTATAACTTAATAAAGTTAAAGAAAGCTATAATAGTATAGATTATCTTAATTTATATAAGAAATTTATACTTAGTAATACTATAGTAAATTATCTTTTACTTTTACTTATATTACTTAAAATAATACTTTATAACTACTTATAATTATATATACTAGAAATTAAAGAGCTTTTTCTTATTATTAAGGTACTTATAAGCTTCCCTTTAGTTTTATAAATAATATTAAACCCTTAAAAATAGCATAATAAGGCTATAATATAAGCTAAATCCTATATTACTAAGATAAAATTAGCCTTAAGGGATTATAAAGGACTTTAAGAATACTATTTATAATAAGGTATTATTATTAATAAAACCTTTAGTGCTTACTAGTATATAAAGGAATAATTCCTTAAAGCTTATAGTTACTAGTATATTTTATAAGATATTATTCTTCCTTAACTAGTATCTTTACTACTAATTTAGTAAAATAAATACTAGTATATATATGCTATTAATAGCACTAATTATACTATTAAATTAAAGGAACTTCTTATTTAGCTTTATAAATAGTAAGACTAACTATAGCTTTAGCTAATAAATAAAGTGTGAGAACAAAAGGATAGCTAGGCAAGAGGTATAGGGGCACTCGTATATTAACTAAAGCTTACTAAGTCTAAGTGTGTTATGCGTGTAAGTCACTAGCTTATAGCTAGTAGCTTACTAGTATTACATAGACCTAGCCCTATAGCGTAGCATACTAGCGGGGTGTATTTATATTATAAGTAAGGCCTTATTATTATCCCTTACTTATAGCTAGGCTTCTAAATAGCTTTTACTAGCTTTAATATAGCTATTTACTAACTATATAATAATTAAAATAATAATAAATAAATTAGTTAGCTTTATAATATAAATTTTATTATAACTTATTATTATATTACTCCCTTTTTCTCCTTATAACTTTAGACTATTCTAATTAATTTTAATTAGACTTTATTTACCCTAACTTATTATATACTTATTCTTATTATTTTATTATAAAAGCTAATACTATTTACTTTTATAAGTGCTTTTATATATATTACTTATATACTAGTTATACTAACTTTAAGAGGTACTTACTTATTAAGGCTACTTTACTAAGGATTATATATAGTTTTCCTTATTTTTACTTAGGGTTAGTATTACTAAGGGTAAGTAATTAAAATATTATATTTAATATAATAAGTATAGTAATACTTATAAGATAGTAAGTTACTTAGTATTTTATTATTATATACTTTTAACTTACTAACTTTTTTATACTAAGCTATAGTAATAATAGCTAGTAACTTTTCTAATCTAATAGTTATTTATAAGTAAGTATAAGCCCTTATAAGCACTACTATTTTTACCTTAAATAAGAAGGGTATTAATATTTTTTTAAAGAAAACTTACTATAGCTTTACTATATATATTCTTAACTTAGTTATAGAATTTAACTATATAAATACTATATACTATATTACCTTTAAATTAACTAGTACTATAAAGGTATATTAAGTCTATTAAATCCTAACCTAATTACTTATTATTTACTAACCTTTCTATATAAGCTATCTCTATTTCTTACTAAAGCTATCTAATTTCTTAGTAGTAATTATAAGTTACCTTAGTAACTATAGCCTTATTTCCTTTTTTTCTAGTTTACTCTTAGCTTTTTATTATTTATTTACTAGGGCTTTACTAATATTTTAATAGGAGAACCTAGAGAATACTATAGCTATATAAGAAGTATATATAGTTCTTTAGCTTTATTTATTAAATCTAGGCTATATTACCTAGGCTATAGTAATACACTACTTCTTTTATACTATAAAGAAAGTGGTTTAGGCTAATAAGAATAAGGTAAAGTATAGGTTTATTAATAGTAAGGTTATCTTCTATATAAAGGCTATAATAGAGGGTTTTCTAGTTACTTTACTTATACTTTAGGCACTATTTCCTTTGTTTTTCTATAATATAATATAGGCCTCTAGGTAAAGTTTTTAGGTAACTAATAATATTAAACCTTTACTATAGTAATATTATTCCTTAATACTTATAATTTGCTTATATCTTACTATACTTCCCTCTTATTTTATTTTAATAGAAGGCCTAAATTATATATTAAGCGCCTTCTATATTTTCTATTATTACTTATTAATTATATTTAATTAGCTAACCCTTTTATTTTACTAGGTATTTATTACCTTTATAAGTCTTTCTATAATCCTTAACTTCTTTAACTTTAAATTTATTATCTTTATCTTTAAGGTTTAGTATTAGTATTTCTTTATTTATAGTGTTTTCCTAGTAATTCTATAGCTTTAATAAACTAATATAAAATACGTTATATAGTTAATTATACTTATTAGGTAATGCTAGTTAGTATGCTTATTTACCTACTATATTAAGTATATAAAATAGCCTAATAAATCTAGGGATTAGCTTCTATTTTATATCCTTAAGTCTAATATTCTTTGCTAATAGTAATATAAGGTTTTCTCTTTTTAAGGTTAGTAGCTAGTATTATTAGTTATAGTACTTTGCTTATACTTTAGTAGCTTTTACCTAGTTATATACTAGTTTCTCCCTAACCTTATATAGTTTTTTTATATATATATAAGCTTCTAGTACCTTCCCTTCCTTACTCTTACTCTTAAAAGCTAGGTAAAACTTAGGTAAATAGCCTATAAAAGTATAGTTAGGGAGTAACTTATTATCTTATTAATAGTATTATTATATATAAACTAAGCTATTAGGAGTAGCTTTAGCTATAGCTATTAGTTTTTTTAATAAAGTATTATAAGTAATATTTAAGTACTTAGTTTATTCTCTTTATTTACTTATTAGTTTAGGGGTAAAATACTATTAAAAGCCTTTACTTTATATATAATATATAATATATATCTAACTAAAATTAGCTTATAAATACTAATTCTCTATTAGATATAATACCCTTAGGCGCCCTAAATTAAAGCTTAATTTCCTTATAAAATAACTTACTAATTTAGCTATGTTAATTATAGTCTTTATAGTAAGGAAGATAAAGTACTTAGTAAATTAGTTTATAATTACTAGGATTATATTAGTTTCTTAGTTACCTAGCTATACTAGTAGTAATCCTATAATAAAATCTATTAAGATCTTTACCTATAGTTACCTTAGTATTAGTAGTAATTTAAGGCTTCTATATAAGTAATGCCTTCTAGCTACTACATACTAGTATACTTTATAGCTAAATATATAGTCTAAAATAGCTTTACTTATTACTAGCTACTAATAGTAATATTTTAGTAGCTTAAGAGTGTATTTAGTCCTAAAGTAACTTACTAGTAAATTATTATAATATAGCTATAGAAGCTTCTATTATAAGATAAGCTCTTATAGAATAACTACATAGTCTTTATATATTAGAAGACCCTTATATTATATAACTATAAACTAGCTTTTCCCCTCCCTTTTACTTAGGAGTTAACCTTATCTCTATGTTTTTATAGATTTAAATCTTAGTCTTATGCCTTTTATAGTAGTTATGCTAATAGTTTATTTACTATAGATTAGTAAGGATTTAGTAATATAATAGTCCCTTAAATTACTTATACTATACTAATATCTTAGATATATACTACCTTTTCCTTAAAATCACCCTTATTTAGCTAACCTATTACTAGATTTATAGTAGCTAACTAGCCTTTTACCTAGGCTACTATTAACTTAGTAAGCTCTAAGACTAGTATTATACTATAACTTCTTTAATATATTAGTACTTTTTCTTTTACTATATAAGTAACTACTATCTTCCTTTAAAGCTTTAGTAAAAGTGCCTTATTTAATATAGGTTTGCCCTTATAATTAAACCTTCTTAATAGTATATTTATAAGGTTACTTTTCCTTAGTTTATACTTAATTATAAAATAGAAAGGGTAAAGGAATATATACTATTATACTTACCTTTTATTTAGCTTTTACTACCTTATAAAGATTTATAAGTTATAGTAGTCTAATAGGACTTTTATAGGTATCTCTATGCCTTTAATATAGTATTACTAGTATTTAAATAACTTTACTATAGTAAGTAACTCTTAATTAGCTATACTATAGTTATATTTAGTATTTATAAACTTCCTTAACTAAAAGGCTACTAAATACTAATAGCCCTTATTATCCTACTAAGATAGGATTCTTATTATTATAAAAATTAAGGTATTTATCTTAATATACACTACTTAACTTAGGTTATAATATTAAAGTAAAGGCGCTTACTAAAAGGTATCTTTTAGCTAGTTAAATACTAGCTACTTCTTTTCTTTAAATATAAACCTCCTAGTCTAAATACTATTTTAACTACCTTTTATTAGTATATAAAGGGGTATTATAATCCTAGAGTATTTATAAATAAACTATTAGTAAAAGTTATAAAATCTAAGAAATAACTATATATTCTTAAAACTTATTAGCTTCTTTTATTCTTTAATTATATTAACCTAGTAAGTATTTATTAATATCCTATTAATAAAGAGAATAAACCCTAGGAATTTTACTAATTCCTTATAGAAAAAGCACTTAGAGGGTTTTATATATAACTTTACTAACCTTATGTATTTTAGGACTTACTTAATATGTTTAGTATGCTTCTTCTTTATCTTAGAGAAGATTAAGATATTATTTAGATATACTATATAAATAGTATTAACTAGCTTATAAAGCACCTTATAGATATAGCTTTAGAAAGTAGCTAGGGTATTAGTTAACCTAAAAGGTATTATAAAGTACTTATAATACTTATAATATATATAAAAGGCTATCTTTTACTTATTACTCTCTTTAATATAGATTTAGTAGTATATATCCTTAATATTAATCTTTAAGAAAAAACAAGCCTCTTAGTATTAATTAAGAATCTCTAAAATTAGGGGAGAGTATAGTAATTCTTTTATATTACCTTATTAAGTCCTTAGTAATCTATATATAGTTAGAGTGTTTTATCCTTCTTTAGTATAAATAAGATAAGTATACTTACTAGGCTCTTTAAGGGTCTTATCTAGCCTTTCTTTAGGTTATTATTAATATATTCCTAGAGCTCTTTAAGTTTACTTTAGAAGAGAGAGTAAATTAGTTTAAATAAAGGTATAGCTCCTAGTATAAGATTAATTATATAGTTTATTAACTTCTTTAATAAAATGCTCCTTACCTTATCTAATATAAATATATCTTTAAACTTATATAGCTCCTTTAGGATATCTTTAATAGTTTTATATACTTTTACCTTCTCTTTATCTTTAAGAAGGATAAATTTATTTTCTATTATACTTATAATAGCATATATAATTATCTTATTACGTATTACCTTTATAAACTTAAAAAAGTTAATAGTAAAAAGGCTACCTTTCTCTTCTTAAATCACTATTTTTATAAGTATAAGTAAGGGTATATATATTCTTCTATAAGTATATGTATTCTAATTAATATAAGGCTTCCCTTTACTCTTAAGTCCTTATTAATAGCTATATATAGTAGGTTAAGGTCTTTCTTTTTACCTCTTAAGTCTTAGATTATAATAGGTACCTTATAGACACTATATTAAGGAATTATAAGAGACCCTACTACCTTTAGGATAGGCGCTATAGCCTTAGCCTAATTAAGCTTATAGGTCTATGTAAACTAGGCGCTAATAATATTAATCTTAGCATAACTATTAAGATCCGCTACTATTTTAATATCTTTTTACCTATAAATAGTAAATAGTATATAGAATTAGTATCCTACTAGTACCCTAGTATCTAAGGCAAAGGTAAGGGCATTTACTTCTATCTCTAGGAGTTTCCCTAACCTTCTTACTAGTCTTTTCTTAGCTTATTATAATTATAAAAAAAATACTCTATACTACTATAATTATAGTACTATTTTCTTCCTTATAGCCTATTATTATTTAGATAGGTAGCTAGGGTCTTTTCTTTATCCTTATCCTTATCTTTTTAGTCCTTATTTAGCTAATAGTCTTATAAAGAGTTATATCTTTAATATTAAGGGGCCTTATATAAGCCTTTTTCTTCTAAATTACTTAGCTTTTGCTTATTCTTTAATATTACCTCCTAGAACTATTAGGTAAGTTATATAACCTCTTCTTATATTAACCTAGTAATATCTATATATAGGTTAATATAGTCTTATAAGTTAGGAAGTAATTTCGTAAAGAATATAAGAGCATAGGTCTTTTCTAGGGCTTATTCTAGGTGTTTCTCTAGCGAATCTAAGTAAATACTAAACTTAATAAAACTCTAGCTCTCTTTTTGCTTTATATTTTCTAGCTACGTGGCTATTTGTGTATTATAGCTTGCGGAGTCCTTAAGTAACGTAAGGGTCTAGTCCTAGAACTTATCCTAGTTATCCTTAGGGTAATCCTAACTATTAGCTAGTTATTCTTTAATATATTAGTCTTATCTAGCCTAATAGTTTATATATATATAATTAAGTGCAAAGAGAATCTTTTAGTTATCTTAGTAATATTTCTTCTTTACCCCCTTAAAGGCATAGTTAAGGTTATTAAGCTATATTTTATGCTTCTATAGGTTTATAAGGTATTAGAGTTCTATAATATTTCAGACCTTAATTTCTTAGCTACTAAGGCTTAAGGAGGAACTAGCCTTTTAGCCTCTTTTCACTAGTTCTCCTTCTTTATAAGATTATATTAAGTTAGTAAGCTCTTATTCTTACTTCTATAGTTCCTTAAGTTACTTAAGCTAGGTAATTTACTCTCTAACCACTACCTCTTCTACCCTTATAGTAAAGGGTATAGCTTTAGATAAGGTTATAAAATATAGCATATCCTTAGATATAGTATTACTATTATTTAGCTAATCCTAAGTAATATATAGTATTATTCTAGTAAATTAGGTTATTCTCCCCCTTATATTACTCTTAGGTAGCTAGTAAGAGAAGCTTTAGAATTATAAGAATAAAAGAATAGCTAGGTAAGAGGTATAAAGGCACTTATATATTAACTAAAGCTTACTAAGTCTAAGTGTGTTATATGTGTAAGTCACTAGCTTATAGCTAGCAGCTTGCTAGTGTTACGTGGACCTAGCCCTAGGGCGTGGTGTGCCTGCCTGGTGTGCGCTAGCGCACGGGTGTTGTGAGTGGGGCCTCACATTAACTAGTATATAGTATTAGTTTTCTATAGCTTAGCTATAGCTATATAAGGGCAAAACTACCCTAGGAACCTTTCTTTAGAATAGGAATTTATTTAGGCTTATTTTTCCTATATATAATTAGATAATTATTAAAGAGATATATTTATTTATATTAGTATAAAATTCCTAGATTTCCTTTAGGTTATAGGAGGGTAAGTAGTCTTTAGTTAGTTCTCTAATATATTTACTTTAGGCTAGCCTCTCTTTATTATACTAGTTCTCCTAATATCTTTTCTATTCCTTATATAAGTCTATATCTAGCTTATTATTAATAAGTAAGGGTTTTCTTTTATAGTATAGTACTATTACTACTAAGTTAGCTATAGCTTAGATTATCCTTACTATTCTATTACTAATAATTTTATTCTTAAACTTCTACTTTATTTTATTTAAGTAAAGGTTAAGGGGGGATATAAGTCTTAACCTCTAGTTATATAATAAGTATAGCCTTAAATACCTTTATAATAATCTAGAGGTAAGCTAATTAGTTTACTATAAAGCTTTTTACTACTTCTCTTAGTTTTTCTTTTTTCTTAGTAAAGGTATAGTAAGTACTTACTTTATAAGTAAGAATAAGCTAGACTACTTATATATATAGGAGTCTAGTATCTTTAAAGTTATATCCCTAGGCTAATACTACTAGCTTAGAGAGTGTAAGCTACTACTAGGCTAATTTACCCTTAAGAATATTTCTATAAGCACTTTAGTTAAGTTTTTTATTAACTTATACTCCTAAGAACCTATATAATTCTATAGGTACTATTTTCTTTACCTTAAGCTAGACTTTAGTTTATAGGGGTTTATAGGATTTACTAAAGTATATAAGTTTAGTTTTAGCTAGGTTAAACTTTACTTTTACTTACTTTACTTATTTCTTATAAATCTTTTATATAGCTTTAAGTCTTTTCTAAGTCTATACTATATTCTTACTAAAGGCTACTATATTTATATTATTTATAAATCCTATAGCTACTATACTTAGAATAGCCTAGAGGTAAATATAAAGCTTTACTAAGTAAAGTAAGAAAAAAATTAGAAAAAGAGATAAACCTTATAAAGTACTAGCCTTAATTATAAATAGTCTAAAGAGTTCTTTATTAAAGCTAAGCTAGCTTATTCTATTTATAAGAAAGCTTTATATTACTACTATTAGTTATTATAAGACTCCTATCTTTATAAGTAAGTATATTAGGTATAGGTAGCTAACTTTATTAAATATAAAAATATATTTATTTACGCTAGTAAGGTAATACTACCCTTACCCTAGGCCTCTCTAATATATTTTATAAGGACTTTTATTATAGTTTTTATTAATTTATTTATTCTATTACTTATCTAGAGCTTAGGGAGTAGTCCTTTTACCTTAGTAAAGGCTATAAGTTACTTTACTATTATTACTTCTATAATCTTTCCTACTATATTAAGTAATAAGATTAGTCTTTATATATTAGCTTTCCTTATTTCCTTATTTCCTTAGTGATTTTACTAGGTTTCCTAATTATTATTACTTTTATAGTTTAGAAGTAAGCTAGGAAATAGCTTATTTCTAGGACTATATTTAGAAGCCTAGCTATAGTATCTTTAGCTAGGTTATTATAGGCTTTAATAAGGCCTACTAGGAGTTTATTATCTCCTAGCGCTTTCTAGCTAGCTATATTTACTAAGATATTATTAATTTTCTTTTATTTAAATTATTCTTTATTTAGTAATAGTGTGTTTTCTAGCTTTAGGAAGGAGAGGTATAGTATATATAAGAGATTTACTATTAGTTTAGGGAAGAATCTTTATACTAGTATACTAGCCTTATCTTTATATATAGTAGCTAGGTTAGGGTTATTTTCACCTCTTTCTAGCTTAGGAAGCCTAGGGAGCTCTAAGGGGGCCTAGCTTTAAAGCTAGGCTTATCTCTTAAGCCTCTAAACCTCTCTATCCTTTTCCTATATATTAGCCTTTTATAAGGTATTCCTTTATATATTTCTTTTCTTTTCCCTAATAATATATTCTTAGTCCTTATTTACCTTAGTATAAGCTTACTAGTTTATATTAGTTCTCTAGTATCTTTATTATCTCTTAGCTTACCTTACTTTACTAATTATCTCTTAGGCTTTCCTTAACTACTATACCTCTAGGCTAAGGAGTCCCTAGGCCTTCTTTAAGACTACTTTATCTATAATTTATTATAAGCTAGTAATAAGCTATATTATATAATTATTTATTTCTTCTTTATTATATAAGTCTAGTATGTTTTTAGGCTAGAGTATTACCTTAGCTTTTACCTTTATATATAGTTAGTTTATAGCTTTTTATATATATTTAAGGACTTAGGGGGTAGCTTCCTACTATTTATTAAGAATACTAATTAGCTATAAAATATAGTTAGATTTAGGGAGGTCTTTAGTGCTATTATAGTAAACTCTAATATCTAGTATAGCTTACACTAGGTTAATAGTGCTATCTTTATTATCTTTATATTATCTTATAGGTTTGCCTTAGGGGTAATAAGTCTAAGCCTTTACTAGTTTATAAACTCTAGTAATTTATTTACTTTATTAGTTTTCCTATCTAGCTTATTCTAAAGGGGGTGTTTTTAGTTAAAGTTACCTATAAATATACTTTAGTTATAGGGCTTTTCTAGGTTAATTATGTAAATAAAGGTGTTCTAGTTATTACTATATCTCTTTAAGTAAAGGGAGTAAATATTAATTCCTTATAGTTTTACTAGTAACTAGTTAGTTTCTCCCTAGGCTAACTATAATTTTACTTTATATTTCTTATTTATATATACTATATTATATTTATTATAGTATATAAGTTAAAACTAGGTAAGGCCTAGTGCTAGGGGCTATAGGTTTCTTATATATTCCTATTCTTAGATTATAATTATATTTATATTAGTCTAGTAATAAAGCGCTATATATACTAGTTTATTCTTCTTATTTATATTCTAGAAAAGAACTTATAATATTATTATATTAATTAGGGGGATTATTAGTTTTTACTATCTTATACTAGTTTTATTCTAGCTTTAAGTTACTTTATATACTATCTTATACTTCCTAATCTTAGTTATTTAACGCTTTGCTTTATATTTATAAGTCTTTCTTTTTTTTTACTTACTATAATTATTAGCTCTAAGGCTATACTAGTTCCCTCCTAAGGCTAGGTTAAGCTTTTACTTAAGAAGTAAGTAATAAAGTAAGAGAGTTACTTAAGGTATTTTACTTTAGTAGTATTTTACTTCTCTTTTAAGATAAGGTAGTCTCTTAACTAAGCTAGATATAGTTTAGAGTATAGGATATAGTTTTCTTTTACTTATTTATTTTTTATTAGATAAGAGAATTCCTTATTCTTATAGTAACTAGCTTTATACTAGCTATACCTTAGCACTACCTTATAAAACTTAGCTATATATCCTATCTAGAAGTAATTATAGTATTATTAGGGTTATAAGGTCTTATTATATAGTTTAGTTTAGAAAAGCTTTACTTTAAAAACTATTTTATCTTAGTATATTTTATTAGTATCTTTAACTTTAGCTAGGCCTAGTATTAGGGTAGTTCTTTAGGTGCCCTTACCTTAGGGTTATCTTACTATTACCTTAACTATATTTACCTTATTAGCTTTTCCTATTTTAGTTACTAAGTTCTTAATAAAGGTATATTTAGTTAGGAATCCCTTAATAATTACACTAAGTATATAGTAATAAAGGGCTACCTCTAGCCTAAATACCTTAGTAATCTATTTTTAGTCTTCCTTATATTAGGTAATATTCCCTTTAAAGGTAATAATTATATCTTTACTAAGGAGTTTTCTAGCTACTATTACTATAGTCTAGCCTATAGCTTTATTTACTACTATTACTATATCTTCTATACCCCTAGACTAAAGTAATTCCTAGATAGTATTCTCTTTAATAAGTACTTCTTATTCCTACTTACTAGGGATTTAAAGAGGGGGGGGTAAGGTATTTAATTATTTAGAAGCTAGGCTAATAGTAATACTTACCTAGGTTAGAGTGTTACTTCCTTTAGTTTCTTTTTTAATAGCCTCTTTAATAGCCTATTTTAGGGCTTCTTTAGTAATATAAATATTACTATTATTATAGTTTATTACCTTTACTTTAGCTTAGGCGTAGTTTACTACCTATCTAGTAATAGCCTTAGTAATACACTATACCTAATTAACTTTATTACTTAGAATAAGGTTTATGATTTTATTATAAAATTTCATATTATCTAGGTATTTAAATTAAATCTAGCTAGTTATTAGGTTATTCTTACTACTTTAGATATTAAACTATCCTATTCCTATATTTAGGTAGTAGTAGCTTTATACTAGCTCCCTTTCTCCTAAGTTAATTACTATTAGTATTATATTCACGCTCCTACTACTAGCTTTATTATAATATAATATTATAGGGGGGGGTAAACGGAGGCAAGGAATTCGAATATTAATATAGTTTGTATTTTAGAGGTGATTCCGGACCTTTGGAGCGGTGCGGAAGTTCTTCGCTGTTTTTAGTCGAGATAAATATATAGTAATTCTTTATTTTATTTATAGTATACCTAGAATTAGTTATCTTATTAGTCCTAGGATTATATATGCTATAATTAGTATTTCCTATTTATCTAAATCTAACTAAAAATAAATAATATATAAAATATATAATTATTTCTTCTAACTCTCTTTTCCCCCTTACTTTATACTAATAGCTATATAAACTAACCTTTTAGTTAAAAAAGGGAGGTATTTTAACCTAAGCTTTTAGATAAGGTATTTACTTATAGTAGTATAGTAATTATAACCTATATTAACTTAAGTATTTATAAAGGTAGTCTTATTAATTAAAGTAAGGACTAAGAAAGAAATTAAGTTTATATTACTTTAGATTTCTTTATAGTTCTTATTAGTAATAGCTATATATTATAAATTCTCTTTATATTTCCTTTCTTTATTCCTAATTAAATAACTTAATAATAGGGTTACTTTTTTTCTAACTAACTTATAGACTTATTATCTAAGCTAATAGTAAGTACTTTCTTTATATTATAAGTATTTATAAAGGACTTCTTTTATAAGGAAATAGTAGGATATAATAAGTATATTATAATAAAATACTTAGAGAAGCTATATTATAAATACTAGCCCTTATTATAATATATATTAAGTATATCCTAAGTAACTTACTTAGTATACTTACTACCCCTTTTATTACCTAACTTTTAGTATTTTATAGACTTTCTAAAACCTTACTAGGTTTTTATTATACTTATAAAGTAAATATTTATTATTAGTATATTCTTATTCTATACTTTAGCCTTAATTAGGTTAGGCGCTAGATTACCTTATTTTTATATATAGTGTTTTTCCTTTAGTTAGTAAGATTTAATATTTAGTATAATACTTTAATAATAAGCTATTACTACTATATAATTAGCCTAGGGTATATCTTATTTAATACTATAGTCCCTTATTTACTTATTAAGTGCTATATATAACTTAAATAACTTTACTAAGTTTACTTATCTAAGCCCCTTAACTAAGGCTAACTTCTATTTAAAGTAAATATAAAAGTTACTAAACCTCTTATTTTATTATTATATTAACTAGTTAAGTTCTATAATAGCTATTTCCTAGTAGTAAGGGTTATTAAATATTTTCCTTAAATAATTAAGAAGTTTAGTTAAGTAAAAGTCCTTTAAGTAGTCTTTCTTAAAGAAAGGTATAACTTATACCTAAACCTTAGGTAATAGGTTTTAGTAAATAAAGTACTACTAGTCCTAATTACTACTAATAAACTCCTTATTTACTAGTAGCTTATAAGCTATAAGGCCTTTCTAAGCTATAAATAAAACCTTATTATTATTAAAGGGAGGCCTTATAAGTAAGGGATTTTGCTTAATTTAAATTAGTACAAATACTATATTTTATACCTTAGCTAAGTACTAGATTTATTTTACTTACTATTTTACTTATTATTATAAAAGTACTAACTTATTAGTGTTTATTATATTTAAAGGTAATAGTGTATTTACTAGCTAGGCTATTTCTATAGTAAAGAATAATATATATTAGGAACTAGCCTTATAGCTACTATATATAAGTATTTAAAATAAGAATATTATTCTTATAAAAGAAGAAAGAAATTATACTAGTAGTTACATAGCATCTAAATATATAGTCCCTTATGCGTAGTCTATGCATAGTCTATGTAAAGCCCTAACCTAGCTGCATAAAGTACGTATACTTTCTAGAGCTAGACTTAACCTAAGCTTATAGCTTAAGTCTATAACAATAGCTTATTATATATATAAATCTATAAGAAAATTATTACCTTTTACTTAATTAATTAATATTATAAAGAGCTTACTAAGGTATTAATATAAAGCTAGTTATAGAGCTTAAGGAAGATCTCCCTTAGTATCTAATAGAGGATTTTAAATTCCTTTTTTAATATAGATTAAAGAATATATTTATAGAGCTCTTATAATACTATTAGTAATGCCTAGGCGCCTCTAAGGCTAAGGAGGGTATTATAAGTATTATTATTATAGTTAATATACTTACAGAGGTAATATAGCCTATATATAGCCTATATAGGGCTCTTTATAGGAAGCCTAGCTTTTAAAAATACTATAAAATCAATATTATAAGCTAAAGGTTATTATTAGTATCTTTATCTATAATAAATTAATTAATTAAGAGATTATAAACCCTAAGAAATATTATTATAGCTTATAGCTAGGTATAAACTTTATACTAGTGTAAACTACATATAAGTATAATATAAAGTATATAGTTTATACCTAGAAAATAGTAGAATTTGCTTTTTTCTTAGTATTTAAGCCTATTATAGGTATTTATATAGCCCTAGTTAAAAAGATATATTATAAATAAGGGTAGTCTTCTTCTTCTTACTTTTCCTGAATTCCTTAATGTTTTCTTCTATTTTTTGAATTTCCTTTTTATCTAGAATTTCCTTGGATTTTTGGATAGCTATTAGGTTCTATAGCCTAGTAGTTATAGCCCCTAGCTTATGGTTACCCTTAGCTATACTATTATCTGATTAGTTAGTTATTAATTAGTTAATTAGTAGCCCTTGACCCTTACCTGTTAATTATGTAATGCGTTTATTAGTTTTGAATTAGAGTGTAGTTAAGTAAGGATAAGTTATGTTTTTTTTTAGGGTTTAAGTTTGCCTTAGAGCTTTAAAGGATAAGTTATAAGATAGAAGAGATATAGAGAGATAGAATAAACATAGTTATAGAGGAAGGGGAAATTATATTAATTTATGCTATAAGTAAAACTTAA
Organism: Epichloe typhina subsp. poae; assembly: GCA_030389615.1. Taxonomy (NCBI): domain Eukaryota; kingdom Fungi; phylum Ascomycota; class Sordariomycetes; order Hypocreales; family Clavicipitaceae; genus Epichloe; species Epichloe typhina. The sequence continues at coordinate 1,457,668 of CP098317.1, read as the reverse complement.
ATAGATTTAAGTTTAACTACGGTTGCGAATTATGACTCTTGCGTAATTATAGCTATAAAGTTTATTATAAAGTTTATATTAACCTTTTAGCCCCTAAATTTGTGGCTTAAAGCTTGTTCCTTTATTTATATTTTACCTAATACTATAGTAATTATTAAATTTAGTTATTAATTATTACACTAGCTAGGTATTGCTAGTAATTTTTTTTGTTCCTTAAAATTAGATACATTGGCCATAGCCAATGATCCCAAAAAAATTAAAAATCAATAAATAAGGGTAGTTATAGTATTTATATAATTTAAATAAAGTTCTATAAATTTCTATAGATCTTAGCTAATAAAAATAGCTAGCGCGTTTGCTTATATGCATTTTGCACTTATGCAAAGTTTGCACCGGCTTGTGGATCAGACCCTAACGGTTAGGATTAATAAGCATATAAAATCTCTTTGTACTTTATATAAAAATAATATTTTATTGAGTAATATTATGGTGCCATCGTGCAGCCCACAGGGCCATGGCGGATGTCAGCGCCCACGCGTAAGGGTGATGTGCCCGATCCAATTGAGCCACAGAGGCACAAAAGAATACGCATTGAACAAGTCATCCTTTACTTGTTTAATTAAGACCTATATTGCTAGGTCCAGGCAAAGCCTAGATTATCACTAAAGTATATGTTATTACAGAATGAATATTATCTCTCATAATAAATACAAAGAAATTTAAGTACCTACTCATCCTAGTCTTTATTTATTTTTTGTCTTCTTTATTCCTTTTACTATATAGACTTATAGATAAGCTTGGTGTTAGGAGCATGGAAGTAAAAAGGGCAGAGAGAAACGGAGGATCCATGTGTGAGGCGCTGTGGACGGGGCCCCGCAAAGAGGGAGTCCTAGGTGACAGGCCTTATAATTGTTAGGTAGGGGTGTAGATAGATGATAAAAAGTGTTCAATTTGATCAATTAGAGGTGTAAATAGCAGCCAACTTTTGTACCTAAAAGGTACACAGTGCGCTACGGAAATAACTAGTCTATAGAGGTACTTCTAATATATTTATCTTCACTAATGTCTTATCCTAGCTATCATGTAACTAGTATTTACATATCCAATACTTTAGGGAGCTTTTCCTAATATACCCCCCCTAGCTAAGATATCTATTAAAGCTAGAGATTAAAGGTATAAGAAGAGATTATAAATAATACGTAGTGTTATAATTAGGTAGGAATCTCCCTTAGGCTAATTCTATAGTAAAAGTCCCTATGTATTTAGCCTAATAAAGGCTTTATAAAGCTATCCACAGGTATCTTAGAGGTCTTTATTTAATTAACCTTAATATTACCTATTATATATTATTCTTGAATTTATATTTAATTTATATTAAGGTGCTTAAGGCTAGTTTAAAGCCTTCCTTTAGTATATTTAGTAATTTAGATTATTTACTTATTATTACACTAGATAATTAAGAGTAGTAGCATGCGTATATTAATATTATAAAGTAGCTTACTAAGGGAAATACGCTCTTTTACACTGTAATTTAGGGCGAAGAGCTTTGCTTCTATGCTTAAAGTTATTATATAATATTGCCTTCTAGACTTCTAATTAATTATAGTATTATATATAATAAAAACATAGCCTTACGTTAACTTCTAAGTCTTAGGATTATTGCTAAGTGAGGCATTTATGCTAGAAAATAGCGTATTAAAGCTATTCGCGCTTAAATATTATAAGTAAAGTTTCTTTATGTTCTAAGCGTATAATAAAGTACCCTAAGCTAATTTAATATGTTTTGCTAATGGATTTATTATAAAAGAGGCTAGCTTTAATGCTATAAATACTATATCTAGTCTTCTAATAACGTAAAGATACACTAAAGAGCCTATAATTACTTTGTAGTAGCTGATTTCTTTGTTAGAAGCTTTGTTATTATTTAGGTAAATTATAGCTATTAGAAGAGAAGCTGTAATTAAGCTTTTTAACTTATTATTAATGATATTAGGAATAAACTTCTAAGTAATCTTTTAAATATATGATTCCTATGATAACTATATCTCTTTAGTATTGTGATTTTTAATAATTTTAATACCTAGGAACTACTTTAATTTACCTTAGTCCTTAATATCTAGACTATTTATTAATTGCTTATATAATTCTTTAAATTCTACTTTAGATCCATTAGGGTATAGCACTATAATATTATTTACGTAGAAAAACAGGATAAAATTATCTTTTATAAAGATATATAGGTTTTCTTTCCCTTAGATAAAGCTAAGCTCTAAAAGGAAACTTATTAAATAAAGAAACTATTATTAGGGAGCTTCCTATAGCCTATATAACGCTTTAATTATCTTCTAGAGATAACCTCTTATATTTGTACTCTCTAGGGGCTTATAGAAGATAGGTTCTTTAAGTTTTATATATAGGAAGGCATTCTAAATATTATATTATTAAGTATTAAGATTATTAGTATAATAGACCGCAAGTAGTATTTATAGAGATTAAGAAGTAAGAGTAGTAATATAATTATTAAGGTTATCCTTTAGTTACTAGTTACCTTATACTACTATTTAAGCCTTAAACTCTATAACTATGCCTTTCTTATTAGTTTTATATTTAAAAACCTAGCTAAGGTTAATAATTTCCTTATGCTTCTTAGGATTAATTAGTTCCTTAGGTATATTCTCCTAGTAGTTTAAGAATAGAAGCTTTAAAAGCTCCTTTATAATCGCTTTCTTCTAGTAATTATAATATAATAATACTATTACCTAATAATAATAAGTAAGTTTTATAAGTATATCTTTAATTTATAAATTATATTAAGTTCCTTAGAAAGCTAAAGAGAAAGTAGAAGAAAACTAAGCTTACTTAGCCTTCCTTAACTCCTTTTATTAGCGTTTTCTAGTTATAATATTATCTAGGTTAATGCTATTATTATAAGGACTATAATTCTTTATAGTCTTACTACCCTTAGTAGTAATTTCGCTAGTCTTTATGGTAGTCTTTACGTGTTTAGCTATTATATTATTTATAAATTTATTAATCTCTTAAAATAGCGTATTATTACCTTATACCTAAAGCTTTATATTCTTTAGGATAACTAGTCCCTTATAAGAAAAGTTAGGAGGGGTTAAAAGAGCACTAATATAGCTGCTTTCTTACCCTAATATATAAGGTAATGTTTCTACTTTAATCTAATTATTTTCCTTATCTATAGCTAATAGTAGGAAGTTATAATTCTCCTCTTCTAAGTCTATTCCTATAAGGTCTTAACTAATTTCTTTATTAAGGTCTTTAGCCTTAAGCTCTTTAAGTAGTGTAATTATTAATATCTTCTCTTTCTAGGCTAATTTAATCTCTTCTTCTAGTTTAAAAAATAAGGCCTTATTAAACTAAATACACGCTAATATAATAACTTTATGATTACAAAGGGTTAAAACCTAAATAATATACTAGGATTTGCCTTTATAACCTACAAGGTATCTAATATAAGCTTTTGCTTTAACTAAGGGATTATATTATTTAATTTAATATGCTCTAGAGCTTTTGTTATTATTAGAAATGCTTTATATCTATAAGCTTGTAGATATAAAATTAAGGGTTTTTAAACCTCTAATATTTATAAATAGGTAAGGATAGTTTTCCTAGCCTAATTCCACTAGAGTTTATATAGTGTAATCTAATTTCTATAATGCTTAAAAGGCATTTAATTTAGTAAATAAACCACTATATTAAAGACCTTATTATTAAGTTCTAATAGGAATCTAGCCTCTAGACTTAATATATAAGCCTTCTGCTTAACCACCCCCTAGATCTCTTTGCCTTACTATTTTAACTAGGTATTAAGGGAGCTAAATTATAGACTATAATACTTACTAAGGCTATCTTATCCCTTATATTATCTATAAAGAGGGCTTTTTAATATTACTATGTAAAAAGCATAGTTAAACACTAAATTAAGTGCTTAGAAACGCTACTATTATTTAGAAGCTATTATAAATCCTATCCTTTAACTTAAATAAGTAAAAGAATTATATTAAGGTTATAAGGTATATAAAAATACACTAATACTTATTACTATTCTAATAAGGTAAGTTATAGTACTTTAGATTAACTAAAAGCCTATAACCTAGTCCTTAAGGAAGCCCTTTAGGTATAACCTATAATCTCTAGCGCTTAGCTTTACCTATAGTATAGATCTTATACTCTATAAGCTTAGGTTCTATTAATTTAATGCCTAAAGTTATATTTATAAGCTTTATAAATGCTTTATTACTAGGATAACTATATTATTAATGCTAAAGCTTTATATCTCCCTTTATTAGAGGCCTTAGAGGTCTGCTTAATATAGCATTAGCTTCTTTTAGATTTTCTAATAGCTTTAATAGTATATAAAGCTTATTAATATTATAAACCCTAGCTATAGGCTAATTCGCTTTATAGAGGAATCCCTTCTTTTAATTCTAGAAGATACTTGCTTTTATTATAATTATTACTAATACTAGATTAACATAGAATTTAGGAATAAACAAAGCGGTCTCTAATATAATTATTCTTGCCTTTTATAATATAGAATTTGTAATAGATATGCTAACTAGCCCTTAACCTAAAGCTATATAGATTATGCTACTTACCTTAACCTTTATTATAATATCCTTATTAAATTTAAATTACTTAAACTATTATAAGTTATTAAAGATATAAATATTTGCTCTAAAGTTATAGAAAACTATATTTCTCCTTAATTCTAAGTTATTCCTAGTGTTTAATAAATTCATGCTTTTCTTTAATAATTTATATTACTTAAAGTGTATAAATAATAATATATTAGCTAACTTCTTGCCTAGAGTGACTATAATAAAGTTATTTATAAGGTTTTATAAAGGCATAATAATGTTATTACTTTTCTTCTCTAGCTTCTAATTTATAGCCTTTGATTTCTCTTATAAATTAGCCTTAAGATACTTCTTAATATTCTCTTTAGAGTTCTTCCTAACCTCCTAATTCTTTAGAGTAGCCTCTAGCTTATAAAGAGCCTTAAATAAATTATAGAATTCCTACTACTTTATAGTATCTTTAATATTATAATTTATATATCTAGGGCACTTAGGCTTCTCTAGCTTTGTTAAATTATTTAGTCTATTAGTTATAATTATATTAGTAATCCTTAAATCCTTTAATTCCTTTAGTAAAGCCTTATAGTCTCTTTTAAACTTAGTAATAGCCTTAAGGAGATTACTATTTATCCCCTTATTAAGTAAGTTATTTTACTTCTTCTAAAATAACTTAAATTTGCTTTAAAGAGACGTAATAAACTTATATAGTATTATCTCCCTAGTTTACTATATCTTAAGGTTTAGATAATTCCTCTAGAGTACCTTAACTATTGTTATGGACTTAAGCTATGAGCTTAGGTCAAGTCTAGCTCTAGAAAGTATGCGTACTTTATGTAGCTAGGCTAGGGCTTTCTATAGACTATACATAAACTACATATAAGGGACTATATATCTAGATGCTATATAACTACTAGTGTAATTCCTTTTTTCTTTTATAAGAATAATATTCTTATTCTAAATGCTTATATATAGTAGCTATAAGGCTAGTTTATAATATATATTATTCTTTACTATAGAAATAACTTATCTAGTAAATATACTATTACTACTAAATATAATAAATACTAATAAGCTAGCATTTCTATAATAATAAGTAAAATAGTAAGTAAAATAAATCTAGTACTTAGCTAATATATAAAATATAATACCTATACTAATTTAAATTAAGTAAAAACCCTTACTTATAAGCCCCCTTTAATAGTAATAAGGTTTTATTTATAGCTTAGAAAGGCTTTATAACTTATAAGCTACTAGTAAATAAGGAGTTTATTAGTAGTAATTAGAATTAGTAATGCTTTATTTACTAAAACCTATTACCTAAGGTTTAGGTATAGGTTATACCTTTTTTAAGAAAGGCTACTTAAAGGACTTTTATTTATCTAGACTTCTTAACTATTTAGGGGAGATATTTAATAACCCTTACTACTAGGAAATAGCTATTATAAAACTTAACTAGTTAATATAATAATAAAATAAGAGATTTTGTTGGTTACACCAAGGTGCCTGCGCAGGTAAGATAATTCCGTAATATTAAAGTCGATGATAGATAGATAGCTAGCTAGGAAAGAGAGAGAAGAGAGGGAAGGTCTAGATAATAGAAAAGTAAGTAAAACCCGTAAGTAAGGCAAAAGAGAGGGTGGCGAATTAATGCAGCTAATTACGTTACGTGCATTACGCTAGACTTACTATTAGTCTAGTCTTTAGCTATAATTAAGCTAATAAAGATCCAAAGGATCTAACACTAGCAGTCTCTCTTTTTATCTGTAGCTAAAGGAGCCTAAAAACATAATAAAAATTAAATTAAAGGAAAGTATACATAAGTAAATCCCTTAATAGGAATCCGCTGCTTTAATTAGCTATTATAGCATTAGTTAATTAAATTAATCTATTAGTCCTTATTAAGGCTCCTATCCCCTAATATTATAGGTCTCTTTACCTATCCTTTAACACGAATTATTAATTCATTTAAATTAATTAGAGAGAAAAGGGATAAATTTAGTAATACCTTTGTTATCACATCTGCCGGATTATTATTTCTATTAATCCACCTTACCTTATAAATCTTATGCCTTTTATATAATTAACAAAGGGCTATAATATTAATTATTAGTCTCTTCTCTTTTATTATTCCTAGCTTCATAAGGTATTTATATAATAAAAAGGAGTTAGTACAGAGAATTATAGGAATTTAAGGTATCTTTAATTAGTCTGTAATCTAATAGAGAGTTATAGAAATCGCGTAGGTAATATCTACACCTTAAACCATACTATATAATTCAGAGGCAAGCGCGCTATATGTAACTTGCTTACTCTTTATTAAGCTATACGTAATAATATTGCCTTTTATAATAAAGGTATTATTATCTTGCATTATCTTGTTACTAATCATAATAATATATCCAATTTATAAACTTAAATCCTTATTATTAGCAAGTAATCTATTTACAAACATAAAGAGCTTTGCTTCCTTAAGGGTTAAAGGTATATATTATAGTTCTTACTGCTAATTCTTAATTTGCTATTTAAGGCGTTTATTAAGGCATGTAATATTATTAGCAGAGGGTTCTTAGTATTAAGCTATAATTAATAAATCATAGGAAGCTTCTAGTTAGCATATAGTTATAATATAGCTTCCTTAGGCTTATTATTCTATATAATCTTATTTTGCTATTAGAGATTAAGAATTAACTTCCTTAATCTTCTAACTTTAGCCCTTTTAGGTTAAAATTAATAAGTTATTAGCGTTCTAAGTTAAGATACAGCTATTAAAAATAAGGGGATTCCTAGTGGTTAATTACTGCTTTTCTTTAGCAGTAAACTTAGCCTTCTAGAGCTCTTTCTCCTCTTTTTAAAAGAAGTTATTATCACTTAGGCCTAATGTATTATTAGTCTGCATTCCTATAATACTAAATAGGTTCTTATTATTTAGTATTATAATTAATAAGCAAGGATTATAGGTTAAAGTTATTATATTAAGGTTATCTTTGTAATAACAGAAGTACATTACCTACTAGTAGGTTCTAGCCTCTATAATCCTATAAAGAGGTTTAATTAATTTAATTATAGTTCCTTCTAGAAAGAGGTGTATAATCTATTTTAGTAATCTTATAATAATTAGTCTTGTTAGCATTATATGTAATTAAGTGTATGCTTATGTAATATCGCGAATCCAAAGGTAAATGCCTCTCCTTCTTAATAATAAAGTAATAGCTATAATAAGTCATTAGCTTACTTGTTGTATTATTAGTAATTATGTTAAGATAAATTCCTTTCCCTTATTATTATAGCCTTGCATAATAAGGCAAGATTTCTTGTATAGTAAGGCTATTCCCTTACCTTTAATCTCTCTAACTATACAAGAATCAAAGATTCTATGGCCTCTATACCTTACTAGGTTATATTTAATGAATTTAAAGATATTATAAGCTTGTAGGGTATTAATCTTAGCTTAATTAGACTACTTAAAGGGTTTTCCTAGGGTTATAATCTTTCCTTCTTAGTAAAGTTAAAGAGTAAGGTTTTAATTAGCTTTTTCTTTTACTATAAGGAATGCTATACTTAGTATCTCTTTAGCTATAACCTCTTAAATAAAGGCCTTATCTTAGTCTTTATTAATAAGTATATAGAGTTTAATTAGGCTAATATTCTTTTTAGGATTATAAGTTTTGCCTTTCCTTACTTTTATTCCTTTAGGGTAAGGCAATAAGTCTTTAACTTACTAGCTTTCTCTTAGGGTTACCTAGGCATTATAGGCCTCTTCTATTAGCTTCTTTATGCTTATAAATTAGACTATAAGGGCTTTTCTTAGCTTTTCTTACTTTCTTTTTAGTAGTACTTATAGTTTTTTTCTTCTTCTATTACTAATTCTTTTTAGTAGTAGTAGTTAGTAGTATTATTATAGCCTCCTCTATATCTTAAGGCTTTATCTCTTACTACTTTAGTATCTCTATAATACATAGGTTTTTATAGTAAGGCTTTACTACTATAAAGTAGAATTTCACTAGGCTATAGGGTATATTAACTATATAAGTCTTCTTATTAGTAGTAATTAGCTTATAAGGGCTATGCTAGCTACCTTTCTCTCTTTATATATATATATTAGCTTATAGAGGTAGCTAATATATAGGCGCTATATTAGGACTATTCTAGGCTCTAAGGGCATTATAAACCTACTATAAAGCTATATAGTAGTAAACCTTATTAGTAGCCTTCTAAATTACTTTAGCGTATTAAATAATAAAGACACTAGGTAGTAACTTATCTATTATTTACAGGTAAGCTTTAAAGACTAGTAAGGTTAGTATAATTCCTTTAGGACCTATAGAATTATTAATAGCCTTAATAGCTATTTAAAGGCGCTATTCTAGTATTAGTTCCACGCTAATTAAGTTAGTAATAATATTATAAGCCTAGTGTAAGAGTTTATAATATCTTTTAACCTTTCTAATACTATTATAAGCTTTAATTAGTATCTTATTAGTCTTAATTAATATTAATTAAGTGTAATATTTAAATTTAGTAAAAGCAAAGTTATTACTAGCATTATAGACTATCTATTCTAGAGGTCCTAGATAGGTATTAATCTAGCACTCTTAGATAGCGTCCTAGATATCTTAAGCCTTTTGCTTTTTAGGTTAAGAAATTAGGCTACTTAGAACAAAGTTACTAAATTAATAATATAAAGCACTAGTTAACTATTAATTTATATAATATTAATAATAATCTTATAGTTAAATTCGTAGTTATCTTTAATTATGAATTTAAATCAGCTAGGGGCCTTGCTATATATCTAGTAATAGTAGTAAACTTTAGTTAATTTCTTAATTACCTAGTGTTTAACTTTATAACTAGCTTATTAAAGAACTTTTATAAGTTATTAAACAAAAGGGTAACTAAGCTAATAATGTAATTAATAAATATCTCCCTCTAAGAGATAAAAGGTAACTATTTCTTTTGCCTCTAGTAACCACTAAGGATAACCCTATTATTATACTATAGGCATAGTCTTATTACCTTAAATAAGTATATTTGTAAGGTTATTAATCTTAACTTATATCTTATTTATATTAGTAATTAAGAAAAGGAAGGGAGTAACTATATTAAGGACGTAGAATTTAAGCTCTCTAAGTTTCGTAAGTATATAGATAATACCTTTTATAACTACTAATCTAGCACTAAATATAATAATTTAAGGTTTATAAGGGATTACCTTTAATAAAGGCATTAATCTTAGTAAAGCTTTTACTTATACCTCTCTTACACTTGATTTTCCTATAGCACTAGTATTAGGTATAATACCTTTAAAGACTTCTTTAGAATAGCGTTCTTTAGAGATATAGTAAAATAAGCCTTTATTACACTCTTATAGTTTATAGAGCTCTTACTTAAGGAATGTATGTTAAAAGGCTTAATTATTTAGGGTTATTGTTATGAACTGGCCTTATGGCTACTGCGTATAAGCATTCAGAATGAGAATATTATTCTTACAGAAGAAGAAAGGAATTACACTAGTAGTTACATAGTATCCGGATATATAGTCCCTTATGCGTAGTCTATGCATAGTCTATATAAAGCCCTAACCTAGCCACATAAAGTACGTATACTTTCTAGAGCTAGACTTAACCTAAGCTTATAGCTTAAGTCTATAATATACCCCCTTACTTACCCCCCTTTTCTTCTCTTACTAAAAAGTAAGTGCATATTAAATATAAACCCCTATTACATAGCCCCCTTTAAAAAACATATAGGTAGCTTAGCAGGGCTAGTAGGTTACCTAGTAGGGTTATATCTTTACTATATAAGTCTAAAAAATTTTTAGTATAAGATTATCCTACCTTACTCTAGCTTTACCCCTAAAAACACTAGCTACCTATTTTACAGCCCCTACTACTAGCTATCTCCCTGCCTTATTTAGCCTCTTACCTTCACCCTAATCTTATATTCTATCTATTATTCACTAAATTTAAGCTTTACTTTAAATAACCCCCTTATTAGTAACTATCTAACCCCTTATTACATAATATACTACCCCTACTTACCCCTAGCTATTATTTACAAATATAAAAACCTACGCCCTAATTAGAGCTTAACTAATTTATCCTAAAATATAAATATCCTATCCCCCTCCTTTATATTTACACTCTTCTCCTTTTATATTATTATAAATTTTTCTTCTTATACCCTTCCTATCTTTATTTATTAATTCTTCTATAACTATAAAGCTCTTTTCCTATATCTAGTCTACTCCTTATTATAAGTAGTATTATTACTCCTACTAACTAACTTACTTCTAGCGTACCCTCTCCCCCTCCTCTACCCCCTCTTACCCTACCTAAGGGTACTTACCTTAGTAAGTATATTTTAGAAGGAGACTCTAGTAATAAGGCCCTTTCTAATAGTAAGGAGTATAATTTCCTATGTAGTCCTTATATAAATAATCTCTAGAATAAGGGTAAATATATCTACACCCTAGGGCTAAACTAGGCCTATGCCCCGTGCTATGCCACATGTTATACGTATATCTAGGAGACATACCTATATAGCGCTAACCTAAAACTTTATTATACCTTTAAATATCTTAAGACCCTTTTAGCTATAGGTAAAGCTATTAAGGCTTTAGCTATACTATAGTCCGCTAATAGTAAGGGGTAATACACTACCCTTATAAAAATTTTTATCTACTATTATAAGTATTTTAATAGTATATTAGCTACTACTTAAATTAACCTAGCTAAGGCCTAACCCCTAGCTTCCTCTCCTATAAGTATAGCCTACACCTAGGGCGCCTCTAAAGCGTAGTAGCTTATGCTTACTTAGATAACACTTACTTAACATAGCTATAATAACCTAGCTACTAAATTTTTCTATAGTATAAGAACTATAAATAATAACCTAACCTAGTCTATCTCCGCCTAGGAGGCTAGCAACGCCTAGGTCTAATAAATAGCTAAAACTATTACAGAGCTTACCTACACTATTACTAAGGTATGCTAACCCTATTAGGAGTCTAAGGACGCCCCCTATCTTAATTACTCTTTACTATAGTGGAAGTTTAGTGCTAAAGTATATGTGTACTAAATATAAACTAGGCGCCTTAATTTTTATAGCTAAATTAAAATATACTCTTTTAGGGCTATTATTTATCTATATATCTCCCTATTATAATTCGAATTAGTTAAGTGCCTCTATATATGTTATGCTTTCTAATAGCTCCTAAGTTAGCTATACATAGCCTTTCTATTTAACTAAGACATTCTAATTTAAACCCCTACCTAGCGTGTTTTTAGCTATAAGGATTTCCTTTACTTAATACTTCACGAGATTATTATTAGTATCTATTATAATAAGTTCTAGTAGCGGACGTTCGTTAGCTAGTCTCTAACTTAGTAATAGGTTATTTGCTACACACTAGACTAGGTTAACATAAAAGATAGGATATAGTCCCCTTAGAATATCTAATTTAACTATTAAAGGCATAGAAACCTTAAGTACCTTATACTTAGCTATAACCTAATCTAGCTTCTTATAGGGATAGTTTATCTTAATATTATAAAGACTAAGCTACACGTAGTCCTTAACCTAGAATTATTTTACTAGCCTACGACTACTATTTATATCCTCCTACTATCGTTGCTAGATAAAGGCTATTGCGGCTTACGTTAAATCCATGCTATCCTTTAAATATTATAAAAAGGCTTAAGCCCTTCCCTTTACTAATATAGTAGACTACCTTGTAGGGGATAGATCCTAAATTATAGCTATATTAAACCTATAGAGTGCTATATTTACGCTTATCCTAGTTACTAATAAATCCCTATTATTTAACACTAATTAGTAAGCTAGTAAGTAATCTAGCTATTTAAACTAGGAGAAAGATAGTATTACGCGTAGTATAGCCTATACTTCCTAGTTAGCCCTTTCTATACCGCTGTCTATCTAAGGGTAATATATAGTGGAAAGCAATTATTACGTGCTAACTCTACCGCAAAGCTTAGTCTAGAAATTACTAAGCTAATCTAACCCATAGTCCGTGATAATCTATGTAGGGAACCTATAAAACTACCACTAGTAATGCTTAAATCGTTTTACGTAAGCCCTAGCTTCTATTAATGTTATTACCTCTAACTAAATGTACTTTAATAAATAATTAGTAATAACCATAAGAAACCGTGGCTAATCCTATGTTTCCGCTAGCAAGTCTGTTATAAAGTTAATAAATATTTATGACTAGTACTTATTAGGTAATGGAATTAGCTTTAATAAGCCTTATTATAGTTGCTAGCTCTTTTGCCCTCTATAATAGTAATAGTTCCGTATAAATCAGGCTATATCCTATAACATGCTATCCTAATAGAAGTCCCTTTAAAGCGCCTTAAAGGTTATATTCTAGCCTAGGTAGCCTAATAAGGGTAAGTTATAGACACGCTATATTAATATTATAGTTAGCGGCTCTTACTTAGGAACCTATATTTATCCTTAAAACTATAGTGTCCTTTTTGCACTAATCTAATAGTCTATAATCTATTCTCTAGTGTTAGTAGTGTCTAGGAACTTCCTAGCCCTTACTACCACTACGTTAACCTGTAACCTATAAGCTTTATCCTAAGCTAAAGACTAATCCTATAGAGACTAAAGGTGCTTATTTATAAACATAAATATACTAGCGGGCAAAGTCCTTGTTGTAAATAGGTTGTTATTAAGGCTACCCCTATCTGTTATTATAATAGGCTTAAGGTATATATATAGCTATCCCCCCTTAAAGGAGAATTTCGTAGGGCTTATTACTAACTAAATAATTAGTGCCTTTACCCTTTCTATTTCTAGCTTATTAGAATAGCGCCGTAATAACGCATCTAGTTATTCTGCTTAAGTGCCTAGTCTGTAATATAGATAGAAATTAAATAGTGCTAGAGTCTCTGCCTACTATGCCTAATGTTCTAATATCTCCCTTGGCGCCGTAAAGTACTTAAGGTTCTTGTAGTTTATTAGTATTATAAATAGTTTACTTACGCTCTATAGCTCTGCTAACTATACCTTAAGACAGGAGATAATTGCTAGTAGCTCCTTGTTATAAATTATGTAATTCCGCTAAGTAGCCTATAATTAAGCTAAATAGTAGGCTACTAGATGTAGAATACTATTATTACTAAACTAAGAGAGATACCCCCCTAGAGCTATTCCTAAGTAATCTGCCTCCACTAAAGTATCCCTTTTAGGATCCCACTAAGCTAGGATTAGGTATGATATAAAAGCTAATTTTAACGCCTTAAAAGCCTTGTTACACTCCTCTAACTAGTAGAATAGGGCTCCCTTCTTTATTAAGTTAATAAGGGGGCTTGCTATATCTAAGAAATTTAGTATAAAATTATAATAGAAGTTAGTGAAACTAAGAAAGCCACGGACGCCCTAGACCTTAGTTAGTGCCTTCTAATCCTAAATTACTATAATTTTCTCCCTATCTAGATAAATAGCCTTCCCTGCCTAGATAATAAACCTAAGGTACTTAACCTCCTTAGTTATAAAGACACACTTTTTAATATCTAGGTTTAGACTAGCTTGTTATAGTCTAGATAGCACGCCGCGGACTTTCTATATGTAATCCTTCTGTGATTCGCCTAAGTACATAAGCATATTATTAAGATACGCGGTAATATAATTGCTAAGGATGCTGCTTAACGCGCTATTAATATACCTCTAGAAAGTTACTAGTGTGCCTACTAACCTAAAGGGGCACACTAGCTATTCAAATAAGCTAAACCTTATCTAAAACGCAGTCTAGTGTTCCTTACCCTTAGTAATATATATATAGTAAAATACTAATTATATGTCTAGCTTTATAAACTACTTTACCTTATCTAAAGAACATAATATTTCCTTTACTAGCAGTAGCAGGTAATAGTCCTATTTTGTAATCTTATTAAGCGCGTAATAGTCTACGCAAAACCTCTAACCCTTACTAGGCTTTTTTACTAGTAATACTAGGGCTATTACTAATAAGGAGCTTGCTTAAATCTAACCCCTATCTATTAAGTTTATTACTTATTTCTAGATTTCTAGTAAATACTCCTAAGGCATGTTATATAAAGGCGCCTATAGTAAGTTAGGTTTGTTTCTATTAGTATTATATTTTAGGCAAATATAATAGTCTAACTTTCCTTAGTGTGGTAGTAAGGCGCTTACCTTACTTTCTAGAAATAAGTCCCTAAAGTCCTATAATGCCTCTAGTAAGGAAGCTAGAAGCTCCTCCTCTGTAAGCTTTAGGGTTATATTAATCTGCAAGATAGATGTGATTTCCTATAGGCTTATAGCGCAAAGCTAGATATTCTCCCTCTGTCTCTTTGCCTATTATATTATCCCTGTAAACGTTAAACCTAGAATAAATACTATAGGTTAGTTAACCTTTCTATTAACTATAGCCTATATAAGTAGCCTATTAGCTAATCCTATATATACCTGCTGTCTTGCTATATTTAGGCTAATTTTGTTCTATTTTATCTATAGTATACCTAGGATTAGTTATCTTATTAGTCCTAGGATTACATATGCTACGATTAGCATTTCCTATCCATCTAAATCTAACTAAAAACAAATAATATATAAAATATATAAACATTTCTCCTAACTCTCTTTTCCCCCTTGCTTTACACTAATAGCTATATAAACTAACCTTTTAGTTAGAAAAGGGAGGCGTTTTAACCTAAGCTTTTAGACAAGGCGTTTACTTATAGTAGTATAGTAGTTATAACCTATATTAACTTAAGCATTTGTAAAGGTAGTCTTATTAATTAAAGCAGGGACTAAGAAAGGAATTAAGTCTATATTACTCTAGATCTCTTTGTAGTTCTTATTAGTAATAGCTATATGCTATAAAGCCCCTCTATGCTTCCTTCCTTTATCCCTAGTTAAATAACTTAATAATAGGGTTACTCTTTTTCTAACTAACTTACAGACTTATTATCTAAGCTAATAGCAGGTGCCTTCTCTATGTTATAAGCATTTATAAAGGACTTCTTTTATAGGCAGGCGGCAGGATGTAATAAGTATACTATAGTAAAATACTTAGAGAAGCTATATTATAAACACTAGCCCTTATTATAGCATGTGTTAAGTATATCCTAAGTAACTTACTTAGCGTGCTTACTACCCTTCTTATTACCTAACTTTTAGTGTCCTATAGACTTTCTAGAACCTTACTAGGTCCTTATTATACTTATGGAGTGAATATCTATTATTAGCATATCCTTATCCTATGCCTTAGCCTTAATTAGGTTAGGCACTAGATTACCCTGCTTCCGTGTGCAGTGTTTTTCCTCTAGTTAGTAGGATTTAATATCTAGCGTAATGCTTTAATAGCAGGCTATTACTACTACGTAATTAGCCTAGGGTATATCTTATCTAATGCTGCAGTCCCTTATCTACTTATTAAGCGCTATGTGTAACTTAGATAACTTTACTAAGTCCACCTACCTAAGCCCCCTAGCTAAGGCTAACTTCTATTTAAAACAAATATAGAAGTTACTAAACCTCTTGTTCTATTATTATATTAACTAGTTAAGTTTTATAATAGCTATTTCCTAGTAGTAAGGATTATTAAACATCTCCCCTAGGTAGTTAAGAAGTCTAGATAGACAGAAGTCCTTTAGGTAGCCTTTCTTAAAGAAAGGTGTAACCTATGCCTAGACCTTAGGTAATAGGTTTTAGTAAATAAAGCATTACTAATTCTAATTACTACTAATAAACTCCCTATTTACTAGGAGCTTATAAGTTATAAGGCCCTTCTAAGCTATAAATAAGACCTTATTACTATTAAAGGGGGGGCCTATAGGTAGGGGTTTTTACTTAATCTAGATTAGTGTAGGTGCTGTACTTTGTGTATTAGCTAAGTACCAGATTTGTTCTACCTGCTGTTTTACCTATTATTATAGGAGTGCTAGCTTATTAGTGTTTATTATATCTAGTGGTAATAGTGTATTTGCTAGATAGGTTGTTTCTATAGTAAAGAATAATATATATTATAAACTAGCTTTATAGCTACTATATATAAGCGTTTAGAATAAGAATATTATTCTTATAGAAGAAGAAAGGAATTACACTAGTAGTTATATAGTATCCGGATATATAGTCCCTTGTGCGCGGTCCGTGCATAGTCTATGTAGAGCCCTAACCTAGCTGCACAAAGTACGTATACTTTCCGGAGCCAGACTTGACCCGAGCTCATAGCTCGAGTCTATAACAGTTATAAGGATATTAATATTAGTAGTATTATAATTAGTCTATTATCTAGAGCAGAAGAATTATATAATACTTAGATATGCTATTAATAGTAGCTTCTCTACCTTATTATTATTATTATCTTAGGCCTTTATATAAGCTATAAGATATAGTTCCTAATTCTAACTAGAGTTATTATTAGGTTTATTATTATCTTACCCTTTATAAGAGGCAAGGAATACCTAAAATCTCTTCTTTATAAGGGCTATATAATATGTTTTACTAGCCTACTAGTAGTTCTTTTCTTTCTAATATTCTTTAGTAAAGTAATTAAAGAACTAGTAGCTACTTTTATTACATATAAAGTAGTGCTTAAAGCTAGGCCTAAGGCTTTTTTTGTAATAGCTTCCTTTACTATAGGATTATTATCTATACTAATAATTAGTAAATATAGCCTCTAGAGGGTCTCCCTCTTAGTACTAAAGATATTAAGAGGTTTTCTTATTTAATTCTATAATAGTAATTACCTTATAAAGGTCTCTAGTAAGACTTTTAAAGCCTAGGGAGTATATATATTTAACTATCTAATATTTAGGTACACTAGCTATAGCATTTAATACTTACTTGTAAAGCTTAGTATTTACTATATTAGAAAGGTATAGCCCTCTATGGATTTTCTTAAGGTTTAATAATATAATCTTAAGGCACTTAAGCTTACTTTTATTAGGGTTTTTATTAATTATATTCTTTAATATTATACTACTTTACTTATAGTAATAGAATTATTAGTTACTTTTTATTTTAAAGCGTCAATAAATATAGGTAATTATCTCTTTATAGGAGTAGTTATTCCTAAAGAGATAATTAAGGTAATACTATTTAGCATTACCTATTAATATAATAGGAAAAGCCTTCTAATAATATGTTTAAGGGAGGTTAATTCTATTATACTTATTCTTAAAGAGCGTAATCTTTAGCATTAGGAAGTTATATAGCTTCTTACTATAGTAGTTACTATTCTTATATATCTTTATAAGCTTTAAGATTTTCTTTATAATTTAATCTTTAGAGGGGAATTACTATAAAGGTATAATTTATTATAAATAATAGTCTATAGGTTATTATAAATAATGATTATTAGGATAAAGTAATTAATTTAATTAGAATTATTATAAGGGCTCTTAGGGAGGTTTAGGGAATTATTAAGGTTAAGGAAGGTAAATTTCTAGGGTAGGTAATTAGGTTTAAGGCTAAGGCTTTAGGGGTTTAGAAGATTATAATTTTTCCTATAACTAAAGAGGTATTAAGGTTTAGTAAAGTATCTCTTTAAGAGATACTAGAATTAAATATCCTAGGCCTTATTTAATAAGAATGCTATAATCTTATAAGGAATTATATAGCTTTCTAATAATATCCTTATTTACTCTTTTAAAGGTGTCTTTAGACTAGCCTTTAAAGTCTTCTTAAAATAACTCCTAAAGGTTATTATCTCTCTAGCCTTAATACTTACTAAGGTTAATAAACCTTATAATCTAGTTATTAAGTTTAGGTTATATAGTAGTCTCTAGGTCTAGTTTAATAGGCTTTTTCTAGTCTTTTATAAGGTTATTTATAAGCTATTATAAATATACTAGTAGTTTACTCTCTTATAGTCTTTTAAGAGAAATTATTTAAGCCTTACTATTACTAGCAGTAGCCCTTTCTCTTATAGAATGTCTAGATTCTAATTCTACTATCTTATAATATCTAGGCTATAAAAGAAGGTCTAAGGTGTTATTCTTTTACTACTAATTAAGCTTATGTGTTTACTTATTACTAGGGTTTTCTTTTATACTTTAGGAGCGTTATTACTCTAATAAAGCTAGAAAATCACAAAAACATAGAAAATCATAAAAACAGGAAAAATAGTGGAAAAAGTAGCAAAAATAGTAATAAGAACAAATTAAATTAGGGTTAAGTAAAGTAATAGAAGTGCTAAAAGTAACTAGAAAAGCACTAGTAAAAATAACATAGAAGTAATAGAATTACTACTTCCTATTTTATATAAAAAGAGGGAAGAAGATAATCTCTCTTACTAATAAGTATAAGGTAAATAACACTAAGAGTAAAGGGGGCAAGAAATAAGTAGTAAATGCTTATAGAGAGGGATTAAATATTTATTAGAAGAAAGTAATATATTAAGAGAAGTTATAAGTAATTTAGCTAGCTTAGCTAAGGTTATTTAATATTAGGTTTGAAATAAATGCCTTATAGCAATAGATTTAGTTAGTTAGTTAGTTTTCTTATAATAGATAATAAAATTAATAATTAATAATAATATCCTAGATAAATATAATAAAGTTATATCCTATAAGCCTAAGGGTTAATAAATTAATTCCTTAGAAGCCTAATAAGCCTATAACTAGGATTCTAGTCTCTTCCTTTAGCACACTTATGTAGTTATGCCTTTTTACTATAATAACTATTAATCTAGCGTAATAAAGGGTAGTGGCTATAGTATTTATAGAAATATCTCTTCTTATAATACCTAACTTATCTATAGTTATAAAGTTAACTACTAATTAGTGTTAGTTATACTAAGGTGCCTGCGCAAGTAAGATAATTCTATAATATTAAAGTTAATAATAGATAGATAACTAGCTAGGAAAGAGAGAGAAGAGAGGGAAGGTCTAGATAATAGAAAAGTAAGTAAAACCTATAAGTAAGGTAGAAGAGAGGGTAGCAAATTAATGTAGCTAATCACATTACGTGCATTACGCTAGACTTACTATTAGTCCGGTCTTTAGCCACGATTAAGCCAATGAAGATCCGAAGGATCCAACAGATTTAGTAACTTTTATATTTACTTTAAATAAAAGTTAGCCTTAGCTAGGGGGCTTAGGTAAGTAAACTTAGTAAAGTTATTTAAGTTATATATAGTGCTTAATAAGTAAATAAGGGACTATAGCGTTAAATAAGATATACCCTAGGCTAATTATATAATAGTAATAGCTTACTATTAAAGTATTATACTAGATATTAAATCCTACTAACTAAAGGAAAAATACTATATATAGAAATAAGGTAATTTAGTGCCTAACCTAATTAAGGCTAAGGCATAGGATAAGAATATACTAATAATAAATATTTACTTTATAAGTATAATAAGAACTTAGTAAGGTTTTAGAAAGTCTATAAAATACTAAAAGTTAGATAATAAGAAAGGTAGTAAGTATACTAAGTAAGTTACTTAAAATATACTTAATATATACTATAATAAGGGCTAGTATTTATAATATAGCTTCTCTAAGTATTTTACTATAGTATACTTATTATATTTTACTATTTACTTATAAAAGAAGTCCTTTATAAATACTTATAATATAAAGAAAGCACTTCAGCCCCCAAATTTGTGGCTTAAAGCTTGTTCACTTGTTCATGTTTTACCTAACACTGCGGTGATCATTAAATTTGGTTATTAATTGTCACACTAGCTAGGTATTGCTAGTAATTTTTTTGTTCCTTAAAATTAGATGCATTGGCCACAGTCAATGACCCCAAAAAAATTAAAAATCAATATAAAGAAAGCACTTACTATTAGCTTAGATAAGAAGTCTATAAGTTACTTAGAAAAAAGTAACCTTATTATTAAGTTATTTAACTAGGAATAAAGAAAAGAAGTATAAAGAGGCTTTATAGTATATAGCTATTACTAATAAAGACTATAAAGAGATTTAAAGTAATATAAACTTAATTCCTTTCTTAGTCCTTACTTTAATTAATAAGACTACCTTTATAGATACTTAAATTAATATAGGTTATAATTATTATACTACTATAAGTAAATACCTTATCTAAAAGCTTAGGTTAAAATACCTCCCTTTTCTAACTAAAAGGTTAGTTTATATAGCTATTAGTATAAAGTAAGGAGAAAAAGAGAGTTAAGAGAAATAATTATATATTTTATATATTATTTATTTTTAGTTAGATTTAGATAGATAGGAAATGCTAATTATAGTATACGTAATCCTAGGACTAATAAGATAACTAATCCTAGGTATATTATAAATAAAATAGATTAAAATTAGCCTAGATATAGTAAGATAGTAGGTATATATAAGATTAGCTAATAGGCTACTTATATAGGCTATAGCTAATAAAAAGGTTAACTAACTTATAGTATTTATTCTAGGTTTAATATTTATAAGGATAATATAATAGGTAAAGAGATAAAGGGAGAATATTTAGCTTTATACTATAAGTCTATAGGAAATTATATTTATTTTATAAATTAATATAACCTTAAAGCCTATAAAGAAGGAGCTTCTAGCTTCCTTACTAGAGGTATTATAGGACTTTAGAGACTTATTTCTAGAAAGTAAGGTAAGCGCCTTATTACTATACTAAGGAAAGTTAGACTATTATATTTACCTAAAATATAATACTAATAGAAATAAACCTAACTTACTATAAGTGCCTTTATATAATATACCTTAGGAGTATTTACTAGAAATCTAGAAATAAGTAATAAACTTAATAAATAAGGGTTAGATTTAAGTAAGCTTCTTATTAGTAATAGCCCTAGTATTACTAGTAAAAAGCTTAGTAAGGGTTAGAGGTTTTATATAAACTATTATATACTTAATAAGATTATAAAATAAGACTATTACTTACTATTACTAATAAAGGAAATATTATATTCTTTAGCTAAGGTAAAGTAATTTATAAAGCTAGATATATAATTAGTATTTTACTATATATATATTACTAAGGGTAAGGAATACTAGACTATATTTTAAATAAGGTTTAGCTTATTTAAATAACTAATATACCCCTTTAGGTTAGTAAGTATACTAGTAACTTTCTAAAGGTATATTAATAGTATATTAAGTAGTATTCTTAGTAACTATATTACTACATATCTTAATAATATACTAGTATACTTAGGTAAATTATAGAAGGATTATATATAAAAAGTCTATAGTATACTATTTAGACTATAATAGGCTAGTCTAAACCTAGATATTAAAAAGTATATTTTTATAACTAAAGAGGTTAAGTACCTTAGGTTTATTATCTAGGTAAGGAAGGCTATTTATCTAGATAAGGAGAAGATTATAGTAATTTAGGATTAGGAGGCACTAACTAAGGTCTAGGGTATTTATAGCTTTCTAGGTTTTGCTAACTTCTATTATAATTTTATACTAAATTTCTTAAATATAGTAAGCCCTCTTATTAACTTAATAAAGAAAGAAGCCTTATTTTACTAGTTAAAGAAGTATAATAAGGCTTTTAAGGCACTAAAGTTAGCTTTTATATTATACTTAATCCTAGCTTAGTAGGATCCTAAAAGGGATACTTTAGTAAAGGTAAATTACTTAGGAATAGCTTTAGGGGTATTTCTCTTAGTTTAGTAATAATAGTATTTTATATCTAGTAGCTTACTATTTAGCTTAATTATAGGCTACTTAGTGAAATTATATAATTTATAATAAGGAGCTATTAGTAATTATTTCTTATTTTAAGGTATAGTTAGTAAAGCTATAAAGTATAAGTAAACTATTTATAATACTAATAAACTATAAGAACCTTAAGTACTTTATAATACTAAGGGAGATATTAGAATATTAGGTATAGTAAGTAAAGACTCTAGTACTTTTTAATTTCTATTTATATTATAGACTAAGTACTTAGGTAAAATAACTAAATATATTATTATAGCGCTATCTAAATAGGCTAGAAATAGAAAGGGTAAGGGCACTAATTATTTAGTTAGTAATAAGCCCTATAAAGTTTTCCTTTAAGAGAGAATAGCTATATATATGCCTTAAGCTTATTATAGTAATAGATAGGGGCGTCCCTAATAGTAACCTAACTATAATAAGGACCTTACTTACTAGTAAGTTTATATTTATAAATAAGTATCTTTAGTCTTTATAGGATTAGTCTTTAGCTTAGAATAAAGCTTATAAATTATAGGTTAATATAGTAGTAGTAAGGGCTAGGAAGTTTCTAAATACTACTAATACTAAAGAATAAATTATAAACTATTAAATTAGTATAAAAGGGGTACTATAATTTTAAGGATAAATATAGGTTCCTAAGTAGGAGCTACTAACTATAATATTAATATAGTATATTTATAACTTACCCTTATTAGGCTACCTAGGCTAGAATATAACCTTTAAGGCACTTTAAAGGGGCTTCTATTAGGATAGTACGTTATAGGATATAGCCTAATTTATATAGAACTACTACTATTATAAAGGGCAAAAGAGCTAGTAACTATAATAAGGCTTATTAAAGCTAATTTTACTACCTAATAAGTACTAGTTATAAATATCTATTAACTTTATAATAAACCTCCTAGTAAAAACATAGGATTAGCTATAGTTTCTTATAGTTATTATAGATTATTTATTAAAGTATATTTAGTTAGAGGTAATAATATTAATAAAAGCTAGGGCTTATATAGAATAATTTAAATATTACTAGTAATAGTTTTATAAATTCCTTATATAAATTATTATAGACTATAGGTTAGATTAGCTTAGTAATTTCTAGACTAAACTTTATAGTAAAGTTAGTATATAATAGTTACTTTCTATAGTATATTACCCTTAGATAGATAGTGGCATAGAAAAGGCTAACTAGGAAGTATAGGCTATATTACACGTAATACTATCTTTCTCCTAGTTTAAATAGCTAGATTACCTACTAGCTTACTAATTAGTATTAAATAATAGGGATTTATTAGTAATAGGGATAAGCATAAATATAGTACTTTATAAGTTTAATATAGCTATAATTTAGGATTTATTCCTTATAAGGTAGTTTACTATATTAGTAAGGAAAGGGCTTAAGCCTTTCTATAATATTTAAAGAATAGTATAGATTTAATATAAGCTATAATAGCCTTTATTTAGTAATAATAGTAGGAGAATATAAATAGTAGTTATAGGCTAGTAAAATAATTCTAGGTTAGGGACTATATATAGCTTAGTCTTTATAATATTAAGATAAACTATCCCTATAAGAAGCTAGATTAGGTTATAGCTAAATATAAGGTGCTTAAGGTTCCTATACCTTTAATAGTTAAATTAGATATTTTAAGAGAACTATATCCTATCTTTTATATTAACCTAGTCTAGTGTGTAGTAAATAACCTATTACTAAGTTAAAGACTAGCTAATAAATATTTACTACTAGAACTTATTATAATAAATACTAATAATAATCTTATAGAGTATTAGGTAAAGGAAATCCTTATAGCTAAAAACACGCTAAGTAAGGGTTTAAATTAGAATATCTTAGTTAAATAAAAAGGCTATATATAGCTAATATAAAAGCTATTAGAAAGTATAATATATATAAAGGCACTTAACTAATTTAAATTATAATAAGAAAATATATAAATAAATAATAGCCTTAAAAGAGTATATTTTAATTTAGCTATAAAAAATTAAGGCACCTAGTTTATATCTAGTGCATATATACTTTAGCACTAAGCTTTTACTATAGTAAAAAGTAATTAAGATAGGGGGAGTATCCTTAGACTTCTTATAAGGTTAGCATGCCTTAGTAATAATATAAGTAAGCTTTATAATAGTTTTAGCTATTTATTAGACTTAGGTATTACTAGCCTCCTAGGTAAAGATAAAGTAAGTTAAGTTATTATTTATAGTTTTTATATTATAAAAAAATTTAGTAACTAAGTTATTATAGCTATATTAAGTAAGTATTATTTAGGTAAGTATAAGCTACTATATTTTAAAGGTACCTTAGGTATAGGCTATACTTATAAAGGAAAAAGCTAAAGGTTAGGCCTTAGCTAGGTTAATTTAAGTAATAGCTAATATACTATTAAAATACTTATAATAGTAAATAAAAAATTTTATAAGAATAATATATTACCCCTTACTATTAGTAAACTATAGTATAGCTAAAGCCTTAATAGCTTTACTTATAGCTAAAAAGGTCTTAAGATATTTAAAAGTATAATAAAGTTTTAGATTAGTACTATATAAGTATATTTCCTAAATATATATATAATATATAGTATAGTATAAGGTATAGGCCTAGTTTAGCCTTAAGATATAAATATATTTACCTTTATTTTAAAGATTATTTATATAAGAACTATATAAAAAATTATACTTCTTACTATTAAAAAGGCTTTATTACTAAAGTTTTCTTTTAAAATATACTTACTAAGGTAAGTACCTTTAAATAAAGTAAAAAAAAGTAAAAAAAAAAAAGAGTATACTAGAAGTAAGTTAGTTAGTAGTAATAATAATACTACTTATAATAAGAAGTAAACTAAATATAAAAAGAGGCTTTATAGTTATAAATAAGTTAATAAATAAAGGTAAGAAAAATATAAAAAGAAGGATTTATAATAATATAAAAGGAGAAAAGTATAAATTTAAAGAAGAAAGAATAGGATATTTATATTTTAAAATAAATTAGTTAGGATTTAATTAAGATATAGGTTTTTATATTTATAAATAAAGGCTAGGAGTAAGTAAGGGTAGTATATTATATAATAAGGGATTAGATAGTTACTAATAAGAGAGTTATTTAAAGTAAGGTTTAAATTTAGTAAATAATAAATAGAATATAAGATTAAGGTAAAAGTAAAAGGCTAAATAAGGTAAGAAAATAGCTAGTAGTAAGGGGCTATAAAATAAGTAGCTAGTGTTTTTAAGGGTAAAGCTAAAGTAAGGTAAGGTAATCTTATACTAAAAACTTTTTAAACTTATATAAAGAAAATATAACCTTACTAGGTAACTTACTAGCCTTACTAGGCTACTTATATTACTTTATTATATTTTTTAAGGAGGGCTATATAATAAAGGTTTATATTTAATATATACTTACTTTTTAGTAAAAGAAAGTAAGGGATGGTAAGTAAAGGGGTATATTATAAACTTAAGCTATAAGCTTAGGTTAAGTCTAGTTTTAAAAAGTATATATACTTTATATAGCTAGGCTAGGGCTTTTTATAAACTATATATAAACTATATATAAGGGACTATATATCTAGATACTATGTAACCACTAGTGTAATTCCTTTTTTCTTCTATAAGAATAATATTCTTATTCTAAACGCTTATACGTAGTAGCCATAAGGCTAGTTTATAATAACTATTACTGCTTACTTATACTAATTATAAGTATCTTTAGCTTATAGGTAATTATTTAGGTAATTCTTTATAAGGATAAGTATTTTCTTAGTATTTAGCTTATACTAATTATAAAAAAGTAAGAGTATCTTATAAGTATAGTATTAAATAAACTCTTTTTCCTTTACCTTAGTATTAAAGTTAAGGAAGTCTTAAATATTCTTTAAAAAGGTCTTATAAATATATTCCCTAATCTTTAGTATTTATTTAGCTAGATCTTAATACTTTATAAGCTTAAATTAAAGCTCTTTATATTTAAAGTTAAATTAGTCCTTTATATCTTTATATATAAGCTTCTAATCCTCTAAAGTATTAGGGTTATTATTTAAAATCTCTAGTCTCTAATCTCTTTATAAGTATATAAGTATTATAAGTTCTTTAAGTAATTTAATCTTATTTAGGTTAATATACTCCTAAACCTTATAAGATTTTATATAGTTCTTAATCTATATAAACTACTTAATCTAGTTTTTCTTTAATAATAATACTATATTTAAGGTTTCTTTAAATATATTAAAGAGAAATATATAAGTTAAGGGAAGCGTAGGATATAATATTAGTTATTAAATAATATAATAAGGGTGTTTATCTTATAATATTAGTAAGCATTAATTAAATAACTTTAATAAAGCTAATAATCTTTAAAAATAATAATAAATTTAGTAATAAAAGCTACCTAGGCTTATAACTATTAGGTAAGGGTATAAATAAATAATAAAAAGTGTTTAATTTGATTAATTAGAGGTATAAATAGTAGCTAACTTTTATACCTAAAAGGTATATAGTACGCTATAGAAATAACTAGTTTACGGAGGTACTTCTAATATATTTATCTTCACCAATATCTTATCCTAGCTATCGTGCGACTGGCATCCATACATCCGATGCTTCAGGGAGCTCTTCCTGATAATAATCGATTGTAAGGTGCAATGTTAGCAACGGCTAGCATTGGCGGATCTTTTAGTCTATTGGGGAATTCCAGCACACCTTCTAGGTTCTTACAATAGTGTACTTAGGTAGTTTACGTGTGTTACCGCAGAGACCCAATACTATTAGTTAATGTTAACATGCTAAAGCACGTGACTGTCAAAACAGTAGAGGGGGCCCTTCAATAATTAGGGAATGTGTGAGGCGCTTTGTGCGGGCCCCGAAGGGAACCATAGGCCTCATGATCAATATGTAAGGTGCAATGTTAATAGCAGCGTCTAACATTGACGGACCTTTTGGTCTATTGGGGAATTCTAGCACACCTTCTGGGTTCTTACAGAAAGCGGATCGTTCTGTGAACGGAGTATCCTACGGAAGTCAGGGAAAGTAGCCATATAATGGCTTCCCGCTTTCTTTGTTTTTAAACTAAGGAATAGCAAGGCTATTCTGAATTAGTTTCGTCAAAACATACTCCTTGGTTGCTAATTCAAAAAAAAAGCTCATCCACATGCTTGTCAGGAGTCAGGACTTGGGAAGCTCCTCAGCGGGCTCGTCAGATCCCTCTCATCAACAGGTTAACAGGCTGATCAGAACCATCATATTAGCGGACTCTTCAACAAGCTCGTCAGGAGGCTCTTAACGGGTTTATCGGATCCCTCGCATCAGCAGGCTCTTCAGATTCCTCTCATTAACAGGCTCGTCAAGTCCTTCGCGTTGACAGGCTCATTGGATGGATTACTTTCAACAACTTCAAACTAGACAGTATTTAGCCCCGGCGTCTACCAACGCTTTCCCTGTGCTTATAGTGCCAATGCATTCGGGCAGCCATAAGATTTCGTACAGTGGCTGGCTGATTCTCTGATTCTCATTCACAAAACAACTTTGACAGATCATTTCGTTCCACGACAATCACCGACCAAGGGGACATACTCTGCACTGCATGTCACAAATCTAAACTTCTCATCAGAAAAAAATGGCTCGAAATACAGCGCATGCTCTTTTGACAAGTACATGGTTCAAGTCCCAAACCTCCGTTAATCCAACACATGTTTCTTATCGGCCCATGACGGCTCAACTCCTCGACAAACCGATTCGTAGTCTTCAAGGGTAGAGCCTCGGTCTTTGACGTCTGTTGTTGTCCAAAACATGGCCCAGTTAGACCCGGTCAGCTGGCGGGTCCCTGTTGACCTCTCAAAATACCATTTGTTGACTGGATTGTCCTTGCGACTTCTCCAGCAAACGCCACCAGGGAAGCAGTCTTGTACCATCACATTGAAAACAATGTCAGCCACGCTACTGCCCCCTTGTTGGCTTTTCAACACTGCGAACTTGTCTAGATACGGAACGTATCGGTTGGTATCATGTGCGGTTTCCTTGCTAATGCCTGTTGGCAATTCCCACGTCAAGATTGCAGCGCCCTCATATTCTCCAGCAATGATAATTCCCGCTAGATTATCGTCGACGCGTTTCAAGTAATCTTGAACATCTAGCTTACGGCCGAAAGAGTCCTCGATGAGATAGACAAGCCGAGGAAGATCAATGCAGTTGTCGGTTAGGCGAAGACGCGGTGAACCGGGTTTGGCTGGACGCCATTGCTGTACTCTTGGTTCAGGATGAATAGTAACTGGCATTCCTCTTTTCACCAGCGTTGCTGAACCGAATGCTGTATTTTGAAGACAACCACGCTTCTCATCGGGAATTCTCTGAAGGGGTAGTGAGGGGGAGAATGCGGGGCGGTTTGTGAGAAGGTTATGTAGAAGCGGATTTTTCTGTTTTCGAGTGGTGACCATGTCATCGAAACCCAAAAGGGGGTGTCGGGTAGTGCGATCACTCAAATTTTGCAGTGAATCCGAGCCGTTGTTAGCCGCAGCCCATGGCGTTGTAATCAGAGCTGACGATGAGGGAGGTAGGAAGGTGAGAGCAGCCTTGGCCAAGCTAAGATTTGCTGCATGATGGTTATCTTGGGCAGGTAGTTTGTCATTGCTGTCACAGTATGACGTCTTCTCGGCTGTCAAATATTTTAAAAGCACATCATATTCTTGTTCAAGGTTGATAAGTCGGTGAGAAACATCAGGTCGGCGAGCCATGGGAGTGCCTCCGACAGGGTCAAGAATGATAATTCGCTCAACGGAAGCAATTTTTTCCACTCGTGACTCCTGAACTGGCAGCATTTGAGATTCGCCCCGTTTGAAATCAATCTGTGATCCTGCCAAGTATCTTGTCAGAGCAAGCATAGCCTCATTCGCTTCAGCCGGTGTTGGGACTGAAATATCGTCTTGCCGAGCTATGGAAGGAATTACAAGAATCATGCCGTGTTGCAATGCCTTGTTCAGAACACCTTCATCCTGGACAAACATGGAATTCGAGGGTGTGGGTTCTGCTGACTCAATAAGGCTGTGATTTCGTTCAAATACGTGGCCTGCTAACTTTGCACCGGGACCACCAAATGAGTCAATGGCCTCGCAAAGTCTTAAGGCTTCATCCTCGAATACTTGGCGGTTGGCGCCGGCGCCGCAGTCGACGATGATAAGGGAAATTAGCCCTAAAACACGAAGCTGTGACATTGTTCTGGCAATGCCGCAGAGCGTGTTAGATGATAATTCCTGCGGCAAACGTATTTTTACGACTGCTACATCAACAGCCCCCTTAGCCTCGTCTTTGACTGTCCTTCCATCGGCTTCGTATGGCTTCTGTTTCTCCGATGTGTATTTATGAAGATAGCACTTTGCATCCCGCCTGGTGGCTGACGCCTCGAGAACAGAAACAATTACATCCTGGACGAAAAATATGTTAGAAACGCTTCACCGTACCTTTGGTAAGCTGGTTATTGAAGACTCACCCTATCTAGAGCCTTATTCATTGCTCGAGTGGCAGAAGGGGTAGACATCCACCGAGCTACTTTGTCTCGCTCAACGATTGAATTCGCGTTTGAAGAGTCCGGATAAGAGTTCATCAGGCTGGAATGGTCATGTTTACTGTTGTGCAACGAAGAAAATGTTGACCAGTTGAGTTTCGTGGTCACTGATGTTTTGTGGCCCCAGTTGGACGCTTGCCGGCCAAGACAGCTCCAAGTCATGGTGTAGACTAGAAGGGTCTAGGCATTGCGAGCGTTCCAGGGAGATGTGAAAGCTTCTTGTTGACAATGACACAGAAGGCGAATTCGGAGAAGCTCAAATTGCCAGGGCAAGCAGGAACACCAACACGTTCGAACCCAAAATTCCTCAGATATTGCAGCTTTTCGTCAGCCAAGTAAGCCGATAATTAATGGCAATGACTTAGGGTCAATTTGGATGTTCAAAATGGATTAAGTCAAGCCAAAGATGCTGGCTGTGAAACTAAGTGTGTAAGTGATTCAATTCGGAGTGGTTTTTTTTGAGGGGATGCTGGGTCGGACGCGGCACCTGATTGCCAGGCCGGTCGGGGGTGGGGGACCACTGAGTATTAGCGTGGGGGGCTGGCCGGACTGGGAGGTACAGTGGGGAGAGTTCACATTTGACCACGTCCCATAGTAAAGAGACTACGTATTGCATACGGACGCAAAGACCTAATCATCATAGTAATACATATGCTGACCTAACTATACTTAAGACATGACCTAACTCAGTCTAAAAGTATTGATTAAAGAATTTCGATTATTACATTTAAAGGCAACGCAGTGCTACAGTGTAGCCCGCGGGGTTATCGCGGACGTTAGCGCGCATGACATAGATTATTGATTATAACCGAATCCTACTGCGCTATAGCACAAAAAATGTACATTAAATAAGTCATTATTTACTTACGTACAGCCTGTTACTGTAGCTAACACCTATATTGCTAGGTCTTGGCAAAAGCCTAGATTACCACACATAGCTATGTATACTCAGTAAGGTTCACGCCTTCTAAGCCTGTCGCCGCCGCACACTAGGCCATAAGGGTTAGGTACACGTGTCACTATTGCTTCGGAGGGCTAATAAATATTTATATTTATTATTACAAAGTAACATGTCTGCCTGGGTGATAACTAATTTGTATGCACTCACCTCGAGTTGGTGGAGCGTGGCACGAGTAGAGAACCCAAGTCCGCGGGGGATCATGACTAAGCACGCCGAGCTTGGAGCCAGATCGCTAGAGCATAGGCAAGCCGCCAACTTCCCATCATCCACGTTGCGAAGGTTTGAAGACTGAAAAATGGCACAAGGGTGAATATTCTCTCGCGGCTGCTCATACTCCAATTTACGGCTTTGTTCTAATCCGTCTTGAACACCTTCTAGTTATGCTGTCTTCATTGGCCTCGCCATCATCGTCGCTCTTTGTGTTGCGTCATGGTTCCTTGCCCCCAAGGGAGAAAACCGGGTGTATGTTCATAAAATCCTGTTCTCTCTGTCGAGGAAACTTGCATCGCTCCGCTGAGAAGTTATCATGGTCGATCAACTGACTTGAATTTGATTGACAGCCTTTGGCGATCCTCTTTGATTCTCTCCATCGTGAGTTGTTATCTCATGTGGGCCATTACGTTCCTCGCACAACTGCATCCCCTGATCGAGCCGAAGAGAAATGATTTGAGGGAGGAATTTCTGGGTCATTAGAGTCTGGAGAGACGTGGTCAAACTCGACAGGACCATGCTTCACACGATAGCTAAGGTTTCTTTGTACGAACACAGTGCGGGCTAAGCTGGAGTTTTATAGGTTACACATTCATTGTAACTGGGAGGCGAATTCGTTTTTCGTTTTTGTTTTGTTTCTCGCATGTACACCGACTTGGGCATTCTTTACGACATACGGCGGACTCGGACCCTTTTATATAATCTTCAATTCGCTACACCTTAGGTTGGCACATCTGAGGTGCCGTAGCAAGTTTCCAATAAACTCTTCGCCTACACGCTTCAACAGGCATGCCTAGAATGACTTTTTTTGGGAAAATTTATATGCCGCCTTTTTCTAGCTGCAGTTTACCCTTGACGGTGCTTGAATGTAACAAGCCCTCGTCGTTAAATCGTAAGAGTTCTAGCCGACAGCTAATCGACTAGCCCAATCTCTTGCTAACACAACTAATGCCCACAGGGCCTTCCCATCTGCAGTGACGCTTCCCTCGCCGCTGGAATCTACATCGCCCAATCCTGCACTAATCAGGACCATTCGTCCCATAGCCCACCTAGACGCCGCGCCAGCTATTGCGAGAATGCATGCTGTGTAGTACTTACAGTCCAGTAAAATGCGAAGAGCTTCAACATTATTCGCAACGACAGCCCAACCTAATGACCTGGCTGCAGCAGGGACATCATAGTCCCATATGACCATGAGAATAGGAAACAGCTTCGTCGAAGATGACACAAGTAACGCCGTTGATACCGAGTTCGGCCTCGCGTGCTGAGGCATGATGCCCAATGCATTCAAGGGGGAGAAAGGTGAGCAGGTGAGGTATCTGATGCTCACGTGAAATGCTAGAGTTGACAGGGCACATAGCATCAAGAAAAAGAGGTATTGCACCACAATTGGGCGCTGTGCCAAGTTACCCAAGTTGCTTCTTCCCGGTACCATGGCAGGCTGTGACAGCTCCTCAATGCGGGCCCATGTCAGATAAACGTCGAATAGTAATAAAAGAACGCCGAGACGAATGATGGACGGCTATTCAAAAAAGAGAGTCAGTTGTTGGTAGTACCACTCCACCTCAAGCAGAGGGGAAAGGGGGGGGGGGCCCAGATGATGCTGTCAAGCCGTCATAATTGAAATGCTTGACCCGACATGTATATGTAGTATCACGGCACGTACATCGAACCGGTCGCCGTCTCGCATCAGCGTATTATGAAGAAGATGTCTGTAGACCTATGGAGGGCAATGCATTCACAGTACAGTCAGCCATCGCGAACACCAGCCAGCACAGCCTTAGGCAAGGAATTCCGGAGGTATGACTAGGCATGTTCTGGACCAAAATACCTGTGGCTTGATCAAGACGAGATCTATGAAGAGCACAACAAAGTCATACTCGACGTATTTGTCGCAGAAGCGGCCGCAATTGCGACACACGGTTAATCGAATGTTGTGTCCGCTGGACTTGTCACCGGCGCCGGAGTACTGGGTCCATAATGTTTTCACGGGATATCGACATTCGATACAGATTGGCATCTAGTCCGCACGACCGTACCAAGACGGCTGTTGAAGATTTCGTGCCGTCGAAGCGGAATGTTGCTGGCGCAGTGGAAGAAAGATGACGATGGCATGAACCGTGATTGGCGGCGCTCTTGGATGTCGAGGTTTAAGGCGGGTCATCCGTCGTTGGAAGAGGAAAAGCTCTAATAAAACAACAAACACCCCCTTATTAGCCCACTTAAACAAGCGCAAGTAAACGCGTAGTAGTCAAAATTCAAATGCGTAGTAGTAACTATACCTTAAATAACAAGGTTAATGATTTTGAATTTCTTTTCTTATTGAATATAGCTAATATATTGGATTCATCATAAGAATATTAAATTTATGTGAGGCCCTGTCTCCTATTACCCCAGCGTACCACGCCATAAGGCTATGTAGGTTTATGTTATTGACTCGCGCTACAAGCTCGGGTCAAGTCCGGATCAAGCCGAGGCCCGTAAGACACTATAAGAACCTAGAAGGTGTGCTAGAATTCCCTATGTACGAACAGTCCGATTTCATAAAAGTACTTGTATGAAAAGTACTTGTATGAAAAGTACTTGTATGAAAAGTATTGTCTGTCCTACGCAGGAGCTAACTGTTACGTCACAGAACGTGTGTGGTCATAGGCAATCGCTACAAGGCCAGGTTCAATATCTTGGAGTAGGGGATAACATACTTCTTACCCATTATAACATACCCAATAGTAGCTTTCGTAAAATTAGTACAACTCATAATCAGTTGAATCCGTTAGCCTCTCTAACGGAATCGACCCCCTTTCGTGCAAAGCCAGCACGTAACACGAACATTTGGATTTATGATTGTTACTAGTTTTTTGAAGTATAATTGCTATGTTCATCACTTAATATGTCTTAGATCCCGCAACTGAGAGGGACAAATCACGGGAAAAGATAGAATGCGAGAAAAGAGGGACCAGAAGAGCCGCAGAGAGACATGATGCAACAAAGAAAAATGCTTGCTTTGCTCTATGACATGCCTCTAACTATCCAAACCAAAAGCCAATACATATGTAGGAGATACATACAGTAATGTAAAGCCAAGTCTGTGGAGACGTGGCCTGGGTAAAACCTGATTGCAAGGCACAAATCGGGACCAGACATCATGGATTAAATGAATCAGCTCGTTGTCAGAAACCTGTCAAATTAATCATCTTTCTTCTGTGTATCAGGGTTCCCCACAGCCATCCTTTTTTTGCCCCTTAAGGAAACAATATCATCGTTTCGAGCAGTCGCTACAGGACGTGATGGTGTTAACAAATTTGTCGGTTTGTCTTCTTCGCCGGTAGCGTCCATAAGCTCAATCAAGTCACTGACTGCTTGATTGGAAGATGAGCCCGTTGGTCTTGATCGATTTCCTAACAGCGGGGTGCTAGGCCGTTTGGCTAGAGCGCCTCGCAACCAGTGTTCGACTACCGCAGCCGCCCTATCCAAACCATTGCCCTGGCGTGAAGTGCTGCTGATGTCTCTGCCCTCTTCAAACGGACTTTCAACAATGCTTGGTGAAGCATGCCCAAAACCAAAATGTGCACTCTCTGATCCCATGACGGACATAGAGGGCAACTCATCAATATTCAAGCCTGGCAAGTGCTTCTTTGCCCATATATTGAGGTAATCCTTGTCCGGGCCTGGCGCTCGAACATTACTGTTCATGGAACCAACTCCACCCGGCCGTCGCATCCATGTTGGCCGAGTGTCTGCCGTCTCACTCCCCGCGCGGCTGCAAGATGATACGGGCGTGCCGGAAACAGGCGGCTGATCGCTAGATGAGTCAATTCGATGATGAGATGGTCGTTCATTCGAGCTAGGAGGTAAATTGAACAAGTCTGAGCTCTGTCTAGGTGTTGATAAGGGGGATACGGTCCTGACACTTCTTTTTCGCCTTGGGGGGAAATATCCTAAAGACTGCCGAGCTACCCGCGCAATCTGAACTGGTTTTTCAAATGTCTCAATCTGTACCCAGCGCACATGTGTCCAGGGCCTGTCATCTTCTGCATCCTGCTCACAGTGAGTGTTGGCATTATATGCTGAGCTATGAAGCTCCGCGAAGAAGCTATCACTATGCGTTTCGTTGGTTGAGGGTGCGCCTCCGATTGCTGACGGTGTTGGGGCTAGGAAGTCCGTCTCATAGCCTTGATCACACGTTGGAGAGCCACAAGGTCGCCCTCTTATCTCGCAAGCATCAACTGGCAATATGAGCAACTTGCGCGTCTGAATGCTGTCTCGAGACCAAAGACGGTTCGCCTTTCGAAAGACGTCCTCGCGGCATTTGTAGCGAAGAACAATGCCCGCATAAGTGTCGTTGGGTTGTACTTCATGAACGTAGACCAATTGCTCCGCCGCTTGAAGGTCGTGAGAAACGAGCTCATCGGATTTCCGGCGCTTGTGCTTGCCCGAAGTATCGAGCCCTCCATTCACCCCCTCGTAGCTCTCCAGAACACTTGCTGTCTTGGCGACCTTCAGATCTGCTTCCCTACGGGCAAGAGATCCTGCCGCGCTTTCGTGCGTGGAAGGTAGCCGGGATGGTGGCACCGGTCCCCAGGTATCTAGGCGAGAGTTGCTACGAAGGCGCAGTCTCCCTTGTGGCGGCCTGAGGCCGTTTGAAGGTTTATTGCCATTAGGCATGATATTCGAGGCAAAGGCTTGGACTGATGTCCAACTCCGAGTCCAAGAGTCACCGAGAAATCGCGCCAGCTCGTGCCCACCCGCTGCGTTGTCAGGTCGAGTTCCTGGTCTTGAACGCTCAGAGGATCCAGCGACGTCCGTAGAGCTTCTCATAACATCTCTCGAGGGGCAGAGACCAGCACTGCTCCTTGTGGAATGAATATTTGTTGGGATTCCATCGGATTGGACGGCGTTGTCAAGTCGGCGATTGCGCGGACGGATGATGCTTGATCCCACGGGCTGGGAGCTCGCTGAAACAGCGGATGTTGATATGCTGGTCGGAGCCTTGACCGAATCGCTGCGATCAATCATGGTGACCGCGCACTCGGCGACGACGGCTCGCGAGTTTCGACGTCGTAGCTTCGCATCAGTGCTCAGCTAGTGGAATTGGCGAACTGGCACTGCGGATGATATCTCGGCTTTGGTATCGAATTGTACCCTGTATGTCAGCCCAGCTTCGGTCTCTGGGGTTAATGTGAGCCCTGGTCTTTTCCTTTTTCCCTTTTCCCCTTTTTCCCTTCTATGTCAAGAAGATGTGAAAGAATTCCGGGTTTGATACGAGAGTTGGTGGCGGTGATAACAGCTTGTTGTGAGTTGCGATGACGAGGAAGCATGAACATGCAGTGACAAGAATGTAGGGAAAGCAGCAAGGCGGGAGGAGGCACCTGGTAATAATAGCATTCAACCGAGTTGTCCGCTACTAGCTAATCCGTATGTACAGTACGGATTACGTACCGTACATGTAGGTATGTTGATATGTGGGGCCAATCCCGGCCGCGACTTATACATCTAGGGAGCACTCGAATGGCATGCTCGACCTCGAACGACCATTAAAATCAGCATCCCCTTAGGGGCTAGTAAGGCCTCGCACCTATCTCTTTGAAAATGACAAGGCCTCGCTGCGGTCACTACATAGGCTTGTGTGCAATTAACTTCCACTAATTAAAGGTATATTTATACATATTTTGATGAACTAGGCTTTGCCTAGACCTAGCAATATATGTGTCAATTGAACAAGTTGTCCTTCACTTGTTCAATGCGTATTCTTTTGTTGTCATCTGTGGCCCAATTGGATCGGGCACATCACCGGTACTGACAAAGGCCTTGCATATAAAGGCTACTCATATATGCACTAAATCTATATAATAGCCTAGATACTATAGACAATCCATTTACTAAGGCGTACTTTCATAACCGCATCATTCAAGGTGCTTCAAGTCACTCCTTATCAGGTATGTGTACAAGGCTACAAGAGGCTATGGAGTCATAGTACAGGTGCGAAGCCTAACCGGCCCCGAGGAAATGGGCCTCCCTCGACGCTATTTTCTCCCTAGTTAGTACTGAAGTACACCCATTGTATTGCAGTATTTTAAATCAACCAAAAGTACATCAAACAGGTTTGTGAATGGTTCTAGTTTAGTGAAGTAGAATAGTTCCGAGGTACATGAAGGCAGAGGAATACCGCCAGTATGACGAATATGAAGAAGTGGAAGCGATGCACATGCAAAAAACATCATCCTGCTAACACTGTCAATTGCTATATTTTTTTTTCGTCGACAAAAGCAAGTGCTGCATATGATGATATTGGGATTTGAAATCAGTTCAGTTGAATTTTGGAAAGCGAATCAACATCCTACCTCACTTGCGCACCTAGACTTGCCCAGGGAAGGGCACATCGACCCGATGAAGCAACTCTAACCAATATATATATACATCTGCCATGACGATAGGTCCGCGTCTCAGATCTTTTCAGATGATTGGGGAGCACTCGGGTCAAATACAATATTGTATGCCTGAATTACTCTGTCGGCAGTCTGCGCTTGTATGAAAAGATTCAATTTCCTTCAGCTCCCATGGCTTCATTCGTTTTATATACAGCTACCGTTCTGAATGATGAGAGAAATGACCGAACTCTGGCAAATAAAATCATCAATGCAGTGACATATAAATCACAACCCCTCCACATAGACACTAGTACTTGCTGGCG
Source organism: Epichloe typhina subsp. poae (assembly GCA_030389615.1). NCBI lineage: Eukaryota > Fungi > Ascomycota > Sordariomycetes > Hypocreales > Clavicipitaceae > Epichloe > Epichloe typhina. The sequence continues at coordinate 1,419,984 of CP098317.1, read as the reverse complement.
TACACTTGAACGAAAATCAGCTGAGTGATACATCCAGGTTCAAATTACTTGCATCACCATTGATGCCGAAAAATTGGAACCTAAAAATGGAGTTAGCGTTGAGCCGGACACATGACCATTTGATCCCAGGCCATCATGGCAGGGTGATTTACCAGTCTTCGACATTCAAAGTCGTGGGAGCAGGCTGCCCTTGCGCCGAACTGGTGCTCCAACTATCTGGACTCTGTCCGTCATGGATTCCTCCGTCAAAATTGGCTTGCCACATGTTTGCCGCCGGCGCGTGGAAACCTTGCACGGAAACTCCGCCGTTTCCTTGACCTTGACCACCCCGGGACTGAAACTGGTTGCCAGTCTGACCTTGTGACATGCCATTGGACGTCATTTGCGGCATCAAATTGTGAGTCAAATCTGGATGAGTTTGTGTCGGAGATAAATGGGGGAAAGCCGGCATGCTTGAGCTCTCTGGAAAGAGCTGATCCGGCTGGAAGTTTTCCCATAAAGACTGGGACAAGTTGGGCGAGTTCCTTGTCACGAGATACAAATCAGGAGGAGTTGCTGGAACCGAGAAAGAAGGATTGAAAGGCGTGGCTGGCCTCGTTTGTGGCCGCGAGTTAGTGCCGCCCATGAACGTATCAGCTGCAGTGGGACGGTTATTTGGCGACACAACCGTCGGCGGTTGCATCATCGGCGCAGGCTCATTCTTGATAGCGCTTGGTGTCTGAGGTCGTGAGCGCTCGTAGGATTCTTGCGGAGTGGGAGCGTTGGCGGTAAAGTCGATAGCCATGTCATCATACTTTCTCTTGGACGCATCCTGTGCTTTGCTGTGTTGCTCTAATTGGGACAGGCTGTGCTGCATTTTTCGGTGGCGTTTGCCGCCAGCTTTTTGAAGACGCTCCTCCAGCATTTTGTTGCCAATGATTGACTCGAAAAGAGTGTAGACCATCTTACCAACCAGCCAGACCCTCGATACTTCTTTCATGGCTTGCATACATTTTCGCAGCCTGTCCTGCGTGACCTGCTGAATGGAAGGGACTGGTGAGCGCATCTGATAGACGTGCATGATAAGAGCAGAGAACAGGCTGTAGACGATGAAGGCTGGACAATAGCGTAACTCTTTGTGGGCGGCCAGGTTTTCAACAATTGATGTGATCATGGCGGCGGCTTGAAACGCGATATTTCTTGATGGGTAGGGAGAATCATCTGGAAAACTTCTTGAACCACTGGGAGGCATGTGCGCTCTGTGCAACAGGCACAGAGTAGTGTAATAGTTTGAATGCAGCAGAGCGGACCAGAAATGATGACGAGGCATCTCCCAGTATACAATCTTTGGACAGTTCTGTAGCCAGTCCGCCAACGCCATGTCGCTATGCGTCAAGTCAATGGCATTTCTTTGACGACCCTTGGACGCGACAGAATATTGCTGTGATAACACCAAGCCCATGATCTCGCACAATTTGACATATTGCAGAAAGAATTGCACGTGTATGGGATCCGGTGGAAATTCGCTCGCTCGATCCGGCTCGTCTTCCAAGAAGTCTTCTTCTGTGAGCATTTCTACATCCGAGTCATCGAGGCTAATGTGGACAGGACGTCCAAGGGCAACGGCCACAGATCTATCTCGTGTGAAAAGCGTCCACCAGATTCTTTTCCACAATCGCTTGTCGGATTTGCTCAGTTGGGACTGCTCGACGCTGCGATGCATCCCAGAGCCTTGAGCGACAATAGTCGCAACCCGACTCCAATAGAAGACATTTTTGGTAACATCCTCTGGTCCCTCCCAATACCACCCCATTAGTAGTAGTGACTGAACGATTGTTACGCGATCGTCCTCGTAGTTTGCGTCGTAGAGCGCCTTGGCACGTTTGTAGAAAGTTAACGCAGCAGGAGTTGTGGAACCGTTCGCATCCATCAACTGCGCATTGGTGCAGACCCTTGAACCGGCCAAGAGTACTGCCTGGAGGAGCAGCAGAGAAGGAGGATCCTTGAGGTCCCGATATTGTCTCATGAAGCGGCACCGATTAATGACCGGCACAATGGGGTGAACCCATTTGAAATATGCTTCAATCAGCTCATCGCATAAAGACCGAGGTGGGAGGAGGAATGCCCCTCTTTGATGCAGAATCTCAATCTCAACATTGTCTAGCTCGGTGAGCCTGGCGCGTGAACCTCTGACATTCTCCGGCAGAGGGTAGTGAACAACATCTGACGATCCTTGACGATCGTGTACGAGGAGGGTGAGATTAGAGGATTCTCCCAGAAAGGCCACTCGCCCAGCTTCCGTGATGGGTGCGCGGATGAACTTTGGCTTCATAACCAAATTGAGATATGTATCACTGTCAACTTCTTCTTGCCGGGCCTGCGCTTCGGTCATGGATGAGGAGGGAGTTCCGTCAGACGTGTGCGATACCGCCGGTGGTCGGGGATAAGAGGCACCACCACTAGCTGGAGGTGTTTGATTTGACCGATCATCCGTCCCTTCTCGTTCACTGCCGGCGTGGACACAAGGCCGATTAGCATTAAGGTGTACAGTTGAAAACGGTGCAGGGTGTTGATTTGAACCAAGTACCTATCAGAGTCTCTGTTGGTCTGGCTGCTGGCATTTTGAGGTTTTTTTCTCTTTGGCGTTGGTATGCGACATTCGATCTGAAAGGCGACACAGTTCGTGCACGGGACGCCGAGGCTGGCAGCGTCACATCGAACCTAAGCAACGTAGGAAGAGTCAATTTTCACACCCAAAAACACTGCAAGGTGAGTGTTTGAAGAAGAAAAATACCTTTCGTGCATGACAAGTCTAATAAGAGGCGGATGGTCAGCGCCGAATCAAGTCTTCATGAAGTCAAGAAAGCGTGGGGTGCATCATATTTGCCTCGGCTCATGGACCTACGGCAGGGCCAGACGCAAAAGCAACGCAGCGGCCGACCACAGACACATACCTCACATGCTCGTGACGCTCGTTGCCTAAAGAGATGACATACCGTTAGTATCGGTTCTTCACCATCACGATTCTTATGTGGGCGATTAATACCTCCTGAAACTCATTTGCCCAGCAGCAGCGTGTCCACTGCCGTTGGGGGCGGAAGGAGATGTTTTCGCGGGGGAGTCGGATGGCTGGGAATGGGAACGTTGCTGCCCAGCATCTTCCGAAGTCATTTCGACATCCATGGTGTTGCTCGAGACGTCCGCGAAGCTACAGAAACACTTTCCGACAGTTGGAAATGAATGTGAGGGTCGGAAATAGTGGCAACGCGACGATAGCCAGTCAAGGAGGAGAAGCAGATGCCACAGGGTGGAGGAGGGGAAAGCTGTCGCGGCGCAGCCATGTAACCAACTTGAAACGTATTTTTAGTACGTGTGTACGTGTGTGCGTGTGTGCGTGCGTGCGTGCGTAAGGGTTGGACGGTGCTGGCAGTTACAGATTACAATCCAAGGCTCAATAGTGCGGGACGTGTAGATGTTGCCAAAAATGCACGACAGTAACTAAATTCAAGGTCTTGTTATTCATCGCATTCAAAGGGGACCTTCAGTAGTCAATACGGCAAAGGTTGAGCTGAGCTTCGTTTAGGTTTGAATGTGTCCACTTCATGCACTACATATCAAGTGAACTCCTCGCTACCCGCAAATTAACATCAGTGACATTGTGTTGGAGCATGGATTATAACCGGCCTGACTTCCCTGCTTCTAGGCTAAAATACGATACACGGCGCCTTATTTCCAATTTCCACTACACGAAGTATTATAAGCGAATTATAGTAATATAACCTAGTGGATCAAGAAGGCTTATGCTCTTACAGCATGAAGACCTTTAAAGCTACCTTTAAGGGTATAAAATAAGGTAATTCAGTGTGGTATTAATCTTGGAACTAATGAGATAGCAAAGAATTATGTTACAGTGGGTCCCAGTAATTCCGAAGCAGCAGCAACGGCGACTCTGGTGGAAATTCTTTGGGATTACTAGGACCCCACTGTAACTCCCTTGACTCCAAAGCCTCTATAATTGAATTACTAGATTAAATTGCTGTGTAGAATCCGATAGTATTCTTAAATATATTTAAAAAATGACGATAATATATTTTAAAGGCATATTTTCTACCTAAATCTTACCGCTTTAGCCCTTTAAAAGTGTAGGTTTTGATGTGAAAATATCCTTAACCACAACTCACTAGGACCCACTGTTTGTTTTTTAATTCATCTCATCTTTCCACAACACTTGCTGTGCTTGTACAAATCTTCGGAATCGCCGCGCGGTCTGTTAACCCCAGACTAAGATAGCTTGCTTCCCTAATAACGAGATAGACTAGTACTCAGATTCCACTATTAACAGGAAATCAATGTAGGGGCGATCGTTAGCACTTATTCACTTATTAACTATGAGGTATTTTCTTCTTCTATATATCATATAATTGCTAGCTTTGATCCATGGACGCATTGGTAAATCCATTAGAGGGTTTCGAACCTCTGTCCTGGGCGCTGGATTGGTGCGATATAGCCAAGGACAATTTCTGCGGCTCACTGTCCACTTCTATGCCTGATATAAACATGGCGCTGACAGCTTCAAGGGCGGCAAGGAAGACACACAGAAGACTCGCTATGACGAAATGGCTGATAGTAGAGCCAATTTCTAGCCACGACCCTTCATCCTTCACGACCCAGAAAAAATAGAGAGTTAGGACGTCACTAATTGCCATGACCAACATGAAAAGAGCCGACGGTGCAATCCTAAGCTTCTTGTTTAACACCCCCAAATTAGCCGAAATGAGGGCAAAGGGTATCATTAACTTCAAAATTAAAAGTGCACCTTGTGAAAATGGGTCAAATAAGGGTATTAGACGACACACACTCTCGAGGCTGAAGGAGGAAATTGAGGCAATATTCCCGGTGCTGAAGAAGGCTGATTGTAGAAGCACCAGGAAGAAAAGTGATATACGAGCGTCTGACAATCTGAGCATCCGATATTGATTCGGGCCTGGGCTGTCCATGTTTTGGTAGTCGGCGCCAACAATAGGATGCCGGCTTTGGCGGGAGAACCGTTCAATTGCAGACTCGAGATGAACCCAAACTAACAGAGTGATAAAGAAGACAGCGTAAAAGATACCTTCATATGATATTGCGAGAATCACGAAGGTGGGTGCACAGGTCAAGAAGACAATGACCAGTCTATGCATGTAGTGAGTGTTGGATTGAAGGCGATAGGAGATTGGCAACAAAATCGAAACAACTTTCAATAGTCAGAATTGCATGGCACAGAAGCAAGGAATGAACCAAGCAAGTTATGACTTACTGAGAACAACCCACCCCACAACTTGATTTCCAAAGGGAAGGCCTTGCTTAGCTTGCAGAGACAAGGCGCTGGATCGTGTAACAAGCATTGATAACGGAATCAAGCCAACCTAGAGACTCGTGAGCCACAATTATAGGACGAAATTGACACAGTCTGCCATGGGGAAATGAGGGATGGACTGAAGCAGATGTGAGCGAAAATCGAGGAGTGAAGACCAAAATACCTGAATTCCAGTCAGGGTTCGTTGAATGACTGTTCTTGTATGACTGCGTGGAGTGTTCGTCTTGGCGCTCCATGCGAAATCCGATAGCACGCTATCCTCGAAACAGAGATATAACAGGCCTATGAGAAACATAAGGCAGCCACCGGCCAAACTGCCATTCGTCAATTATGCGAGTCTGCTTGTAGGGAATCCAGCGCAGTAGCAAACTTACATCAGGGATACACTCTCGACCTTCATGACTGGGAGCAACGTGAAGCTGCTCATGATCAAGCATGAGACTGCCCATATCATGCTGAGCAAGGCATGTCTCTGAAGAAAAGACAGCCCGTATGCAGCAGGCCAAGCGGCAGCCATGATAAAAATACCTGTGAGCACCTCACGGTAAATGTAGCCTACAGCCTGGAATTTCGTCAATATGCTGCAGTCGAGATGGGATAATGACAGAATAGCAGGTGAACATCATTGACTCGGCTTTTGTGCTTACCAAGGACTGTATCACAGCAACATATAGAACGCTGTGCAACAACAGCGTCAATATGTCTCCAGTAGACTGGACATTCGCTAACAGCACGGCTTTGCCGCGAAGTAGGCTCTCTCGGTGAGCAAAAACTTCTTCCCAAAATAAGACGGGAAACAGTGAGTATAGGTAGTATGTGACTGGCGACTTGGAAATGAAGAATGATGCATAAAGAGAAACAAGCACGGCAGAGAAGGCTGCTGTGCTCAAGAAAGTTCTCTGAACGGGCACTTCATCGCGAACCACGAACATGTCAACGACTGTGGTGAGTGCATATGCCATCCATCCCAGATAGCCTATCGTGATGAGAGCTCTGAGGAAGAGCCAATCATATGTTTGGATATAACGCAAACCTTCTAGTGTTACTTGAATAAGGGTGTTGGATTCTTCGATAGCCTCCTCATACTTTCCATTCGCGATCAGGTGCTGGATTGCGGCAACACGCTTCTCTGGGGTGAACCGTCCGTCACTGAAGGCTCGATACGGCCTGAACCGTATCTCACTCGTTTTCTTGTTCTTCTCCTTTACAAGATACATTTCCAGTATGCTCCTCGCGTTGACGAGAGATGCTACTGCTTTTTCATTGGTATCGGCTGATATATATGACAATGGGAGCTCTCCGACAGAATTTGCGGGAAATTCGGTTCCGATTAAATAGGACATGAGAGCGGCAACGTCGGCCTGATTAATGTCATGACGACGAACATGATCGAGCCCCCATTTTTATGAGTAATCGTCGTGCCCTGGCGCGACAGAACCGTCGTATAACTCAGGAGCGGCCACACCCGACCCCCAGGTGATTAGGGGCGTCCTGGTGTTGTCCGGATGACCATCTCCGTGACTGCCCCAGTCACTCATGCCGTGATCCGCTGTGAAGACAAATGCAGTTCTGTTATCAGCATAAAATTGTTGGATAAGGTCTGATATTTCTTTGACACCTTGATCGACAACTTTAATGTTATTTAGATACTCTTTCGAATATGGACGATATGAATGTCCAGCAGTGTCAAGTCCTAGTAGGTGTAAGAAGAGTACTATCTTATCTTGACGAAGAGCTTTGTTTAGAGTCTGATTCATGGCAGCTTCTGCGAAAAAATCCTTCACATGGTCAAAAACCCAATAATCTAGACGAAGGGCATCTTGACTGAAGTCTTCAAACTCGGGCTCGTACGTGAATGCATCAACTCGACCCAAGACTGCCCCATGCTTAAACATGGGCAAGATGTCCGGACTTCCCCAACTCCAGGTGTGGCGGCTGCGATTAAATACGCTATCAAAGTTAACGGGATTGAATTTCCAGCCAGTGGCGACAGCAGAAACATCCTCTAAAGACCAGCGATTAGAGCAACATGGCCAGGGCGAGATTCCGTCGGCACCCGAGTATGGGAGACGCCAAATGTGCCATATTCGAGGACTCGCGATCTGAGGAAAGGAGCAAGTGGTCGAGGACGCAAGTCATCATCGGTACGTGGATAGGGCTCGGGGAACGACTGGAAAGCTTTGTCTGCTCTCAATCCATCACCTAGCGCAGGGAAAAGTAAGGGCCTTGTTTTACATTAGAGGAATTCCAATACTGACCAACGAACAGGACCAATCTGTCGGCAGGGGGTTTGACTGATGGTGAGCGTTCGACACCAAACAGTTCCATCCCAGACACGATTGGGCTGACAAAATATATGTCAAATATTGCGTATATATAGACAAGGTGAAAAATGACGGCCGTGGTCAAGAAGGCGAAGCGAGTGACAGCCATAATTGTTGCGGCTGATGTTGCGAGTGTCGTATGCTATTCCGAGTTATTCAACAGATGGATGCTCGCAGCTGCGCGCACATTGTCAAATCAAGGAGTGGCTGAAAGTCCAATTGGCGCGTAAACCACACTTTCCTACGCAGATTGAAATCTTTTTCTTCGGTATAATAAATGGTCGCACAGTCTCAAAGGGAGCTTTTCGTGCGTGCGGACGTGGATGGCTTTACTGTGGACACCTAGATCGTCATTGGCTGGCTAGGTAGCTCCCTGTGATAGGCTTTAATTTTCTTTGCGCGGCGCCAAGGCAGCCGCTGATTGGCAGCGTGTGTGTGTGTGTGTTGTGCTCACTGCTTGTTGAGCAGAGAACCCGCGAGCCTACTGGGTAGCAGAGTATGGTTTGAAGGGCAACATTGGGTTCTGGTATCGAGTCAGTAACAGCACCGAGTCGATAGCATTAGTTTTGCAGTTAATTGTGCCCAATCGCGACTTGCTCGATGGGCGCTGCAAGCTTGTTGGCTGACCTAGTAATTGAATCTGCAATAATGCCTAGATAAGTACTATTTCTAGCACTCGAACCTTTGATGAATTGTAAAATGTAGCACCTGGCCAAGGACTCGACTAGTGAAATGATCCAGACCTCTTAATCACAAATTTCAGTGCAGGCGTCCCGTAAGAGATTTGTTCAGCTTGCTGTAGAAATTAGACGCCTGTGTTCGCGTAAACGTTATGTCCTCCACTAGGTAATCCGGTAAAACCATCACCAAATCACGATCCCGCTCTGCATCTAATTGCGGTCTGTACGTGAACTGAACCTCATCGTATTTTTCGGCGTCATCTCCAGCTTCCAAAGCCAGCTTGAAGTGAAGCGCTGTAGGTCGTAAGTATTACGCAGGAAATAGGCACAGGCAAATGGCAGACTTACTCCCATTCCTTCCTGTTTGAATACAGTCAAACACATCCTCACCATTGATCTGACTTGTTCCCCTCACAATGAGACCAGTCAAGTCCCCATAGAGGTCCTCTTTGGCCTTTGCCTCCAGAACTACTCCTGATGGAGTTGATATGGAGCCTCCGGTTACTGTTTTCATCATGTTTGCAGGCATGTTTGCCCCTGCTCCCACCGCACGACTTGCGGAAAGTTTGGCAGACATAGACTGGATTTCGGATCTGGCCTTCAAGAGTGAAGCAGTCAGATCAGCTATGGTTTTCTCCAGTTCGCCGACGCTCGCCTCGCTGCGCTCCAGTTGACGACCGATTTGTTCATTCTGCTTGATCACGCCGGATTGAATAGCAAGCTCTGCTTTCAGCTCGCTAATCAGTTTTGCAGATGCTGTTGAACTTGTGTGGTTAGTAAAAGGTCTCCAATCGCATGAAAATTGGTGGGCCTAAACCGATTCCTACCTGCTGCGGTTTCTTTGGACTGCCTCTTAAGTCTTTCAAAGTTGCACTCGGCAGCTTTGACACCAACATCGCGTAACTTGACATGTCGTGCCTCCAAGACATCGTATTTTCTTTTTAACTCAGTGAGTTCTTTCCCCATCGCGCATTCAGCTGCATTGTATAAACAGGCTGATTTCTTAATTTTCATATCTTTGCTCCAGATTACTTCTTGAGGTTCCGAGGAAGCTACTGCAGCGTCTGTATTATCGTCAACATCCATGGGCAACAAGTTTTGATCGTTTGCTATGTTTTCATCGATACAATGGATATGCTTGCTTATGTCTTCTAAGTCATCTGTCGTTTCGTGTGGCCGTTTGGAATCATGATGTTCCCGCTCCTCCTTTGTAACGAGACCGCCACCATCGTAGCTCTCCGATCGCCCAAAAGGCTTATGATTGTCATCCAAAGTACCTGTCAGAGAATGATTGTTGGTTCTTTCTCCCAAAATTTGCCGCGCCGTCGCAGGATGGGAGACATATCCTCCATTATTGTTGCTTCGCCCATGACGTTGTGCAGGTTTCGTCACGCAATTTGCGTTGTTGCCTGGTCGTTTGTTATTTCCCGTCGCCGCCGTGGCTGAATTCTTATTCATTCCTCTAGACGGTAGGACTTCAATCGTTTCAACGTCGTCGAAATCTGGCTCGGAGTCGGACATCATCATTGACGCAAACCCTCCAGTGACTCTCGGAAGAGGAGGCATGGTTAAAATTTAATCGAGATCTGAAGAAAAAGGATGATGTTGACGCTAGAAGCGTGATTACAACCCGAGTTTAAGCTAATATTGCAACTTGAATCTTTGTAAATCTGCGTAATCTGGAAATAGGAAAAGTTCGGAAGATGGTTGAACGTCCGAGATCTTGCGATACAATAATACGCATTTCCCTTTCGGGCAAAATGTAAACAACGGGTGGGGACGATAATGCGAAAGCTCCAGCCACGCTCAACCTCGGTAGACTGCCTGACTGCTTAGTAAGGACACCCTAACTTGTGTGGCAAGAATGAAGGACTCAGGTGCATCTAGGAACGTGGCTGACTGATCGCTAATACCTCCCCGACAAGCATTTCCAGGTGTTCGTTCTTCAGACCAAATTCCCAGGTGCATCTTCCAAACGTCACAATTTTTCACGTTCGGCAATATCAACAAAAATACTGTCGCCCAGTATCATTCAATCCATGTGTAGCCTTACGCGACCACAACATTTTTTGGTCAGCACATTCGCGTTAAGAAGGACAAATATTCAACCGGTTTGAGTCAATTTGTTATCTTGCCCTGATGCCCGGGAAATCATTCCCGTGGTTAAACTGGATTGTTGGCATGGGCGAACGACGTAAGCTCGGCGACGTCGCCTTGGATCTTTTATTGTTCGCGGGCATGGTATGTCATCCAACACTCAGGGCTTATTTACTGTTTCCCCTAATGTGTCTTTCATTACCCCATTACTGATTGTCTACATCATATGTAGATGACGGCCGGTCTGTATGTAGCCAGGAACTTATTAACACCAATGTTAAGCAACCTTGCGGATCCGGACAAAGAGAAGCACGATCAAACTCGACGACAAGCAAAAGCTCATCTCGAGCGCCTAAATCGCCGTTGTGCTGAAGATAATGATACAACCGGCGATGGAGGCGAAGGAAGTGGCCCCAGAAAGATCGAAGACCTGGCCTTGAATGAGTATGAGAATCTGGTTGCTTTGGAGATGGTTCCGCCAGAAGATATTCACGTCGGATTCGATGGTAGGTCTTTTGAGCATCTTCATATATGGATCACTTTTGAGGAGTCCCCTAATTGTTGTTAATTTTCTAGATATTGGGGGCTTGGATGCGATTATCGAAGAGCTCAAGGAATCCGTCATTTACCCGCTAACAATGCCACATCTGTACTCTCATGCGGCACCTTTACTCTCTGCACCTTCTGGGGTGCTTCTTTTTGGGCCACCAGGATGTGGGAAAACAATGCTGGCAAAGGCACTAGCTCATGAAAGTGGTGCTTCGTTCATCAATCTCCACATCTCAACAATGACAGAGAAGTGGTACGGTGATTCCAACAAAATAGTTCGTGCTGTTTTCTCTTTGGCTCGCAAAATGCAGCCAGCAATTATTTTCATCGACGAAATTGATGCAGTTTTGGGGACACGGAGAAGTGGAGAGCACGAAGCCAGTGGCATGGTCAAGGCCGAGTATAAACCTCACCTGCGCAATTTTTTTGCAATTTCAATTGCTAACACAAACAACAGGTTCATGACGTTGTGGGATGGTCTCACATCTGCCAACTCATCTGGCATGCCAAAACAAATCGTCGTTTTGGGAGCAACAAACCGAATCAACGACATTGACGAGGCGATTTTGCGACGCATGCCCAAGAAATTCCCTGTGCCACTTCCAGGTCTCAAACAGCGACGAAGGATTCTGCAACTCATTTTGCAAGATACCAAAACCGACTTGGAGCATTTTGACCTAAATTACGTGTCGAAAATTACGGCGGGGCTGTCGGGAAGCGATATCAAGGAAGCATGCCGAGACGCTGCTATGGCGCCCGTGCGGGAATACATGCGACAGCATCGAGCGGAAGGGCGGCAGATGGTTTCTGTAGACCCTGCCCATTTCCGTGGTATCAGAACTGACGACTTCTTCGGACAACGTGCTGGATGTAGGATTCAAGGCAGACACAAACCAAGTTATACTGATCGTGAAGAAAAAGCCGGCAGTCAAGTATCCGATGGTGACTGCGAGGATTTAGATGAACTCGCTGCTGAAAGTCAAGATTGAAGAGACTTCGGTTATTCCTTTAGACTGGAGTCCATGGCATCTCACGTGCACAAAATTCTGGTCTGATATCCAGATCTGTATGGATGCACCATTCCCTGTTGGGTGAAGAAAAAAAATCCTTTCATCGACGTTGATGTCATCATGACGAATGTATACCTGCCTTAATAATATTCGAAGCAGAAGTTCATTCTACTGTTGATATGTAATTCAGCTCACGGACTCTGTATTTCATTTCAAAGTTCGTTATGACATCTGTCCAGTTCGGTTGAGTTGGAGGGAGTTTGCGAAGGGTTTGTTTCTACACAGTAAATGCTAGTCATACAGAAACCTGGCTAGGAGAACATTGACTGACTTTACAAGATGCACAATGACTCGCGAAGTCTGATATATTAATGATTTTTAATATGAAACTTGAATAGATAAAAACCCCAAGATAATGGTATTCAAAAAGTATAGGTCTTGGAGTATAAGTCGCCCCCTGTTTGGAAACAACAAAACTTACTGTCGGATGGCACATCGATCCTAGGCTAGTTTGGGTCACGTGACAACATTGATGACCCTCGATGATTGGAGCTTGCTCCTGACAGAGACAGCCTTCTGGTCGAGGCCCAAAGCATCGTGTCGACATACTCATTACCAGCTTGTTCAGCGTCAGTGGTCATACAATTGAAACTCGCTAGCATGCGGCCGACAACGCGCGTCCTCGCGCGCTATCTGGAGCCGGGCACTCCTACAGGTCTGGCTGGGCTTTGGACTCATTCTAGCCCGCGATCAACCCTTCTTTACCTATACGGTAGCACGCTCAACAAGCTTCAGTCGATACCCGAGAAGTCCCTTTACCGGCAATCTGTTGAAGCCGTCACTAAGCATCGTATGAACCTAGTTGAAAAGGTCGTTCCAGCTGGTTACGAAGAATGGGCTGCCAAGGCGAAGGAGCTCATCAGAAAGAACCCAGAGCAATTTCGAGTCGCTAGCGGTCGAGTCGATGGCAGTGAAGCTAGAACAGTAAAGCTTGGCGATCGTGTATTTATAATTGGCGCAAAGCATGAGGCTGGCGATATTCGCTACGAGGAATGGGATGGAGAGGCCGATGAGGGTGGTGAACTTGAAGGCATTCGAACTCCAGCCGAGAGAAGCGATCAAGTTGTCTGGGCTGAGCAAAAACCATTGGAAGATCATGAAAAAATCGAATGGGAGGATGAGCCTCAGTTGACAGCCGACCAGTGAGTGAGGATGGCGATATCAATGCTATACAAAGCTGACTATATAACAGGATTCAGGAACTAGAACAGAATATTGGAGCCGGCCTTATTGAGGAAGTCATACAAGTTGCTGAAGGTGAACTTCGGATCATCAAGACCATGGAGAAGGCTAAAGTGTAAGTATCATTCGACGTCCTGGTATTGGCTTTGTGAACTCAACAGCACTGACCGTCCACTTAGATGGGAAAATTTGGAGGAGAAACCGGTCGAGGGTCAGTGGGAATATTTCGACAGAAAGTCCATGTAAACTTAACACCGATTTTGCTATGCCTTTGTAAATGTTAGCCTTGTCAAGTGTCTTCTGCAGGCTCTGCCATATTTTTTTATCACCCATGCTTCTATCATCTGCTCAAGGCGACCCCATGAATTATTTCCTAGGATTAGCCAGTATCCCAAAATCACGTTGGAGTGCCAGTTGTCTACAATGCTGTGTACTTTTTGCCCTTGTATTGCTACCAATTGTCATTGAATATATCTGGTCTTTTTTTTTCACAATTATAACTTATTCCGCATCCAGGACAGGCGGAGGAAAATTTACATGAGAGGCCATGGCCCCCCGCATGGCTGGGTATACCTAGCAACACTAAGAAAGGGTATATTAGTAGAAACCCGATGCGTTGGTTACAACCATTGATGTGAATGAGAATCAGCAACTTATTCCGTTGCTTTCTGACTTACTCCCCGTGCAGGGCACCTCGTAAGAAGTGGGGCTTGGTATTAGTTTCAATTCTGGAACTATCTCCCGCACACAACTCGCTTCTCCAGTTCACACTGTGCCCTGGGCATCTCGCATATGAGGACAATGTTGAATGATGGATTCTTTATACGGATCATTCTCAAGACCGAAATCAAGCAAGCGTAAGCGAAGGGCCCCAGATGGGCCTCCAAACTCTGCCCCATTTCCGGAAAAGCAAGAGGTCATCAACTCGTACAGTTGGTCGGCTAGTCAGCAGCGACAACTATCACTGGCTGGCGTCAATGATAAAGACAAAGACCTTTCGCAAGCCATCGAATACTTTCCACACCGCGGCTTCCAGACCGCGGAATTTGAATTCACACAGTCAGACGAGGAAGATTCTTCTCGTACTGCAGAGGGACAAGGGTCACATGCAAAAACATTAACCCCTAGACAGTCAAAGACGGCACATCTCGGAAGTCAGCTCGACAATCTTCTGAGATCTACGCATCAGCTCCTCGATGAAGGAAAAGTTGAGAAGTCAGCGAAATTATTTGCTATCATCCTGCAGCTTCGACTCAACGGCAGGCCCATCGATATTCGCCAGTATAATCTCTGGGCAGTTGGAGCAGAAATCATTATGAGAGGAGGGGAAGAAGACAGATTAAGACGACTGGGACTACAGAGCAAGGCAACCGACTGTGGTGGGAGCTACACCCATATCCGTGTCCCTCTACGATGGGGATCGAACACCAATATCAACAAACTTAGAGCATACATGGAAGAACTGATACAAAAATATCCATATGATCGCAAATTCCCTCGGACAGTTTCAGCCATTGACTTCCAGCTTGCGCTCAAAGCATGTGAGATTTTTAATTGCCATGCACAGTTTATGGCCGAGATTTCACGTCTAACTGGCGAGCGACAAACATGGCAAGAGGATGTAATCCCACATGCCACATCACACCAAAGAGAAGTGAATACCCATGATGACTCTTTCGGCATGATGGATGGATACGATGAAACGACATCCCCCGCTAGATCAAACGTTGAAATAGAGCATATCCGAAATCAAATATGCACAACAATAACGACAATCGCCGCTGAGATGGATGCGATGATCGACAATCCGCCCTATTCCGGGAACAAATACTTCCTTCATCTGCGCGCAATAGCGTCGCTGATGATCGCCGACCTCCTTGTTTTTACTTCAAAAGGTGAGGATTCCGACACTCATGAAGCGACGAAGGTGGTAGAGGCCCAATTGGAAGCAAATGATCTACTTCAAAAAATCATGGACCGTACAGAGCGTTCTGTCTCATCCTTGTTGGATATTTCAGTGCAACAGATCTGCGTGAACCAACAATCACAACGACAAAGATTACACGTATCTCTTCCCATTAGAGGAATATCAAATATCTTGGAGGATTGACGGGAATGTGACTATGCTCGTTTGCTAAGTCCCATTTGCGCGAGAAGTTGGTTTACCAGCCCAGCGCTGGAGCACTAGAGTTGTGTTCGAGCTTCCTACGACCACACACCATTCCCCACCTGGACTCCATGCTGCTTGCCTGCCCACGAAATTCGCCGACGAGGACTCGGTCCGATGAGCTCGAAGCGAATCATGCGGATCTTCCATACTATACCTGGATGCCCAGGATTCTAAAGTATCTGAGGAATATTCAGTGGCTTCTGTATGGCCAGTTTGACAAGATGCTGTGGAATCTCTGTCACTTCCGACGCCCTTTATCCTACCAGTCGCGTCCGCCCTTTGACGCGGAATCACAGGCTTCAGCCAACTGGGAAGTTGAATGGGTCTTGACTTGTCACGGCAGGGATCACGTTGAGCTGCCATGACATCTCGATAGACGGTGAGCCGCCGGAGGTCCCAAAAGAAAATGTTTCCCGCGGCATTGCAAAATGCCAGAACAGGGTTTTGATCTGCAACATCATGAAGCTTGAATCGCATAAAAAACTGTGGCCCACAGTTAGGCGTGTGAAACTCCAGCAACCGAGTGTACTGAGAAGGACATTGTGGTGATGTAGCAGGGACAAAAGCAGATCTTGTCAAACGGTCTGGATCTTCATAACTGGTAGGAACCACGTTTTGAGGGGTCGGTGCTGTACTCTGCGATGGCCTTGGCCCAGCAGAAGAAAAGCCCTCGATTCTCCACAGCACAATAACATTATCATGACAAGCCCTGGAAAGAATGTAATCTCCATAGAATGCGACGCTGCCACATAAGTCACATATTAATCCTATGAGCTTTTCGTAAATTCAAAGATGTAGAGTTACACACCAGTCAACTATGCCGCTGTGAACTGCGGATGTAGAAAAGTGAGGATAATGTACTTGGAGGGGTGTCGTAATGGCAGTCTTTGGCAAGTCCGGAATGGTCCACTAGAGCGAAAAAATGAGAAGTGTAAGTGCTGTTCGAGCTATTCAGGGAAACAACGTACGAGGTTGATGATTTGATCGTGCCCCGAAGAAAGAATGTAGTGACCAGTGTCATGGAACGCCTGGATCTGTAAGTAGCGGCCACCTGAGTCGACATGATGGTACTCACCGCTGAGAGCAGACCCCATGAGTGGCCTTCGCCAGCGAGAATACAGAGACAAGGTTGGTCCCTATGGACTGGATCCAGACTCCATAAACGGACGCTGGTGTCATCAGATGCGGAGGCAATAATGGATGGATCTATTGGAGATGTAGCCAAATCATTCACGTCCTAGTTGATGTTAACAGGTAAAAATGTAGGGCTAAAAGTGGGCGTAAAGACAACATACCCCTCCATGTCCTACAAAACACTGGAAGACCGAAGTTAGTTCTAATTGGCACTGTCGACGGCAATGACTTTCGTACCTCAACCAATCTTCCGTCTGAGACATCGTATATTTTAACTTTGGCGTCAACACCACCAATGCAGATATATGGAGCGCCCGAGACGGGGTCTTTTGTCCAGGTACAGCAACAACCGGATGATTCGTCCTAACGGAAATTAGCTGTCAGACATGAAAATTCAATGAAACACCAAACGAAAGGGGAGCCACGCTCCAAGCTTTAAGCATTTACATCTTCGTCACGTATTATCGCTATCACCTCGCATGGATTTGAATCACCAGTGTGCTTTGAGAGCCTGCAGATAACTATCTAAATATTGTTAGCTGACGATAAACCCAAGATGGCCAGGTGTTTTAGCCGCAAGCCAGAATAATGGACATCATACATGTTTCTTGCTGACAGCTGCGAATACGGCATCGCGGTCTAGTGGTTGATATGGACAGAATTTTACGTCAAAAAATTCTTCAAACCCAAACAATTAGACACCAAGATTCGACTGATATAATCATAGAGTGAGGCTGATTTCAGACATTACCTGCTACGTTGTCATCGTGGCCCAAGAACCGCGTGTCGTTCTTCCGCGAAAATTAGTGGCCAATCTCGAGCTAGGAATCTAGCTTCATGTGTGTGTTTATACCTCAAAACCGAATGACACGCGTAGCTTTGGTAACTCAAAGAGATGATCGTCCTTGGCCGCCATGAGACACGTTGCCGGGGATATATATAATGTGATAGCTTCAAGATCTTTTTGTGATTTCTCCCCTCCTTCGCTTCTGTCGTCCGTCCGGAAGAAGCAACAGTGGTTACAAGAATGCGCTGCAATTGAGCGCGCTACTAAGAACAGCGGATATAAAGCTCAAGCAGCATGGTATTCAGTACTGTTGGACAAAAAGGAAGCAATTCGAAGTACCACCTACAGTTTCCAGATTGTAGACAATTTGTAGACAATTTGTAGCGGTGGGGAATACACAAATTACTCCAAGGACAACGAGTTTGAAATGAAGCTTGCTAGCCCAGGACCATGGTGTCTAATTGGCTAGTGGCGCAGGGGGCAGCTCGAGCCACGCAGCTGGGTTGTTACTAACTTTGGTGCAGGGTGCAAAGCTGGCCAGGTGGCTTCCATCTGGAGTCAGAGATGTCGGGTATTAGGTATGACAACACCTCGTATCGTGCTCTTCACTTCAACATCCATCTACGACAGACTGCTAGACACTGCGTGTCCGTACTGCTCACGGCAACTATACTCGCACCTCGGGACAGCCACGAGAAAATCTACACCTTGCGTTGCTGTTGCGACACGCACTTGACCAATAAATCGGCCACACGAACTCGTCGAGCGATCCAACACAACGAACCAATTCCATGATGTCCTCTTCCAGTGCGATAGGCAATTCCAGTCGCCCCAGCTTCGACGATGGCGATTTGATTGATCCAGATGATGGTATGTTCCTACCAAGACGAGGCACATGTGGTCGGCTGAACATTTCCATGCCACATGGTAG
Organism: Epichloe typhina subsp. poae; assembly: GCA_030389615.1. Lineage (NCBI taxonomy): Eukaryota > Fungi > Ascomycota > Sordariomycetes > Hypocreales > Clavicipitaceae > Epichloe > Epichloe typhina. The sequence continues at coordinate 1,401,722 of CP098317.1, read as the reverse complement.
GTAGGATATGTAGAAGCAGTAGCTTTCTAACGACTTGACAGCCGATCTCAATGCATTTGACGATCCCCTCGGGAACCAGCCTGCACGCCAGCCTCTTCAGGGAAACATAGGGTCCACTTCGTCCTCACGACCGCTCAATGAAAGCTATCTCACGTCATCCATCCCCGGTGAGGATAGACGTGCACCACAAAATACCATCGATGAAACTGTATGGGAAACATTACGCCGCGACCTACTTGCTGTCTGGGCCAAGTTGAGAGAGGTTTTGTACCCTCGATACCTCCTCGGTGGCACCATGTTTGATTCTGAGGGTGGCCTACGTGGTGCTTACTCCAACATCCGAGGCGCTGGCATTACTGGAACTCGAGAAGAATTGACAGGTTTAGCTAGCCGTATGATGGATGCAGAAGCGCTTCTTCAAAGCAACATGAGTCCCGGCCTTCGTGATTGGGATCTTTGGGGTCCGCTGATCTTCTGCCTGCTTCTGAGCTTGCTACTCAGTATCGCTGCTCGAGCCGAGCAAAAAGACACTGTCTTCAGTGGTGTGTTTGCTATGATCTGGCTCGGCGAGGCAGTAGTTACACTGCAAATCAAATTGCTTGGAGGTAATATGTATGTTGCCGCCCAACTTTGAAGAAAAAAGAACAAGCCGCCCCAGGAATGTGATATGCTAACTCATATTTTGACAGATCTTTCGCGCAAAGCGTCTGTATCATTGGCTATACCCTGTTTCCGCTCGTTATCGCTGGTCTTTTTTCAGCTCTTGGTCTCCACTGGATTCCGCGAATCCCGATCTACATCGTTCTCGTAGCATGGTCCCTGGCTGCAGGCGTGAGCATTTTAGGTGGGAGTGGTGTGGTCAAAAATCGTGTCGCACTTGCTGTATATCCTCTTTTTATCTTTTATGTTGGGCTGGGATGCTTGTGCTTCATCAGCTGAGCATGCACTGACAAGGAGAGATTGTGATGGGACCTCGCGTGCATGCATTGTGTTCGCAAGTAAGGCTTTTTAGTCCAGCTAGAGGGAAGACAAAAGTGATCAATTCTCAACGGGCAGCGCGACTTCGCAATTCAATCACGATTGCTGTGTAAAAACAAACCTTTTTTTTTCTGTTCTTTGGGGTCTTTGGTCCATTTCGATTCACTTGCTGCACGTAGTAATGGAGCCCTCTACTCTTGCGAGCATCAAAGCTAAGTGGAAGCGGCTACTAAGAGACATGTTTGGGGCTTTGTCAAAAGTACACGTTGGAGAAATCAATACCCACTTAGATTAACATCAATCAAAGTTTTTTTGTCAGTAGAGATTGAGACTCCTGGCAGCCGCCACAATGTTGCGATAGGGTTTTGTACCGTACCTACCTAGGTTCAAGGTACCGGGTAGGTAGGTATGTACCCAAATAAAATCATCTACGATCCCGCACGCGCAGACCGGCAGCAAGTCTGGCGCCCCGCGTCTCCCCATCCGCAGCTAATAAAGCTACAAGACTACGAAGCAGCTAGGACTTGACTGGCCGTGTTTCTGCATGCAACGATCACTCACCTCACCATACAAGCCTTGCCATTGTGACTACTGCGCGGTTCACAACAGCAACCAACGACTGGCATTTTCGTGCCCACGAATCACTCCACAGCAGCCTCTACCTTGCTATCACTGTCACTCTTGCCATTCGCAGCTTGACTTCTCCTATCACCACTAGTCGTCTCTGGCTGGCGCGGCGATCGGTTTGTCGACACTAGCTCGTTCCGTCATCTTTCAAGCGCGACTCTTTCGACTGTTTAATACAGCTGTCATGGCCGATGATGTTCAAGGACCAAGTATCATTCCTAAAAATGAGCTCGGGCAAGTTCAGGCGGCCGAAGACGCTGAGACGCGCGCTACAAGACGAGAACTGAAGCAATCATCCATTTCTGATCAACTCTCTGATGACGGGGAGAATGCAGCCACAGACGGAGATCGCCCGGAAACACCCAATTTAGGTATTTCAGAGGCACCAAGTGACGAGTTGAAGGAGCAGATTCCTTCACCCAAAAAAAAACGAGCCCACGATCAGCTGGATGGAAACCAAGGGTCACCAGAGAACGACGCCACAAGTGTTACGTCTACTGATTCTGCAAAAGATAGAACGTCAAGGCATGAACCGGAAAAGAAGAGACATCGCGATGAAGAATCAACTGATCTCACGCAGGTGAGTTGTTCTTTTCTTTACCACAAAGTGCCTGTGACATGACCTCCCGAGAAACATTTACTAACGCGCGAAAAAATTGCTCCTTTTCAGGGACCCCCCCAACCAGACACAGAAGAAAAAAAGTCAAGGGAACCAGATCGACATGTGATCAGCACAGCTACTAGCAAGATCTCGGGCGACGTTCCCTCGATCTCATTTACCAATTCCTCTTTTGGCCAGCTAGCTTCGGGCTCCTCTGGCTTTGCTTCTCTAGGATCTTCTGAAGGAAAAGGGTTTGCCTCAGCCAAACCGAAACTATCATCATTCGCCTCTGCCACATCCACATCTACATCCACATTGGGGTCTGAAGTAAAGTCGACGGCTGCTGACGATGCGCCTGCTGCGGCAGGACCTAAACTCTCATTTGGTTCAAATCCTGGTCTTTCTCCTTTCGCAGGACTTTCCACGAAAAGCAATGGATTTGGAGGCCTTGGATTTGGGTCTGCCTCTGTTTTGTCGGGGAACAAAGCTTTGGGTAATACTACTGCAACTGGGGAGAAGCCAATGCAGAGTGATAAGGCGGCGAGGCCCTTTGGAGCGCCAGATAGCGATGCAGGCGAAGATGATGAATATGACGAGGATGACGGGGACGAGAGTCAATTGGACGACAAAACACGGGGAGCTTCCCCCGAGAAAGATAACGAGGACAGGAAAAGGCCGAAACTCCACAAGAGTAAGCTACACATTCTTGCAATATACCACGCTCAAAGTGAATGCGAACTAATTTGAATCTGGAATTAGTCGAAGTAGACGATGGTGAAGCTGGCGAGATTACAGTGGTATCAGTTCGAGCCAAAATGTTTAGCCTTGATAAGCAAACTGGTTGGAAGGAGCGCGGTGCCGGCATGTTGAAAATCAATGTCCCTCATGCTTGCGTTGAGTTTGATGACTCGGGGGCTGTTGTTCCGGGCAGCTTCGACGCCTCGGGTTTAGAGGCTGTCGAAAAATTTGCTGACGACAATGACAAAGGTCCCAAAGTTGCGCGACTGATTTTACGCCAGGATCAAACACACCGGGTCATTTTGAACACCGCTATCCTACCTGCAATGGAATTCCAAGAAAAGGCTTCACTCAAGTCTGTTGGAATATTGTTCACTGCTTTGGAAGGAACTGAGGCAAAGCCAGTCAGTATTACAATGAGAGTGAGATGCCCTGCTTGTGCTCAATGGGCAATTTTGAAAATTCTAATCGTACTGCAGATGTCTGCTGCCAACTCGAAGCTGTTTTTAAACGAGGTTAATGCCATTCAACGAGAGTTACGAGGCAACTGATTTGGGTGTTCCGTTCATGGCTTGGCCTAGCTTCTGAAACACCGATTCCGGCGAGCTGCGAGGCTGATAGCCAGGGGCTAGACGATTCAGCGGCCGACTCGCGAGGCGCCGAGTCTCTCTAAACGCGCTCCTTTTGGGGCTCGGAGCGCGTATCTACCAGGGGCGAAATCATGATGTTATGTATGAGTATCAATGTTCACACAAGAAGACGAAGTTGAGGCGTGCACAAAAGTGTTGCTCAACGGGCGACATATAGTTTCAGAGGTGACGCAAACAAGACATGAATAGAAAATCTACATGTTAGTCTGGTGCCTGCTGCATACTAGTTGCCCTTGTTGCGTATTGCACAGCAATAGATTAATGCACGTGACCGACGTCAATAGCGCTTCCCTTCCCCTTCCTGCACGGAGTACGGAGTACCGTCCGTACTCATCAAATGATCAAGAGTGCATAGCGCTTCATGTCAAGTTTCGGATTCATCAAGCAAAGGAGACGTTGAAATTATCCACGCTCGTCAAGAAGTACCCTGAGAGTTTGATACATGATGGTCCTTGCCTGAATGGATTCCAATTCGGACCCATGCAGCCCAACTGCCGACAAAAGCAACACGAGCAGCAAGCGAAGACGAACGGCACTTCTTGGAAGCAGCCTTCATTCCGCTACAGTTACAAACGCATCCGCTGAGCCCCAAGTCACAAGAAAACACAAAGAGCGCCACCTGCCAAAGCCATGCCTGAAGAAAGAGCTCTCCCGAGAAGTTCCATGCGTCATAGAATGGCCAGATCTATTCAAGTCGTTGGAAAAAAACCATAGGGCCTTGAATCTGGTTTTCACCTTTTGTTGTACCCGTAAGCATCTTGCAACTACTTTTGCAACCATTAAATCTGCGGTCGAAACCCATACCAAGCAACCCCTGTCGGAGAACGAGGTGGCTCTCATAGTAGCCTTGCGACCGGAAGGTATTAACTTTACCTACGTGGATGAATTTATGCTTCAACTCGATGCCAGAGGCTCGGAGAGGGATGACACGTTCAAGTCATCAAGACCTTTTCGTTCTCAAGCACCAGTACATGATGCTTCAGTGGGAGGTTGGACTGGCAATGAAAGTCTAGACGACTACCGAAATCGTGAAGCGGGCGATAGAGAAAGGGAAGTTCTTTTCTTTGAATTCATCGACGGGGATTTGAAACGCCAGGTTCAAGATAAGAAAACCGGTGAGGCAGTTAAACCAAATCGCAAATTGAGAGATGAACAGTTGAAAATGCCGATATATGGGCAGAAACAAATGAAGCAGCTGATAGAACGGAGAAACCAAAAATTTACGAAAGCTATCAATGAGTTTCTGAACAAGTGTGTCGAAGAGGAGCTGGACCCCGAAATTACGTTGAAACACCTTGCACAGACTTTCCTCCCAAAGCGATGTACAGGTAAATCTGTTTCCGGAGAGGTTGAGTCAAGCGTTGTTCCTGCAGATATACCGAAAGAGCGCAAACCAATACCTGCACTTGTCCATGAGCTGAAACAAAGCCCATGGTATACGGGACAAGTTGTGCCAGATGGTCACAGAGTTTTCGAGCCTCAAGAAGCGGTTTGCGGCGAGCTTGATTTTCTTCTGAGTCAAACCTTAGTGAACGCGATCTATAACGCAAAGGGCATCACAGAGTTCTACGCCCATCAGGCGGAGGCTCTCAATAGACTCCACAAAGGACAGAACGTGGTCGTCGCAACATCAACCAGTTCTGGCAAGTCCCTCATATACCAGCTACCCATCTTGTACGCACTCGAAAAGGACTTTCTTTCTAGAGCAATGTACATCTTTCCTACCAAAGCCTTGGCGCAGGATCAAAAACGAAGCTTGAAGCAAATCATTGCGTACATGCCTGGGCTGGAAGACATACTGGTTGAAACATTTGATGGAGATACGCCGATGGATGAACGCAATGCCATTCGAGAAGAAGCCAGAGTCATTTTCACAAATCCAGATATGCTTCATGCAACTATACTGCCACAAGAAGAAAGATGGAGGTCTTTTCTCAAAAACCTCAAATATGTCGTAGGTTCGTATTTGCTCATCGACTAAAAACGCGGTTGAGTAGCTGACACCGCACCCACTCTAGTCGACGAATTACACTACTACAATGGGCAGCTTGGCTCTCATGTTGCGTTCATTATGAGACGATTACGGCGCGTCTGCGCTGCTGTTGGAAATCGAGGATTACAATTTATTTCTTGTTCTGCCACAGTGGCGAATCCCAAAGAACACTTTAAAACGATATTCGGTGTTGATCATGTTGCCTTGATTGACTATGACGGATCACCATCGGGACGCAAAGAGTTCTTATGTTGGAACACGCCATACAAAGACCCAGGTGACCCAGCTAGCGGTCGTGGAAATGCGAAATTTGAATGCGCAAGACTGTTTTGTGCCCTCATGCTGAGAGGTGTTCGAATTATCGCCTTCTGCCGAGTCCGAGCTCAGTGCGAGGTTTTGGTGAACGCAGTTAAGCAAGAACTCGATTCGTTGGGAAGATCCGAATGTGTAAACTTGGTCATGGGCTATCGAGGCGGGTACACGGCAGCCGACCGACGTCGCATAGAGTCGGAAATGTTTGAAGGGAAACTACTGGGCATCGTTGCGACCACAGCTCTGGAATTGGGCATCGATATAGGCACACTTGACTGCGTAATGTCGTGGGGATTTCCCTACACAATTGCCAATCTACGTCAGCAGAGTGGTCGTGCTGGGCGTCGCAACAAGGATTCCCTCTCTATTCTTGTTGGAGACTGTTTTGCCACGGATCAGCACTACATGCAAAATCCGGACGAGTTATTCACCAAACCCAACTGCGAGCTTCTGGTGGATCTCGACAACATGCTGGTCCGTGAGGGACATATCCAATGCGCTGCATACGAAATGCCGATACGTCCTGAACAAGATGCTCAGTATTTCGGAAGTGATTTGGACAAGATTTGTAAAGACAGGTTGCTGAAAGATGATATGGGCTACTATCACTGTCACGACCGGTTTCGGCCAAAGCCTTCCAAATGTGTCGCGATCAGAGACACGGAAGACGAGCACTTTGCCATCATTGATGTCACGAATGGCAGAAACGTCATCCTCGAGGAGCTAGAAGCCTCAAGAGCAACGTTCACTGTATATGACGGGGCTATATTTCTCCACCAGGGCAACACGTATCTCGTGCGCGACTTCGTTCCTGACAAGCTAATGGCTAAAGTGGAGAGGGTGAAGGTAGACTGGACCACGACTCAGAGAGATTTCACGGATATAGATCCGACAGAGACGGAAGCCATCCGCAAAATCACATCCTCACCTTCTCAAGCCTATTATGGTACCATCAAAATTCAACAGAACGTATTTGGATACTTCAAAGTGGACAAGAAGGGGCGAGTTTTGGACGCAGTGCAAGTCGATAATTCGCCAGTCATCCGGTACAGCAAGGGTATGTGGCTCGATGTTCCCAAGGTGGCATTGGCCATTCTCCAGGACCGTCGTTTGAACTCGGCCGCAGCTATACATGCTGCAGAACATGCCCTGATGAGCCTCTTGCCAACATTTGTGATTAGCATGCCGGAGGATGTCAGGACAGAGTGTAAAGTGGCATTGAAGGAATTTTCAAAAACAGACACTCAGAGAAAACGTCCGGCCAGACTAACATTTTATGATGCCAAAGGCGGCACCAGTGGTTCGGGCATAAGCACGAAGGCGTTTGATCATGTCGACCACTTGTTGCGGATGGCGTTGGAACGGGTAGAAGCCTGTGCATGTCAGCGAGGCTGCGTCGAATGTGTTGCATCGACTCTGTGCAGACAGTCTAATGAGGTGATGAGCAAGGCGGGGTGTCGTGTCGTCATCAGGTCCTTGTTGAATCTCGATATAGATATTGATGAGTTGCCAATGGGGCCGGAAGACTTTAGTCCTATTGGCATTGAGACGGTTATCCTGGCCCAGCCGATGCCAACGCGAAGCCAAGCCGCAGTCCCGCTTGGTGCGACGCAGGAATCGAGAAGAGACGATCGAAGCTCGCAGGTGTGCGAAGATTCTATGGGTGGATTTGATAAATGGCTCGGGCCGGGCTGATGAGCCTTCAATGTATTGATGCGTTGACATGACGCAAGTTACAGACTACCTAGCTACCTGGCAAGAACCGAGCTCGATGTAAATGAAGCCAGCCATGTCATCGTGTACTTCACTCCACGTCTGGCTTTTGACGAGGAGGCAACGGCTTGCACACAGCTAGGTCTCTTCACTGGGGCATGCGAGGAGAATCATGCACGTGTCTGGAATTATCCAATCAAACTCATGGTTCCTTGAATGTATTAAAGATTGACCCGTGACTTTTGTATCTTGCATGTGCGTGCCTCGCTAGAATACCACAATGTTGTCGTCGTCCCAGCCTAGGTCCCTCAGAATGCCACACATGCTCTTTTCCATCGCGAATGGACCACACAGCAGCACCAAGTCTTGTGTATTTGAGCGTTGCCGTCCGATTTCAATTGTAATTAATCCTGCATCGATTCGTCCAGTTTTTCCCTGCCACGACAAGGGGGGGCGACTCAGACAATGAACAATGCGGCATCTCGATGACGCGCGTGAAACCATCTCGTCAAGCTGGAGCCGACATAGTATATCTTCCTCGACGCGATTTCCATCCAGCAAGACGCACTGAGTGGAATCGTCTGGGTCTCGTGTCACGGCACGCATGACCTGGAACATTGGCGTGATGCCAGAACCGCCACAAATCATGTTGAAGCGGCTGATTTTGCGATTCTTGCCGGAAATCGAGCAGAGCCCGTTGCCAAGATACTCAAACTTGCCTACTGGGCCCTTGAAATCCACGAAATGACCTATTGGAATCGAGTTCAGCGCCTGTGTCATTTTGCCCCCCTTTTGCTCCGGAGTGTCGTTGTAGATTTTGACAAGAAGGTCTAACCATCCCCTGTCTGCACCGTTTGAGATCGGGGTGTATGCTCGGATGATGGGGTCGCGTGTTGCTGGGTCGCGGAGGCGCACCATGAGATGCTGCCCGGTTGGCAATCCTACAATCTGGTCGTCGTGGTCCAACTTGAATCTGAACATCTTGGAATCTGACGACACAGGGTGTTTTTCTTGGAGAACTGCCCTCTTCCAGCTTTTGGTATCGAGAAAAGTGACTCGGCTGCTGGGATCGCTGCCAGTGGTGGCGTCCTCGGCCAGCTCGATGAGGGTGGATTCGTCAAGTCGGCCGATATGGTAGTCGGGCATCATTGCCTTGGCATTTTCGCTGTCTACGTTGCGCAAGATTTTTGGTGGTTAGTGATAGATGCAGGCACCAGACGAAGTTGTACGGGAGGGAAGCATGGCCAACAGATTGGGGCAGTGAGCGTCGTAGCTTGCGACTCGACAGGAGAATACTCACGAATTGCGAGGAATTCCTCGGTGACATCTTGTCCCGCAGCTCCGAATATCGATGGCGCGCCGCCAGGATGCCCTTCCAAAAACGGCTTGCCGTCGTAGACTTGATTGTTGACAATGAACCACGGCGAGTCCTCTCCCGCATGCTGCTTGATCTCCTGACTTGTAACCAGTCGATCAACGTTGGGGTTTGTCATGCATACATCATCATCACTTTGGTCCTTCTCGGGCACTTGCTCTTCATCTTTCCCTCCCAGCTTCTCCCCCCAGACTCCGTTGGAAAGGTTTCCACCGGCTTTCTTCACACGTTCCATCCAACCGCCAGGCCTCAGGGCGGGTTGTGTGGGATGCTCAAATCGCAACTCATGCCCCGTGTTGTGTATGACGACGCGGAACCACGGGTTGTTCATCATGCCCAAGACACTCCAGTACATGTCTCTGGGCTGTACCATGAGACTTTCATCCATGCCGCGAACCATTATATCCTGAGCGCGTTTCAGTTCCTCAATCGGGACGGAGATGTCCCAAAAACACCAGCAAAAAGAGGTCTCCCGCCACCACATATCAATTTTGCCACCGCAGAGAGTCTCCCCGTCTGCGGCAAGTCGATAACGATCCTCAGGATAGTCAATACTTGCTAGCCTCCAAGTCTTTCCTTGGTCCAAAGTGACTTCCATTCTGCTTATTCTCTTACCACCGCCAGCGTAAGCATATCCTTGCACTTTGTACGCATCGGGGCCATCAGTCAACGAGACGGTTTCCTCGTGTGCCGGGAGACAGATGGCACTGTTTGTGTTCAGATCGTATATGGCGTATCGCTCATCTTTCCAAGTATTCGGCAAGTCTGCGCTTGCTTCTGGTGTCACCATTGTTGGCAAAACCCGATTATCGTAAATATGGTACCAATTATCGCTTGGGCTCTCTGAGACGATGATTCTCTTCAACCATTTGACACTGCGACCGCCTATCTGGCCTGGAATCACCACTCGAACCGGCTTTCCGTGATCCGGATGCAAAGCGTTGCCGTTCATCTTATGCGCTATAAGAATGCCTCTATTGGGATCCTGGCACCAATTGAGCTTAACGGATGTTCCATAATGTCCATTTGGCAGTTTATCTGCCCCCTCGAAGCAGACGTATCGTGCGCCCCTGCGAGGATTGGCCCGGGAGAGCAAACTCTGCAGCATAACGCCCGTCCACAATGCTGTTGAGAGCCCAGCTGCGCCCCAAGAGAAACCCTTTGACTTGCGGACAACATTTTGCTCCTTGCGCCGGTTCCCTGCACAGACAAGTGTTATGGGATAGGTGAGCTGCTCGTACTCGTCGATAAGTTCTCGGACACTCATAGTGAACGGATGGTCCACCATGCCCTCTACGGTGAACGTCCAATTATCCGCGTCGTCGTCATCGCAACGTGGTACAGGCCCATGATTCCTGACATATTGGAGGTTCTCGCTTGTCAAAAACCCTTCGTTATACAGATCACTCAGCGGTGGTTCGCAGTTGAAAGGATGTGTGCCAGTCAGTCGAATAAGGCGGGAATCTCTTTCTACATGACTGTCCGGGGTCTTCAAGTCCTCCTCCAAGACTGATTTCAAAAAGATTTTTGGCGGAAAATGATATTGAGGGAGATCCTCTAGCTCTGTGACCGAAGACGGGGGAGTCGACACATTGTTAGAGATAGCGTCTATACTGCCCTTCCTGGATCTGCCAACTGTACTTGGGGGACTCAGTGGGAAAATTGTCGGTGGACGTTGTACACTCGTTTCGACACTTGTGTTTGGTTGAGCCATGATCGGCAACATCATATGTTCAGCTCAGACTAATCAATATCCGCTTATGTTGGAAGCGCAAGTCGAAAGGGGAACTATAGAACATGTATGAAGATGATGGCAGTCTGGTTTCGAAGGAAAAGTGTATGTGATTGAAAGGCTCTCCGTCAGAGGTGTGAGAAAAAGTCCATCATACTAGGAAAATACGCGATGAATACAATAATTGCAAAACCATGGCATTGCGCGTAGATGAACGTGAAGAACAATGATGATGTATAAGCCCGATGTCGCAGCACACCACATTGAGGCTTGCCTAAGAACCAAGATACATACGGATTAGCCATCATTACTAGCACGGTGGCGACGAACCCTAGCTCCGTCAGTAATTTCTTCCAGGACACACAGATAGACCAACGATTTCCGCGGAAGTCTTCAAATCCGAGCCCAAAGGAAAAAAAAAAAGGCTATCTGGAGATGTGGAGATGTGGGGAGTTGGAGATAAGGCATTCCTCGCCGGAGATGCGCCTTTCATGAGTAGTCCAGCGAGTGGCACGGATGTAATCAGACATCTAGCTAGGCCCAAAACAGAGCGCGCATCCATACTCATTTGTAATGCATTTGTAATGGGACTGCGGCTCGATCGATCCGATATCATCAAAGTCATCGGATCTGATCGGATTAATTGATCTGATGAACGGTTTGATCTTGCTAGCCCGGATCAGGGGAAAATGTCGTGATAGTTCGCTTTCGTAAATCTAGTGAAAGGAACAGAAGAGAGGTCTCGTAAGGTTCTCGGCGACAGCTTAAAAGTGTCTCTAATGATCAAAATCATCAGAATGTCATCTCCGGTGAAGGCCCCGTACGGCTGCAGCGATCACTTGGATTAATTCGTAACTTCGTTAAAACCTCAAAATCCTTAAATAATTAAATAAACAATCCCTAGCTAAAGCAGAGGGAAGGTTGATTTTCTATAATAAAAGGGAGGGAAATCTAGGGGTTGTATCTAGACAAAGAGTCGCATGAACTGGGGAAGCTAGTGGTCACGTGACGGGGGATCTGACGAATTCAACGAGTCCGACGAAGCCAAGACCTAAGACCTAGTAGCTAGAGAGCTCTTTAAGGGTCACAATTCTAGCCACACACTATTCATTAAGCTATAACTATTTTTAGGGATAAAATATATGTATTGGAATCAATAACACAGTATAAATTTTATTATACTCACTATATATCCCTAATGGTTACATCATATGCATACATGCAATGCGGCTGCTAGGGACCCACTGTAGTCACTCCGTACAAGCCCCCTCCATGACGGCAACTGCTACCCGACAAGGCTAGACAACCGCGGGCCCTGCATCATTTTCCATATCGCAACATCATGCAGCATTGTTCAATGAAGTAACTCCCGAATTTCACCTTGGCTACGCAGCCACCTACATAGGTCGTGGTTGCAATGGACCGCCAAAGGAAGCGTATGTTTCTCACATATTTCTATACTATAATGACCGACCTCAAGATTTTCCCGATTGGCACTGCGGCAATCTTCTGGTGTTGAATGCTAACCCTTGAACACACAGGCGAGCTGCGCGCCCTCAATGAGAAAGCTTGGAATGGAGAGAAAGGTTTGTTTGTCCCATCGAGTGCAATTGGAAGTGGTTTCTTGATTCTTGCTAGTTCGATCTTTGGTCAAAGCCTTTCTAAGTAACTCGATGGCAGATCTCCTCCCCGTCGCCCAGACCCTCGACTCGTCGTTAAAGAGGAATACAGCCTTCATTAAACGTCTGCGGACCGCCGTTACGGCAGCCACCCTAAGCACCTTCTTACAAGAGATTCGAACGCTGAGCCTGCACAAATATCTATCCGAAATAATAGCTGCTTGCTATGAGGGCCTCTGCCGGCTGAAATCTCCAGGTGAGATAGAGGCCGGCGTTGAGATTGTGAGCGCCCTACACCTGCGCTTCGGTCCCACAGAATTCACCGAATATCTTGCTTGGCTCTTGGGCAAAGGGATGGCAACACCAGACAAAGGCGCCCTCAAGAGCCTGACCCCTGAAGCCCGTGAAAAAGAAGAGAAGGAAAGGATCATTCGTCAACGAGCCTTGCTACGAGTCATTACCGAACTATGGCTGGTTGGGGTGCTAAGGACACTGGACGATGCGACAAAGCCCGACGATGCGACAAAGGGTGCCAATGGGAAAGCTGTAGAGCTGAAGGCTCGAGCCGGTACAAGTAAGGGCGGCGGTGCAGAGCCTTTCCCTCTCGAAGTTTTGAAAGATCTTCTAGGCTACGATAGAGATCATGCGAATTTACCCCTGCTGGTCATCTTTGTGAAAGCTTTCAGCTGGGATATTTTGGGTGTCAAACCAGCTGGGTCCGATGGAAGGAAAACAGTGGAGGAGGACGGCATTACCAGCAGCCAGACTGAAACACCTTCAGATGCCGATGAAGGGTCCGATCCCACGCATGCCTCCGAAGAACGGTCGCTCGCCTCTGCCGAATTATCCGAACAATTTAAGAACGTACTGAAAAAATACTTTGACAATGTGGCCACACATATTGTGCGAGATCAGAAACTTATCCATTCTCAAGCTCGGCGAAATGCTGAAGCCTACGTCAAGTCTGGCGAGGTGTTCGAAGACCGACAGGCCAACTTCGAGAAGCAGGTGAAGGCTCAGGAACGCCTGATTTCTAATGCCCAAGTTGTTGCCGATGCAATTGGTGCCGAATTGCCAGATTTGAAGGACTCGGACGATTCTCTAGCAACCTCAAGTGGCTCTATAGGCTTAGTCAAAACCAGTGACTATTTAAGAGCTATGGGTGAGGGCGCCGGGATATGGGCAGACGAAGATGAACGTAGGTTCTACGAAAAGTTGGTTGACTTGAAGGGTAAAGTCCCGCCAATTCTTTTAGAAGACGGCAAGAAAAAGAAGACCGATACAGACGAGCCAGTGGGCAAGAAGAATGAGAACAACGAACCCGATGCACTGAAGGCAGCCACCGAAGCCGCTGATGATCAATCAACTGCAATAGCTAACAAAACGATCGGCGCGCAGGTCGACGCTTTACTGGCCCTTTTACCGGAACTTACAAACAAAGAGGCCATCGACCAAGCAGCCATAGACTTCTGCTTTGTCAACTCTAAAGCGTCCCGCAACCGCCTAGTCAAAGCACTAACCGAGGTCCCCAAAGGCCGTAGCGACTTGCTTCCATCATGGTCGAGACTCGTGGCCACCCTTGGCAGGTACATGCCCGACATTCCGAAGGGGCTTGTGGATTATCTAGACGCAGAGTTTCGAAGCTTGCAGCGGAGGAAGGAAAAAGACTTCTTAGGACAGGTTCGGCTCAGCAACATTCGATACCTAGCCGAACTTACGAAATTCGGTGTGGTGCCGGAGCACGTTGTGTTTCATTGCCTCAAGGTCAGCCTGGATGAGTTCTCACGCATGAACATCGAGATTTTATGCAATTTGATCGAGAATTGTGGAAGATATCTACTCAAAAACCCAGAGACTGCGCCGAGAATGGCAAGCTTTCTGGAAACTCTGCAGCGCAAGAAGTCTGTTCAGCACATTGGGCAGCCTGAGCGCATGCTCATTGATAATGCAGTTTACTATGTTGACCCTCCCGAGAGACCAGCAATCGAGCAAAAGGAACGCACTCCCACGGAGCTTTTCGTCCGTAAATTGGTGTACAGCGACATTACGAAGCGAAATTACAGCAAGATTTTGAAACAAATTCGTAGGCTACACTGGGAAGAGGCAGAGGTAGGCCGAGAAAGTTCTCGTTGCATCCCATATTTGAGTGAAAGGTAGCAGTGCACTAACATAAATTCAATAGGTTGTTTCAATTCTCGAAAAGGTGTTTTCTAAGCCCGGAAAAGTCAAGTACGGAAATATTCATATTTTGGGCATCCTTTTGAGCGCTCTGTATCGCTACCATCCGGAATTTGTCGTCAAAGTCATTGACAACATTATCGAGTCGGTCAGTTTTGGCTTGGAACAAAATGATTTTCGCTCTTTTCAACGTCGGATTGCAGAGGTGAAGTATCTGGGAGAACTTTATAACTACAGGATGCTGGAGCATCCCGTTATCTTTGACACAATGTACAAGATTCTTACGTTTGGACACGGTGAGTTGTGAAGAGTAATGCTCATGTCCCGATCTCCTGCTGAGTCTTGGTATAGGAGGGCCTCCAATTCCTGGCCGATACAACCCTTTCGACCCCCCAGATGATTTCTTTCGAGTACGTCTTGTTGCCACTATGCTGGAAACATGCGGCATGTTCTTCAATAGGGGCACCGCCGGCAAGAAGTTGGACTATTTCCTTTCATTTTTTCAGGTTGGTCTCCTTGCCTCAATGACTCATGCTTTTATTGTATCATCGCACTAATTTAAACGCTAGTACTATGTTCACACTAAGTCCTCTGTGCCTATGGACATTGAGTTCGTTGTCCAAGACGTCTTTTCAATCACTCGTCCTCAATGGAAATTTGCTCTCAGTTTTGACGAAGCAGCCAAGGCCCTTCAACTCGCCATTGTTCAGGATCAGAAGACAGCAGGTGTTGATAAAGTCGTGGAGGCAGATGATGCCACCAGTGGAGCATCATCAGACGATGACAACGGTGACGGGGACGATATAGAACAAGACGGCGAAGGCGATGATGATAGTGCATCTGACGATGATGAAGCTGAGGTGGGTATCTCACCCTCCATCTTACGATTACGCAAAACAGTCATTTTTTGCTAAACATCAAAAGCAACAGGACCCGAACGATGACTCTACGGACGATATCAATTTCAATGAAGAGTCAATTGTGGTGACTCGCCAGGAAGAGACTGTTGACCCTGAGGATGAAGCTGAGTTTGAACGCGAATATGCTAAGATGATGGCCGAGAGTCTTGAATCTCGTAAATTCGAGCGAAAACCTCTCTTCGATGTTCCCTTGCCTGTTCGACCCAAGAACCGAGACCCATCGATGAGCATTACTCAAGAGCAAGAGCCGTCTCCTCCCACAAACAAAATGGCATTTTCACTCCTGACGAAGAGAGGAAATCGTCAACAGGTTCGTAACCACATCGGATAGATCAGAAAGAAGTATAGGACTTTGAGCTAATCTTCATATCGAATTTCAGACCCGAACCGTTGAGCTTCCGTCTGACTCAACATTCGCCATTGCCATGAAAACGCAGCAGCAGGCTGAGAAAGAAGAGCAACAACGGATCAAAAATCTTGTCCTCAACTATGACCTCCAACAAAGCGAGGATCAAGACGGTATTTGCAATCGATGGCATTTGGTGGGCTTCAATTCAACTGACACTTTTGCATCAGGAATTGAACGAAGCACGGCGCTTAATAACAACCGTGTTGACCGACTGAATAAGGATCGCAGTCAGAGAGTGAGGAAACTACAGCTCAGTGACGTTGACTGGTAAGAGGCAGCGAATCAAGCCGACAAATGAGGGATGTGAAAAACGCAAGACGCAGCATGTCCAGTTTCCACTTCGAAGTAAGCTTTGTAAGAACGTCTAGGTGTTCTACAGATGCGCAAAGGAGTGCGCATTGCCACCCCAGCTGAAACAGGCAATTCTGAAGCGCTTCATGCTCACAACTCGTCAGTCTTGTGGCCAAAGATACCACTCACTTGACTACCATTGGGCGATAATCACCAATCTGCATCCGCCTATGGGAATATTTAGGGGTTGGCGTAAAGAGTCGCAAGACGCGCTGTAGGGACAGCTACATCCCCCCCCCCGCCTTCTCTGCTTCGGCGATGCCGCGAACAACACCACGACTCGACGAGAGAGAGAATTCTGGCTTTGGCCTCGCAATCGGTGAATCGGTGAATCTGGTCTCCGACACATTCAGTCGATACCAACTAAAGCCATTTGCAGCGTCCCTTTAGAACAGTTTGATGGACTTTTCATCGTCCAATGAATGAAGGGGTTCACAATCTCATCAGCCCTAGCTTCGGTTTGAAGGAATTGCGGCGTCTCCATGGCTATTCTCATGAGAAAAATTCCGCAAAAATTTTTGAGCACAGAATTTACAACCCAGTCGAGTAATACAGAACAGCTTTCGTTTGCGTGACCCACTACAATCCAGTGAGACTGATAGTGTTACGAGCGTTCGAGTTCATTGCTCCATGGCCAAAGTAGATGTGAACACCGCAGGTTTTTCATGTATTCCACCAGTGAGTGGCACGTGCGAAGAAAGAGCAACCGCACTTTTCGTTCCATGCTTGCCCGCATCCACCCTTGGTGCGTGGCCACTACTGCGGAGGCAGCAGCCACTGCATTTGTAAGCTGCAAACTGTCTTCCTGATTTTGTACGCAGACAAGTGTTTTCACGGCAGAAGAAGACGAGAACCGGGGCACTCTATGCACTGATATCCACCGAGTGAAAGATACAGCATCTATCTGAGCTGATCCGAAGCTCAGACATAGTTTTGGCCTGAGGCGTTGTGGTGTACGAGCATTCGAGTGAAACTGGAGCCTTTTTCCTTTTCCGCTTCTCTGTGGTCCGTATCAAGGGCTTATCATATTCAGCTAGAGACGCAGCCGCGAGCCAAACCCCCTTGTGTTGTTGTCATCGAATCACAATCTGACTTGGCGGCTGCTTCGGGCAGATCCTACTGACACAAGCATGGCTATCTTCACCAGGCAGTGGCCGGTCAAAGATGTAAGTAAGAAATCTAAAGTCGCACATTGGTCAAAGCAGCAGATATTAACTAAGTGCTTAGATTATATATACTGCAATTGTTGGGTTCGTCATGCTAATGGCTTGCCTGGAGTGGCTGCTTTGGTTCGCAGCCTTCATATACTGCCTCGTCAAAGCCTACCTCAAAGCAGAGCACTGGTCCATTCGTGTCCTCTGCTTGTTCATCGGCTTCGCTTTTGCCGTGCTTCGGTATGTTCATCTTGTCATTCCAAGCAACAAAGTGATCAAGGCCGAGTAGCCTGACACACAATATCTAGAAAGTTGCTGATGTCGAATACCAAGTTTCATATTCCTTCCCATCATGCTCGTCACTCTTCCCATGCCACCGGCCATTTCAAGCCTTTGGCCGGAATCCATGTCGTCTTTTTTGCAGTGGTTCGCTTTCTGGAGTTTTGCACTACTACTGACAATTCCCTGGCTATTTTGTATTTACCAGCTTGTCACAACCCATCTGGGGCGCAAGAAGAGGATGAAGCGGGTACTGGATGACTTTAGCGCTCCGAAAGTTGTCGTAGTAATGCCTTGCTACCACGAAGAGCTTGAAGTACTCACCAGTGCAATCGACTCTGTCGTGCAATGCGAATACCCGGCAACTTGCATCCACCTATTTCTGTCCTTTGACAGCGAAGAGGTGGATGATTTGTACGAAAGAACGCTAAGGCATCTTGGAGTATCGAACGACGCAGACTTTCATCCTGGATGCATTGATGTTGTTTTCAAGGCTGTGCGAGTCACGGTATCACGGTTCTCTCACGGCGGCAAAAGGCATTGTCAGAAACTGACGTTCGAGCTCATTGATCGCATATATTCAGAATACAACAAACACCATGACAACATCTTCATCCTGTTTATCGATTCAGACTGTGTGCTTGATAAGGTCTGTATTCAGAATTTCGTATACGACATGGAGTTGAGCCCAGGGAATTCCAGGCAAATGCTGGCTATGACGGGAGTGATCACCTCGACGACGAAAAAGCATAGTATAATCACGCTGCTTCAAGACATGGAATACATCCATGGGCAACTTTTTGAGCGCACTGTAGAATCCGGATGTGGTTCAGTAACATGCCTTCCAGGGGCGTTGACAATGCTTCGATTCTCTGCATTCAGGCGTATGGCCAAGTACTATTTCGCAGACAAAGCCGAAGAATGCGATGACCTATTTGACTACGCCAAATGCCATCTAGGCGAAGACCGTTGGCTCACGCATCTTTTTATGATAGGCGCCCAGCAGCGTTATCAAATTCAAATGTGTACGTCCGCCTTCTGCAAGACGGAAGCAGTTCAAACGTATGGCTCGCTTGTTAAGCAAAGACGACGATGGTTCCTCGGCTTTGTAACTAATGAAGTTTGTATGTTAACCGACTGGCGCTTGTGGGAGCGGTATCCAGTTTTGATTTTTGTACGGTTCATGCAAAATACGATTCGGACAACGGCGCTGTTGTTCTTCGTCATGGTCATCGCGCTCTTAACCACTACCGCAAAACCGCACGATCTGCCAGTGGGATTCATTGCAGTGTCGCTAGGGTTGAACTGGCTTTTGATGCTGTACTTTGGCGCTAAATTGAAGCGTTTCAAAATATGGCTGTACCCTCTCATGTTCATCATGAATCCCCTATTCAACTGGTATTATATGGTCTACGGAATCTTGACCGCTGGCTCGCGAACTTGGGGTGGCCCGCGAGCGGACGCGGCAGCGGCTGATCAACATACGACTGCTCGGGAAGCCGCGGAGCAGGCAGAGAAGTTGGGTGACGAACTCAATGTTGTGCCTGAGACGTTCAAGCCCGCAAAGGAGGCAAGGGCATTAGCTAGTAACGTGCATCAGGGAGATATGCTGATCAGCCGAAAGCGAAGTATTGTCCGGCCTCCAGACGCGGTAAATGGTCAATTCTTAAGCCCAAGGAAAATGGTAGGATCATCATACAACCTCAGATCGCGGCCAAAGTATACGCCATCATTCGTCGAGGAACCCAGAGCTATGATCGACGAGAGTCAATGATGAATGCTGTGAATTGACTCATGGTCGACTGCGGAGTGTATTCACGCGACGTTCACGAAGACGAGAGCAAGCATACCGTTGCTTTGCCTAACCAAACGCCGGTACGCTCGTGAAGAAACAAATACAAGTTACCTTTTTACGCAGGGGTCAGTATCAGGCTCCCAGAGCCAGAGTGGCCAGAGTGGTGAGGGTCAGCCAACAATTGGGAACTGACCGCGAGCTAGCTTGTGGGCTGACACATGTACTAGTAGAGAATCTTGGAGTTGAAAATTAGAAACTGATTCGTAAAGCCCTTGTCTCAATAACATCATTTTCCCGGATTACATATTTGTGTGCATGTGTGATATACTATAAGAGCATTCGATATCGAACACGGTAGTCTTGGAAATTGAAATGACGAAAGAAGAGCCCGGCATACCCAAGACCGACGATGCTAGGCAGAATAGAGGCATGGCTGCAGTAAACCTGTGTGATACGCGCCACAACGGTGGCGGGGCATGTTGGAAAGGTGTTGCGACACAAAATAGGTAATAATGAGTGTCTGTTTAGTTGTTGATTCTCGCTAGCTATGTAGAAGCTAAATCTGTTCTCTAATATAGGGGTTCTAGGCCACGAGCCACCCGTTCAATTCAAGCGCGTATCAGAAGAAGTTGCTTCTAGTACTTATCTTGCGAAAAGGCATCATGCAATATGACGCATCGTTTTGGCAGGCCAACAAAGCGCAAGAAAAGGCCGCGGTCCCCATTGCTGAGGTCGATGGCTCTGGAAAGTTCTTCCAACTTCTACCAGAAAGTACCAGGAACCACTCCCCCCCCCCCGGGTACATGTCGGAACTATGGCGGGGTTCGAGTCGCCATGTACTCAACGGGTGTGTATTGGCCGACGAGGTACAGAGCCCCCCAGATCTATAGTGTTGTACTCCGTATGCCCCTCAGGTATCTTGATCATGCCCGCCTGATGGGCGCAGATGGATCATCCATTGGCTGGTCTGCGTGCGGCCTGACTTGTATCACGTTTATGTATAACCAACCCATCCTTTTTTTTTTTGGGTTGGCCAAGAGAGCAAGCACTGTTCACACCGCCCACCCAAGGAAAAGTTCGCCCACCTTGAACAAGTACAAACCTGACCTCGTCTTGCGACAAACCTCTCGACCTCTCGGCTCTTCACCGTTGATTTGCACCAAGCGTTCTCGCAAACGTTTCGAAACCATTCAAGCTCTCAACAACCGTAACTGACGCTAAATTCGTCAACCCCTCGTCTGAGCACCCCGCGTTTCCCCTCGGTGGATTGAGATTGGCGATAAAGACGAACAAGAGATAATAGGACTACGACGTAGAGCGACAACTCTACAAATTTTAGGCACAATGAGCGTCGTGGGTATGTAAATTAACCCCCAACTGCACCCCTTGCTGCACACTCTCAATGGTTCAACCGTCATTGACACCGTTGGATGTTGTGACGACGGATCAAGGAGATGCGCAGTCCATTAGTACCGAGGTCACCAACCTATAGCACTCGCTAACATAATTGAACTCAACAGGTGTCGACTTCGGAACCCTCAAGACGGTGACCGCTGTCGCTAGAAACCGTGGTGTTGATGTGGTAGGTAACATTCCCTCGAATCCTTGGTCGGCTTGTTGTTTGTCCAGCTCTAGTCTAGCCACGAGCTGCCTCACGTCGTAAGTCAGCATGCTAATATATTTGATGTTACATAGATCACGAATGAAGTTTCTAATCGAGCTACTCCGTAAGTTGACTTCTCATACGAACGTCAATCCTTCGTTCTATTGTGGGAAGGGATACGTCCACCGGATCGATCCCAATAGCCAGCAATCTCGCCAAATTCCCATTTGCACTGATGACTAACTTTTTTTCTAAAACTTCAGTTCCATGGTCGGCTTCGGCCCCAAGTGTCGTTACCTCGGCGAAGCCGCCAAAACCCAGGAAATCACCAACCTCAAGAACACAGTCAGCTGCCTAAAACGACTTGCCGGCCGATCTTTCAATGATCCCGATATCAAGATTGAACAGCAATTTGTCACTGCTCCTCTTGTTGATATCAATGGTCAAGTTGGCGCTGAGGTCAACTACCTTGGCAAAACCGAGAAGTTCTCCTCAACTCAGCTCGTTGCCATGTATTTGAGCAAGATTAAGCAGACTGCGGCCAACGAGCTCAGGCTTCCCGTTTCGGAGCTTTGCATGAGTGTTCCCGCTTGGTTCTCTGATACCCAACGACGAGCTCT
Source organism: Epichloe typhina subsp. poae (assembly GCA_030389615.1). Taxonomy (NCBI): domain Eukaryota; kingdom Fungi; phylum Ascomycota; class Sordariomycetes; order Hypocreales; family Clavicipitaceae; genus Epichloe; species Epichloe typhina. The sequence continues at coordinate 1,380,075 of CP098317.1, read as the reverse complement.
ATTGGATGCCGCTGAAATTGCTGGCTTAAAGGTCTTGCGTCTCATCAATGACACTACTGCTGCTGCGCTGGGCTGGGGTATCACAAAGCTTGACCTGCCGGCTCCCGAAGAGAAGCCTCGTCGGGTGTGCTTTGTTGATATCGGCCATAGCAGCTACACGTGCTCTGTTGTGGAGTTTAAGAAGGGGGAGCTCGCTGTCAAATCTACTGCATGGGACCGCAACTTTGGTGGCCGTGACTTTGATAAAGCCCTCGTTGATCATCTGGCCAAGGAATTCAAGGAAAAATTCAAGGTCGACATTTACACCCACGGCCGAGCTATGGCTCGCACCATTGCGGCCGCCGAGAAGACAAAGAAGATCTTGTCCGCCAATCAGCAGGCTCCTGTCAACATCGAGTCTCTCATGAACGATGTCGATGTCTCCGCGATGATAACTCGCCAGGACTTCGAAGCTATGATTGAGCCTATCCTGGCGCGTACCCACGAGCCTTTAGAGCAGGCTCTGGCTCAAGCCAAGCTCACCAAGGATGATATCGATGTGATCGAGATCGTTGGTGGTGGCTCGCGCTTACCAGCTCTAAAAGAGCGTATCCAGGCGTTCTTTGGAAGAACTCTTTCCTATACCATGAATGCTGATGAAGCCATTGCCCGTGGATGCGCGTTTAGCTGTGCCATCCTATCCCCGGTGTTCCGTGTTCGTGACTTCTCCGTCCAAGATGTCATCAGCTACGCAATCGAATTTGCATGGGAGAAGGCCGCCGATATCCCTGATGAAGACACCAGCCTGACTGTCTTCAACAAGGGCAACGTTCTGCCTTCCACAAAAATTCTAACGTTCTATCGCAAGCAGCCTTTCGACTTGGAAGCTAGGTACGCCAGACCCGAGGATCTTCCTGGAAAGCAGAACCCATGGATTGGTCGATTTTCCGTCAAAGGTGTCAAGGCTGAGGGAAAGGATGAGTTCATGATTTGCAAGCTCAAGGCTCGCGTCAACATTCACGGAGTTCTTAATGTGGAAACTGGCTACTATGTTGAAGACCAGGAAGTTGAGGAAGAGGTCAAGGAAGACGAGAAAGAAGATGCCGAGAAGAAGGACGCCGACGTAAGTATTTACACACTTGTTCACCTGATCCGTCAAAGTTTGAGTACTGAAATGCGACATCAAGGCTATGGACACCGATAAGAAAGACGAGGCCTCTAAGAAGACGCAAAAGGTCAAGAAGCAGGTTCGGAAGGGCGACCTGCCTATTTCTAGCGGCACCTCCTCTCTGGACACTGCTCAAAAGGCCGCTCTGAGCGAGCAGGAGGCAGCCATGGTCATGGAGGACAAGCTCGTTGCCGATACGGAGGAAAAGAAGAACGAGCTCGAGACGTACATCTACGACCTACGTGCCAAGCTGGATGAGCAGTATGCCGAATTCACTAACGAGGAGGAGAAAGCATCGATCAAGAGCAGATTGGAGGCTGCAGAGGTAAGTTTCAAAAGCCATGATTCATATTAGTAGACGTCGAGGCTCACATATTCTCCACAGGATTGGCTCTACGACGAGGGCGATGATGCATCAAAGGGTGTCTACGTCGCCAAGCTGGAGGAGTTAAGAGCTCTTGCTGGCCCAATTGTTCAGCGCCACTTTGAGAAAGTCGAAGCTGAACGACGTGCCGTCCAGGAACGCATCGAGGCAGAACAGGCTGCCAAAAGAGCCGCCGAGGAAGAGGCTCGCAAGGCTGCTGAGGCTGAAAAGGCTGCTCAACAAACTGAAGACGATCAGGAGATGAAGGACGCTGACACAGCTCAGCCCGATGTGGAGGAAGCTGCTGAGCAGAAATAAATTAGACCCCTTTGGTCTTACGAAAGCATCGCACGGATATACGGGACATCAGTAGATTTGACGAGACGGGAAAGGTGGCATCAGCACAAGTTCAAAAAAGAAGAAAGAATAAACGTACACAAGGAGGGTTGGCTGAGGTGTTCATGGCCGGTATACAACGTGGTCAGGACGGGGCATTCCCCGAAAAGTAGTATAGAATAGTTTGGTCAAGAATTTGTTTTTTTTATATGTATGGGCACTGGGCCACTCCCGAGGGTGTGCTGCTAATGGAGAATGGAACTAACATGGCAATTAATATTGTTGGTTAATATTTCATCGCGTTCTCTCAGGTGCTGCGTTGGTTGTGCCAGGAATGGAAATCTGCGTACTCCCAAGACGTGGAAACGACTGCCGGAAAGCGCGAAAACAGAAGAAATGCGATTCATCAGACGATATCTCGTGGACAGTCAAATCCAATGGACATGATGGACATTGGTGTTGTGTGCAAAAGACATCCGTGGTCTGCATCCGCAGCTCCAAGAAGAACAACAGAGATAGCAAATGATAAAAAAGACCTTGATTCCCTTCTCAACACTTTTCCGTCTGAAAAAGATTTCTTGCCAGATTAGATACATTTGTCAAAGCATATTTTTCCTTCGTTTCTGACAACTTTTGCATCACAAGTGACTACTGGTCCGCCACTAGTCTAGGCTACTCTTGCAGGGTTTGAGTCCCCAATGCTTACTCAATCTGTTTGCCTCGCCCGCCCTACTTGCATGTTCAAGCTCTTGCGCGGATAAGCTCTGGCCTGGTGGGAAAACCATGGTTCCCGTACATATTCTGTCTCCTGACTCCTGACTAGGCACATTATTGTCTCGCACACAGTAGAGTTGGAGTGCTGAATCAATGGCAAGCAGTAGTTATCTTCACCTCGCCCAGCGAGGGGCGGTTGAGACAAGTACACACACACTTCTAGTTGATGTCGAAAAGAGGCTTCAGTTTGATAATGAGTTGCCACTCGTCATTGCTGACATCGTTGCGGTAGAATTCTTTGAGGCAGTTGATACTGGCTCGAGAAATCATACTGTACAGGCTGTCTGGTTCTTCCAGTTGCCGTCCATACATGGGCTGGTGGCCACCCATCTCGATCTTGACAGCAACTGAGGGCTGGCCCTTTTTGCAGACTGGGATCTGCTTGTGGTCTCGCTCGATAGAGGTCCTAAACGACGAGATTCAGCAATGCGACATCTCGCTCGATATGCGGCTTGTTTTGACAAAAAAAAACCCACAAAAAAACATGGAGTGGTCGGAGACGATGGAACTTACACTCTACCAAGGCTGATGACCTCTTTAACGCCAGTCACAGGGTTGGTCTTGACCGCAGCCATGGGCGTGTTGATCTTGAGCTGGCCCTCAACAACATCGACACCGATGACGATAGGGCTAGTCTTGTTGAACACCGCCACGGGTTTGAGTACGCAGGGGAAGACGGCCAACATCTTTGACTCCTCCTTCTTCTTCTCCAGCATTTGATCCATGTGCTTGGTGAAGTCATCAAACAGGTGGTAAATAATGTCTGCAGTGAAGATCTTGATGCCTTGTTCTTCGGCATAAGATTGTGCTTCCTTATCGACCTTGACATCGAAGCAAAGCATCACGGCATAGTCTGGGGCCTTTTCCAACATGATGCCGCTCTGCATGACATCTCTTTTGTAAACAGGGCCGATTCCAACATTTGCCACGGGAATTTTGCAGTCTTTCAAGAAATCCAGCAAGGCTTCCAAAGAACCAAGGGTGGATGCTTGTACGCTGACGCCACGGCCGGTTTTCTCTACTCTGCTCAACAAGTTTGCCAAATCAGCGACGACTTCATCTTCAATGTCTTCCTCATCATCATCAGGGCCGACAACCATAAGTCTGGAGCCAGCAATGGCACCCTCAAGTCCAGGAGCGCTGATCTTCACACCGAGCGCAGCCTTGACCTCTTTGTTATGGACATATTGAGACTTCAGACGCAGCTCGCGGAGCGGTGCCGGTGTCAGCAGTGCTCTGATGTTGGTCTTGATGGCACCTTCTGTACCACATATCACAATTCGATCGCCTTCCCTGAGAATACCATTCGACAGGACGACATCGATAGTCATACCAAAACCCTCAATGGCCTTGACCTCAAGGACCGTAGCCTGAACCTCAGAAAGATACATCAGTGAACCAACCATACGCTCTTGGGTGAGCTGAACGATCAGCTTCAACATGTCGGGAATACCCTCACCAGTATGCGCAGAGGTTGGCACCAATGAAACGAACTTGGACATGGACTTGTTTTCGTAGAAAAGCTCCGCGTTGAAACCTTGCTCAGAAAAGGCCAGTTTAGTCTCGTCCAAACGCTTCTTGAACTCATTGTGGACTGCTTTGTTTTGGAGGGCCAGACTCTCCCGAAAACCATTGTTATCGACCTTCTTCCATCCGTAGAGTCTGTCGATCTTGTTCAAAGCGACGATAAAGGGAGTCTTACGATCCCGGAGGAGGCGCATAGACTCCAATGTCTGGGGCTCCAAACCATGCATAATATCCACGACCAGGATAGCAATGTTGCAAAGTGAAGAACCACGGGAACGTAGATTAGAGAATGACTCGTGACCAGGGGTGTCAATGACCAGAAGACCTGGCACTTTGAACTCGAATTCGTTGTTTGGGTTCACCACTGCCGTCTTTTGTCTAATTGCATCGACAGGAAAGTACGTGGCACCAATCTGCTGTGTAATTCCACCGGCTTCACCTTCTTGAACATTGGTCTGACGGATCTTATCGAGAAGCTTAGTTTTTCCAGTATCGACGTGACCGAGAATGCAACAGATGGGAGATCGCAGGTTATCCTTGGACCGTGCAGCCAGTGCAGCTTGATGAGCTTTCTCTCTTCGCTCCGCCGCTTCTTTTTTACGTTGGAGTTCTGCTTGCTGAGCAGCCGACAGCTCTTCATCCTCGGACTCGTCGTCGTCGTCATCATTGTCGTCTTCCTCCCCGTCCTCTCCATTGGTCTTGTTGTCCTTGCCACTGGGCTTGGAGTTCTCATCGTCTGAATCTGCGTCCCAGCTATCCTTGACATTGTCATCTGAGGCAGCGGCTGCTTCCCAGTCGTCATCGACGTCGCTTTCGGCGGCAGCTTTCTCGTCGGCGGCCTTGGCCTCAGCTTCTGCCTTCTCACGTGCAGCTTTCTCCTTGGCGTCCTCAAGAGCTTTCTCGGCTTGAATGCGAGCTCTCTCAGCAGCTTCGGCAAGAGCAGCTTCTTCGTCAACCTTGTGTGGAAAGGTTAATACGACCATTTTTACAGTCATGGAGCTAGCTATTCTTCGCAAAGGACAGAAGCTTACCTTGTCATTTCTTCCTTTCTTCTTTTTATTATCGTAGACGACCTTCTTTCTAGGCTCGTCGGCGGACTCTTGAGGGCCCACCTTGATCCCAGCAGCCAACATTTGCTGCAGTTTTCTCTCATTGCGTGCCTTCTCCTCTTTCTGGGCCTTGGTGAGGAATTTGCCTTCCTTCTTCAGCTGCTCGATCTTCTCTTTTTCTTTCTGTTTTTTTAGAGCCCTGGCCTCTTCTCTCCGTTTTATTTCCTCTTCTTCCAACTTCTCTTCTTGCTCTGCTCGGGCTTTGGCTTCAGCGAGAAGGCGTTCTTCTTCTTCTTTTCGCTTGCGCAATTCTTCCTGTTGCTTCTGGATCAAAGCAAGGTGAGCTGGCAGCTTCTTCTTCTTGCCTCCGGCTTCTGAGGCAGGTTCTGTGGTGGTGGCAGCGGTGACCGGTTCAACATCCTTAGCAGGCGTTGCTTTGGCCGTCTCTGAGGCTTTGGCTGGGACTGATGTCTTCTTCTTCGTGGCCTAAGTTCAACGAGGGCATTTCGCGTCAATAGAATGAAAGGACCCCAGATCGGCAGGATCTCATTGAAGACACGAAGACACCAGGGATCACCAGGGAACGAGCAACATACCTGTTCCTTCTTGCGTTGCTTCTCGCGTTCCTTCTTCAATTTTTCCTTCTCGGCTTTTGTGAGAACTCTCCCAGACCCGGCATCGTCCCCGTCTGCGGCGTCATCCTTCCTAGCTGCAGGCTTCGCCTTGCCACCTTTTCCCTTCTTCTCGGGTAAGGCGAATTCATCATCTAGAGTAGCTTCCTGCGGTGCCTTGTTGGATATATCGCCTAGAGGTTCGGAGCTGGGCGCGTCCTCTCCTTGAATCAAATCGTCATCTGCAAGGCCCTTCTTCTTTCGTCTTTCCTTGTTTTTTCGCAGCATAGCCATCAAACCACCTCCGCCGGCGGTATCATCATCGCCGTTAGCCTCGGGGGCAGCATCGTTTGCGTCCACTGCAGTCTCGTGAGTGCTCGGGATGGTCTCGCCCAGATCGGCTTCCCAGTCGTCCTGGGCTTTCTTGTTGCCCTTCTTCTTCGGCGGCATCTTGGCGATGGTCCAGTCGTGCAGCACTCTCTTTGAACCAGGTTACACGAGGGCCAAATAAAGAGGACTTTTGAAGACACAAAAGGGTGGGAAGAGAGAGTGGGACAAAAGATGATGTCGAATCGTGAATGAGTTGGTGGGATGGGATAAGACGCTAAAAAAAAAATTAAAAAAAAAATTTGGTCATTTGCTTGCCCGCCCGCCTGCCTGACTTTTTGCTGGGCGGCTTTTTGGGGGTGGAGGGGTCAACTTGGTAGTGGCGGCGGCGGTGGCTCTCGTCATTGATCGACGTTGACATTTCAGAGAGGGAGGGGCTGAGGGGCTGTGCTATTTATTTATTTATTTATTTATTGGTCTTCTTGTGTTTGGCAAAGTCATCAATTGCTCCATTTTTGTGGGGGGAAATTACCATTACATTACTATCAGGAAGAGCTCCCTGAAGCATCGGATATGTGGATGCCAGTTGCACGATAGCTAGGATAAGACATTAGTGAAGACAAATATATTAGAAGTACCTCTGTAGACTAGTTATTTCTATAGTATACTATATATCTTTTAGGTATAAAAGTTAGCTACTATCTATACCTTTAATTAATTAAATTAAACACTTTTTATTATTTATTTATACCTTTACCTAATAGTTATAAGCTTAGGTAGCTTTTATTACTAAAATTTATTATTATCTTTAAAGATTATTAGCTTTATTAAAGTTATTTAATTAATACTTACTAATATTATAAGATAAATACCCTTATTATATTATTTAATAACTAATATTATATCCTATACTTCCCTTAATTTATATATTCCCCTTTAATATATTTAAAGAAACCCTAAATATAGTATTATTATTAAAGAAAAACTAAATTAAGTAGTTTATATAGATTAAAAACTATATAGAATCTTATAGAGTTTAGAAATATATTAATCTAAATAAGGTTAAATTACTTAAAAACCTATAATACTTATATACTTATAAAGGGGTTAAAGACTAAAGATTTTAAATAATAACCCTAATACTTTAAAGAATTAAAAGCTTATATATAAAAATATAAAGAACTAATTTAACTTTAAATATAAAGAGCTTTAATTTAAGCTTATAAAGTATTAAAATCTAGCTAAATAAATACTAAAGATTAGGGAATATATTTATAAGACTTTTTAAAAAATATTTAAGACTCCCTTAACTTTAATACTAAGGTAAAGAAAAAGAAGTTTATTTAATATTATACTTATAAAATACTTTTACTTCTTTATAATTAATATAAGCTAAATACTAAGAAAATACTTATTTTTATAAAGAATTACCTAAATAATTACTTATAAGCTAAAGGTACTTATAATTAGTATAAGTAAGTAATAATAGTTAAGATACTTTAAAGAAATTATCTAGACCTTAAGATATAGTAAACTAGGGAGATAATACTATATAAGTTTATTATATCTCTTTAAAGTAAATTTAAGTTATTTTAGAAAAAGTAAAATAACTTACTTAATAAGGGAATAAATAGTAATTTTCTTAAGGCTATTACTAAGTTTAAAAAGGATTATATAGCTTTACGAAAGAAATTAAAGGATTTAAGGACTACTAATATAATTATAACTAATAATTTAAATAATTTAATAAAGCTAGAGAAGCCTAAGTACCTTAGATATATAAATTATAATATTAAAGATACTATAAAGTAGTAGGAATCCTATAATTTATTTAAGGCTCTTTATAAGCTAAAGGCTACTCTAAAGAATTAGAAAGTTAGGAAAAACTTTAAAAAAATATTAAGAAGTATCTTAAGGGTAATTTATAGGAGAAATTAAAGGCTATAAATTAGAAGCTAAAGAAAAAAAGTAATAATATTATTATGCCTTTATAAAACCCTATAAATAACTCTATTATAGTTACTTTAGGTAAGAAGTTAGCTAATATATTATTATTTATATACTTTAAGTAATATAAATTATTAAAGAAAAGTATAAATTTATGAAACACTAGGAATAACTTAGAATTAAGAAGGAATATAGTCCTTTATAACTTTAGAGTAAATATTTATATTTTTAATAACTTTTAATAGTTTAAGTAATCTAAATTTAATAAGAATATTATAATAAAGGTTAAGGCTAGTAGTATAATCTATATAGCTTTAGGTTAAGGGCTAGTTAGTATATTTATTATAAATCCTATATTATAAAAGGTAAGAATAATTATATTAAAGACTACTTTATTTATCCCTAAATTCTATATTAATCTAGTATTAGTAATAATTATAATAAAAGTAAGTATCTTTTAGAATTAAAAGAAGGGATTCCTTTATAAAGGGAATTAGCCTATAGCTAGGGTTTATAATATTAATAAGCTTTATATGCTATTAAGGCTATTAGAAGATTTAAAGGAAGCTAATTGTTACGTGGCAGGATACGCTTGGCCACAAGCAATAGTAACAGGGACAGATTCGGCCCTTTAGACAGAGGAATTAACTTACTTCTTACATTATAACCTACACCTAATAGTAGCTTTTATAAGTGAACTTAGTATGACTTACAACCCGTTAAATCCGTTAGCCCCTCTGATAGATTTAACCTAATAATATACAAAGCTAGTATGTAATAAGTAGTAGTAATTAGAGATTCTTTTGTTACGTACCTCTAGTAACTTAGATATAATACCTATATATCTAAAACCAACTGTTTACAGCGTTAATTAGGAGAATAGAATATTCTCCTAGTTACTAAGAATAAATTACACCTTATTTATTAGTTCTAGACTTTTAATAACATAAATCCGGATTTTAAATATTAAAAGCAAAAGCTTGTTAGGATTAGTAATCAAAAAGACTTATATAAGCTTGCATAATATGAATTTAATAATAGAATTATAAGAAGGTAGGAATAGCTAATATCTTAGGAACTGCCTATCTACTAGAATCTAATAGACTTGTAAGCTATATGCCTTACTTAGATTTAAGTTAGAAACTATATTTCTAAGGCTAAGTCTAAAGGATTCCTTAATAATTCTGTTAAATTAGAGGGAAGCAAAGCCTTAGGGTGCTAATCTAAAAGCATTACTAGCCTTACAAATAGTAATACTACTACTAGAACTAGAAAAAGTATAGAGATAGGTAAAATTAATAAAGAAAAGGGGATTATAGACTACCCTAAAAATAATACTACTACTTAAAGTAAGGAACCCCCTAATCTTTTAATAGAGTTAAATCTAGAGAATTTATAACTAGAATCCTTAGGAAATATATTAGAACTAGGGAATTACACACTAGAGCGAATAAATATAATACTATAAGGTTCTTTTAGGGAATATTAGAATAGTAATAGGCTATATAATAAGCTATGTTAAACTAAATAGTAGATAGAATAGACTATTTAGCAATAAGATTAATAACTAAAATTAGAGGATTGCAGAGTGTGGCTACCTTAGTAGGTTTAACACTATTAGCGTAGAATCCTATGTAGGGGGTGGTATATTCACTAAGTGACTAGGGTTAATATAATAGTTATTTAGATACTTAGACTAGACTAGCAGTGTAACTAATAATACTATAATACTAGTAAGGTTTTATATAGTAGTAGTTAAATCTATACTATCTGTAGTAGTAAATACTATACTATCTAGATTAGGGATAGCATACTAATCCTAGTTACTAAGGAAGGATAGATCTAGCGTTAGATTAGGATTAGTATAGTTAGCAAATAGAATTAGCAGAACAAAATGCGGATTTAATATAGAAAATTACAAATATTAAATACTTTAAGCCTTATAATAAACTAGAAGAAGCTAATACTAATCTTATTACGTATAATAGGAAATAGACTATCTTTTATAATATTAAATTATAGGTCTAGGTAGTTAAAGACTACTTGTATTATGCTAACCCTAGCTAATAAGATATTATCTAGAAAAGATCTAGACACTATTTTAAGGAGATATGATAGTATAGTATAGATAATATCTTAATATAAGCAAATGAGTTACTATTTTTAGTAATATCTTAATAGTATTTGCTATAGTATAGAAGGAATTTAGTATTTAAGTGTAGGACGTAATAGTGTAGTTAGAGAAAGTAAAGTACACTAAGGAGGATATTATTAATAAAGTGTCTTTCTATAAATTTGTATTAAAAATCTTTTAATATATAAGAGCTAATAGCAAAATAACTAACTATTAGCTTCTTTTACATTTATACCTTAAGCTTTATCTAGGATTACGCTAGATATGCCTAATGCTAACTTATAAGGATATAAGATTAGCATATGTTACTATAGTAGATAATAAGAGACATGATTTGCATAACTATTTATGTAGTAAAGGCTAGGGTAAAGGTAAAAAGGGCAAAGGAAAGCTTAAGGTCTATTTTAATATAGATATATTTAATAGTAATTCGGAGAATAATAAAAATGAAATATAAGCTAATTAGAATAGGCTAATAAATGCACGATTCCTGCCTAGAAATTAACATTACTAATAGGATAATAGGAATAGATAAGGATTCTTAGGATTTTTTTAACCTAGGCTATACTAGTAGAATTAACTTACTAAAGGACAAAACCAGAGGCCTTAGTGAAATAAAACTTAAGAGAATTAAGGGGAGTAATCTAGGTTTAACTAAAACTACTAAGAAAAGGTCTAAGACTAATAGGAAGAATAATATCCTTAAAACTAAGGACTATTAGATATAAGAGGCTAATTTTAGTAACCTAGGTATTATTAATGCTAGGAAAAACCGCCTAGTAAAGAAAAGGAGTATGCCTATATTGTGGTATATAACGATGATTCTAATGCATAATAGCATAAAACCTATCTCTAGGAATGCGGCTATTACATGGCTAAGGAAGGAGAGGTCTTTAAGGAGGATAATAATAAAACTAGAATATAGGAGTCTAACTTTATTAAAACTTATTTTGTGGAAAATAGTAGTAAAGAGATAAATATAGTAATAACTAAGATAGAAATAACTAAACTAAAATAACTTGCCCCTAGATAAGTAATTAAGGCTATTATAAGACCTTAAGAGGTTAAATATAATAGAAAGAGAGTAAATACTTACTTAAAAATCCCTCTTAAATTTAATAATAAGGGTAAAAGTTATTAAATCTATCTTAACATAGGAACGTTATTAATTCTAGCGGATAAGGCATAGTTATAATAGAATAGGTTAAATATGAAATGGAGAACGCAGGAACTAAAGCTAGTATCTAGAGTATAGTCTTCCTTTTTTATTACTAAAATAGCTATATTTGATTTCTATATTCTAGGAGTGGCGTGTGAAACGGAAATTACTAGACATTTTATAGTTATAGTAGACGTAATACTGAATTTAGGTTCTAAATTACTACTTAGAATAAACTTTCTCTATAAGTACGGAGTGAAAATCGATTTTATATGTCCTAGAGTTATTTTTAGGTTAGTCTATAGTATAATAGTTAAAGCAGAAATTTTCTAACTAATAAGCAAAGTTCTGCACTAGCGGGTAATTATAGCTTATATAGTAACGATTCCACTAAAGATATAGTTAACTATAGTAGTTAGTTAGAAGGAGGCATAGGAAAACAAAGAGATAAGTGCATACTATGCATAGTTATGCTTAAAGTTTTTTCCTAATGCATTAATTACTAAATTTAGCTAGAAATAAATAGTTACCTATAATCTAACGGATAAAACCATTACTATTAATAAACACTAGAAGGTTATATAACTAATAGTAGTAAGTAAGGTTAATGCTAATCACTTAGTTAATAATCCTTTTGTATATTATGCTTATTTTAGTAAGGATATTATAAAGACTATAAGAGAGGAGAATAAGAAGGAGGATAAGTTAAATAAAGAAAGTAACAAGTTTAATCTAAAAAAGGTTAATATAGGAGTGCTATTATATAGAATCTCCTGCCTAAAGGAAATCCTATATATTACTAATTAATTTAAAGTATAAGTTACTAATATTAACTAGAACGTAGCAAGTAAGTTTATTAAATTAATAAATAAATATAATATTTATTAAGATAGAGGTATTATTCCTATGCCTAAGGACTAGAAAATAAGAATTAACCTTATTAAAGAATAGTAATATTAAATAAGGCTAATTAGGCCTTACTAATTAGGGGGTTAAGATATAAGCAAACTTAATAAAGTGTATAATAAATTACACATAAAAGGCAAGATATTATATTTGGATAAACTAGCGGCTATAGCGTGCCTAGCGTTTATAGTATAGCGTGAAACTAGCTAGGAAAAGAAAGGAAGGGTAGTAATTAACATAAGGCTACTTAACAACATAGTAATGCTAAATATATACCCTTTACTAGACTAAAGTAACATTATAAATAACACATATAGTAAGAAGGTTTTCTTACTTTTTAATAGAATAGGATTTTTCTATTAGTTACTAATTAGGAGGGACTATTAAGCCCGCATAGTAGTTATATTAAATCAGGGCCTTAAGGCATTAAATATAGCACTAATAGGATTTAAAAATTCCCTCGCTTTTACCTAAAGATTTATGGACTAACTTTTCTGGAAGTATAAGCATTTTATTCGGGTTTATATTAATAATATTATCATGTTTTTAGATAACATTAAGGATTATTTGAATTATCTTAGTATTATGCTTAAAATTCTTGAAGAGAATAAGATAATAATTATGGCAAAGAAATTATTTATTAGCTATCCCGCTATCTAGTTACTAGGTTTTGTTATTAATAGTAATGGAATTACTAATACTAATAATAGACTTAAAGCATTTTAAAAGATAATTTTCTAAGCAATCTATTAAGTCTTAAGACCTTTATTGGAATAGCTAGATTCCTCTGTAATAGGATCCTATGGTTTAACATATGAATCTAACTATTATAGGAGCGAAAAACTACATTATTAAGAGAGTTTTAGGAAAAGGATAAAAAAATCACTAGCATTTTAAAACTAGTATAGAAACAGAAGATATAATAGAAGATGTTTTTACTAATAATAGACAAGAAAAAGGCTTTTAAAGATATTAAAGTATTCCTAAGCGAGAAACAAACGTTATAGTACTATAACCTAAAGAAACTGCTTTTTCTTAAAATTAATGCGTGTAAGGAAGGATTTAGTTTATATACCTTCTAATTATAAGAGGAATAGAATAGTTAAAGTATCCCTAGAAAAGACATTAAGAATAATAGGATATAGCTAATCTTATTCCTCTCTAGGGTAATATTACGTGTTAAGAAACGGTATAGGTTAACAGAAGTAAAAATAGCTATAATTATATAGAGTATTAGAAAACTCTGAAAAATAGTTTAATCTAACAGTGTAGTGGTTAATATATTAACTAACCATTCCCTAGCTAAGGGCATTATTAAATATACCTTATTATTAACGATAGATCTAGATAAGGCTAATTTAAAACTAGCAAAAGTTACGAATTATTTATTATAATTTAATCTAAAGGTAACGCATATGCTAGGAATGTTAAATATTATTCTAGATGCGCTCTCTAGGCTACTAGTAGAGGTGACTTATAGAGAGGTAGCGTAGAAAAGTTAATATAATGAATTAGAGGTAAGTGTATATTTTGTAAGTAAGGAATATATTGCAATAGTAATTATAAATAATAAGCTTAAGGCTAGAATTATCTTAGGATACTAGTTAGACTAGAAGTTTAGTTAAATTATTATAGCTATAAAAGCCTATTAGGAAAGGTAAGCAGCAAAAGATACTAGAGTTAAACTAAAAATTCCGTTATATAGATAGGATTTACGTGAAGATAGTCTGTTATACTATTATAGTAAGGATGGATTTTTCTGGCTTTATATTCTAATAACTAAGTTTAAATCTATCTTACAACTAGTATATAATAACTAACACTACTTCGGAATTGCTAGAATAGCAGCAGAATTATAGTTAGTTTGTTTTCCACATATAAGCTAGTAAATTCGCGATTATATTGCTTACTACGCAGTGTGTTAGGAAAACGCTATTAATTAATTAAAACCGCTAGGGGAGTTATAACTATTATAGTTAAAGCTAACACCTTTTTACATAATTTTACTTAATTTTATAATAGATATGCTAGAAGTATTAGCTATAAATACTATATAGTAAATAAAGGGGTATACTATATATAATTTACTATGCCTAGTAAATTATTTGTTTAGTAAGAGAACTTTTCTAATACTAGGGTATACTACATATCTAGTGGAAATTTAGGCAGAGTTACTTCTTTATGCCTTGTACATTATAGACTAGGGATTGCTAAGATAAATTATTAGTAATAGAGACCTAAAGTTTATATCTAATATATAAAAGGAGATATTTAGGTATATAGGAGTTAAACTTCTTATAGGCATGGCATATTACCCTTAGACGGATAGAACCACAGAAAGGAAAAATTAGATAGTAATAATTATAATATAATATTATATAGTAATAGACCTAAATATAACGTAGATATTACTATTACTAGCACTGTAGTATTAGCTAAATAACACTATAGCTGCAGGTATAGGGTAGGCTTCTAATAAGCTATTATATGGTTTCTATTTGCTAAGTATTATTAATTTACTCTCTCTAAATAACGTAACTAACACTAGATCTAACGTAAATAATATTGCAGTACTACGAAAGCTATACTAGCATAAGGCCTAATTAGTAATTATAATAGCAGTAGTGCTTGCTAAAATCCGATATAATAATTGCTATAAACTAGTTAATATTAATAAAGGAGATATAGTATATTTATAATTACATAAGGGATATAAATTACCTAGTAAACTAAAGAAGAAATAGTCCCTATAGAGGGTAAGGCTATATAAGGTGTTAGAAAAAGTGAATTCTTTAGTATATTAATTAGATTTCCCTTTAAATTTATATGTATATCTAGTGGTATTAGTAGCGTAAATTTAGAAGCTAGCATAAGGAAAAGACCTATTTAAAAGAGAAGAGGCAGCTCCTCTGCTAATTATATTTAATAATTTGTAGGAAGCGGACTATTAGGAAGTTAAGAGAATTTATAGCTATTAGATTAAGATTTTTAAGCGGACTAAAATGTTAAGAATTAAATTCCTTATTAGATAGAAGGGTTACACTACTAAAGATAACTAGTGAATTATAAAAGACGAAATAAGGATTAATGTAGCTAAGATAGTAAAGGATTATCTTAAGAAAAACCTAATTAATTAGATAAAGGAATATATAAAGAAAGGCCTTAATCCCCTTACTAAATAATAATATTAAAAGGAAAGGTATAATAATAAGGGGGCGAATTTAATAAGTTAGTATAAAATTAACATACCCTCCTACATATATTAGTTATTACGCTAGCTAAGGGCGATTCCCCACACCTATACCTTATAATATCCTATAATACCTTTATATACCTAGCGTAACTAAATCTAGTGCACACGCACGCAAATTTATTAAACCCTTATACTTACTATAACCTTATAATATCTCTTAATACCTATGTAATTACATTTATTTAACTTTTATATTTCCTATACCTTATATTAACCCCTAATCCCTATGTAAACTTAGCGTAGTTAGTTTTAGTACTTATATAGTTATATTTATTTAACCCTTATATTTTCTATACCTTATAATAACCCTAATACCCACATAAACCTAGCGTGGTTAGATTTAGCATATGTGCATGCAGTCTCCTATAGCTCTCTATTACTATGTAGCTAACTTAGCTAAATTTAGTAATATAAGGAGAATAAAGTTTTGCTAGCTATTAGAGGTAGAGAGGTATTACCTAGAGGAGATAAAAAAGTGTGATAAATATAAGCGGTTTTATATAAGATATAGAAACGCCCTCCCTAAGATTAAATACAAAGTTTATATAGTTAATTATAATTTATATTACTACCTAAGTGTAAAACTAGAATTTATTCTATTTAATAACGAGTTAGATATATATAACTAAACGATTTATAAGCAAATATAAGTAGTATATTTATGTATTTAGTGCCTAGCGTTAAGATATTAAAACTAACTAGTTAGATAAATTATATACGCGGATTTAGCATAATACTTAGTTAATACTAATAAAGAAAAGGTAGTATATAGGTAATAGGTAAATAACCTTTTATATAAATTAGGCATAGTAGTTATTTTTAAGGGATAGAAACTGCTACGCTATACGCTAAAGTTAGTACTAGGTTTCTATTAATTCTAAGAATTTATAAATTTACTAAAGCAAATCGCGAATTTACGCTAATAATAGTATTTAGTAACCTTAAGGATAGTGTAAGACAAATTAAATAAGCTATTATAATTAGCTATAGGGGGCGCTAAAAACATTAAAGCTATTATTACTAGTATTAAGAAGGTAGCTAGAATAGAGCTAGTATTATAAAACATAGACAGAAAAGGCAATAGTAGTGGAGATTACGTAAATATAGTGCTAGATTTAGAGGTAGAAAGACAGGAATGTAATTAGGTAATATAATAATTAATACAAGATAATTACGACTAGCTTTAGAGATAAGCCTAGTAGGGTTTAGGTAAAATAGCTTAAAAGAATAATAAATCTAGTTATACTATAAAAGAAAAGAATATTAGGGAAGAGGAAGTTAAACACTAGGATAGTAATAAAAGCAGTAATAACGCGCAGAGAATTAATCTTACTTAATCAGGTAATGACAACGCTAAATTCGAGACTAGCCCTAATAATAATAAAGAATCCAAACCTAAAACTAGCCCTCATAATAATAAAGAATCCAAACCTAAAATAGGCCCTAGTAGCAATAGAGAATCTGACTTTATAGGGTCTAAAGAAGAGGAAGGGAACGCTAAAACTAAATTTAAAGATAAAATTAATAATATGCCTACTAAATATCTTATTAGGCTATTATAGGTGTAGGAGTAGATTAGAAAACTTAATTTTTAATTGCTATTTACTAGATTTAGAAAACTAGGATTTAGATTAGAGAGTTACCTACTAATACTAAAGATTAGATTAGTAGCGCGCAAAAGGGTAATAGAGGAGTTTAATATAAACTATAAAGGAAGAAGCATTAAATTAATTAATTTTAGTAGTTTTAGGCATATCACAGTAGGCCGTAAGGTAAATATATAGGATGTCTATTATATAATATAGGCATATGCTTATGAATTTGCCTTAAATAGTACTACTATAGTAGCTAATAGTTTAGAAGTGGATTTAAGGGATGCTTACTTTATATTATAGTAAAATGTAGTAATTTAAATCTTTGCTATCTTTAATAAATAATAGGCCGCTTTAAGCGTATAGTAATAGGTAGCGTAATAAGCTAGGAAACTAGCGTATTAAGTAATAGCAAATCTAATAAAGTATGGAGCAACTAGATAAGTAAAAAATTAGGTGAAAACAGTAGCAGTAGCTTATTATAATAGTATAATAGTTAAACGTGGCTACTAATACATCACCTATAACAGCATGGCGTCACTACTATTACAAGCTAACCTACTAGCTTTAAGATTCGTAAATAAATATAGAGGCATAAACAGTATAATCATAGGAGAGCTTACTAGTATTAGAAAGATAAATTTGCTTTATATTATAATAAGGAAAACACTAGTAATAATTAAATTAGCTAAACTCTAATAGGATAAAGAAAGGAATAAGGAGTATAAGATAAGTAAAATCAATGATTTAATTAATTAGACTAATAAGATAGAAATTAAATTTAATAAGGTAAAAAGCCTTGTAAAAGATATAAACAAATACGCTAATAAATATAAGACTAAGGTAATAAAGCTAATAGAAGCAGTAAAGGATAGGGCGAAGTTAGTGTAAAAAAATTTCTATAAGTCTTAGAGATACTTAAGGATTAAAAGGAATAAATTTAGAGTTTAGAATTAGGTAAAGTGCTAAAGGAAGTTAATAACCAGATTAATAATTTAAAGTGTAATATAATTAATAGAAAAGAACACAAGGAGAAGATAGTAGAATTAGTAGCTATAGTAATAGAATTATGTAAAAGAATTAATCTCTAAGTAATATCTATTAATAAACTTTTACTTAAGTAGAAGAAGCTTAAGAAAGATATAAAAACAGCAAAATTAGCTACTATAGAAGTAACTCTAGTAGCATTAAGTCTAGCGGAATATAAACGAACTAAATTAGCTAATACGCGATTACAAAAGGATACTCTAATGCTAGAAACACTACGTAGAAAGTCGCAAATGCTAGGAATAACTAATAAGAAAACTAAATTAGCAAATAAGCAAGGGTAAGATAACACTCTAATACTAGAAACGCTAAGTAAGAAGCTAAGACTAGCGGAAAAGTTAGGACTAAAGCTAAAAGCAACTTAAGTAACTTCGCGTCTAGCGACGCTATGTATATAAGTTAATAAGCTAGTGGATAAAGAAGTGACTACAGAAGACGAATTTGCTAGACTATTAGATTAATTTAGTATGAAGAAGGAGTGTTTTTATTTTAATAATATAAAGTAATTAGACGTGATTACAAAAGGCGAAATAGACATTAGGGTAAAGGAATTTAGTAAGTAGAGGAAGGAAAGAATAATTTAGTAACATAGAATTAGGAATTTGTTATTTAATATAATGATTTAAATTAACACTATCGAAGGATTATAGTGGTTACGAATTTAGCTATAGACGTATAGAACTTGCTTTCTTTTCTTTTATTTTAACTTTAATAGCTAGGGAATGATTATCTAATTTAGTATAGAGGTTAAATTAGGTCGTGTTTTAGCTAGTTATAACTAGGATAGTTATCTTTTAAGGCACGCCTAGCACTTATTACGTGGTAAGATACGCTTAGCTATAAGTAATAGTAATAGGGATAAATTTAGCCCTTTAGATAGAGGAATTAACTTACTTCTTATATTATAACCTACACCTAATAGTAGCTTTTATAAGTAAACTTAGTACAACTTACGACCTGTTAAATTCGTTAGCCCCTCTGACGGATTCGACCTAACAACGTGCAGAGCCAGCACGTAACACTAATACTATATTAAGTAAACCTCTAAGGCCTTTAATAAAGGGAGATATAAAGCTTTAGTATTAATAATATAGTTATCCTAGTAATAAAGTATTTATAAAGCTTATAAATATAACTTTAGGTATTAAATTAATAAGACCTAAGCTTATAAAGTATAAGATTTATACTATAGGCAAAGCTAAGCACTAGAGATTATAGGTTATACCTAAAAGGCTTCCTTAAGGACTAGGTTATAGGCTTTTAGTTAATCTAAAGTACTATAACTTACCTTATTAAAATAGTAATAAGTATTAGTGTGTTTTTATATACCTTATAACCTTAATATAATTCTTTTACTTATTTAAGTTAAAGGATAGGATTTATAATAGCTTCTAAATAATAGTAATATTTCTAAGCACTTAATTTAGTATTTAACTACGCTTTTTATATAGTAATATTAAAAAGCCCTCTTTATAAATAATATAAGGGATAAGATAGCTTTAGTAAGTATTATAGTTTATAATTTAGCTCCCTTAATACCTAGTTAAAATAGTAAGGTAAAGAGATTTAAGAGGGTAGTTAAGTAAAAGGCTTATATATTAAGTCTAGAGGCTAGATTCTTATTAAAACTTAATAATAAGGTCTTTAATATAGCGGTTTATTTACTAAATTAAATGCTTTTTAAGTATTATAAAAATTAGATTACACTATATAAACTCTAGTAAAATTAGGCTAGGAAAACTATCCTTACTTATTTATAAATATTAGAGGTTTAAAAACCCTTAATTTCATATCTATAAGCTTATAGATATAAAGCGTTTCTAATAATAATAAAAGCTCTAGAGCATATTAAATTAAATAATATAATCCCTTAGTTAAAGTAAAAAGCTTATATTAAATACCTTATAGGTTATAAAGGTAAATCCTAGTATATTATTTAGGTTCTAACCCTTTATAATTATAAAGTTATTATATTAGTATATATTTAGTTTAATAAGGCCTTATTCTTTAAACTAGAAGAAAAGATTAAATTAGCCTAGAAAGAGAAAATATTAATAATTACGCTACTTAAAGAGCTTAAGGCTAAAGACCTTAATAAAGAAATTAGTTAAGACCTTATAGAAATAAACCTAAAAGAGAAGAATTATAACTTCCTACTATTAGCTATAGATAAGGAAAATAATTAAATTAAAGTAAAAACACTACCTTATATATTAGGGTAAGAAAGTAGCTATATTAGTGCTCTTTTAACCCCTCCTAACTCTTCTTATAAGGGACTAGTTATTCTAGAGAATATAAAGCTTTAGATATAAGGTAATAATATACTATTTTAAGAGATTAATAAATTTATAAATAATATAATAGCTAAATATATAAAGACTACTATAGAGACTAGTAAAATTACTACTAAGGGTAGTAAGACTATAGAGAATTATAGTCCTTATAATAATAGTATTAACCTAGATAATATTATAACTAGAAAATACTAATAAAAGGAGTTAAAGAAAGCTAGGTAAGCTTAGTTTTCTTTTACTTTTCTTTAGTATTCTAAGAAACTTAATATAATTTATAAATTAAAGATATACTTATAAAACTTACTTATTATTATTAGGTAATAGTATTACTATATTATAATTACTAGAAGGAAGTAATTATAAAGGAGCTTTTAAAGCTTTTATCCTTAAACTACTAGGAGAATATACCTAAGAAACTAATTAATCTTAAGAAGTATAAGGAAATTATTAACCTTAGCTAGGTTTTTAAATATAAAACTAATAAGAAAGGCATAGTTATAGAGTTTAAGGCTTAAATAGTAGTATAAGGTAACTAGTAACTAAAGAATAACCTTAATAATTATACTATTACCCTTACTTCTTAATCTTTATAAATACTACTTATAGTTTATTATACTAATAATCTTAATACTTAATAATATAATATTTAGAATACTTTCCTATATATAAAACTTAAAGAACCTATTTTTTATAAGCCCTTAAAGGGTATAAATATAAGAGGTTATCTCTAGAAGATAATTAGAGTATTATATAGGCTATAGGAAGCTCCCTAATAATAGTTTCTTTATTTAATAAGATTTCTTTTAAAGCTTAGCTTTATCTAAGGGAAAGAAGACTTATATATCTTTATAAAGGATAATTTTATCTTATTTTTCTATATAAATAATATTATAGTGCTATACCCTAATAGATTTAAAGTAGAATTTAAAGAATTACATAAGTAATTAATAAATAATCTAGATATTAAGAACTAAGGTAAATTAAAGTAATTCCTAGGTATTAAAATTATTAGAAATTATAATACTAAAGAGATATAGTTATTATAGGAATTATATATTTAAAAGATTACTTAGAAGTTTATTCCTAATATTATTAATAATAAGTTAAAGAGCTTAATTATAGCTTCTCTTCTAATAGCTATAATTTACCTAAATAATAATAAAGCTTCTAGTAAAGAAATTAGCTACTATAAAGTAATTATAGGCTCTTTAGTGTATCTTTATATTATTAGAAAACTAAATATAGTATTTATAGTATTAAAGCTAGCCTCTTTTATAATAAATCTATTAGTAAAGCATATTAAATTAGCTTAGGGTGCTTTATTATACACTTAGAACACAAAGAAGCTTTACTTATAATATTTAGGTATAGATAGCTTTAATATGCTATTTTCTAGTATAGATACCTTACTTAGTAATAATCCTAAGACTTAGAAGTTAATATAAGGCTATGTTTTTATTATATATAATACTATAATTAATTAGAAATCTAGAAGGTAATATTATATAATAACTTTAAGTATAAAAGTAAAGCTCTTTACCTTAAATTATAGTGTAAAAAAGCATATTTCCCTTAGTAAGCTACTTTATAATATTAATATATATATACTACTACTCTTAATTATCTAGTATAATAATAAGTAAATAATTTAAATTACTAAATATACTAAAGGAAAGCTTTAAACTAGCCTTAAGTACCTTAATATAAATTAAATATAAATTCAAGAATAATATATAATAGGTAATATTAAGGTTAATTAGATAAAGACCTCTAAGATACCTATAGATAGCTTTATAAAGCCTTTATTAGGTTAAATATATAGGGACTTTTACTATAGAATTAGCCTAAGGGAGATTCCTACCTAATTATAATACTAGGGATTATTTATAATCTTTTCTTATACCTTTAATCTCTAGCTTTAATAAATATCTTAGCTAGGGGAGGTATATTAGGAAAAGCTCCCTAAAGCATTAAATATATAGATGCTAGTTATATAATAGCTAGGATAAGATATTAGTAAAGATAAATATATTAGAAGTACCTTTATAGACTAGTTATTTCTATAGTGCACTATGTACCTTTTAGGTATAAAAGTCAGCTACTGTCTGCACCTCTGATTGATCAAATTAAACACTTTTTATCATCTATCTACACCCCTACCTGACAATTACAGTGCTAAACCCATCGCAGGCTGCCTCCATTCTAAATAGCATCAGAGGGGTACCACCAGGGGGCAAGGCAAATCTGGGACGGTCATGTCGACAACAGTCAGCCAATTTGTCGCCTCCCGCCTCCAGTTCGTACGAGCATGGCCAGCGCTCTGGCGTACTACATGTAGCACTTTGATTGTGATTTTTAAACTACGACTCTGTAGACATGTCGAGTAAAAAGCCCTGCTCACTTGTGCTCTTGGTGCCAATTTGTCCGCTGCGCACGATTTCATGTGCCGCCGTGCATGCAGGGGAAGAAATAAAGTTTTTCAAAAGGCAGTGGCCGAATGTTACAAGACTGGGGCCAGAAGATAGTCGAGCACGTCGTATCCCAGCCTGAAGTATGCATCCTGTCGCTCTTCCTCTGAGTGCCCGATTCCGTCTCTGAAATCCTCTGTCCATCGACCTCTTTCGAGCCCGTCGAGATACTCGCGGAAGAGATCCAAACCATCACCTTTTCCAACTATCCTCCTCAGCAGCCGATGCTCCAGGCACTGACTCAACACATCGCCGTTTATATGCATAAGCCTAGGGTGCAACCGTGGCTCGATATCAAGCCCTTCATCCGAATTCATGCTCTCGGAGTCTGATGAGCTGCTCTCAGGGGGGGTCAAATGTGAAATTCGTTGTGCCAAATTCTGTATCAGGCTCAAGAATCGCCATAGCTCTTCGCTTAGTAAAGTAAAGTGTCGAAGTGAGCCATCAAGAGACACTCCAAACACATCTGCGCCTCCATCTTCACTTGCTATTACTCCATATCGGGTCTGCTGTTCAGACCTGAACCAGGGGGGCCGACTAGTAGCATATGCGAACCGCCGCACTGAAGTCGGCAGTGAGCCTTCAAATATGATGTCGAATTCCCTGTTTTGGTGACTCCGGGGTACCCAGACCCCCGCGATGCCACCTCTGTGATCTGACAGCATCGTCACGGGCCATTGGCTGTCGCTCAAGTCTTTGTTATCTGTGCCGATGTCAATCATGTGAACAGTTGTCCGAGAAATTTTATCGGTATGTCTGAGCACCATATCGTCCTCTGATCCTTTTTTGTGATCGATAATTTCCAGAGAATGCATTGTGGTCAACGCAAAAATCTTGCCATGCGACACCCGTAGTGACGTGGCCGGCGAATCTAACGCGTATTGTTTCATTTGCTTCAATTTCTTCTCCATTAAATCCAAGACGTCCCAATAAATCGTTTTATCGGCGCAAAAGATGATGCCGTCCTCGTCTCCAACAATGGAGTAAATAGGCTTCCCAAACAACTTTTTGTACCGTGTCCAATATTGCATTTGCGTCTGGGCAGCATCTCCATCTCTGGATTCCAACTTGTTGACCGAAATAATGAGGAGTCTCCCATCCTTAGTGCCTACAAGCAGAAAAGCAAACGTTTTGCCGTCTTTCACATAGAGCCATTCACTGAGGCCATATATTCGGTCTCCAGGATGTCCGAGGCCGGATACGAACTGTGAGGTATTTTTGTTCTTGTCTGACGCAGTCGCGATATGACATCCGGACTCTGGATCAACAAATGCTAGTGTGGGTTTGTCATCCAGGAGCATGGCCACCACTAGACAATTCCAAGCGTGGGAGAAAATGATTCGAGTTGGCGTTCCATTGAGTGGAAGACATCTTGGAACAAGAGAATAGTGCGGCCAGATGTCTGCGAATAGAATCTTTGACCCTGCTAGCAGCATAATTGACGCATGTCCAGCGTACTCTGACAAGCTGAGGCCGAGGCTGAAAGCCGAATGAACCTGAGGTGAAGACATCGAGGAGTCATTGGAATCTGTCAACCATATGAAGTTCTTGGATTTGAACCTGAATTTTGAATCTGAAAATTGTGACATCATGACGAGGTTGTTATCGGCGCACGCCATGGCTGCGGCTCCGCCATCGAAGGAGCCTCGGACTGGGAAAACGTCCACCGGAGCGACGCCCATCACTTCGCTGATCCAACTGATAAGCTGACATTGCTGATCACATATTCTAACTGTAAGCATATGTCCACATCGGGTTCCGGCAACGAATGTAAGAGTGTTGACGCCTGCGTTGACTGCGCAAATACTTGTTAATGGCTCAAATGCATGCAGGTCACCCGCTGGTTCTTGTAATGATTGGCCCTCTGCGAAGCCTAATTAGGTCAGTCAGTCACCTGTTCAGGTCGTCTGAGCGTGGGAAAGGGGTCAAATACTTGTCTTCCTGTCTAAAGCCTGGGTGACAATAACCTTGCCATCCAACGAGTACGCGGATATCCAAGAGGTGCCATCCACAACGGAGCCCGCAATCACAAATTGATTTCCGGCAATGCCGAGAACCGACACACACGTCACCTCCCCAGGAACATCCCAGCTTTTAACAAGACTTATTTCCATTCCATTGACATTGATGATGTGAATCTGAGACGCTGAGCTGCTGCTCGTGGTGGTGAGGGCAACAACGTCATTTCCGCAAAAGGCGTTCTCCGCAGTTATATTTCCCATATGAAGGATCTCATCAAGAGAGTGGCGAGTATTGTGCGAGGCCGATAAAAGAGAGATGGACCTTTCTGTTACCTGAACTGTGAGTCCAGAATCAGTCTGGTAGGCATCCAACGTTCGGGAAGCCAGGTCAAATCCAGTACTGTCAGCTTCCAACAAGTCGACCTGGGCGAAATCTTTGGAGAATTGAAGGACAATAGACGCATTTGGAAGGGCCAGTATACCGTAAAGACCATTACCACCGGGGCCGCCGTCCATGGAAAACCCCCATGAGCGCTTTGTTGGTTCCCCGGAATCAATGTCCAATCCAATTCTGCCTTGGATTCCCCATCGCCACTGAGTCAAGTTGCCCTTTCGTCCACGCCCAGAAGCACTGAACAAGCTGTCGGGTTTCAAAAAGGATCTATTCGGCTCTGGTAACGAGCTCCTTGAAGATCGCCAGCTGGACGTTGCCACGTCAACGACCGGTGACCAGTTCGGCAGCACACCAACTCGCTCAAGGTCGGTCCTCGGTGCCAGCTTGCAATTTCTTGAGTCAGTACAGAGTTTCGTAACGAGTGAAAAGTGGTCAAAGACCTATTAGAGCATCAAGGAGGGTTTATACCTTCCAAATGCCACCCGGACCAGAGTCGCCGCCGATGATGAGAACATCGGTAAAAACATCGTATGCCGTGGTGAAAGCCGTGTTAATGTTGGTATCCAGGCAGCCCACATTGGTAACGGATGGGACCAACTCCGGAGCATCAATTTCGACGTGAATTATCGCTCCGTCCTCGCGTGCCAAGTATATAATATCGGTCTTCTCAAAGTACTTCTTACGACGGAATGGTCTGGACCATGCCGTCCACAATGGCTGCCCTTGGCCATGGTGCAAATCCGTTCTCCCAGGCGTATCTGTTTCTAGCACTTCAAACACTGCAGCGCCGGAAAGACAGTTCTTCACTATACCGATATCGGGTTGAGAAACAGCAAAGAAGGCGGTGTTGAATCTCAGAGGAATAAGAAGGGATGGCATACGGTGTTCTTTGGGCAGCCTGTTACCGACTTTTTCCTCGGCGAAGATGTCTTTGAGACTGTCGCCGACCTCCCATTCGTATGTCACCATGCGAGAGACCGGTTCAGCAGAAGTTCTGTCCTTTCTTGTGACGATCAGCAGAAGAATGATGTGATAGTCATCCTCAGGTCGCGGGTAAAGGAATTCGAGTTTATGTATGACCCCTTGTATGGCACGTATTCTAGTCGATTTGACAGGTTCGAGAGATCCTTGTAGGCGATATCGTTCGTGTATATCTTGCATTGACCGCAGCTCGTACATGACCAGAATA
Source organism: Epichloe typhina subsp. poae (assembly GCA_030389615.1). NCBI lineage: Eukaryota > Fungi > Ascomycota > Sordariomycetes > Hypocreales > Clavicipitaceae > Epichloe > Epichloe typhina. The sequence goes on along the minus strand of CP098317.1, from coordinate 1,353,596 downwards.
CCGTCCGGTGATGCCGCAGCCATATATCGTGATGATGGATCTACGGAAAGGTGATAGCCCAAGTAGGCGAGGTTCTTGGGGCTTTGATGCTTGTTCACGACGAAGTCTAGAGTTGAATCTTGGTTCCGGCGAAGGCAGACGTAGACAGTGTCTCCACTCTCAAGTATCAATACTAACAATTGCGGTGGCGGAGTTTGAACTTGGGCAGCATCGCCTGGTTCGAACGGATCCTGCATCAACGTGTCCTCGTCTTCCGACTTGACGGTGTTTGCCGGGTCATCATCATCCAAGCCATGCTGAAGTGAATCTCCGATCACTGCAGCGCCTCTTATTCGGAAACGAAAATCGCTTTTCCGTGCGACCTCATGAACTTGTCCATCGCGTCGAAGCTCACTTATTTGAACAAAATGATCCTATCACAATGGTTAACAAACTGTGAACAGTCTCGATACTTGTGTGTTCCTTGTTGTTAACTTCCGATGGCCTGTTGAGAGCCAACTGGTTGTAGGGGGCCCCAGAGTCGTCCGAGCAGTGTTTTAGAGGTCAGATTGAGTATCGAAATAATGTTCCATGATTTCCATAACCTCAAGGTCCACCACCACCCTGGTTGACAAGGGCTGTCAAAACGGCATCGTGTAGCTCTCATGTGCCATGATGTAGGAAGAAGGACAATACCAAATCGCCAGAGGAAAGGAGAAGAGGAGAAAATCATCATAGGAAAGACGAAGTGCAATGACGTACTCCAATGAAGGCAATATCGTTATGAGCCTCTGATCTCAGTCGGGCTGGAAGAATCCAATGAACAATCGGACTCTCTACTATGGTTCGAGACAGAATGCCGCAGCTTGGGGGATCTGGATGGGATGTTGCAGCTGCTTTAGGGGTTGCTGATGCTTTCAGGGCGGCCTGGAGGTTGACTGTCTGGGTCACCCACTCGCCGTCTCTGAGAATGCTGGTTTGGAAGGCCATGATATTGTTGATCCCATGACAGGTGGTCACGGAACTGGCGGCCAAGGCTGCAGGCGGAAGGAAAGAATTGGGGAGCCGGATCGTGGCGCTCCTACTCCATCTAGTGCAAGAAAGCTAGCAGTACAAACTTGGCAGCGTCAAAGGAAGCTAGGGTGGAGGCAAAGATAGTGAGTGGAATCAAGTTGTCTCTGGAGCCAAAAGTGCATCTTAGTATCTTGGTGAATACAAAGGTTGTGTAAGCCAAGGCAGTACTGAGGTCGCGGGTTCCGGGGGAGGCGGCGGGTGACCATGTGGCCAAGACTCAAGAGGAGACGTTTTTTATCTGCCTCTCAGGTCGAACTGATCGGGGAGCAGTCTGATTTTCAAATTTAGACCCAAGAAAGGCACGATAAAGGGGGGGTTTGAAAGAGGAGCAAAAGCAGGCGAGTCAGGGCAGGAGAAGGAGAAGTCGAGGTGGATGTCGGCGTGGATGTCGGCGTGGATGTCGGCGTGGATGAAGCAGCGTGGTGTGGTGCCGAACATTTATGCGCTGTGGTGGTCTGGTCGGTGCGGCATCCAGTTACCTCGTGGGGGACGCACGGCGGACACGGCAGTGTCGTCCCTGAGCTGTTACAGTGGGTGCAGCTGCGATGCACAACCGCCACACATAAACGAACCAGGCGGGCCGGAGCCGATCCACTGGTGAATGATGAGCTAACCAAACCGCCAATTCGTCATCGCTCACTTCTGCATCCAGGAGCCAGCCCTACTAGTAGGGATTCAGAAAATGTTTTGCTCTCAACATACATACATCTAGGCCCTTCGAGAAGATGGACAAAAATTTGCAGATTAGCATCTCCTCCGAGCTGTTCTGATAATTGCGCCAAGCTTTGGGGGTGTCCGATCTGTCGTTCCAACTTGCTGATAGCATTTCTCTGCGGTGCTACTCGGAGATCAGGGCGATGATGCCACCGAGTACTTTGCATTTCAGCCCAAAGTCAAAAATGCCGTGCTGGGCTCAATCTCAGAGCAGACGGCCATCCTCCAGCATTTCGGCGCCGTGGTTCCAAATACCTATCTACCCCATCAGCCTGCCCATGGATTTATTACTTTTCGTCTGTATGAGCCTAAAAGCTCATGGGTGTCTGGCTGTGTTTGCTTGGGAAAAGACTCGAGCTGAGGTAGGTTGGGTTTGGGTTTGGCTGATTGTCATTGGTTGGCGGGGGCATGGATCAAAGATGACACTATCAAGCTCTCGAAGCACAAACCAAGCATCCTGCATTCCACGGATGGGAGAAGGACCAAGTCAGGGCAAGTTTGAGGGAGATGGGCATATGACCCGGCATGGTTCCATAAGGGACACTCTACTCCGTAACGGTACGTTGAGGCTGTGTTACTATTCTACGACAATTTTATGCGTATGAGTCCACACCGAACTATGACCATCGTTGATGGGAGCCAGGAGGGTGGTGACGGGGGCGATGATCATCACCTTCGGGACACGGACACCTGTGGCTGGGTTGCGCTTTGTAGTCTGTGTTTTGCAGTCTGTGTTTCGGATCTTGTTGTGTAAGTGGTACAACGGTAGGTGAGGCTCTGCTGTTTCTCGGAGTCAATAGCCGGCGCCGTTCGATCCACGATGGCCCGGCTTGTTGACAGGCACTATGTACGCGGGTGAAGATGACATGTCATAAGTCTTGGTGAACGCCCTCTTCGGGCCGGCCACAAGTGAGCGGCTTGCGGAGTAGTGGAAACTCGAATTGCGCGAAGACTTGTTTGTGTGCAAGCACCGCGCCTGGACTTGCATGACTGACAGTTGGAGATGGTAGGAAAAGGCGTGCTTATCAAAATGTTGTAGCACGAAACTGGGCATGTTAATGCAGTTAGTAGCGTATTAGCTTATTAGGCTGCGAACGTCTAATACCACCCCCACCGGATCGCGACACGTCTATGCGCCATAACGTGGCGCGTACCTGCCACACACAGCTCCTTCCCGACATCAAGCGTCCCGGTTCGTCATCTAAATATCGCAAACCTTGACAATAAAAAGAAAAGGAGAAATTTTCATACTTGAATCGCTGTCATCTCTCGAGACTCTTGCCGAGGCAGTGGCCACCGGTGCAAAAGACAAAAAAGTCAAACCCAACCTCATGGAGCCGCAAGACAACCCCATGGAGATACCGGCCGGGTCAGCTGGCATCGATGAAGACAACCTCGAGATGACGGCTGTGCTTCCCGAACAAAGGACGGAACGTGTTCTCTCTGAAAGGAAACTCGAGTCTATCCTAGAGGCATGCAAATGGAAAGATGTGGCGAGATTGAGAGGTCTCGCAGAATCGGCTGATGGGCTCCTCAATGATGAACTTCGTTGGCTAGCATGTACGCATATATACATATTCTATCTACTCTCGGGTCAACATCGCAGCGTCGAAACGATGAATTGCCTCTCCCTTTTGTGTCGAAAGCTGACAGCCCATTATTCTTGAACTATAGGGCCCATTCTCATCGGTCTTTCTTCCGAGTCATCGGACTGCAGCGCAAACTCCGAGGAGGGTGACATAGACACCGAGTGTGGATGGAAAAGCCTACCCAGGCATCGTGACGAGGATCAAGTGCAACTTGACGTGAATAGATCCTTCATATACTACCCAACAGGTGCGTATATTAATGCATATTTTACATGTAACACATGGGAAAATGCGGTGCAAAGCTCGGTGTATTTTTGTATAGTGTCTCGACTTTAACTGATTTCCATGTCGATTCACACAGACCAAACCGAGGCACATATAAACAAGTGCAGATCCGAGCTATCGGCTCTCATCGTCCAAGTTCTTCGACGCCACCCATATCTCTGCTACTTCCAAGGCTATCACGACATATGCCAAGTGTTCCTCCTGGTCTTGCAACCAGCGTGGCGGGCCCGCGTGGTTGCAAGACTATCCGTCCTTCGCATACGAGATTTCATGCTTCCCAGTCTGAGACCAACGACTGCACAGCTCAGATTACTTCCCGACATTCTATCGAAAGCCGATCCCGAGCTTCGAAAACACATTGCAACCATAGAGCCGTTCTACGCACTGGCGGGTACACTCACGATGTACGCGCACAACATTGAGGCATATCGCGACATCGCACGCCTCTTTGACGTGTTCTTAGCCAGGGAGCCAGTCTTTACCATATACGTGTTCGCTCAGATCGTCATCAACCGTCGAGATGAAATTTTGGACATTGATGAACCAGATATGCTGCAAGTAGTGCTCTCCAGAGTGCCACCAAACATGGATCTCAATACACTCATTACCGACGCCGTGGGTCTATTTGACCGCTTTCCGCCACACACTCTACCTTACTGGCGACACATATCCGAATATAGCTCGTTGAAAACTGCTAGAGACGTCGAGAAGTGTGCCCAACAATCCCTAGAAGACGGCCAGGCATATTTCGAAGAACAAGCCAAACAAGTTCGGTGGGTGGAATTGCGGGAAAGGATATCAATGACGGTCTGGAGATATCGTCGGCCCATCACAGCATTCGGCGTGGCCGCCGCAGTCGCCGCAGTGGCCTTCTATTTGCGGCGAAATCCCTCTGCGGTTCACTACGTCATGTCGTTCTTTGGTGCAACAGGCAGGCCCTGATGTATCCTTTCCTTTTCTCTCGGTACAGGAGTCATAATCATCGTGGTTAGACTAGAGTTAGAGGATTGCGGCCAGAGCTTTTGTATCCCTGGTTTCGTGTCGCAATATCTACTTTCGACAACAACAAAAAAAGAGCGGTCGGATGTCATTTGACAAAGCCAAGTGTCGAGGTTTCATTTCGTTGGAGCTTAGGAGCATGTCTTGTTACAAACATAAAGCAACATGATCGACTACACTGGCACTGTACAAGTCACGCTGATGTGCCTTGCGCTGTTTCTCGGGCCATCATATCGACGGGACATGTAGATAGAGTAACAGTTCCGTGCTATCAATCACCTCTTGCGAGTATCATCACGAAGCGAGGTACGCACGAATCAAGGACAGTATAAACAGGTTTACTAGTCCATACGATTTCATAATGTAGTACTGAAGATCCCACATGTATTCGTCCCAGAGTCAATTCGCTGGAGAAAATCAGGCATCGTCCTGATGCGCTGCTTTTAATTTTCAAAATGTCCCTGTTGCTCCACGGCTAACTTGCCCGTCGTGGCCCCAATTATGGTCAAGATCAGGGAATAGTTGTTGTACAGAAAACGCTCGCTTTTCCGCTTATCGCCGCCATAAGAAAGACTCTGCTTGTTTAGAAATGCCTCAACCTCTGAGCGTAAACGACGCAGGCTGGCTGCGACTGGTTCGTCATCTCCGGCTTCGGCGCTCAAAGCTAGAAACCCATGGAGAAGTTGACCGAAGCGCTGGGTCACAACGTGAGGCGCAGCAGTCATTTTAGCGGCATCACCTGTGGAACGACTAGATTTGCTGGGTAGGTTTGTTGTTAATTGGCGGACAGATTCGCAGTGTCGATCCATGACGACTTGTAACCTTGGCCAGAGAAGCATGTTGGTACCGTTTATGTAGCTGTCCATGGCAGGTACTTTGCGACGCTGAAGTTCAAATGCAAAATTTTGGTTCAGTCGGATACATAGGAGAATGCCCAATGCATCATATGTGTTAGACACAAGGTTCTTTGACAGTGCCTGACCCATCTCAAACGTGGACTCAAAAATGTAGTTGAAAGTTTTGGAGATTTGCGAATATGACAAAGCCGGTGAAAAAAAGGTAGCCAGGAATGTATACTCTGCAGTTGTGTTGTCGATCAGAGCCAAATTGAAATTCCGGAACTGAGCCTCTAGATAGTGCGTCGTTTGGTCCTCTTCAGCGAGGTGAGAAGATAACGCTGCCTGGTTGCTCGTTTGGAGCAGATCGATCCTCCGTCCCAGGTTGAATGCATCATGAGGGGGGCCTGCCGCTCGCGTGCTTGACAAGACAGTAGCCATTCGTATGTTGTCTTCGTGGCCCAGCAAGTCTGACTTATCCAGAATGTGAGTCTTGATCTTGGCCAACGCTTGTTGGTATGTGCTGAACTGGGTTTGATAATACCAACGCATCGTATTCATGTAAGCGCGCGATATCTCGTCTGCCAGTGTCGCGTGGTGTTTGTGAAGAAAGTTGTACAAGTCTTTGAAACGGAGAAAGTTTTGCTGTTGTATGATCTGAGCGTTTATGTGTGGCGATCGGAGTGCTTTGATTTGAGCAACAAGGAAATCTCGGATGCGTTCGATCGCCTGTAGGAAAAATCAGCATCAGTTGATTGATGTTCTGTGGTCTTACCCATGGCAACTACGGTAAACCCACCTTGAGGGTAAGCTTTTCCAACAAAGGGCCAAGCTCCGCAGACGCTTTATTGGGTTGTGATCCCGGTGAGGACTTCTTCTTATACGCCGCAGTCCTCCTATCCAATTCTGATAGAATCTTTGTCCAAGATTCGTCTATACGACCGGTCGAAATTTTGGTTACGACTTCGGGAGACACGCTTAGCTCTTCAACGAGCGGCCCCAAAGCTTTTTCTACATCTTTGCGATTCTGTAGTCGTCGATTTAGTGCAGATGAGCGCTCTTGTAACGATTCGATATCGGCAGATACAGCGGCAAGATCGTTTCGAAAGCTCGCCAGGTTTTTTTCGACGGAATTCAGGACATCATCACAAGCAGTAATCGACCGACGGAGGCTTTCGAATGTTGTTCGTTCCTTTTGATCTATTTGCTTTGCATCAGATAACGCCTTTGACGTGATTCCAGAGGGGAAAGAGTTTGAAAAGCTAAACATACAGTCCTCCACGCTCTGTGCCCGCCGCGGTACTGACGCGATATCATCCGGCGCCTGGGATGACGCAAGTTCCTTCAATGATAAGCCGCCGAAGTCAACCTCGAGCTCAAGATCTGTTTCAACGATAGAGCTAGTTCGAGCCTTTTGGGTCTCTTCGAAACCATCATCGGCTTCGCTCGGTTCTCTCAAAATCCCCTCGAGGGTTTCTAGGGGGTCGTTGATGTTCGGTATTGTAGCGGATTGTCGTAGCGAGGAACCGTTTGTTCGACGAGAGTGGGATAGCAGGGAAGAGGACGAATCGTTGGGTACAAGGGATAGGGATGAGCTTCTTGGAGAATGTCCAGCTCTTTGCGAAGTCACATAGGGACTCAGAGTGCTGGATGTTCTCCGTGGGAGAGGCGAAAACGACCTGCTTCCAGGTTGCGGCGTGGATTGACCAGAGGCGCTTGATGGACCTCCAGCCAGTCGGTCCAGCCACATGTTGCGGCAATGAAGCTGCACCCTTTTCTTCTCAGAATGAATGGCACGAACACATCACAAGCAGCAAGCAACACTTCGTGCCAGCTTGCAGGTAGTGACGAGGCTGTCCCTCTGAACCCAGTGGGGCATTGTTGGGCATTGTTGTACGGAGTTGGCTGGCAAGCCATTGATTGGTCACAACTTCAGATCGCTGACCAGGCTGGCAAAGCTGTGGTGCTTGCACTTGCGCGAAGGCCTCAGTGATGGCGCATGTGTTAGTCAAGTAGAAGAAGAACTGTTTCAAGATATCGGGCATACTATAGTAAGAGAAGGTATCCCATATTTGTATCAGAGTAGGTACCCAGGTATATAATGCTATAAGTATACTTCTATACATCTTGATTAGTGAATGCATTTCTAACACCTACCTTCGGAAGATGAAAAAACAAATCGAAATTCATCGGCGAGAGTCGGCCTCCCTGGGGTTCGGATTTACAACGAGTATCTGCGTGCAAAGTCTAGAAGCTCGAGCATGTTTTGAGAGCAAGCTCTACCCCCGTTGAACTGTGCATGTCGGCATGCAAGAAGACACGGTCCGAAGCAGTGCCTTGAAAATGTCATCCTCTGACCAACATTGTGGTACGTCTCACGACTCACGACTCACGACTCACGAATACTGGCTGCCACATCGCGAAAATGCCGGCTCTGCTGCATACTCCTCCGTACAATGATGGCATCCGCTGGAGGGTCAAATTCGAAATGTCACTTGAACCACACTGAATTGCTGAGCCCCTCTCTCTGGCATCTGCCCTCTCCGCCCTTTGGAGGCACCACCTCGTGGAAGTCGTGGGCGGTCTCGGATTAGAGTCTGGTCTGCCAGGCGCTGCTGGGTACGGAGCACTCCGTCTTGGGCAGGTCTTTGCAGTCCAGTTTGCCAATAGCTTTGGTAACCAGATGAATTGGCCTGGATACAGCCTGGCGTGCGCTTCGCCAGTTTGCGACAGATGTGAGCGTACAGGAAAGCAGCTTTGTCCTTTGGCGCATCGCACTGTCGCGTTGATTAAAAATTAACTCAGCACTGGTAACCAACCAAATAGTAAGTATACCTGGGATACTCGAAAAAATCTACCAACGTCGTCGGTAAATCAGTCCATGTCGATGCCACTTCACGCGTGTCCTTTTCGAATATCACACGCCAGAAGAAGAGTCTGTTCCCGGCTTTCTGACGAAGCGTCAACGGTAGTTTCAACGTTGCCCAGGTTGTTCGAGAATGGTCAATCGTGCCCTGTTGGAAACATGGAATATTACCGACAACAACAGATTCGCCAGCCATTTCTATTAGACTACGGGATCTAGTGCCATTTCCTTGTTTACCTGGAATAAAAGTGCCCAAGTGCTCAAGCAAGTGAGCTCGCGCTGGGTGGTCTCCTAGTACCCGCCGCCCCAGGGCCCAATCACACATGGCGGGAAAAAAATTCAAGACGGGTGCACCTTTTCCCCTCCATCCGCTCTTCTCTTCTCGCATCCTTCCTTTGACCCCTTCTTTCCCTTCTCTCCACCCACTGTACAGCACCTCCACTGCCTTTCGGTGTCAAATTATCGTTTCCTCTCCCTTCTACTTGTGAACAAGTCCGATTCTTGCGCAATTCATCACCATGGCTGAAGAGGTACGTTGCTTGATACTCATGCTGCTTCTTGTCTTTGCGCCATGCGGTCTGCGATGACAGTTGGGGGGTAGTGGGCGAAAACACCCCGCATCCTTCTCTCGTGCCTGCCCCACGACATCAGGACGCACAAAGCAAAATCTCGACTCCCAAAGTTGTCATCTCATTGGATACAGAGCGCGATGGAGAAACAGCATAGAAAGTTTGAGGAACGATCGTTTGGAATTTACAATTGATCATTTTACTGACCCCAGACGTTTCTTCGTGTAGCACGATGTTACCTTCGATTCCGCCGATGCTGGCGCGTCTCTGACCTACCCCATGCAGTGCTCTGCTCTGCGCAAGAACGGCTTCGTTGTTATCAAGAACCGCCCCTGCAAGATTGTCGACATGTCTACTTCCAAGACTGGCAAGCACGGTCATGCCAAGGTCCATCTGGTCGCCCTCGACATCTTCACCGGCAAGAAGTACGAAGATCTCTCTCCCTCCACTCACAACATGGATGTCCCCAATGTCACCCGTCGTGAGTACCAGCTGGTGAGTCTCGATTATCCTCTCTTGACATGGTCGTTTATAATCTAATGCCTTCGTTAGCTCGACATTTCTGATGACGGCTTTCTCTCCCTCATGAACGACGACGGCGACACCAAGGATGATGTGAAGATGCCCGATGGCGAGATTGGTGAGAAGATCAACAAGCTTTTCAAGGTCGAGGAGAAGGACACCAGTAAGTTGTCTTCCAGCGTTCGGGACTTTCAAAGACGCAGTTTTGCCCATCGTCATACCCACGCACAGCCGAACTTGGCCTTGGACAGACGCACTGACCCAGACTTGCAGACGTTATCATTCTCACCTCCATGGGCGAGGAGGCTGCTGTTGAAGCCAAGGAGGCCCCTAAGCAGTAAACGGATGAAAGAAGGCCCCAGCATGGCGTACCTTTGCTTGCAGCCTCGGCACAAATTCGTCCTTGCGATGTCTGGGCAAATCGGAGTTGAGTTCATGATGATTCTTAGCACGTCAGATATACGTTGGGCGATAGATTTGGGTCGATGCGCGTGGAGACAGTAACATGAACGGGATTGTATCGGCTAGCCGCGCACTGGTTGGTAACTCACGCTGTCCAGGCGCTGGCGCTTTTAACAATTTTCTTTGTTTCTAACGACTCAGACCTTGCCAGCAGCTCTCTAGGTAATTGCAGCCGGGCGGGTCAAGACCCCTAGCCCAAAAAAAATGTGAGATATAATGATCGTATTTCAAATCATTTTGCCCGTGCGTGATCTATCAGCCACTAAGTAATTGTGACACTATTGCAAGATATCAATATGTATGCTGTGACTCGCCCTCTACTTTTCGGTGAATCTGTTCCGAGAAACGAGACTGTGGCAACGAGTTTTTTTTTTTTTTTTTTTTTTTTTTGCATATCCCGCTTATCGCGGTCCACTTTTAAGATAAGGCGGCACCCGGGTGACTTTTTAATTTAATTGAGACCTCACGGTGCACCCACCGAATACACTGGAAGGGAAGACACGGTCTTTACGCTTAGAGCGTTGTAATGTAATGTATTGAGAATAGCTATATTAGACCTCAGATACCTTGAAACAGCTCGCGGGAGAAGCTTAGAATTCCTTCTTATAGAAGACTATTAATAGATAGATTAAATCTATGCTTATCAAGTCATATGCCTTGGATATATTACGGCTGAAAAAAATCGCACAGCGTTCTGAATTATTAAATCAACTACCTCATAATCTGACCACCATTGGATTAAAGGCTTTATTCGCCATAGCTGTGGCCAATTGAATTTAAAGTCATCATCGAGGGCGTTGTGCTACTACGGGGTCTCAGTTAGAAAGTCACACTGTGCAGGCGCTCTTTTCATGCGAGTGGGCCACATCTCGTCGATGTCTGCCGCAAGGATTATCACATCGAAAGCAAAAAAGTAGGCTATATTTACATCTGTACTGGTGATTTGCTTTTTGGATTCGTTGCCGTCTTTGCCATGTTTTCTTGAGTTTTGGACGACCCTTTTGGGGTTAAGGGTGTTCTTTGCAGACGCAGCATACGTGCCTCATAATCAGCTACCATCATAGTGCGCCTCCTTCCCTTTGGTGAGCAGAATACGAAGTCATGGAGGAACGGCGAGAACTTCGCAAACTACCCCGAGGGGAAAGATGTCCTGAGTGTGGGAGTCAAAAATTCTATCTTCAGGATGGGTTGCGGTTTTGCTCCAGAGGTCACCAAATCGAAGTAAGTTTTGAAATCTCCCCTGCGCCAACATGAGCTCGATTGAATACACGACTGATTATATTATACAGGGTTTCATTCAATTTGATCTTGGTGATGAAGAGGCTGCGGGACAACTGGGCTCTGTGGTCAGGCGAAAAAAAGAGGCTCGAGAGGTAGAGAAACGTCAACTAGCCGGACAGGAAGGCAGGACGCTGTACCTCGAGGCCATCCAGCTTCTGGTGCGCAAGCAGGTCGACTTCTTGGTACGGAAAATGGGCCACAAAGAAGAGTTGGAGACTGTTGTTCGTGATCTTTGGGATCTGCGAATTCGCGGACACACTTCCGTCATCCAAGAAGGCGATCCTAGTGAAACGGATCTCGAGATGTTCAGCTCGCAACCAGTTACTCCAGAGATCGAATCAAGATCCTCTTGGAAGTCAGCCTCAAGAGCACAGAATTGGGACCGTGAGAGAGGCACCGACTGGCCATTGCCCAGATTGCCAGATACTATCGCATTGTGCTATCTAGGGTGTCTACTTCTAAAAATCCCTACACGCTTGGCAGATCTACACACTTGGGTATCAAATGGCAATTTGCCGTACTTGGCAGCAGTGAGTTTCATGTTTCCTTGAACACTTTTTGAGCTCTTCATGTTGAAAAAAATCTTGCGCACAGTACATGGAACTGCCAATCGAGATGCAGAAAAGAATGCCGTCCTCGTTTGCGAATTTACTCAAGTTACCATCAGCCGTGGGTCTACGAGGATATGACCTGTATCAAACCGTAATGAATACTGTCCTTTCATACAAGCTGAACTACGAAATGACTTTTCCAGAGATGAACTATTTTCCCATGCTCGTACAATACGCCAAGGAGCTCGCACTACCAGGTAAGACTGCGATTTGTCGCGCTTTCACGATGCAAGACATCTAACCACACATTAGTTGAGGTCATTGTTGTCGCAAAGCGGCTTGCAGCCACCTTGAACTACTCTTTCGAGTTTCCCGCCGGCAAGGCCAGAATATTTCCTCTTGACCATCCGGAATTAAGACTGGTTGCCTTTCTGGTCGTATCATCCAAGTTGTGCTTCCCATTCAACCATGGCCAAGTCTCATCGCTGGTTAGTCTGAGGCGTTGCATGCCTCGGTTTGATTGGGAGAGATGGACAACGGGATACTCTGAAAACTTGGCGAAATTCCGAGGTAAGGTTTCGGAACGCCCTGCATTCGAGGAGTTCACTCCAGATCAAATTTCCAACTTGGGGGATGAGGAATTTGATGCATACGTGGCGTATTTAAGTGCTGCAATTGGCAGTAATAGTAAGCTCTCATCATCACACACCATTATTGCGCTCTCATGCTAACAATTAATACAGATGAGAATGCCATAACTAAATTCTTTCCAATGGCGCCAGAACCCATGCCTCCACCTTCAACATCCGAATTCTCAGAGGGTCAAATTGAGAAGCAAGCCCATAGCATCTTAACCGAAGCCGTCATCTCTGACAACATAGCTGACCATGGGGTCGGGAGGTATGAGGCATTTCGAGCAGTTCAAGACTTGTCCGAGACTGCTGGCATATTTTATAAGGCAGCATGTTAGTATTAAAAGCCAGAGAACGGGTCTCTTTGCCTCACTATGCTAACTCTATGCATGCAGGCGATGCTGCTGGTCTGCCCATCGACATGATGGTCCAAGCCATCTACAAACTAGAACAACACATTATCTGGTGGCAAAGAAAACAGTCGATTTTTGAAGAATAGCCTGTATAAGATGAAGATGGGGAGGAAATGATTGATGAGAAGATCTGGTATTCGCACGGTGGTTCTGTTTTATATGCTTTTGATACCCAACTCAGTCACTCATCCCTTTGCCAGTGATCTAGGTATAAGTAAGGCACATGCTCCGTAAATCTAGCGAGGAAACCAGGTATAGCGAGGCGTTTCCTTATTTATGTAGATCTTCATGCAGCCTATATTATAGTGAGCTCTTCACATACCTAGAAGTACCTATACTAGCGTGGAGTGCAATTGGCCAGCACCCTGGTACAGACAGTACACCTCTGAGAGGCCTCATGAACTTGTCAAAGACATACAGATAATACTAGACAGGATGCTGTGATCCAAGTGGGTTCGGGCCCAACCAACAAGGGACGCTCGTAGAATTGTGGAAACGAGCGATCCAAACCCTTGACGACGTCAGCACGTGACCAGGCATATGACCTAGGGTTTTCAATTGCTCGCTCTTTGTGCCCCACCAACTTTGCGCGCAGAGTTGTTCGGCTGTAGGAAACTTCACCATCTCCAGCGTCACAAAATCAGTCAAGAGTAAGTTGTTGATTCCATAACGCTGTACAAGTACAAATTGACAAGAATTCTGATACATTTCAACAGTGCAGATGTAAGTTCGAATTTCAGAGACGTCCCAAGTCCGATTTTTCACGTCCGATCGATCGTGCTAATACACCATCCAGTTTCGTCAAGACCCTGACGGGCAAGACCATCACCCTTGAGGTCGAGTCCTCGGACACGATCGACAATGTCAAGGCCAAAATCCAAGACAAGGAGGGCATTCCCCCTGACCAGCAGCGATTGATTTTCGCTGGCAAGCAGCTTGAGGACGGTCGAACCCTGTCCGACTACAACATTCAGAAGGTTCGTTCTTGGTGGCTCAGTGGGTCAACGCGGCAGGATTTTGCGACTCGCGGACATGAAAGCTGTATGAAATGTGACGGCTGACTTATTCTCGGTTTACAGGAGTCTACTCTACACTTGGTCCTCCGTCTTCGTGGTGGTATCATTGAGCCCTCGTTGAAAGCTCTGGCCTCCAAGTTCAACTGCGACAAGATGATCTGCCGCAAATGCTACGTACGTTGATTATAATCAGAAACCTTGGGGGAACACAACTCTTTTCTCTCGCGCTCTTGATCTAACACACTCTGCAGGCTCGTCTTCCTCCTCGTGCCACCAACTGCCGCAAGCGAAAGTGCGGCCACACCAACCAGCTCCGACCCAAGAAGAAGCTCAAGTAAACGGGTTCACCTATGGATGTGGCGTCTGGATTTTTGGCATTCTGGGGATGGCAAGGACAAAAGTGCTTCACGATTGACAAGCCTGGCTTAGCTTCTATAATAGCATATACAGCTCAGGCGATACAATCTCGATGATGCCTATGAATTGAGGGTTTTGCATCACAGTAGGGCACTTTTACCAATTCTGCGCGGTTGATGACGTAGTGAAGGATGGTCGAATCGGTGACCGAATCAGAACGATTTTTTTTGAAAATGCATCTAGTTGCCATGAAGAACTTGGATTACTGCACGTATTTCTAGTTCATAACTGTAGGAACTATGTTGCGATAACCAAATGAGCAACGTCAAGGAACACATCGCCAACCAATACTATTACTACATGGTGTGTCTCTGGAACACCGACCCAATCAGAAATGGAAAATACCTGCGCTAGAGCCTTCTTTGTGGCTGGCTGGTGCACCCATCATGTGCGGCAATGCGGGTAATGTCCGGACACAGCGTCTGCTCTATCCCCTCCGTGCCGTGGGCTAGAAACTCGGGCCACTTGCCTTTGCCTGTCTGTCTGCATTGGTTGACGACAGCTTGTCATTATGTCCCGAGCGTGACTTCATCCTACAAGCAACATCTCGACGACAACACTCATCGTCCTACAGCCCTCTCTGGCCCATCGACTCGCCGACCGCTGCGAATCTGCGTGATTTTTATATTTAGGCCGGCCTTTTGGACGACCTCTATACAGAAACAAGAACCCGGGCCACGTATTGCAGCGCCGTCATCATGTCGGGATCAGGGTACGACGCGGTAGTAGACGTGGACGACGAGGTAAGAAGACGAATGCCCGAAGAATCCACCTTGCACTCGGACAGTCCAGCTTGAAGTAATTCATAAAAACAATGGCATTCATAAACTCACATGCACTTTGTACCTCATTTCCAATTGGGTTATCAAGCTGATGTTGATGAATGGCAGGGAGATCTCGGTCACACTGATCTCCAGGAAGATCTCGAATTCCACACATCCAATTTCAACGAATCGTCCCCCGCCGGACGCAAAGGCGCTCCCTCGGGACTCCCTCCTCCAGCGACAGCCCCCTCGTCGTCCTCAGGAAAGCGCTTCCTTTGGTCCATATCGTTTTACTCTCAATTCTTCGATGTCGACACATCGGCTGTACTGCAACGCTGCTGGGCAGCCTTGTACCCGAGAGCCAACTTCCTCGATGTTCTTGAGGGTAACCCAGATCTATACGGCCCATTCTGGATCGCAACGACTGTTGTCTTGATACTTTTCCTCGGCGGTACCATTAGTGATTGGTTGTCGACCAGAGGAACCGCGCCATTTGCATACGACTTCAGACTCTTGAGCGGTACGTTCTTCATGTTTCTGGTCTGCCTTTGGTATCTTTCTCCAACTTTTGGTCATTCGACCAGTTCTGAAGTATTTGGAGTCACTGTCAGAAATGCAAAATGCTTGAAAACATGATTCCAGACTATGTGAACTAGCTAACTTGGCCCGTCTCTCATAGGCTCTGCCGGACTCGTTTATGGTTACACCCTCTTCATACCCGTTGTCCTCTTCCTCGCCCTCCGCTATTTTGGCAGCGAGTCTGCCAATCTTCTCGAGTGCTGGGCCCTGTACGGCTACTCCAATCTCATTTGGATCCCTGTGGCCATCATCAGTTGGTCTTCCATTGAGATTCTCAACTGGACATTTGTCGCTGTGGGCTTTGGCATGTCTGTCGCCTTTCTTTTGCGCAATCTGTACCCCGTGCTGAGTGCCACAGATCGTCAAGTGAGCAAGGTGCTTCTAATAATCGTTGTGGTGCTGCATGCTGGCCTGGCTATCACGATCAAGATTCTCTTCTTTGCACACAACAGCCCTGCTGTGAAGAAGCCTGCTGGAGGTGGTGACAAGCCTGCGGCGGACAAGCCAGCAGCCCTCTTGTTCTGAAGAGAAATAAGAATCAGCTCGAGTAGTATGTTGTTTGTAGCAAGCAAAAAGCGGTACACTACACATGCCTACCACATGATGGAACAAAACGCAGTACAGTTATTAGTTCCGTTGCAGGTGTCCAGATATGGAGAAGAGCGTTGCCCGACGAAATGTCCAAGCTTCTTAGGAGAGGTATGGGAAATTCTTCTGAAAATACTGTTCAATACTTGAAGCGTCATCTGCCCAGGTGTCAACGTTGTTCTACCATGCCATGAAAATAATCATCATGGGCCCCTACAGGCCTTCCACGAATCAGTCTTGGCCCAACCCTTCTCCTGCCTTGACCCTCTCGACCGGCCCTCCGTTGGCCTCCCACTCCAACCAACTCCCAGGATATTCGCCCACGCTCTCGTACCCAGCATGTTTCGCCAGCCCAGCCGCCGACTTGGCCCTCACCCCAGCCTTGCAGTAAAACAAGAGGGTGCTGTCCCGCGAAGGCCTCTCGAACCCATACACATGTTCGAAATCGGCCTCGGGGACATGAAACGACTGCGCGGCTGACGTGATGGGGATATTGATGGCGCCAGGGATCTTACCCGTAGATTGGATCTCGCCCGGTTCTCGAACATCTGTTCCACAAGTTCAGTCCCATTCTTCCAACCCAGATTATTTCCGCCTGCCCCAAAAGAAAAAAAACCAGATGCCAATTCCGCACTACCAAGAAACAAGACACCTAATCTACGACAAGCCGCCGAAGAAAAGAACAGTTCAAGAAGGGCCGAGGGGGGGGGGAACGCACCAACAATGACGACCTTGCTCGCGGATTCGCCGCCATCAACCACCTTCTTCACCTCGCCGAACGACCAGATCCTGCTCCCGGAAAGGACGGTCTCGCTCGACCCCGACCCCGACCCCGACCCCGACCCAGCAGAGTAGCGTCGGCTCGGGGGGAAACCAACCGGCCTACGTACGGCTCTCGATTGCCGAGCCGCCGGTGCCGGTGTCGGCGCGGCGAATACCGCGCTGCCGTGTGCGCGGATTCTGCTGCACGTGCTGAGAGCCATGGATGAGGCAGGGCGTGCTGCTCGGGGCAGCGACGGCACCGGGCCAATGCTCTTGATGAGCAGTCGAGTTGGCGACATGCTGGGTAGATGACGGGGAAACTTCTGGGCCGTGGACAGAAGAGCACTTTTTTTTTTTTGTTCTGGGTTTAACAACGATTACTTCATCGAGTGGTCCGTAGATGCTATCTTTACGGATCGGTTGCTATTTCGGCCAAAGGTCGGCGTCGTTTTGTGCAAGTGTGACCAGTCGGGGTCATGCCAGGGACGGACCATATCAGAAGTTCCGGCGCGGTGTATGCAAGTAAGCGGGTGGTTTATCGAGCGTGAGTCCAGTCGTCGATAAGCCAATTGCCTGTTTCGCATAGCTTTACGTCCGTAATGACCCAATCATCAACAGACTAGATAGATATGCTAATAGATACTCACAGTCGTCGGGTAACAGAACACATGGATAGAATTATACCCAACAAGCGATCCATTTGAATTGGTTCTCCATTAATCATAGTCCTAGGTATTCTCTTATTCGGCCATTGCCTTCTATTGCCCTAGGCACTCCCAGCCAGCGTGAAAACCTGCTGCGAAATATATACATGTGCCTGAAGCCCAATTAGAAATTATTAATCCTTCAAGTCCCTAATTACTCGTCCTGGTCAAACGTGAATCAACGTGACCATTCACGTACCCAAATGATCTATATGCGTGCCGTCGGCTCATTGGTCGAGTGCAAGTTGCCAAACCTGCCATGTTTGCATTGTCTTCGAAACAGCACTGCAAGTTTCGAGTCGGATGCGTGCAGTTCAGTGATCAATTATGTCTTGATTTTATACTTCTTTGTCTATCCGATGAGAGGCCCGTCGTGGCCTACCACTCGCGCTTCTCGAAAGTCAGAGGGCAGTCATCCTATTCATCTTGTCAGTCGAACCCTCTTCCATCAAGTCGGACGCTTAATTGTGCAACTTGGTAAATCAAAAAATACCTTGGGAAAAATGGTAGCAAACACTTTGATCTCTTCAGACAAGGGCGTAGCATGGTGCGTCCACTTCAGCTGGCAAGATGCCTTGCCAACAAACAGGGCAAGGTTGAGTTGAGCATAAACCTGACCAAGGCAGTAATGGGGTCCAGTTCCGAAAACCAGATAGTTCTTGGCGCCCTTCACCTCAGCATCTCCGGAATAGTATCGTTCGGGGTCGAAGTAATCGGGGTTCTCATACACCTCGGGATCGTGTAAGGCCATATAAGTTGTGGGAATAACCATGGAGCCTGTGGCACTGTTAGCCTTTGAGTTCCGACCCCGACACAATCTTACCATTCCGTTGGGGGGGGGGGGCTGTGTTGTGTTCCTACCCTTTGGCACAGTGTACGATTCGGTAATGGGAAAGGGCTTCTTGACCAAGTAAGGGATCATCAGCACGGGGGGGCGGTATCGGAGCAGCTCTCGTACAACGGCACGAGTATAAGTGAGGGACTCAAGCTGGTCCATGTTAAGTTCCGCGTTGGGATCGCCATTTCGAATCTTCATGTTCTCGTCACGAACACGATCGAGGACGTCGGGGCGCTGGGCCATGACCTGGAGCAACCATGTAGCAGCACTGCTGGTGGCATCCTGAGAAGCAAAGAGGAACGTGAAGACTGTCTGGGAGATTTCGTAGTCGGAGAACATACGGAGGAGAGGAGAAGGCTTCTCCAAGTTGTCCTTGGCTTCTTCGCCCATCGCATCAGCCTCGCGCCAACGCTCAGACTGAATCATCTGTAGAACCCAACCATCCATGATGCAAGTAATTTCACCACCACCAGCCATGCGAACCTTGCTTTTGGCAGCACACTTGGCAAACTCGACGAGAACCATGTCGGCCGCCTTCTTACCGTACCAGGTCTTGGTGAACGGCAGAATGATGGGGAAGTTGACCAGCTCCAAAGCAGCAGTGATAAGATAGTAGTCGTCCGCAATTTTCTTGACGGCAGCATCGGACATGTAGTGGCCAACAAAAGTGCGGCAGGAAACGGCACACATGAGTTCACGGAACTCGGGCATGAAAGGAACGGGCTTTCCGTCGTTCTCTTTGGTCACGTTGAGGAACTTCTCAAAGTACTTCTTATAGACCTCCTCCTGGCCAGGCAGATAACACTCCAGAGCCTTGCGTGTGAAGAGTCCGTTCAGACCTTTGCGGAAGTCGACGTGTGCTTTTCCATCCAGGAAAACCCAATTATCGTGGCCCAGAAGTTTGTGGGCGACGTCGACAACACAAGGCTTGACGAACATGGGTGAGTTGAGAACTTTTCGTGCCATGTCTCGGGTCGAAGCGATAACAACAAATCTAAATGAATATTAGCATACTGTGCGGCTGAGATGTGTTGATTTGAGGAACAAAAGGCAGACACACTTATGGAAGACCGAGACGCAGCTGAGAGGACCGCTGGCCCATTTGGCATAGTACTCCTCAAACTTGGGGTTCATGGATTGCAAGAACGGGCCAATGAAGGGCATCTTCCACGCTGGCCCAACAATTGAGCCTTTGCTCATGATGTAGCTCACTGTGCAAGGAAAATATTCCAGTCAGCAAATCTTTGCCCAGCCACATGACACAATCGCCTTCCATGGAAAGGCAATTCCAAGGAGTATGGGCAAGATCAGCGACGTACTTTGGTCATAGACCACACACATGGCCAAGATGGTTAATAGAATGGTCCAGTGGCTGGAAGTAGTAACGGCCTCGAAGACCATGTCCAACTGGGGGGGAACGTTGATGCCGCCATATTTGGAGCTGGCGAGCACTGAGGTGAATGTAGACGTCGAGCTGTTGGCGTCCATGCTGGGCGATACCGGGGGACTTCCCAAGTCGCGTAGCGTAGGTGTATGTATGGTGTGCCGATGTGTGAAGGAGGAGGTGAATGTTGTCGCAAGAAAATGATCGGAGGCTTTTAGTTTTAGGTAGCAACGGGGCCAGGAACCAGGGCACCCTTGGACCGTGCGTGGACGAGGGCGGCTCGGCCGGTTCTCTATTATTTTCTTCTCTCGCGCACCCGCAGGATGTAGGAGTTCGTCGGATAGGAAGGGTATTTGTACCATGCAACTTGCAAAAAAGAAATAAGAAGCGAGAGAAGAAGATGGCTGTTACTGTGTGACCCGGCACGTACGAGGAGCTGATGCATGGACTACGGAGCGCCCATTCGATTAATGAGGCAGCAGCATTACATACATATGTAGTACTCCGTACAGCACCGAGCAGTGGGCCAAGGCGTATGTAGTCCCCGGGTCTGCTCAGCAGTCTGCTTGGGTCCCTCAGGGGGGTCCTGGTCCTCCGGTCGATCCTGGCAGGTGCTGACCAAGTCACGCTGGGGGTTGGGCTGGGGCCGCTGGGGCCGCTGAAGCCGCTGGGGCCGCTGGGTGTCGGTGAGAGGGACTCATTCTCCGGCGGTTATGTTGTTGTATGTACTCCGTAGGGAACACGGCATCCACTTTTCCTGTCGCGGCCTTTTTCGGCTTCACGCTTTTGGGGTTCTAGATACATAGTAAACATGACTTGTGGCATTCAAGGATGGTCTGTTTCCAACGAAATTCCCCGTCGGTGCTGTTTTATTAATTCCTGGGAAATCGTGGCTTTTGCATGTACTGTAGGTTCGCTACGTGGTACTCCGAGCCCACGATCGGACGATTGAAATCCGCACGTCTCCGCACTCGCTTGCTCGGGAGGAGGAAAAGTATTAAAGAAATGAGCCCGTCACACGGTCGGCTCGTTCAGTTTCCGACAAGTCCGACAAGTCCGGCATCTCCTTATCTACTTATGTAGGCATCATAAGCCTTGTGAATCCGTGGGGCCCCCACAGCCCCCTGCCACACGGTAAGTGACCGCGTAGGTACGCGATCCTTATCCAAGATAATCGATAAGCGCGATGTAATAGTGACGTGTATGTATGTACGGCGGAAAATCACTAGTACAAGTATTACAGGCTAATTTACACCTAGATCTACATATGTACTTCTAATACACTTTCATCTGATTAGATACAGACCCTGGTTGACGTGACTCCACAAGCCTTATGTATGTAGGACCTCTATGTGAGGAGATTGTTGTGGCCAATGCATATGCATATACGAATGCATATTCGTATTCGTATCCGGCGAAGGCGGTCCGTCTGTCTAGGACAACCCCCCCTACGTTTCACTAACCCCCCTTGCGATTCGGAGTGATTCCGAAGAGTGGCTTCTCACGTAATACATGTATGTAATGATGATTGATGGGACGAGGGCGTCATGGGCATCACGTGGATGTCAGTCATGATCCTCGTTGCATTGCGTCATTTTCCATAGCTACCTACCCTACTGGATAAACTGCAATGCCCTTAATAGCCAGACCAACCGTCCTTCTCCATCAAACAACGCCGATATCTCGCGAATATACGTCCTCGTCCAACCGTTTTCAACATTTGAATCAGTAAACATGCCGAGCTATATTGTATGTCATCCGTGCCGCGAGACGAGACGAGCTGCTGAAACGAATGTTAACCACCTTGGCCCGCTGATAGGTAACGCTGAAAGACGATGCTACTGAGGACGAGATCAAGGCGTGAGTACTGTTGGATACCGCGCACCAAAGCCATTCAAACTCCCTGCAGCCCGATAGATGGATCCTGTAGTAGCGAGAATGCATGTGCCCTGATGAATGGCTTCACAACTGACCAAATTATTTCACAGCGCCAAGCAACACGCCATCGATCAGGGCGGCAAGATCACCCAAGAATATACTTTGATCAAGGCCTTTGCGTAAGTGTACTTGACCACTGTTGCACATTGCAGGGGACAATTCGCTGATTAGCTACTTCACTCCAACGTTGAAACAGGGTTGAAATGAGAGACGATGCCGTCACCACCCTCGAGGGGAACGAGCACGTCAAGGCCATCGAGAAGGATGGCCAAGCATCCACGTGCTGAAAGGCTGAGAATGGGAAGCCTTGGAAACATACTGCTCGCTGCAGTATCTTGCGATACAACAATGTATGACCAGCACCAGGAAGCTTGACCATTTGTCTTTGAATACAGCAACCGGATGAGTTGCATGTTGGAACCTGCTACGTCACCATCAATGGGGTGACTATCGCGTCGTCACTGCCCCTTCTCATCGCCTTCTCTTCCCCTCACTTCTGTTGCGCAGTCTGGCAAAAACTGGCTCCGGTTCCCGGGCGCGTGACGTATGTACGGACTACTCCGTACGTGCCCAGCAGCTGCCCTTCTCCCCCCAACTCAGTCGGGCCCGCATCGGCACGTCCTCGGCGCCTTCTTGTATCCATTGCCATTGCCATTCATTGCCGCTGCCATTCATTGGGTTTCTCCACACAGCGCAGCTCGTAGTTATGTAGTGTTGCGACGCAAATGCCATAATAGCTGACGAGGGTCAGGCCGGACAAATCGACGACGATTCCCGACGCTTGAAGACTTGATATTTAGCTGGCTGCCACCACTCGTAGCCATGCCGCCATGCGCCGCCATGCGGATGCGGATTCCAAGGTCGTATCAGCTGAGGCTCCGCCGCCCTCGCCAGTTCTCATCACAATCACCATCGCCATCATCATCGTCATCACCATCGCCAACGCATTTCCCGTCCTGTCGTGCCCTTCATGCGTCCGGATCGTCGCAATACGTGCCACACAACGTGTCGGATGCTGAAATTGCGGCTTTGGCGCGACAAGACCAGCATCCTCTTAGCCTGGCCGATCTAGTGCGGTATGTGTGCCAATGTGGCAGTCCTCGTTCGATTCTGCTTCCCACACCAAGAGACCAAGGCCGCATCAGTTCTTTTCAACC
The DNA here is from genome assembly GCA_030389615.1 of Epichloe typhina subsp. poae. NCBI lineage: Eukaryota > Fungi > Ascomycota > Sordariomycetes > Hypocreales > Clavicipitaceae > Epichloe > Epichloe typhina. Next base: position 1,330,677 of record CP098317.1, on the reverse strand, counting down.
CTAATGGTCACTTCTTCAAATAGACACGGCAGACCACCCTTATCAGAAAAGTCCTTACTCTCCTCGGCCAACTTCGCACTCGGCCTACTCCCCATTCGGCTTGCGCGACGAATCCAAGCCCTTCGCAACTTGCCATTCATTGTGGTCTCCAACCCAAACATATCTCGCATATACAACAATTATCTGCACTCGTTATCTATCCTCCTGCCATACTGGCATGCCGCCAGCCAAGGCCGGCCCATCTCGACACTTCAGGACGAAATCGAATTCACTCACGTTCTGGCCGAGCTTGTTGCCACACACACCGATACGATACCCATACTTGCCAAGGGCTTCCTCGAATGCCGCAAATACATATCTCCCGCCGAGGTGACTCGTTTTCTGGACGAGCACCTCCGAGCTAGGATAGGCACCCGGCTTGTTGGAGAGCAGCACATCGCTCTCCACTTCAGCAGTCAACCGCACTTCGCTCCAGAGGACAGCCCTACACCCTGTCCTGAGCACCCGTCCTACATTGGTGTCATTGACACTGCGCTCAAGCCGTCGCTGACCATTGGCGCTTGTGCAGGTTTCGTCGCCGACATATGCGAATTGCGCTATGGCTCTCGGCCCCTCATCTACATCGACGGCGAACCGGATACCACGTTTGCCTTTGTGCCCACGCATCTAGAGTACATAGTGACCGAACTACTGAAGAATGCCTTCCGTGCTACAGTGGAAAGCAGATCCCGCGAACCCGTGGTCGTCACCATCGCACCGGAGCCCCTTCTCAAAGAACAGCCAGGCGGCGCACCACTCATCAAGCAACCCAGCCAAGGTCGCGGCCAGTTCCGAAGCGACGCCATCAAACCTCTCGACGACAATACCCCTGGTGTCACGATCCGAATTCGCGATCGCGGGGGCGGCATATCTCCCGACATCCTTCCCAGCATCTGGTCCTATTCTTTTACTACCTTCTCAGATGATGACGAGTTTCCTGGTTCAGGCACCCCTGGCGGCGATGGCCTCGGCGCCATAGCCGCAGCCAGCACGGGGGGAAGCTCGATTGCCGGTCTAGGCTATGGTCTCCCCTTGAGTCGTGCCTATGCCGAGTATTTCGGAGGCGGCATCGCCGTCCAGAGTCTATATGGATGGGGCACGGACGTTTATCTGCGTCTCAAGGGCGTCGGCAATCTCAATTAAGCTTCTCAATTCAAACGTGTGCTTATACAAAGGTTTTTTTTTTTTTTTTTTTTTTGGAGACGGCCATCCATTGATTGAATTCACCGAGGAATTACCAAGCAGTTACCAAGTTTAGTTAGCATGTAAATACACAAGAAAAACGTGTGGAATTATGAATAGACAACCAAGGACACGATACGGCAGTATTTTCTGAAAATGCCAGACATGATTCTGCATCCATCCATAACCCATCTCGTTCTACGTGACGTGAATGCCAAGACGCCATCGCCCTGACACCCCTCTTTCGATAATAGGCTCCAACCAAGTCTAGTCCACGCATAGCTCGGCTTTCACTTTCCCCAGGTGTCACCATGAGATCAAGTAGCTTCGGGGTTATATCGTCATTCAATCTATTTTTTCTTAAGCAAGAAAGCGAGAAAGAAGGAGAGGAAAACCAAGGTGGAGGAGAGGCAACGACCGAGAATTGAACATGCATGATTGGAATTCTTGGTTCCCGAGCAAGTGGCCCCCAACGCACTCACAGTAGCTTGGCAGCAGTGGCAGGAACTGTATCAGTGATTGTGACGGACAAGATTCATTAATAAAACTTGGACAATAAGCGAAGCCTACTAGTTAAGCGGTCTAAAAGATCAGAATCAACAGACCTCCCGGCTGGTTGATGACCACCAATCAAGTTTATATCCAAAAAAAATTAAAAAAAATAAAAACAAACGCCAGACAGTGGCAACGCAATACCCGGATCTAGAGAATCAAGGTTCGGGTCCTTGGTCGTGTTTACATCCCCAGTCTCCCTACATCACTCGCTTGCTTGAATAAAATTCCCCTTTCGAATTACGGCAAAATCAGGTAAAAATTAAGACGCCATCTGCGCCACCAAGATATCATACTGTGCCCCTATAGGAGGAATATCTAGTTTCCCGCATTGGCATTGCTTGAATAAAGCCATCATGCACGGTGCCTACATGTTTTCAAGCTCGCGATCGATTTGTCGGTCCATGAATGTGCGTCGCTCGCCAACCAATTCGGTTTGCAGGCGCTGTTCTACCAGGGCACGAACCTGTTTCTTTGTCACCGTGTCAAGGTCGACCTCACGAAGGACAGACTGGATGGCCTCGACTATCGCTGTGTCATCTGCACCAACATGCCCACGCTGAAAGTCAAATGAAGTTGTCGATTGCATTGCTTCGTGTCCCATCGGCGGGCGATGACCACCAGCGTAGCCCATCACCGATGATGCTCTGTTGCCGGCCATTGCTGGCCCGGGTGTAAGGTTGGCCTGGCCTCGAAGGTTCATCATACTGCCTCTGTTTGAGGGCAAGTCCTGATATGGAGATGGGCCTCGCTGAATGTCGTGTATTTGTGTCCCCAAGGACATCATTGATTGTCTGCGGGTGGATCCGGGGGCATCGTAGTATTGACCTTGTGCCGTTGGGGCTCGATACATGCCAAGAGCAGGCGACTGAGGTGGCATGTAGGCATTTCGTCCACCCATCCCTGTCAAGACAGAGCCCTGGGGTGCAGCTGAGTAGACTGATTTGATTTCGTCCATCTCGTACTGATCAGGATAGGCCATGTCTTGCTTCTCCTGATAACCCCCGCGACGTCCTGGAAGATTGTTTGCCAGAGCATAATCGTCCCATCTTTGAAGAGGAATAGACCGAGGATCGTATCCCTCGTCATCAACTGCAACAACCTGCTTGTTGCCTTTTTCTCCAATCACAATGCGAGTGTTACCCCAGGAGAAATTGTCCTGGTTCCAAAACGAGTAAATTGGCAGGATAAAGGAGTAAATGGGGAAGGCAATCATGTAGATGATCATCCAACCGATATGCTGCCACTGTCTCTTGAGAATAAAGACCAAGGCCTGGAGACCATATACTGCCGCCAACATGATGATGGAAATCATGGGGAACTGTCCCTGGTGAGTGGCAACTCGATAAACTAACCAACCAAGGTAGACACAAGTGGCCGGCAGAATAATGGTACCACAGAGATCGATGAAGACAATGAAACGCATGCTAAAGCAGCAAAAGCCACACATTTCTTCCAGACGCATAAGCTCGACAAGGTTATGGATAGTAGAGTTGATCCAGCGACGGCGTTGGGACAGCAGCACGCTCCACGATTCGGGAGCAGCTGTTTTACACTGGGCATCCTGAATGAACTTGTAGGCCATGTACGGGAAGTGTTTGGTCATGAGAGTTGTCAGGTACCGATCTTCACCGAGGGACAACAAGTTCTTCTGATGAAGGGTGTCTACGTCACAAATGGCGTATTCTTTGATGACAGCATCCGAGATGATCAGAGGCTTACCCTTGTCCACGGTTCGAAGACGGTACATGGTGAAACTGAGAGTTCCCGAGTTAGCAATCAAAGTAGAGATGACATAAAATCAAAAAGTGTCACCAGCAGGAACATACCATCCAGGCAAACAAGTGACACTGCCAAAAAGGGATTCAAAGGCCTTGGCGAGGTGATGAGAAATAAAGTATTCATAAACTTGAATCATCGTCCACCAAGACTTTTCATCGTTTTCCAGACTGGTTTCGCCACAGATACCCGCAATTTTGGCGTTGTTGGCACAAGCCGACACGAGACGGTTAAGCGAGTCTTCGCTTACAGATGTATCGGCATCAACCATGAGCAGGTACTCATACAGTTCGGGGTCCACGCCAATGACGTTGTTGATCTGGTGGAACATTTCAAGCTCAAGGGGATTCATAGGGGCGCGGTGGTGGACTCGGTTGAGGAAGCTCATGAGGAGGATCTGAGAATCTCGTTTACCACGATTTCCCGGCTTCGACTTGCCTTGCTCAGACTCCTTGCCGACCTTTACCACAACGACATACGGAACGACATTGCCTTCGTATTCATACAAGCCTGAGTAGACTTTGCCATAGTTAAGTTGCTCACTGCCAGGGCCAACAGACTTGAATGGTAGAGCTGGTGGATCAACCTTGGGATCCACGCCAAGGATATCAAGAACAATTTTTGGGGTTGGGCGATCATTGCCCTGGCCAACAATTACACCGTCGCAAATAACAAAGATGAGCTTGCGCTTGTTGTCGTATTGCAGTGCGGTAAGGGAATCCAGAGCCTTTCGCAAAGATTCTTCGCCTTCGGTGTAGGCGGGAACTTGGCAGATGACAAATTTGTCTTGGGGTGAAGGTCGACGTTTGGAAGTGAACCGGAGAGCGGAGACAAACTTGATCAAGATGACGGCGCAAATGATGATTGTGAAAGCCAACAGGATCCAGTTGTTTATCGTACATCTGGGTGTCTCGCGGAAGTCCGTAATTCCTTGGTAAAATGTTCTCTGAATACACGTCCAGCTGTTCATGACCTTGGCGTGCTGGGTGCGATTGGAAACTGAGTCCAGGATAACTTGGTCGAGGAGACCTTTGATGTCCTGGCCTGGGTTGTTCTTCCAGAGGTCACTGACACTAGAGTCAAGGAACTTGTACGGGGCGATGTTGTTCATAATATCCTGAGTGTGGAAGTAGTCCGTGAGATCGTATATCTTGTCTCCGTACATAGCCCAAGGGTGTTGTTGGTCGCCAGAGCCACTAGATTTCACCTTGCCTTCACTCCATACGAGGTCACCGTGATAGTATTCCTTGATCTTTGGCTCGAAATTTTTCCAGTACCACAAGGGATCGTGCAGCTTGCTACTGACCGTTCCATAGAAGCCAGATTTATGATTTGCAAGACCGTATTCCAGGCTGGTATTCGGTTGCAGTTGGATGGTCTCCGCGATACCGAGACCTTGGCAAGCCTCGTTCAGTGGTGGCGGGAAGTAGGCCGTCAGGTCCAGTCCTGCAAGCGGTTGCATGACATCTGCAGTTGTCTTCACGTCCGTGTCACTGTGCTGCTGACGCCAAAATTTTGTGATGTCATAAACCTTTCCATGAATGCTGACCCAAAAATCATCTTGGCCCTGGTGTGTCTTCACCTCTTCCCGATTCCAAGCTTTGTCGAAGTTGGGACAAAGAAGTCGGCCAAACCAGATGATCCAGAAAACGACCATAGCATTGATGAGAAATATCAGGAATACCAAGACAAGCTTCTCTCTCCAAGCCATGCGAACGTCAGGTCGTCTCATGCGGCCAACATAACGCAATAACGGAGAAGGAATCCAAAAAGTCAGAGCCCAGACAATCCAAACCCAAATGCGGCGGCCCATTGTCACCTTCTTTGTCTCGAACTTTTTGTTGGCGGCAAGTTCGGGATCCAAGGCCCCAGTGAAATCACCTTCGGCACTATAGAAAACATCATCTTTGTACGTGTCTCCTTTGGTGCCTAGGCCATAGTCTCCGTTGCTCACGTTTCGCATTACGGTGGGGGCGAGTGATGGTGCAAGATTCGGGTTCTGGCCAAAGTTGAGCTGGCTCTGACTGAAATTGCGAGCATGCACGAGTCCTTCATGACTTTCGTTGAAGCTGGGTGCCATGCCTTGGGTAGGAAAGTAGCCACTTCCATTGGCGGAGTAGCCGGTGTCGAGGCCAGATCCAAAGGGATTGGCGCCGATGGTTTGCATGTTCATGTCGCTTGGCTCTGGCTTCAGATCCAACATGCTCTCAGCCTCCCACCAAGCAGTCTCTCGCATCCAGACGCGGTCTTTACCGACGAGAACTTCGCCATTACTCCAACCTCGCTCAATTACCCAGCTTTCGATGCCATCCTTGCCATCTTTGCAGCCTAAAACTGCATAGCGACGAGCAAACTCGTCGTGGTCAAAGTCAGCGGTAAAATCCAAATTTCTGTTTCGTCGGTTAGCCCATTCGGGAAGTCTCCAGGAACGAAGCTGGCGTGATACAGCACCAGCTGACCAGGCGGATGTTATAGACGGTAGCGCGGCAAGTTGCGCCGGGGAGTCATCTGTTGGATGCAAGGACAGATGATACCACAAACGATTTGACCCGAGCACAGCTGGCAAGTCGAATCGGCCAGCGCGGCCCAAGTTGATACCTTCACCATCGACGGGGAACAGCAGAGTCCGAAGGAAACCGCCCTCTTCAGCCGCATAAGCAATCTTTTCCAGCACAACTTCTCGCTTCTCCAGCTCGTGCTGTCGTTCTCTGCCCTCTGGCCCTGTCATGATGCCCAAGTCAGGACCCACGTCGGACACTGCTTGCTGCATTTCACGCAGAACCGATGAGCCGGCCGGTGATACATTCACACCGTCTTCAATCATTTCTGCGTTGATACCCTGGGAATCATCAAAGATACATCGCATGGACAGTGCTTTACCAAGAGTGATCTGTGGAATTTCCAGAACGGTGATGGAGACAGTGTCTTCAGAATCTTCATTCGAGGTCGGGGTTCTCGCCCCGCGGCCGTCGGGTGATTCGTCACCATTCTTGATACGAAGCATCTGAGCAGCGATTGCGGCATTTGCCTTGGATATGACCCAATCCACCAGGGATTCGTACAGTCCTCCGATAAAGGTCCAGCGATCTTCGGTGCTGCATTGCCTCAATAGCGTATCTGTCTCGATGCCAAGGAGGCCGCTGACATCTTCGCAGATCTCCTCTAGCGCATCCGACTCTACATCGTAATCGAGGGTGTTGCCGAGCTTGAGCAGACCGGCCAGTGTGGATATGAAATTTCTGTGAGACGATCCCTTGATGTCAATGTCTTTCAAAGCCTGGCGGAAGTCGTCTGCAGAGGCACCGTCATCGGCGGTAGGCAGGTACGAGGGCGGGTCGTATGTGCCAGATCGTGATAGCAACGTGTATCTGGAAGGGGCTTTGAGCCCTAGAAACTCTCTTTCAGCGGGCGTAGACGCGGATGTCAAAAGATAGTAAAAGACATCAAAGGCGCGATAGCCAGCCTCGGAAGGAACATTCAATAGGCCATTGATTGTATCAATACCCCCCTGAGAGAGGGCCAATGATGCACCAGTGAGGTTTCCAGCCAAATTCAAATTCAATGTCACCCCTAGGGCAGCTTGTCGCGGCGTAGATGGATTATGAGGGGTAACACATCGGATAAAGGGCTGGATAGCGTCCAAAGCCTTATAAACAGTCAAAGGAATAGCAAAGGGGAAGCTATTGAGAAAAGGTGTCAAGACGGATGGAGCAGATTGATGGAGAGACCTAAGATATATGATTGATCAGTACTTGAAAGAACGACTGTAGACCAGACAGATGAACCGCGGCGTACCCCAAAATAATACACCCGTCTTCAGCTCGTCGACGTGCATGCTCCCAGGCCTTAGATGCAAGACTTGAGTCAACAGTGGGAATTGCCTGTGCGGCACTAAGCCACGTATTGACAACGAGACTGGTGCTGGACTCCAGTTGATGGGGCTGCGAGGCAAGGTAAATGTTGCGAATAGCATTCAGCAACGTGGTTGTCGAAACTTGGGCTGTTTGAGGTCCACCTGCTCGCTGGTTCCCAGGACCTTCCGAGGCCACTGAGAACATTGACATGCGGTTCGCCATCTTTGACGAGACTTGACCCAGTGGTGCCCACGAAGGCACATTCACGTCTGGGAACGACTCGGTCGAAGAGGCTTGACGGGGTGTTCGCTACCTGAACGACGGAAAGAAGGCCTTCGCACGCTATAGATACTTCAATATGCTGCGACTCGATGAAGCGGTGGTTGAAACAAGTGAGATTCGAGGCAACAGGAAATAGTTGATGCAAGTTGTCTTCGTCGAAATTAGGCGAAGCGTAATGCCGAAGCGTGGTAGTGCTCCTTTTCGACACAAACTATGTGGATTTTGGACTAGCTGGGAAGACAAGACGAGAACAACAACAACGAGCGTTTGCGAAGAAGAAGAAAGATGGAAAGAAGATTAATGTTGAAAAGGAAGAGCCAAAGCGAGAGAGGCAGTCCTGGCGAAGATCGAGAACGACGGATGGCCAAGATCAATGAGAAACGAGCAGACGAAGAACAGAATCAAACAGGACTCAGGACTCAGGGCCTGGGACGTGACTGAGAGCGACGACCACCCTGGGGCGGCCCAGGGATGGCATGCATTTCGAGGTGCCCAAACGGCCCCGACACGACGGTGCGCGGTCATTACGGCGGGCGACCAAGTCCCTGAGCGCAGTCTAAGCCACAAGGGGTACTGGTTTGCAGCGTTACACGGGCCAAAGTTGGCGTCCTCAACTGCAGGGGGGTTGTGTGCAACGGCGGCATCCCCCCCCCCCCAAAAAAAAAGAAGAAAGTCTGCTTTATTGGGATTCCAGGGATCCCAGTCACTACTTTTTAATACTCCATCGCTGCTATGAAACATTAGCTACGATGCCTTGAAATCAACAAACGTCGTTGACTCCTCGCGCTACGAACTTACAAGTACGGAGTGTCAAATCTTGATCTGTCGGGCCAACGGCAAAGACCGACGGTTTGGTTGCCGGTCTTGCCACTTCAGCAACAGTCACTGCAGGTTTGATGCGCCACGACAAACAACACAATTCCCGAAACACAATTCTCCGGCCAAATTCCCCCACTGGTCCAGCAGGCCGGCGATGTGTGCTTTTCATTAAGACGAGGTTGTCCAGGAACCCTGAGGAATAGGATTTGTGTAGGCAAATCAGTCCGCAGCAGGATCGAGGAATACATTAATGCCGACACGATACGAAGCGGCGAGGTTCAGCTATCCACTGCAGCGCGTCGATGCTGTGCCCCGTGCTCCTCGTCGCATAGGAGCTAGCTAGAACGGCTGTGGCCGCTCGTATTTTGAAAAAAGATGTCACCATGTCGCGATGTCTACATCTACATGTAGTGCGTTGCTAGCGGTGGGGTAGCGAGGGGGCCAAGCAAGAGGCGTGGGCCACTCAGCACAAAGTCGCCACCAGCAGATCAGACAACACGAAAAACGGCAGGCGTACATAAAGAATTTTCAAGACGAATGAATACATATGTATGTACACGCGATGACGAGGTGAGAGGAGCGCCAATTACGGAGTACCAGCTCATTCAGCATTCCAGCCCTGCCATATCAACCAACTGCTTGCTTGTTGGACCACATATGACAAGGTGCCTATATGTCTGCCTGAGCCGAAAAGAAACATAACAATGCGGCGGTGTGGAGCTTGTTGTTGATCTTCGACCCTGATGTTCTAAATGATCAGACTTCATGGGAGTTCTGTAATATCGATTGCAGTGATTGTCTTTCTGCCATGTTGTCTCTCGATTTCGATATCTTCCCGTAGCAGAACGACGACCTACTGTCTGACCAAGCACAGTTAATATATGTGCTCCAGACGACGACAATGACATGACAACGAAATCGCAGCCCTTTTTTTACTGGTTCCATCATCAGGCGTACAGTCCAAGAATGGGACGTGTAATACTCTGCACGTGTCAGCATGCCGACTCGTGAAGAAGAACGATGTGGTGCAAATGGACCCAATGGTTTCCCCAAGTAAATATGTTTCGTCAGATCTGGCCAGTAGCTCTGTTTCCTTCAGGGGTAAAGTAGCATTCAGTCCAGTGACAGAAGACGCTAGCATCGCCAATCCGCGACCCCTTAACCTTAAGAGCTAGGCACGTAGTCAATATTCGACGAGGGCCGACGAGAGTCCGTAAATCCATCACTCCTCCCTTGAGAAGACGAGGACGACAGCGTCTTGCAAAGACTATTGCCCCCCCCCCTCTTCAACAGTCGCGCGCACAATGGCGCTATTCAGCTTGTAGTTCGATAAATAGCTCATGCACTCATACACCGCGAATCCGCAAGGACACACAGTCAGACATATTTCCCAGCATGCGGTCGGGAAGCATTACTCTTAATTGATAACGGATTATTGCGTTGAGGCTTTGATACAGTGGGGTGTAGCATGGAGTTCACAATCACGAAAACCCAACCTGGCTACGGCCTCGCATGCATGATGCTGCTGCTCAACCACGAGTAGGCCACCAGCCACTAGTAGACTTGTCTAAATACAACTTTTGGCCTGTTACTGGAAGCTCACTGATCATGCCGTCTCGTCGCGGGAACAACGACTGAGCCACGTACTCCGTATACGGACGGAATATGTACGGAGTAAGGCGTGTGCAGGTATGATGTACTGCGTACTGGCATCACCAGTAGGCTGCGTGCGCAAGGGGGACTTTTACTAGTTCCGCCATGTTCATCCCTACCTAGCCTCGGTCTGTGAACTATCCCTTGTTAGCATTCAGAATCTTTCATTCGTGTGATCAACGAGGGCGCTGCTCTTCGCCTGCACAGTACCCAGGGAGGTCTTGAGCAGCTAGTCCTCGTGCTACGTCTAGACACAGACAGCTCGCTGTGTGACGGGACTGACCGGATGTAATTATAGTGTTTCAGGGCACGGGCAGGACTATTTTTCAAAAAGAAAGGCGCTCTCATGCCATGCTCATGCCATGCTCATGCTATGCTATGCAGTAGATAATCGTAAGTCTTTTTGGTTGCCTTCGCTCGTCGGCATGTCGAATCGCCCATCGCCCGTCTATCACCCTGATTGGCTCTGGCTATATCGTATCGCGATACTAGTGGGAAATTGATGGTCAGAAGAAGAAGGAAAAGAAGAAGAAAGCAGAAGCCTCCGGCTGGACTTTATCAGTTTGCATGTATCGTCTAAAAAAAAGTCTTCCATGCCTGTGACCTCAGACCGGGTTGCGCTCCCGGCTCTTTTGGCCCGCCGTAACAGCCTACCGTACTCCGTACACAGATCACAACAAGACTTCAAGCACTCAAACGCACATCCTGGTCCCAACGCGCCACCAATATTAGCCTACGTGCCTGCCTAGTACCGATCCCCTTTTCTCTTGCTATTGCTAGAGAACAGTTCGCCAACGTATGCATTTGACCGTGGCTCGAGTATCGGGTTTCGCTTTGAAAACCGACTCGCTAACTCCTCATCTTGGTTCTTGATTATTCACACTCGCTTTTCTTGTTTTGTATATTGTTTTGGACCAAAACTCTCGCCTCAAAACCTCTTTCTCTCGCTGGAAGAGGTTGTCTCATGGCATTGCTTCACCTAGCCGATTCTTCCGACAATCAAACGTCTTCACTTTCTCGACTTCCGATCCATTCAGACATATTCGCTCTCATCCCCGCTCGTACGACATAAACCATTTCCTCTACAACCAGAACCCCATCCAACACTCGCTCATTCCCGAAATATTTTATTTCTGCCTACGCAAGTGAATCCAGCGCTGCTGGAATTGTGCCCATCATGGCATCGACACTCCCTCCCCTTGGAGGCGGGAACGGAGGGGCACATACTCAGCATTCGTTACCTTCGTTACCAGCGCATCTTCAATCAGACACTCATATCACCGGACACCTGGCCAGTCGTTTCCATGTTTCCTATCCCACTGCGAAGCTTTCTTCCCATGGACTTGTCTGCTTGAACACCTACACCTCGTCTTCTAAAGGACCAGATGGTGGCAAGCCGGGCAGCGCCATGGCCGGCGCTGAGGACATGGCCGAACGTGCTTGGCTGAGGCTCGGACACCGATCTGAGAACCAGGCCGTTGTATTTTTGTAGGTGACAAAAGCCCCGGATTTCTCCCTCGTTGTTATCTGGACGAGCGTCCCTGCTAACCTGCCACGCTTTCCTTAGGGGTGAATCTGGATCCGGTAAATCGACCATCCGAAGCCATCTGCTCACCGCGCTTTTGGACAAGTCCTCCACGCCTTTGTCAAACAAACTCTCCCTGGCCGCCTATGTCTTCGACACACTCACCACCACAAAAACTGCAACCACACCAACAGCCTCCAAGTCTGGTCTTTACTTTGAGCTTCAATACGATACATCGGCGACTACCAACCCAATTCTGATTGGCGGCAAACTTCTGGATCATCGGCTGGAGAGAAGTCGTATTACCGATGTCCCAACTGGAGAGCGAAACTTTCATGTCCTTTATTATCTGCTGGCTGGCACCAGCTCGGCCGAAAAGACTCATCTTGGTCTTGACGACGGTGCTGATGGGTCCAAGAGATGGAAATTTTTGGGCCATCCAACTCAGCTCAAGGTTGGCATCAACGACGCTGAAGGATTTCAGCTTTTCAAGGCCGCCTTGAAAAAGCTCGAGTTTCCGCGAAGTGAAATTGCAGAGATTTGCCAAATTCTGGCGGCTATCCTTCACATTGGCCAGCTAGATTTCGAGTCCACAAACAACACGAGCGCTACAGGAGACGACAGCGGAGGCTTTTCTCACGATGGTGGCAATACCTCTACGACCGTCAAGAACAAGGATATTCTGGGCATCATCGCTGCTTTCTTGGGAGTTAGTGCTGGCGAGCTCCAAAGCACGTTGGGGTACAAGACCAAGATGATTCAGAAAGAACGAGTCACCGTCATGCTTGACCCCGTGGGAGCACGCGGACATGCTAATGAACTGGCTCGAACACTCTACTCTCTCCTTGTAGCCTGGATCTTGGAGAATGTTAACCAGAAAGTGTGCGCTGCCGAGGAGCAAATCGCCAACACCATCTCCGTTGTTGACTTCCCGGGGTTTGCCCAACAGTCAGCCACTCGTTCCACCCTTGATCAACTTCTCAACAACGCCGCGACCGAGGCTGTATACAATATTGCTCTGCACAACTTCTTTGACCGCAAGGCTGATATGCTGGAGTCCGAAGAGGTCAGCGTCGCTCCTACGAGCTACTTCGATAATTCTGATGCTGTCAAGGGCCTGCTCAAACCTGGGAATGGTCTCTTGAGCATTCTGGATGATCAGACTCGACGAAACAAGACGGATATGCAGCTTCTCGAGAGCTTGAGAAAGCGGTTCGAAGGCAAGAATCCCGCAATTGAAGTCAGCTCCGCCACGGCCAAATTACCTGGCAGTAATTTCCTTACAGAGAACACCGCTGCGTCCTTCACCGTCAGACACTTCGCCGGTGAAGTTGACTATCCGATTAAGGGACTTATCGAAGAGAACGGTGAAGTCGTCTCTGTGGACCTGCTCAACATGTTCAAGTCCACCAAGAGCGAATTTGTGGGCAGACTATTTGGCCAAGATGTTCTCCAGACTGTTACTCATCCCATAGAGAGAACAACTGTCATGCAGGCCACAATCAGCTCCAAACCCATACGCTCCCCGAGCGTCATATCCCGAAAAGGTGGAAGGGGCCGTGGACTGGCATCACAACGTCGCCAACCAGAGGCAAATCTTTTCGACGCGGGCAACAACGCACCTACGGAATCAAGGAATCTCAAGGGTTCCAGCAAAGCTGGCATCGAACAAGGTGCTTCTGGTCAATTCCTCTCATCGCTCGACAATCTGCAGAAGGCTGTCACAGACCCAGGCACAAATGCCTACTTCGTCTTTTGTTTGAAACCCAACGACCGGCGCATCGCAAATCAGTTTGATAGCAAATGTGTCCGTACTCAAGTCCAGACTTTTGGCATTGCAGAAATCAGCCAGAGGTTGCGATCTGCCGACTTTAGCTTGTTCCTCCCCTTCGGCGAATTTCTTGGCATGGCTGATGCCGAAACTATTCTGGTTGGCAGCGAACGTGAACGCGCCGAAATGGTCATTGAAGAACGACGTTGGCCAAGCAACGAGGTCCAAGTCGGATCCACGGGTGTATTCCTCAGTGAACGGTGTTGGATGGAGGTTGCCCGCTTGTCCGAGGGCTCCGGTGGCGCAGTTCGCTATCCACGGCCCTCATCGGATGGGCATGGTAATGAAGCGCTTACCCCAGGAGAACGCGACGCGTTTGGCGCATCCAAGGAGCAACTTTTGTCTGGAGGCGACACCCCACTGATGTATGGCGAGAAGGGTAGGCCCGGCTACTTTGGCTCCGACGATGCTCGCTCCGAGGCAGGTGTGTCTGCTTTTGGTGGTGGAGACATGTTCAAGAACTTTGAAACCCGAGAACAGATGGCGGAGCGCGGCAATGAAAAGAATCTCCAAGAAATTGAAGAATTCAGGGACTCGCCTAGCCGAAGACGCTGGGTGTTCACAGTGTACTTCCTTACGTGGTTCATTCCCGATTTCCTCATTCGCTGGCTCGGCGGCATGCCGCGAAAGGACGTTCGCCTGGCTTGGAGAGAAAAGGTGGCCATCAACATGCTGATCTGGCTCATGTGTTTGGTTGCTGCCTTCTTTATCATTGTTTTCCCCATGCTCATCTGCCCAAAGCAAAATGTCTACAGTGCCGCCGAACTTTCCGCCCATGACGGAAAAGACGGCAACTCGGCATTCGTGTCAATCCGCGGTCATGTTATCGATCTAGGCGCCTTTGCCAACCGCCACTACCCATCAGAGCCTCTTGTCAGCAAGAAAAGTATCCTCAATTATGCTGGCAAGGATGTTAGCGCGCTCTTCCCGGTTCAAGTCTCTGCTCTATGTCAAGGTGTGGATGGCTCCGTGAATCCGCAGGTCACACTCGACTACAAGAACACCAATTTCACTGGATCCCCAACTTTGATCAACTCGCAGGACCTGAACTCCAAGTACCACGATTTCCGACACTTCACCAACGACACGCGTGATGATTGGTATCTTGAGCAATTACTTTTTCTCAAAGGCAATTGGGGCAAGGGCACTATTGGCTATTCGCCGCAATATGTCTCGACGCTTGCTGGAAAGGGTCAAAAGATTGCCATTATTGGAAGCAAGGTATACGATTTGACAACTTATATGGACAATCGTCGGCTCTTGCGTGCCAAACCTGGCGAGGAATTGGAGGAAGACCCTAAAATAACAAATTTTCTGCACCAAAACGTTATAAGTCTGTTCCAAAGCTCGTCTGGCGAAGACATCACAAAAATCTGGAGTGTATTGGCAGTGTCCCCCGATGTCAAGGCTCGAATGCAAACCTGCTTAGACCATCTCTTCTATGTTGGTGATGTGGACACGAGAAATTCTGCTCGCTGTCAATTTGCCGAGTATCTCGTTCTTGCCGTGTCTATCATGCTGGCTTCTATCATCGCCTTCAAGTTCTTTGCTGCGTTGCAGTTTGGCGGCAAGAACGTGCCAGAGAACCTCGACAAGTTCGTCATGTGTCAGATTCCTGCTTATACTGAAGATGAGGATTCACTCCGCCGTGCCATTGACTCAGCGGCAAGGATGCGTTATGATGACAAGCGCAAACTGTTGGTCGTAATCTGCGATGGCATGATTATTGGCCAAGGCAACGACCGAGCTACTCCACGAATCGTCTTGGACATTCTCGGTGTCTCGGAGACAATGGACCCAGAGCCTCTCAGCTTCGAATCTCTCGGTGAAGGTATGAAGCAACACAACATGGGAAAGGTCTATTCTGGTCTGTACGAAGTCCAAGGACACATCGTCCCCTTCCTAGTCATTGTGAAGATCGGCAAGCCTTCAGAAGTGGCCCGTCCCGGCAACCGTGGCAAGCGAGACTCTCAGATGATCCTGATGCGCTTCCTCAACCGTGTCCACTACAACTTGGCCATGAGCCCGTTGGAACTGGAGATGTACCACCAGATCCGCAACATCATCGGCGTCAATCCGACATTCTATGAGTTCATGTTCCAGATTGACGCTGATACTG
The DNA here is from genome assembly GCA_030389615.1 of Epichloe typhina subsp. poae. Lineage (NCBI taxonomy): Eukaryota > Fungi > Ascomycota > Sordariomycetes > Hypocreales > Clavicipitaceae > Epichloe > Epichloe typhina. The sequence continues at coordinate 1,315,042 of CP098317.1, read as the reverse complement.
TGGTGGCCCCTGACTCGGCAACTCGCATGGTGTCTGCCTTTATTGACGATACGAGACTGATTGCTGTATGTGGAGAAACTGCCTTGACAAACGCCAAGTCCTCCTTCATCACCATGATTCAAGTTTACGAATACTACATCTCTCACAATCTGGCCAAGGCTTTTGAGAGTTTGTTCGGCTCTGTCACCTGCCTGCCCGGTTGTTTCTCCATGTATCGCATTCGGGCCGCTGAGACTGGCAAACCCTTGTTTGTCAGCCGCGAAGTTGTTGACGCCTACTCCACCATCCGTGTCGACACGCTACACATGAAGAACCTACTGCATTTGGGCGAGGATCGATATCTGACCACACTTCTCCTCAAGTACCACTCCAAGTACAAGACCAAGTATCTCTTCAACGCCCATGCCTGGACTATTGCGCCAGACTCTTGGAAGGTGTTCCTTTCCCAGCGACGTCGTTGGATTAACTCGACTGTGCATAATCTTGTCGAGCTTATTCCCATGGCACAGCTTTGCGGGTTCTGCTGCTTTAGTATGCGTTTTGTAGTCTTCATTGATCTACTGAGTACTATTGTGCAACCCGTTACTATTGCCTACATCATTTATCTGATTGTTCTGGTGGCAACCAAGGCGACTGTTGTTCCCATCACGGCATTCGTCCTGCTCGGTGCCATCTACGGTTTACAGGCCATTATTTTCATCCTACGTCGCAAGTGGGAAATGGTTGGCTGGATGATTCTATATGTTTTGTCCATCCCCGTCTTCAGTTTTGGTTTGCCGCTGTATGCGTTCTGGCATATGGATGATTTCAACTGGGGCACGACACGTGTCGTTGCAGGCGAGAAGGGCAAGAAGGTGGTTATTTCTGACGAAGGCAAATTTGACCCTGATTCCATCCCCCGCAAGAAGTGGGAAGAATACCAGGCAGAACTCTGGGAGACGCAGACATCACGCGACGACGCCCGCTCCGAGGTTTCTGGATTCAGCTACGGTACCAAAGCTCAAGCTGTCGTGTCCGAGTACGGATTCCCCAGCAGACCTGATTCTCGATCCGGTCTCGCACACCACAATCCATATGACTCTCGCAATAACTCTCGCATGTCTTTGGCTCACTCAGATATGGGACACCATCGCATGAGCCAATACGGAGGCTCACAATTTTTCAGTCCCGACGACATGGTCGGCTTACCTAGCGACGACGCTCTTTTGGCCGAGATACGGGATATCCTCAAGACAGCGGACCTCATGACTGTCACTAAGAAGGGCATCAAGCAGGAGTTGGAGCGCCGCTTTGACGTGCCATTAGACGCCAAGAGAGCCTACATCAACAGTGGTAAGTAATTGATAATGCGTCGATGTCTCGATGTTGAAGAATGTATTTTAGCTAACACAACTTGTAACAGCAACCGAGGCTCTTCTTTCGGGCCAACTCTGAATGGAGACGAGTCTGCCGTTATATGTAGTCTGCGTCAAACAAGGTGTTTTGATTATTTAATTATAATATGTCTGCCGTTTTAAGATTTTTTTTGTTTTTCTTTGGGTGTCTATTGCTTTGCTCTTTTTGTGTCTTTTTTTTTATTGCTGCCTGGAGTCGTCTTTGGGAAACCGGTCAACTTGGATAGAGATCGGATGTACGAGCCTGAGAAGTGAACATGGTTATTCGATACTATCTGGATCTGGGAAATTTGAAACATATACATATACATAGTACCGCGTCACACCGGGGAGGTTAAATGTGACTGGTGTACTTCATGATTGTCAAATGCCCGTCTCTTCCCTGCTGGGTTTAGCCAGCAATAATGAAGATACTACGAGACCTGAGATCCAGTACATTGACGATGGCCACGGGTATGTGGAAATCAATACATACACGTGAGATCTCATGTGATGAAGTTTCTTGAGACGATGAATCATGTACTTGCTTGTGCGAACATAATTCATTGTCTCTCCGGACCCGCCGTCCTATTGACTGATACAGCCGAGAAGATTTGACTTTTCCCAACAACCCAAGCCAAGCCTACTTCGCCTCCGATATCGTCTCCAGTAATTGCTCCACACCCCCTTTGCTCCACGCGCGAACTCTGTCTTGATGGCAAGTCGCCCACGCTCGTCTCATCAGGGCCTCGTACAGGACCACTTCGTCCTCGACGTCACATGCTGCGCGACGGGCATCCAGCCAACTGATGAGGCCGAATCTCGTAATCAGCGTCGTGCTGCCGGCCTCGATGCAAGTGGCTCTGTACACCAGCTTGAGTAGCCTCGTGCGCAGGGCTGATCTCAGATAGGGATTGCTCCCCAGCGCGAGAACCTTCTCGAACCAGCGCTTCTTGTGGAACACGCCGAGATCAGATGGGGTTCTGAGACTATCGACAAGGTAGGCCAGCAGCCACGTGAGCTCGGTATAGTACTTGTCGTCTTCGGATGGTGTTCCGTGAAGAATGTCATGCGCGAGAGGGAGCTTGTCGGGGCCCCAGACTGGACTGCGGGTCAAGTAGGAATTCACCTTTGGGTAGAGCGGATGCAAGGGCTTCTTGACAACGTCGAGGGAATGTGTGGCGAAGGCGGTAAATGCAGAGGGGACGGGGCCTCGGTCAACAAGCGCTTTGGACGATTCAGCCACTTCGGATAGGAGGAGCCAGATTTGCATCTTGTCCTCGTACGTCGACGACTCCTTGATCTGAGCGGCCATTTTGAGAATGCTGGTCATGGCTTCTTTGCGCAAGTTGATGTGTTCTGAGGCTAGCAGTCGGATTAGCCTCGCTGCGTAACCATCTTCCACCATGTCCTCGACGCTTTTGGACGCCCATTTTGCTAGGACCGTGGCATCTTCTTCGGCGGACGAGAAGGGAGTGTGGAGCAACGCCTCCAGCGCTTCTTGACTCAAGGTCCGTTTCATTGTCGCTGGCTCTTTTCTTGCTGTTGGCTTGCTGCGCTGCCATATTACGTGGCATTTCTTCAGTACTTTGGCTTGTGTCCCATCATCGAGCGCAGCCAACGGTGTGGAAGCAGACGCGAAATGCTTTTCTGCTTCCTTGTACAAGGTGGACAGGGTGCCATCATCCTTGCTGGCTAATAGGACGGCGTGGAAGTAAAGCGAAACAAAGGTGGCAAGATGAGTGGCTGTTTCCGGATCAGCTGTGCCGAGGACGAACGGTAGTTGCTCTATGATGGCGACGTGAAGCAGTGAAGAGACTTCTGCCGTCGTGGAACCATCATCTCTCGAGGCATAGTCTTTCATCAAATCGAGGTACTTGATGGGTGAAGTAGCGCAGCGACTGATGCAGTTGTCCAAGAATGGCCAGATGCTCGCCGTGCCTGCAGAGCCCGCAGCGTCGCTTGCACATGTGAGTGCTTGCAGGAGAGGCTTTAATGCCGCGGAGCCGGTCACCACCTGACTCTCCACGGCGACATCTCCTAATACAGTCTTGAGCTCATTCAAGGGTGTATCATTGCCACCGCTGCATAGAAGCTTTAGTAAGGCGCAAAAGGGCGAAGACGAGCCCTGGCCCTGGCCCTGGCCCTGTCCCAGTGACTCGAGCTTAGCGAACCATCTCATGCCTGGTGAGTAGCTTGCGATGGAGACGAGGTTTTCAAGTTCCATTGCGCCTAGTTTCTTGCGCTCAGCTTTGCTATCGGTCTCATCCAGATCCTTCAGTACGCCCACAAAAAAAGGTGACACGTCAAAGTTGGCTGCCAAGGCAACCCTAGGAACAACTTCATAGTATAGACGTAGGAGACGGCTCGTCAGGGTCTTTTGTAGGACATTCTCGGCCGGGATGCCTTTGTAGCATCGCACTACCTCCTTCATGTCTGGTATTCGCTGACAAAACATGTCTACGATTCGTCGACTAGCATCTGCCCACAATGTGTTCTTACTTTCGCATGGGCCTTCAAGCAATCTGAGTGCTGTAGAAAGTTTCTCTAGCGCGGCAACGAGGATCCTCGCCGCAAAAAAGGATGTCAGGCGTGCTTGAGGAGACAAGCATCGGATCAGTACTTTCTGGGTGACCGGCCTGGGAATAATATTGTCAAGGATGGTCGAGGTAGGAGGAGGCATGGCTGCGTAACGAGTCGGATCACCAAATGAGGCTGGCAATGGGATCATCATGGTGTTGAAAAGGAAGGCGGCATAGCCTATCCACGTCATGGAGAGTTTTGGCTCAAAGGTGAACGACTGATTGTTATAGAAGTAATCCGAAATCAGCTCTGGTGCGGCGGTGAAGATGGCCACCAAAAGTTCGCAATGCTTCAGGCTGGACCATGGTCGGAGCTTTCTGGCGAACTCGGAGAGAATGAAATTGTAGACAGGGACTCCCTCTCTTAATTTGCCTTCCCAAAGGTCACCACTTTCGTCATCGCTTCCCCGCCGGGCAGACAACGCTGAGAACTCATCATCGGCCTCTTTCGGATACAGACCACGATATGGATAGAGTATTCCAGAGGTAGGAGTCGTGCAGGCATGCACTAAAAACTGGTGTGCCCTTTCACAAACGAGCTCCCTCTCGTCCGGGTCAGCCGTGGCGTGAGCGTATGTGTAGAGAGACAGAAGACGCATCAACATTTTCGTATTGAATGCTCTGAATTTGATTTCTCGGGGAATTTTGCTGTCCATTAATACATGTGCCTTGAGAGATTCCAACACCTCAAGAACGAGATGGGGAGGATCACTCTTCATCATGTAGGTCAAGTGCGATAGCAGATCCTTTTGAGAAAGAAGCTCCCTCCGGCCTTCTGAATGCAAGTACTTCAGACAGCTTAGAAAGAATCGCACGGCATTGGCTCTGATTGAAGCTTTTCTGGCATCCTCCTGGTTGTCTCCCATGTGGCCAACCTCTAGATTTCTTCCCAGCGCTGTGAATGTATAGGCCCTAGCTCGAACAAAACGTTTTGCGTAAGCACCCCCATCTAAGCACACAGCCTCGCGCAGTAGGCGTAGTGTTGGGGAAATAATAAAACCTTTGGATTTCTCGGAGGCGAGATGTTTCGCTATCGCTTTGAGCTGTGGTTCCTGGAGCAGAGTTTGGCAGATACCGTTACCGTACGGGACAAGATGTAGCGAGTCGGAGATGATCTGAAGAAGAAGAGCGAGAACAACCACGACAGCTGACATGACGCCCTCATCATTGGCCTGAATGGCAAAAGACCACATCTCCATGATATCGTGCATATAGATGGCATCTTCGCTGGCGGCGCCTCGAGGCTTGACGCTTTCCAAGTATCCTTGTAAGAGTGCCAGCTTGGACGATCGGTCTTGGTCGGTGGAAACGATGTCGTCGAGGAACTTCTTGAGGGATTGAAGACCTGGCAATCTCTTAGCATCAGTGATGAGTTACGGCCGCGCCGTAAAATGTTGTCGGGAGAAATAGGAACAAACCGTGCCGAGCATTTCTCATGTCTTGATCAAAGGTAAGAAGCCCGCGCAAATGCTCACTGGACGTCACGTCTTCTCCGACTGGGACTTCTTGGGTGAGCTTCTGGCGCTTCCGGAAGGCTGCAGCGCCATCCGTTCCCTGAGACGAGCGCTTGGCCATTTCAGATTTGCGAATCTCGGCCCTCGAATGGGCATTGCCTCTACGTCTGCGTCTGCGCTGGGTTTGCCTTTTTGCTCTTTTTGCTCTTTCTTTTAGGATTTTGTCGTTCTGCCAGCAGTCACCGCTGCCCTACTGTCCCAAGGTGGATTAGATTGTGCGGCATAATCCCTACATATTACTAGCCTAGCTTAATCCCTACTAGCGTAGCTTATTAATAAAGATCCACCAGAATATGTACAGCTCCGAGGACGATCTATTATTGAAAGTTCTCGTGCAAAACCTCACTCTCAGTCTTCGGGGTCTCATCGACAACTGCGCAACGGACGATGCTGCGTTGCATCTCGTAGATTCAACATTTTCAACCATTCGTATCCTGGCAACGGTCTCCCACATACTGCATGATACTGCGACATGTTACGTCTTCACACCGCAACGTTGCTCACGACAAAAGCACGATGATGGTGCGCGTCTTTTCTTTTCCATGCCCACACACGCCCACGCACGCCCGCGCACATGCATAGATAGCTTCAGTGCGAGTGCGAGGGCGGCACAGTCTACCAGTCAAGCATTTCAACCCTGGCCGGACAATGGTGTACAGAGAGCCCCTCGCCCATGTGCGGAGGTGGCAGTACAGAGTATGTGCTCATCTGCCTCTTTGTTCAACCTCCATACCAACCAAAGAAATCGTGCTTTGCAAGATACGGACCACCTGCAGCGGCTGTCCCAACCTCGCAATATAAACAAATACGGAAATTCAACAGGGTGTCCCGCGCAGACGAGGGACGAAAGAGGCGTTGCTTTGCCAATGGACCTTGCCTGTCATGGAATATTCCTTCATGTCGCCAAGTGGGATGCATGTTCACGGACGAGCGGCGTGGCCAGAAAGCACTTGGCGTCGAAACACGGCTCTGGTGGCGGACAAGAACAACAGGGCTCCTCGGCCAATGTCTGCGGACCACGCAACCCCGACGGGAGGAGCCCGTGGCAATGTGCCGACAGACTTGTGTGATATATTGTGACGAAGGTGTCGAAGGTGTCGAAGGTGTCTAAGGTGTGGGCGGATGCAAATCATCGACTCGCCGAGCTCGACTGACCATCTGACGCTCTTTGTGGGTCTTTTGAATCTCGGAGGGTGGCGCCAAATGATGCAAACGATGCGCCCCCGTAGCTCGAAGCGCCGACTGGTTGGCCGTGGTTGGCCGTGGTTGGCCATGGTTCAAGCACAGCCTATGCACAGCCTATCAACTCTCGCCGTCGCGCACCTTCAACAATCAACTATCCAGACCCAGCTGCCGTTCATCGTCGAGCAGAGCTTTTTCTGTCGTCTGTGTCTTGGGCCAAATGAGCCTTTCATCTCATCCAGCAGCTTCTTTGTGCCTGTCTAAAAAGACCCTCGTTCGTCCGCTTACATGCCGCGCGTTGCCTGGAGTTGACTTCTTTCACCTACCCTTTCCTCAACTATTCAAATCGCTGGCCGGTCATTCCTCTTGAGCTGCATACATTTCCTCCTATTCTTCACTTTTTCCCACTCGCTTCTTGAACACGTTATCTAGGCATGTCGGGAAGCCATTGTTATATACTGTCTCTAGTATGAGAGGCTCGATCAGTGCCCCCCCAGAACCTTCAGGGTTTTGGTTTTCAGCCATGATGGTTTGCTTGACTCCCTTTGGCTCTTGCTTTGAACCTGAGTTCCCTGACGGTATGTGAGCCATTGCGTTCCTCATGTCCATATTCCCCTGCTGCCGTAGCCTGAGAAGAATGCTTGCCCGAATGAGCCACTGACGGTTAATATCTTTGCCAGGCAACGAAAAACACGCATCAATGATTGTAAACAACCAACCAACCTTTGATCCTAGGCCTGTTGGTCGTTCTGAGTCTGAGTTTCAAGATTCCGACCCGAAAAAAACACAAGGACTCACTAGACAGAGCTTTGCCTCAAGTCGCACAAGCTTTACAAGGAGGAGCCGATTTTGGTCAGATAGTTCATCGCGCCGGCCGCTCATCTCTGCACCGTCGGGCTTTCGACACGTTCAGTCAGGCTCTTTTCGGTTCGAATTTGGCATGCGCTCTTCCCATGTCCAATCACTATCGAGGCCATGTCAATCAGCTTCCGATGACTTTGTGACGCTAGAGAAGAAGCACCATCCCTTGGAACTTGGCATATACTTGCCGGATCATCGTATATCGCCAATCCTACCCCATTTTGAGTTTCCCAGCATAATCACTCCACCGCCGCCGGCTTATTGCGCTCAGCGGTCAGAGCAGGACCATCCGTTGTCTCGGCAGCGTAGCCATTCCTCCACGTCGTTTCATGTTCCCCGGAGACAGCTGGTAGATGGCCCATCGACTACGCAGGACAGCGTCCTTCGACCACAAATTCCAGCCAAGTCAAAATATCGGGCCAGAGCTTATACTGCTCCCGAGGTTGATACTATCAGGGAGCGTGTCGCAAGTGGTCTCATCGAAGTGGAATACTTACAGAAGAAGATTGATGATGCAGTCGAACGACAAAGCCTCTATGCCAGTAGTTGGCCATCGATCTCACACTCGATGGCCCATACTATGCCCAGTATGTTCCTTCGACCTCCACAAAGGCTACCCCTCGGCAAAGGGTTGCCTGCGGGACTAAGTTTTCTCGTGACATGCTCTAACAGATCCAGACTTAGAGCCCATGCCTTCTGTTCCGGCCCTGCCGCCAGCAGCTCCATCATTTGCCGAGCGTCTGAACGCGGACATGCAGCGGCCGCAAACTGCGAGCTGTCAGAGGATCTTGGTTAACGAAGACATTCAAGAAGGCAAAAAAGCCGGCAAGTCTCGAGTTCCCCAGAAATGCCATGATGGGCCTTTGCCTCCTCCCCTTCCTCTTGTATTTCGACCACCTCTACGGAAAAAGAAATCGTTCTCCACTGTATCGACATGGTTGTTTCTGGGTCAAGAAACGGCAAAGAATGCCAGTTTTGAATCAATTACGAACAAACCGAAGCCGGTCAAAGGCAACAATGGCTTTTATCAGATTGTGACTGGACCATCTGGGCGGCGCAGTCATGAATCATTCGACAGTATATCGACTTGGCACACCGAGGATGAAGATCGGACGGTGGTGCCAAAGACCTGGTCACTAGGAAGCACACCAGTGCAAAACCAAGACGAACAGCCGTTGGAGCGTACGGCAACATTTGGCAAAGATGATGCACGGCTTGGGAAGCCACATATCGGCGTCGCCATGTAGGCGGGGCCTAGCGTCTTTCACTTTAGAAAAATAGAGCCCTCTTGGATGGAGAGGTATATCTCATTGACTGATACCCATTCTGTACATAATTTTCAAGGCACTTATGCCTGGATGCGTGGAGAATCGTGGGACTCTCTTCAGCCCAAGTTGCTGAAACACAGATGAGATGGGTCATGTAATTCCTTTTTGGAACACACGGACATGAGCCTTGACCATCCGAGGCTCAGAAGCAAGGAAGCTCACGGAAAGGAGTGGAAATGAGGGGCATTGGACGGTCGGGGTGATGTCTGGTTTCTGGTCTAGGTTGTCGTCGGCGTTGAATGTTTTACGAGCTTGACGAGACGGACGTGAAGTGGTCCCCAGCCTACCATTCTACATGTAGATGTCGACATTCGGCGGCATAATACTGCTTCGCCGAACAGAATACAAGCTGCAAACTTGCTTGCCTGGGCAGCATCCATCTACACCATTTTTTCCACAAAGCGACGTGGCGATTCACCTGTGCGGAAGGTGAAACCTGAAGCAGTCTCTGACGAAGGCCCGTGAACTACGGAGTACGGAGGAGTCCGTATGTACCGTTGTACATGATATGTTAATATGTACGGACTATTACATTGGAATTTGGCACAGCCGCCCCGGCATGTGGGGCTGGGGGTCCTTCTTGCTGTTGCAGGGGCTTGGGCCGGCGACCTGGCTCCTGGCCGGGTTTGGGTTTGGGTTTGGGTTTGGACAGAAACAACCCCCCCCCCTTTAAAGTCTTGTTTATAATCCAGCCCACAGCCCATCTTACAGTCATCTTACAGCCATCTTACAGTCATCCTACAGTTGCTGAAAAGAACATCCGATCATCCGATCATCCGACATGATCTGATGGTCCACGAGTCGAGCTGTCGACCTTCCCCTTAGAGAATCGTCGTCAACCAGACGTCTCCTTCCGGATCGGCCAGCTTTGGCTCCTGCGCATTCACCCCCGTAACCGTAACCTCAAATCACCTCATCACGGTAGATGTCTATCGGTGGACGCCGGGCCCATCTGGTGACCGAGCAGAGAAATGGACAAAATCATCAACGCGGCCGCCTCTTTGAAGGCTCTGGCAACGCCTAGCCATAAATACAGAGCTATCCCGGTACCTGTGACGGATCGAGGTCGTGCAGAGCATGTTTTCGACGAACGTCCTCCCCGGTCAAGGTTCTTCAAGCTCTCAATGGCCATCATGTTGCTGGCTGCATTCCTGTTCCTAGGTTTCGCTTTCGGGTATGTCTTCCGACCCGCCATTCCACCAGATATGTCGTCAAACTTTACGTCAGGACATTGCTGACATATGGCCTAATGTGGCTTGATACTCGGACAGGCGAGATCGAACAGACACCAAATCATGCGTCAACAATGCGAGCTGCCGCTTCAATTCCCACAAACATTGGGGCCAGTACTCGCCGTACTTCTCCGCCCCGCGAGGCTCAATCAAACCAGACGTGCCGTCAGGTTGTCAAGTCACTTTTGCTTCCGTTTTGTCACGCCACGGATCTCGCTTCCCCACGAAGAACAAATCCAAGGCCTACAACAGTCTGATTGAGCGAATTCAACGAGACGTCAAGAACTACGGCAAGGGTTGCGACTTCATCAAGCACTACAATTACTCACTGGGCAGCGACGATCTCACCTTGCGCGGCGAGAATGAGCTAATCAAGTCGGGCAAGAAGTTTTTCCAACGATACGAGAAGCTCGCCAAGGAGACGACCCATCCTTTCGTTCGAGCATCTGGCTCCGACAGGATCATTTCATCCGCAGAACGCTTCATTCAGGGGTTTTACAAAGCCAAGGGCCAAGATGGTGGCAAGTACCTGACGGACATTCTCGTCATCCCCGAGGGCAAAGGATTCAAAAACCCTCTGGACCATGGATTTTGCAAAGCATTCGAGGATGGCCCCGATTCCGGCCTCGGTGACGAGAGCAAGAGAGCTTGGAGGAAAATTTGGGCCACTCCAGTCATGGAGCGTCTCAACAAGAAGCTCCCCGGCGCCAAGTTGAATCTTGAGGAAACCGTGTACATGATGGACCTGTGTCCGTTTCACACGGTGGCCTCGGACAAGACCCAATTATCCCCGTTCTGCCGCTTATTCTCCAAGGAAGAGTGGAAAGACTACGAGTACTACGAGTCTTTGGAAAAATGGAACGCCTATGGGCCTGCCAATCCACTGGGGCCAACCCAAGGCGTAGGATATGTCAACGAGCTTATTTCGCGTCTGACCAAGGCTCCCATCAAGGACAAGACATCAACGAACGCGACTCTTGATTCTCGTCCGGAAACGTTCCCGTTGAACCGGCTCTTGTATGCCGACTTCACTCATGACAACACCCTCATGACCGTGTATGGGGCACTAGGTCTATACACCAATGATACCCTCCTCCCCACCGACCGCCGGGTCTCTCCTAAGAAAGCAGATGGATATTCCGCCTCCTGGACCGTGCCATTTGGTGCGCGAATGTACGTTGAGAAGATGTATTGCGGAAAGGACGACGACGAGCTAGTAAGAGTGCTGGTTAACGACAGAGTCGTGCCCCCCAAGGGATGCAAGGCAGACAAGCTGGGCCGATGCAGGGTGGAAGATTTCTTGAAGGGCTTGGACTTTGCAAAGAATGGCGGTCACTGGGATCAGTGTTAGCGGAGCGCGCATGATGTCTTTTGAGTGAATTTCCAGACGCTAGTATTCGTATTGATTGCGCTTGGCCGTCGCCTATGGACTTGCCTCTTGACTTTGGTTGTTAATATTCGGCACATGAATGACATGAGATAATAAATAATACAGTACGGATTACATCCATACGGACGTACGGACGTTACGGACTACACCCTACTTTAGGCAATTGACTCTGGCAAACCCCACTGGCTGGCTGCGAGCTTCCTTGTCAATATGTTTAGTGGCGCCACCACTTGGCCCCATCTGCATCAAACGTCTCGGCGTGTCCAACTCGCTCTCACGCGAATCTTGTCGCACTTCACCTGCGCCCAACGTCCACGTCAACGTCACGTCACCTTCGCCTGCATCAATCCTTCTTCACCCCCGAAACTGTTGCGCTCCCTGGCGCACAGAAGCGCCCATCTCGTACCACTACTGCTCAGCATCGCATCCTATAGGCAAAACTCATCACGAGCCCTTTCTACGATGGTCTCCACGGCTGGAGTTTTCATCATCGCCATCGTCGTTCTGCTGATTGCGGCGGCGGTCGGCTGGATGGTCTTTACTCAGATGCGCGCGCGCAGATTAGGCGTACGTCCTTCCTTCCGGTCGCTTCCATCTGCATCACTTAGCCGATGCTAATGTCTCTTTCTGGTCTCCTGAAACACAGTTGCCACCGCCGGGTCTCTCTTCCTACCTGCCATGGAAACGAAACGAAAGTCCGTACGGCCCGCCGCAACCAGCTACGGGCGGCATCGTCGGCTGGGTCAACGACCAAGTGCGCAAGGTCAAGAACCGAAACAACAGTCGGTCAGCCGCGGGTGCATACGAGCAGCCTCTTCATGGCGGCGCGGCCGGACGCCGCGGGTTTGGCCCGCTCGATCCCGATGAAGCTTGGGATGCTCGCGTAGGCCACGAGGCCGACGGGTACGGCTATCTCGAAGAACCGGAACTCGGAAGACACGGTCCTACCGAGTACAGTGGCGGGGGAAGCTACAATCTGAGCCTCGCTGCCACACCTGGCGCCACCACGCCTGGCGCCACCACGCCTGGCGCCACGTACGACGACGAAGAGCATGGTCGTCACGGCCGTGGCACCGGCGGAGCTCACGGCAAGAACCCCTTTGACGACGACGATGCTGCTTCGAGTTTGCGAGGGGTAAGCCCTCGACCTATTGATACCGCTGCTGCGAAGAAGCACAACTCAAAAGGAGTTGAGCCGGGCAGTGCGGGCAGCAGCCCCACGGACAAAAGATCTACTTTCAGAGAGATCGTGTGAGACCATGGTCAGATGCAACTCGATGTAGGCTCACATGAAGGTGGATGTTGGGATGGTATATCAGCAGCGTGTTGTTGAACAATCGAATTCTCACGGGCACGTGCCGGCGTCCGGGCCATTGCGCGTGACGGACAGTTCATGAAGAAGGGACGAGGCAGCAGACGAATTTTTGTGTTACTAGGCTGTATTTCCATCCGTGACATAGGCAGCCTTTTGATTTGAACCAGGGGATGGCGTTTCAATTGGACAAATTGATGATTGATAAATCGATACGGACTACGGACTACGGATTACAAGGAGTGCAATTCACTGATTGCATGTGCTTCCAGGTGTCAGTCATGCTGTGACTCACGACTTGATCGCTTGCACTCAAAAGCGGCAACGTCTTTTACCCAGAGCTGCTGGACCTAATACCTGCTGTACTAATTCCTACGTTGTGTCGACTTTGGCGTCATCGAGCGGAATCGACCCGCAATTGCCAAGCGCTCATGTGGGTGGGTGGCCTTTTGACGATGTCACCCCCGGACCCCCGCCAAACGTATCTCCCCCTCAACAACTCACCAGAAACCACAACGTCAAGGACACTCAAGAGCAACCGACAAAAATGGCGAGTCTCGACCTCCAAGCCGTGCACGACGAGATGGTGGCCGTAGCCTACGAGGCCGGCCGAATGATTCTCGCCGCGAACCCCGCCGACCTCGACACGGGAACGAAGCTCAATTGTACGTCTTTTCATCCTTGTGCCAAAAGAGAGAGTGAGCGATCTAGGCTGAAACATCAATCGCCATCACCTTTTTTTTTGCAGCCGTCGACATCGTCACCGAGGCGGATCGAGCCGTGGAAAAGATGGTATCGACGCGGCTATCGACGTCGTTCCCATCCGTCTCCTTCATGGGCGAGGAGACGTACCAACCCGGCATGAGGCTTGGCCCCGAGCCAACCTTTGTAGTTGACCCCATCGACGGTACGAGCTGCGGCCCCTCCTCTTCATTCTTCATCCATGTATAGGCAGCGAAAAAACGAAAAAGGGGGGGGGCAACGTTCCGTCCTACATTACATACTGAACAAGAAAGCAACGGACAGGCACGACCAACTTCATCCACGGCTTTCCCAACGCCTGCGTCTCGCTCGGCCTGGCAGTCGGGCGAGCGCCCGCCGTCGGCGTCATCTACAACCCCTGGCAAGACGTGCTGTTCACGGCCATCAAGGGCAAGGGCGCGCACATGACTCGGATCAAGGGCAGCGCAGCCCGTCGGCTCCCCCTCGCAAAGCGCCCCCGTCCTCTCCACGGCCTGGGCACGTGCCTCGTGGCCGTGGAATGGGGCTCCGGGCGGGACGGCCCCAACTTCGAGCGCAAGACGGACGTGTTCAGGACGCTGGCCGCCAGCCGGGAAACGGGGGGCTCCATGGTGCACTCGCTGCGGTCCCTGGGCTCCGCCGCGCTCAACATGGCGGCCGTGGCGGCCGGCCAGATGGACGCCTACTGGGAGGGGGGTTGCTGGGCGTGGGACGTCTGCGCCGGCTGGTGCATCCTCGAGGAGGCGGGCGGCGTCATGGTCAGTGGCAATCCCGGCGATTGGCATCCCGAGCTGGAGTCGCGCGTGTACTTGGCTGTGAGGGGGGCGCCCGAGGGCCAGAAGGAGTTGGTCGACGAGTTCTGGGCCGTTGTTGGGGACAGGAAGATGGACTATTCTACTTAGATTTTCGAAAACGGGTAACACAAGACAACACTTTTGGTCTGGCACAGACAAACAACAGTTTTTTTTTGTCCCCCGCCTCTCCACAAGTCTTAGTCAAGCAGCCCCTTCGAAGCAACAAGTCATGGCGCCGGGACGTCTCCCGCAGGGCAGGAGGAAGGACCCGTAACAAAGGATATTTGCCTCGTTGAAAACGACTTGCCAATACTTGCTCACAGTTCACCTGGGCAATTGCGATATTCAAGGTGGACGCATGATTTTCAATCCAATTTAGCCTTGCGTCCATCGACAAGTCGATTCATACATTGCTACGAATCATCAAATGCTGACATGCAAGCCTATGGTATGACATGTGGCTCGTATCTCAAATCCGACAGGTAGAATTAATCCTCCGCTGGTCTTTCCATGCTCGAACCTAGTAGTCAGTAGTCAAAACGCCTGAACAATTCACATACTGATACACAACCTCTGACGCCTTTTCTGTCTGTTGTTCGCCCTCTCCCTTAGGTATCAATGTCATGTTATTTGGGACATTACCAAATCCTCTTCATGCCTCCGTAGTAGATTCTTCCTTGGTGTCGACCTTCTTGGCTGCGGGTTCGCTCGCACCGCCATCTTCCTCGCGAGCTCGTTTGCCGTTGCTTTCCTTGTCTTCAGCGGTAGACTGGATGGTTGGTGGACCGCTAGAGGGGTACGTTAGCGTCCTTCGGTCCATGTGCGCAACACCCGTCGGAGGAGAAGGTACATTGAAGGGGGAGGCAAAGAAAATAAACTCACCTCTCGTAGGTCTTGTCCGTGTGGTCGCCGCCGTTCTCGCGTCCTCCACGACCACCGCCTCTTCCTCGGCCACCTCGGCCACCACGGCCGCCTCGTCTTCCACGACCACCCCGGAATCCGCTCTTCTGGTCCTGCTCGCGTCTCTTCTTCCAGTCACCCTGATCTCGGTTGTTGCGCCCCTTGAACTTGGCGCCAGATTCCTTGCCTTCGTAGAATCTGGGCGGCTGAGGAGCGCTGGGCTCAATCTTACCCTGGCGGATCAATTCACTCTTCTCGTCGCAGTACTCCTTCTTGGACATGATCTTCAAGTCGTTGCCCTTCCAGGTGGGCTTGGGTTCGGCAGCAATGAACTTCTTGGCCGTTTCTTCATCCGCAAACGTGACAAACACGGAACCCTTGAACAGGCCGTTGTTTGTGCGGCGCAGTTTCAGGCCCTTGACCTCGCCGAATTGAGCGAAGAAGCTCTCCAAATCGAACTGCGTGTCGGGGTTCTCTTCACCGAAGCCCTTGGCGTAGATGGAGGAAGCCTCAACCTTGGCTGTGCCCTCAGACATGGGCTTGTAGGGGGTCTTGCGCTTGATCAACTCGGACCCTTCTTCGCCCGAAACTTCGAGCACCTTGCTGTCTCGGAGGGCGGCGACGACGGCGCTATAGGGCTGGAAGGTGCGCATGCGTTTGAAAGAGTGGATTGTGGAGATGGGTATGGGCTTGTTTTCTGATCCGCCGCATGATTCCCACATGAACTTGTCCTGGGGGAAGTTCCAGTCGCCAAAGTAGAATTCAACCTGAAGCGGTGTTCTCAGTTAGCGGGGGTTTTCGCAGAGGAAGAGCGCAATCTTGGGGAATAGAAGCCGGTTTCCAGGGCTAGAAGCAATCAGGCAGGAAAGAACTGGGCTGAGTGCGGGAGGCTGACTTACCTGCTTGCGAATAGCAACTGGGTCATCCGTCACCTCTCGAACACTGGGATCGAACTTGTTGTTCTTCTTCTTCTTGTCGACATTCTCGTCATCGATCTTGGCAGTAGTCTTGATCGTGGTAGAAGTCTCTTCAGCGTCAGGAGCAGCTTCAGCCTCAGGAGCAGCTTCAGCGTCAGCGGTAGGAGCAGCGGCCTGGTCCTGCGTAGGAGTGGCCTCGGTGGGCTTGGTGGTAGCCTCCGCCTCGCTCATTTTGGTCGGCTTGGAGAAGGAAAAGTCTGATTTTAGAACGATGCAAGGATAAGAACGCGATTATATTCTGAATTCAGTACAGAACGTCAGTAACATGCGCGAGCTCAATGTCAAATAAAGCAGAGGAGAGCTGGGAGAAGAAAAGTGGCGGGGTCAGAGACGGCGCGCGCATGAAAGAAAAAAAAAAAAAAGAAATGGAGGAGACTGGAGTCATCGCCGCGGGGCCGCAGTTGAAGGTGCCGGGTCGCCGGTTCGCCGGTCATCAATTGACCTTACCTTGATCTCATGCACGAAGAAGCGAGATTGAAGTTGCTTGAGGACGGTTCCAGGGCCTTGGAGGTAGGTTGGTTGTCAAATGGGAATTGACGATGGCATCCGCATCCACCCAAGAAAAAAAAAAGCGGAAATTCTGCCGCCTTGCCAATCGGCCTGAGATGTCTGGTGTGAAAATCTTATCTTGGTGCTGTGAAGAGCTTGGCTCACCGCCCGCTCTCTGTTCCCAGGGCTGGCACCATATTCGATATCAAGTGATGCCAGTAAAAATTTATGTACATTGCTTCATTCCTTGCCTTTGTTTTCTTTCTTCACGGGCGCCCCATCCAAGCCTGACTGAAAACCACCACCCTGCACTTGACCGTAACGATTCCGCAGGCGGGCGGGCTGTTCATCAGTAAGAATGACGAGGATAAACTCTATCAAAGCAGCTATGATTCTCCACTTCCGTTTTTTTTCCCCAATGACAAGTTCTATCATTACTCCGTACTCCGTAGTGTGGGCTATTCATTGTTGAGGGATTTGGTAGTGGCAAAGAGCGATGGAAAGAGATGATGTAGAATTGCTATCTAGGAATTCCCGAATCTAGCAAAAGAGAAAGGCAAGCTATTATAAGCTTCAAATCCATCAACAAGTGTTTTTTTTTCAACAAGTGATTCAACAAGTGATTCTAAAACGAATCCTACGATGAAACACGATAGCAAACGCGATGCGAGAAGATGCATCGCCAAACGAAGAGGGGGTGACAAGAGTGATGCCTCAAATTTGAGGCTGCGATGTGAGGCTGTGAATATCCTCAACAGCTATAATCAGGGAAAGCGGAGCTTTGCCTGCGATTTGCGTCATTAGTAAGCAAGGCGAAGGCAAGAGGGTAGAGCGAAGCTTCCCGCTTTCCCTTTATTAAAATAAGGTTATCCTGTGGAGACGTCTCTTCTAATTAGTCAGATGCAAAATACTCTTCGGTAACTAGTCAAGATTTTTTTTTCTACCTCTCCCGACCGCCTAATAGCTTTTAGGGGGCATAGAGAAGGAGGCCCGCTATAGGCAATAGCTCGCCGCAGGCACCCTGGCAGGGCCCCTGGAGGGCCCCCGGAGGGAATATAAAATATTACACCTTTAAAGATAAATAAATTTAATAATGCGAAGTATTAGTAATCAATTTAAGATCGTAGATACGCGCTGGTGGTGGTGGTGTTGTGATTGAATTGTGGTTGCGAAAGACTTGAACTCATAATATTACGATATCTTATAAAGACTCGCGGCACATTGCTTACTTTATAATTATAAAAAAAAAAACACACAGACACAATTCAAACACGTAACCTTTTAATTCAAACGTTTTTTGCTATTATAATATTACAAAGTAAAGGGTTACTATATTATATAAATATAATTCATGGCACACCCCTACACTCAATTTTAACACTAAAATCAACACCAAAAAAGTATTACCCTCACTAGGCAACTCTATATAGTAGTAGGTTAGGACTAAACGCTTCTTAAAAGAAACCGCCTTAGGCACCTATCTAACAACCCAGAGTTAGCGCCCATAGCGGATCATTAGGAGTTAAAGTATTGCATTACCCTAGGTCCCTAAGTATCTATAGTCACATGTTAGTAAGGTTAGAAGGAGAATAGCAAGTTACTTACAATTTAGTATAGCACAATTAAGCCACCATCTACCACACTCTACTACTCTTACCCTATTCGCTTACTTTATATTATATTATATTATATTAGGTTTAGCATCAGGTTTAGATATTTATTACTATATTCTATAGTTATCTACAGTTATTCTATAGCATCTATAGTATTTAGTTTTATAGTAGCAAGTATAACGCTATAGAGGTAGTTCTTTCTTCTTTTAAATTAGGCAAGGAAGCAGCCTATAACAACTATTAATCTGCAAGGGCAGTCTACTACATAGGGCTAGTCTATGTAGTGTTTAATATAATTAATAGTGCTAGCCTCACTACTAACTACACTAAACGCGACGTTCCAAGTAGATATTAGGTTATAAGGAGTATTATAATCACAGACTATATACCTACCTTTAGGTCTATATACTAAGACAGGAGTGAGGCATAAGAATGCCACGCAAATCCACCCACTATTTGATATTATAAAGTTAATGCAACCACACACGCAGACACGCAGGCGCGCATACATACAACATAATCCCGTCGATTTACAAAGCAAGGCAACAAGCGCAGGATTCGCTAATACAATGATTCATTTACGCGTTTTTCTAGCAGGTTTATAACGTAATTCATAGCCTCGCGTGCAATAGTCCCACCTTCCCCCGTTTAAGGGCTCCTTCCTTACTATTACCTCTTGCCTCTTACTTTTTTCTCTTATACTAACCTAAATTTCCTTCTTAACTCCTCTACTACTTTTCCTTTTCTAACTACATCCCTATCTATTATAATAAAGCTATACCTATTATTATCTAACCTAATTATTATCTTGCTTTCTCTAAGCTACACATAACGCAGTAAATCATCCTAATAAGATAGCTTCTCTTGCTCCTCCTATACCACCGCCTAATCCTCCTTGTAATCCAGGCCACGAGAATCTAGCTAATATCACAGATATCCCTAATAATGCCTCCGAAACGCGTACATATTAGCGTTATAAACAGGACAAACCTATTAATAAATTTATTAGCTTAAAGAATAGGGATAAGTTAACATAAAAATGCCTAGCGTGCTATAACCAACAGAACACACCAGTATATGCTACTGCTTAGCACCCTAATATTAACCTAATGCTAATATTATGTTACTATAGTCTCAAGCTCTTACATAATTCTCGCGTTCTATAACGGCTATTATACGCGGTAGTAGCAAGCGCCTGATTACTAGAGTACAATCCCCTAAGCAGTAACTAACTCAGCAACTTCCCACACTTTTACCCTAATAGCAATAAGCCACAGGCTCACAAGAGATTATAGCTAATTTCTTAAGACAAACAACACATAGATTAATAAGGTTTCTTTGCTATAGACAGGCTTCTTAAGATACACTAGATAAAGCTAAGGCGCGTTCTCTACAAGTATAGTAACCTACTCTTAACACTATATATTCATACTAAACTATAGTAGGCTATAATCTAACAAGAGCATTAAGTTATGTAACAAGCTAGGGAAGAACCTAACCCTACCCCTTCATTAGCTACTATTCTACACCAGGTAGCCTCTCTACGTCAGCCAGGAGTTCAGGAACTCTTTAGCAGCTAAATCAATGTGGCAGGCAACCTAGATAACAATAATAATCCTATCCTAGGCACGGAATAGAAACAATGTCTGTTATGTCATTATATGTTTGCCCGCCAGAGCTTTATTACTCCTAATAGAGTGGAACATGGATATTATAAATAGTGTAATCGTGACATAACAGATGATTTCATACCTTCTTAGTCCTTAGCAGGGGATTCTAATCTAAATATATCACTTTCTTAGCGTTCATTAGTGCAACCACATCTGCCTTTAAACCTCGGCAGGTCTGCTTCTTAGGATCTGCCTGTCTTGCCTAATCTAGTCTTTCAGGGAGATCTAGACTAGTTATACTTAACTAAGCGTGACCGCGGCTTAATTAGCCACTAGGTAGCAAGCCTAGCATTAAATACTATAGAGTATTACACTTATTGCAAGGTAAGATGGTTTGGTCTTAAGGTTAGGAATAGAATCTGCTACTCTTGTAACTATTGCGACGCAGTCCCCTAGGGCCGCGCATCTCGCAATTAACGCCACGCTGGTTAGCCCTTTTTTTAGTCTAAAGAAAACAAGCTTAATCCTAGGTTAGTTCTAGGCTATTTACCTAAGCTTACGCAGACCAAAGAGATGCTCATTGCTAAGGTTTATGTTCACGTCATGGTTATGACCTATTGTGGTTAGCAATATAGATATAAGGGCTATGTGGTTAACTTCATGAAGAATGTTAGTTAAGTCTATAACTAGCTACCGCTTTTACCTAGGGATCTTAACATTATTATCCTTTAACCTGCAAATCAGACAAATCAGACAAATCAGCCACACATGATATGTTAGTTCCATAACCAATTCAGAGTGCGGCAGCCTATTATCTAGGCCTAGCTTATGTATCTCTGTTTAAATCATCCTAGGTATCGCTACATTAATATAAATAAGAATAATCTGCTCCAGCTACCTAGTGATAGAGATGTTATGGACTAGCTTGTGGTGGAGGTAACTGACGCCGTTAATATTAAAGAGACCTACCTTAATAAAGACGATAACTAGATTAACGCACACTTTAACAGAGCTGCGGTTCCTAATTTCATCGCTTAGCAATAGGAGCTTACACAACTCTGTTATTAGCTTTAAGGTTCTAATAGGCCTTAGGTGCCGCTAGAGCAGATTCCCCTCTAGCAAGTCAAACCTTAGACGTACCTTAATATACCTAACATTTGTAGCACGCCTTTGAACGAGTTTAATTAGTCTTAGCTATTGCTCTTAGAAGCATTTCTAGGTCTCTTTCTAAACGGAGAAGCTAAGTTTATTAAGCCTTGTAAACGCACTATAAGCTACTCTAACTATATTAATCGCCTAATAAAGTATGATAATAGCCGCTTTGCTTAGCATCCTTGATTTTACTATGTTATGTTTAATACGCTTATATGTCAGCAGGTGAATAAACAAAGCGCCTACTTTGTCAAGAGAGAACGTCACTATTAGGCTATTAATATTGACTAGCTTCGACTAGCTTTTAACTCGGATACTGCCGAAGCTAAGGCACTGCTTAGCTTTGTGGTAAGATTCTCGGGGAGCCTACGAGGCATATAAGCGTACTAGGGAGGCCGTAAGAACTAGCTTAAGGCGTATGTTTATGCTCTTAGCTGCCTAGGCATGTTTGTTACCCTTTTAGCTGCTAATTTACATTAGCAAGACCTTTAGAGGTTTATGCTAAATTACAATAAATAGCAGTTAGGGAATAACTAAGTTAAGGCTAGGATTGTAGGTAGGAACCTTCGCGAGAACCTACATATCTTAGCATAGTACTTTGAGATACGCTTCTGGCTATTCTTTAAGCAAGTTCTTTAGCCTAAATTTGGCATTAAGGAATATTAGTACTAATATAAGTGGCAGTCCTAAGGTAGCCCTTATGCTTATTGCCTCTTTTAGATTAAAGATGCCCTAGACACTAGCCTCACGACCACAGAACTATAGAAGGTCTTTACTAAGTACTAGGGGCAGTATATCACTGCCTATAATGCTTGCCCTAAGTTAGTGAATTAGCAGCGTCAGGGCAATAACCCATTGATCTCGCCCATTGCAGATCCTAAGTTCAGTGATTTAGTTAATATAATCAATCGCGTTTAACGCTATAAGTGCACGGAAGCATACTATTAGCGTTGTAAGCGACTACCTAATAGGAGATTAACAAAGGAGACGTACTGCTAATTCCACTTTCCACGAGCATATTATAAAGAGCTAATTATTATAAGGAACTTTAACCTGCAGTATCTTATATTTAATAGGCCTTAGAATGATGCCTTTCTAAACAACTTTAGCCCTATAGTTATGGCCTTATGGCTTGCTAATATTAACTTTACGCCCTGTATAGGCATGCATGCTGTCATCTCCTACATATCAAAGTATTGCAGCAAGGCCAAATAGCAGTTAAAGACCTTCTAGGACATAGCTAAGGAGATTCTGCCTAGGGTTAACGCAAGTCGTGGGCTCATTGGATTCGTCGCTAAGTTTATAAACAAACTCATTACTAAAAGAGACTAGTTTGCGTAAGAGGTCCTCTATCTATTACTTAACCTTAACCTTTAAGAAGGATCGCGTGTTATTTGCAGTGTTAATTGCTGCCCACCTAATAAGCATTAGTAGGCGGATTATCTACCTGCTAAGGGTGAAGATTAGGTCTAATAGACTTCGAATTCTTACTAGAAGTATCTGAATTACCCTATAAGCCTGCAGGATCTTTGTTATTTTCAGTTCCTAACCCGCATTAACTTCTCTAAGAAGCCCGAGCATTAGCGAGAGTTCCCTAACGCGCCTGACTAGGTCCTTAATTACTTCCCGCAGTATAAGGCAAATCCTAATAATAAAAGCTTTAAGGACTTTTGCAAAGTAAAGCTTATACTAAGCTATCCCTATACTAACTATAACTAGCTAAAGACAGTAAAGGAGGAGAGTTTTGCTACGTTTTATAAGGCATTTATGTATTATTAGAGAGTCTATGCCAGCGCTTACTATTATGATTACTATAGGGAGCTGCCTCCCGTGGTAGAAGATGAGTTTAAGGAGAACCCTCACTAGGAAAACGAGGTCTAGCTAGAGGCTTAGCAGGAAATAGCTTGCTAGATTCTATATATTAAACTCGATACCGATGAGGTTGAATTGCTTGGGAACCGCGATTGTGATTTAGCCTATGATTAGCGAAATCATATCGGAACCTATCCTAATCTTCTTACGTAGAAGAGAGAGTATTAGAATAACCTTAAGGAGTCTTTTACTACCACTATTACTCCTTAGGATCCCCTAAGCAACTAGAACATTACAAGTCTTAATCTAGAGCAGCGCCTTATCTTTAATATATGTGTTTGCTACCTTAAGGATACTCTTAATCTAAATAAGCAAATACCTGAATCACTTCTTCTCTAGGTTAATAGCTAGGGAGGCACAGGGAAATCATTTGTTATTTACGCTGTTTCCATAGCACTAGAACACCGCGCCCCGGGATGTATTGTGCGGGCTGCCCCTACTGGAATCGCTGCTAATAGCATTAATAGAATGATATTACATTCGCTGCTGCATCTTCAGGTCTTAAGGCAGATTACAAGCCTACCTAAGCTTTTAACTAATGAGCTTTCTAATTTATAGGGCACCTTACGAAGGGTTAAATACATTATTATTAACAAGAAGTCTATGATTAGGCTAAAGACGCTCTACTCTATTAACTAACGACTTTATTAGATCTTTTCTAATTCAGAGGACTACTTTAGTGGCTATAGCGTAATTCTTTTTAGTGACTTCTACTAGCTTCTACTAGTCTTTAAGAAGCCTCTCTATAGTAATAAGAGACTTGTGAATAACATAGATCTAGCTAGGCGTAATGCCTATTAGGCCTTTAACAAGACTGTTATGCTTTAGTAAGTTATCCGCTAACAAGGCGATGCATAGGCACTATTCCGTAAAGCTCTCTAGGGCCTTTGCTTAGCTTAGCTATCTATTAACTATTAGAAGCTTCTTTGTTCGTAAATTTAATCGTAGCTCTTGCCTCTAGAGGTTAATTCCTTTGTAAATGCGGTCTGTATTTACTGCACAAGATAGCAGGTCTAAGAATATAACCATAACTATATGGAAAGGCTTACATCACTAATTATTTAGGTCCACGTAACATATATTAGCGAATTTAGGCATAATGCTAATTCTTAAATAGCAGGAAACCTCCACCGCACTTTACTAGTTTGTATTGGAGTAAGGGTTATGCTAACGGAGAATATCTAGATGCCTATAGGCCTTGTTAACAGCGCTATAGGGATTATAGAAGATATTTGCTAGGATCAAGATATTACTAATCCTCGCTAACAGGCTCCTAATATTGTGTTTGTGCGAATGGATAAGTACGCGGGACTGCCTTACTTCACAGAGCCTAATAAGGCTACTATTATTCCTATTTTCCGAGCGTACTGCGAGTTTATTAAGGGTAGCAACCTATGTGGCTAGCGTTAATTCCTATTCACAATTACATATAGCATTACTATGCACAAGTTATAGGGCATTACTCTTAACAAGGCAGTGGCTAATATCTCCGCAAAGGAGTTTATAATAGGCCTCACGTACGTCGCTATCTTAAGAGTGAAGACGCTTAAGGGCATTATGTTTAATGCTCCTTTTAATCTTAGCACTCTTACTTCCTAGACTAACCCAGATACTAGCCTAAGGGCTCTTAACGCGTGGTAACAAGAGGTAGAAACAATTTACGCTACGTAATAGCTAGATAAAGCTAACATATCTTATTAGATATGGAAATTTTAACAAGTTTAGATAATAAGAGCTTTATTAGCTTTATTAGCTTTATCATCAATAACATTGTCAACGATAACAAGGTGGTTAAGCCACCTCCGCATATTAACCTAGCTTAGACCCCTCCTGCTCCTTAAATAAAAGAATCTTATAGCCTAGTCCTAGTTGTTAAATCTCCTATTTACATTAATTTAATATAAATTGATTCAAGGGGGAAAGGTATTATTATCTACCAAGATATCACTTCTCCTTAGATATCTGCCAAGTAATGTCTTAGTAAAGCTATTATTTTAGGAGAAGGAAAGGAGAGAAAAGGTATTATCTACTAAGATATCACTTCTCCTTAGATATCTACTAAGTAACATCTTGGTAGAGGGAAAAGCACATACCCCTAGAGAGGGATAGTTATGTATAAATTTGTATTATAGTAGATTAACTAAAAAAGCCCTTTTACGTACTTAACGCACTTGGTGTTAATGTTATTAGTAAAAAACAGAAGCGGATAATAATTAGCCCGGGCGGATACCAACGCTTTCCCTGCGCCTATGATGCCGATAAATTCGGGCAGCCATAAGGATCTTGTACAAATCCATACATGGCTATTATGACAAAAACAATTTCTTTTCCTTTCCTCCTCCACTAGCTCTGCCGAGATGTCACCCTAGCCATTGCATGGCGTGAATCGTTTCTACCTCTTGTTAGCGCGCGTTAAGAACCCTTAGAAAGTAAGCAATGTTCCGCAAGTCTTTGCAAGATATCGTGAGATCTTGACAACAACAATTCAACCACAACACCACCACCACCACCACGCATCTGCGATGGCGAATTGATTGCCAATACTGCGCATCATGAATACTGCGCATTATTAAATTCAATTATTTTCAGACGTTTGAGCTCTTCTATTCCCTCCGGGGGCCCTGTCAGGGGCTGCCTCCTCCTCCTTGCCCCCCCCCCCCTAAAAGTAGTTAAGCGCCGCTTTTAAGAGGGACAGAAATTTTTTCTTAACCAGTCGCCGAAGAGTATTTCGTTTCTGACTAATAAGAAGAGATATCTCCACAGAATGGCCTTAATTTAATACGTATAGGGAAAGCGGGAAGCTGCTAATACGGAGTATGTACGCATTCCCTGACCTCGGCATATGCTTCAATCAGGGATCGCTTCGCTTTCCCTGATAAAGCAATCGAGCGTAGCGAGGAAAGTCATGCCTAAGATGTGAGGTTACAATATGCAACAGGATTTAAGACCACTTCATTTATGGCGTGACCATCTCGGCAACCATTTCCTTCCTCATGACATATCCCAACAGACCTCCGCCTCATCGCTAAGACGACATGGATTTTTTCTACTCAACTGCGGACCTCGGTCCGGAAGAGGACAGGTTTGGCATCAGGAAAGGCACAGGTCGTGTTTTCCCCACCATGTTCGTTCGACCGGCCGTGAATGTCACCCCTGATGTGCTGTTCCCACCAGGCATCTGCCATCGTGCATCGGTACCGGCGACTCGATACATACGCCGTGATGACTCGCAGCAAATGCTGATATATGCGGATGGCGCCTGTCTGTACAATGGACAGGCCAACGCGAGGGCAGGATGGGCATTCGTCCTCAAGCCAACCACGCACCAGTCGCAAGGGCACGTATCAGGTCGGCTTGAGAACAAAGGACCATTTGGGGACACGGGCGATCAAACAAGCAACAGAGCTGAGCTACGTGCTATACTCGCCGCCCTTCGTTTTCGACACTGGACAGGCGAAGGATTCAACACACTAGTATTCGCAACTGACTCCGAGTACGTGGCCAAAGGTGCCACTCAATGGGCTCGGACTTGGCTACGTAACGGGTGGAGAACGTCAACTGGAGCGGTGAAGAACAAGGATCTGTGGGAGATGCTCCTCGGGGAGGTGGAACGATGGGATTCTTGGGGTCTGAAAATCCAATTCTGGACAATTCCGAGAGAACTCAACGCGGTGGCGGATCGGGCTGCGAAGCGTGCCGCACAGGAAGTACACAACGAGGATGAGTACTGCCCGATCCAAGGTATGTGGATATGATAAGGATACGGAAGCCTTGGAAGATGGTGCTGCCAGCGCACATAGCCAACAGTTACCAAGTGTAAGAGAGCTCTCCACTTTGAGTTTCGGAAGATAGGTAGTTCGCGACAACGATCGAGGATGATTCAGAGCCGTCAATAAGCAAGCAGTGTCCGGTGTCTCGCCCTCTATCCGAATGCTTCTCAGGGTCTCAGGGTGTGGTCCACGAAGCCACACAAACTTTGCGCGTGCATAATTTGGTCGCACGTTTTTATCGCTGGAGTTGCTGAGTGTCCCGCAACAGTTGACTGAGCTGGCTTATGTAATTCGTATGCTCATGTGTTGCACCCACAAGGGCATAATTGATCCCGGCCGCACGATAGTCTCGCTACTTAACTAGCTAAGACAAGAGTCTACCCCTAGCTAGTTATTTTCTAAGACCTCTATAACTTTATAGTATGTTTTAGCACTATATAAGTACCTTACTAATAGTAAAGGTACTTAGGTATTTAAGCTATAATTTACACCCTTTTATAGGGTTAGATAACTTAATAAAGGTAATTATATTAAACCCTAGGTTTATAGTCTAATATAGTAGTAATTACATAGTGTTTATAATAATTATACCTTTTTTCTAAATTAGTACTTTTCTCTTTAAATTAACTAATTATTTAATCTTTAAATAATTAGTATATATATAGCAAAAGAGAGGCTTAATTTATTAATATTATAATTAGGTAACCCTAGCACGCTAGGATTAATATTACTATCTATTAGTTTAATAATAATAATACTATAGGTATCCTTATAATATCTAAGGAGTCTTCTAAGAGTAATAAGCTAGCTATTAAGCTATAGGAGCCTTATTACTAGAACTTATAATATAAGATAGTTAAGGTAAGAGCTATTAAAGATAAAATCTAGGCCTTTATTAATCCTAATTTAATTATATAGCTAGACTACCCTCCTAAGCCTCTAATCCTTATAGGAAATAAAACTCTAGTAAAGAGAAAGGTAGTAAAGGCTATATAAAGTTAATTATTTATATTAGATTTTATAGGAGTTTAAACACGCTTATATAGTAATAAAGCTATAACTAGTAGTATATAGTAACCCTAGGAAAGCTTTTCTAAAGGTTATAATATACCTAAAGAAAGTTATTTTTAATACCCTTAGTAACTTAATAATACTAAAGATAGTGCCTAGTTTATAGTCCTTAGTAGTTATTATTAGGTTTTTAATAGTTAATTCTAAAGCCTTATAAAGGCTATATAAGAGTATTATACTTAGTTTATAGTAATACTTAGCTTTAAATATAAGCAAATAATCTTAAGGTATATATCTCTTTATAATAAGATTAAAGAGCTTATAAGGAATATAATACCTTTAAGTAATACTATTAAGTATTATACTAAAGTTAATTTTAATAAAACTATTAAATAAAACCTTATAAGGGTTAATATTAATAAGTAGCTTATAAATACCTTAATTAGCTATAAAAGATACTTCTAAGTAAATTACCTTATTACTAAGGGTAATTTACCTATAGAAATAATTAATAATACTATTAAGGCTTAATTTCCTACTATCTTAGCTTAAGTTAACTTATTAATTTATATAGTAAAGAGTAAGGGAAAGGTTCTAGATTTCTATAGTATTATAAGTAGGATTAGGTACCTAATTAAAGCCTAAGGAAAGTCTTAGGTAAAGGCTAATAATGCCTTTAAAGCTAAGCTAACCCTTAATAGTAAAATAAAGAATAAAGCTAAAATAAAGAAAATAAAGAAAAATAACTATATATATTATAAAAAATATAAGGTAAAGAAGTTAAAAGACTTATAAAAGGTCTATAAGGCACTTTACCTAATAAAGGACTAGAAAATTAATAAAAAGCTATTAAAGAAAGTAAAAGAAGTAATAAATTATTAACCTAATAATATAAAAAAGGCATATAATATATAGTTAAAGAATAATAGCATAAAGGAACCTAAAGAAAATAATACTATATTTACTACTATAGGAGAGTCTATAAAGGCTTTCCTTGCCTAGGGTAAATCGTAAGTTATACTTAATAGTAGTATCTTAATCTATATCTTTAATAATAAACGCTAGTTTATAGACTTTAATTATAGCTAGTAGCCTAGAATTTAAGTAAGTTATAGTATTATAAAGGCCCTTAGTATTAGCATAGCTTAGATTATCTTAATAGATAGCTAGACCCTTACCTTATTAAAGGCCTAGTACTAACTAATATTCTTTATAAACCTTATATTTCTTTAACTACTTATATAGAAAGGAATAAGATAAGATAACCTTATTAGTAAGGTAATAAACCTAGTAAGAGGTAATTAGGAGATATTTTAAACTTAGATTATTAGTATATAGCTATATATAGAGGGCTTAAGCCTATTAGAGGTTTTTACTATTAAGGGAGATTTATAAGACCTAAAGACTATTATAATAATACCTATAGACTTATAGCACACTAGATTAGTATATCTAAGTAAGGATATAATAAATTAAGTGCTTTAGAAGCTTTAAATTTTATTAAAGGAAAGGAGCATAAGTAAATATAAGGTTTACTAAACCGCTAAAGTATAAAGGTAAATATTATAAGTTCCTTAAATAGGATCCTTACCTTTAGGGCTACTTTAAGTAATCTTATTTAACCTCTTTACTTAATTATTAAGGTATAATAAAGACTACTATATTACTCTCTTTACTTATAAAGTAATAGGGCTATATTATATCTTTATAATTCCCTTAAAAATAAATATTATGTTTTGCTTTAATTAGTTAGAAGCTATATATATAAGAGTGTATAGTATTTATATTATAGTTATAATAACTAATAGTAAGACTACCTTCTAGACTAAAAAGCAAGAAAAAGAGGTTATAAATAGAGGTATTATTATTAGAAAGTCTAGCCTAGCTTACCTATATTAAAATAGGCACGCTAAATAGTCTAGGGGGGTGATAATAAGGGTTATAATAACTCTTATAATATAATTAGGCTTCCTAGAAGACCTTTAGCTTATAGCTACTAAAGCAGCTATTTATATCTTAAATTATATACCTTAAAAAGTGCTTAACTAGTAATTGCCTTAATAAGTGTTAAATAAGTAGTTAAGAGAGAATAAGCTTTAATAAAGTTACTTACTAGAGAAACTAGAAGCCTCTTTAACCTATCTTTAAGCCTTTAGTTATAAAGCATTTATAATAACATAAAGTAAGCTTTATAAGGTAAGTCTAAAGCTTGCTTAGAGAGCTTATATTAGATACCTTACTAGATACATTTCCTTAACATAATATCTAATTTAGGTGCTAATAATAAAGAGAAGCTACTAGTTCTTATTAAGCTATATTACTTTTAATAAATCTATCTTCTATACTTAAGAAAGAGGCCTATTATTAACTATAAAAGAGGTTAAAAAACATGTTCTTAAAGAGCTAGTTAATAATAATAAGGATAAAAGCTCTAATATAAGGCTTCTATAAATAGTGTACCCTTTATTACTATAATAACTACTTAATTAGCCTTAATAGGCAGAAACTCCTGCTAGTTATAATTAGCTAGATTATAAAGAAAAGGAAAAAGAAAGTTAAGAATCAAATTTACTAACTTCTCTAAATTTACTAGGATAATTTCTAGATTTAATAGACTATATATTGTTAAGTATTAATAATTTACTTAACTTACCTAATAGTAGTAATAGTTATAAAATATTAGAAAATCTATAAGATTATAATAATCTTAAAGCATTTACTATAGCCTTTAAGCTAGAACCTAAAAGTAAAGAAAAGCCTTATATATTAAGGCTTCTCCTTTCTCTAGCTTATTATAACTATTTAGCTAGTTATCTAAAGGAAAAGGAATTCTATAAAGCATAAGATAAGGAATATAATAGAATTATTAATAGAAAGGTAGCTAAGAAGGTATCTAGAACTAAAGTTCCTATATATATAAAGCTTCTAGGCCTTACCTAGGTTTTCTTATATAAATTAAATAAGTAAGGCTACCTCCTATAATATAAAGCTTATCTTTATATTCTTAGGAATTATTAACTAAAGAGTTATTTATTAACTTAAGTAGTAACCTTAGTTACTAATACCTTTAGGCTATTTATAGCTATTATATACTACTTTAACCTTAAAGCATACTAGTATAACTTTATTATAGTATTTCTAAATTTAAATCTTAATAAAGAGATTTACTATAAGATACCTTTAGGCTATAAAAATAAATAAGCCTATCTAAAGCTTCTTAGAGTAATCTATAGGCTATAAAGAGC
Organism: Epichloe typhina subsp. poae; assembly: GCA_030389615.1. Lineage (NCBI taxonomy): Eukaryota > Fungi > Ascomycota > Sordariomycetes > Hypocreales > Clavicipitaceae > Epichloe > Epichloe typhina. The sequence continues at coordinate 1,284,094 of CP098317.1, read as the reverse complement.
GCCTTTTTTATAAATAAAAGAGCTAATTAGCTAGCTAATTAGTAAAGGCTTTATATAAATCTTTAAAGATATTTATATATTTATTAAGAATAGGTTAATTATTTTCTTTTATATAAATAACCTTATTACCTTATTTACTAAAGGGAAATTACACCTATATAATAAATTTAAAGTAAGACTCTTTATAAAATATAATATTAAGGACCTTAGAGAGCTATAATAGTTCCTAGGTGTTAAAATTATTAAAGATTATACTAATAGAAAGGTATAGCTTAATTAGAAATCCTATTAGGATAAAGCTACTACTAAATTTAATATAAAAATCCCTTAATAAAGGCTTATAGCCTTAATAACTACTATACTACTAAAACCCTTTAAAGGAAAGATTAGTATATAAAATCTTAAGAGGTATTAATTTCTAATTAAAACCTTACTATATCTAATAATAGTTTTAAAATCTAATATTACTTTTATAGTATTATAACTCTTATAATACTTATAAAATCTAAGGCTATAATATATAAAAGTAGCTAAAAAAGCCCTTAAGTATAGGTATATATAAGTAAACCTAGTAATTAAATATAGTAATAATAACCCTAAATTAAAGGTATATAGTAATACCTTTTTACTAATAATACTATAATATAAAAAAGCTTATAAGGCTATATTATAAAACTCTTTAAAAGGCCTATACTTTTTAAAGTAAGTAAGTAAGCTACTATAATAATATTATTAACTAAAGCAAAGCTCCTAGTGCTTTCTTACTATAGTAAAGAGCTTATAGCCTTTAGATAGCTATATTAAGAGATTAGGCTATGCCTAGGTAATAATATACTTAAAATTAAATATAATAATATATAAATAATTTACCTCCTTAAGGAAAAGTTTATTAAGCTTATTATAAAGCTCTAGTATATAAATATTTATTATTACTAGCTTTATTAAGAAGTTATAAAAGAAACCTTTAATATTACCTAGATTATTACTAAAGAGATAATTACTAATAGCCTTATAAAGCCTTTTATAAGAAATACTTTTATAAGCTTTTATAAGGTATTAGGGCTTATATAACTACCCTTTAGTATACTTAGTAAAGAACCTAAAGAGTAAGTATTATATAATAACCTTAATTTAAATAAGATTATAACTAATTAACTATATTTCTATACTATAGAATTAATTTAAATATTATAATATTAATTTAACTAATTTTATTAATTTAGAATTATTATAAGGAACCTTAAATAAGGTTCTCTAGGGGGTGTGTTATACCTATAAGGGCATAATTAATCCTAGCTATATAATAGTCTTACTACTTAACTAGCTAAGATAAAAGTCTACCCTTAGCTAGTTATTTTCTAAGATCTCTATAACTTTATAGTATATTTTAGCACTATATAAGTACCTTACTAATAGTAGAGGTACTTAGGTATTTAAGCTATAGTCCACACCCTCTTACAGGGTTAGATAACTTAATAGAGGTGGTTACATTAAACCCTAGCTTCGCAGTCCAACATCATGCAAATGCAATACATTAAAATGGGGCTCTGAATGACGTACATGACGTAAGCCAATGAGAACCAGCCGTCGGCGCATCCAGACCACCAGGAACAAACCGGCCATCAATCCAAATCCCGTGTCAAACTTGGACTGCGATTATTTGTCTTTTTCTTGGCTAGAATACAGTCAATGCAAGCCGCAAAAATCATGAATCTGGATTGAAAGCACCTCGGCCTCAACACACATCTGTGGATGTAAAACCAATCCTGTGCCAACCTGGACATCGATTCCTTTGGCGCTGATTTACTGGTGGTTGTTTTCCCCCCTCCCCGTGGTCTACATGTATCATGAAGCGCTTCCACAACGTCAGGAAGCTTTTACCGACGCTCAACTCTTCTGTCAGAATCGGAAGCAGACGTGCCGATTCGTTGGGGCACACCGAATTACGCCACAACTTTTTCTCCCGTTCCAAGAAATCTACCAGCTCAAGCGCAAGCTTACCTGTCACCATCATCGCGGGAACCTTGTTTGTGTGGTGGCTTTATCCTTCGCAAGAATTCGCACAGCTCGTTCCGCCAGAACACAAAGGCATACCATATCATCGCAGATCAAATGAACAAAAGAATGAGATTGGCGATGGGGATGGGACGGCCCAGACCGAGGCACAGTCCGAGACTGCATGGGACAGCTTCGTAAAGCGTGTTGAAAATATCGCCCTCATTACCGATACCGAATGGGCCTTTTTCTCTGATGAACTTGTCAACATGATTCTTCCGGATTGGTCCAAACTTGTTCCAGGATATCTAAGGAAGCTCCAGAGAGAACTTTCCATGGCTCCAGGCTCCTTGGCGGACGAGATTTGGGAGGAGGCACACGACCCATCGATCAATCCTGAGATCGCCTGGACAGCCCAGGTCCGCGTGTCTTCCGAGCTCTGCGACGACGAGCGCGAATTCCTGTCCAGAAGAAAACGGGTAACTCGGGTGGCTCTCGCCAAATACCTCGGTCTCAAGGAAAACGACATTCATCCAGACGATGTCCCAACCATCGCCATGTGTGGTTCAGGGGGCGGCTTGCGCGCCCTCGTAGCTGGCACTGGATCGTTGATTGCTACAGAAGAAGACGGCCTGTTTGATTGCGTCACGTATACGGCGGGTGTCAGTGGTTCTTGCTGGCTACAGGCTCTCCTGAACTCCTCCATCACTGGCGGAAGCATGAAGAGGCTGATAGAACACCTGAAGGCGCGAATCAACGTTCACATCGCATATCCCCCAGTCGCCTTCCAATCTTTGGTTTCATTGCCAACCAGCAAGTATCTCCTCACTGGTCTCGTGGAGAAGCTCAGGGGCGATCCTAAGGCAGATTTTGGATTGGTTGATATCTATGGGTTATTGCTTGGCGCTCGACTGCTCGTACCTAAAGGTGAGCTCGGTGTCAACCGACTGGATTTCAAACTGTCCAATCAGCGCGATGCTGTCAAGTTCGGAGACCGTCCATTGCCTATCTACACAGTCGTTCGCCACGAGATCCCCGAGGTCGAGGCGACGCAAAGGGAGCCGACTGAGGTGGAGAAGAAGGTAACCAAGGACGGCCCTTGGTTTCAATGGTACGAAATCACGCCCTACGAATTTTTCTGTGAGGAATTTGGTGCTGGTGTTCCAACGTGGGCCATGGGCCGCAAGTTCAAGGACGGCGAAGATGTGCCACTGCAAAACGGATTCCATCTTCCAGAAATTAGGGTACCTTTGCTTATGGGCATCTTCGGAAGCGCCTTTTGTGCCACCTTGAGCCACTATTACAAAGAGGTCAAACCCGTGATTCTCGGTATCAAGGGACTAGCCAGCATCGATGACTATGTCTCCGGCCGAGACGATGATCTGAGCAAAGTCCACCCCATTGATCCCGCTACTATTCCCAACTTTGCATATCGGATGCACGGTAAGCTGCCCAGTACTACACCCAGGAGCATATACGAACAGGAGCACATCCAGCTCATGGACGCCGGTATGTCCAACAACTTGCCCATCTATCCTCTTCTCCGGCCCGGTCGAGACGTTGACATTCTCGTCGCCTTCGATGCTTCTGCCGATATTCAGACGGACAACTGGCTCTCCGTTGCCGACGGGTACGCTCGCCAGCGTGGCATCAAAGGCTGGCCCGTTGGAATTGGCTGGCCCAAATCGGGTGAATCTATCCAAGAAACTACCAAGGAGCTAGTCGACGCCGAAGCTAGGTCATGGAAAGAAGCAGATCAACGCATACAACAAGCCAAGCGCGACCAGGAATCTCTCCGCAAAACCACCGACAGCAAGTCTTCCAACGATGATGCCAACGACAGCAATGAGGACCATGACGCAAAATACGATCCTGGAAACGAACGGGCTGGCGATTTGGGATACTGCACCGTCTGGGTTGGCACCACCCAGGAACGGTCACCCAGGCCCCCTCCGCCTGCCAAAGCCATCAACGAGACCAACAGATGGCAGATCAGGGAGCCCGATGCCGGTCTCGCTGTCGTGTATCTCCCCTTCCTGGCCAACCCCAAGGGCCCTGATATTTCTCCCGGCACAAGCGACTTCCTCAGCACATGGAACTTCGTATATACGCCAGAACAAATCGACAGCGTAGTCAATCTCGCACGCGCCAACTACAATGAGGGGAAAGAGCAGATTAGATCTACAGTCAGGGCTGTGTACGAGAGGAAGAAATCTTTGCGCGAGCAGGCTGATAATAAGTTGGCTAGAGACGAGGCGCCGAATTTGTTAGCGATCGCCAGCTGATGACAAAGCTCACACATTCCAGCCCCCCTGTTTCTTTTTTTTTAGAACTATAGAGTACTAGTAGAGGCTGGAAGCGACAGACTCGGCATAGGTAAAAGTACTTTTCTCTCTTTCTTGTTTATATGACTCCTTCCTTTTATGCGAAGCTGTACCAGGGAGTTGACTAGTGGTGGGATAGAGCATAAGTGCTGATATCAGTAGAAGAGCATGGCCAAGGCACATATGTTTTTTGAAGACTCTCCTTGGAAGAGATTGTTGAGTTTTCTTGTGTTTTGTTTTAGAAGGCCATTTGTTCTAAAGTGTATTTTAATGTACAGGGGCCTTTGTCTTGTTGCCCATCAGCTTCATCTACTAGTTTACAACAAAATCTGCTCAACTACCTACTTAGATGATCTCGCCGATATCAATGTGCGGCGCCTTCCAAGCCTTTGCGCCTTCCTCCATCATATCACTCGGTACACGAACCTTGTTCCCCGGGCTGTATAGATACCAAGCCTTCAGAGCGTTCATTGAAGCCTTGCGTCTAGCAATATCCAGGCTAGGACCAGCACCTTCCCCCAGCTTCTCCTTGCAGCTGTAGATGCCAACGACATATACTGGTGTCCTTGACCTCCGACCAGTTTCGCTCTCCAAGCGGGCCACAGGGGCTTCGAATCCTTCTCGCGCGCAGAGCATGGCCAGCTCGCGGGTCGGCAGCTGAAACTGGAAAAGCGATGAGGGGTCCAACTGCCTCGATAGTATATGTGATGTGACGAACGACTTGGCCGCCTCGCGGCCGCAGTGGGTGTAGATGGAGCCAACGACGGCCTGAACAAAGGATCCGAACGCATCGTTTAGAAGAGTTCCATGGCCCTCCTGGCCCGCACTCTCGGGCTTGCTCAACGCGTCGCCAAAGACATCGTCGAGAACGACTCGACTGCTCACGCCACGTCTGTATGAGCTATTCCTCTCCACTTCGGAACGAACGTAGCCCCATCGGGTGTTGACCAGATGCTCGCCCTCGGGCTTCCACTGCAGCAATCCGGGGTCGACCTCCTCGCCGGGGGCGGCGGCGGCTTCTACGCCCCATCGACGAGCAACGTTATGGAGAGACTCTTGGCCAGCATACGCCCTCAGTGCCTCGTACAGAACGGCCATGGGTAGCCGAGGCCATTTGCACACGAGGTACTCGAGAACATGGTAGTTGATGATGGTGCTTCCGAGGAAGGCCAGGTTCGAATTGTTGAAGCTCCCGTTCGCATCGGCCGATGGTGTAATGAGCGCTCGCGCAATCGTCTGTAGCGGTATTTTCGTGGACAGCGCCAATCGCGCATGCAGCGCCGCGAGCTTTGCCGACTCGAGGCTTCGTTCGGGGGGTGGTGAGGGCAGGGAGACTCGCGGCGGCAATGATGTGGATTGGTCGCCGACAATGTCTTGTGCGAATTCAGGCGCAATGGCTGCTGCCGAGGATTGGCATCGGATGGACTGGGAGAGAGTTTGTCGGACCGGGAGAGAGGAAGCTCCGGAGCGGGCTTGAAGCAGTCGTCTGCCACTCCATTGTGATGCTCGTAATCTCTTCATCTTCGAGGACCAGGAGACCGCACCTCCTGTATGAAGGAATAGAAAAATTGAAAGAGAAGTATGGGCGGATTCTCTTTCTTTAGCTGCCTGGTCGTCAAATGTGTTGTGAATAGCAAGGTGAGCAACCCTGTGCCTCTGTTCCCAGGATGCAATCTTCAATTCAAGGCCAAATGGTAGTCGCGGGAAGGGAAAAAAAAAAAGTCCGATACTTCTTCTCGGCGTATCGTGGCCCCAGGCAAAAGGCACAGAGAGAATCAGTCAGTCGTGTGAGCGAGCATTCCTGAGTCCTGACTCCTGAGAGCGTCGTTTTCCATCTTGGGTTTTTTTTTGGGCAAGCTTCAAGGTTGCCCACAATGAAGACCCGGAATAATTCTCGGACCGTGGGGCCGCCACGGCTCTGTTCGTGTCTCCGGAACTACTGCAGCTACGGGGACCCAACCAGAGCATCTCAAAAGACGCAGGTCGCATATTTTCCAATCCATTTTCGCACGTCCGTTGACCAGAACGTTAAAATGGTAAGATGACTCAATTGCGAGGAATTCGTCGACAAAAAACTAACATTGTGGCGTACTCATAGGGCGGTGGTGGAAAAGTTCCGTAAGTTGTCACCAACGGACGGGTTTTCCCAGTTATCCTTCCATTGCGACCGAGCCAGCCACCAGAGACATTGCCTCTTGGCCCGATATCACTCGAATAAAGTCCCGAAATCTTCTAACTGGGAATCATCTCGGATCGATCTAGGTACCCCAAGCACGTCTGGTCACCAGCAGGTGGTTGGTACGCCCAGCCCGGCAACTGGAGAGCAAATACCTTTGTCGCGGCCGGTGTGCTCGTTGGCATCGTCGCCGTGACATGGAAGTTCAGTGCCGAGAGGGAAACGTGGGCGCGCAAGCCCGAGCCCGGCGAGTGGCACCCCAGCCGACGGTACGTTCATGACTGACGTCCGAATTCTACAGTTTGGCAGAGAAGGCATTGTTACTAACTCTTGGGTGGGAAAAGCTGGTCGAAACAGCTGATTCAGTGGGATAAGGAGGATCGATTGAAGGCAGAACAGGGAAAACCTCAGGAGTGAAGGTTTCGTGGTAACCGGGGGAAAAGTTTCGGGGGAAACCCCCTGGTGAAAGGGGGGATTTGGGGGAACCTTGATGTGTTTAAATATCTTGAACAGACCCAAATGCTGTGCTTTGTTTTTTTTTTTTTTTCGATTGGGGGGGGGGGTTAATCATCAATGACTTGTCTTTGTTGTGATTCACTTTTCTTGCAGTGGTTCTGAACGTGGAGGCGCATGGCGTTGTAGAGCAACAATGTACGGAGTGGAGTACGGATGTATGGAGTAATGATAAAACGTCCGTTTTCAAAAGGGCTGCATGTGTAGGTTAGGTCCCCTGATAACGGGAATCTCGGCCCAGGGTGATTCACTTGTCTGGCTGACAAACGTCATCATCGTTGGCTCCACGCACGCTTTGAGTGAAACCAGGTTGAGTCTGGTGCTCTGATTCATGTGGATTGTAGGTATACAAACTGCCTTCCCCGTCTGACGTCTGACCGGCGCAGCTTGTCCTTCTGTGGTCGCCTCGCCCAAGTTATCTCTCATTTCACATGGCGTGGCGCGGGTATGACGAAACCTCTGTGCATGCATTCTTTCCGCTTCCACCCTCCTCACTCCTTCCACCGCTTACCGACCTTTTTTTCCTGCCTACCTAGATAGACATAACTGACCTTCACAACAGGAACAGACGCCCGACACTTTTTATTCATGTTTCTCTCCTGCAATCGGATACTTCGTGACTCCAACCCCTATACATATCTGACGCCGGACCGTTGCCCCAAGCCAACGACAGCAACGGTGTGGACGCTTCTGAATTCCACCGACCGCCATCTGCTTCTACGCCGTCCCCGACCGAAGCCGGCCTTTGTTGTCGACGACTGTTGGCGGGCGTGAGGAGCGCCATCGTCTTTGGCAATAAAATCAACAATCGTATCCGTCACTCCGTCACCTTCATTCTGGCGTTTCGTGCATTACGACTCGCTGGCCTCGCTGTAGGCCTAGGACTTGGTGCCCTCACAGCGTACCAGCGTAGCCAGGCCGCCCAGATGGCATCTGAAGGCTCGCATGGCGGCCATCTCGACGCCAACGCCGGCCGCGAGGTAGTTTACTGCCACGCCTGCTCAAACGAATGGTACCGCGATGATCACGGGTTGATATGTTCGAGATGCGAAAGCGACATAACGGAAATCGTATGCGGCCGGTGACCCATTTGACCTCGTAGATGAAACTTGTAATGCTTACCACTCTTGTTAGATAAGTCCCGAAAACGATCCCCGCGACATTGCGCCATCGTCCAACTCAACCTCGCCCGGTCTCCCACCCTTACGATATGCGGACGACTCAGACCCCGATGAAGTAGATATTGAAGAGCACGTGGGCCCGCAGGGTTTCCACTTTCGCAGAAGTACCCGGAGTGGTTCAGAGCAGAGACATCATGATCCTTCCATGGACCCGGTCTTTGAGCGATTTTACGACATGATCCAGAACTTTGGGCACTCGGGGCCCCCGGGACAGCCCATACGGACCGGAGGCTCTGGTCCGTCCGGCCGCGGAAACGATGATACTTTCGCGGGCCCCAGGATGCAACGAACGACATTCACCTCTGGCACCTTCGGCGGCGGCACGGCTTCAGTCACTATATTTACTAGTCCAGCACTGGGTCCTCAACGGGGTAATGAGGGTCAAAATGGGGAGGGCGGCAGTGACCATCACAATCATGGAGGTGCCGATCCCTTCCAGGCGTGAGTTTTGATTGATACCTTTTATGCATCTTCACCGCCGAGCATCTCCCCCCTCTCTCCTGGTCTCTCTCTCCTGTATTGTTTCGCCATCGTTGGACAAACTGACTCTATACACAGCATCTTCTCTAGTATCATGGGGGGATTGTCGCCCCCGGCAGCAGCTGGAGAGCATGGCCGTCAGGCTGGCCCTCAATTCGGGTTAGCCAGGGGTTTACAGGACATTCTTAGCCTCTTCAACCCCGCGAATGCCATGATGGGAGACGCTGTCTATTCTCAAGAAGCCCTCGATCGTATCATCACACAGCTCATGGAAGTGAATCCGCAATCAAACGCTGCACCTCCAGCGTCAGAAGAAGCCTTGCATAAGCTGGACCGCAGAACAGTGGACAAGCAAATGTTGGAACCAGAAGAGACTGCAGAATGCTCGATTTGCATAGACGAGATGAAGATCGGGGAGACTGCTGTGTTTCTTCCATGTAAACACTGGTTCCATGAGGATTGTGTTGTCCTATGGTTAAAGGAGCACAACACTTGCCCAGTCTGTCGGACGCCCATGGAAAAGAACAGCGCCGCCGCAAACAGAAGTGCTCGAGGTGGTGGCTCCAGTGGTGGCGGGGCAGGCAGATCAGGAAACCCGACTCGACCTCCCAATTCACCACCAAGTTTCAGTCGTGACAATTCAGACCAGTCGCGAGCTTTCAGCGGCCGATATGATGGTGGTGCGGACACTCCTACGGGCAGAGCAGCAGCCGACATGGTCTCAGCGATCTACGTCGACGCCCAGGACCGCCCGACACACCAAAGACTAGACGAGGCTCTTCGAAGCGTAGAAGACATGCAGCGCGAGAGAGATCACGACCGACAGGGTCGGGCGACTGCCTCGGGCTTCAGCTATGATACATCTCGACTGCAGCGCAGAACGTCGCACTCGCCGACGAGTCCGCGAAACGCCAATTTGGCAGAGCAAGGCGCTCGAATGCGACAACGAAGTCCTTCTGAGAGCAATAGACGGGGTACGGCGGATCAAGATGGGCACCGACAACCAGGCCCAGGGGCATGGGGCTGGATTCGGGGCCGATTTGCGGGAAACGGGGGCAGCGGAGATACCCAAGACTCACAGGGTCAAGGGCAATCCTGAGTGAAATCATGACTGGTCTTCCGATAATGGCGCTGAGCGCAACCTTGATATGCCTTGGTCTGGTGGTTCTGTTTTTCTTCTTTCTTATTCAACCACAAATTTGGAAGACGTGGTACCTGAAACTTGGACCTTTGACATGCATTGATACTGTCTGTATGTTTCGTGGGACCTCGGGAAACTACAACGTGCTGCACCCCAACCTTGCGGAACCATGACGGAGTTGAGAACCGGCTGCAGGCTGCATTGGAATGAATATACTGCTCAACAGTTGTGCGGCGAGGCAAATTTTGCCTTGCAAGTGAGACAAGGGGAAACAAGGAAGATTGCAATGCGTAAGTGATGACAGTGGCGGGGGGGAATCGAGGGCGAAAGTCTCAACAACGGCGAGGGAAGGAAGCAGTGTGAATACACATGTAAATATGGGCGGGCATATTTTGGTGACGTGCGACGGGCGCCACAAGAAGTAAGGTATAACAGTTCAGCTCACGCAGATTGGTCAGGGGTTCGAAGTGGTTCCTCCAGGCTCTGCAGACCATGACAGATTCCGACGTGATTATCGTGGAGTGATGTGCGTTGTGGGAGACGACACATGGCGCTACGCCATGAATCCACACATTTGCGAGAGACGAAAGATGTACTGGAGTCGCAGGTGACAAAAGTCCATTTCATTTTCCCGTCTGGTCCTGACCCATGCTGCTGCCCATGCAGGGCATGCAAGCAAGGCAAGGGGTGGAGATTCCCGGTGCGCCGTCGGTCCATTTTAACAAGGGAAAAAATCCGCGACGAGGTTTGGCTCGGGACGGTCGGGACGGCGGTTTTGAGGGCCCCACGTGCAATTCTGCAGCCGCGGCTCCGTGCGGAGGGCGGCGCCGGACCGGAGGACACCCGAGACACCCGAGGACAAAAGACGTCTGGCCAACTGCTATGCTCACTGGTCAATGACAGACCACGTCTTGACGGGTTTCTATATTGCGGATTCAACATCTAGTTGGTACCATGACGTAGACAGCACCTGACCTGACCCGAATATAATAAAGGTATGGATAACTCGTCGTGTCCAGTCACGCAAAATATATAAAGAGTAGGTATTTTGGACGCAACAGAGGTATTACAAGACCCCGCCCCGCCTCCGCTCAATGACAAATATTGGCATTTACAATTGTCGCATCTGAATTATCGGTCCCCCAGATTTGCAAGAAACTGTCATATCCATCTCATCAGAACCAATGCCGCTTCCAAGTCCAGTCATATGCTCAAGTTTATGCATCGCGAGGGGGAAAAAAAAAAAAGAAGAAGGAAAGAAGAAGAAAGAGAGACAAGACCCCACCCACAACCCAAGCGCTAATTATCGCTCACAATTAGTCCTGGAAGAACTTGATGATTTGCTGGAGATCACGCAGACCAACTCCATGCTTGGGATAACAAATGTATACTTCTTCACCCAAAGCGCCAAACTTGTTTCGGAACCCAGCCTTGCGGCGAAGACCGAGGCTGTCCACAATGGATGCATATGTAGTTGCTAGGAACTTGGCTCGAATTCCGTGGAGGTGTTCCCCGGGAGTCATCTTCTCCGAAATACCGACGCCGAAAGTCACCTGGCCGGTGACCGTAGACAAGGCGTATTCAACGAGGACTTCGATGGCGCCATTGACGGACCCCGGAAAGTCCAAAGCCCACTTGACCTGCCATCCGTGCTTGGGGGACAACTTGGCCAAGACGACCATGGAAAGGACCTTGCCATCCTTCTCAGCGGCATAGTATCGACGATGTTCTGGGTCGACCCAGGGACGAACCTCGGTAAGATGCACCTGTTTCCCCTTGCGGTTGGCTTTCCAAGATGTGATTGCCTCATCGGCACGTTTCTTGAAATCGGCGTCGGGCTTGACCTCGCGGATCTTGACACCTTCACGTTCAACGCGGCGAGCCTTGGGACCGCTGCCATTGATGTTGTGGTGCTTGTTGGCGTCCACGCGCTGCTCCTCAGTGCAAGACAGGGTGCGCCAGCCCATCTGCCGGGCGAGTATCTTCTGTATCTCATAGGATACCAGCATCCAAACCGGGGTGAGTTTTAGCTCCGACAGCACAAACTTGACGAATGCAGAACAGACGTCCTTGTACTGACTGGCGTCGCAGAGAGGATCCCCCGTGACCATGGCAAACTTTTCCTGTTTAACGTAGCCGATGGCGGCGCCGGTGGCATGTCTCCAGATTTGGAAGCGCTCGTCGAGCCATGAAGTATTCGAGGCATCGCCATAGTTGGCAATCAGTTTCTCAATGGGAGGAGGTGCGTCACCGTCCTGGAGAGGCCTTGTTGTGTCTGCTTCTGGGTGAGGCAAGCCAGGAGGCCGCTCAGGGAGGGATTTGGGGTCGCGGTGGAAAAGGGAGGCGTATCGCACGTCACCAAGCTCCAGCATCCAGGCAACAATGCGCTCCAAGCCAAGACCTGCACCAGCATGCGGAGGGGCGCCGAGGTCGAATGCCGCAAGATAGTCCTCCATGCCGTCCTCGGTGATGCCGGCGGCCCGCATGTTCTCACGCAGTTCCGTGGCATCATTGACACGCTGACCACCTGAGCAGATCTCCTGACCGCGGATGAAAATGTCAAACGACCTCGTCCAGAGCCCATCTTCGGGGTCCTTGAGAGTGTAGAATGGGCGAGCACTGGCAGGAAATTTGTCCAGCACGTAGTAGTCTGTGCCGAACTTTTCTCGAACCAGCTCGCCCAGACGCAGCTCATCCGGAGTCGACAAGTCTTCCATAGGAGCATCTCGGCCATCATCCCGGAGCATTTTGATGCCGTCCTCGAAGTTCAGGATCAGCGTCTCCTCCAACCATTTGAATTCCCTGCTAGGCCATCGCTTCTGAACCTCTTGAACCTCGGGCATTGCATAGACGGCAGTGAAGACAGCTTTGAGGAAGTCATCAATGACGTGGATCACCTCGTGGTAGTCGTGCTGGATGGCCATTTCAAGGTCAAGCCCAGTATACTCGGTAAGATGCCGGTGAGTGTTTGAATTCTCAGCGCGGAAGACGGGCCCGACTTCGAAAACACGGCCGAAATCGGCAGACACAGCCATTTGCTTGGCTAGTTGTGGACTCTGGGCCAGAAAGGCGTTGCGGCCGAAGTATTGGACTTTGAAAACTGCGGCGCCACTCTCTGTTGCGGCGGGCTGCAATTTGGGGGTATTGATCTCGACAAAACCCTGCTCGTCGAGGGTTACGCGGAAAGTGCGAGTTACGAGAGAGCGAATGCGAAACAAGGCTTGGTTGGAAGGATGACGGAGATCGAGGATTCGATGCGTCAAGCGGTTGCGCAAGGTCTCGGGCGGCTTGTAGTTGGTGAAGGGCGCGCCGTGAGCAGCATTTACCAGGAAGACGGAGTGTACCTCTACCTCGACGCCAGAGTGTGTAGCCGAACGGACAGGCTCGGGGGGAGACTTGAGAGTCCCGTTGACCTGCACCAGAGATTCTGAATGCAACTTCTCGACCCATCGCACCATGTCGAGGTATTCCCGCGACAAGACGCCCTGGACAGTGTGCGTCTGGTCGCGGAAGAGCAGGAAGTCCAAGTTCTTTGACATTTGTCGCTGAGTTGCGATTCGAGCTCGGAAGTTGACTTCGGTGCCGAGGGGAAGCTTGTCTAGCTCGGCGATGGTGTTGAGCTCGTAGGGATGGGTAGGCCAATCGGCACTCATACTCGTGCGGCCGCTCTCGGTGCTGGAGCGACCGGAATCTCTGCTCCTGTCCATGCTGGACCGTTGTGACTTGTAGTTGTCGTTGAGTCTATTCAGATCTGCTCGGTGGTTGGAAAGACTGAGCTTTTCAATGGTGGGTAGGCCGGGGCCTTTGACAACGTCGACACCGCCGCCGTTCATTTTGGACAGACGCTTGTTGCTCCCGAAAGCGCTGCCGGAGAAGATGGGGGTTGTGGGAGTTGCTGGTGATGCTGTTGAGTTTGGAGTTGAGGTTCCTGACGGGACTCCGGACGGGACTCCGGACGGCGAGGAAGCTGTCGACTCCGTCTTGTGAGTCGCGTCTGTCACGTCGCCACGGTTCTGCAGACTGGACTTGCGACTGCGAGACCAGGAGATGCCAAAGGCTGATGCGACAGGGGCAAAAATGCCCGAAGTACTGGGCATATTTGCTTATGTATCTTTCCCCGTGTTACTTGGTGTTGAAATCTGAGGCAAGGCAGCGGAGAACAAGGTCCGGGAACAAAGTAACACGGCAGTGCCGTGACCACACACACTGTAGTTGAATGACGCGCACAGGAGGGGGGTTTGGCTATCCAAGGAATGCGAGGAATGCGAGGAATGTGTCGCCGAAGGTTCGAGCAAGAGCTAAGCTGTGAGCAGCGAGTGGAAGAAGCAGCCGCGCCTCAGTTTTCGTCCCGGAATTTATATAATAATAATAATAATAATAATAATAGTAAATAAGGTTGCGGAAGAGAAGGAAGAAGAAGAACAACAACAACAACAACAAGACGGACTGATGACGGGCAACCGAGCAAGGGGGTCGGACTTTCTTGCCGAGTCAGAGGTCAGAGTGGACGCGAGCCGGCATTTTCGTTGCCGCCGGCACGTCACGTCAGCCAGACTCTACGTAGACTTTGAGTATTTCTTTTTCTTTTCCTTGCTTCGCCCCGGCAAGACAAGCAAGCAAGCAACCTGCCGCCTGCCACCTGCATTCATCGCCATCTTTGTTCATCTTTGTTACTGAAAACCCTCCCGCAATAGTGCGCACTTGACCTGTTACTTGAAAAAACACAAAACACCCGGAAAAGAACCTCTTCTGTTTTAGGCCTAGTTACTACCGCATGAAAACAAAACAAAAAAACACTGCGCTTGCGTCATGTCGGGCGTACTAATCCGCAGACGACCCGGCATGTTCGGGCTCGCCATGACTAAAAGTCCGAACGGGTAATCAGATTGTAATAAAAATCTCCGAAAACCCGAGAGTGGGTGGACCCTCGATTTCTAAGCAAAGAACTTACCAGAAAGAAGCCACGATGGTTGGAACCACGGGAAACTGCCAACACAGGCGGGCCTGGGTTTTTATCTTTATTTTTCTTTCATCCCAAGCTCATCATATGCCTTCAAGCCTATCGCGCTTTATTCCCGACAAACGACGAGTGATAATTAGCCACTTTCCTCGTCTACGTGCCTTCCTGCTGTGTCATGATTGGAAATGCGCCCGGTTCCTTTCCTTGCTCTGTCAAGTCGCTCGTCCCCGGCAGGCAAGCGCCCCCGGCAGGCAAGCGCCCCCACCCCCCACATCATGACGTTAACCATCGCGATTGATAAATGTTGCACCCACAAGGGCATAATTAATCCCGGCCGCACGATAGTCTCGCTACTCAACTAGCTAAGACAAGAGTCCACCCCTAGCTAGTTATTTTCTAAGACCTCTATAACTTTATAGTATATTTTAGTACTATATAAGTACCTTACTAATAGTAAAGGTACTTAGGTATTTAAGCTATAGTCTATACTCTCTTATAAGGTTAAATAACTTAATAAAGGTAGTTATATTAAACCCTAGCTTTATAGTTTAATATAGTAGTAATTATATAGTATTTATAATAATTATACCTTTCTTTTAAATTAGTACTTTTCTCTTTAAATAATTAGTATATATATAGTAAAAGAGAGACCTAATTTATTAATATTATAATTAAGTAACCCTAGTATACTAGGATTAATACTACTATTTATTAGTTTAATAATAATAATACTATAGGTATTCTTATAATATCTAAGAAGTCTTCTAAGAGTAATAAGCTAGCTATTAAGCTATAGAAGCCTTACTACTAGGACTTATAGTATAAAATAGTTAAGGTAAAAGCTATTAAAGATAGAATCTAGGTCTTTATTAATCCTAATTTAATTATATAGCTAGACTACCCTCCTAAGCCTTTAATTCTTATAGGAAATAGGACTCTAGTAAAAAAAAGGTAGTAAAGGCTATATAAAGTTAATTATTTATATTAAATACTATAGGAGTTTAAATATACTTATATAGTATTAGAGCTATAACTAGTAGTATATAGTAACCCTAGGAAAGCTCTTCTAAAGGTTATAATATACCTAAAGAGAGTTATTTTTAATACCCTTAATAACCTAATAATACTAAAGATAGTGCCTAGTTTATAGTCCTTAGTAGTTATTATTAAGTCTTTAATAGTTAATTCTAGAGCCTTATAAAGGCTATATAAGAATATTATACTTAGTTTATAGTAATACTTAGTTCTAAATATAAGTAAATAACCTTAAGGTATATATCTCTTTATAATAAGATTAAAGAGCTTATAAGGAATATAATACCTTTTAGTAATACTATTAAGTATTATACTAAAGTTAATTTTAATAAGACTATTAAGCAAAACCTTATAAGGGTAAATATTAATAAGTAGCTTATAAATACCTTAATTAGCTATAAGAGATGCTTCTAAGCGGACTGCCCTATTACTAAGGGTAATTTGCCTATGGAAATAATTAATAATGCTATTAGTGTTAGGAGCACGGAGGCTAGGGAGTTAGGGATAGAATAGTCACATAATGGAACCCTTAGATAAGCCTTAGGTTATGCGGATAACTAAGTAGCTATTAGATAGCTATATACATATAGTAAGGTATTTAAATAAGGACTACCTATAAGGTATATAAGAGGTTAGAGTTTAAGACCTTTATATACTTACCCCTAAGTAATAGCTCTCTAGCTATAACTAAGAACCTTAGCCTTTACTTTATTTATATTTTCCTAAAGTAGTTATAATAAGTTAAACTCTTAAACCCTTTAGGGTAAATAAACTATTAGCTAAGTTTAAATATAAAGAAGCTATAAAATATTTACTTAAAATATACTTATACTACCTAGTAAGGGAGATATAAACCTATAGCACCTAGGGAGTAACTTATATACCCTAACTTTAGGGCCTAATAATAAAAGAATATAATAAATACTACCTAACCCTAATTAATATAGTAATACTAAATCTAGGAATAATAATAACCTAGATAAGCTAGAGCGCTACTATAAGATTATATAAGCCTAGCTATAATATACTTATATAAGGTAGGATATTATAAATATAAAAGCATAGCTTAAAGAAATTAAGGTAAACCTATAATTAGCTAGATTAGGTAAAGGACTTATAATTACCCCTTAGATACTTACACTAATTAATCCCTTATTCCTAGCCTTCTTACCTAACCCTAACTTTATAGTAAGTGCGTACTTATAAAGCTTTATAAAGATATAGTATAAAGTGCTAGTATATAAAGGTAATACCTATAAGAATCTATAGGTATACCTAGCGGATTTAAATATATTATTTTAGTTAGATTTAAGAACCTTTTATAATAATAAAACTAAGGTAATATATACTAGTAGCTGCCTAGTAAATAATATAAAGTAATAATAAATACGTTATATAATAGTAAATAGGTTAGTTAACTACTTAGCCTATTCTTAGGATAAATTTATATTCTAGTTAAACTTAGGAGTAATAAATAAGGATATAAGGTACTTAGAAGCTACTAGGATACTACTAAATCTAAGGCAAAAGGATAACTAGTCTTTCTAGTCTTTCTTAAGACTTTAAACTAAAGTAAAAGCTAAATTACTTAACTAAATCCTTACACACTTAAGGATAGTAATTTTCCTAAATAGCCTAAATAATACTATAAGGAAGCATATAGTTAGCTAGGAGTTCCTAATATCTTAAAGCTACTTATAGGGATAAGGTAAAAAGGCTAAAGTTATAATAATATCTATGTTAAATAATTATAATAAAAACTATAATAATAAAGAAGGTAAGAGAAAGAGATAATGCTTTAGCTTCCTTATAAATAACTTATAGTAAAACTTATAGTAACTAAGCATAGGTTAAAGACTATTTAAGTGCTATAAATGTAGTAGTCCTAGTGTTGGATCCTTCGGATCTTCATCGGCTTAATCGTGGCCAAAGACCAGACTAATAGTGGGTCTAGCGTAATGCACGCAACGTGATTAGCTACATTAATTTGCCACCCTCTCTTCCGCCTTACTTACAGGTTTTACTTACTTTTCTATTATCTAAACCTTCCCTCTTTTCTCTCTCTTTCCTAGCTAGTTATTTATTTATTATTAACTTTAATATTACAGAATTATCTTACCTACGTAGGCACCTTAGTGTAACTAACACTAATTAGTAATTAACTTTATAACTATAAATAAGTTAGGTATTATAAGAAAAGATATTTTTATAAACACTATAGCTACTACCCCTTGTTACACTAGATTAATAGTTATTATAGTAAAGAGGCATAACTGCATAAGTGTGCTAAAGAAAGAGACTAGAATCCTAGTTATAGGCTTATTAGGCTTCTAAGGAATTAATTTATTAACCCTTAGGCTTATAGGATATAACTTTATTATATTTATCTAGGATATTATTATTAATTATTAATTTTATTATCTATTACAAGAAAACTAACTAACTAACTAAATCTATTGCCACAAGGCATTTATTTTAAACCTAACGTTAAATAACCTTAGCTAAGCTAGCTAAATTACCTATAACTTCTCTTAATATATTACCTTCTTTTAATAAACCTCTAATCCCTCTCTATAAGCATTTACTACTTGTTTCTTGCCCCCTTTACTCTTAGTGTTATTTGCCTTATGCTTATTAGTAAGAGAGATTATCTCCTTCTCTCTTTTTATATAAAATAGGAAGTAGTAATTCCTATTACTTCCTTGTTGTTTTTCTAGTGCTTTCTAGTTACTTCTAGCACTTCTATTGCTTTATTTAACCCTAATTTAATTTGTTCTTATTGCTGCTTTTGCTGCTTTTTCCTATTATTTTTTTCCTATTTTTATGATTTTCTATGATTTTGTGATTTTTTAGCTTTATTAGGGTAATAACGCTCCTAAAGTGCAAAAGAAGACCCTAGTGACAGGCAAACACATAAGCTTAATTAGTAGCAAAAGAATAACACCTTAGACCTTCTTTTATAGCCTAGATATTATAAGATAGTAAAATTAGAATCTAGACTTTCTATAAGAGGAAGGACTACTACTAGTAATAGTAAGGCTTAAATAATTACCCTTAAAAGACTATAAGAGAGTAAACTACTACTATATTTATAATAGCTTATAAATAACCTTATAAAAGACTAGAAAGAGCCTATTAAACTAGACCTAGAGACTACTATATAACCTAAACTTAATAACTAGATTATAAGGTTTATTAACCTTAGTAAGCATTAGGGTTAGAGAGATAATAACCTCTAGGAGTTATTTTAAGAAAACTTTAAAGGCTAGTTTAAAGATACCTTTAAGAGAGCAAATAAGAATATTATTAAAAAGCTATGTAATTCCTTATAAGATTATAGCGTTCTTATTAAACAAAGCCTAGGATATTTAATCCTAGTATCTCTTAAAGAGATACTTTACTAAACCTTAATACCTCTTTAGTTATAAGAAAAATTATAATCTTCTAAACCCCTAGAGCCTTAGCCCTAAACCTGATTACTTACCCTAGAAATCTACCTTCCTTAACCCTAATAATTCCCTAAACCTCCCTAAGAGCCCTTATAATAATCCTAATTAAATTAATTACTTTATCTTAATAATTATTATTTATAATAACTTATAGACTATTATTTATAATAAATTATGCCTTTATAGTAATTCCTCTCTAAAGATTAGATTACAAAGAAGATCTTAGAGCTTATAAAGATATATAAGAATAGTAACTACTATAGTAGGAAACTATATAACTTCCTAATGCTAAAGATTATGCTCTTTAAGAATAAGTATAATAAAATTAACCTCCCTTAAATATATTATTAGAAGGCTTTTCCTATTATATTAATAGGTAATACTAAATAATATTACCTTAATTATCTCTTTAGGAATAACTACTCTTATAAAGAGATAGTTACTTATATTTATTAATACTTTAAAATAGAAAGTAACTAATAATTCTATTACTATAAGTAGAGTAGTATAATATTAAAGAATATAATTAATAAAAACCTTAATAAAAGTAAGCTTAAGTGCCTTAAGATTATATTATTAAACCTTAAAAGAATTTATAGAGAGCTATACCCTTCTAATATAGTAAATACTAAGCTCTATAAGTAAGCATTAAATACTATAGCTAGTGTACCTAAATATTAGATAGTTAAATATATATACTCCCTAGGCTTTAAAAGTCTTACTAAAGACCTTTATAAAGTAATTACTATTATAAAGTTAAATAAAAAGACCTCTTAGTATCTTTAGTACTAAGAAAGAGACTCTTTAGAGGCTATATTTACTAATTATTAGTATAGATAATAATCCTATAGTAAAGGGAGCTATTATAGAAAAAGCCCTAGGCCTAGCTCTAAGTATTACTTTATATATAGTAAGAGCGGCTACTAGTTCTCTAATTACTTTACTAAAGAATATTAGAAAGAAAAGGACTACTAGTAAGCTAGTAAAATATATTATATAGCCCTTATAAAGAAGAGATTTTAGGCGTTCCTTACCTCCTATAAAGGGTAAGATAATAATAAACCTAATAATAACTCTAGTTAGAATTAGAAACTATATCTTACAGCCTATATAAGGGCCTAGGATAATAATAATAATAAGGTAAAGAAGCTACTATTAATAGTATATCTAAGTATTATGTAGTTCTTTTACTCTAGATAATAGACTAACTATAACACTGCTAATATTAATATTCTTATAACCCTAAATAATTAAGCTTTTTAATACGTATTCCTTAAGTAAGAGCTTTATAAGCTATAAGAGTGTAATAAAGGCTTATTTTACTATATCTTTAAAGAACGCTATTCTAAAGAAATCTTTAGAGGTATTATACTTAATACTAGCGCTATAGGAAAATTAAGTGTAGGAGAGGTATAAGTAAAGGCTTTACTAAGATTAATACCTTTATTAAAGGTAATCCCTTATAAACCTTAAATTATTATATTTAGTGCTAGATTAGTAGTTATAAAAGGCATTATTTATATACTTATAAAACTTAGAGAGCTTAAATTCTATATCCTTAATATAGCTACTCCTTTCCTTTTCTTAATCACTAATATAAATAAGATATAAGTTAAGATTAATAACCTTATAAATATACTTATTTAAGGCAATAAGACTATGCCTATAGTATAATAATAAGGTTATCCTTAGTGGTTACTAGAGGCAAAAGAAATAGTTACCTTCTATCTCTTAAAGGGAGATATCTATTAATTACATTATTAGCTTAGTTACCCTTCCGTTTAATGACTTATAAAGGTCCTTTAATAAGCTAGTTATAAAGTTAAACGCTAGGTAATTAAGAAATTAACTAAAGTTTACTACTATTGCTAGATATATAGTAAGGCCCCTAGTTAATTTAAATTTATAATCAAAGATAACTACAAATTTAACTACAAGATTATTATTAATATTATATAAATTAACGGTTAACTAGTGCTTTATATTATTAATTTAGCAACTTTGTTTTAAGTAGCCTAATTCCTTAATTCGAAAAAGCAGAAGGCTTAAGATATCTAGGATGCTATCCGAGAGTGCTAGATTAATACCTATCTAGGACCTCTGGAATGGATAGTCCATAATACTAGCAATAACTTTGCTTCCACTAAATTTAAGTATTATGCTTAATTAATATTAATTAAGACTAATAAGATGCTAATTAAAGCTTATAATAGCATTAGAAAGGTTAAAAGATATTATAGACCCTTGCGCTAGGCTTATGATATTATTACTAACTTAATTAGCGCGGAACTAATGCTAGAATAGCGCCTTTAAATAGCTATTGTGTGCCGTAAGATGCGCGCCCAAAAACACGCGATCACGATGACAAGCACTAGGGTTTAGGGATAGGGATATCACAACAAGGGATAATAATATTAGTTATCTAGGCAAGAGGATTATTTAATCTATAAAGGGACTGCTTATAGCCAGATTCTTTAATAGTAATTCACGCACCCTATAAGATTCTTAAGATTACCCTATATTTACTTTACCTAAGATTATACCTATGTTTACTATAAGATAAATTAAGATTATACCCTCCCTTATTTATTTAAGACATTACTTCTAATCTAATAGACTATTTAATCTAGGATATCTTTATATAACGAGATAGTCCTAGCTATTATTATAATCAATATTGTCAAGTTAATTAACCCCTCTATTATGTATAGGCTCCAGAGCTACTTGTAATTATAGGCTAGTATTATGTCTTTTAGGGTGTTGTTTTCTACTTAATAAAACTAGTGAAGAAACATAGTCTTAAACCCCTAGGACTTCCGCTTTCTATTTAATCTACTATAGACTAAGATTAATTAGAAGTATACTTTTTTAGCTATAATTTTCAGCTAATACTAAACTATTTACGTAAAGACCCTTTTATTTTATTTTCCCTATAATATAATATAGACTAGAACCCTAGTTCTAGACCTTAGAAAGGCTAAGGCACTAGTTTAAGACTAGTTAATCTAGAGGAGCTAAGCTAGATTAAAGAAAGGAGACTATATTATATAGAGGCGCTAGAAAAGGGGTAGGCTAGTTTAGATATACGCTATAAACACTAGCTAAACCGTTGCCCCCTTACTAAGAGTTTTTAAATATAAGGATATAGAATAGAAATTATTATTTAGTAGTAAAAGCTATTTAATCTTAGGACCTATAGCTAATTTTATAATTATTTAGCTATATATTAGGGTCTTATAGTTAATTATAAGAAGCTATGTAATTACACTCCTAGTTTTTGCTTATAAGTTATTTATAACTATAAATATAGCTCTCCTAGAAGATTTCTTTTAAGAAATTCTTTCTATAATTAAAGTTTTTAGTTAAGTAACTATTTTTCTCTAAGATTAATTAAAAGCACTATTACCTAACTCTATATCTAATTATTTATCTTTATACTCCTATTACCTAAGTAAAGCAGGATTTATTAAGTAACTATATTATTTAAAGGAACTTTAGAAGTCACTATTACTAGATACCCTAACTACTAGTAAGGAACTATTTAATTCTAATATAGTTTTAATACTAACACGCTTAGGCTCTAATAACCCACTAGAAAAGACCCTTAATAGTAGAGAAAAAGCCCCTAGACCTCTTAATAAACTTAACGCAAAATCCTTTATAAGGGTCCTTAGGGAAATAATAGCTTACTAGATATCCCTTATTATAATATAAAATAAGTATAATATTTAGTAGTTTATAGGAGAAAATATAGCTAACTTTATTAAGGACTTTAAGGCTAAGATAAAGGTAATATATATCCCTAAAAGGGACTAGCAAAATATACTTAAATATAATATTAACCCCTAGGTCTAATAGGTGGTTAAAATACTAATAGTATTACGCACTTAGGCGAAATTAAAGAATAAAATGCTTCTTTAGTTTAATGCTATAAGTTAGGATTAAATAGAAAGCGCTTAAGGATAGCTTAAAGACCTTAACCTAATATAACTAAAGTCTATTAAAGAGACCTATTACTAGTTACAAAAGCATCAAGCTTTAATATTAAACACAAACCCTATAGAATAAAGAACTACTATAACTTAGTCTAACTATATCTATAAGGCCCTTCTAGAATATTTAATCTTAAGCTTTATAGATTAAAAGGGGTTTACCTATAAAGAAATTCTAGTTATAAAGTATAAACCACTCTAGATAAAGCTTAACGCATATATCTATACACAATTAGAGCTTAGATATAAGGACCCTAGAATCTCTAATTTATGAGGGTACCTATTAGATAATACTAAGTCTAACCTAAAGAATTAGAAACCATTTAATTTACCTACCCTTAGTAATCACTAGACTACCTAGAGAAGCCACCTAATGTAAACCAAATCTTCAAAGCATAATAAGAAAAATATCACCTTTAATAACAAACTAAAAAAGGGCATAACTCCTAGACTAGCTAAATACTAAGATTAAATAGATAATTTAATAAAACAGTTAGCTAAGTTAAAAATTATAGTTACGGCCTAGGTAAGGAAGGAAATTAACATTATAAAGCAGCTTAAAAGAAAGTATAATAGTAACCTATAACACTAGTAATGGAATTACTAGCTAAATAGTATTAGATTATTTAATTAAGATAAAGACCGTATTTTCGAAATTAATACAATAGGTAAACAAGGCTACTAGTTAAACTATTACTATTATTACAATAATAAGTCTTACTTAGCCACAAAGTATAACACATTAGGGTTTAATAAGATATCAAAATTCGCTATTTATAACCTAGCTATCCACATTTTAGTAATTAGGGATAATATAAGGCGCTAGATAATACTACTTATTTTACTTTTAAAATTCCTCTAGATTAGCAGCTATATAAGACAGCTAGCTATATTCTAAGTTAAATACTTTCTAGATAGTAAGATTACCTATATAATTCCTTAAATTAAGGAGTATAGTCCTTATAAAGGAAAAAGCTAGAATATATTACTAAAGAAATAAGATATATTTAATTAAATAAAGAGCTAGTTTAACCCCGCTAAATACCGCCTAGAAAGAGAGGTTAAAGTAATATTAATCCTATAAAGGGAGCCCTTAGGTGTAGTCTTAGCTATTAAGTTTAAGAAGTTATATATAGAAAAAGAAAAGATAAATAACTATAATAAAAAGATTATAGCTATTAGGGAATAGGTAGTAAAGCGCCTAAGAGTTAAGGATATTATAAAAGAAAATAAACAAAATTACTAAGGCTAAGAGTAACCTAAATAAGGTAATAATACCTTAACTAAGGGAAAGAAGGATTCACTAGGTAAGGTTAGATAGAGGATTTTAAATTAACTATATAATAAGGTTTTCTAGAAGAAACTTAGAGTACCCTTTTAGAATATTTACTATATTATACTAACACTAGTAGAGGTAGTTAGTAATAAGTGTCTTCTATAAGTAAAAGGTATTAAAAATGTTTATTATTATAATAGTAATATACTAAGGCCTATGCCTCCTTTAAGAATATTTAGGGTTAAAACAACTCTAAGACTAATTAATCTAGAGAACTAAATTAATTTTATTATCTAAATAATAAAGAACACTTTTAAAAAGAATAAGAGAAACAAAGCAAAAGCTAGGGTAAATCCGCTAAAGATAGCCCTAATACCCCTACTAGAAATTAACACTACCCTATAGGAAAGGATCTAAGAAAGGCTTAGAACTTAAGTATAATAAGATAAACCCTAGTAAAAACTAATTAATCTACCTAAAGCAAACTTTATGCTTAATATAATTATAGAGCCACAAGCTATAGTTAACTAGTTATAGGATTTACTATACTTATAAGATTATCTAAATAACCCTATAGGAGAACTTCTCCTAGGGCTTATTAACATAGGATTGCAAGGAAATATAATTATAGAAAGTATAGCTAGACGCTTAGGTTTAAAAATCTATCTTATAAATACAATAAACACCACTTTATTCTCCTTATATAAGATTAAGATAATTAGGGAGGTTTAGATAAAGCTATATCTAGGGAATGTCTAGATACCTACTAACTTCTATATTAGCCTAGACTTTGTTAATATAAGCCTAATTCTAGGAATACTATTCTTTAGGCTATTATAAATATAGTTTAACTATTTAAGAAGTAGTAAACTTTTTGCCTAGTATTACTTTAGAGATATTATTATTATCTTAAGAGTTACGGGAAGCATCTAATAGTAATATACTAACACGTAGCTAGCCTAGTAACTTGCTATTAATATTATTATGTTTAGCTATCCTAAAGTAAAGGAAAAGAAGAATTAAATAGTTTATAAAGGATTAGAAGTAAAGATAAATAATAATAAAGTACTAATCCCTATTATAACTAGAGAAGGGACTAATATCTTCTAAGAAGTTATTAAGGATATAATAGTAAACCATAACTAATAACTTAAAGCAGTTATAAAGGATTTCTAGCCCCTAAGATAACTAAAACCACTTAATCTTATAATAAACATAATGTATAAATGTAAAGCTAATAAGATTTATCTACATAATAATATACCTTCTAATAGGTTAACCCTAGAAGAAGACCCTAAATAGAAAACAAAGAAATAAGAAGAAGTAAAATTATGTTTACATATATCTAGGAAATATAATAAGTATATTACTAGGAGATTTAGTAAAAACCCATAAGGTTTTAGGATAACCTAGGAATAGCTAAATTAAATAGTTAAGGGGTGTAAGAATATCTAATATAAGAGAAAGTTAATGTTTTTAAAGAAATTCTTTATAACTAAGAAGCAGCGCTAGTATAGGACTTATCTAAGTGTAGAAAAGTTAACTTACTAGTAGCACTACTATAAGTTATTAAGGTTATTAAATATAAGGCATAGTAAGCTAGTTTTATCCTAATACCTCTTAGGTTATAAGGAAAACTAGTTAATTTATTAAAGAAGAAGTTAAAGTATAGGTATTTAGAAGAAAGCCATAGTTCTTATAGGAACCCTTACTTTCTTATTATAAAGAAGAATAGAGGGATTTGCCTAATCCTATTAGCCACTAAGTATAATAAGGTTATAATACATAATGTGCTAATCCCTTAAGGAGCGAAGGCATTTAGCAAGAGCTTTATAATATACAAAATCTTATCTATTATTAATCTTTTATTAGGATATAATTAAGTGAAATTAGCAGAATAAAGTAAAGACATAACTATGATTTCTACTATAATTAGCCTTTTATAACTTTACCACCTACTATAGGGAGCTACTAACTTAGTAGCTTAATTTATTAGGATTATTAGCTAAATCCTATTTAACTTAATCCCTAAAATCTACGCGCCTTTCCTAGATAATATTACTATTAAAGACCTAACCACAACGTATAATAAGGAGAAAATCATACCTAGAATACGCAGATATGTAATAAAGCATTTGATTAATATTAACAAAGTTTTAGTTAATATTAAACTCTCTGGTTATATAGCTTTAGTAGCTAAGTTAAAATTCTACTAGAAGTTAGCTAAAATTATAGGATTTATATACGGAATAAATAAATAAAAACTAACTAAGGTAAAGATAATAAAGATTCTAGACTAGAAAGTTTGTTAAGATCTATTAGAAGTGTAATCTTTTATTAGATTAATAGGAGTCTACTATATTTAGGTTAAGCACTATGTGTAAAAGGCAAGACTACTAGTAATTCTACTAAGAAAGATAATAGAATAGGAATAGGGACTAGAGTAATAAGAAGCTATAGATATTTTAAAGAAGGTAATAACTATAGCCCTAGTTCTTATTTTACTTAATCTTAGACTAGGCTTTAGGGAAATTATCCTTATAGTAAACGTAAGCTTACTAAAATAAGGAGTAGTATTACTATAAATTATTAAAGGTAAATGCTATCCTATTTAATATAAAAGTAACGTCTAGACTATTACTAAGGCTAAGTATAATATAACTAAAAGAGAATGCTAAGTAGTTATTTACACATTAAGAAGGCTATAAATTTACCTTTATAAAGTTCCCTTTATATTAGAAATAGATTTGCAAGTCCTAGTGCACTAGCTTAACGGAGCTATTAATAATGTGCCTAGGGCCCTCGTTATATAATAGATAAGCTATATACTACTATTTGATTTTTTAGTGTAATATATTCCTAGTGAAAAGAATAAAATCGCTAATGCCCTGTCTAGAAAGGGTCCTAGGCTATTAGATTAATTAGATTAAGAAGTTAAAGAAGATATTAAGGACTTTATTAACCTATATCTTAATAGTGTTAAAATAAAAGAAAATAGCAAGAAGGACTATTTACAAGAGATATAATAGGTAATTAATTTCTTATTTACTCTTTAAAGACTAATTAATCTTAGTACTAGAGACTATAGGAAGCTTTATAATAAAGCTAAGAAGTTTTACCTAGAAAATAGTTACCTATAGAAAAGACTAACAGAAATCATAAAAGGACTAGCATTAGTTATTAATATTCCTAAGTAGTAATGTGTAATAGTTAAGGCTATTTATAAAGAACTTAGTTATAAAGGTATTAAAGTAGTCTTCTAAGTAACAAAACAGTAATATTAGTAAAAGGGACTCTAGAATATAACTTAAGAGATACTAACTTACTATAAGATATGTTAAAAGTTCGCGCCTTAGTAACCTTAAGAACTATTTATGCTAGTTACGCTAGGGAACCTAATAAGCAAGATTTATATTAATACTTAGCACTTTCTAATTAATTATAGATATAAGTATCTCTTAGAAGCTAGATGTAACTTAATAGAATAAGTAAAGGCTACACTAGTTAGGAATATAATAGTACTAGTAATTAGAAAATTCCTATTATCCTTAATTAGTAGGTTTAGACTTTTTTAGTTTGTAGTTTATAATAAAGGTCCTAAGATATAAGGAAATCTTAAGGAAGCACTTATAAATATTAGTATTAAGGGAATCTAAATATCTAGGTATAACCTAAAGGTAAATTCCCTTATTAAAGCTAGACACTAGTCCCTTACGTTTACTTTAGCAAAATTAGGAGGGTTAAATAGCTAATAGGTAAAGCACCTTAATAAAGCCCTTCTTATAGACTATACTACTATTTGCGAATTATATAGGAAATCCGCCTTTTACTTAATCTATAGATAGGAACTAATCCTACTATTAGAAGTTAAATTCCTAACCTAGAGGCTAATTAATTAGGAAGTAGTTACTACTAGTTAGGACTTATTTAAAGCTTAAGTCTAAATACTTAAAAGGAAGGCAAAAGATATTAGGAAAGCAAGGAAAAAGGTGTTTAACTTTAGGAAGTAACTTATAAACTAAACTAATAAAAACTAAGCTACCTCTCTTAGGAAGGATTAATTAAAACTAGGGGATCTTATTCTAGTATATAATATTAGAAGGAATATTAATATATTTACTATAAAGAAACTTGTAATAAGATAAAACAAACCTTTCCGTATCTATAAGTAAGCGCTAGTCTTAGAAGCATATTATCTAAAAACACTAGATAGGGTTTACCTTATAAAAACCATTTCAGGGGACTATATTAAAAAGTTTATCCTAGATACAGAAGGTTAGTAGACTTTAATAGCAGATATATAGTTATATGCTTCTTAATAACACTAGGCGAGAGAGGAGACTAATAATAACTATAATTAAGAAGTCACTATAATTATACCTTTAGTAGCTTAATATAATATATCTAATTAAATAGTTAATAAAAGAGAGGCAAGTTTATGTCTTAAGGAAGAGGTTAAGCTCCTACCTTAAAGAAGCCTATATTATAGGATTAAGGTATAGCTACCCTACCTAACAGAAGAATAGAAGAAAGAATATAAAGTATATTCTCTAATATACTAATAAGTGTATAAGATTAAACATTATTTTCCCTTTGTTTTTATTTTAGGAACTAAGTAAAGTTTTGTTCTAATACTAGAGATTAAGTAATTAAGGTATAAGTCTATTAACTACAGGACTACCTATCCCCTTTTCCCTTTTCTTTTATTTCCCCTAAATATTATACTATAAACTAAATTTATTTCTCTAAGTTTCTCTATTATTTATAAATAATTTAGGAAGGGAGGAGGCATATTTATTACTAAGTAAGGAGAGTTATTAGAATTAATAGTATTTAGATTAAGTAAAAGGGTCTTTGCTATATTAATAAACTACTCTTTTCCTAAGAAAGGCATAAGAGCTCTCTCTTAGGAAGACTAAAGGTAATACCTAGAAGCAAAGCGCTATTTATAACTAGCCGCACAAGACTTATTCTAGATATAATTACTATATATACCTTTACTAACCCTAGAAAGCAAAATATAGCTATAGAAAGAAAAGCATATATACTTACTAAAGAAGGTAATATGCTATATATATAAGTTTAAGTAGTTAGTATAGAAAATACTATTTAATCTACTAAATATAAACACTAGTAAAGCATAATAATACTTAGAACACTATAAAAAAGCATATAAGAAGTACCTATTAGGATAAGCTATCTTAGTAGGAATAAGAACTAAGTAGTAATATTTATTTTTAATAGTAAGGGCTAAGGTACTATTTACTTTAGTGTAGCTTCTTATAAAATCCTTTAGTAATTTAGTTCTCTTTATAGTAGTAATTAGATAGGGAGGAGCCCTTTCTAGGGAATTTTTAGAAGGTTAGAGGGTAATCTTAGTATATAAAGGAACGCTGCTATTACTAATATTAATCCTACCCTAAACCTAGAAGGTAAAAAGAAATTTATACTATAAAATAAAAGTTATTAGTATTAGCCTAATTATAAAATTAAATAATCTTTAGAATACTTACATAGTCTTTGCTAATAAACAGAGGGAAGAACTTAGTATAGTTAGACTAGTTCATAGTCTTTATTACTAAAAGCTTGCCTTCTAGGACGCTTGCCCTTATAATAGCTATAACATTAGGAAGCTTCTAATAGACTTTATTAAGAGATTTAGCTATAATTAATTAATTAGGGTAATAATACAAAGAGTAATAAGTTAAGAAGCATAAAGAAAAGGAGAAAAAGAGGGTTAGAAAGCTATAAACCACAAGACACTATATATAATAAGCGTTCACACCTAATAAGTAGATAGCTACTAATAAGTGATTTATAATAGTAAGGTCTAAATTATAGAAACTACTTAATCTCTATAAACAGGTGTCTTATAATAGGTGCTAGTGGCTAATAGAGAGAGAGGTAAAGGCAACTAGTAACAGCTACTAATGACCGCCCTTAGATTTAATATAGGCTATAAGAATAGGATTAGGGCTATAGGAACTATTTAATCTAACTTATATCTTACATAAACATACATTCTCTTAACCCTTAGAACCTTTACTTATATTACTCTTACTTCTAGATTCCCCCTCTATCTATACTAATTTAAAAACTAATAGATAGTTCCTATATCCTCTCCTATTATAATAATTATACTATCTATACTAAAACCTTTTAATCTTACCTAGTAAAATAAAATAGTATACAAAGTCTATTATAAATAAGGGTAATTACACTAAAGTAAATAGTAATACTATTACTTACTTCCCTTATAGTAAGTACCTTACTATGTACTATATTTATATTTTAATATATAGGACTAAAAGCCCTTTCTTTAGAGGAATTAAGGAAGGCACTATAGAAATTAATCTAGTTAATCTCTATAGGTAGTAGCTATCTTTGTTTTATTTATAAAGAGACTAGCTATAGCCTTTACTAAGATTTGAAGTTTACTAGAATAGTAATAATTTTAACCTAGTAATACTAATTAGGCTAGGATAGATAAACACATAATAGCGTAGTTATTTAATAGATATTTATAAATTCTTAAGAAAGGCTTATAAGACTCTAAGTAAAGACTAGCTTAACTAGTTTAAGCTAATAGTAATAAGGAGGATTATAAAGCATAGGCTTAAAGTAATAGTAGTAGTACTACCCTAAACATTTAAAGTTAGTAAGATAGAAGATTTTAACATAGATATATTATAATAATTAATTAGTTTAAAAGCTAGGAAACTCTATACTACTTATTAGCCTATTAATATTAAGTATAGCTATAGTTATAACCCTATTAACCTCTACTTACATATAAGTAATTAACGCCTTATTATAGGATTCACTTTCTTTACAAACTATTAGACTACTTTTATATTTAATAGGAAATAAGGACATCTATACTATTTTAATAGCATAGATAAGGGATAAATAACTTAGTTTACTAACTTCGCATGCGGATAGGGGTAGATTATATAGCTTATAAATTACCCCTCTGATTTTAAAGCAATTATAGTCCTAGTAACAGAGTAAAAAGGAAACTAGGAATATAGGTATACATGCCTAGGGTTTCTTCTCTAGATAATCCGCTATTAGGTTAGTCACTAAGTAATTAATCTACTATTAGAAGACTAAAATACACTAAATAAGTATAATATTAAGTTTAAATAACTACGTACTTTTAGTAGAGATTTAATTATTAACTAATGGTTTAAGCTATACCTTAAAAACTAGATAGTATTTAATAACATACTAGACCTAAAGTATAGTTATATAAAAGCACTTAAAAAAACCATAAGAGTTTTATAAGATATAGCTATAAATAAACTTAAGGTAAGAGACTAGTTACTAAGGGAGTTATTATACTAGAAAGATTTTAACCTCTAATATTTAATATAAAACATAATAAAGTGCTTAATACCTTGCTTTATTACCTAGACTATTAGTAAAGAACTTCCTATTAGCACTATAGTTATACCTTAGAAGCTTTAGGTTACTAATAAGAGTTACCTAATTAAATAGTATACTAATATAGTAAGAAATAATAAGCTTTATATTTAGGATTTCTAGTAGCCTATAGCTTATGTTTTTACTAGTAACCCTAAAGTCTTTAATATTAGTATTTAAGAAATACTATAGGATTAGGAAAGACAAATATAGTAAGATATTAGAGATATTTTACCCCTAAGTAACCTAGGGGAGCTAAGATTAAGTAAAAGGGGAAGTCATTGCTTATTACAAGCATCCTTATTAGTATTATTATCTATTGTTAAACAAGAGATAATGCTATTATCCTTAGCTTTAAAGCTTAACGCACTCTAATAAGGTAAACAAGATTAAATACATAACACTATAGGACAAGCCCTTTAACTACAGTAAGTAGTAATAAGTAAGCTACTATAAATAAATATAGAGAATTAGCTAAGGTTACCACAGGTCTATAAAGTTATTAGGTAAGGATAAGTATATAACTACAGAACCTTAGCTAAGTAAGTAGAAGAAAAGATAATTTAGCAACTACTTAGAGATATAGGATAAGCTATAATAATTAATCTCCTTCCTTTCCTTAAGGCATAAAAAGTAGTATAAAGAAAAATCATTACTTATTTACTAATATTATCTATATACATATCTATAGTACTACCTAGCTTAGTCCCTTATGGAATATAAGCTAAGATTATTAAAGCCTGCTAGTAGGAGAAGAAGTATGCCTAAGGATTATTTAATTAACGTAAGACCTAAGAGAAGAGAGTAGTATAGTAAGATATAGAGCATCCTACTATTTATACCCCCTTACTAATATTACCTACTACGTATTTACGAATACTAAAGATACTAAAGCTCTCCTAAGAGATAAAGAATTTAGGTCTTTAGTTAGGGAGGTCTTATTAGTTTTCTCTTTTCCTCTCTTTATTTTATATAATTTTCTCTTTTTCTTTTCTCTTACTCTCTCTCTCTTTTTATTACCTCTTTACCCTTTTTCTTTTTTTTTTCTATTTTCTCTTTTACTTACCTTAATACTCCTTTTTCTACTATAAGAAGTTTAGCTATATAAGATTAATTAGCCTAGACCTATAAGTACTAGATTAAATAATTCCTTTACCTTTTATATATAATATTAGTTACTAACTATACTTATAAGGGTACTTTTAGGTTTTAGTGTGTATAACTAGTTAAGGGCAACTAGTATATACCTAGGGAGGTGTTATATACTATAAGATACACGCCTAAAAACACGTAATTATAATAATAAGCGCTAGGGTTTAGGGATAGGGATATTATAACAAGGGATAATAATATTAGTCATCTAGGCAAGAGGATTATTTAATCTATAAAAGGACTACTTATAGCTAGATTCTTTAATAGCAATTCACGCACCTTACAAGATTCTTAAGATTACCTTATGTTTACTTTACCTAAGATTATACCTATGTTTACTATAAGATAAATTAAGATTATACCCTCTCTTATTTATTTAAAACATTACTTCCGATCTAATAGACTATTTAATCTAGGATATCTCTGTATAATAAGATAGTCCTAGCCGTTGTTATAATTGATATTGTTAAGTTAATTAACCCCTCTGTTATATGTAGGCTCTAGAGCTACTCGCAATCGTGGGCTAGCATCGTGTCTTTTAGGGTGTTGTTTTCCACTTGACAAACTATTAAGGCTATTAATGATTTTATAGGCCTTAAAGGAATTATACTAACCTTGCTAGTCTTTGGAGCTTATCTATAGATAATAGATAAGTTATTACTAAGTGTCTCTGTTATTTAACGCGCTAAAGTAATTCGGAAGGCTACTAACAAAGTCTGCTATTACATAGCTTTATAGTAGGTTTGTAATACCCTTAGAGCCTAGAATAGTCCTAATATAATGCCTATATATTAGCTACCTCTGTAGGCTAATATACATATATAAAGAGAGAAGGGTAGCTAGTATAGCCCTTATAAGCTAATTACTACTAATAGGGAGACCTATATAGTTAATATGCCCTATAGCCTAGTAAAATTCCGCTTTATAGTAGTAAAGCCTTACTATAAAGACTTATATATTATAAAGAGGCTAGAGTAGTAGGAGATAAAGCCTTAAGATATAGAGAAGGCTATAATAATACTACTAACTACTACTACTAAAAAGAATTAGTAATAGAAAAAGAAGAAAAACTATAAGCATTACTAAAGAGAAAGCAAGAAAGGCTAAGAAAAGCCCTTATAGTCTAATTTATAAGTATAGAGAAGCTAATAGAAGAGGCCTATAATACCTAAGTAACCCTAAGGGGAAGCTAGTAAGTTAAAGACTTATTACCTTACCCTAAAGGAATAAAAGCAAGGAGCCCTAAAGGAATAAAAGCAAGGAGAGGTAAAACTTATAATCCTAAAAAGGATATTAGCCTAATTAAACTTTACGTGCTTATTAATAAAGACTAAGATAAGGCCTTTATTTAAGAGGTTATAGCTAGAGGGATACTAAGTATAGTGTTTCTTATAGCAAAAGAAGAAGCTAATTAGAATCTTGCTCTTTAACTTCGCTAAGAAAGGAAGATTATAACCCTAGGAAAACCCTTTAAGCAGTCTAATTAAGCTAAGATTAATGCCTTATAAGCTTATAATGTCTTTAAATTTATTAAATATAACCTAGTAAAGCACGGAGGCTATAGAATCTTTAATTCTTGTATAGTTAGAGAGATTAAAGGCAAGGGAATAGCCTTACTATACAAGAAATCTTGCCTTATTATGCAAGGCTATAATAATAAGGGAAAGGAATTTATCTTAATGTAATTACTAATAATATAATAAGCAAGCTAATGACTTATTATAGCTATTACTTTATTATTAAGAAGAAGAGGTATTTACCTTTGGATTTGCGATATTACATAAGCATACACTTAATTATATATAATGCTAATAAGACTAATTATCATGAGATTGCTAAAATAGATTATATACCTCTTTCTAGAAGGGACTGTGATTGAATTAATTAAACCTCTTTACAGGATTATAAAGGCTAGAACCCACTAGTAGGTAATGTACTTCTGTTATTATAGAGATAATCTTAATATAATAACTTTAACCTATAATCTCTACTTATTAATTATAGCGCTAAATAATAAGAACCTCTTTGGTATTATAGGAATGTAGACTAATAATACATTAGGCCTAAGTAATAATAACTTCTTCTAAAAAGAAGAGAAAAAGCTTTAGAGAGCTAAGTTTACTACTAAGGAAAAGTAGTAATTAACTACTAGGAATCCCCTTATTTTTAATAGCTATATCTTAACCTAGAATACTAATAACTTGTTAATTTTAACCTAAAAGGGCTAAAGTTAGAAGATTAAGGAAGTTAATTCTTAATCTCTAATAGCAAAGTAAGATTATATAGAATAATAAGCCTAAGGAAGCTATATTATAACTATATGCTAACTAGAAGCTTCCTATAATCTATTAATTATAGCTTAACACTAAGAACCCTTTACTAATAATATTACATGCCTTAATAAACACCTTAAATAGAAAATTAAGAATTAGTAGTAAGGACTATAATATATACCTTTAACCCTTAAGGAAGTAAAGCTCTTTATATTTATAAATAGATTGCTTACTAATAATAAGGATTTAAGCTTATAGATTGGATATATTATCGTAATTAGTAACGAGATAATATAAGATAATAATACCTTTATTATAAAAGGTAATATTATTATATATAGCTTAATAAAGAGTAAGTGAGTTACACATAGTATGCTTACCTCCGAATTATATAGTATAGTTTAAGACGTAGATATTACTTACGTAATTTCTATGACTCTCTATTAGATTATAAACTAATTAAAGATACCTTAAATTCTTATAATCTTTTATACTAACTCCTTTTTGTTATATGAATGCCTTATAAAGCTAGGAATAACGAAAGAGAAAAGACTAATAATTAATATTATAGCCCTTTATTAATTATACGAAAGGCATGAGATCTATAAGGTAAGGTGGATTAATAGAAATAATAATCTGGCGGATATAATAATAAAGGCATTGCTAAATTTATATTTTTTCTCTCTAATTAATTTAAATAAATTAATAATTTATATTAAAGGATAGGTAAAGAGACCTATGATATTAGGGGATAGGAGCCTAAATAAGGACTAATGGATTAATTTAATTAACTAATACTACAATAGCTAATTAGAGTAGTGAATTCCTATTAAGGGATTTACTTATATATACTTTCCTTTACTTTAATTTAATTTTTATTACGTTTTTAGGCTCCTTTAGCTATAGATAAAAAGAGAGACTACTAGTGTTAAATCCTTCGGATCTTTATTAGCTTAATTATAGCTAAAGACTAGACTAATAGTGGGTCTAGCATGATATATATAATGTAATTAGCTGCATTAATTTGCCACCCCCTTTTCCGCCTTACTTACGGGTTTTACTTACTTTTCTATTATCTAGACTTTCCTTCTCTTCTCTCTCTTTCCTAGCTAGCTATCTATCTATCATTAACTTTAATATTACGGAATTATCCTACCTACGCAGGCACCTTGGTGTAACTAACACCTAGATATAGTGTAAATAAATGCGAAGTAGTAAATTATTTAATTTATAAAAGTAGTAGGTATATAACTAAGAAGCATAAGAATAGTAGTAATAAGACCTTAGACCTTAATAAGATTCTAATTAGGTTAGCATAAGCCTAGGATAATAGTCTTACTATGAAGAAACCTATAAATAAAAGAATAAGAATGCAAGTGTTCTTATAGTAAGATAACTACTAGTTAGCTATGCTAGCACTATTTAATATAGGCGTAAAGTATTTAATAATCCACCCTAAATTATTATTAAAATAGGATTAGAAAAACATAGAAAAAATAAAGATAATACTAGAAAGCATAAGTAAGGATAAAATCTTATATAAAGGAATCCTATATAGGCTAATTAAGGTAAAAGATAGTATAGGCTATATAAAGGTCTGCTAGATTAGCTACTATATTACTAATATAGGAGAGGGGATACTCCTAGGTATAGATTAAACCCTAGAGTATAAACGTATAGTAATAGATTAGAAGTAGAATTTTAGAGATTCCTAATAACTAAGGATTATATTACACTTACTATAAGGAAGTAATAACTATATAGGGTAGTAAAATAGTTATCTATTACACTATTACTAATATTACTAAAGATTAGGGTAATTAAGCCTAGGGAAAAAGAAGGGAGACTAATAAAGACTTATTAGTAAATAATATAGTAAGTAATAACTAAGGTTATAGTATAGCTATAGTAATAGTAGTAAAATATACTTATTTCCTAAAAAAGAAAAAACTAAGAAGTATAATAGTGCTTTAGGTAGTATACTATAAGGAGGTAGTAGTAACTACATAAGAGATAGATAGTAATATAACCTAATAGTAAATCCTAGAAAAGTACGTGAAATTTGCGAATATATTTTTAAAAGATCTAGCTAGTAAGCTCCTAGAATTAGGTAGCTACACTTATGTAATTAAATTAGAAAAGAGGAAATAACTACCTTAGGGACCTATATATAACCTAGCTAAAAAAGAGCTAGAAGTACTTAGGGAGTACCTAGTAAGTACATAGGAAAAAGGGTGGATTAGAAGATTAACTAGTCTAGCTAGAGCCCTAATTTTATTTATTCCAAAAAATTAGGGAAATTAAGGCTTTATATGGATTATAGGGGCCTTAATAGGATTATAGTTAAAAACAAGGTCCCTTTGCTATTAATCTCTAAAATCCTTAACTAATTAGTAAGCGTAAAGGTTTTTATATTACTAGATCTTTAAGAAGCGTACTACTAGCTATATATTTATAAGAGTAATAAGTAAAAGATAGCTTTCTAATGCTATTATAGCTACTTTAAATATCTTATAATACCGTTTAGATTAGTAAACACGCTAGCTACTTTTTAGGAATATATTAATAATACCCTTAAGGGACTTATAAATAAATTCTATATTATTTACCTTAATAATATCCTAATATATAGTAGTAACCCTATAAGATATATAAAGCATGTTAAAAGTATGCTAAAGTGACTTTAAGACATGAATCTTTATATTAACCTTAAAAAGTGCTAATTTTCTATTAGGTAAGTGAAATTCCTAGGTTTTATTATATCTAAAAAGGGCATTAAGATAGAACTATTATAGGTTAAAGCTATTATAACCTAGCTAATACCCTATAGTGTGTTTAATATTTAATTATTCCTTAGGTTTATAGGTTTTTACTAACACTTTATAAAATAGTATAGTAAGGTAGTAGTCTTACTAATAGACTATTTAAAAGGTATTTAGCTAGTAAAGTTTAAGCTAGAACTTAGTAAACTAGTAATGTTTAGAGAACTTTAAAAAAGTTTTAAAAGACACTAATTTTAGTGTATTTTAACTTACTTTACTTACTAAGAGTAAAGATAAATATATCTAGTTATGTAATTAGAGCTATACTTATAATATTAGTACTAGGTAGCTAGTACTTAGTAGTATATTTTTAAGGAAGTTAACTAATATTAAACTTTACTACTTAATACCTAATACTAAGTTATTAGTAATCTAGGAGGTATTTTAAGCCTAGAGACACTACCTTATGTATTTTTCTTATTAGATTATAGTTATTATAAACTATCTAAATTATAAGTACTTAGCTATAAAGCTAAAGCTAACTAGTAAGTAGGTAATAGTATTAGATAAGCTTTATTTGTTTAATTTTAGGATTAAATATTATATAAGTAAGTTAAACCCTACAAATACCCTATTAAGAAAAGTAAATTATATTAGTAAGAAGCGTAGGGTAGAGGTATTAACCTTATAGCTACTTAACTTCTTATTTAAATTTAATAATACTAAGTAATAGAAACACTATATAAATAATAGTGCTATTACAAGTTCTAGTATTATATTACTTAGCATAGCTAATGTTTTATTATAAAGATACTATAATAGCCTTACTAGCCTCTAGGGTTTTAAGAAGTTATGACTTAATTATATTATTAAGAAACTTAATAGTCTAGTAAAGCCTAGTAGTAGTACATAAACTAAGTCTATTAATTCTAAGTAGTAAGGTTACGCCTTATCTATATTTTTTAATATTTCTGTAAGTCTAGTAAGCCTATAGGTTAGGAGTCTAGCTAGGTTAGTAGTTAGTAAGTAGCGTAAGTGCCCCTTTAAAACATTACTTATTTGTAATTTATTTATAAGTCTATAGGCATACTATAAGCTAGCTACTTATAGTAGTATTATAGTAAGAATATAAGTAGTCTAGTAAACCTTTTCTAAGTTCGCATATAACGCTTATTTTGTATATATAGAATTAGAGGCTTTAATTTAGGTTACATTATTTTAAGCATAGTAAGGTAATAACTTTACTATAAGTTATAGGAAGCTGCTTAAGAGTGGTAACCTAGAAGCGTTATAAATATAGTCTATTAGGCCTTCTAAGCTATTAATATTTAAGAATTAAGTTTTTGTTTTAGCTAGTATAAGAAAGGAAATTTTACTACTTACTTATAATAACCTAGTAGTAAGCTATTAGGGAGTTAGTAAGACCCTTTATTATATTATAAATTAGTATTACTAGCTATTAATAAAGAAAGATACTAAGTTATATATATAAACTTACATAAGCTATTAGACTTTAAAGCTAAGGTACTATAAACCTTATGGCAAGCTAGTAGTGCTACTAGTGCTTAATTAGCCTTTTTAAGAATTATTAATAGATTTTATTATAGGGCTACTACCTATAAGAGATATAAATTAGACTTACAATATAATCTTAGTTATTATAAACTATTTTACAAAATACAGTATTTATATCCTTATTTTAACATAACTAACTAGCAATAGGTTAGCTACTATATTTCTAAAATACGTTTTTAAGGACTATAGTGCCTTAGAAAGTATTATTATAGACTATAGTTTAATATTTACTAGCGGGTTTTAGATAACCTTTTACTACCTTATTACTACTAAGTAGTAACTAAGCACTGTATTTTACTTATAAATAAATAAGCAAATAGAATATTTAAACTAAGTTTTAAAGCATTATCTAAGAGCTTTTACTTACTTTAATTAGACTAACTAGGTAAATAACCTATTAATAGTATAGTTTATATATAATATAAGCGCTTACTTAACTTATAGCTACACCTTAGTAAAGGCACTATAAGGTTATAACCCTAGAGGCCTATAGTAAGTAGTTATAAATATTCTAGTAGTAAATAACTAGGTAAAGACTTAAGTAACTATACTAAGAGATAAATATATAGTAATTAAGTAGCTTCTAAGTAACTTATAAACCTAGTATATAAAGTACTATAATAAGAAGCAGACTCTAATAAAGTTTAAAGTAAGTAATTATATTTTATTATTTATAAAGAATATTAACTTATAGTAACCTAGTAAGAAGTTAAGTATAAAGTACCTAGGCCCTTATAAAGTTAAAAAGGTAATTAAAACTTATAGATTAGTATACTAATTAAAGCTACTACCTAGTATATAACTATATAATATTTTTAATATTACTAACCTTAAACTATTTATAGGGGACCTAACTAGCGTAGAAGACATGCCTTTGCTATAAGATAATGTTATAGATAATAAATAGGAGTTTAAGGTTAAAAGAATTATCTTATATTATTATAATAGGAGATATTAGAAATACCTAGTTAAATAGAAGGGCTATAATACTTTAGAGAATTTATAGGTTAAGAGAAGAGATTTTATTATAATAAATATTATTAATAATTATAAGTAGTAACTAAGTAGCTAGTTTATGAATATAAAGGTATATTTAGTAAAGATTAGATAGTAATAGTAATATAAAAAAAAAAACTAGATAATTTCTTAGATAATTTACCTTATAGCTACCTAGCACTATTTACCTTATATTTATATTAGGCCCTAGCCCCCTAGTATTATTATTTTTATTCCTAGGCGCTAGGTTAGTAGCAGGGCCCTAGGTAAGGGATTTATCCTTATTATTAGAGAAATCCCCTTCTTATATATATATATATAAAGCTTACCTAGAAGGTCTAATAGCCTAATATAAGCAGGAAGCATAGGCATATATGTAGTAAGCTATTAGTAAGTTAGCAAGGCTATAAGTAAGAATATTAAGAAACTTACTAAGGGAAGGTTTTATATAATAAAGCATAAGCTATTAGAGATATTAATCTAGACTTCTAGATTAATAGTGTTACTTAGTAGTAATATAGTAATTCTTTTATTAGTATTAGCCTCTTATATAACCTCTATGGTTAGCCTAGCTATGCTTATTAGTATTCTTTATAAATAAAAGTATATTATAAAGTTTATATTTTATGTATATTAAGCGCTAGTAGTATATTAGTAATAACCTAAGTTATAAAGATAAATATATATATATATTATTAAGAAAGTAAGGATTATTATTAGAGATAATATAACTATTAATATGCTTAAAAAGCGCTTAGTATAATTTTATAAAGTAAGTAAAGCATTAGTAATATATTAGTATAAGTATAAGTAGTAAAGAAAGGGAAAATATACCCCTAAATAGTCTTTATTATTTTATATATAATAAGTATATTTTATTAAGTTACTTATATAAGTTAGTAGTAATATATAGTAAGGTAGTAGTAAAGTTATACTTAAGAAGTTAGTATACTTAGTTAAAGTAGATTTGCCTTTAGTAATATACTATAGAATAATACTATTACTATCTTTAGGGATAATAGCCTATATTACTACTTACTATATATAGTATATATAAGGAATTTTATACTACTAGCGCTACTAGCTATAAGTTAGTAAGGTATATACTAGGGGTTAGAAATACTATACTTATATTAAAATTTTTAAAGCTATTTACTTCTTAGGAGATTTTTAAGAAAATATCTAAGGGGTCTTCTTAGCTATTAGAGAATTTAATAGAATAGGAGTATTATAGCGCTTAGATATAATTTACTATTAGTAAGCTAGTAGTAATATACTATAGAAATATAGGTATAAAAGGTAAAGTAACTAATATTCTAGTATTTAAAAGGGATTAAGTATTTAAGTAAAATTAGATATAAATAATAAAATAATACTATAGGATATTAGTAACTACTATAATAGTAGCTATAAAGCTACTAAGTTATAGGTAAGGGTAACTTATAATATTAAAGAAGAATATAAAGAAAGAGAATATATAAAAGCAAGGAAAAGCAAGCCTCTTTTATATTAGCCTTAGACCCCTAAGTAATTTATATATTATATATAGCTAATCTAGAAACTATAATATTTATAGTTATAGCTACTACTAGTAAATACATATGCTAGCTGCGAACTCCTAGCAAGAATAACATAATATCCCTAATATTAAATAAGGGCTTATTTATTTTAAATAGCATATAGTACCTTATTTATTTAACCTAATTAGAAAATCTAATATAAGTAGTTTACTTACTTAGTATTAATAACTTATTAGGTAAAGGTATATATATTAGAAGTAATAAAGTAATAAGTATATAGCTATTTAAAGCTAGAGAGTAAAGGAGGGAATTACCTAAAACCCTATAACTTTTATTTTATTATCCTAAGTAAATATAATAGCTATATACTTATAAAATAACTAGTAATATTAAATACTATTATAAGCTATATATAGTATACTTATATTAGCTAAGTAACTCCTTTTTAATTAAGGATAATTATATATTAAGGGGTAGCATATTAGGAGCATAAAGGCTAGGGAGTTAGGGATAAAATAGTTATATAATAGAACCCTTAGATAAGCCTTAGGTTATATAAATAACTAAGTAGCTATTAGATAGCTATATATATATAATAGGGTATTTAAATAAGGACTACCTATAAGGTATATAAGAGGTTAGAGTTTAAGACCTTTATATACTTACCCCTAAGTAGTAGCTCTCTAGCTATAACTAAGAACCTTAGCCTTCACTCTGTTTATATCTTCCCGAACCAGTCGTGACAATTAGGGCTTGATTTCCTACTATCTTAGCTTAAGTTAACTCGTTAATTTACATAGTAGAGAGCGAGGGAAAGGTCCTAGATTTCTATAGTATTATAAGTAGGATTAGGCACCTAATTAAAGCCTAAGGAAAGTCTTAGGTAAAGGCTAATAATGCCTTTAGAGCTAAGCTAACCCTTAATAGTAAAATAAAGGATAAAGCTAAAAAAGAGAAAGTAAAGAAAGATAACTATATATATTACAAAAAACATAAGGTAAAGAAGTTAAAAGACTCATAGAAGGTCTATAAGGCGCTCTGCCTAATAAAGGACTAGAAAATCAACAAAGAGCTATTAAAGAAAGCAAAAGAAGTAATAAATCGTTAACCTAATAATGTAAAAAAGGCATATAATACATG
Organism: Epichloe typhina subsp. poae; assembly: GCA_030389615.1. Lineage (NCBI taxonomy): Eukaryota > Fungi > Ascomycota > Sordariomycetes > Hypocreales > Clavicipitaceae > Epichloe > Epichloe typhina. The sequence continues at coordinate 1,240,729 of CP098317.1, read as the reverse complement.
GTTAAAGAATAATAGCGTAAAGGAACCTAAAGAAAATAATACTATGTTTACTACTATAGGAAAGTCTATAGAGGCTTTCCTTGCCTAGGGCAAATCACAAGTTATACTTAATAGTAGTACCTTAATCTATATCTTTAATAATAAATACTAGTTTATAGACCTTAATTATAGCTAGTAGCCTGGAATTTAAGTAGGTTATAGTGTTACAAAGGCCCTTAGCGTTAGTATAGCTTGGATTATCTTAATAGATAGCTAGACCCTTACCTTATTAAAGGCCTAGTACTAACTAACATTCTTTATAAACCTTATATCTCTTTAACTACTTATATAAAAGGGAATAAGGTAGGATAACCTTACTAGTAAAGTAATAGACTTAGTAAGAGGTAATTAGGAAATATTTTAAACTTAGATTATTAGTATATAGCTATGTATAGAGGGCTTAAGCCTATTAGAGGTTTTTACTATTAAGGGAGATTTATAAGACCTAAAGACTATTATAATAACGCCTGCGGACCTATAGCACACTAGATTAGCATATCTAGGTAAGGATGTAATAAATTAAGTGCTTTAAAGGCTTTAAATTTTATTAAAGAAAAGGAGCATAAGTAAATATAAGGTTTACTAAACTACTAAAGCATAGAGGTAAATATTACAAGTTCCTTAGATAGGATCCCTACCTTTAGGGCTACTTTAAGTGGTCTTATTTAACCTCTTTACTTAATTATTAGGGTATAATAAAGACCACTATATTACTCTCTTTACTTATATAGTAATAAGGCTATGTTATATCTTTATAATTCCCTTAAAAATAGATATTATACTTTACTTTAATTAGTTAGAAGCTATATATATAAGAGTGTATAGTATTTATATTATAGTTATAATAACTAATAGTAAGACTACCTTCTAGACTAAAAAGCAAGAAGAAAAGGTTATAAATAAAGGTATTATTATTAGAAAGTCTAGCCTAGCTTACTTATATTAAAATAGGCACGCTAAATAGTCTAGGGGGTGATAATAAGGGTTATAATAACTTTTATAATATAATTAGGCTTCCTAGAAGACCTTTAGCCTATAGCTACTAAAGTAGCTATTTATATCTTATATTATATACCTTAGAAAGTACTTAACTAGTAATTACCTTAATAAGCATTAAATAGGTGGTTAAGAGAGAATAAGCTTTAATAAAGTTACTTACTAAAGGAACTAGAAGCCTCTTTAACCTATCTTTAAGCCTTTAGTTATAAAGCATTTATAATAACGTAAAGTAAGCTTTATAAGGTAAGTCTAAAGCTTGCTTAAAGAGCTTATATTAGATACCTTACTAGATACGTTTCCTTAATGTAATACCTAGTTTAGGTGCTAATAATAAAGAGAAGCTACTAGTTCTTATTAAGCTATGTTACCTTTAATAAGTCTATCTTCTATGCTTAAGAAAGAGGCCTATTATTAACCGTAAAAGAGGTTAAAAAACATGTTCTTAAAGAGCTAGTTAATAATAATAAGGATAAAAGCTTTAATATAAGGCTTCTATAAATAGTATACCCTCTATTACTATAATAACTACTTAATTAGCCTTAATAGGTAGAAACTCCCGCTAGTTGTGATTAGCTAGATTATAAAGAAAAGGAAAAAGAAAGTTAAGAATTAAATCTACTAACTCCTCTGGATTTACTAGGATAATTTCTAGATTTAATAGACTATATACTATTAAGTATTAATAATTTGCTTAACTTACCTAATAGTAGTAATAGTTATAAAATATTAGTAAATCTATAAGATTATAATAATCTTAAAGTATTCACTATAGCCTTTAAGCTAAAACCTAAAAGTAAAGAAAAACCTTATATATTAAGGCTTTCTCCTCCTCTAGCTTATTATAACTATTTAGCTAGTTATCTAAAGAAAAAGGAATTCTATAAAGCATAAAACAAGGAATATAATAGAATTATTAATAGAAAGGTAGCTAAGAAGGTATCTAAAACTAAAGTTCCTATATATATAAAGCTTCTAGGCCTTACTTAGGTTTTCTTATATAAATTAGATAAGTAAGGCTACCTCCTATAATATAAAGCTTATCTTTATGTTCTTAGGAATTATTAACTAAAGAGTTATTTATTAACTTAAGTAGTAACCTTAGCTACTAATACCTTTAGGCTATTTATAGCTATTATATATTACTTTAACCTTAAAGCATACTAGTATAACTTTATTATAGTATTCCTAAATTTAAATCTTAATAAAGAGGTTTACTATAAGATACCTTTAGGCTATAAAGATAAATAAGCTTATCTAAAGCTTCTTAAAGTAATCTATAGGCTACGGAGAGCGCCTATTCTATAGATAAAAGAGCTAATTAGCTAGCTAATTAGTAAAGGCTTTATATAGATCTTTAAGGATGTTTATATATTTATTAAGGATAGGTTAATTATTTTCTTTTATATAAATAACCTTATTACCTTGTTTACTAAAGGGAAATTATATTTATATAATAAATTTAAAGCAAGACTCTTTATAAAATATAATATTAAGAACCTTAGAGAGCTATAATAGTTCCTAGGTATTAAAATTATTAGAGATTATGCTAATAAGAAGGTATAGCTTAATTAGAAATCCTATTAAAATAAAGCTACTACTAAATTTAATATAAAGATCCCTTAATAAAGGCCTATAGCCCTAATAACTACTATATTACTAAAACCCTTTAAAGGAGAGGTTAGTATATAAAATCTTAAGAGATATTAATCTTTAATTAGAACCCTACTATATTTAATAATTGTTTTAAGACCTAATATTACTTTTATAGTATTATAACTCTTATAATACCTATAAAACCTAAGGCTATAATATATAAAAGTAGCTAAAAAAGCCTTTAAATATAAGTATATATAAGCAAACCTAGTAATTAAATATAGTAGTAATAACCCTAAATTAGAGATATATAGTAATACCTCTTTTACTAATAATACTATAATATAAAAAAGCTTATAAGGCTATATTATAAAACTCTTTAAAAGGCTTATACTCTTTAAGGTAAGTAAGTAAGTTACTATAATAATATTATTAACTAAAGTAAAGCTTCTAGTACTTTCTTACTATAGTAAAAAGCTTATAGCCTTTAGATAGCTATATTAAGAGGTTAGGCTATGCCTAGGTAATAATATACTTAAAATTAAATATAATAATATATAAATAATTTACCTTCTTAAGGAAGAGTTTATTAAGCTTATTATAAAGCTTTAGTATATAGATATTTATTACTACTAGCTTTATTAAGAAGTTATAAAAGAAACCTTTAATATTACCTAAATTATTACTAAAGAAATAATTACTAATAGCCTTATAAAGCCTCTTATAAGAAATACTTTTATAAGCTTTTATAAGGTATTAGGGCTTATATAATTACCCTCTAGTATACTTAGTAAAGAACCTAAAGAATAAGTATTATATAGTAATCTTAATTTAAATAAGATTATAACTAATTAACTATATTTTTACACTATAAAATTAATTTAAATATTATAATATTAATTTAACTAATTTTATTAATTTAAAATTATTATAAGGAACCTTAAATAAGGTCCCTTAGGGGGTATATTATACTTATAAAGGTATAATTAATCCTAGCTATATAATAGTCTTATTACTTAACTAGCTAAGATAAGAGTTTACCTCTAGCTAATTATTTTTAAGACCTTTATAACTTTATAGTATATTTTAGTACTATATAAGTACCTTACTAATAGTAGAGGTACTTAGGTATTTAAGCTATAGTCCGCACCCTCTTACAGGGTTAGATAACTTAATAGAGGTAGTCACATTGAACCCTAGCTTCGCGGTCTAACAATAAATTATCCCCTTGTGGGTGCAACATCGACTCACAACTGTGGGGCCCTGCCACTCACTTGCAGGAAGTGGCCGGCGATGCCGTGATGAAGGGCAACAGCGACCGACCAAGGGGCCCGCATCCACAACCTGTCATCATTCGGACGATTTCCATGGACCTTCGATTGTCGAGTGTGCTCCAGTGAGTCCAGTCTCCTCCAGGTTCGCTGGTTTTGCTGGTTTTGCTGGTTTTTCTCAGCCCAGCCAGCCCAGTCCAGCCCCCAGCTCATAGCATGCGCTTGCGGGTTCCGTCGCCATACAACAGTCGGTCGGTCATAGTCATCACAAGTCGGTCATCAAAGTCCACTTTCATCCCCTTAGTTGCCATTGTTACATCAGACCAACTCTATTCATCCTTCGGCCGTTTGAATTTCGTCTCACAGCCGTCAGCATTCATCATCGCCAGGTCTGGTTGGACCATTCAGCAAGCTGCATGGCTGCATCACACGGGTGGACTTGAAATAATCCTGTCATATGATATATGCCGATACCCTCCCTCCCCACACGCCATGAGCAACCTGGACCCCGAGCCTTCCTCCCCGGGCCCTCCCGAACTCGATTACAGGATGGGAGACTCCCCTGACCGGCTTCAAGGCCGTCTCGATGCACTCGATGCACTCAAACGCAGCGTGACCTGCAACGAGACGACTCTAGCCCCAGCCACCCTCACAGCGCCATCCGTCGTCACCACAGCCGCATCTAGTCCGTACTCAGCCTCGGAAACCGGACGCGACTACGACAACCCCCTAGAGTCCAGTTCCAGGTGGTATGTTTATGCAAAGGCGCAAGCCGTTCGCTGCGCCGCCAGCTTGGGCTTCAGCATCCACAACAGGTCTGATCCTCCCGCGCCATGCCCGTCCAGAGAAATCTGGCTGGACTCGACCTTGTCATCCTGGAAAGGGAAGCAGAAGATCAAGGTGGAGGTGTGGCATCCACCCCGGATATCCGTTGGACCACGCGCTGCTGTCATCAACTTGCACGGAGGAGGATGGATTTTGGGTCAAGGAACTGACGATGCTCGATGGGCAGGCGCCGTTCTTTGCAATGTCGACGCAGTCGTCTTTACCGTCAATTATCGGCTGGCCCCAAGCTACCCTTTCCCCACGCCAATGGAGGATTGTGTAGATGCTATTGTCCAAATAGCATCAAGAGCATCCGAGTTCGGAATTGACCCGGATCGTATCGTCTTGTCCGGCTTCTCGGCTGGTGCAACGAATGCGTTGACTAGCTGGATCGTCTTGCAAGACCCTTCACGCTGGGACTACAAGCTGCCGAGTCCCCCGCCGTCAATACTTGGCTTGGTCCTTTTCTATCCGACATTGGACGTGACCATTACTCGACCAGGAAAGCGCCAAACCTGTACTCGACCTGAGCGGACACTGTCTCCCGGAATGACGGATCTAATCGACGCTTCGTACTTCTATCCATCCATTCCAAGGGAGCAGCGCACTGATCCTAGAATGTCGCCTGGACTGATGCCCGATGAACTGCTGAAGAAGTTGCCGCATTTTCATATGATTTTGTGCGAGTACGACATGCTGCTGGCAGAGGGCATTCGGTTTACCCAGCGACTGGAGCACCACAATAAGCCCTATACTGTTCGCATCGTTGAAGGAGAGGGCCATGGATGGGACAAACCGCCACCTATGGCGCCAAAAGAGAGCGTCTTCATCGAATATGGCAAAGCAACCGACAGCATCGCTCGATGGCTGGGCCGAGGCCGTGAGACGGACTCAGAATCGGTAAGCTCGACTCGTGCCAAAAGATCAAAATTCAGACGACCGCGATATCTTTCTATCAGATCAAGATCCGTTCGATAGGCAATCAGGTTGCATACACTGGCGGGGCGCGGCTGCCTCACCTTGACTCACGTGTCATACGAACCCTGTATAGTAGAGCCATACAGAACTGAGACAAGAGAAGAAGAAGCGAATGAGATACCGGGACTTGATGACATGCAAGAGACATTGCAAAACAAGGGTCCCCCACCACGCTATAGTCTTATTGTAGAGCTCTCGAATGTGTGGCCGCCGCAGCATTTCATACATTAGTAAAGCATGGTGTCGATGTTTTGGGTACGTGTCCAAAGTGGGGAGTGGTTGACGTTCGAAAATAACCCGGGCGAGCAGCAGGGAACACGACAGAAGTCAGATTATATATATATAACCTTTAAGCAACGTGGCCAAGTTGGAACCCATGATGTTGAACCAAAGATTCTCTGAAACATTATTCTTTCACAATAAAAGATTTACATGTTCCGGGCTTCGTCGTACATGAAACGCAGCACATGTGAATTGCCTAGATGACCAAAGTTGGCCACGACAGCTTGGAGCATCAACTATAATTTCGATATTTCCATCTTCACCCAATCAACCCCATTTTACCACTTGGCCTCCTTGCTCTCAAGAAAGCCCTTCAGGATGCCAACAATCTTCTCCAAAGCAGCCAGGTACACGCGCAGGTCCTGCTGGACCTTGGCATCATCCGAACCAAGCTTGGCGTAGAAGTCCTTTCGGTAAGGACAGGCGCTCATGGCAGCGCTGAAGACGGGCTTGACGAGGAAGCTATGGTGGGGCTTAAGAGTCTGGCCGTAGGCGCCGCGGAAGGATTCGGAAAGTTCCTTGCCCGGATCGGCGAGGTTGGAGCTCAGGGCGATGCAGGTGAATTCGAGACCACTGCATGTTCGGATGTACTTGTCAGTGAAAGTCCGTTGTGTGTGTGTGTGTGTTTTCTCTTTGAAGAGAGGGATTTGGCCTTTCGGAGCAAAATCCGTGGGAAGAACGCGAACCGGTTCAGCCAGAGGAGACCCTCGGTGGCAGTGTGCTTCTTTGTCTTGAGCTCGTTTCGGCAGAGGTCCTGTATGTTTTCGGATTCGACGGGCGCAGCGAGTTGTCTTTCACGCAGTTTCTACGTTGCAGAGATTAGGTACTCTTGTCAAGGCCTTGGTCGAAGCGGTGGGGGGTGGCAAGCTGAGAAGGCAGCTGGCTTGACTTGCCTTGACGTTGCCAAGCATGTCGGATTTGACGGGGGAGAAAGCAAGTGAGCCCATGATATCTGTCCGAGGGGAGGAGGGGGATCAGCTGCGGTTCGTTGACGAAACTACCTTTGCATCATCGGGCACAACGTACCAAAAATGGTGGTCAGAGACTCGGCAGCATCGAGAAACTGGGTGGTGGCAATGGCATTGTCCTTGTCGGGGTCGATGGGGACGTCGACAAAGGACTGTCTGAAGGTCTGCACAATGGTGCCGCCGGGGGGGATAACAGGTGCCGACATGATGGACCTTTTGGGGGTTTTTTTTTTTTTTCGTGACGCGAGTTGGTATTATCACGACAAGATGTTCAAGAAGTTCAACGGATGGACTGGACTTGCTGTCCCCTGGATGAGGTGGAGTGGTGGGGTCAATCGATACATCTGATGCGGGGCTCCAGCCAAACGAGGGGGCTCACGCCAGGACGATGGCACTTGTCCAGTCACGTAGTGTAGTGCTTTATGCGGTTTGAAGTTTAATTATTGAGGGATCCTCTGGCAAAGGTAGAGTAACCTTAGCGGCACTTATTCCGAGTGGCCTGAAACCTGGAACTTGGAAGGCGCAGTCCCCAGCCGGGCGATGCAAAGGCAGATGCTCGTGTCACCTTTTTCCAGCTCCGATGACGTTGGCGCTCGGGAATCGCCGAGAAACCGGTCACTGGTTCTAACTTCTGGCGGCCATGAACCGCTGAACCTGCTTCATTCTCTGTCTCCTCCACCAGCCTTCATTCACCCTTTTTTATTTTTTACTATTATTTTTATTTTCTGGTTGGCCCACATGAGTCGGCAGAATTCAGGTTCCTCGAGCACGTGGAAACATTTATCCGTTCTCTGTTCTCTGTCTGTCGTCACTCGACCGCAGCGACCACTTCTTCGCCAAAATGTCCAAGACTGGAGAAGTTCCAGAGGGCAACCAAGAAAGCGCCCGGGGTCACGGTGGCTTCTCGGGCTTCATGGATGACCTCAAAGACAAGTTGAGCGAATCCAAGCTGCACGATGCCAAGGTCGCTTTGATTCACAAAAAGTACGTTCCCGCCATGCCTCGACCTAGCCAAGTAGTGTCGTTGTGTTGTTGGGCAAAAGAGGAGAAAACAGCAAAGGCTAACATGACTTACTCGCAAGACATCAAATCGGAAAGTTTGGTAATCTGGTATGTGAATTTCAATCTGTGCCCCGTTTTCTTCTTCATTTTTTTTTTTTTTTTAAAAGGGCGAGATCTGGGCTCGTGAATGGATTTCGTTCTGACCACCAATGGACTGAAATATAGTTCAACAAAGGTCATCGCCATGACGAAGAACATGAGCAGCGCTGTGATGAGAAACGCACTGCAATTTGTCAATCTCATCGATTCGAATCTTTCTTTCCCGAGCGCGAAGGCAATCTCATCAAGTGGTACGTCGACGGCTGCGACTATTTTTGGGCCGTCTCTGTTGCGCTTGAGCAAGCCCAGGAATCCATTTACATTTGCGACTGGTGGCTGTCCCCAGAACTGTTTCTGCGACGGCCAGCATATCACAAGCAAGACTTTCGATTGGACCAGATTCTCAAGCGGAGAGCCGAGGCTGGAGTCAAGATCTATGTTAGTGTATACAAGGAAGTCGAGGCAGCTTTGACTTGCAACTCCCGCCATACAAAGCATGCGCTCGATGCGCTCTGTCCGGAGGGAACTCCTGGTCATGGCAACATCCGGGTCATGAGGCATCCGGATCATAACGTGTTTGAGAATGCTGCCGACATGACCATGTACTGGGCACACCACGAGAAATTCATCGTCATCGACTACGCCATGGCTTTCATCGGCGGGCTGGATTTATGCTTTGGTCGTTGGGACGCTCGCCAGCATCCCCTCTCTGACGTTCACCCTGAGGGTGTATCTGAAGAAATATGGCCCGGTCAAGACTTCAACAACAACCGAATCATGGATTTTCAGAAAGTGCAAGATTGGGAGCAAAACGAATTGAGCAAGGCCGAGTACGGTCGCATGCCGTGGCATGATGTTTCCATGGCAGTCGTTGGCCCGTGTGTCTACGACATTGCTGAACACTTTGTCCTCCGCTGGAACTTTGTCAAGAGAGACAAGTACAAGCGAGACGAACGCTATGACTGGATCGTGTTGGAAGGTCGCGAGGGTAAGGACGAGGACTTGGTTGGTGTCCAGCGGCCCAAGCATCCCGTCGGTGAATACCTCAAGCATCCCCTATCACCCCTAAGCACCAAGAACCTGGACAACAAGGGCACCGTTCGAGCACAAGTCGTGCGATCCAGTGCCGACTGGTCCAGTGGCATTCTCACAGACCACTCTATTCAAAACGCCTATTGCGAAATCATTCGCAAGGCTGAGCACTTTGTCTATATTGAGAATCAGTTCTTCATCACGGCCACTGGTGACCAACAACTTCCAATTCACAACACTGTTGGCCTAGCTATGGTAGAGGCAGTTGTTCGCGCAGCCAAGGAGGGCCGCAAATTCCGCATCATCATCCTCATCCCCGCTATTCCCGGGTTTGCTGGTGATCTCCGCGAGAATGCGGCGTCCGGCACTCGCGCCATTATGGATTATCAGTACAAATCCATATGTCGAGGCGAGAATTCCATCTTTGGGCAGATCCAGAAGCAAGGTGTTGATCCTGCCCAACACATCTTCTTCTTCAACTTACGGTCTTACGACCGTCTGAACAAAACTCACGCCATCTGTGAGGCTGAGAAAAGGACAGGAATCAGCTACCAACAAGTTCAACGAGCCGAGGCGGAGGAAATCATGGCCAGTGGTGTCCATGGTTACGACAGCAGCAGCTCTGATGATGACGGACCTAGCCGATTGCACGACATCCATCACATCAGGCGTGACAAGCGTAGAGAATCGAGGGAGAAGAGAAGAGAAAACATGACAAGCTCACAAAGGAAGGCTGCCGATGATGCTAAGCTCGCCCGGCAAGCTTTTGAGAAGGGGAAGCCCCAGGAAGAAATCGTCTCAGCAGCAACCGTGGCACACCATGCCATGAGGGTGGAAAGCTCCTTGCAGGATGAACCATGGGATAACCACGAAGACGAAGAGTCTGAGATTAAGAACTGGATCCAGGAAGAGCTCTACATTCATTCGAAGCTGCTCATTGCCGATGACCGGATTGTCATTTGTGGATCCAGCAACCTGAATGACAGGAGTCAGCTCGGTGACCATGACAGCGAGCTCAGCATCGTCATGGAAGACACTCGCAAGATTCAGACTACCATGGACGGCCAGCCTTATGAAGCCGGCTACCACGCCGCCACTCTACGTCGGTTCCTCTGGCGAGAGCATCTCGGCTTGCTGCCGCCACAGGATTTGGATGCCAAGGACGACATCAATGCTCAGCCGCCCAACGTAAATGCCGAAAACGATGTATTCGACAAGGATGATTCTTGGGAATTTATCGCCGACCCGTTATCAGATGAGCTGTGGGATATGTGGATGGGAAATGCTCAGAAGAATACCAAGATTTTCAGAAATGTTTTCCACGCAGATCCTGATGACCATAGTAAGTCCACAAGCGTCTCCCTCCATCTAGCCAGCCCATCTTGTAGTTGGTTCTAGGGCTATCGCTGACAGCATTAGTCAAAAATTTTGATGATTACGATCGCTATCTCCCGCCCAAGGGCGTCAAAGCTGGCCACATTTACGACCAATTCATGCCGCCCGAGGAAGCACGGGCCAAACTGTCTCAGGTCAAAGGCCATCTGGTCTGCATGCCCATGGAGTTCTTGCAGGATGCTGAGATGGCGGAACGAGGATTACAGGTCAATTCCTGGACAGAAAGCGTGTACACGTAAGAAGTAAGGCCCTGCCTGTCTGGCTCGAAGATGCTTGTTGAAGGGGCCGTGTGATTTTGGATGGTGCATAGCTGGTTGATTGACGCATTCATCTATTATTCTCTCTCCTCTCCTTTTGCGTTGGTGACGACTTTTTGCAGCAAGGCCATGCCATGCCACGTGGAGCGGGTCTGTGTACATGCATGTAGGCGACCAAAAATGTAATAGTTGCGACGCTCCCAATGTCAGGCATATTTGACAATGCAGGCATGGACAAGTCGCGCCGAACAAAGCGAAGCCGCAGAAGAGCAATGGATAGATGAGGAAGAATGGGCAAGCCAGGCCGCAAGCCAGGCGGCAATTGTTGTGGCTTTGCTGACGGGATGATGCTTGGTGCTTGGCGCCACGCGCTCTGTACATGCATGTATCATGATGTATGTACATATGTACATATACACCGCGACCCGTACGCGCCGGCGCTAAGCATTTCGACCTTGGGCCTGGCCCCCGCGGGTCGTATCGATAGGTTGGCGGGGGACTCGGTGACTGGCTGTATGTTGGAATCCCGCCGCAAGCGTTCAACCGCATGCAGGCATCTTGGACACTAGGACCCACCTGTCTAGTTACTTTTCCGGACCTTTAGTAAATACATAGTACATTTTATATAGGTAGATTACATACCCTATAGTATAGGTACTTAGTTATTTAAACTATAGTCCGCACCCTCTTATAGGGTTAGGTAACTTAATCCATGCCCTTATTTCTAACCCTAGCTACTTAGTCTAATATAGTAGTAATTACTTAGTGTTTATAATACTAAAACCTTTCTTTCTAATTAATACCTTTATTAAGTTAATTCTAATTAATTAATTATAAAATTTAGTATATTCTAGTAAGAGAATAGGGTTTAATTATATATAATTATTAATATTATAATTAAGTAACCCCTAGTAGTAAGGAAGATTTACATAGGTTAAAGTTTAATAAATTATAATAATATAGGATATTATTAAAATATCTAAGGAAACTAATACTATAAAGAGCTATAAGCTAGCTATTAAGCTATAGGAACCTTATTATTAGGACTTGTGGTTTAAGATAATAAAGGTAAGAGCTATTAAAGATAGGATATAAATCTTTATTAATCCTAATTTAATAATAACACTTAATTACTTACCTAAGCTACTAATTTTAATAGGAAAAGGAACTCTAGTAATAAGAAAAGTAGTAATTATTACTTTAATTACTTTACTAGATAATTAGACTAAAGGGCCTTAAATATACTTAAGAATATTAATATCTAGAGTTATAAGTAATTAATAGTAGCCTTAAGGAAGCTCTCTAGTAAGTATTACTTATATCTATAGCTTAGCTAAAGAGAGATACTTTAAATATCCTTAATAACTAAATAATACTAAAGATAGCGCTTAGTATATAGTTTTTAATAGATAATATTAAGTATTTAATAGCTAGTATTAAAGTCTATTAAAGACTATAAGAAAATACTATAATTAGTTTATTATAATACTTAGAAATAAGTATAAGTAAATAATCCTATAGTATATCTTGCTTTATAAGAAGCTTAGAGAGCTTATAAGGAATATAATACCTTTAAATAAAATAATTAGGTATTACGCTAAAGTTAATTTTAATAAGACTATTAAGCAAAATCTATTAAAGATTAATATTAATAAGTAGCTTACTAACACCTTAATTAGCTATAAGTAATGCTTCTAAGCAAATTACTTAATTATAAAAGGTAACTTACTAATTAAGATAATTAATAATGCTATTAGTGCTTATTTCCCTTTAATTTCTATATAAATTAATTCACTAATCTTTACTACTAAGACTAAGGGTAAAACCCTTAATTTCTACGCTATAATTATAAGGATTAGGTATTTAATTAAAGCCTAAGGAAGGTCTTAAAGCAAAACTAGAGAGTTATTTAAAATAAAGCTAACTCTTAATAGATAGACTAAAGAAGATCTTAAGAAGGGTAAAAAGAAGCTACTTTATATTTATTATAATAAGCATAAGGTTAAGAAGTTAAAGGACTCTTAGAAGACTTATTAAATGCTTTACTTACTAAAGAATTAGAATATTAAAGAAGATTAATTAAAAAAGGTAAAAGAAGTAATAAATTAATAACCTAATAATATTAAAAAGGCCTATAATACATAGCTTAAAGAATATAATATAAAGGAAAGTAAGCTAGATAAAGATACTATATTTACTACTATAGAACTATCTTTAGAGGCTTTTTATACCTAGGGGTAATTATAAGTAATACTTAATAGTAATACTTTAATATATATCTTTAATAATAAACACTAGTTTATTAACCTAGATTATAGTAACTAACTAAGTATCTAAGCTAGGTATAGAGTTACTAAAGCTTATAGCGTTAGCATAGCCTAGATTAAATTAATAAATAGCTAGACTCTTATATTATTAAAGGCATAGTATTAACTAACCTTCTTTATAAATCTTATATTACTTTAACTACTTATAAAGAAAAGTATAAGGTAAGATAATCTTATAGGGATTATTATAGACCTAGTAAGAGATAATTATAAGATCTTTTAGACTATAACTATTAGTATATAACTATATATTAAAGGGAATAGCCCTAATAAGGCTTTTATTATTAGAAGGGATTCTTATAACCTAAAACCCCTAATAGTTATAAAGGTAAACCTTTAGTATATAAGAATAGTATATCTAAGTAAGAATATAATAGATTAAATGCTTTAAAAGGTTAATATACTATTAAAAGAGCGTAGTAAGGGTAAATATAAGATTTACTATATAACTAAGGCATAGAGGTAAATATTATAAGTTCTATAGATAGATTCACTACCTTTAGGACCTCTTTAGGTTATAATATATAACCTCTTTACTTAATTATAGGGCTATAATAAGGATTATTATATTACTCTCTTTACTTATAAAGTAATAGGCCTTTACTATATCTTTATAATTCTATTAAAGACTAATATTATAGCTTATTTTAATTAATTAGAAGCGCGTTACGCAAGGACCTTTAGAATTCATATTATAGTTATAATTATAAATAAGGAAACTTGTTACGTGGCAGGATACGCTTGGCCACAAGCAATAGTAACAGGGACAGATTCGGCCCTTTAGACAGAGGAATTAACTTACTTCTTACATCATAACCTGCACCTAATAGTAGCTTTTATAAGTGAACTTAGTATAACTTACGACCTGTTAAATCCGTTGGCCTCTCTAACGGATTTAACCTAATAATGTGCAAAGCTAGCATGTAATAAGTGGTAGCAATTAGAGATTCTTTTGTTACGCACCTCTGGTAACCTAGATATAATACCTATATATCTAAAACTAACTATTTATAGCGTTAATTAGGAGAATAGAATATTCTCCTAGTCACCGAGAATAAATTACACCTTGTTTATTAGTTCTAGACTTTTAATAACACAAATCCGGATTTTAAACATTAAAAGCAAAAGCTTATTAGGATTAGTAATTAAAAAGACTTATATAAGCTTGCATAATACAAATTTAATAATGGAATTATAAGAAGGTAGGAATAGCTAATATCTTAGGAACTGCTTATCTACTAGAATCTAATAGACTCGTAAGCTATATACCTTACTTAGATTTAAGTTAGGAACTACATTTCTAAGGCTAAGTCTAAAGGATTCCTTAATAATTCTATTAAATTAGAAGGAAGTAAAGCCTTAGGGTGCTAATCTAAAAGCATTACTAGCCTTGCAAATAGTAACACTACTACTAGAACTAGGAAAAGTATAGAGATAGGTAAAATTAATAAAGGAAAGGGGATTATAAACTACCCTAAAAATAATACTACTACTTAAAGTAAGGAACCCCCTAATCTTTTAATGGAGTTAAATCTAGAGAATTTACAACTAGAATCCTCAGGAAACGTGTTAGAACCAGGGGAATCGTATACTAGAGCGAATAAATACAATACTATAAGGTTCTTTTAGGGAATATTAAAATAGCAATAGGCTATGTAATAAGCTATATTAAACTAAATAGTAGACGGAATAGACTATCTAGTAATAAGATTAATAACTAAAATCCAAGGTTCGTAGAGCGCTACTACCTTAGCAGGTTTAACACTGTTAGCGTAGAATCCCGCGTAAGGGGTGGTATATCTACTAAGTGACTAGGGTTAATATAATAGTTATTTAGATACTTAGACTAAACTAGCAGTATAACTAATAATACTATAATACTAGTAAGGTTTCACATAGTAGCAGTTAAATCTATACTATTTACAGTAGCAAACACTATACTATCTAGATTAGGGATAGTATACTAATCCTAGTTACTAAGGAAGGATGGATCTAGTGTTAGATTAGGATTAGTATAGTTAGCGAATAGAATTAGCAGAACAAAATGCGGATTTAATATGGAAAATTACGGATATTAGACACTTTAAGCCTTGTAATAAACTAGAAGAAGCTAATACTAATCTTATTACGCATAATAGGAAACAGACTATCTTTTATAATGTTAAATTGTGGGTCTAGGCAGTTGAAGACCACTTGCATTATGCTAACCCTAGCTGACGAGATATTATCTAGAAAAAGATCTAGATGCTGTTTTAAGAAGATACGATAGTATAGTATAGATAATATCTTAATGTAAGCGAACAAGTTACTATTTTTAGCAATATCTTAATAGTATTCGCCGCGGTATAGAAGGAATTTAGTATTTAAGTGTAGGACGTAATAGTATAGCTAGAGAAAGCGGAGTATACTAAGGAGGATGTTATTAATAAAGTATCTTTCTATAAATTCGCATTAAAAATCTTCTAATATATAAGAGCTAATAGCAAAATAACTAACTATTAGCTTCTTTTGCGTTTATGTCTTAAGCTTTATCTAGGATTACACTAGATATGCCTAATGCTAACTTATAAGAATACAAGATTAGCATATGTTACTATAGTAAATAATAAGAGACGTAATTTACATAACTATCTACATAGTAAAGGCTAGGGTAAAGGCGAAAAGGGTAAAGGAAAGCTTAAGGTTTATTTTAACATAGATATATCCGATAGTAATTTAGAGAATAATAAAAATAAAATACAAGCTAATTAGAATAGGCTAACGAATGTATAATTCCCGCCTAGAAATTAACGTTACTAATGGGATAATAGGAATAGACAAGGATCCTTAGGATTTTTTTAACCTAGGCTATACTAGCGGAATTAACTTACTAAAGGACAAAACCAGAGGCCTTAGTAGAATAAAACTTAAGAGAATTAAGAGGAGCAATCTAGGTTTAACTAAAACTACTAAGAAAAGGTCTAAGACTAATAGGAAAAATAACGTTCTTAAAACCAAGGACTATTAGACATAAGAGGCTAATTTTGGCAACCTAGGCATTATTAATGCTAGGAAAAACCACCTAGTAAAGAAAAGGAGTATGCCTATATTGTGGTATACGACGACAATTCTAACGTATAATAGCATAAAACCTATCTCTAGGAATGTGGCTATCACATAGCTAAGGAAGGAGAGGTCTCCAAGGAGAACAATAATAAAACCGGAATATAGGAGTCTAACTTTATTAAAACTTATTTTATAGAAAATAGCAGTAAAGAGATAAATATAGTAATAACTAAGACGGAAATAACTAAACTAAAATAACTTGCCCCCGGATAAGTAATCGAGGCTATTATAAGACCTTAAGAGGTTAAATACAACGGAAAGAGAGTAAACACTTACTTAAAAATCCCTCTTAAATTTAATAATAAGGGTAAAAGTCATTAAATCTATCTTAACATAGGAACGTCGTTAATTCTAGCGGATAAGGCATGGTTACAACAGAATAGGTTAAATATAAAATAGAGAACGCAGGAACTAAAGCTAGTATCCGGAGTGTAGTCTTCCTTTTTTATTACTTAAACAGCCATATTTGATTTCTATATTCTAGGAGTAGCGTGTGGAACGGAAATTACTAGATATTTCATAGTTATAGCAGACATAATACTAAATTTAGGTCCTAAATTACTACTTAGAATAAACTTTCTCTATAAGTACAGAGTAAAAATTAATTTTGTATATCCTAGAGTTATTTTTAGGTTAGTCCATAGTATAACAGTTAAAGCGGAAATTTTCTAACTAACAAGCAAAGTTCCACACCGGCGGGTAATTACAGCTTATATAGTAATAATTCTACTAAAGACATAGTTAACTATAGCAGTTAGTTAGAAGGAGGCGTAGGAAAATAAAGAGATAAGTG